>OY744481.1:54810425-56098153 GCA_963556165.1 Tipula helvola
ATTAATATTTTATATTTTTATATTTTATATTTTATATTTTATATTTTATATTTTATATTTTATATTTTATATTTTATATTTTATATTTTATATTTTATATTTTATATTTTATATTTTATATTTTATATTTTATATTTTATATTTTATATTTTATATTTTATATTTTATATTTTATATTTTATATTTTATATTTTATATTTTATATTTTATATTTTATATTTTATATTTATATTTTATATTTTATATTTTATATTTTATATTTTATATTTTATATTTTATATTTTATATTTTATATTTTATATTTTATATTTTATATTTTATATTTTATATTTTATATTTTATATTTTATATTTTATATTTTATATTTTATATTTTATATTTTATATTTTATTATATTTATATTTTATATTTTATATTTTATATTTTATATTTTATATTTTATATTTTATATTTTATATTTTATATTTTATATTTTATATTTTATATTTTATATTTTATATTTTATATTTTATATTTTATATTTTATATTTTATATTTTATATTTTATATTTTATATTTTATATTTTATATTTTATATTTTATATTTTATATTTTATATTTTATATTTTATATTTTATATTTTATATTTTATATTTTATATTTTATATTTTATATTTTATATTTTATATTTTATATTTTATATTTTATATTTTATATTTTATATTTTATATTTATATTTTATATTTTATATTTTATATTTTATATTTTATATTTTATATTTTATATTTTATATTTTATATTTTATATTTATATTTTATATTTTATATTTTATATTTTATATTTTATATTTTATATTTTATATTTTATATTTTATATTTTATATTTTATATTTTATATTTTATATTTTATATTTTATATTTTATATTTTATATTTTATATTTTATATTTTATATTTTATATTTTATATTTTATATTTTATATTTTATATTTTATATTTTATATTTTATATTTTATATTTTATATTTTATATTTTATATTTTATATTTTATATTTTATATTTTATATTTTATATTTTATATTTTATATTTTATATTTATATTTTATATTTTATATTTTATATTTTATATTTTATATTTATATTTTATATTTTATATTTTATATTTTATATTTTATATTTTATATTTTATATTTTATATTTTATATTTTATATTTTATATTTTATATTTTATATTTTATATTTTATATTTTATATTTTATATTTTATATTTTATATTTTATATTTTATATTTTATATTTTATATTTTATATTTTATATTTTATATTTTATATTTTATATTTTATATTTTATATTTTATATTTTATATTTTATATTTTATATTTTATATTTTATATTTTACATTTAACATACATTTTACATTTTACATTTAATATTTTATATTTTACAGTTTACATTTTACATTTAACATACATTTTACATTTTACATTTTACATTTTATATTTTACAGTTTACATTTTACATTTAACATACATTTTACATTTTACATTTTACATTTTACATTTTACATTTTACATTTTACATTTTACATTTTACATTTTACATTTTACATTTTACATTTTACATTTTACATTTTACATTTTACATTTTACATTTTACATTTTACATTTTACATTTTACATTTTACATTTTACATTTTACATTTTACATTTTACATTTTACATTTTACATTTTACATTTTACATTTTACATTTTACATTTTACATTTTACATTTTACATTTTACATTTTACATTTTACATTTTACATTTTACATTTTACATTTTACATTTTACATTTTACATTTTACATTTTACATTTTACATTTTACATTTTACATTTTACATTTTACATTTTACATTTTACATTTTACATTTTACATTTTACATTTTACATTTTACATTTTACATTTTACATTTTACATTTTACATTTTACATTTACATTTTACATTTTACATTTTACATTTTACATTTTACATTTACATTTACATTTTACATTTTACATTTTACATTTTACATTTTACATTTTACATTTTACATTTTACATTTTACATTTTACATTTTACATTTTACATTTTACATTTTACATTTTACATTTTACATTTTACATTTTACATTTTACATTTTACATTTTACATTTTACATTTTACATTTTACATTTTACATTTTACATTTTACATTTTACATTTTACATTTTACATTTTACATTTTACATTTTACATTTTACATTATATCGAATAAAAGAGCCAGATAATTAATTTTAAGAAGTTAGTGAAATAAGTTTGCAAACTCAGTTTCGATCTGATTATGAGGATTAAGAAATATGTATTCTTAGTTATCTCTTCACGCTATATCGACTAAATTGCTAATTTTACTATGATTACTTTTCTATTCATAAAAGTAATTATCTAGCTTTGTTATCCGGAATAACCTAATGTTTTTTATTTTGTTTTTTATATTTCATATTCTTAAAGTCTAGTACAGTGCGATTTGAAATACACTTTTCATTAGCCTCCAAAAACATTTAAAATTGAATACAGTGGGCGATTGAGCGATTGAGAAAAGAAATGCATAAGAAAATATTTCATCTTTTTTATGGACAATTTCAATGATGTACGTGAGCGTGTAGACATGGCTACTCTCAAAATGTGAAACATTGTTAAAATTTTATCATCTTGTACATCTTAAATACAATTTTCATTTTTTTTTTTTTTAATATTTTGTTTTAAGTTTCGTATAAAAGTTTTAATTGTGTAGGGAACGAGAAACAAAAAGCGTAAAAAGCGACTTTAATATAAAACAAAAAAACCCTTCTGGGAATTTTCCGAAATTTTTCGTTTTGTTTATTTTGAATTTTTTATCAGGAAATTATTATTTAGCTAGAAAAAAAAATTTAGGAAAATAAAAATAAAAAAAATTGTAATGAAAAGATTTTTTTTTTCTAATTTTATTTTTGCCATATCGCAATTAAAATTATGTAAATTTAAAATTTATGGTTAGATGAATTTTTCACAAATATTATATTAGTTAATTGTTAAATGAAAATGTGGGCAAGTGGGAAATGGTTTACCTACACTCTTGTATATTATGTATTCGAGTACCAATTCTATAAATATTAATTGCTTGTAAATAGAAATTTATAGAGAAATATTTTGGATTTTTGGTAATCCACTTTAAAACAAAATTTTTTTAATTAGAAATTTTCGAAAATAAAAATTATAATTAGTAATTAATTAAAGTGCTTACATAAATTAAAGATAATCTATGTGATTATTTGGAAGTGAAAATATGCATTTAATTATCTTACCAAGGGAACTTTATTTTTAACTTTATTTTATACTGTGCGATAAATTTATATGTGAACAATAAGATTGTTCGCCGTTTTTGTGTTTATATATCGTGGAAAATGGGGGAAACACAATAAATTTTATTGCGATAAGAAAAATAAGAAAAAAGAAAAACGAAAAAAAAAATTGGGAAAAAGGATGAAAAAGTATTGAAAATCACGCTTCATAAAGTATAAAAAACAATAAATAAATAAGTTATGTAGCGTGGAGAGAAAAATTGCGGAAATGGGGAGTGATGAAGAAAATTATGGGAAAATTTATTTGGTTCTCGTTGGCGGTTGTTTTTTTCCTCTTTTCGGTGAAGGTCGACTGTTACTTGAGTCTCTCGCGCGTGTTGATTTATTTTTATGTATTTGTGATCAAAATATATTACGTTGATCCAATTATGCGTATGTCGGACGCAACTTGAATAAATAGAGGCATAACATAAAATTAAGGGCCAACATTGGTATACTCATTAGTTAATTTTATCAAACATTAAATAATGGCCTTAAACTGGTTGTGTGTTAGCTGCTCGGTCACACATAGCCCAAAATTTTTAGAGGCACTAAATTTTTGAAGCCAAAATACAATTTAATTTTATACACATTCAAAACAGGTCATTGTCTCATAGTAGGTACTACGATTTTCACACTGAAATTGGTTTCTGATATGCGCTCGGACGTTGAGAATTTGGAACTTCTCCTTGATCATTATTCCTTCGCTAAACGGTTATTCAGCCGATAATCGGTTCCATTTTTTGATTATGTGAATCATTTAATATGGAGGCGCTTAAAAACGAAGATCGATCATCAAGAGTCAAATGACCCAAATTATAACATTTGCTGAAGCTGTTACCAATTCATTAGGTAACATGGAATAACTATACAACTGAATCATACGAAAAATGTATCCATTTATAATTAATCTTCTCATCAGGCTGCGGCAACGGGAGTGATTGTACCACTATTTACATTCTATATAATATAGAATGTACTCTGCAGGTTGTATTAGCGAATTATGTGGTTCTTTGAGCCGGATGTACACAACATTCGGACTGAGTACATCAAAATTGGATTGCAAATTTCGAGGATTCACGGGTTATCAACATCGAGAATATTTTAATACGGAAGTAAGAGCAACCTCGCTATGCAGAAAGTAAAAGGATTCAAGGTCAATAGTCACCAATTAGCATTTGAAGCTGAAATAACCGGTCATACGACTAGAAAATAGCTGATTCAGATAAGTAGTCTTGATTTTATTGAGTGCGATAAACGTGACTGTGTGCTAACCTTGAACAAAATGGAAGCCCTCGTTAGAAGAAGAGGCATAATTAAGGACACAATAGCAAAGTTAGAAACATATGCTAAAAGTACAAATAGTGCTGCATAGAATACAAAAAGGAAAGCGAAAAGGGATTTTACGGAAATAGAAAACGAAATGTTCCAATTAAATCCGAGTGAGCCAAGTGATGATGAATTTGTAACCGAACAATATTAGTATATCGTAGCAAGATTAAATGCGCCAATTCGGGACAAACCTTCCCTTTCAACCTTCCTTTAGAACGCAAACTTCGGAAAAATGAGGAATTAAACAGAGTTTATAAGGAATTTTTAAAATAATATGTAGAGCTAGGCCATATGTCATACGATTTATTTGCAACGCCAGGAGGTTTCGCGTCGTATTTGATGGTCCAGCTGTAACAACTAACGAGAACTCCTTAAATGATGTACTTTAAGTCGGGCCGACGTATCAGGATTCATTGTTTAGTATTTTAATCCATTTCAGAAAGCACAAAATAGTATTCACAGCAGACACAGAAAAGATATTTGTAAAGAGTCAAATGAGTATGAAGAGAGGACACTGCATATCAGAGACTTGTATGGCGAACAACTGCGGCAGATGAGATAAAATCATATCGGCTTCGAACGGTGACTTACGGAACAGCATATGCATCATTCTTAGCAACTAAAACCTTGCATCAACTGTCGGAAGACTATAAGAATGAATACCTAAAGGCAGCGAAAATCATAACAACAGATTTTTATATGGATGATTTATTGTTTTCCTCTAAGAAAATAGACATCAAATGATTCTCAAAGACTATTCCAGAAGATATCAAGGAAATATCAGCTCGTAGTATCCAAGAAAAACATGACGTAACCATAAAGGTGTTGGGCCTTCAATTTAATCCGAATTTTGGTTATTTTAAATTTAAGGTTCCATTAGACGATCACTCCATCCATACAAAACGAACTTTGCTCTAAGCCTCTTGCCGTGAGAATAATATTTCAAAGATTATGGTAAGAGAAATTGGACTGGGATGACAAACTACCAATAAATGTACAGGAAAATTGGATAAAGATTCGTACGGAAATGGAAATGCTGGAAGGAATTAAGGTTAACCGCTGGCTAAGTCTAAATTCGCAAACTCAGAAAACGCATATGGTGCCATCGTATATAGCCGAATAAATATTAGTGGAACCTATAAAATTAATATTGTGGTTGTAAAAGCTAAAGTTGCGCCGATAAAGACTGTCAGCTTGCTTAGATTAAAACTGAATAGTGCTCTATTGCTTATACCAGGTTAATGAATACAGTCAAGATTTCATTAGCAGCAAAGATTTTACCACAAATGTTTTATTGAACTGATTCTCAAATTGTTCTCGATTGGCTCTCTAATCCTCCAAGAAGATGGAAGACCTATACAGCTTATCAACCCGCTAAACCTCTTGAAGTAATCAATTGAAATCAATGGTTTCATGTTGATTCAGCAAGTAATCCTGCAGGTTGTGTATCTGGGGGTCTAATGCCGTCAGAACTAACAACTTACACCTTGTGTTGGAATGGGCCGGTATGGTTGCAAACACCCAGAGAGTTATGGGTTCTACCAATTTACACCCATGTGGAAGATGGTGACGATATCATGGAGAAAACTCAATGATATAATGTAAACTGGCACAACAATATAACAAAAGCTATTCGAAATCCTACTGAGATAGAGAAATCACAAATTCGTGTTTATAGCAGTCATAGAGAAGAAGTTTAGACAAGTGAGAATGCGCCCTAGAAATTAAATTTACCAACACTAATTTACAGACACTAAGGTAGATTATGCTGGACCCTTCTAATACGGTGTTCACTAGACCGCGAGGTTGCAAAAGCTATAAAGGTTATACTTAGCAGTATTTACATGCTTTGCGGTAAAAGCTATTCATAGAGCTCCATATCCATACCTCACGATTGCACTACAACAATTATCGGGAAAATGGTCAGAAGAGCTTACAAAAGTGGGTATACATAATGGCATTATGTACCACCAAGAGCACCACATATGAGCAGACTTTGGGAATTAACTGTTAAATCCATCAAACACCATTTGCTTTGGATAATAGGACAACAACCTTTGACATTTGAAGAAATAACTATGGTAGTTTGCCAAATTGAAGCACGTCTGAATTCACGATCACTTTTTAAAGTGACATCTGATTCTAATGATTTTACAACATTAACAGCAAGGCATTTTCTGATAGGCGAACCTACAAAAACAATGGCAAAACCAAGCACTTTAAACGAAAATATCAACAATTTAACACGTTGGAAGCTCCTGCACAAAATAATTCAAGAGAATTGGAAAATAAAAAAAAACATAATACATCAAAAGTGAAGTTAGTCCTCTTAAGGATAATAACCTACCTCCAGAAAAATGACTTTTAGGAAGTGTTCAAGAGATCCATAGTGGAAACGATGGCTTAGTTAGGGTCGTAACCATAAAAAGCAGTAATACAGGATTGCTTAAAAGGCCAATCACCAAATTCAGTCGTCTTCTAATTGAGGATGGTGACCAGTTGGAAGAAATGGGCCTGCCAAAACCTAACACGGGAGTTAAGCTGCAGACAATTGCGAAGTAGGCACTTCGATCCAAAGATAACCGATACAGCAAGAATGAACGACGACAGCAAACACTAAATTAACCCTGTTAGTTTTCTCGTTCGCAATAATTTGCATGATGGGGCATACAATAGCATTAACAACAGCGAAAATCAGTATAACACGGTTCACTTCTCATCCTGGCATTTATTTTGATAAAATTGGTCAAGGTGGCAGAACCCGACCAGCTCGCGGACACATTCAAATATTGCGCAGCAATGGTTTCGCAAATAAGAACATTATACGGTGAGCCACGTGACTAAAATGAAATGGTAAATGCCCGAAGTTGGAACCCGCCAAAGAAGATCACTTTTTGACATTGTTGGCACAATTGCCAACGAGATCTTTGGTATGCTCAACCATATAACACCAAATATCGATAGTAGACTCAACTATCAACGTGATTAAGTATAGTTGCGAGAAGGCGGATAAAAAATTTCAGGCATTTAATAAATGGTGACAAGCATCATTTTCCATTATGAGGAATTCACCAACCTAGCTCTTCATGGTATGATGGAAATGATGAGACTTCGTGCAAACCTTTCGTTGTAAAAACAATCAAAATTGAAGATACCTCGATATTTGAAATTAAAATTTCACTGGTACAGAGATCCCGATTTGCGTTATACCACGTTATGCCAGTTCCCACGATCCACCAGCCAGAATATGTTTACATCATCTTGTAACTACTTGATAGCTGCACTATACAACAAAATCAATATATAGCGCTAACTGTGGATGAGTTCAATACATTGTAATTGTCTTAACGGAGAATACTTTGTGAAGTAAGCTATTACAGCTATACAACCAATTTCTAGGAGATTAAAGCACGCTAGGATAAAACTAATAATCTGTGAACCGATTTCACAAGATGTAAGATGAAATGTTTGATCTAGACCCTAGACGCCGACATTACCACGTCTTAACGATTTAATCATGTTATTTCAAGTTGACTTTCAGTCATGGCAAAGTTTTTTGTTTTGACTTGGTCAATTGACGATTGTCAAAGTATAGAATATACTATATGCGGCGGCTGTGATCCTCCAATCGGCAATAGCTCCGTACATGAAAAAACATCGCTTGCTACAATATTTGAATTGCTTGTTGAAGAATGAACCACTTGCTTTAATTAGACATTTATCAATTATGGACGCTAATTACATTGAGGCGCACCAAATATTGTGTAAGCGATATGACAAAATGAAGGTGACAATCAACCGAGGAAATTTTCAGAGAACTCAAAGCTATATAGGACCGCAAAGGAAATTGGAAGACCCTTGGTAAATCTTTATAATCGTTGAAAAATTAAACGCTCGTTGCAGCAGGCAGTCTGGTGTAATGGAAACCGTATGTCAGCCATCATCTCGAATAATCCTACCGTAAGAGAACCTAATACCACCATCACCAATACCGGTAAAACTAAAATTGCTCGTTTTGTGTCATAGAGTGCATGCTGTATTTATGACCAACATTTAAAGAAATGAACAACATCGATAGAAGAGTTTAGTTAGGGAGACTTCACGCTATTACAATTGTCTAAGTGATACCAACAAGATACCCACAAGGATTCAAAGGTTTATGTCAAATCAGCAGAGGATGATATAAAAGCCTTCTTCATGTCACTGACACCACAAAGCCAAACCAAGCTTCACATCCATCAACTTTTCCAGCAGTTTTTGAAATTGTATCGAGATACCAACCAAGACCAAATAAAAAAATTCAACTTGAAAAAAATCCAGTAAACCCAAACCCAAAATTTTTGGAATAACTTAAATGTGAGTTTGATGAGACTCTAGATATTTTACAAGGAGTAAGATCACTTTTTGACAGAAGGAAACATCTATCAAAGTTAAAATACACCTATTCCACAAAATAACATTTTCGAATGGATAATTGCTGGCACTGCCCAATCCAATGACAATCAATGTTTATTTAGTGTCCGTTTTAACACCGAATTAAAAATAGAACAATTATTTCGCCAGTTCTGAGAGATGGAAGAAATGCCACCAAGGAAATGCCTAACCGAGGAGGCAAACTTACGCGAAACTTATTTTGCAACTGCTCATTACGGAACCAACCACGGCGAGAATACATAAAATATTCATTTGGGATCCATCGTATATGATAATCAAACAATCCAGCAGAACCACCAAACTCAGGTTGGTGTTTAATGCATCGGCTAAGACTTTGACCAAAATATAGGTAGTTGACCTATACATCTTCGACCAGATGTCGGGGCAAATTCTGAAAAAGAGGCTCTTAAGTTATATACAGACACAAATTTTCAAGATGTTAAAAATAGGCCGCTTAAACTTATGAAATTGGATATCGAATTGCGTATCAGCTCAAATATATACCTTCTTCTAATCAAGGGTTATCTCCGACTGAGATTACTGAAGGAATACGCTTAGTCAAATCACTACGTTTGAAATGAGGCCCAAAAAAGGTCTACATGCATTTTAAAGTTTCGATCAACCCAGAAACGACCCACTCGGTTGGTTGCCTCCATCCACCATTATGGTTAAAACTTTGTTCCTATAATTATGGCTGTTTAATTTACAATGGGAAAACTCATTAGCAGCACAAAAATCTAAGAGATGGCTAGAACTTAGGTACGAATTGCTGGACATATAAAAGATAACTACTCCCAGATGCAACTGCATGAGTTCTCACCAGAACCGAAAACAAAACTGGCACTTGGGTGGTACCAATGTAGTTCCACCTATCCATTACATGTTTCTAACATTTTATCGTGTTCCACCCGATTACTGAAAACCGATTTTGGAACATACATCAAGAAAAAATTGAGGGTATGCACCCACCAAAATAAAAACTGCCGATTGCGCCCCTGGTGCACTATTACCATCTACAGGTTACGGCATTTTGACCTTTGGTGAAATGGAATGACATGGCACTAGTGCAACCCATTTTTATCGCACCAAAACCATATACTTACCAACGAGAAGGAACCTGGGGCGATAAACATCATGGAATGTGACGTTATAATATAATTTCTCTTTGGTATTCGGTCATTATCTTGTGCGCTCTCGGATCATGAACAACGTATTCATTATAATAACAATCGGTACTGTAATATTGCCTAAAAGTTGTTATTAATTATCTAAATTGAAAACTAGATGCAGAGAAATAAATGAGACGATGAGGTTGATTGCCAGTTGGTTATGTTTCTCTCAATGAATTATTGATGGGGAATATTCCTAAAAAAAAACAATTTTTGCTTTGATTGTTTATTGGTATTAAAAAATCTGAATTTTTTTAATGCATGCAATGACAATACTGGAAATAGATTATGGTTATTGAGGTATAAAATTTGTTTAGGCGTATACGCTGTTAAAATAATTTGGGTCATGAAATAACTATAGAATTGACTTATTGTTGAACATAAGTATTCAAATCCAGAATCAAATGACCATTAATCTGTTCAGTGCATGTGTACTAAATTTAATTGCAAAAATAATGCGTTTTAAGAGGTTTGACAAAGATTGACATTTACCATAAATTTCGAATGGGATACACAAAATGAAGAATCATGCGAACAATATGTATCTCTTAAATCCTTATACATATAAGAACAAATCTTATAACATTTCAATACTCTAAAAACTCACATTTCAGCCTTGTAGCATATAAATAATTCATTGTGGGTGCGAGTTGAACCTCGAGTTGATATTAAATTATGGGAAGACATCATGATAAAGCAGCAAAAAACTTTTCCGAGCAATGTCATTGACACCCTAAATTTTACAAAGCAACATTGTATGCGTACATATACGTTGGTATATAAATCCTGAGAGCATCGTAAAGAATTTTTTTTTTAATTCTACTACGTACTCATATACATACATATATTGAGAAAGTTTAGTCTTACGTACGAGTAAAGGGGGTGAAATTTATCCCATGGGAGTATATAAATGATGGTGGTGGTGGTGGTTTATTGGATATTACTAAAGTGGAAATCAATTTTTCGCATGAAAGATGAAAGAGTCTATATGTGTACAAGTTAGTTAGATTGTTTGATAACTATATCCATACCATACAAATGCCTGATTGCTGATAAATCGATTTTGGTATATATGAATGCGACAGATGTTTATTGGTGTGCTTAAGGGTGGAGAACCATTGCAATAAGATTTAATTAAAATTCATGTCTGTCTAAATATGGCCATACCTGCTACAATACGTAATTTTACCCCATATAAAATGATTGTACTATATTTCCGTCTTCCTTGACAGTTTTTACAATTAGATTTCCACGTAACAGAAACAAAACAATAAAAAATGCGATTCCCTTATCTAACTCGTCGCGCGCGAATTCTCTTAAATATTTTTGTATGTTGCGTCGTTATACACTAGAACAAATTTCATCTGACATACCAAACATAAATGTACTTAAGCTATATATAAAACAGAAATTCCAAGAAATTGCCTAAAAAAAAACATTTTATTGGTTTTTATTCGAAAATCATGTTTAATACATACCTGCTTATATGTGTCTTAAGATTGTAAAATTTTGTGGTAATTACAAAATTTACATTCGTTTCATTTCTTCATTTGCTGTGGTAAAATTATATATGTACGAGTATGTACGAATATTATGTAATCATATCACATCCTTGGTAATATTCTATACCATAGTAAAATAAACCCATCCACATCAGACTGCGTGTGTCATTTATGAAAAAATTTACAATTCAATTTAAATTGATGAGCTTTTATTATGAAATTTGAATGCGGGATTGGAATAAAAAAACTGAATCATCATAATCATTTACTCGAATATATACATATAGTTCGTATACTAACCGATGCAAACAATCAAAACTGATATAATAAAACATTTATTTTATATCGTCAGGTACACATGAATATGAATCGATTTAATATAAAATCTCATCCAGTGTACGAGTATACAACATCATTCACAAATAAAATTAAGTTTTTATCATTTCTGTTTAGCTTTCTACGTAACTTTTATGAACATATTTTGTTTGAATGAAACTGTTTGTCATGTTACAGTGTTCTCGATTCTGGTTGTTAACGAAATTAGGAAATTGTTTGGTGAAATCTTTAAAATTTAAATTGGGTATATTGTGTACCTACATTGGATTTGGGTACTCACGTATTTCATTGGTACAGCTATAATAAAGGCAAATAAATTTTGATTTTTTACAGTCGATATCATCAGGGAAGAAGCAGTTTGGGCTTAAAAAATACCGACTGCTCAAAATGAAGGTTCAATAAACGTTAAAAGTTAAAAGTTAAAAGTTAAAAGTTAAAAGTTAAAAGTTAAAAGTTAAAAGTTAAAAGTTAAAAGTTAAAAGTTAAAAGTTAAAAGTTAAAAGTTAAAAGTTAAAAGTTAAAAGTTAAAAGTTAAAAGTTAAAAGTTAAAAGTTAAAAGTTAAAAGTTAAAAGTTAAAAGTTAAAAGTTAAAAGTTAAAAGTTAAAAGTTAAAAGTTAAAAGTTAAAAGTTAAAAGTTAAAAGTTAAAAGTTAAAAGTTAAAAGTTAAAAGTTAAAAGTTAAAAGTTAAAAGTTAAAAGTTAAAAGTTAAAAGTTAAAAGTTAAAAGTTAAAAGTTAAAAGTTAAAAGTTAAAAGTTAAAAGTTAAAAGTTAAAAGTTAAAAGTTAAAAGTTAAAAGTTAAAAGTTAAAAGTTAAAAGTTAAAAGTTAAAAGTTAAAAGTTAAAAGTTAAAAGTTAAAAGTTAAAAGTTAAAAGTTAAAAGTTAAAAGTTAAAAGTTAAAAGTTAAAAGTTAAAAGTTAAAAGTTAAAAGTTAAAAGTTAAAAGTTAAAAGTTAAAAGTTAAAAGTTAAAAGTTAAAAGTTAAAAGTTAAAAGTTAAAAGTTAAAAGTTAAAAGTTAAAAGTTAAAAGTTAAAAGTTAAAAGTTAAAAGTTAAAAGTTAAAAGTTAAAAGTTAAAAGTTAAAAGTTAAAAGTTAAAAGTTAAAAGTTAAAAGTTAAAAGTTAAAAGTTAAAAGTTAAAAGTTAAAAGTTAAAAGTTAAAAGTTAAAAGTTAAAAGTTAAAAGTTAAAAGTTAAAAGTTAAAAGTTAAAAGTTAAAAGTTAAAAGTTAAAAGTTAAAAGTTAAAAGTTAAAAGTTAAAAGTTAAAAGTTAAAAGTTAAAAGTTAAAAGTTAAAAGTTAAAAGTTAAAAGTTAAAAGTTAAAAGTTAAAAGTTAAAAGTTAAAAGTTAAAAGTTAAAAGTTAAAAGTTAAAAGTTAAAAGTTAAAAGTTAAAAGTTAAAAGTTAAAAGTTAAAAGTTAAAAGTTAAAAGTTAAAAGTTAAAAGTTAAAAGTTAAAAGTTAAAAGTTAAAAGTTAAAAGTTAAAAGTTAAAAGTTAAAAGTTAAAAGTTAAAAGTTAAAAGTTAAAAGTTAAAAGTTAAAAGTTAAAAGTTAAAAGTTAAAAGTTAAAAGTTAAAAGTTAAAAGTTAAAAGTTAAAAGTTAAAAGTTAAAAGTTAAAAGTTAAAAGTTAAAAGTTAAAAGTTAAAAGTTAAAAGTTAAAAGTTAAAAGTTAAAAGTTAAAAGTTAAAAGTTAAAAGTTAAAAGTTAAAAGTTAAAAGTTAAAAGTTAAAAGTTAAAAGTTAAAAGTTAAAAGTTAAAAGTTAAAAGTTAAAAGTTAAAAGTTAAAAGTTAAAAGTTAAAAGTTAAAAGTTAAAAGTTAAAAGTTAAAAGTTAAAAGTTAAAAGTTAAAAGTTAAAAGTTAAAAGTTAAAAGTTAAAAGTTAAAAGTTAAAAGTTAAAAGTTAAAAGTTAAAAGTTAAAAGTTAAAAGTTAAAAGTTAAAAGTTAAAAGTTAAAAGTTAAAAGTTAAAAGTTAAAAGTTAAAAGTTAAAAGTTAAAAGTTAAAAGTTAAAAGTTAAAAGTTAAAAGTTAAAAGTTAAAAGTTAAAAGTTAAAAGTTAAAAGTTAAAAGTTAAAAGTTAAAAGTTAAAAGTTAAAAGTTAAAAGTTAAAAGTTAAAAGTTAAAAGTTAAAAGTTAAAAGTTAAAAGTTAAAAGTTAAAAGTTAAAAGTTAAAAGTTAAAAGTTAAAAGTTAAAAGTTAAAAGTTAAAAGTTAAAAGTTAAAAGTTAAAAGTTAAAAGTTAAAAGTTAAAAGTTAAAAGTTAAAAGTTAAAAGTTAAAAGTTAAAAGTTAAAAGTTAAAAGTTAAAAGTTAAAAGTTAAAAGTTAAAAGTTAAAAGTTAAAAGTTAAAAGTTAAAAGTTAAAAGTTAAAAGTTAAAAGTTAAAAGTTAAAAGTTAAAAGTTAAAAGTTAAAAGTTAAAAGTTAAAAGTTAAAAGTTAAAAGTTAAAAGTTAAAAGTTAAAAGTTAAAAGTTAAAAGTTAAAAGTTAAAAGTTAAAAGTTAAAAGTTAAAAGTTAAAAGTTAAAAGTTAAAAGTTAAAAGTTAAAAGTTAAAAGTTAAAAGTTAAAAGTTAAAAGTTAAAAGTTAAAAGTTAAAAGTTAAAAGTTAAAAGTTAAAAGTTAAAAGTTAAAAGTTAAAAGTTAAAAGTTAAAAGTTAAAAGTTAAAAGTTAAAAGTTAAAAGTTAAAAGTTAAAAGTTAAAAGTTAAAAGTTAAAAGTTAAAAGTTAAAAGTTAAAAGTTAAAAGTTAAAAGTTAAAAGTTAAAAGTTAAAAGTTAAAAGTTAAAAGTTAAAAGTTAAAAGTTAAAAGTTAAAAGTTAAAAGTTAAAAGTTAAAAGTTAAAAGTTAAAAGTTAAAAGTTAAAAGTTAAAAGTTAAAAGTTAAAAGTTAAAAGTTAAAAGTTAAAAGTTAAAAGTTAAAAGTTAAAAGTTAAAAGTTAAAAGTTAAAAGTTAAAAGTTAAAAGTTAAAAGTTAAAAGTTAAAAGTTAAAAGTTAAAAGTTAAAAGTTAAAAGTTAAAAGTTAAAAGTTAAAAGTTAAAAGTTAAAAGTTAAAAGTTAAAAGTTAAAAGTTAAAAGTTAAAAGTTAAAAGTTAAAAGTTAAAAGTTAAAAGTTAAAAGTTAAAAGTTAAAAGTTAAAAGTTAAAAGTTAAAAGTTAAAAGTTAAAAGTTAAAAGTTAAAAGTTAAAAGTTAAAAGTTAAAAGTTAAAAGTTAAAAGTTAAAAGTTAAAAGTTAAAAGTTAAAAGTTAAAAGTTAAAAGTTAAAAGTTAAAAGTTAAAAGTTAAAAGTTAAAAGTTAAAAGTTAAAAGTTAAAAGTTAAAAGTTAAAAGTTAAAAGGTTAAAAGTTAAAAGTTAAAAGTTAAAAGTTAAAAGTTAAAAGTTTAAAACTTAAGTTAAAAGTTAAAAGTTAAAAGTTAAAAGTTAAAAGTTAAAAGTTAAAAGTTAAAAGTTAAAAGTTAAAAGTTAAAAGTTAAAAGTTAAAAGTTAAAAGTTAAAAGTTAAAAGTTAAAAGTTAAAAGTTAAAAGTTAAAAGTTAAAAGTTAAAAGTTAAAAGTTAAAAGTTAAAAGTTAAAAGTTAAAAGTTAAAAGTTAAAAGTTAAAAGTTAAAAGTTAAAAGTTAAAAGTTAAAAGTTAAAAGTTAAAAGTTAAAAGTTAAAAGTTAAAAGTTAAAAGTTAAAAGTTAAAAGTTAAAAGTTAAAAGTTAAAAGTTAAAAGTTAAAAGTTAAAAGTTAAAAGTTAAAAGTTAAAAGTTAAAAGTTAAAAGTTAAAAGTTAAAAGTTAAAAGTTAAAAGTTAAAAGTTAAAAGTTAAAAGTTAAAAGTTAAAAGTTAAAAGTTAAAAGTTAAAAGTTAAAAGTTAAAAGTTAAAAGTTAAAAGTTAAAAGTTAAAAGTTAAAAGTTAAAAGTTAAAAGTTAAAAGTTAAAAGTTAAAAGTTAAAAGTTAAAAGTTAAAAGTTAAAAGTTAAAAGTTAAAAGTTAAAAGTTAAAAGTTAAAAGTTAAAAGTTAAAAGTTAAAAGTTAAAAGTTAAAAGTTAAAAGTTAAAAGTTAAAAGTTAAAAGTTAAAAGTTAAAAGTTAAAAGTTAAAAGTTAAAAGTTAAAAGTTAAAAGTTAAAAGTTAAAAGTTAAAAGTTAAAAGTTAAAAGTTAAAAGTTAAAAGTTAAAAGTTAAAAGTTAAAAGTTAAAAGTTAAAAGTTAAAAGTTAAAAGTTAAAAGTTAAAAGTTAAAAGTTAAAAGTTAAAAGTTAAAAGTTAAAAGTTAAAAGTTAAAAGTTAAAAGTTAAAAGTTAAAAGTTAAAAGTTAAAAGTTAAAAGTTAAAAGTTAAAAGTTAAAAGTTAAAAGTTAAAAGTTAAAAGTTAAAAGTTAAAAGTTAAAAGTTAAAAGTTAAAAGTTAAAAGTTAAAAGTTAAAAGTTAAAAGTTAAAAGTTAAAAGTTAAAAGTTAAAAGTTAAAAGTTAAAAGTTAAAAGTTAAAAGTTAAAAGTTAAAAGTTAAAAGTTAAAAGTTAAAAGTTAAAAGTTAAAAGTTAAAAGTTAAAAGTTAAAAGTTAAAAGTTAAAAGTTAAAAGTTAAAAGTTAAAAGTTAAAAGTTAAAAGTTAAAAGTTAAAAGTTAAAAGTTAAAAGTTAAAAGTTAAAAAGTTAAAAGTTAAAAGTTAAAAGTTAAAAGTTAAAAAGTTAAAAGTTAAAAGTTAAAAGTTAAAAGTTAAAAAAGTTAAAAGTTAAAAGTTAAAAGTTAAAAGTTAAAAAAGTTAAAAGTTAAAAGTTAAAAGTTAAAAGTTAAAAAAGTTAAAAGTTAAAAGTTAAAAGTTAAAAGTTAAAAAAGTTAAAAGTTAAAAGTTAAAAGTTAAAAGTTAAAAAAGTTAAAAGTTAAAAGTTAAAAGTTAAAAGTTAAAAAAGTTAAAAGTTAAAAGTTAAAAGTTAAAAGTTAAAAAAGTTAAAAGTTAAAAGTTAAAAGTTAAAAGTTAAAAAAGTTAAAAGTTAAAAGTTAAAAGTTAAAAGTTAAAAAAGTTAAAAGTTAAAAGTTAAAAGTTAAAAGTTAAAAAAGTTAAAAGTTAAAAGTTAAAAGTTAAAAGTTAAAAAAGTTAAAAGTTAAAAGTTAAAAGTTAAAAGTTAAAAAAGTTAAAAGTTAAAAGTTAAAAGTTAAAAGTTAAAAAAGTTAAAAGTTAAAAGTTAAAAGTTAAAAGTTAAAAAAGTTAAAAGTTAAAAGTTAAAAGTTAAAAGTTAAAAAGTTAAAAGTTAAAAGTTAAAAGTTAAAAGTTAAAAGTTAAAAGTTAAAAGTTAAAAGTTAAAAGTTAAAAGTTAAAAGTTAAAAGTTAAAAGTTAAAAGTTAAAAGTTAAAAGTTAAAAGTTAAAAGTTAAAAGTTAAAAGTTAAAAGTTAAAAGTTAAAAGTTAAAAGTTAAAAGTTAAAAGTTAAAAGTTAAAAGTTAAAAGTTAAAAGTTAAAAGTTAAAAGTTAAAAGTTAAAAGTTAAAAGTTAAAAGTTAAAAGTTAAAAGTTAAAAGTTAAAAGTTAAAAGTTAAAAGTTAAAAGTTAAAAGTTAAAAGTTAAAAGTTAAAAGTTAAAAGTTAAAAGTTAAAAGTTAAAAGTTAAAAGTTAAAAGTTAAAAGTTAAAAGTTAAAAGTTAAAAGTTAAAAGTTAAAAGTTAAAAGTTAAAAGTTAAAAGTTAAAAGTTAAAAGTTAAAAGTTAAAAGTTAAAAGTTAAAAGTTAAAAGTTAAAAGTTAAAAGTTAAAAGTTAAAAGTTAAAAGTTAAAAGTTAAAAGTTAAAAGTTAAAAGTTAAAAGTTAAAAGTTAAAAGTTAAAAGTTAAAAGTTAAAAGTTAAAAGTTAAAAGTTAAAAAAGTTAAAAGTTAAAAGTTAAAAGTTAAAAGTTAAAAAAGTTAAAAGTTAAAAGTTAAAAGTTAAAAGTTAAAAAAGTTAAAAGTTAAAAGTTAAAAGTTAAAAGTTAAAAAAGTTAAAAGTTAAAAGTTAAAAGTTAAAAGTTAAAAAAGTTAAAAGTTAAAAGTTAAAAGTTAAAAGTTAAAAAAGTTAAAAGTTAAAAGTTAAAAGTTAAAAGTTAAAAAAGTTAAAAGTTAAAAGTTAAAAGTTAAAAGTTAAAAAAGTTAAAAGTTAAAAGTTAAAAGTTAAAAGTTAAAAAGTTAAAAGTTAAAAGTTAAAAGTTAAAAGTTAAAAGTTAAAAGTTAAAAGTTAAAAGTTAAAAGTTAAAAGTTAAAAGTTAAAAGTTAAAAGTTAAAAGTTAAAAGTTAAAAGTTAAAAGTTAAAAGTTAAAAGTTAAAAGTTAAAAGTTAAAAGTTAAAAGTTAAAAGTTAAAAGTTAAAAGTTAAAAGTTAAAAGTTAAAAGTTAAAAGTTAAAAGTTAAAAGTTAAAAGTTAAAAGTTAAAAGTTAAAAGTTAAAAGTTAAAAGTTAAAAGTTAAAAGTTAAAAGTTAAAAGTTAAAAGTTAAAAGTTAAAAGTTAAAAGTTAAAAGTTAAAAGTTAAAAGTTAAAAGTTAAAAGTTAAAAGTTAAAAGTTAAAAGTTAAAAGTTAAAAGTTAAAAGTTAAAAGTTAAAAGTTAAAAGTTAAAAGTTAAAAGTTAAAAGTTAAAAGTTAAAAGTTAAAAGTTAAAAGCTAAAAGCTAAAAGTTAAAAGTTAAAAGTTAAAAGTTAAAAGCTAAAAGCTAAAAGTTAAAAGTTAAAAGTTAAAAGTTAAAAGTTAAAAGTTAAAAGTTAAAAGTTAAAAGTTAAAAGTTAAAAGTTAAAAGTTAAAAGTTAAAAGTTAAAAGTTAAAAGTTAAAAGTTAAAAGTTAAAAGTTAAAAGTTAAAAGTTAAAAGTTAAAAGTTAAAAGTTAAAAGTTAAAAGTTAAAAGTTAAAAGTTAAAAGTTAAAAGTTAAAAGTTAAAAGTTAAAAGTTAAAAGTTAAAAGTTAAAAGTTAAAAGTTAAAAGTTAAAAGTTAAAAGTTAAAAGTTAAAAGTTAAAAGTTAAAAGTTAAAAGTTAAAAGTTAAAAGTTAAAAGTTAAAAGTTAAAAGTTAAAAGTTAAAAGTTAAAAGTTAAAAGTTAAAAGTTAAAAGTTAAAAGTTAAAAGTTAAAAGTTAAAAGTTAAAAGTTAAAAGTTAAAAGTTAAAAGTTAAAAGTTAAAAGTTAAAAGTTAAAAGTTAAAAGTTAAAAGTTAAAAGTTAAAAGTTAAAAGTACGGTTGAATTAGAGTTAGTTTGAGTTGAGTTCATTCGCGCATATAGTTTTTTTAAGACCGTGTTGATTTGGTATTTGAGTCGGGTGCTAGTTTGTAATTTGGGCTGAATTTTTTTTTAGCGATAACGATTGATTAATCACATTAATGCAAAGTGGCTTCACACATAACACTCTAGAGGCTGATTTTATATAAAACTTCTTATGAATTTTCGATAACGAATTTTCCCGGATTCCCGCTGAAAACTTGAACTGAATGTTTTCTGCGATAGCCATTGACAAACCACAGCAATGCAATTCAACTCCAGACAAAACACTCTAGAGGCCATTTTTTAAACAATTTCAATTGTTTTTTAATTCATCAGATTTTCAATTATTTTCGTTGATCGGCACAAGATTTTTTTTCGTGTATTGAAAGAAGCTTTTTTTACGAGAGGCTAAATCAGCAGTTTAAAAAGATATGGATTACATGATAAAAGGGTTACTAAAATATAAATTCGCCTGTTACACAAAAAAATTTTGGGCGATGTATCATTTTTATTATTTTGAATGATTTTGGCTAGTGAGAAATCGCCTAATTTTACAGGAATTAAAGTGTTAGTGTTCAACAATTTTTGGCTTTTGGGTGACTTGGTTTTAAGCGATTGTGCGTTACTGTTCGGAATTGGGTTTCAATTATAACTGAAACTTTATTTGCCTTCAAACAAAAAATTGGTCTAAGTTTGAATAAAAAATTGAAATGCTCTTGTAACAATTTTAAATACCTACAACTTACCTATTAACATTGAAAATATTAAAAATAATGTCTTCAAGTTTTTCACAAAAAAAATTTAAAATAAAATTGCTTTTATTAAGTTGAAATCCAGTGATAGTATGAAACCGGTTCAGTTTTGGCAAAAATACAAAAAAAAAGAAAACGGATCATTTTATTTATCTTTTTGTTTTGTTAGCTCAACAACTTTCTTTATTTATTTATTTTTATGTTGTTGTAATTTTTTATTAGTATTATTTAAAACAAAATAATAATATTTAGACAATATAGTAATGATCTCATCTTTACGATGATATTTTTCTCCGCACCATCTAATCATTGTTTTCGTCGTTTTGTTAATTTTTTATTGAGTTCAATTTGTTTTAAAAAGTTAATTTAAATTTTTTATTTTTTTTTTTTTTTGCTGAGTTAGGGAACCAATTTAAATTGTTTAGTTAACATAAAAAATATATTTAAGTTTTATTTTTATTATTAAGAAACAAACAACAAAATATTTTTAATATTCGAACATAATATAAGGCGAGTGGAGTCAACGAGAAATAGGGGTTTGGGAATAGATGGTATGGAATGATACAACTGGATAAAGAGATGGAATGAAACGTTTTTTTCTGTTTTGGTACATATTGTATTTTAATGCGGCAGAGTTTCGTAACCTTTTTCCTCCGTTAAAAATGAAAAATGGAACAGAATACAAATGATCCGTTCGACGCAAGCAAAATACCGATGACAAATACTAAAACGTCCTAGATACAAGGGAATTAGTTGGAATCAATACAGGAGAAAAGTCGAACAAAATTTTCTACTGTATATTCCTCTTATCACAGCAGCGCAGCTATTTATCCGGCAGTAGAAAATGTAAAAGCTGCCCTGGCGTTATCAGAAGAAAATGACACACCCGCAAGTAGTTATAAAAAAAAAATTAATAAACTATCACAAAATTTTCAGTAGCTTATCCAGGAAAAGCGAAAAATTCGCCGTCGTGGCAACAAACAAAATACAATCACCGTCATTGAAAAGTCAATTATATCGAGCTATTAAAACACTAGCTATTGCTTTGCGGGAAGAAGAAAACCAAAGGGTCCAGAATTATTTAAGTGAGCTCTCGGCAACCAAAGGTACAGGTTACTCTTTGTGGGAGGAAACAAAAATTTAAAAAGGCCAACAAACTCAATTCCACCAATCAAACTTCCAACTGATGTGGCGAAAAGCGATTGCACATCAGGGAATAAATAATTTCGTGCTACTCTAGCAAATCGATGATGGATTGCCGTTCAAACCTATAAAATATAATTGGAAGAAAGTTAAGAATACAATTAAAAATTGTATATGCCCGAAAAAGGCACCAGGGATTACCAGACATGGACGGTTATATTCCGCAGAAAAATATCGATGGTCACAATGATACATGACATAGAACAAATGAAACGCAAATTTCATCGAATGTTGGGGGCTGGGCTTCTTCTTGAAAGACAATACATGGTTAAAGAAACAGTACATCTACTTGCTTATATAACACTGGCCAGTAAACCCGGTTTTACCCGGGAAAATAATTTAAACTTTTTGTGGAATTAGCGAAATATAAACTAAAGCGGATAAAAGTTTATGAATGTAAAATATATTTCAGACCGTATTGAATATGCAACCTTTTCTTCAAATTATTGCCAACTATACTTCCCAAGGCTGCTCTAGTTCTTCGTTGGAAATTACAAACGCTTGAAATGCATATTAGTGGAATTCACTGAAACCCTCTTAAGTAGCCATATAATTACAAGACTTAATAGGCAAGATAGAGTATTGCCGGTCTGTGGGATAGACAGCATAACCATGTTTCTCTCTCTCGATGAGAACTTTTTTATTGAAATTGGTTTAACATGCTTCCAAAGGCAGATTTAACGAATGATACCGTTATCAACAATAATCATACATATCGTCATAGATTCCATCATATCATTATACCATAACACCCTCAGACTATCGTAGCATCATACCAGCAAACCATAATACAGTCATACCATCACACCACCATCATACCATATACAAAAATAACATCACACTGGCATACTAGCATTCCATCAAATCACCACAACCATTGTAACATGTTACCATCATACCTTGCCTTCACACAATCATATTATCATACCATCAAACCATCAAAACCATCACAAAATCATGCCATTATACCATCACACAATTATACCATCTCATCATCATACCTTCATGTCATCATAACATTAAACCATCATAGCTACCATCATTCCTTCAAAACAGCACACAATAATACCACCTAGCGAAGACATAGCGAATAAAAGTGAAAGAAAATAGATCAACACACGTCACATTCACGCTGAACCAAAGCACCTGCCCACCAGTAGTACTAGAAGGCTGATGTAGAAAAAAACATATTGAAGCAAAACGCAACCAAATAAAAATGACGTTTTCCAAAATGTATTGGCTGATGGGAAAAAACGATTGATATACGGACATATCGTATTCAGTTATGGGGGTCCATCAGCGCTTCAAACAGAGAATTCCTTCAACGAACCCAATCGAAAATAATTCGCAGTATTACCAATGCTGTAAATTCACTCAGACTGATGAACCTGTAAATTTATTAAATGTAATGTCAAATAAGTAGAATCTAAATTAATTAAATGTTGAACACTAGGGTAATACTTCAAATTGTAATAATTATGCGTTAAGATTTCAATACTTCTTGTTAGTTTCTTTTGTAGAAAGACTCAAGATTAAAGCAAATGGCACCAATAATAAACAAAAAAATCAATTTCAATTTACTTCATTTCATATATCATTTCACTTCATTTCATTTAGTATTCCATTTCATATTTAATTTCAACAGACTAAAGTTTATAAGTCTTCAATGACCTGACAGAACTCAGCAGGATGGACATCAGGAGTATCCAGCACTTCGTAGCAAGCGCAAAGTGGTTTCAATGAGTTGGAGGAATAATTTTTAAGCTTTGGTATGGCTACGAATCATTTTGTGTTTATGTCTGGTCCTAGAGCACCACCACCTAATCCTAACCTAACCTTATTTCATATTTAATTTCATGTTACATTTCATATTTCATTAAATTTTTAAGCGAATTTTTTGAGCAATTATGTGTACTTCTAAATTTCGACTACAGTAGTAACAGTATTCGCAATATCTTTCGGATCAAGGCTAAGTCAATAAATAAACCAGCTGTAGTTGATTGGAACACCCGTATTTTACATCAACAATTTTTTAACTATTGCAAAATTAAATCGAAATGTCTTAGCTAAATCAGTATTGCATGGAACTGAGTGCAGTATTGTAGTAACAGACTATCTGTTACCGGAAACGAAAACTTTGCTATATGATACCAAGAAATTACTACAATCAACAACATTTCATTTTAAATTTATTTGGGCCAATCGTGGTATGTATTATATCTATATATGTATATAAAAAGAAGTGTACATTTTGATCGTCACTCCATAACTCGAGAACGGCTCAACCGATTGCCATAACATTTTTAGGGAAGGTGCAGGGAGGAGTGCTGATGGTTAGTTGATTTTGAAATCCAAAATCGGTCCAGCCATTCTCGAGCTATGATTTTTTTCCTGAAATGAACTCGCTCTTTGTAAAACAACAACAAATACACGTAAAATCGAAAAATTTCAAATATCTCGAAAACGGTGCGTCTGAGCGAATAAATAAGGTCATTTTCCCCCACACCCCATGCACACACTTTGTGATCGATTGGGTATGGTCCCAGTCCCCTCTCTCGAAAAAATTTTAATTCAACATTTGAAAAAAAAAAGTTTACATTTCGGTCCGACCTAACGAAAAAAATCGATCCAAACTAATACACAAACTCATAAATACACACATTCATTTGATTGACAGCATACAAATGACAAACAGATGAACCTGTCAAAATGCACATGTTTGCCAATCACTTTCTTTCACTCTTGGATTCTAATACAGCCGGTCATACATTCGCTGCTTTCCAATTGTGAACATGCCAATATTGGTGGAATGACGATGAGATGTCGACATTGTGATGCAGCC
This sequence comes from Tipula helvola, assembly GCA_963556165.1. Classification (NCBI taxonomy): domain Eukaryota; kingdom Metazoa; phylum Arthropoda; class Insecta; order Diptera; family Tipulidae; genus Tipula; species Tipula helvola. The sequence continues at coordinate 54,834,523 of OY744481.1, forward strand.
AAATTTTAAGGTGAAACGCCTGGCATGTGTTGTGCTAATGGCAAAGTGAGACTGCCAGCATTTGAATCTCCCCCCGATCCACTTCATTCATTCATTTTTGGAACGTCGCAAACGTCTAAGCATTTTTTGTCTCACATTCAAGAATACAATGCGGCATTTCAAATGACTTCTTTTGGTGCGACCAAAATTGTAAGAGACAATTTCATGCCGACGTTTAAGGTGATTACATCATGCGGAATATCATATGAAAAATGCGATCTGAGCAGCAATTTTTTTGATGTGTTCAAGAATTCTGACCCAGCATCTAATTACATTTCACAAATATTAAAGATTCAAGGTCAGATTTATCATCGAACTGGTTCTTTATTGCCATATCCTGATGCTGATCATCAATTTTTGCAAATCTATTTTATCGGAGATGCAAATCGTGAATTGGATCGGCGTTGTACAATTGCTGCGCGTGCAAGGCGACAAATTGTTTCTGAACTTCAAACATTCTTACATCAGCACAATGAATTAATCCTATTGTTTAAAACCGCTCTCGATCGTATGCCATCTGATGATCACAGAATCGTTATCAGGGCTGACAAAACGCCCTTTGGAGAGCATGCGAGACGATTTTATGTACCAACAATTGATGAAGTGTTTTGTGCTACATCGAAGAAATGAAGAATTAGGGCGTGTTTCAGAGCTTCACCGCAGATATGATGCATTACAATATCCATTATTGCACTGGAAAGGTGACGACGGCTATCATATCAATATATGAATGATAGATCCACGAACCGGTAAAATATATATGAATTCAATTTATTTATTTCAAAACAAGAAGACATGATTTTAATTTTCTGATAATGTATTCATCATAGGTCGTGAGGTAGAAAACAAAGTTAGTGGGATGAATTATTATTCGTATAGATTCGAGATTCGCCCACAAGAAGACAACTTTATTATGCGATGTGGCAAACTTTTCCACCAATACGCTGTTGACATGTATGCGAAAATTGAAGCAGAACGCCTTAATTACCCTCGATTCAATCAAGCCAAATTGCGATCGAAAGAATACATACACTTGCGAGATGCAATAGTGAATGATGGTAATGTTCATGATATTGGACGTTTAACAATATTACCATCGACATATGTTGGCAGTCCGCGCCACATGCACGAATATACGCAAGATGCAATGTGATACGTTCGCAAATATGGTCGTCCCGACCTATTCATAACATTCACATACAATCCACAGTGGGCTGACATAAAACACAATTTATTTGATGGTCAGAATCCAACAGATCGACACGATATAACAGCACGTGTATTTCGACAGAAAGTAAAAGCATTGATGGATTTGATTATCAAATTGCGAATTTTTGGAGAGGTGCGTTGCTGAATGTATTCGATTGAATGGCAAAAGAGCTCGATCAAATTGATAACATTATATCAGCTGAAATTCCAGATGAAATCAGCGATCCAGAATTATTTGAAGTTGTCACGAAAAATATGATCCATGGCCCTTGCGGTCAAATAAATATGAATTCACCATGCATGATCGATAGAAAATGTACAAAACGTTATCAAAGAGCATTAACTTCGGATACAATTACAGGTGACGACGGATACCCATTGTACCGACGTCGGTCACCGGAGGATAATGGCCATACAACAACAATTAAAATGCGCAATCAAGACATTGAAGTTGATAATCGTTGGATTGTGCCTTATTCTCCACTATTGTCAAAAGTATTTCAGGCTCACATAAATGTTGAGTACTCTAATTCTGTGAAGTCGATTAAATACATTTGCAAATATGTGAATAAAGGCAGTGATATGGCTGTTTTTGGAGTAGCTGGTGACAATAGCAATGATGAAATCGCCCAATATCAAATGGGGCGCTACATTAGCACTAATGAAGCTCTTTGGAGAATTTATTCATTTCTAATTCATGAGCGATATCCTGCTGTTGCTCATTTGGCTGTTCATCTTGAAAATGGCCAGCGTGTGTATTTTACCGATACAAATGTACAGCAGAGAGCAGCACAGCCACCAGCCACAACAATAACTGCATTCTTTCAATTGTGTGAAAGCGATGAATTTGCTAGAACGTTGCTGTATTCAGATGTAACGCATTATTTCACTTGGACTGCAAAGAAATGGCAACGACGTAAACAAGGAACACTTGTTGATGGCCATCCGGGTGTTTTTATTGCAGATACCATCGGAAGATTATACACAGTTCATCCAAACAATGCAGAATGTTATTATTTGCGGTTGTTGTTAGTAAATGTTGTTGGACCACGTTCATTTCAATATTTGCGAAGAGTAAATGGTCATTTATGTGTGACGTATCGTGAAGCATGTGAGCAATTAGGTTTACTTGAAAATGATGCGCATTGGGATTTAACGCTTCATGATGCATCGATTGCATCTTCTCCACATCAAATACGTATGTTATATGCCATAATCATATCAACATGTTTTCCATCAAATCCACTTGAATTGTGGAATAAATACAAAGATTTTATGGCAGAAGACTATTTATGTATAATAAATGTATAAATAATTAAATGTATAATGAGCCATTGATAGCGATTGAAGATATGTGCCTAACGATTGCAAATAAAGCATTAGGGCAATTAGGTTTGTCACCACCCAATCGTCCAATGCATGATTTATTTGATCGAGAATTGCAACGTGAACAACAGTATAATTCCAATGAATTGCAAACATTTGTGAATTTGAATGTTCCCAAATTAAATGATCATCAAAAACATGTCTATGATACCATCATGCAAGCTGTACAAAATGAAGTCGGTGGATTATATTTTTTGGATGCGCCTGGTGGTACGGGAAAAACATTTGTGATATCACTGATTTTGGCAGCCATTCGATCGCAACGAAAATTGCATTGGCACTTGCTTCGTCGGGAATCGCTGCTTCTCTATTGGATGGTGGACGAACAGCGCACTCTGCATTAAAATTGCCGTTGAATGTGCAGGTGTGCTTATATTTATTGATTGACCATTTTAAAATTTAATCGATATCATTGTAAAATATAATTATTCTCAAATTAACAGGTGATTGAACATCCCACGTGAAATATTTCAAGAAATTCTGCGATGGCAAAAGTTTTGCGACAAGCAGCAATTATTCTTTTGGATGAATGTACAATGACGCATAAAAAATCGCTGGAAGCATTACACCGTACAATGCAATATCTACGTCAGAATCAAGAAATTTTTGGTGGTGCATTCATATTATTGTCAGGCGATTTTCATCAAATATTGCCTGTGGTTCCACGATCAACACCGGCGGATGAGATCAATGCATGCTTAAAGTCTTCTCTTCTGTGGCGACATGTGCAAAAATTGACATTGAACATAAAAATGCGCGTTCAATTGCACAACGACCAATCTGCAGATCGGTTCTCAAAGCAATTGTTAGATATTGGAAATGGCAAAGTTCGAGTCGATAATACAAATGGATTGATTACATTGCCGAACAATTTTTGTACCATTCTCCAATTAACAGAAGAGTTGATTGAAAGTGTGTTCCAAAATATTATTCAAAATTACAGGTAGCCAACTCTGGGGTTGTGCCAAGAGGACAAATATTAAAATCATACAAACAGTTCAAAATAAAATCCTGCGACGTATTGTTAATACACAGTGGTACATACGAAACGACAACCTCCATCCAGATCTAAAGATCGAGCTTGTCGTGGATGAAATTAAGCATCATGCAACAAAACACCTACAACGTCTGCACCAGCATGAAAATCTGGACATACGCTGTATGCTGACTACCACACCAACCAGAAGACTGCAAAGAATAAAACCATTGGACTTATCGCGACCAGGAGGTCAGTAGACTTGCTGTGGCGAAAATCCAGGGGATGAGTTACACGAAATGGGGGATAATCATGTGATTGTGCCGACTAATCAAATACTTTATTATGCAATGTAAATTACTAAATGGGTGTAAGACTCAGTCGTAATATGAATAAAACAAAAAAAACAAAAACAAAAAAAAATTACAGGAATCACAATTGGTTGAGAGAACGTGCCAATACTGGCACCAAAAAATGTACACGTCAATGCAATCAATTATCAGATTCAAGAAAAATTACCAGGTGCAGTGACATCATATAAATCTGTTGATAGCGCAATGAATGCAGATGATGCAGTGAATTATCCAATTGAATTTTTGAATTCATTGGAACCACCTGGTATGCCACCGCATTGTTTAAATTTAAAGGTTGGCTCATCAATTATTTTACTGCGGAATTTAAATGCACCAAAACTGTGCAATGGCACAAGATTGGCAGTAAAAATATTGATGCCGAGTTTAATTGAAGCCACAATATTGACCGGAACAGCGAAAGGTGAAATTGTGCTCATACCACGTATTCCACTGATTCCAACAGACATGCCATTTGAATTTAAGCGTTTGCAATTCCCAGTGCGTCTATCATTTGCCATGTTCATCAATAAGGCGCAAGGACAAACGCTTCAAATATGCGGATTAAATTTGGAGGAGCCGTGCTTTTCACATGGACAGCTATACGTGGCCTGCTCAAGAGTTGGAACTCCAAATTGTTTGTTTGTGCTCGCTTCAAATGGGCAAACGAAAAATATTGTATATCCAAATGTTTTGGATTGACATTAACAATTTTGAAATACAATGTATTCATTTCATAAAAAAAAAATCAAGAATATTTCATTTCTTTTTTTGGTTGGTTGTAACGAAGTGCATCGGGGTTCGCTATATAATATATATTTTATCAATTAACTTTTTTCTAATTTAATTACCAAATTTTAAACCAAACAAATTTTCAAATAAAGAACGTTACAATAAATTTATACGAATTTCATTTCACATAAAATATTTATTACATTTTTTAATAATATTCTTCCATCAGTTATCACTGTGCGGCATATAATACGAATCATCTACATTTATCTTTCCATTGTCATCATTTAACAGCAGCTTGCAATCCAATAGCTCATTAACAATATTGCCAAATCAATTTCCCGTTATAATGTTTACACTCTAATACAATGTACTTATTGTACAGATATACGAAAAATGAATTTTCAGTAACTAAATGCTGTGACATCTATTTAAATATAGAGACAATACAAAAGAAAAGGTTTACTTAGGGCCAGCAAGGCGGACCGGGCTCAGCTAGTATGTTATGCAAAGAAGGATGAGAATATTGAAAATACTTTCGTCTGTTGATTTAGACAAGTTTAAAAATTAACTTTAGTTTGTTTCTGTTTCGAATTTTAGCTTAATTTTTGCTTTATTAATATTATTCTTGGTTTATTTTATATCATTATTTTCTATATATTTTTTTTTGATAATTTCGTTTTTTTTTTTTTAGGTAACTCTGATCTTTGCAGGCGCAGGCGCTATTGGCAATTCCCGTTGATTTCATTAGGGAAATATATTATCAAAATTGTCGTGGATTAAAATCTAAATTAGTGAATTTTAAATTGAATTTACTGCCCACCGATTATGTTATTGTTTGCTTGACCGAAACGTGGTTAAATGACTCGATCGGCGATAGAGAAACTGTGGATGCTCGATATTATGTAATTCGCAAAGACCGCGATCTTGCTCTCACCAATTTATCAGACGGTGGCGGGTCACTGATAGCTATTAAAGAATCATTCATCGCATGTGGGCTCGCTAGTCTTAATAGTATTTTTGATGACGCTTGGATGAAAGTTAACCTGCCTGATGGTAAAATTTCAATTACATGTTTAGTATATTTTTCTCCAAACTCTAAATTATCGAAATATGAAAACTATAAGTTTTTCTGTGATCACCTCTGGAATTGTATTCTGAATGCACCTGACAACCATAAGGTGTTGGTTATTGATGACTTCAATATGCCATGCATAACTTGGGTCGTGAATAGTAATGTACTTGATCCCTCATCTTATGAGGGGCGTGCTGCTCATTATCTCATTGAAACAACAATGCTAGGGAACTTATCACAGCACAATCATATTGTTACCTGCACAGGTAGTATCTAGATCTCATATTTTCAAACCTAAGTAGTTCTACAGTAGAAGTTACGCTTTGCTCGGATCCATTTTCAAAGATAGACAGTGTTCATCCCCCTATCACTATCAACATACTAGGATTTTCGCATAAAAAATTACCTTATATTAGTTATTCATATATTAATGTAAAACATCTAGACTATGCTCGAATCAGAGAACAACTGTCTGTCAATGATTGGGATTCGCAGTTTACCCTTACTATTCGTGATGTTCATAGTGCTGTTAACGAATTGTACTCAACAATTAGCATTTATCTAGAACCTAAGTCTTTGTTGAACAATTCACGTTCTAAGTTTCCATTTTGGTATTCTTCAAAACTACGGTACTTAATTAATCAAAAACAAAAATTTCATTCGATTTACCGGATCTACAAAAATCACAATGATCAATGACCACGTAATTTTCTTAATCTATCGGAAATTGTTTAAAAAAGAAATTCGATTGAGCAAAATCTAAAGCATAACCCCAAGCAGTTCTGGACTTTCACTAATTCCATTACTTCCAAATCAGGTTATCCTACCTCTATGCAACTTGGCAATCTGGATTTTAATAATAGTGAAGTTATTTGTAATATGTTTGCAGATTACTTTGAGCCAATTTATGTACCCAGCCCTGCTTCCAATAGCGGCTTACTAAATGCACCCAATACTAATTGTGTATCTAACGCCATTTCCTATTTTACGGTGGAAGATGTACTAATTGTATTAAATTCGATTGACATAAACAAGGGTCCGAGTTCGGATAGCATATTGAATTATTTCATCTTTCAGTTAAGAGAACAATTGGCGGCACCTCTAGTATATATTTTTAACTTATCATTAAATTCTGGTATTTTCCCATCTAGGTGGAAATCGGCACTTTTGATGCCAATTTTCAAAAAAGACGACAAATGTTTCATCGAAAACTACAGGCCCATTTCTCTTTTAACAGCATTTAGTAAAATTTTTGAGAAAGTTGTGTATAACTTAATATTTCACGAAGTAAAATCTAGTATTAGCACTTCACAACATGGATTTTATGAAAAACGTTCAGTTTTGACAAACCTTCTGGAATTCTCAAGTTACATGTTCGATAGTGTAGACAAGGGCTTCAAGTTGACTGTATTTATACCGATTTTAAAAAAGCGTTTGATACAGTATCTCACGATGTATACTCATTAAGAAATGCTACAAAATTGGACTTTCAGATAAATTTTGTATTTGGTTATCATCGTATCTTAGCGACAGGTTTGTACAAATAAAATTTAATGGACAATTCTCAAGATCATTTTTGGCTACTTTTGGTGTTCTGCAAGGTTCTACTTTGGGGCCTCTTTTGTTCACAATTTTCATTAACGATCTTTCTAGCATTTTACATTGTCCCCATCTATTTTATGCCGATGATTTAAAAATGTTTAGAAGAATTACTGATGAGACTGCACCTCTCTATCTGCAAAGAGATCTTGATAAACTTCAAAACTGGTGTCTTTTAAATAAACTAAATTTGAATACTGAAAAATGTCTGGAAATTACCTTCACTAAGAAACTTCGCTAGCTATAATATTGCAAATTTCAACCTAAGGAGAGTTACTCAAATTGCTGATTAAGGTGTTATTTTTGATACTAAATTAACATTTGAAAAACACATCAACTCAATTTCCGCGAAAGCACACAAATTTCTTGGATTGATTTTCCGCAGAGGAAGAGATTTTCGTAATCCCGAAGTCCTAACCATGTTATACAATAGTCTAGTAAGAAGTAAAATAGAGTCCGCTTCGCAAATTTGGAACCCGTTCTACGAATTATATAGTGAGCAAGTTGCGCGAGTGTAAAGAAAATTTACGAAGTTCCTAATTTTTAAAACTATACCTTATGTAGGAAGTATCCCTTACATTACTACGCTTAAGATATTTAGCATGGCAAGCTTATACAGAATAGAAGGTTAGTGTTAGACGACTTATTGCTTTACCAGTTACTAAATTCCAAAATCGATACCGTCGCTCTAAGTGATGTGCATTTTTATATTCCTGGTTATTTGCTCAGAAACAATCAACTATTTTTTCCTATACAATCGCGAACAAATTTAGGTTTTGCGAATCCACTATCTAGACTTCGGCGCAGCCACGATGAATTATTCTTTAATCTGGACTTGTTTTCCTTATCTTTAAATCAATATAGATCATGTCTCTTTAATTTGGTCAGTTAACTGTTTTTGGATTCATTATTTAAATATTTAAACATAAAGTATACTCTGTTTTAATTCAATTTTTTAATGTTTCCAAGTGACTGATATTACAGGTGCTGGTGTTGCCTGTTAGTAAATAGCATAATTTTATATCGTTTTAATAGTTTATAAATTTTGGGTACATTTTGAACTTATTACATTTTGTATGATTATTAGTATTATTATTGGCTCGACGTGGTACAACGGACCACATTTCAAACATCAAAAAGGATATTGAAATGCCTCTTGCGGTATGTAAACTGCTGCTTCAGGAGGAAGCCAGTAAGTTGACGAATGACAGATGGTCAAATAGTAGGTCATGCGTAATAACTCGGCAGATCTGGCCAAAGTTGAACTTGGCGAGATCCAAACAGCTGATCTCACTTCAGCGGAGTCAGATCAGTCTGGTTGTTGGAGTGATTACGGGGCACTGTCTCATAGGCAGACATGCGAGTAGACTTGGTTTCTTCTCACATGACTACTGTCGTAGTTGCGAGGACGAAGAGGAGGAAGAGACGGTACTTCATCTTCTTTGCACCTGTCCTCGTCTGGCACGAAACAGACTGAATTTTCTAGGGGCACCCCTTTTCAACGACCTGGCGGAGCTCAGTGAGAAGGACGTCAGGAGTATCCAGCGCTTCATAGCAAGCTCAAAGTGGTTTCAATGAGTTGGAAGAAAAATTTTTAATTTGTGGTATGGCTACGGACCTTTTTGTGTCTATGCCTGGTCCTGGGGGACCACCACCCAAACCTAACCTAACCTAACCTAGTATTATTATTATTTAGTTATTGTTACTGTTATAGTATAGTAGCATTGAATTATAATTATTATTTTTTAAAGTATTGACGTTTGTAAATCTTAGTTTAGAGGGTACACGTAATTGGACTTTGTCTGTGTGTTGCCCCATTATGGAATATATAAATAAATAAACTTCATTTTTCATTTCATTTATCATTTCATATTTCACTTCAATTTCATTTCATATTTCGTTTCATATTTCATTTCGGATTCCATTTCATATTTCATCTCATATTTTATTTCATATTTCATTTCATATTTTTATTTCACTTCATTTTACTTCATTTCATTTCATATTTCATTTCATTTTATTTTACATTTCATTTCATTTCATATTTCATTGCATATTTCATTTCATATTTCATTCCGGATTAAATTTCATATTTCATTTCATTTTCATTTTATATTTAATTTCATATTCATTTCATATTTCATTTCATATTTCACTTCAATTTCATTTCATATTTCGTTTCATAGTTCATTTCGGATTTCATTTGATATTTTATTTCATATTTCATTTCATATTTCATTTCATATTTAATTCCATTTTTCATTTCATATTTCACTTCATATTTCATTTCATATTTCGTTTCATATTTCATTTCGACAGACTAAAGTTTCTAGGGGCACTCCTCTTCAACGACCTGACGGAACTCAGCAGGATAGACGTCAGGAGTATCCAGCGCTTCGTAGCAAGCTCAAAGTGGTTTCAATCAGTTGGAGGAATAATTTTTAAGTTATGGTACTGCTACGGACCTTTTTGTGTTTATGCCTGGTAACCTAACCTTATTTCATATTTAATTTCTTATTTCATTTCATTTCATATTTCATTCCATATTTCCTTTCAAAATTCATTTGAAATGAAGATTGATACAGAAGATTGATGTTTTAGTGATGCCACCCGAAATAGGGACCCAGTTAAAATAAATAAGACTGGATATACAACATGTAAATATTGCTGGCAATAACAGGAGACAAATACCTACCCACATGCTTTAAAGCAGTTATCGTTGGAATAAATGTAAACTGAATATTTCCTATGTGGCCAGGAAATGTGATTGTTAAGCCTAAGTACTTGGTCATCTCGACTTTACAGATAGTCTCGCTATAGTAAACCACGAAACGTAAATTATGTTTTATAAATTATAAAATTTGATTTACTAGAATTTTGTAAGAACCATTCATGAAGTAATTGTATGTCATATTCTATTGTAAGTTTCTGTCAGTAATTTATGTTATAAAAACGTCATCGGCAATTAATTAGAAGCGCCCCCAGCAAAATTGTTCCTAATAAAAACGGAGCAGTATGTCAGGTCAAAAATCGGGAAGCTCATTTGTTTTCAAAAACCACGCTTATACATGTTATTTTTGGTGCATTGTACGTTAAAATTATTCCCTTCACTCCAGTTTTGGATCCTAGGTGTCGTATGAGAAAATAAGATTAGTAGTAACAGTAAAGTCGATATAGGTGGAAAATACTGGAACTAGCTTCTTCATAAACATCTCGGAGGGAAGATTTAACAAAAAATATGATTTGATATTAGGATGTTCCGCGGAGCACCGACTACCAACAACTGATCAAAACATAATCCATTATTATGGACTGTATATATACATAACTCGTGTACATACTTTGTATATTATATACATTCTACAGATACTGCATAAAAATTTTATTATTTTGTGAAATTGGAATGATTAAGATTTATTGTTAGACTAAACAAAAAAAAAATAAATAAATAAATAAAAAAATCTCGATTTATAACCCCCAATTTATTATTATCTTGTCATCTATGAAATATATGGGAGCAAGTTTATCTTTAGGGAGTTCTATATATGTATATAAGATAATTTCGTTTTCGTGAAATGAAAGATTAATTTTTTTCCTTTTGTTCCTTGTAGTTGTTTTGGGAATCCGATCTCTTTCGGGACGTTTGTATTATACTGCAGAAAATAGTTTTAAGTACACACCGTAACCAAAAGAAGACAACAAAAAAAATTATGTCACCTCCCCCTCCTCTCCAAACCCCTCTACTGTATATACAATAATAAATTATTTTTTTTTTAATGTACGATGAAATGTGCGGTTACTCGTATATAGGATACTATTTGTATGTTGAAAATGAAATGAAATTGGGAAGTCATAAGTCAAAATTTGTGTGATAATTATTTGTCGCAGTCCGGTTTTTTTTTGGACATTTCACTCCTCTTTCCTTTAATTGATCAACATACCACGAAGCAGACTTCATTAAATTTACAAGCATGAAAGAATATCTATAAATTGGTTGCCCACAATACCTTTTTTGTTGTCAGAGGTAATTAAGGAATTATTGAAAATATTGTTTTCGGTTTGTTTGCGTGAAAGAAGAATAAAAAAACTTAATAAGTTTTAAATAAAATATTAAAATCTGATTAATTCGTAGAATTTTTCTTTTGATAATAAATTTTCGTAACATACTAGCCGATTCATACGTATTTGTGATAGCAACAATTTGCGCTACAATTCTTTATTATCTTATATAAAATTAACAAAATTTCGATATTTTTATTTAATTCAAGTTAAAATATGTAGTTTTATTTTATATAGATATCTTCTAAAAAGGTTCAGCATTAATAAATTCAGTTACCATTTCCAAATTAGTTTATTTGATTTAATTAAAGGTTATTTAAAACTGAATTAAATAAAAATATCGAAATTACTAAAAACTAATTTCTGTTAATTTTAAATAAGATAATAAACAGAAATGGTAGCGCAAATTTTTGCTATCACAAATGCTTATGAATCGGACAGTATATTAAAATATATTTAAGCTGATTACTATAAATATCAAGTATAATTAAAATTGGTTTATTCTTTTATTGGGCGTAGCTGAATAAACAAAAGGATTCTAATCAGTTTGAAAATTCATAAGAATCTTTCGATTTGAGAAAAGTCCCTACAAATAAATTCCAATAACTAAGCACTAAACCAAATTCTTTTCTGCGTATTTCAAAAGACGTTCGTATTTTTGGTACTTCTCATTATCCAAAGGGGATTCTGTTTAATTTGCCCTCTTTCCATAATCAACATTATGTGGAAAATTTGAAACCTTTGCGTCTTTGAGCCCTAAATCTAAGCAATCTGTTTATTACATATTGATTGACGACAGGAATTTTGGATAATTGCCTGTTTCGTAATCTCCACATATTTCAAACTTTAAGCTAGGATTTCATACCTTCCTCGCAATTGTCCAGCATAAGCTGCCTTGGCCTCCTACTCGTAACGACTAAGTCATCGACATACTATAGATTAAAATATAATGTATCGCAATATTTTCTCTTAGTATATAAATACATGGATCTGTACGATCTGCTAGAATTTGGCGTCCATCAAAACGAATTATGAAGAGCCTGATTCTAAATTTTGACAGATTATTTCAATCCGTAGAGCTCTTCTGAGTAGAAAACGCATTCTGCGTAACGACAAATTCTCCATACAGAAAAGCAGTTTTGTGTCAAAATGTAATATCTTCGTACCAGCGTTGGCTTCAACTGAGAGATAAATTATAGCCTCATGTTTCCACTTCAGAACATCATCCGGCATTTCAAAATCATCGTGAGCCGAATACGAAACAAATTTAAAAACCGCCTACTTCATTTTATTTTATTGTAAAAATATCTACTATATAAGGCCGCAGCAAAAGCAGCACAATTATACATGTGTAGTGTAAGCTCGGTTGTAATTTACACAGGCATGTAATTTACACAGTTTTTTATACGTAAAAAACGTGTAATTTACATAAGGACATTTATATGACAACACGTAAAAAACTATTTAATTTTTTTTTATTGAATAATTGTAAAAACTTCGTACGAAATTCGTACATTACAATATTTATGCTAGGACCAAGCTTAAGTATATCCTAATGGGTGTGAACACCACCCAATATAAAATAAGGTATTGTATGTCAAAATTATTACAATAGTATTTTAATAAAGAAATGTAAACAAAACTTTAGTTCAAATTTGTCATTCGTGAAAATTTTACATTCTAAGAAATGGGGGAGATCTAATTTATGGGGAAAGAAGGAGTTTCTCCGGTCGCTACCTACTTGGTACTTTATATCGATTTCTGACATCGTAAGTTAAAATTCGAATATGATTATCGACTTATCGAGCTATGGCCTGTACTGTTGTAGAATTCTGATATAAAAATTCAAATTCAGACACCATATATCGTTATTTTGATATCAATAACTCACATTCTGATGTCACAAAATTAATTTCTGCCACAACTTATCGAATTCTGAAATGTTTAAGGCCAAACGCTGAATAGATTTATCGAATTATGACATGAAATATTGAATTCTTTGATATATCATCTTAAGACTTCAGAATTCGATATGTTATCCCAAATTCGAGATGTTTGTCAGAATTCGATGTAAAATACAGAAATTAAAAAAAAAAAATAATTGTGTTGAATTCTGAGATGATGAATCATGAGATGATATATCAAATTCTGATAAGGCCGTTCGAATTCCGACAAGACATGTGGAATTTTGACCGAATATATCGAATTAGTTAAAATATCGACGTGATATATAAGATTTGTCTTCTAATATCGAATTCTTACGTCATATGTAAAATTCTGAAACCAAAAATTGAAATTCTGATATAACATATCGATTTTTGAGATGATATACGGAAATCTGAAGGTATTATGACAGATTTATCAAATAATCATTTGACATAAGATATACAATTCTGCAATTATAAATTCATATTCTGACATTTCATATGAATTTTAACCTCGTATGTAAAATTCTGATTTAAGACATATCGAATTCTAATATGATTTACCAAGTTTAAGCATGACACTTGGAATTCTGACATGATATATAAAACACATACATACCTACTTTAATAAAATCTGACTTGACTTATTGAACTATTCCATAATTGACACATATGATACATATATTCAGCAAAAATTCAAATTCTGTCACGACATATCGAATTCTGACTTGATATCATGATATGTCGAATTTTTACATTAATATTCAAATTCTGACATAACGTATGTAATTTTCACAAGAAGTAATGAATTATGGCATAATTTATCACATTCTGGCATAACATTTCGAATATGTAACCTATTGATTTCTGGCATGATATATCAAATTCTGCCGTAATATATAGAATTCTGACATCATAAATACAATTTCTTATCTGATATAAATTCTGATAAAATCTTAATTCTGATATAAAGTATGTAATTCTGACATGACAACTCGAATTCTGGCCTCAAAAATTCAAATTCTGGCATGACCTATCGAATTTATTTATTTATTTATTTACATCAACATTACAAAATACCTCTGATCAACATACGTCAACAAAAAATACAATCAAAGTCATTATAAAAAGAACAGAAAAAACAAAAATTAAAATTTAAAATAATGGAGAATGTTTCTCTGAAAAACGTTCCTCGATATCTCAAAATCGAACAAATTTTCAATCGAGTTCAACAGAAATGTCGATTTGTAGATCAATTCATTCTTCCCGTAATTTGTATTTCTATTAGGTAACTGCAAAAATGCACGTCTTCTCAAATTATGAGACGGTACATAAAACGAATAAAGCTCTAAAAGCTCAGAGCAGTCAATGTGTCCAAAAAAAAATTATAATTAACTGTTTGTTGTAGTAAAAATTTTAAGTTAAAATAGCGACGGCAACTTACTACTGTGTGACATTTATCATTGTACCTTACGAATAATATATAAATTATTACATTATTAGGTAGGTGTATAATAATTATATTAAATATATAATAATATTATAATAAAACTATTAAATAACATTAGTTTGTTGCTTACATCGCTTACAATATTTTTTTTTCTTTTTAATTTTTTTCTTTTATTTTTTATGTATGAAAGTCACTTTTGCTTGCTGTTATTAATATGTTGTTGACAGAACAATACACTAATTTTTATCTTAACTTTATCTTAAGCTTAATATCTTAACTTAGAGGATGTTGAATTACGACACGTCTTGATCTTCAACATCCTGAATTTGTTCTTTCTGTTCTCCTTCACCGTCGCCTTGCATATCCAATACGCAAACATAGCATTCGCCGCGTCCCTAAGAGCACTAAGCGGTTCCAGAGCTAATAACTGGCATCTCCCATTGTAAGAGGCAAGAAGCGAAGCGCTAATTTAAGAAAACGCAATTCTAGCAGGACATATCAAATTCAGGCGTAATATATCGTATTCTGATATCACAAATTCAAATTCTGACATGACTTGTCGAAACTAGTGTTTGCATTACCGGTAAATCGGTTTACCGGTTTGCCGGTAAATTGCTCAGAAAGGCTACTCAGAAATACCGGTAAATTAATCTTTTTTCTGTAAATTAATCTGGTAATTCGGTAAAATTGAAATATTTTAATTTTAGTAGTAATTTAAGATAAATTAATAAATTAACCAAAAAATATGTTGACAACGTAATAATAACTACGTCTCTGGAACAAATGTAAAATATCCGTGTGTACGCCAATATTGTAAATATTTACACAGGCATTGATTTATGACTCAATTCCATGGGAAAAATTGACTAACAGTCAAAAAAATCGAAAAGAGAAAAATAATCTGATACTCCATATAAGAGACAAAGGCAACGTTTTTTTTTGTTTTGTATTTTATAGCAAAACAATTTGGCTATAAAATAAAAAAACACGTTGGCTTTGTCTTTTATATAGAGTATCAGATTATTTTTCTCTTTTCGACTTTTTTGACTGACAGTCAATTTTTCTCATGGAATACAGGCATTACCCAAATTCTAACCATTCGTCAGACTAGTGACGAATCGTAGCGTGCTTTTTCAACGGCTGGTATAATCTGTAAGAAATACAGATCAAATTTAAATGACGACAGCATGGATACAATTTGTTTTTAAGAGCCTATTTTAAAAAGTTGGATTTTATATTTTATTTTTATTAAATTAATGTTAAATTTAAATTAATTTTATTGAATTGCTAGAAATGAATTAAAACTATGTAAATACATATATTTTGGAATAAATTATTATTGATTGCGTTATCCACTAGTTTCCGCTGATTTCCATCTGTTATATTACAAATAAAATTAGATTTCGATTTACCGGTAAAAACCCGGTTAACCGGGATTTTAAGAAACGTTTACCGAATTACAGGTAATACGAAAATCCGGTAATTTTGCAAACTATAGTCGAAACCTGAAACGATGGTACATAGACAGTTATATCGGTTGTGGCATGAGCGGTAAAGATATAACACATTTATTTTATTTAGGTTCAAATTTAACTAAAGAATTTGATGTTTTATATTTCAGAAAATAGTCCAACTTAATTATATGACTTAACAAACTACTTTGAACAATTTACTTAATTTAAGTAGAGTTTTTATCCTCTGCGATAAGAAAGAAACTTAATACAGCAATTATGCATATTTTATATAACAAAAACATAATAAAAGCAATTATGCATATTTTATATAATTTGAGTAGAATATTTATTCGATTGAATGAGATGATGAGTGTGCAATGTTTTCATTGTTGATAATATTTGCTGATGCGGAAGTCCATAGGTTTGGTTGCTGTTGCTGTTTATGTAAGGACTGTATCGAAAAGAAAGTAGCCACAAAAAAATTTATTTTTCTTCACCTTGCTCTAATTCTATTGTAACGGAAAAGTGCCGTTAGATAGAATAGCTTTTTGTAGGTAAATATTGCGTTTGATTTTTAAAATTTGTTACCCAAAGTGTCTTTTAAGTTTTTTCCATAAATGATTACATCGTCAAGGTAGATGAATCCTTTTACGCCTTGGAAACCGCGTAAAATATTGTTAATTGCTCTCTGGAAAGTTGCTTGGGAATTTTTTAAACCGAATGGCATTCGAGTGAATTCGAAGTGGCCATAGTCTGTGTTGAAAGCAGTTTTGTGAGAATCACTAGGTTTCATCTCAATTTGATGGTAACCGCTGGCCATATCCAGGGTAGAAAAATATTGTGCGTGACCGAGTTGGTCGAGTATGTCATTGATATTTGGTAAGGGAAACGAGTCACCTATAGTGATCTCATTTAATTTTCTGAAGTCAACTACGACACGCCATTTGGGTGTGCCATCTTTGTCGGGCTTTTTAGGAACAGCTAATAATGGGCTGCTAAATGGACTAATACTTGGCTTAATTGTCCCACTACTTAACATTTCTTGAACTTGTTTGTTAATTTCGTCTTTATGGTTCTGTGGAAGTCTGTATCTTGGTATATGTATGGGTTTTGAGTCCGTATACAAGTTAATTTCGTGTTGCACGCCTTTTATACTTGTAAGTCTATCACCTTCCAGATAGAATATGTCTTGGTATTCTATGCATAGCATTAATACACTCATATTTTCCTCTGTGTTATTGTTCTTATCTAGGTTTTCAGTGATTGTTTTAATTATCTGTTCTTCTCTGTCAATGGTCGTTGTATCATAGTTTTGTGCAAGGTTGTTACTGGTTTGTATGTATGGTTCGAAATTTGGTTGAATGTCGGGTATTTCTACTTCTTGGTTTAGTGTGTTGGCTATTAAAATTTTTGCTTTGAAGTTCACAGGTTGTATTATCGTATGAGGAATAAATACTCCTGTTTTTACTTCAACAGCTTCGCATAGGCATGTTTGATTTGTTAATGTGTTTATTTCGATTACTGTTTCGCTCCGTGCAGGAAGTGTTATAATGTTTGTCGTTATGTTTGAAAATGGTATTTGTTTCGTTCCTATTTGTATGCTATTGGAACTGTATTTTATATCAGCTTTATGCTTCTCAAAAAAATCACGGCCTATTATCCCGTCTTCTGTGATTAGGAAATCGTTTGACACTACATGCATTTTATGTGGAATTTTTAAATTGTCATCAAAGTTCATTTCTACTGTTACAGATCCTTTTGTAAGTATACTGCCTCTACCTATACCTGATAATGTAAGAATGTCGTTTTTGTCGATTGTCATTCCTAATACTATTTTATTTTTTAACAATGATACGTCGGCTCCTGAGTCTACTAACAAACTTGATAAATTATTGTTTATTTTTGGCTTTATTGTATCGCTACTTGCTTTGAATTTCGATACAAGGTTAATATGTGCTAATTTGTCTTCTGGGTAAAATAAATTGTTTAATGTGTTCTCCTCTGGGTATTCTTTCTTAATTCGTAAAATCCTGCTTTTCCATTCCGTAATGTATTTCATTTTGCATTTGCGTATGCTTCTCCCGATTTTCCTTACGTTTGTCTTTGTTTGCTCTGTGAATTCCTTTACCTTTAATCTTAATCTTTTGAGATTTTGTTTTGCTAAAAAACATCGATTTGTTCCGTGGTTAAGAATCGTCAACTTAACGTGTAAGAATAGTACCTGTATGATCAATAAAATTGTGTTTATTGAACTTGTTCTTGCGTTACAAATTTTGTTCATTACATCTCTCACGTTTAGTTTTTCCTGTTGTGGATTTGGTTCCAATTTTAATGCTTCGTTAGTTTTTGGATTGTTTGCTTTCTTATTAACTACATTTATTGTTTGTGTCGGCCTTGCGACGTTTTTAATATGCTCCGTGCTTTGATTGCTTGTTTCCTTAGTAACTAATTTATTTAATTTTGTCGGCTTTGCGACGCTTGGAATGTGCTCCGTGTTTTGATTATTTGTTTCCTTATTATCTAAATTGTACGGTTGCTTTGATTCTAGATTAGCTCGGTTAACTTGAAAACTATTTGCTTTCCGTCGGTTATCTTGGCAATCTTGAATGTTTACTTCCGTCTGATGCTTTTCTGTGCTAATTTGGTTTAGGTACATTTCTGGAATGTTCCCTAATTGGAGAGAAAAATCGTGTCCGTGTTCGTTTTGCATAAATTTCTTAAAGTTATTTGGATCCAACTGCGGCGGCTCCCCTACAGCTGGCTGGATCCACCGGCGTTTCCCGATGTGCTTGGTGTATTCTGTGTTAGTTGAGGGTTTATTTGTGCTTCAATTTGGTTGATTTTCATCTGATGAAAACGATCGGCTAAAACGTTACCATTTGTTACTGGTTTATTCCTAGGGTGGTCACTCGTGTTGTAGTTACCATTTGTTTTTGAAAAATATTTGCTCCTACACTCAGCGTATGTATGCCCTGTTGTGGTTTTACAGTGCTCGCAATATTTTGGTGAGAATCCGGTCCTCTGTGTTGGCTGACTATATCTCATATAATTTGATTGTTGAATCGGTTGGCTGTACTGTCTAGGATTGCTTGGTTGATAGAATTGCTGGTTTGCTTGCTGCGGGTTGTTTGTATTAATTTGTGGGTATCTTGGCGGTGTTGTGTTGTATGTGTTTGTTCGTGGTGTGTTATTCCGTGTATTTAGTCTTGCCCTACAAACGTCGCAAGTGTGACCTTGCTTTTGGCAGTAATTACATATTATTGTCCTAAAATTCCCTTGTCTAAAATTATTTGTGTTTTGTTGGTTTTCGTAATTTTGTGATGGTGCTTGATTTTGTGTTGTTGGTATCGTGTTCGTACTTGTTGTCGCTTGTAGCATCCTTTCGTGGTCTCTGCTTCTTCTATTATGTTTTCTAATTTTACTGCTCTTGAGGTTGCTATTCTCTCTTTTAAAATGGTATTGTTCAGGCCCCTCTTGAATGACATCACTGCTGTATCATCTAGATGTTGGGAGTATGTATTGTCTATTTGCTGTATTTTGTATTTTGCTCTATAAGCGGCTTTATAGTTTTCTAATGCCTCAGTGACCCTATGTCCAAAATCCCTAATTGTTTCGCTATATGACTGTTTGATATCAATAAACTTCCTTTCTAACTCTCTTAGCGTCCATACTTTGGTGTACATGTTGTTTAATATCTCCTTAAAAGTTTCGTAGCTATCGATTTGTCTGTTGGCTATCCTATCGTATGCGTTGCCTGTCAACCTAAACTTTACTAAATTTGTAAATATTTTCTTTTCTTCATTTTCTTTTATCATGCTATACACGCTGTCCGCGGCTCCTAAGAAACGTGTTAATCCATTTGTACCATTGAATTCTGGTATTAGGTTTATTATGCTTTGGTGTATTTCCTTGAGGTTTGCCATTATGATTTTTGCTAGCGTTTGTGTTTCCTTGTTATCTTTTGTTATTTCCTCCCAGTCAGTCTGTATTGCGCAGCTACTTTGTTCTACTCCGGTTGTTTGTGTGGAGGTAGTTTCAATTGATTTCTTCGCTTTCACAGGTGGTTTCTTTGTTGGTTTCTGTTTTACGGTGAGATTTTCTGGTTGTGTACTGTCAGTGTCGCTATTGCTTCCTTGTGATCGAGTTCGATTTGTCGGTATCACTGATGGTTCTCTTCTTCCAACAGCTCTTTCTGGTGGCGGTGATCGTGGTGTTTTATTGGATTTTCCTTGAAACGGTGGTATCACTTCTTTGTCACTCATATAACTATTTACTTAATACTAATGCTCCTAGGTTCGAAAAACTACAGCGCCATTTATTGTATAATTCGGTTTTTTATTGTATTATACTTTGTTGTTCAATTGTTCATAGGATGATAGTTGTTACCGTATTATACTTTTGTTGATGAACGTTATATGAGGAATGATTATTACTAAACCTATATATTTTTATCTGACCTGTTGCGGCAATTAATGTAATTTGAAAATTACGTAATTCTAATCCCTAAACTACTTACAGCTTGCCACTGGTGGGGGCTATTACATAAGTAGGTTTGCTATTATTATTTTATGAAATCAATGGATGAACTATAGTTGGCAAAATTGTTGCTTTGTTATTTAAACAACAATTTTACTAGAGAGAGTTTGTGTTATTTGACTAGTTGTCTGGACCTTCCAATTATAACTAACTATTTGGGCTGGCACTAGGTGCTGCCCCGTTTCTGTCAGTTATAATTTTCCGAATACCAGTATTGACGGAATGTTAGTATGATGGCTGATTAGTTATACTTACGTTTGAGTATTGATGACTACGGTTACTTTCGTCTTGGAAAATTGGTATGATTCAGGCGATAACAATTTAATTTCAAACTTATGAATTTTTCTTTATTCACTTTTATTGTAACTTTATTAAGTTGTAATTGTTAGACAAATTTTTATATCTTAATGCACTAAAATTTCGTTCACTTCATAATATTAAACTGTACTACTTTATGATACACTTATTTTTACTTTATATTTTGTAGTTTATTAAACAACTTATGTTAATATTGTAGAATTACTTTAAAATGATTGATTTTTGATTTGGGCAGAGCTTTGCCGTCTTGAATTTTAACTATACGATTGAGAGTTTCGTATAAAATTTATAACCTTATATACTAAATTTTTTGCTAACTTACAATAACCATGTGCACATGCACTTAATTCTATTTTATGCTGATTATTTTATTTTCAAACTAATTTATTTTTTATGCGTATCGATTATTTTTGGGTCGATATTTTTCTTTAATGCTCATGTTTCGTTTTTCATTATACTTGCATAATGCTACATTTTATTTTAGGTCATTTGTTTTACTTTGTATAAGAGCGCATTTAATAATTTGGGTTTTTTCTTTTTATTAGTGACCCATATCTTATTTCCGTCTAACAATTTTATTTACTACAATCTTGCATTACTTTTCTTCTTTCTTTGTTTTTTCTTATCTGTTTTTTAATCATTGCATTTGTGAATTTATTGTGTTTCTTATTTGTAAACTAACCTTAATATTTCTTGTTTTTGGGAATTTTCTTAATATTTTGAGATTTGTTCATTTTGTTAATTTTCATTGTTTTAAATGTTAAATGTATCCTAATGTTTCACAACATGATGCTTTATATTTCCTGTAGGTAAACAAAACTATTATTATTATTAATATAATTAATATAATTGATGAAACTGTTAAAGTGTGAGTATAAAGTGTTGTATTTTTATGATTTAACTTCATTTCTTCGATATTTTTGATTGATTGTTTTGCAATTAATGGTAAGTCTATAAATTCTTCCATTGTAGTATTGATTTTAATATTATCGAGTGGTTGTAATAACGTGACTCTATGATATTGCTTCGTTTGATCGTTCGAGTATCTTTTATCTCCAATGGTGATTGAACAGTTTCTGAAGTGTAATAATTTAATTCCTATGATCGTTGCTTGATTAATGTTACATATTGTCTGCATGTGTACTCCTTCGGGTGATAAAATGTATAAATACTCTGTTTCTAATAATTCTGCATTGTTTCGCAATTTGCATCTTGGTTGTTGAGTAGATTTGGTATACAACTTCCGTTTATGTTGTATTATTGTTGTTTTTGGCAATAATAAGTGTGCTCAATTATTTGACATGGTTTTTCAATATTCATATATTTTTGGGAGTTTAGGATAATGAAATTTGGAGTGTGTTTCAAGATTTGGTTATTTATTGGGATTGTTTTAACTTTTTGAAAGGTGTATAATTCTTTGGTAAATTGGGGTATTTCGATTAACAATATTAAATCTGTTCCATTGTAATAAGCTTGTAGTTGTAGCATGGAATAAATTTGTTCTTCCGATATAATTTTAATGTCATCCTGATCAAATTCTTCGGTTATATAATTCATTTCAATATTATCTAGTATGTGTCTACTAATTATGTTTACTTTAGCAAATGTCATTATATCATGAACTTCGTTTATTTGTTCTTCTATAATTAACATGTTATCAAATAGTTCTAAGAAAAATTTATTTAAAAAGAAATGTTCAGTTACTGTCTTTGAAATAGTAGCTTTTTTAATGTTTTCATTTAATTTTTTTGTAACATTATTAATGTTTCAAACGTCATTTCTTCGTATCTGTCTATTAAAATTTGATTTATTTTTACTTGTTCGTTGTATTTTTCTAATACTTTAATTTCTCCGTTCTCTAAACGTCGAATTGCCATTTGAATTTCTGTATAGTCATTTTGGTCTAAATTTCCTGTTTTAGATTTAATTAATGTTCCTAAAGGATCAATAAGTCCTCGTTTTTGTCTTTTACGATAAGTACTTGGCAAAATATTTAGTGATTTTTCTAATGTTTTCATTTTTCTATCGGCTATTTTCATTTGACTGTCGTCGGATATTTTATGGTGTTATAATTATATTAAATAAAATAAATTATGTTTTTAATTGTATTTTATTAATTTTATTTTTTGATTCCTTATTGTGAAATTTGATTTGATTTTTTTATCTTGCGATCAAGATCGATTTCGATATTAAAATATCATCGTCAGTTGGTACCTAATTACTTTTTCTATACTACAAACAGTGTTGGCATAACGTTACTGTAACGGAACAGAATAACGGAAAAATCGGAATTATTTCCAGTAACGTTATTTGTACCGGTACAAAAAATAATAAAATTGAAAATAACGTTATTTGTAACGTAACGCTATTTTTATTTTCCGTTATTTGCTTACAATTGAGCATTTTCAGAATTTAAAAAACAAACATTGAGTTAATTTTAGTCTTCACTGAACGTTTTGTATCGCCGTTGCATTTGCATCGTTTGGTCTAAATTCTCGTTTATCTGTTTATGACTTGAATCGTTTGGTCTAAATTCTCGTTTATCTGTTTATGACTTTATTTATAAAACAGATTTTAGTTTAGAACAAAAATTTGACATCACATAATATAAAACATAACCACAAACTTCTGTATCGCGATAAATTGTTATGGGAACTATACTCGTAAGCTAAAATAAAATATCTAAATAAAAACAAAAATATTTAATTTTTATTTTAAAATATATTTGTTTTAGAAGGATGGGTAGACATTTGGAAGAAGAAGGTGTTGAAATTCGAAAGCAATTTGAAATTAAAAATAACACAAGTAAATGTAAATTATGCCTTGATGATACTACAATTCCCGGAACGCATACAGGGAATCTACGTAAGCATTTGAAAAGGCATCACACGATCGTTATGAATGAAATTAGTCAACAAAAAAAATCTAAATTAGAAGTACAAGCCTCCCAATGTAGTCCAAAATATTTACAAAAACAAAAAGACATAACTGAATTTGTGAATGCTAAAAAAAATATTTCGTTGAGTATGACTAAACAGGAAATGATAGATATATACGTAGAGATGGTTACCATAAATGGCTTTCCGCTTCGTGCAGTAGAGTCGAGTGCATTGTGCAAAATATTTAACCCGATCAACAAGGCATTAAATTTAACCGTTAACCGCCGTAATATTCGTGAACATATTAGTGCAAAAGCGGAGAATTATAGACTATCTATTGCCAAAGAAGTTAAAAATAAAAAATTTATCTCATTGAAAGCATTGAAAGTTGATTGTGCAACGCGACTTGATAGATCATTAATGGGTGTAAATATACAATTTGAATTAAATAATAAAATTGTAATTCGGACATTAGCTGTAAAAGAATTACATGTAAAACATTCTGGTGAAAATTTGTCCAATGAGATTTTGGCTATATGTGACAAATATGGAATTAAATGCGACCAACTCTATACTTTTACATCTGATAACGCTCGAAATATCATAAAAGCATCAGAGTTAATAGGCATAGCGCAAACAACAAGCGCGAATTACGATAATGATGGCGAAACTGAAACGATTTACCAAGATGAATGTGACAGTGATTATGAAGCTGACCTTTTTGATGTAGATGAAATAGAATCAGAGATGAAACTTAAAATTCCAATACTTAGCTCTGTCAAGTGTATGGCTCATACGTTACAACTTGCGGTGAACGATGTTCTTAAAATCAATGTTCATAAGGAAATAATCGACAAGGCTAGATGCGTTGTGATTATGCTAAGAACACCAAGCATTTTGTGGATATTAAAAGCTCGGGGTTTAAAAAAACCAATAAGAAATGTAGTTACTAGATGGGGTTCGACGTATACAATGATCCAGCGATTAATGGAAATTAAATCATTTTGTATTGAGATGTGTGGCGCTATTCCTGATCTATATTTAACAGAAAACGAGTGGATACAACTAGATCTCATGCAATCAGTTCTCAAATATCCGTATGATGCTACCATTCGTCTACAAACAGAACAGTTAGTCTTGAGTGAAGCCTATGCAACTATTTATAGGTGTATTTTGCACTTAAAGCACAATAAAACACCACTTTCATCTAGCCTTTACAGTAGCTTGATAAAACGCTCGGAAAATTCATTTTCAACCTGTGGTCCTATCATGGGGGCCGTTTTTCTGGATCCCAGATATCAAGCTCTTCTTTCGTCATCTGAAAAAAATGTGGCCAAGAAACATTTAGCCAAGTTACACAACCATACGGATTGTATCACTTCAACAAATGCACAGGTGTCTTCCCTTGCTACTGGAGAACGAAACGAAGACGAACATGTAAATTCATCTAGTGAAGGAGCGGCTTCTGAAGATATTTTAATTTCTTTCTTGAAACAGAAATCTAAATATCCCGTTAATTCAAATACGCTCTCCATTAGTCAAACAAATCAAATTGCTTCGCTGCTAAATAACTTTGAAAAAGTAGAGATGCTTCCTAGCAATTCAAATATTAACATTCTAGAGTATTGGAGTCAACGCGACGCAAACGATATTCTGTCGAAGATTGCTAAAGTGGTTCTTGTTGTTCCGGGCACACAAGTCTCTGTTGAACGACTATTTTCCATTTTAAAGTGGATATTATCTGATAAACGAAACCAAATTGATGAAAAGGTACTCGAAGATACTTTACTAATAATAGCACAGCATTATTCAGATAAACATAAAAATGATTAATAAAATTAATAACAATTAATTATTATATGCAATATTATATTTCATTATTATATTCAATTCCTTTTAAATTATTTTGTTTTGTGATATTTTATTTATTTTTATTTTTTTAAGCTAACCTCACATTAAAATTTGTGAGTATGAATTATAATAAAATAAAGGAACTGAGACTGAATTAAAAGACATATTTTTATTTTAGAGAACGTAATCCATTTGATAATGAATTTTTTGGTTTAGATCTTTCGAAAAACTCACAGGATCTATAATCTGGTATTAGTTTCTAGTTCTCACACCACTTGTACATAGAAAAATTGTAAATTCATGAAAACTTAAAATTCTCGAAGGATGTGGTTCCTTCGAAGGATGTAGTTACGCTAGTCCCGCGGTTGATTAAACGAACACACTATCAATCACTCTATATCGTACGATCCTACGATCTAAGTAATTTTCTATATAAACTTCAAATTCAATTAAAAAAAAAAAAATTAAAACAGCCATTCCACATGAATTCAAACACCCATACGGGGGCAAGGTGTGCAATTATTTTGAAATTGGGGGAGATGGTTAATCTGGATAAAAAAAAAATATAAATTGAGTAAAAACTCTCTGGGATCAATATTCACGGAGTACCGTTATAATTAGTTTTTAACGAAACTCGAAAGTTGACATGTTTCAAATACGTGTATCTTAAGTATTTCTTATCAGATTTTCACGTGTGATAGCTCGTTAGAAAGATAATTTTACGTACTTTCAAATAAGCGTATTAAACTTTGATGTTAATGTACAATATATCCATTGAATTTTAGTTTTAAATAGTCTTTTGCTGAAAAATCAAACTAGGCACCGTTTTATTTTTTTGTTTTTACTTTTATTGCAAAGCACTTGAAAATACCTTTCCAACAAGCCATCTTACATGATGGAGACTCAAAGCGTTCAAGTTTTATAGAACAAAACGTTATAACAAATTAGAGCGACATGCAACATTTCTGTACAATTATTAATTCCAAACTACGCAATTCATGTTTTCTTCTTATATATACAGTTTCATTCAATAAAGTTAATTTATTTACAAGCTATTTTAATGTAAAATCATAAAAAATATTAGAAATCGAAAATCGACGCGCTGCAATGTGGTTGTTACCAATGGAGAAGCTAATGGTTGTTAAAACTGGAGAAGCACCTTAGTCACCTTATGGAAGATAATGAACTAAACATTGTGTCTTACAAACAGTGGATTAA
This sequence comes from Tipula helvola, assembly GCA_963556165.1. Taxonomy (NCBI): domain Eukaryota; kingdom Metazoa; phylum Arthropoda; class Insecta; order Diptera; family Tipulidae; genus Tipula; species Tipula helvola. The sequence goes on from OY744481.1 coordinate 54,861,579, forward strand.
TCAAAATGGGAAGAATACAATTTAATGAATATGAAATTTATTACACTAAATGTTTATTTCCAATTTTTAAGGAAGGTCAAACTTAGAAAAATTACACTACCCTACAAAATGTTGCCCCTAGCTAATGAATAGTTGTTTCCCAACTAATGTTTCACGCTGAAACCGAATCCGGGCTCAGAATTGCTCTTTCAAGGTTTATGAGGTATTCTAATCTAAAAGTGCAAAAAACACTGTTTTTTGACATATTTGAGGTTATCTAGCACCGCGATTTTTTCTTTTCCAAAAAAGCCATGTATGCGATCTTATGGTACAAGGCTTCCTCTTTCAAATGCGTTGAGTTTGCTCAAATATCTATTTTTTTCGCCGATATATCACATTTTCAAATTTGCATATTTGTAAATTTTTCGGTATAAAAAGTAACCATACAATTTTCGTTTTCATGGTCACTTTTTAACATACTAAGATTTGGTAGTATCTAATAAACTGTGAATATATAAAAGGGTTTAATGTGATTCTTAATTTAAATAAATTGTTTAGACAAGTAAACAACTTGTCTAAACAATTTATTTTGAGAAAACTATTGGTTTAAAAAAATTCACGTTTTTCTTAATTAATACTAAATTAGCTTACTAACACTAAAAACATATTTATAACATTGAAAATCACAAACCACAAATCCTCGCTTAACAAATAAACTCGTAACCAAAACATCCCTAACTTACAAATCTCTCCCCACATACCGTAATTCTATGAACTCCGAGAAATTCACGAACATACAAATTCGAAAACGCAATATCTCGGCGAAAAAAATAGATATTTGAGCAAACTCAACGGCATTTGAAGGAGGAAGACTTGCACTATAAGATCCCATACATGAATTATTTGGAAAAGAACAAATCGCGGTGCTAGATAACCTCAAATATGTCAAAAAACAGTGTTTTTTGCAATTTTAGGTTAGAATATCTCATAAACCTGACGTGATAGACCAATTCTGAGCCCGAATTCGGTTTCAGCGTGAAACATTAGTTGGGAAACAACTATTCATTGTCCAGGGGCAAAATTTTGTAGGGTAGTGTAATTTTTCTAAGTTTGACCTTCCTTAAAAATTGGAAATAAACATTTAGTGTAATAAATTTCATATTCATTAAATTGTATTCTTCCCATTTTGATTAATCCACTGTTTGTAAGACACAATGTTTAGTTCATTATCTTCCATAAGGTGACTAAGGTGCTTCTCCATTTTTAACAACCATTATAGTTTCCCCATTGATAACAACTAAAATAGTTTGTAAATAAATTAACTTTATTAAATGAAACTGTATACATAAGAAGAAAACATGAATTGCGTAGTTTGGAATTAATAATTGTACTGAAATGTTGCATGTCGCTCTAATTTGTTATGACGTTTTGTTCTATAAAACTCGAACGCTTTGAGTCTCCATCATGTAAGATGGCTTGTTGGAAAGGTATTTTTAAGTGCTTTGCAATAAAAGTAAAAACAAAAAAATAAAACGGTGCCTAGTTTGATTTTTCAGCAAAAGACTATTTAAAACTAAAATTCAATGGATATATTGTACATTAACATCAAAGTTTAATACGCTTATTTGAAAGTACGTAAAATTATCTTTCTAACGAGCTCTCACACGTGAAAATCTGATAAGAAATACTTAAGATACACGTATTTGAAACATGTCAACTTTCGAGTTTCGTTAAAAACTAATTATAACGGTACTCCGTGAATATTGATCCCAGAGAGTTTTTACTCAATTTATATTTTTTTTTTATCCAGATTAACCATCTCCCCCAATTTCAAAATAATTGCACACCTTGCCCCCGTAAATGTGTTTTTTTTGTCCGATTTCATGTGGAATCATTGAAAATTAAAAAAAAATATTCTATGTACCAATAAATAACGTTATAACGGAACGAAATTTTTTGTTTTTTAAGTTATGTACCAGTAACCGTAACCGTAACGAAATTTAATGTCCAAGTGTAACGAAATTAATAACGTTACAATTTTTTTTCCGGTATGCCAACATTGCTACAAATATAACGGCTATTTTTTCTTCTTTATATACAGAAAAAACATTCATACTCCGTGTTTACATTGATCAGAATTTTTGAAATAATACACTTTAGTTGAACAGATTACATTGATTTACGAATTTTGTAGAATCAAATCGTATAACTTGTTGGTTGTGGTGTTAATTTTGGTATTCAACAAATATCTGTTGTTTTTGTTTTTGTAAATTTCGATTTCTTCCAAACGATCCATTGCATCCCCTTTTTTTAATCTAAACAATATTTCCATATTCGAATCCAAATTTATGTAGTTGTGTTGTGTTTCATTTATGTGCTGTGCGAAATTCGAATCGGTTCTGATCTTTCCTATACCTGTTATATGCTCTTTAAACCTTTGTTTAAACGATCTACCAGTTTGACCAATATAGAATGATGGGCAATCAGAACAAGTTAATTTATAAATACCGGTATCTAAAATTGTGTTGTCCTTAAGTTGAATTTTTTGTTCTAAAGAATTTCGGTTTTTGAACGCAATTTTATAGCCATAACTTTGGAATATTTTTTGTAAATGTTTACTGGAATTTTGATCGTATTCTACGCTGATATACCTGGTATCCTGTCCACCATCGCCGAAATTCAACGTGGTAAACTGTTGGTATTCAATTTTGCGCGATATGCCGCATTCATGCTATCAATTTTATCAGGTTGATAACCGTTCTGGCTAGCGATCAATCTGATAACCCTCAGTTCATCATTATAATCCTGTTCGGACATCTTAATATTATTCAATCTTCAACATCAGGCAGATATAAGGACGATGGTGGTGAACAAAATGCAAAACACGAATCAATCTGTACGTAATGATAATAATGGTAACAACGAAAATAAAACGATACTCGGCTTAAAGAAGAAAATAACGGACAATAACGCCATAGTCACCAAAGCTGATAAGGGAAACACCATTGTGATTTTGAATACGGATACTTACAACAACAAGATAGAAGAATTCATAAGTAAAAACAACATACAGACACTTGATGAAGATCCTACTGAAAGATATAATAAAAGTATAAAAGGCGTAATTACGAAATCAAAACACTTATTGAACAGCAGAGAGATACGATTGTCTATCGGCTCCGACGTACAAAATCGCGAAATTGGTAAACAAATGGATGTTTAGTAATATCAAAATCGATAACGACCACTCAGTAAAAAATAATATGGAACTAGTGAATAAAATAGAGGGAATACAAATACCAGCCAATGCTAAATTTGCCTCATTTGATATTACGAATATGTACTCCAATATACCAATTAACGAAACTTTGGAAATCACTAGAAAAATACTAGTAAACAACAATGTAGATTTTCGGATCATAGAAGAGTTAATCAAATTACTAGAAGAAATTACCAGTCAAAATTATTTCAAATTTCAGAATAAATTTTACATTCAGACTGATGGTCTCCCTATGGGTAGCCCTTTATCAGGTACTTTGGCCAATATTTATCTAAACCATTTCGAAAATAGTTACGTTTTAAACAACAAAAATAAGTTTTACAAAGATGTTAAATACTGGTACAGATATGTAGATGACATTCTGGTTTTATATTCAGGTACTTCCAGACAGTTGGATAATTTTCTAAATTTCTTAAATGGTGTTCATCAAAAAATTAACAAGCAAAACAAAAATATAAATTTTTTGGATTTAAACATAGAAAATTCTTTCAATCAACATAAATTTAAAATTTATCGAAAACCTACGCAGACCAGTCATACCATCCATGCAAATTCCAATCACCCATATGCTCACAAAATTGCAGCTTACAACCATTTGATTCGAAGATTGAATAATATTAAGATGTCCGAACAGGATTATAATGATGAACTGAGGGTTATCAGATTGATCGCTAGCCAGAACGGTAATCAACCTGATAAAATTGATAGCATGAATGCGGCATATCGGAGCAAAATTGAATACCAACAGTTTACCACGTTGAATTTCGGCTATGGTGGACAGGACACCAGGTATATCAGCGTAGAATACGATCAAAATTTCAGTAAACATTTACAAAAAATATTCCAAAGTTATGGCTATAAAATTGCGTTCAAAAACCGAAATTCTTTAGAACAAAAAATTCAACTTAAGGACAACACAATTTTAGATACCGGTATTTATAAATTAACTTGTTCTGATTGCCCATCATTCTATATTAGTCAAACTGGTAGATCGTTTAAACAAAGGTTTAAAGAGCATATAACAGGTATAGGAAAGATCAGAACCGATTCGAATTTCGCACAGCACATAAATGAAACACAACACAACTACATAAATTTGGATTCGAATATGGAAATATTGTTTAGATTGAAAAAAGGGGATGCAATGGATCGTTTGGAAGAAATCGAAATTTACAAAAACAAAAACAACAGATATTTGTTGAATACCAAAATTAACACCACAACCAACAAGTTATACGATTTGATTCTACAAAATGCGTAAATCAATGTAAGCTGTTCAACTAAAGTGTATTATTTCAAAAATTTTGATCAACGTAAACACGGAGTATGAATGTTTTTTCTGTATATAAAGAAGAAAAAATAGCCGTTATATTTGTACTATAGAAAAAGTAATTAGGTACCAACTGACGATGATATTTTAATATCGAAATCGATCTTGATCGCAAGATAAAAAAATCAAATCAAATTTCACAATAAGGAATCAAAAAATAAAATTAATAAAATACAATTAAAAACATAATTTATTTTATTTAATATAATTATAAATAATGAAATAATCCACAATCAATATAAATATTTTTTAATATGAATATCAATTTATGGTGTTCCATAAGTCTTCCTATATCTAATTTTGTTTGATTAACTAATTCTAAGTTTAATTTTATTTTATTTAATTCAATTATATGAATAAGTTTAGAGTATCCTGTGATGACTCTTGCGGTTCCTAGCTGCAATCCTATGACGCCTTTATTCTTACTTAGATCGAACGCCTCTAGTGACTGGTTGATTACTAGGGTTGTCCTGTATAATAGAATATTATCTTTATTTAGATGCTTTATTTACAACGTTTATTTTGTTGTCTTTTACAACAGTATGAGTTTGGTACTAGTTTATCTCTAGTAGTCGTTTTTTCAAAAAATTTGTCATTAGGTTTAAATTCCATTGGGTCTTCTCGATTAACGTTTAACTTTTTTATTACTTTTGTTTTATTTTGTAAATTTAATTCTGCTATATTTTTTGCTATTTGTTGATATTTTGATCTAATATCTACTAAATATTCTTCACATTGTTCAGCTATATTTGTTGGGATATTTTTTATTAATATGTGTCCTTTATGGAGTTCAAAAGGTGTTAGTTTTGTTGAAGCGTGAATGGTACTATTGTAGGTTAATACTACTTCATCCATAACGTCTTGAATTGAAACAGTTTTATTCTGAGAATAAATGATTCGAGTTAACTCGGTTAACGTTGAATGGACACGCTCGATGGGGCTATTGCCTGTCGAAGCTTTTGCTGTGCGGTAATATGTAAATTTATCTTGTACATATCCGTGAATTTTTTGAATAAATCTGAATTAAATTCAGTTGCTGAATCTAGAATTAAGTTCTTAGGGATTCCTTCTCTAGAAAAGAATATTTTAAACATTTTAATCATGGTTTGAGATCTTCTGTTTGGAAGCTCGAAAATGGAGATAAATTTGGAAAATTTATCCATGATTGTTAAAAATGTTTTTGATCTTAAAACAAAGGTATCCGCATGGATTATTTCCATGAGTCCTTGAGGTATTTGTGAAATTTCAAATTTCAATTTAATTGGTTTCCTCTCGTATTTGTTAATACTACATATTTCACATTGACCTATGTATTTGGAAATCAATTCTTTCATTTTTGGAAAAAAATTCGTTTTCTTAATTTTTTCGTAATATTTCATTACTCCTCTATGATAAGGAAGGTGTGTCTTTTCAATTATTTCTAATTGTTTTTCATTTTCTAAAATGTTTTCCTTTATTATTTTTGCTCTTATTAATTTTCGTTTGGGAAATCCCAAAAAAAAAAAAATCCGTTAAGGTTTCGTAGGCTATGAGATGAAAAATATGTGGAATTTTAATAGATGTAATTCTAATGGTTTAGGAAGTTCTTGAAATTTAATTTTTGTTTTAGTTGTAACATTTGTTGATTTATTTAGACTTGTCATCGTTAGATCAGTTGGAAAAATTTCCGATTCTTCGATACATTCAGGGTTTATATATGATAAATTGGATCCCGTATCTATTAAAAATTTTAAGGCTTTATTATTGAAAGTTAAGATTATAAAAGTAAATTTGAGATAATGTGATATGTTAAATATCTGGTTTAATTTTCCGAGGCTTGGAATTGAAAATTTTCATCGTCAATTGACGTTTCAATATTATAATAATGAGTAGGGCAACCAAAAATATGCAATAACATATTTTTTTCCAGTGCACGAATTTCGAAAAGAGCAAGATATAAATCCGTTTCATGAAAAACCGAGCATTTTAAGCCCTACTTGTTAGTGCATATTTTTGCATATTTTACTAAAATGGCATATTTTTGCATATTTCACCCAAAATTTCACCCAAAAGAACATATTTTGTGTCATATAAGTATATTTTGTCAAAATCATTTACATAATTTCCAAATTTTATAAAAAAAAATTCGCGAGAATTTTTATTTATTTATTTATTCCTTTTTACCGCAACTAGCGCTGCTACTAGCAGTAAATATCAAAATGAGGGTGTCTTTAGGGTGTATGTTATACGAATTTTTGATTCAGGTATTCCTCGATGGTGGCTAGCTTATACCGATAGTAATTTTCTCACACATAGTGGTTCCATAGTTAGTTCACCATTGGTCGGCTTTTTGATGATTCGATTAGAATTTTAGGGGATAGTTTTGAGAAAGATAAAATTTTGCTGTTTATATCAGATGCAGCACCGTACATGATCAAAGCTTCCCGGGTAATACAGAATTTCTATCCCAAAAATACACATCTAAATTTCTTGCCTTTCTCACAGTCTTCATCGTGTATGTGAACTTATAGGAGGGTTTTATCCTAAGGTCCGCCTTATCTCGAATGTCAAAAAAGTATTTTTAAAATCTCGCACTTCCTCTACAGCCAACAACAACAAGCTGAAGAAGTTGGCTCGCAGCTGCCAAGTTGTATGCCAATAATTTTGAAGAGATTATTGGTGTTTTTGATGCATTGGGCGATGAGGAGGCAGCCTCAATCAAAATATCAAAACAGCTGTTATGTGACAATTCAGTAAAGGCAAAATTAATTTTTATTGCAGCAAATTATGGTTTTCTCGACGCATGCATTACTAAATTGGAAAGTTCTGGGCTGCAGTTTGCTTTTATATTTTTTGCTGTCGTAATATGTTTTTTAGTCGTTTTTATCAAATTATAAGGAACCATTATTTTGAACACATATTTTCAGTTTTTTAAAGCATATTTTGAATGCATATTTCAACATTTTTAAAGCATATTTTAAGAGCTTAAAATCGATTTTTTAGTGCATATTTTTGGTTGCCCTAATAATGAGGTTCCTTTTTAATTTCGGATTTTATTTTGATTGACCCTTGACCGTTATAATTTTCTAGGTCTATAATACCTTCATTATTTTTGGAGTTGGATTTTATAATTGTTTTTCTTAGTTTAATAATTATAATTTTTATTAAATTGATAATCATTTGGTTTCCTTTCAAGTTCGGTTTTAATTTGAGTATTTTTGTAATTTGGACTATTATTTTGAGAATTATATTTGGAAATATTTGGTTTAAATTCGTTTAAATTTTGTGAATTATTGGAATTATTTTTTACTGAATTTGGAGGAAATTTTAGTTTTTCAATGTTTTGTTCTTTAGTAACATAATCTCTAGCTTCTGCTAAAGTTTTGGGTTGGGCTGCTCTAAGGCGTCCACCAAGGGGTTCTCTTAGGGCTGCTTGAAAAATTGTGAGTCCAACTTGCTGGTAATGCTTTACTTGGTACTCAATTATATCTTTATTTACGTTGTAAAGTTTCACTTGTGTCGTTAATAAAGTTGATAGATTTTGAATTCGGTTATATAGATATTATTTTTCACTAGACTATACAATTCGAATTGAAGGTTTGACTCTTCTCTTGAGTCGGCGTATTTCTCTATTAGATGGGTTCTAATTTGTTCCCAACTTGAATTATCTATATTATGGGTAGTTAGTGATTGACTAGCTGAGCCAATAATTTTGTTTCTGATATTTTGAATTATAATTTTATAAGATTCTGTTTTTTGTATTTTGATACATAATTTTAATGTTTCGTCGACGGATTCGAGAAATCTTGTTAGATCATTTTAATTATCGTCAAATGATGAAATATTTTTTGTAATTTTATCTACATTGAATAATTCAATTATTTCTTTTAATTCTTCATTCATTTTTGCTTGATTGTTAATTTCTAGTGCTAATCGAGCTAATTCTAATTCTTTTTGAATTCGTTTGTCTTTCTCGCTACTTCTAAAAGTTTCTACTATTTTAGTAAATTTTTTTGATTCTTCCTCGAGCTTGCGTTTTTGTTCGTCTAAGGGTCGTTTCCCTATGTCGATATTTGGAATTTTTGAATTTTCTCTCATTTACTTGTGAATTTTCCCGTTCACATTTATATTTTTATCACATAACCATATAGGTTTGATACAGTTACACGATTCAAATTTTTAAATTATTTATTATTAGTTATAAAATTCGCTTTTGCAAACCTACCGTAGAGTTTGACACGAAAATCTGCTAATTTGTTGCTTAGAGTTTGATACGCTAAAAGCTTTTTACAAGCTTCTTTCAATTCTTGGGTTAAAAGTTTTCGATTTACCAATTGTTAGTAAAGGGACAGTGAATATAGAGTTAAGGAATATATGAAACTGTTTTACCTTAGTGCCAATATTGTTGTGATGAGTGATAACTTCATGTTGATCAGACAAGATTTTACACTTAAATTATTTTTCACTTGTTGACTGGGATTCTGGCATAATATTTCGAATATTTGACATAGATATAGAATTCTCACATCACACATGCAAATTCTGTTATTGTATATCTAATTCTTAGATGAAGTGTGAAATTCTGACATGAGATATCGATTTGACACCAGAAGATTCAAATTCTGACATAGTATATAGTAAATCCTGATATAAAATAATTCGTTCTGGTATAAAAATTCAAATTCTGACGTGACATATCAAATTTTGGCATAATACTTCGAATTCCGATTTAATTTGTCGATTTCTGACATAATAATAAACACATTGGGTTGATATAACTGGCAGTTAATTTCTGTTGGTTTTGTGGGCGCAGCCGCGGATGGATATATCAACTTAACTTTTACATTCAACGTCCAGCCAAGCAATCCAAGGGAAATGATTCGGTTATATTATTCGGTTATACGAAGGCTTTTGCTGAACAACCTCTCTAAAATTGATAGAAAATATAACTTGTATTGATGTGAAACTTTTTCATAAGATATACTCGCAAAAAATTGTGAAAAATAAATTATCTGGCGAAAATAATAGGGGTTCAGCACTACCGTCTTCCCAATTGCTATGATTTTCCGGTCAACATGGCGCCCTAATAGAATCGCTCTGTATAATTTATTTCAAACTGACCAGTGACAAAATGATGCGCTTATGAGGAAATATTTGCTATGTTTTTTTATAAGTCTCGATAGATCTCAATAGATCGCATCCAGATGTTCTCTATTTTTGTGGTTAAACTGAAAAAGTTACATGAAAATCTTGCTTTTTATCCAGATATGCTATCGAGACTACAGATTTTCCCTTTTATGAGTAAAGACACACATTAAAATTTTGTTTTTTAGCATGGAAGCATACCAAAGTCAATTTTTAGTAAATCTATCATACAATAGGAAATTAATAGCTGATTTACATTTAATCTTTTGCTCTATTTTAAAAGACAGGAAATTTACGATAAAAGTATTCATTTCTTTATTACATGTTTCATTCCATTATGAAGAGGCATATTCAAAATGTGTTATTTAACACTATTTACCGCAATCCACAAGATTTTTTGGCTAAAAAGAATGGAAAAATCGCAAAATGAACCTGTTTAACATTTTCCGTAAAAGTAGCTCAAAATTTAAAAGATCATAGTAACATTTTGAATTAATGAAAAAAGTTTTAGTATGTCCGTCTCTGTTTTATATATGGATAAAATGTATTCGCACTTTTCCTCATGTATTTATACTTTTGGAATAACAAAATATAGTGAAAAAAATGACGTAACGTTGTCAAAGTAAACACAAATTCTTAGTGCTGCGAGTGCCAGTATTTTTAAAGAAGAAGTTAAAATTCTCAGGCATATGAGTTGTAGTAAGCCATGAAAATTGTCCGGTAAACAATTTTTCGTGTCATAAACTTTGCAGCATGCATTGTTTTATAAAACCATAGCCTCAAGTTCTTGAAGCTTAGTGATCCAGATCAGGGGGTCTACTTTGTATTCAGATCGGAAAGTAATTTTTTCCGAATTCAGAAATTTGTATAGAAAGAACGAAGGAAAAATTGAATTGGTTTCATATTATAATTACATTATCCAATCGGCTTTACTTTCTGATCCGAATACATAGTAGAACCCCAGTATAGGGATTCCGTGCAAATTTGGTATGAACAATTTATACTAAAATAAAAGTTATAGTGTGCTTTGGAAAACCCTCTACATACGAATTGATTATTTTAATTTGAGAATTCATAGAAATTATTTACAATAATCGTTGAAGAGATAAAACAAGTGATAAAAACTCTAGGTTAGTTAATTTTACTAAACTGCACGGAATTCCTATACAGCAACAACAAAAATTTAAAGTATTGACCTAGAGCGGCTAAGGTCTAGGGTTCGATTGTGCTAAAAGCATTTTAGTTTTGTTTTTCAATTTATATATTTTTTTTTTTTTTTGAAGAAAATTGGAGCTCTTGCTGTTTGTCGGTCTGTAAGGTATTTTGTGTTATGCCCCAACACATGTAAAATCATCCTTAAAAGCCATTATTCTGGTTTAAGGTCTATTTAAGTACAATAATCTTTAGAAGCCTTTAATCTTGACCTACTCCTACTCCGCTAAAAAATATCAAATGGTCAAGTGGTGGTTGTGGCAGCGACCGCTGGGCATCACCTTTATAAATACATTGTATCCTTCCTAGGACGGTCTGTACCCCGTAGTAAATAAATATGAATAAAAGTATATGCATGCTTCAGTATTTTAAGAGATGCGTTTATTTACCCCTTTTGCCTATTGTTTATATTTCACGACAATCGTTCTTAAGGAGTAAACTCCAGTCGCGCGTCGCAGCTGACACGCACCATTTTTGTTTATATTGGGGGCGACTTCAGCCGCAAAACTATAGCCCCCTTCGTTCCATTTGTCCCATTTCTTTCCTGCAGTGACACTCTACAATCACTTATGAAAAAGTTAGTTCCAATATTATACCCGAGGGCGGCATATTTTTTGGATATTTTATTCATCGTGCCGATATTCTTTTTCACTGCGGTTTGTAAGAAACACCCGAGAGATGCACTTTTCGTTATTTTCTTTACTCGATCATTAATAAATACCTTACGAAGGCCTTCCTTATATCTGAACCAACGATTCTAAAGCCCGTAGTTAGATTTACGGTATATATACTTTATTTCGAGTTTAGTGACCAGAACGATGTAATCAGAGTGAATCAGTTTGACAAATATTATGAAAACAATAACCAGTTTAAGCGTACTCACCGTAATTTAAAACGAGTTAAGCTAAATCGGGTTTAATAAATCGCAGTCTGTCAAGGGTATAACGCATTTGGCATCATGTGGCGAAATCATATTTGGTGAAGGAAATATACAAAATTGGAAATTGTACTAATGAACGACTACTAACTGATAACCGATTTTAGAAACTCTATACATATAAATAATATTGCTATAGATTCGCTATTACCAACCTCGGGCGACGTATGTAATACTTGAAACACAAAACGCTCCTCCCCGCATCGTTCTTCTTTATTTTATCATGGGTTGTTGTATCAGCTCATTAATACATAAGGCCTTTAGGCAAAGATAAATTTAAGTGTTCCTATATTTTGATTATTATTAGCATTTTCATTATTTTTCATAATTTTAAAATAAGTTATATTGTTTTATAATGATGATTTTTATTACTGTTGGCTGTTTAATTTGCTGTAAAAATCAAAAAAAAATGTGGAACGAGTTTTATATAAAACAACGCCACTACCACCAACGCAACATCAATACATAATATTAATTTCGTATATATAAGTGAGTATTCAGCAATGAAAAACTCTAATGTTTTCCTCCCAGTTATTTACTTTATTAGCTTTTCCGAAAAAAAAAGTAAAGATTTTTATTTTATTTCATTCTGTTTAATCTACGAAAATAAAATTTCCAAAAAATAAACGAAATACGACGTAAAAGAAAATCATTATCACACTCATTTTATAACAGCAGCAACAGAAGCAGCAAATAACTGATAAGAGCTGTCATGAGATTAGGAAAAGAAAAAGGTGATAAATTTTTGTCATCATGTTATATGTTAACATTTAGATAACATACACAAAACACAACACACATAACCGAACCAAATTTAAAGCGAGTACATAAATTTGTTTTTGTCTTCTGTTCTATTTTCACAAGATATCACTTATTTTTAGTGTTTGTTCAAAATTGATGCTTGTTGTACACATATGAACTCGCAACGGGAATACGTTTTAGTACCTACTACCATTTTAAAACGCCATTTTTTGTAAAACGCGAAATTAAAGGTGGATACAATCTCGACGGAACGCAGACGAAGTTACGCAAAGAACGCAAAAATTAATTTAGTAAGGGAGACTTTCCGGTTGTGAGCACAGTTTCGTTTTTGACCCATAATTTTCCTTTGAGTCCATATTATGCGGAGATATGAATATCAATGGAAAGCTAGAGGCATTATCTAACTGTTTGCTAAACTAACTACATTGATTCTGTCAACTAGAAAAATTGTACGATCAATTTTGTTAAGTCAGCTTTTCTTGCAAAAAAAAAATCGTAACCGGTTGTTCGAAAATTCGCTGAAAATGAGAATATTTTAAGGAAAACGCACCTAATTTGAAAGAATTTCTCGATTTATTAATTTTAAAGGCCTTCAGTGACAAACATAATATAAAAAAAGATTTTTAAAAATTATTCAACTTCAATCAACTTCGATGGCTGCAGATGGAAGCAGATGATGTAAAGTCGATAACATCATCAGATGATGGAGAGTTCTATTTTTTTAAGCTTTTGGCCGACGGGTTGCCTTCTTTTTCACTCTTCTTTGGGGGGAGGGGAGATGGACGCTTTAAATGGAAAAAGAGAGTGCCTACAACCGGTTACATTTAAGTGCCCACAACCGGAAATCACGACCATTCTCGGAGTAACCAAAAAAAATGTGATGTGTTTAATAATTTTGATATAAATCGATGTGGCATCCTAAATCACAACGAAAATACTGTAGACATATCGATAACACTTACCTGTTTGAAATTATTCACTTTGATTTATCGAACTTTTAAAACATTGGAAAATTACAATTGCGTTGATTTTTATGGAATTTTTTGTTAATATGATCGCAGCAAATGAACAAGCTCGTCCATTCACTTCGATATTAGCTAGAAAACTGCGTAGGTACTGTTAAAATGCAAGTACGATAAAAGTCAGATCAGCCATAATTGCATTCTGTCAAAAGTTATGCAGGGGTGCCCACAACCGGAGAGTGCCCACAACCGGAGACTCTCCCCTACTGTAAAAATAAAATGTGTGCTAGCAATCTCGATGCAACAATATTAAAAAAAAATTTAAAACTATCTCACCCCACCACCAGCATCAACCTTTTCAAAATCGATACGGTAATTGTATTTGCTGCAAATACACATGGTAATGATGATGATGATGATGATGTTGATTTGATAGTGATGATAATTTAAAATTTAGATTTTTGTTTTCAAGCAAAAATATTTGTATTAATTTCTTTCTAGTAATATATTCTGGAAATAGCCGGGAAATATTCTGGAACAAAAAAGTGCAGGGAACTCTGTGGCGCCTCATGCATTTTATCTGTCGAAAATTTTCGTATCAAAGTAATAAATTGAGATTATAACGTGAATAATGATATAAAAATTATTGATTCTAAATGAAGTTGGATAGTTCAAACTAAGTCAAGCTTTTCAGAATTAAAATTAGAATTCAAACCGCTTAAGATTTAACCGAAAATTAACTGTTCGGCGCTTTATTTTTAATTTACATATTATCATTAATTCAAAAAAGGTTTTAGTGCGATATAATTTCTAATTTGATATATTGATAGAAAATAACTTTGACAGAAAATTAGTTTGTATACACAACTAATGAGCTCTTCGACGACTCTTCCAATATTTAAAAATTTGAACTCTAACAAAATTTAATCTATTAGTGTTTTTCGAGTTATTTATCATTTCGTGCAAATCAATTCCAACACTCGCTTTTCTACCCCACCAACAAACAAAAAAAAAAAACCTGTACCAAATATAAAACCATCCTAATCTAATGTTTTGCATCTGTCTTTAACAAAAATAAAACAGAAAAAAAAAATTACCAAGAATACTCTTCTTAACACAATAAATAAATAAATGGGCGACTAAAGTTGATTGATAAATTGTATGCTTTATCAATTTGTCGTATAATCTCCAATTTCCCAGCCATCATCTCGCACCAGACGCACACGCATACACAAAAATAAAAAATTGCCATTAAAATTGTAAGTAAAATGACAGAACAGTGATTAAATTAATAAATAAAATAAAAAATACGAAAAACAAACGAAAAAAAAAACAGAAGGAGAATGAGAATGAAAGAAGAAGTCAAAAAAAAGGTAATCCCAAATTTTCTTGAGTCGCGCGTTCTTGGATTTAAATAAATTTCCCCAGCAACAACAAAAAAAATTTCTTAAATTACCTCTCTCGTACTTAAAATTCATATAAATTTCAATTTATTCCATCGTACAGTACACACACACATAATCTGCGAATGTCGCACAATTTATAGAACAGTCATTCTTAATTGGTTTAACACGAGACTTAACCTAATTTATTAATTTAGTATATAGTATTGAACATAGCTAGAAATATTAGTTACTATATATTTTTTTAGTACTTGTTCTAAAATAGGCACAGGTATTTAAGCTAAAAATTTGATATGTATTATAAACAGAATTGTTATTTTAACACATAACTACACATTTACAAATTTAGTACATGTTCTAAATTATAATTCACACAAACTTGCAAAGTATTTATTATTAAACACTTATTGCTTCATATCGAAGAAGAACTTTTAGTACTTTCTTAGTACTTCCTCCTGCATGAGCAATGTATTGTGTTGTGAAATTTAACGACTGCCTCAACAACAAAACACACGCTTAAACATTTTTTTACGAAACAATTTTTCATTAAGAACATCGTTCTGTAAAGAACGATTTATATTTTGTGACATGTTCCATATTTAGCAGAAGGTTACGAAACCATGTGGTTTTAAATCGACATTAAAATTTTGAATTCTAAATTCTCAGAAGCAACGAATATTAATGTGCCGTATTGTCTGTTTAATGCAAATTTGGATTTCATTTTTTCGTTTTTTTTTTTTTTTTTGTAACTGCTTTTGTTTGATAAATAAATTGAATCTCAATGTCAATATTTTATCAATTTAAATTTAATCATTGACTAAATTTTTTTTTTTTTCGTTTTATTCCGCGTTTGTATTTTTTGTAGCTGTACTGCGACGATTTTTTTTTTATTTACAGTTTTATTTATTTAAAAAATTTATAGTTTTGATTAATTTTGCTCTATTTTATAATATATTGTTTACATTTATTTTATGGATGGATTTATTTGTAAGTGTGTGTATGACTACGGTATATTTGTATTTTGGAATTTTGGTTTTAACTACGGATGAAAATTACTGCAGTGGTGTAATTGGTCAATTGGTGTGTGTTTATGAGGGACATAATATAGATTTTGAGTTTAGTAAGGCAGCCTATGCCTTGAGGAATGGTCCAATTTGTGAGTATGAACGTGTATTCAGCACCAGTGATAACGGTAACTCGTATAGAAGGTATAATTCGGCAGATTGTGAATAATGCCGCAATTCGTTGGTGGTAGATTGGTAGACCATGGTTAGTATATAACTGCATATTGTTTTCATCAAGGATATGAATTGGATGCTTCATTTTCGGTTGACGGAAGTTTTATTGTTTTTAATGCAAGATGAACAAATACAAAGATGATTAAATATGAATACAAAAAGACAGATCGACTAACGGTACTGAGCCAGAATTATTTTAGGTTATTTGGACTGGGGTTTACTTCATTTGCATCCATTGTATTGCAGATGATATGGGGAAGTCTTGATTCGCTATCCGCTGTTGATAATTTGAGCGGCATTTTTTTGTCTGGTTTCATTTGACCGTGATTCTCTGCCGCGGTAGGCCATAAAAATAGATAATCGTCAGGATTTTGTTAAGATCCTTTGCTATGGTTGTCATTACAAATTTTTGAATTGCTTCTAGATTCTATGGTAAAGGGTACATTCTTGGTATAAATTAATTTCACATTAAGCGAATTCGTGTTTGACTTCAGTTACCGTTAATCCATACCGGTACAACCTTACAACGATGATTCGAAGTGGATCTTGACGTTTATCGATACCTTTTGATTCGAAGAGGTTTGGGAAAAATTCGAGTAACATATCACTTATCAATCAATAAGATTCTTTCGGCTTTTTATAGACACAATATACTAACAATAATGGCATTCCCAATATTTTTCAATTTGTTAATCAGAAAAAATGTAGAGGTCAGAATTGCATAAAACACACACAAATGAGGGTTTTCCTTGAGTTTTTGATTAAGTGAATATAATTCGCTAGGTTCTTGCTTCACACTTAATGTATGAAGTTAGAATTGTATTTTTAGTTTGGTCGTAGCTCCCGGAACAGTAAATCGAACTTTTGTTCGTGCGAACTTTTCAGTACGAAACGAAACTACCACATCGAAAACTCAAGGAAGGTGTTTATTCATTTTTTGGGGTCGATACGCTTTGTATGACTCTTGGGTTAAAGTAAGGAGGGATTTTGATATTTCTGCTTTTTTGGTAGATCTATGATATATATATAAAAATGGTGTAAAAAATGTATGTGCGCACATCAGTTGAGAACGGCTGAACCGATTTGGCTCAATCTTTTTCTATTATGTTTGAAATTGCCAGGAGATGGTTTTTTGGGATTTTGGGAAAATCCTTCGAAAAAGTCGGAAAATTCGAAAAATCGAAAAATAATGTTTTTGTATAGGATTTGGCGCGTAGCCAATCAGATGGTAAAAACCAGATGTTTTGTAGAACAGAAAAATTGGAAAATCTGAGTGGAAAACTCGGAAACTTCCGGAAAAACCCCAAGAAAATTGAATTTTTTTTTTCAATGAAATTTTGAATATTTTGTATGTTTTGATGACCGATTAGGCTTAATCTTCTCTAATTGTATTCGAAGTTGCCAGGAGATGGTTCTGGCAGAAGAAAATTTTTGGAATATCCTTTGGAAAAGTCGGAAAATTCGGCAAATCAAAAAATTATGTTTTTGTACAAGATTTGGCGCGCAACCAAACCATATTGTCTTTTATAAGAGAAAAATTAGGAAAACGAAGTGGAAAACTCGGAAACTTCCGGAAAAACCCGAAGAAAATTGAATTTTTTTTCAAAGAATTTTTGAATTTTTTGTATGTTTTGATGACGGATTAGGCTCAATTAGGCTCAATCTTTTTCTATTGTGTTTGAAATTGCCAGGAGATGGTTCTTACGAAAGAAAATTTTGGGAAAAGCCTTCGGAAAAGTCGGACCACCGCATAACTTGATGCTCAAGGTTGGATCTGTAATAATCATGCTGCGCAATCTGAACCATCCGAAATTGTGTAACGGAACGCGATTGAGTGTGAAGAAACTGATGAACAACGTGATTCAAGCGACGATCATCAAGGGCAAATTCAAAGGAGAAGATGTTCTAATTCCGATAATTCCTATGATTCCAACTGACACACCGTTCGACTTCAAGCGCATTCAGTTCCCCGTTCGTTTGGCGTTTGCTATGACGATTAACAAATCGCAAGGTCAATCGTTGGAAGTGTGCGGAATAAATCTAGAATTTCCGTGTTTTTCTCATGGTCAGTTGTACGTCGCGTGTTCGAGAGTTGGCAAACCATCATCGTTGTTCATT
The DNA here is from genome assembly GCA_963556165.1 of Tipula helvola. NCBI lineage: Eukaryota > Metazoa > Arthropoda > Insecta > Diptera > Tipulidae > Tipula > Tipula helvola. The sequence continues at coordinate 54,879,924 of OY744481.1, forward strand.
TATGCGCCGGAGAACAGAACTAGAAATATTGTTTACCACAATGCATTGTATTGATTTGCGTCTGTATTCGATTTAATTCCACTCGAATAAAATACATTGAATTCTTTTGAATTCCAACTGACTCCAATTCATTTCCACAATAAGAGAAAAAATTCAAAACACAACTCAATTTTCGAAAGACGCCTGAGTTTGAATCGACATTTCATTCACTTTTCAATACATTAGTGTTGAATTCGATGAAAATGGAATGGAATGTCCACTCAGCTCAATCATCTATTGAGAATAGAGTTGAGTTCCATCATCAAAATCAATTTTCGTGAAGGACAAAAGTATTTGCTCCAAACAAAGTAATTTGGGGCGGGACGAAGTTCGTCGGGTCAGCTAGTATATTATAAATGATTGGCCTGATTCACAAGTCGAAAAATATTGTGAATGCCATTATTGTTAATATATTTTGTCTATAAAAAGCTGAAAGAATTTTATAGATTTTAATACAGACAAACTTCTATTTCCACTCATCAATCGTTGAAACGTCTGTTAAATTTTATATGTTAATTAGCCATCCAGTCAATATTCAGGCACTTAATGAACCTGCTAATATTGTCGGCCGCCAAACGATACAGACTATCTGGGCTCATTGCTCTCCCTCATAGATATTTACTATAGCATGTACTTCTGCTAGAAAGACTGTGCCAAGAACTTCGAGTGGGCACACAGGAGACGACAAACCACCATATAATTTACATAAGGATCTAGTATTGAATTGTTTGATCAAATTACATAATGTTAACTTAACGTATCTGTATGTACAAAAGGAAATGATTACTAGAAATACCTAATTATAAATACAGTGAACACAGGGAATTTAAGTACAATCTACTGAGGACCTACGATTCTTTAAAGTTTTTCAATAACTTTTATTCGGATTAATCCAAGCCACCTCAAAACACATTTTTAATTCAAAATTGTAAAGTATCCGAAAACCAACCGCAATCTAAAACAGGGTTCTCGTAAAGTTTTTCAGTCAACGTATGAATCCAATTAAACAAAATTAAACGATGAGTTTGAAGAAAATGGGTTGATAGGCTGAGTAGAAGAAGAAGTTGCATCAACATTCATAGAAAATAATGATAAAGAAAACACTTTTTTAATTGAAAAGGGTCCAGGTAAAATTGAAAACCCATCAGCAACCCAAATGGAGGTTGATTTATTTAGGGAGTAAAATATTCCAAGCATTGATGCTCCGTCTTCGATTTCCGCAACATAAAAAGGAAACCAGCGGAGACGTAATACTGGTTAATCATATGTGAATTGCGAAAGTAAAATTATGGAGGCCAGAAAATATATAAACCAACAAGAGTGTAGAAACATGTGAATGAACAAAATTGCATTCGAGCAACAACAAAAAATATTATTCAAGCAGTATCGGTCACTGGGAAAACACAATCTGCGAATGATTTATATTTCATGCCTTATTCAGGTCAATGCAACAAAAAGGAAAACTACTTTAAAATCAGGAATTAACCAAAAACGATGAAGTAGGTGGTGTACACCAAATGGTTTGTCAAAAATGTTTTCTATACACACTAGGAGAAAAAGTTAAAATCTACAAATGTCAACTATCAACGTGATTTTCGTGGTTCATCAACTCCAGCGACAAAGTTCAATGTTTTTAGGATTCTAAAAACTAAGATAAGTCGATTGCTCAGACATCACAAAATACAACGGTGTGTTATACCTACGATCTCCAACAATGCCTCTCAACTCCACTACTATAAACATCTTTCACTTTTCACAAACGTCCGCTTTAGACCTTTAATTGGACGGTGCACGCTCTATACTGTTACATGTGGCGCGAAGCTAATGGGAAAGGGGTAAAAATGACATCAGTTCATGCATCTTTCGATATTTATTTAATTTACCAGCGTCAATCAACTCACCAGTATTTTGGAGTGTCTTATGGTACTATGTTTGCAATTTACGTAACTAACTCTTTGCGTCTGGAATAAATTTATCACAAATCCTTAGTGCCGGGCCATACACTTGCGGAATATGTTAGTTACCATGCTATTATTGAACAGAGAAAAAGGAAGATAACGGCCAAAAAACAAGTGATGATTTAATTAGAAATACGGATCCAGATTTAATTGTTGAGGAGGAAAATTATTAACACCTTTGGATTATGATAAATATAAACATTGGATTAAGCGCATAATTTGTTATATATTTGTAATATTTTTAAGGAATAAATGAATTTGTGTTGAACAAATTGTTTCATTGCACATGAACGAATGCTACTGATGTCTACTTAAGCAAATCGAATTTTTCATTGAAATCTTAATTAGCATAATGACTTAACTAACATTTTCCAAAAAATTGGCAAAACTATAGGCATATAAACTGGCTCTCATAACTGATTAATCTAACGAAAAAATTTTTTGCTCTACTGGAAAATTGTGAAAAATCAATCAGTTTGTAACAACAGAAATATTCTTAGAATTTAAGTTTGAATTTTAATTTGCATCAATTGAAATGATAATATTTGAATTCTGATAGGTGATTTTATGGATTCGCGGACCTTTGGTCTAAAACCAATTTACCTAAAAACAGTTCATCTAAATCATTTTATTAAAGCAATCTTTAGATGAACTATTGTTTGTTCAATCTTCTGGTGGAACATGAATATAATAATGTGAGATTGCAATATTTTGTAAGTTAACTATAATGATTACAACCACAACATGGGTTCCTAGACTCGTTTACGCAAAATTAAAGATACGCAAATAACTAATCGAATCAAAAGTTTGATCCATAACCAAAAATTAGTTAAACTTTTAATTAATTAAGTTAAAAACTTAATTAATTGAGTTTGTATTTCTCTCCCTCTCAGTAAAAAAACAACAATTTTTTTTTAATTTTTAGGGCAAAAGTTAAATACAAATACTCCTGTTTAAAATTCTCGTAAGCCCTCAGTTTTCACAATTGAATTTCTTTTATTTGCTGAGAGGGAGGGGAACACAATCTTAATTGTTGTATCATATAAATAATAATATACTTAATAGAAGCGTGTTACTTAGGACTCTTTTCTTATTATTTTGTATTCCACTCATTAAATGGAGGAAATTCGCTCTGAGACACGGGTAATGATCTTTGACTGATTTTTAAAAAAATAAGGGGCGTTGGCTTTTGAATTATAAACTTTTAAAATAAGAGACACCCTAATGAATATGCCGAAAGCTGAAGCGCCTTTAGTTAGAAATTTACAAGAACAGACAACTATTATTAGCTGCAGTAATATTAAAGAAAAATTTACCATTGGAAGAAATAAAGATGTTACTTCCTTAATAAAGCTCCTCCATGATCCAGATTTGGGGAAGCTCAAAATTCGAAACGGCCTATTTTGGAAAATATTGTTGTAGAGGTTACACGTGGTAAGACCACTGGAAGCAGAAGAAATAGAATTCAGTCAAAAGAAGACATGGACGTATATAGTTTATCTATAAACTTAAACCAAACTATTGATCTGTGGTTATATGCAAAACTCTGCCACAAGGAACAGTTAAGTGCTAAATTTAAGTCAGAAATGGAACCAATTTTAAAAACGATCCACTATCAAACCGACAACCACCGAAAATGAATGGAATTTTCCATATCGGGTGAGTGTGTTTCAACTGCTGGCTATATGTTGAGTAAAATCATTGCTGATAGTTTAAATTTCCTTATTTTCCCGCCGGCAGATTTGCCATAATGGAAGAACGGTATCTGCAAATTGAGTGATTACATTACATTTTGACTTCAAATTGTTTTAAATCTTACTAAATTTGTTTCCTTTCCATTTTTAGACCTAAAATTTAAAATTGTTTGAATTTTAATATTAAATCGAGATGTTAGATTAATATCTTGTCATATCCACGGGAATTCCTGAAAATCAGAAAATCACAATGCCGGAACGGGCAAGCCCTAATTCGTACTTACGATTGTTAACATACATATGTAAAATTATTTAATTAGTTTACAAATAAATTAGTTCTAAAGGTGATGTACCAAATATGTGTTTCAATTTAGATATAGGTAATGTACTTATGCATGCATACAAATGCTTGTTTTTAAGATTTTAAATTTTAACCCGTTTGGATGTTTCCCGTTAAATCTCTCAGCTAATTTCTAGAATCTAAATAATTTGTGTAATTAAAGGCAACTGCAAATTCAACTTGCAAATTCAAGTCAACGAAAAATCTACTCTACGAAATTTAAAATGCCTTAACATTTTTTAATTATTAGGAACAAATAAGTTTTAAAGTGACTTTGAAATACTTACACTTACTAAGTAGAAAGATTTTGCAAAATGAAAATAATAAAATCTCTTCTTAATTTTGCTTATGGTGTGGTGTGAACAGGATGGTTTTACAAAGTATTTAAGAATTTTCAGGAGAATTAAAGTTAAGTGTATTGGCCTTAGAACACCATGCGGTTTTTGTTTGAAAAAATATCGACTCAATTTTTTCACGTCGGTTTGGCGAAGGTAACATTTGACAATGTTAAATTGTCGTTAAGTGAAAACAAAAATCCAAAAATAGTTCTCGTAAATGTAATAAAATGAAAGGAAAGAACAAAAAATGTTTTGATCGGTGCAATGTCGCTTATATTTTGTTGTATTATCATGTTTATCATCTGAAATGCCTACTGAAAGATTTAAAGAATATTGCGCTTTTTTAAGAACCCCATATCTGTTCAATATTTCCGATAACGATGTTAAGCATTCTTTAAAAAAAAAAATCGGGATCCTTTTTTCGACGTTTGTAAATTTTTAATATTATAATTTATTTGTATAAGAAATTCTTACTTTGGTATCGAGTAGCCGAATTTAGATCGAATTTAATGTCCACTACAAATCGAATTACAACACAAGAAAAAAATATGATTAGTTATACAATTTACGTATATGTATAGTATAGTTATGGTTGGTTTACGAGGAAGGTTTGTTACCCTAGGGAGTATTTTTAAATTCGCACTCTAATCCAATCAAATTGAACTTTTGTGGTTATTTAGGTACCAAGGGTAAAAAACCCTCCTCAGCAACTAAGAAGCAACAAACTAACAAACCAAAAATAAAAAGAATGTAAGATGTGAATTTTTACGTCCCCAATAAATAAATATTGGATTGAATTCAACATGTTACAAATTATGTAATTTTATAATCTTTTATTTTCGAAATATATTGTAAAATTCTAGAAGCAAAACAGTTTTCAAAGCGAATGGTCAAATCAACTTAGAGAAAAGGTTTGGTTATATTCAGGAATATCGAAATTAAAAAATGTTAAGGACTAAGAAATGTTATAATTGAATCTGGCACATGGCAAAGGTAATTAAAAATAAGAAATTTGGGAGTTTGGATAAGAAACAGCAAAACCTAATTTGCCAAAGCCAAAACATTCCCTTATTTTCTTTACTGAAATCTTTAAACAGAGAACAAACTATTTTGACTGTGTTTAAATTCAAATTTCGTTTCTTTATTTATTCTCCTTTTGTGAAAGAAGAGAAAAAATATTTTGTTTTGTTTCTTTCCTCCGGAATGAAATCCAACAAAATAAAATATCTCTCCTCTCCTTTCTTTTGTGTTTTATATGAGGAGAGATATTTTACTTTTTTCGATTTCGTTCCCAGGGAAAGAACAAACAAAAATATTTTTTGTTTTCTTTCACAAAGCCGCCAAAAAAAAGTTAAAAGAAGAGAACAAAAAAATGAATTTAAACGTGTGGTTTAAATTCATTATTTCGTTCCCTTCATTTATCTTTATTTTCTCTCTTTGTGAGTGCGAGTTCGCGACAATATTCTGCTGAAAAATTTTCAGCAGGCAACCAATCAATGTAGTCTATTTCGTAAACAAATTTCCCCTTCCGAATAAAATTTTTTTAAATCGCATGCAATCCTGCTGAAAAATTTTCCGCAGAATATTGTCGCGAACTCGGACTGAAAGCAAACAAAAAATATTTTTGTTTGTTTCTTTCCCCGGGAACGAAATCGAAAAAAGTAAAATATCTCTCCTCATATAAAACACAAAAGATAGGAGAGGAGAGATATTTTATTTTGTTGGATTTCATTCCGGAGGAAAGAAACAAAACAAAATATGTTTTCTCTTCTTTCGCAAAAAGAGAAATAAAGGAAGGAAATTAGAATATAAACATTGATTTTGTCATCATGTAGACATTGTAGACGCTTCTTTTGGGTATGTGCTTTAAATTGAAGAGCATCTTTTTAAGATTATGTTATTCAATGCTCAGTTGAAATCTCAAACTAATCTTGGATATTGAAAAAATAAATACTTTGTTGTATGAGAAATTTAGGGCACGAATTTAACAAGATAATTTCTTAATTTTTAAAAATGTTTAATTTAATTCGTTTTACGTAGGAGGTATTACGAATTAAGCCAAACTCAGAGCCAGATTATTATTTTTAACTTGAGCCAGATAATTATTTTTAAGAAATTATTATGAGTTTGATCTGACGACGAGGATTATAAACAATTTATTCTCAATCATCTCATTTAATTAGCAATTCCAGCGCTATAGCTATAGTTGAGATGATTGAGAATAAAGTTTCCATAATCATCATCATCAGATCGAAACTGTTAAGGCAAATTCCTAATAATTTCAACTTCTTCTAAAATATAAATGAAATATGCTAAACATTTAATAATTACTCGATATTTGAGTTTTTCACATTAGCAGGCGCCATTCGAAATCCCAGGTCTTGATCGCAGTGATATCAGAAAGCTCTGACGTGACAGTGATCGCTGTAACTGATTTCTGTTTGTGAAAATCTCCACCAAAACGTTTGAAAAATCAATTTTTTTTGTTTCGTTTTTTAAGAATGTTTGAAGATTTGTCAAAAATACAGCAAGATGACGAGTAGAATGGCATTGCAATATGATATTTAAAAAAAAATTTAATACAGAAAACTAAAGGCTAATTATAATATTTATAAAGCGTAGTTTATTAAATTAATTTAGGCCAAAAAAAAAATAATAATATTTTGTCTGCTGTAGGGTATTCCCGGTTTTGGCTGAGAAAAAAAAATGTTATACATACATATATCGAGACTATTCCCAGTTCTTTGTTCCACTTGATAGATTTACTTTTTTTCAATTCAATACCAGATTTTCTTGGAACAACTATATAAAATACACTATTCTAAGACCGCTTAAAAGTAAATGTTTATAATACGATAGTAGCCAATATAGTTAAACTTAGCACAACCACGATTGCCTCACGTAATATGAAATTTGGTTTATACGTATTCTCAATAACGATGTTGCAAATAAAAAAAAACAAAGATAAGTGTCGACAGATATATTTAAATAATGTCCAAACACAAAAAATCTTTTAGGTGGCAAAATGCAAACATGGCCCTCCAACAACAATAATATCTAATAAAATATATAAATTATATTACAATCTGAGTTTCAGCCACTTACTTTTCAACTTTTGCTCTCAGTTTTTCAATTTATGTCCTTTTTCGATTTGGGACGTTTCTTTGTCTTTATCAAGAGTGGTTCTTAATCTGGAGCGTTTCGATTGAGTTCATTATATACACGCAATATTTGTTTCGAATGAAAACAAAAATAATATTCCGTTTTTAATTATATTTCATAAAAACAGACAACTTTTAGGTATTTACCTGAAATCAAAACATCTTCTAGAAAACAAACCACTTTCTATCGAACAATGTGAGCAATTGATTTTTCCGTTTACCAAAAATTTCCCACCAAATTTGGAATAGAACATTTTTGATTCTTACGTTCGTAATTTGTATTGGAATAGATGCTTATTAGAAAAGAACTATTTTGAACCGTAGTGGTAATTTTGTACTCAATTTTCTCAAGAATAGGGTGCACATGTACATTTTAACTAAAAGAAGCGTATGCATAGGTACAACAAAAGGTAACAAAATCAATAACTAACTCAAAAAATTTAAAAATTTTAAAAGAGTAGCAAGCCTCTTAGGGCTAGCTATATAGCTTCCTGTATAATTTCGTAGCATAATAACTATTAAAAATTATTCTGAATTATCCGAATCAATTATACCCCATTTTGATTATAGATTGGAAGGGGGAAATTGTTTTTTTTTTGTTAAACAATTAAAACACAATTCAAAATAATCCGGTACAATAACACTGATACTTGTTGTATGGTTTATTTATATTGTTTGGGAATTAAGAGAATGATCGATTAGTTTTATCTACCTCTCGATTTTTTATTTTTTTTTGTTACATTTTATTGTCTCATGATAAAAGCGTTGAGTATTTTATTGAGGAATTTTCCGCCTAATTGGAGCCGATTGGATGGGTTTGTAGTACTGTCATCAAAACAAACAAACAAAAATTACATTGCTCATAAAAGTCTAAAGCATATAAAACGATTCCCCATTCCACATTTCAACAGAAATAAAATATAAACAAAGGGGCAAATTTATGGTGAGAGATGCTGATTCCACCACTGCATTTGTCTGTTTAAAAATAAATTACTTTGTTTTGGTTTTTTTTTTTCTTTTTAGTTATGCCGAATTTTTATTATTTATATATTTTATTTCGAAGTTTTGTTGGAAAATAGTTTTGTTATAAATTTTTTTTTTTTTTTTATTGTCAAATTGATTATTAATTTGACATTTTCCGAAGAGAAATGATTGCAGTAGATTTTTTTATGTTATTCATTTTTTGTTATTCTAATTGGATTGGTTTTGCGTGTATTACTGTGTTTCATAACTAGTGCTCCGCGAGACTTTATAGTGCTGCATCACAGTATGGTCATTAAAATCGTGAGTCAAAGGTTTTAATAAAATTCGGCAACGCAAATGTAGAAAATAAACTTCAAAGTTCGAAAAATGTACGACATTTTTTAAGTTATACGTCAAATTAGGTAAACTCTTAAATTATTTAAAGTTTTCAAATTCGGATTCCTTTAAAAAGCTTTGTAAATTTTCCGAAATCTCAACTGGTCAAATTTTAATAAATCCTCACTTTCTAAAATTTCTTAAATACTCAAAATTGTACAAATTCCTTGTATTCGTCTATTTAGTAAATGCCAATTCTACTTGCCATTGACAATTTATTTAAATTCATCGAATCTTTCCAAATCTACTAAGTCTGCTGCAACTCTATAATCTTCAATGTCTAATTATCAAACTCGTATTCTTTAAATTTTTAAAATTATTTAAACCCTTCAAATTTAAAAAACAAAAATTGCAACCTTTGATTACTTTAAAATGAGCAAATCTTCTAATCTTAAATTTCTTAAAAACCTTCATCAGCATTCGAGATAATAAATAATCACCAGAATTTTATACAAATTTCGAAAACTCTTACTGGAATTATCTAAATTTTTCAAATTATTTTGGTTAGTTGAGTTCTTAAAATTTTCAAAACTCAGCATTATTCCACAAATTATTTTAAATCGTCAAATTTAGACAATTCTTTATTTGGAAATTTGTCAAGTTTCTCAATTCTTCTGATTTTTTTCGGCAAGATCGAAAGCTGTAAATTTGATTTTTTTCATTGCTATGGAATTCTATATTCAAACTCTGAGAATTCTTAGAGTTTCTAATTATCACTAGTAAGTCCTGCGAATTCTTTAAATTAGTTTAATTTTTACATTTCCCCAGGTTTTTCAAACGATCTCCGGTATTCGGTAAATTATTCTAAACCTTAAAACTCACAGTTGGTAAGAATTCTTAAAATTAAAAATTTTTTTACAAAATCTTTATACACATACATATACATATACATATTGAAAGTCTTTAAAACTTTCACATTAGATCCGGGTAAATTTTAAAATTTGCCAATTTTTGTGTGCTAAAAACTCAAAAACTTCTACGGATTAAACTTAAACCATCAAATCCAATTTAATTGTGATTTCAAAAGTATTTTCGAATTCTGCATACCGTACAAATAAAAATTCTTCCCATTCAATAACATACGATACAAATCATAATTTTCTGAATTCTTCTGTAAATTCCTAAGGTCACGATCGTCAATTTTTGGGATTCTTAAAATTCCGAAAACTTCAAAATATCCAAACTAGAACTTCCAATTAATAACTGTCTCAAATTCTTCTAATTATTTCTAAAAATTCCTGAGTTCCAAATCGTACAATTTTGAAAGATCGCATTTTTTTTTTCTATAGGTGTCTTAAAATCCTAAAGGATCAGATTTTCAAAAAATTGAAATTAGCTTTACCTGCTTAAATTCTGCTTCTATTCCCAAATTAAATAAATTGTAACCTTTTCAAATTCCTCAAATTGTAATTAAATCCTTCACTACGTACTATTAGTTGTTTCTTTCTTTTCTAATAATCACTTTGTCCTAGCCTAACTTATTTTGTAAGTCTTAGGTGGTATTCTTAAAATATTGGAATAACTATGGTTTTTTTCCGGCAGCAGCAAATCTATGTCATGAGAAGTGTTAGAATCCGAAATGATCTAAGCATACTCGGTTCTGAACTAGGTCAGGTGGGTTCCGGAGCACCATTCAGACATGTGAATTATATAATTAAATTAAAATAATATTTCCTGCTTTATTTATTTGATCAAATAAAGAAGGTTGATCGGTTAAAGGTATGTATCATAACAGTAAAGTAAGAATATGCAGTCATGATCAGTTCGAAACCCCATTTGTCCGACCGGATTGCAGAAGTACTTGGTCCTCACAGTATTTAAAGAAACTTCAGTTATATTTAACCGAAATTCTTAATAATTCAAGGTGATCCTTAAATGTTCCAGTAGTGGCCAGAAAAACTTTTTACTTTGAAAATCTCAAATTTCTAAAGTCTAACCCTTCAAACTTAATATAGTTAAACTTCAAAGATCATCAACTTCTGTGAATTATGTAAGTTCAATAAATGCTCTCCAGCCTTTAAATGTGACAAATTATTCCAACTTCTTATATTCAAATTTTATCAAATTTTTGAAGATTTTAACACTGACGACCAATGCTTCACGATTTTCTAAAAATACGGAATACCTTCGTATTCCCGAAAATGAAACTCCCCCAGAAGTCCCAAAAAATACAAAATGATCCCATAAAAAAAAGAGGCCACATTAAATTTTTGTTAACTGCAATATGAAAACTTAAAAGGATTCTTCATAATGTCATGTCATGTTTGCGGGGAAAGGATCAATGCTGAGCGGCTTTGTGGAGTTCTCTAATTTCATCCAGAACTCGAATAAGAATACTATTTTTATCATACAAGCCGAATTTATCATATTCCATCACAACCGGTAGAGAAATGATTAGTTCTATTCAAATTGCCCGAAACTCGTACTAAAATTCCATTTTCATCATAAAAACTGAGTTTCATACAAATCGGTTAAGAAATTGCTTGGTTATATTCAAATTAGTCTTTATCCATAATTTAAGCCGGGTTTCTTCTCAATAGGTCTAGAAGACCTATTTCGAAATGGGTCATTTTCTTTTAACTACATCCTGTTGAAATCCCATTTTCAACAAACAAATCGTGTTTCATCCTAATCGGTTGAGAAATGGCTTAACTTCATTCAAATTGATTGTTTTCAGGATTTACATTGCCGTATCCGCTATTAATTTTTGAATCCATTAAAATAACAAAAAGACAAATTTTTCCAAGATTCAACGCAATCGCTTCCCGGCACTCAAAAACTCCCAGCCACTAATTTTTATCAAAATCGTTCATGCAAAGAACCAAACATACAATTTTATGCCGTTTAAGTTATATGTAGCAGGTAAAAAGTAACACACAGTTTTATTGAACCTGTTGACATCTATAAATGACTGGTATGAACTAGAACCAACTATTTAGAAAATTCGAATATTTAGTCGACTTGAGTCACACAGCTATAGTGAATTTTTTTTATTCACTAACCGGGGCCCCCCGATAGGTAGCTGGAGCTAAATATTTTTTATATCAAGTTTAGAACATTTACTGCTCTAAAAAACACACTAAGCAATAGTTTCCAATAATTGGTCATCGATATAATTTTTATTTTTTTTTATTTTTAATATTTCAAGGTCATATAACAATTTCTCAATTAAAAATAATTTGTCAGTTACATTAAATAAATAAATCAGTAATGCGCTAGTTTTAAAATGTTAAAATGTTGCACGACAAACAAGAGTTTGTCACATGACTCGTATGACATATGTAGTTGCGAAACATTTTAAGAAAGTCTGTTGTGTGGTGATATAGCAAAAGACGTAAATGCGCAACGTTATAAATTCATAATTTTTAACTGATCATTTGATTGATATGACTGACCATAATTATTCTTAGCTGCCCAATTATATCAGCGTTTCGATCTTTCTTGTTTGTTGTTGTTATTATTTGGGATGGTAACATTTATGAATGATCTTAAATTTTTTTTAAATTACTTTTAACACTTTTTAACACTCCACAGCTTTTTCAACCACGTTCCTTTCAGAATTTTCTCTAAATTTTTTTTGATGTCGGTTGCAATTATTCATATGTTATAATCCAATTCAATTCCTCGAAGTTCACAGGCGGTATAGGTCCCGATAGTATCTGACCTTTGGTTATCTTATGAATAAATGTCCGCATTTTTTTTTTTTTTTTTTTTAGAAGAGAAATTTCTACAAATTTGACTTAAATTTATAATAATACAATGTGCAACAGGGTAGAATAAAAATTAAACTAAAATTAAAAGAATTAAAAGAGAGTATTACCTGAAATTTAGAACAAAATCATTTATTTGTCCAATTTTCGAATCTGATCTGATCTCATTTCGATTCTTTCTCTTATATACCTAAGTTTTTTGAATTTTTAGTTAAATCTAGGTTGAATCACGAAATTATTCTTTGGTTGGAAGTTAATTGATCAGATATTCAGTCCTATTAGTTGGTAAAAAAAAACGACATAATGTCTTTTAACTATTAGTTGGATTGCATGTAACTTAGCTGTACGATACCAATGCGTGAATATCTCACCGGTTTTTTCGTATCCCTCAAACTCCTGCTTTTTATAATTTATTAAATAGATTGCTCCTCAAAGCCACTTAGTAAGGGACCTCTTTGCGTAGGAATGATAGGAAAATACGAAATTTCTTCAACAAAATATGTTTATAACTCCTTTAATCGCTAATTATTGGAGAACTTCTCAAAGCGGCTTAGAATTGGGGACAAAGAATTAAACAATTTTAGAACTTATTCGTTCCGTTTTGGAAATCTTAAATTTTGAAATCTAGTTTATAGAATTGTAACTTTTGGAATTTTATTTTATAACAACTCGAATATTAAAACACAGGAATAAGTTTTGTAATATGCGGATCCAATATGGCCGCTTCATTACAGTTGTAATGCGACTGGTCCTCAGTTGCTTCCAATATTTTGAATTGTATTGATTCGTCGCTTTATGTTCAATTTGTTGAATATCCTCATCATTTACTTAACTTAAATTTCTAACTCGAGTTATGGAAGTTGTTATCTCATTACCAATGAAACTATTGACAATATAAGATTGATTGAAGGGACTATGTGGTATGAATTCTTTTGTTGATTTGATAAATCTAAATTTATTATAATGTGAATGATCCAAGCTGGTGGATGGGTTATGCCATTTTGGTAATTATGATGTAGGTGATACGTAAACCAATGAAGTACCTTTAATTGTGAAAAAATTGATTAATTTTTGTAAAATACTTAACCGTATTCCCGGAATTTGAAATTTTATGGTATGTTATGTTATTTTAGTTTTTTCAATATAAATTCAAAAAGGAAGTAGGGTAATAAAATAACATAACATAGATTTAATGGGACTAGAATATGGGGCAGTAAAAAGTTTTGAAAAATACGTAACATTTTATAAGATTCAATGACTGCTAGACAGCACCAACATGTTTACCGGCAGCGAACCATCCTTTTCCAGCGAGGCATCCACAAGAAGCATGTTATTTCATAGTAAACATAGTTTGACTATGAAATTGTATGAAAAACGGTGGTCAAATTTTGTTTATGAGAGTGATATCAGCGTCGCGAGTCGGGAAAAGTTTCTGCACGCTCTATTTACTAAATTCTATAATATTTTGCAAAAATAGTTGCTTGAGGTTCCACAGCTTGTTCCGCTTAAATTCTCTACAATATTAAAATTTTAAAAATTTTATAGGTGTTCTTCAATATGTTGCACTATCTCACAAATTCATTAAATGCTTCACAACATTTAAAAATTTATTCAATTTTTACTAAATCTTCAATTTAAATCTTGAAGTTTGACAAAACGGAATTTAAATTTTTACACGAATCTGAAAAGTTTAATTAGTTAAAGAGTATGAAAATTAAGAAAACACTTCATAAATTTGCAGAAGTGGAATTTTTTTTTGGAAATTTATGAAATACTAAAAAATCAGAAAAAGATTCATCCAAAAATTTCTGAATATCCAGAAGTTATGTTAGACACGTTCCAAATCTCCAAATATATATCTTCGCAGTTCCGTATATTCCTTGTTTCTTAAGTTCTTCAAATCTTTGAAATATTTATTTTGCATTATTTTGAATACTAACAATGTTTAAATACTTAAATTTGTGAAAAATTCTAGCAATTTTCTATGATCTTCAATTTCCTACCTGGTGAGTTCACCAAATTCCACAATTTTTTTTAATTCTCGAAATTCACAAAACTTCACAAATTATTATTTTATTTGTCCAAATTGATCTCCAATTCGGCTAAATTCCCTTAACTCCATAAAAACTAATTAATTTAAATTTTACCAAACTGAGAGATTCCTCAAAGTCTGTAATTATTCAAAATTTCTCGTGTTTAACAGTATCCAATTTCAAGTAAATACTTAGGAGAATGGTCAAAATTTTATTAGTGTAACGAAACTCACAGAATTCCAAAAACAGACTCTTAAATCTATATATTGTATTTAACCTTCAAAAGTAGCTGTTATAATTTACCAAATCTGTTCAATTCTATTAAGCTCAAATTGAATAATTCTAATAATTTTGTAAAATTTCAGCTCAGAATTAGGTGATTCAAATTCTCAAAGATCAGGTTGACCTAATTCTAAAAATTAATTGCTTTTCAAATTCTATAAATATTATTAATTATACTGATAATATATAAATTTCATATTCCATAAATTCGTAAAATTTCGTCAGCTACTCCTAATTTTTAATTAATGTCTGTAAATTAATTATCTAATTTTTCATATCGATCTTTTCCTCAGTTTTGCTAATATCTTATAATTTTAAAACGGTTCAAAAATCATCAAATAATAATAATTCCTAACGAATTTTTTAAATTTCAATTCTACAAATCAATTCCATTCAATAAGTAAATTTCTTCATATTCTCCAAAAATTGTATATTTTCAAAATTTGTGCAAATTCGATAAATTGCGAATCAAACAATATTTTAAAATTTATCAACTTTTTCGAATTCCGTAAGTACTTACTAATAATCAAATTGCTTAAACTTTTTTAAATTAAATTAAATTCCAGAGATTTCCAAATTTTGTAAAATTATTAAATACACTCCTTACAGTACACCTTCATGGCTCAAATATAACAGATGCGTCAAACTCTGAAAAAATTAAAATAGATTATCGTAAATAAATTAAAGAATTCTGCAAAGTTTCAAAGTTTTGTGAAAAACAATTAAATATTCCAAATTGTAGTTGGTAAAGTTCTTAGTCTAGTATTTTAGTCAAATGCCAGATTTCAAAATGTTATCAGAGAATTTAACTAATTTTTGTGTTTGAAATCATAAACACTATGTTGTACGTTCGATGTTGAAAGGCCGAATGTGGAAGGCCTGCCGAAAGGCCGAATGTGTCGAAAGGCTGAATATGGAAAAGCCGAATGGGTCAAAAGGCCGACACACAATTATGGTACATCTATCAGAAGCAGCAATACGAGCGATACAATTCCTTTGATCTGTGTCTGCAAGGTTGACGAAGCAATTTCCATTATCGTAAATATTAAGAACTTTACGGAAAATGTAAAATTCGGGTTGGGTATAATACCTTGACAAACGTTATATCGAAATCAAAATCTTGGAACCGGAATCTAGAATTTCAAAATATTGAATTTCAAAATATTGAAATTTTAAAGTCTCGAAATCAATATCTCTAATAATCTGGAACCCCCAATAATTAATATAATTTTGTAAAGTTATTTGCGGCGCCGCGCAATTAATATATTATTCGAGATTCGGTGTCACAATTTATGATTCAAAAAAAAAAAAAAACAAATGAGTGTAAGGGAAGAACCATTAGTATAAAACTAAATAATGAAACAATATTATCAGAACCGCCATCATATCATAATCATAGGCCTAATTCCTAGGAAGCTAGAAGTGTGCCGCGCTATTTCCACCTTAAAAGCCATAGCTAAAAATTCCAATACAGCTCCATATTCTGTAATCATTAGCAATTCAATACTGTAAACATCCGCTGAATT
Source organism: Tipula helvola (assembly GCA_963556165.1). Lineage (NCBI taxonomy): Eukaryota > Metazoa > Arthropoda > Insecta > Diptera > Tipulidae > Tipula > Tipula helvola. Next base: position 54,896,364 of record OY744481.1, read on the forward strand.
CAGGGGATATCTACCTTCAAAAAATGCGCAGGAAGCCAAAATTTATCGAGCTAGGTACGATCACTTAACTGAACCAAAAAATTTAGAGGACATCATAATATCAAATCATCTAAGGTACTGTGAAGGTGAATTATTTATATTGGAAGAGACAGAGTTCAACAGCGAAAAGATAATTATTCTGGGAATAAAGTTCTGCCTTCAAATTTTGTCTGAGCTCGATTGTTGGATAACGGACGGGGCATTTTGCGTAGTGCCAATACAAATAAAAATTGAAAACGAATGTATTCTCATTATCGTTTGGTTGATGAGCAGCATGACAAAATGTTTTTATTCTCAATTATTTTGTGAGCTTTTCAAGCTGGATTGGGATTATAATATTAAATTATCACCAATCAGAATATTTTCTGATTTTGGAAAAAATATTAAAAACGCTGCTCAAGTATCCTTTGTTCAACGGATTTCTACGTGTGTTTGTTTTAGTTAAGTCAAATAATTTGGAGGAAAATTCAAAAAGAGCATCTTGCTTCCAAATATATGTGTCATCGACAAAGATATAAAACAAGTAGCTTCTTGGTTCGATACAATATACATACATATATAAGTGGTAACAGAAACCAAAATAAACCGCAATATTGTTGCAAAATGGTTTCAGGAAGAGTAATAAAACAAATCGTGCCTTAGAATGGCAAATATATAGAAATACTCTTTTATTCGGAAAAAAAAACAATAGCTAGAAGTAGAATACTACTTTTTACAAATTGAGGCGCACACATAAAAATCAACGCATGCGCAGTCGCAAAAACTTGAAAAACCAAAAATCACAAGGAGCTACAGATAAAATTCGTCGTGGCGCTCACAATATGATCTACATTTTTCCAACATTCTCCCACCTTTTTAAATGGCTTTAATTGAAGATTTTAGTAATTTAACAAACGTCAAAATAGATAATGATTTCTTTAAGCATGTCATTCGATGTAGCGTTTCGGCATCTTGACTGCTCGCCCTCGTGTCTGCAGTACCTGCTGCACTTCGGATGCATTTTGTGGGGGCTCCATGTTGTCACCCGAACTTGATTCGCCTCTGTCTTGTCGATCTTCGTCGATTGGCTCTTCAGAACATTCCTCCGGTGTTGAATTTTCCGATGATTTTTCCACGGGTTTAGGGAGATATCCATCCGAATCCGCTTCCAGTGAAATCAATCGTTGAACTGGTCTAACAAGTACATTTGAGGAGGTTTTGCGTTTTACTGTCCTGATTTCTCCGTCGTTGCCAGGAATTAGTTCTTGTATTCTGGCTAAAGGCCACTTGCAAGCCTTTTGGTTATCAGTTGAAATGAAGAATAAGTCACCGACCTTTAAAGTTTTACAGAGATCTTTATTGACTTTTGTTCTTCTGGAAAGTTGACCGAGGTACTCTGTGCGAAAACGATTTTTGATTTCCTCACGTAGTCGTTGCCGATAACGTAATTTGCGCGACAGTGATATTTTCTCAATTTCGTCTATATCTGGGACTCCGCCTTCGTGAATTTCTTTCAAAAACATGTCTGGGCTTATGACAAAAATGTTGTTTTTATCTTCCGTTGAATATGTGATGGGACGAGCTTTAATGACCGATTCGCATTCGCAGAGCGTGGTGTTCAATTCCTCGTAACTGAGACTTTTAATGCCAAGGGTTCTCTTCAGAATATCTTTTACAAGGCGTACCATTCTCTCCCACCACCCACCCCACCATGGGGCGGATGGAGGATTAAAAACCCACTCAATTTTTTCGGTCGCACAATAACTCGAAATTTTCTCCCAATTGACGTGTTGCAGTAAACGGTTAGCTTTGACAAAATTGGTACCGTTATCGCTGTAAATGTAGCTCGGTCTCCCTCTACGATGTATAAATCTGCGCAAAGCTTCGAGAAACCCGTCAGCTGCCAATGTCGTCACCAGCTCAAGATGAATGGCACGGTATACTGCGCAGGTAAATAGACAGATGTAGCACTTTTGACCTTCTCGTAAAAAGAGAGGTCCAGCGTAGTCTACTCCCGTGATTTCAAAAACTTTTGCATCTCTGACTCTCCTTGCGGGTAGACTCGTAGGCGGTGCTTTTAGTGTTTTTCCTTCAAAACGGCGACAGGTAACACACTTTTGTATGACATTTTTTACAGCACGCCGACTTGAAGTAATCCAAAAATTTTCTCTCAAAATTTTTAACATCGTATTGATGCCCGTGTGATTATTTTTCCGGTGTGTATGTGTAATGAGCAGTTTGACCAAATTCATGATTATGGCTTAAAACTATCGGAAATCTGAAGCCAAAACTGTCATCGCGATTTGAAACCAGTGATTTCGTTCTGATTAATCCGGTGCTTTCTTCTTTATAGACTTCGATGGTCTTTAATCGTGAATCGTTTATTCCTTCAAATGCCTCGTCTTGGCTGATTTTAAAAATTCGCGATTCTGCATCAATAAATTCTCTCGCGCTGATTTCCCCCTTTTGGCGGCATTCTGGATTTACTTTGCAATTTCGCGCAAATCGAAAAATCCAAGCAATCATTCGGACGGTTTTTAGATAACTTGACATTCTGAGCAAATACCATGGAGGATCAGATTCTCTGATAATCACATTAGCACAACTGAGTACCGTAGCCTCTTGAATGAAACTTTCGGGCGTAGTTTTCTCTGCGTTTTTCTTCAACTCTGCGTTAACTTCATCCTCGTTAATCTCAAAACGATCGGCTGGCCAGTGATCAGGAGAATTTTTTAGCCAGTCTGGTCCCTCCCACCATCTGGAATTTATGAGCTGTCTGGCTGTACACCCTCGTGACGGCAGATCGGCCGGATTTTGATTGCCTGGTACATGTCGCCAAGTTTTGATATCAGTGGTCGCTCGTATTTCTGTTATTCTATTCCACACAAAATCTGCCCATTGACCATTACGACGAATCCAGGACAAAACAGTCGACGAATCCGTCCAAAAAATTACCTCTACCTTCTTTAATTTTAACGAATCGATTGTGGTTTTCATCAAGCGTGCTCCAAGCATTGCTGCCAAGAGTTCCATGCGTGGAATCGAAATATCTTCTCGTGGCTTAACTCGTGATTTCGCTTGTACCAGGTGAATGGACGTACCATTTTCTCCTTCCACTCGAACAAAAAATGCAGCCGCGTATGCGGTTTTGCTTGCGTCGACAAACATGTGGAACGTTACTTTGTCACGTGTGTTTCCGAAAATCCACCGTGGAACACTTAGATCTCGAAGTTCAGGAATTTGATCGTACCAGGCTTGAAACTGTTTTTGGTAGTCATCTGGGATCTCATCGTCCCAATTTAATTCTTTGATTCCCCATAAATTCTGGAGCAATATTTTCGGAAGTAGCAAAGTGGGCGTGGCCCAACCGAGTGGGTCGAAAACTTTATGCGCCGTGGATAAAACAAAACGTTTCGTAATTTTTCCTGGTCGTTTTTCCGTTATTGTTATATTAAGTCTCAATGTATCTTTGTCCTTGTTCCAAATCACTCCGAGTACGGCACTGTTGTCAGATTGGCCATTATCGTGCGTCATCTCCCACCCTCGGAGGTCAAAACAGGCTTCTTTCATGATCCTTGTAGTTTCGTCTTGGAAATACTGGGCCTCCTTTTCCGATTTCACGCTCGTGACACAATTATCGACGTAGAATGAGTCGCGTATTCTCTCTATCAACTCTGATTCTTCAATATTCGTGGATTTTTGAACCATTTTTTCCAAATGACAATCGATTGTTGCTCCTAGCAGAAATGGGCTACAGGTCAACCCGAAAACAACGCGACGGTGTTGAAATGTAATAATTTTTCTTGGTTCTGTCTTGCTCCACCAAAAAAATTTCAAAAATTGTCTATCCGAAGGCGCAATGTTTATTTGTAAAAATGCTTTTGCAATATCAGCAACTATTCCAATTTCATGATTCCACAAAAAAAGATTAGGGATCATTTCTATTAGGTTTGGACCAGTTTCAAGGCATTTGTTGAGTGAAACTCCGTCTTTTGTTTTCGCGGAAGCATCGAATACTGGTCGGACTGGTGTGGTGCTACTAATTTTTAGAACATGACGATATGGTAAATAATAATCATGCTCTGATAACTGATCACTGGGTAGTTCTTCGATAATGCCGTCTTTTTCCCAAAGTGTCAATAAATCGTCGTACTTCTCAAACAAGTGTTCAATTTTCAATTTATTAGTCAGATTAATCAATCTCTTTTCGACCATAAAACGATTATTTTCTAGTGGAGGGTGCTTCTCCTTCCAGGGAAGCGCCACTTTGTAGCGCCCTTCTTGAGTGACACGAGTGGTGGATAAAAAATGTTCCTTTGCTTGAGCGAGATAATTTTCCTTTGAAACTCGCTCAGCTGGATCTGTAATTCCCAGCGCATCAAGTCTCCATAAATCCGTAATATCTGCTTCTCTAGCAAACATCGAAATAACTGTGAGAGCAGCATCTGGGCGTTCCAAATTTTTTTTTGAATTTTTCCCCATTATAGTCCAGCCAAGGAGAGTTTCGACGGCGGTCTCCCCAGTGGGAATTTGTACAATTGTACCTGTATACAGCCGCCCCACCACATCCGCGCCTATCAACACAGCTATAGGTTCGGTGTCGTTACCAATGTCGGATAAGTAGATTCCTTTACTTTTCAGCTCGTTCAAACGTGTGCTGTTTTCATATGCCGCAATATTTTGACAAATGATCTCCTCATGAAATGCCGTAAAATTACACTTGAAAGTACCATCAAGTTTACTTAGTGTGATGCGTGAAACTTGGTGTTGTCGGGGTTCTGACATCCCCCCACCAAACAATAAGTGCACCATCTTCTTTTCACCGATATTTTCGAAACCTAATTTTTCGGCAAAACTGGCTAACACGTACGATTTATGCGACCCGGTGTCAATGACCGCGCGAACTACTCGTTCTCTCGTTGGCCCTTCCAACTTGACGAGGAGCGTCTGCAAATAAACTTGGGGATCTTGGAAGGTTACGTTGGCGAGAGCGAGGTTTTTTGTCATTGTCTGGATTTCCCCCACGGTCTGATGGCTATCATTTTTGGTCACTTCCCAACACATCAACAAAACATGTTTTTTACCACACCAGGCACACTTTATTCTACAACGACACTTATTGTAGCTGTGGTTCAATTTCAAACACGCAAAACATGCTTTTTTATCTTTCACAATATCTTGTCGCGCACTCAAACTCAACTTTTTTGCTTTTTCACACGAATCGCTGTCGTGACTCTCCCCGCAAAAAATACACTTACTCGTAATTTTGTTGGTTTCGTTCGATGTAAACAAAGCAGCCGCGGTTGGTATTGAAGTTTCTGTCACACTTCTGTTTTTCTTCGTACTTTTGTTGTTGTTGTGACTTGGTTTTTGCTCGTCGAATCCGTTTATCGCTAATGAAATTCTCTCTTCGTTTTGCACTTCTGATTCCAAGAATTTCATCAAAACTTTCAATCGATCTTGGGCATTATCAACTCTAGTATTTTGACGTTGCCAGGCCCGCAAAATCTCTTCGGGTAGAGAGGATTCGACGAGAGGAAATAACATTGCGGCGCACATTTCCGTGGTGACACCTAATGATTCAAGAGCTCTCAAATGCGTTTCCAACTTATCGTAAATCTGAGTTAAATCACCTTTCGACTTGCTGAGCACGAGTTTCAATAATTCCCGAACGTAAATTTCTACTAGAAGATCGTCCCGTCCGAATCTATATTTTAAACTATAAGTGCTTTCGTGTAATTTGCTGCCGTCGGCGGATAACTGTTCACAACTTTGCTCGCTCTTGATTCCTCACACATCGATTGGATTAAATATTGGAACTTATCTTCGGTTCGAATTAGGGGGTCTTCGTGCACTTTCTTAAACATGCTCCAAAACTGCAACCAATCTTTTGGATCGCCGTTGAAACGCTTCAGCTCGAGTTTTGGTAGTCTAAATTTTTGCGAATTTTCTTGTGGAACGATCACTGTCGAATTATTTCCAGCATTTTCTTGGGTTACCGGTGTGGAAAATCGACTATATGCAACTTTCGCCACTTGAAATCTACTTTTATATTCATCAGCACTTATATCTTCTGTCTCAAAATCCGCTTCAGAGCTATTGGCTATCATCATGTGTTCAAAAAACTTCTTGTTTGTTTCTTCTAGGTCAGAAGCTTTTTCTGAAAGTATTGCAAACTGAACCGTTACAACATCGGCCGATGGATTTTCGTTTTCCATTTCAGCGTTCAGTTTGCCTAAAACTCTTGTAAACGCCTGCCTCTGCACTTTCCGAACTTTCTGGATATCGTCCATTGTTTTTCACGAATTGATACAGCTCCACACTAACGGAAATTTTCTCTGCAACAACACTAAACTTGTCCTGTCACGGTCGCCAGATGTTGCAAAATGGTTTCAGGAAGAGTAATAAAACAAATCGTGCCTTAGAATGGCAAATATATAGAAATACTCTTTTATTCGGACAAAAAAAACAATAGCTAGAAGTAGAATACTACTTTTTACAAATTGAGGCGCACACGTAAAAATCAACGCATGCGCAGTCGCAAAAACTTGAAAAACCAAAAATCACAAGGAGCTACAGATAAAATTCGTCGTGGCGCTCACAATATGATCTACATTTTTCCAACAATATGATCCCGAATTTTGATCTGTTGCTAAAGCAGTCACGGAGAATTTCACTCGTCCTCAAAATTCTGTGGAGGCATGGCATCCTCCATATTGTGGGAAGAAAAAACGCCAAGGTCTATAACAATATAATACACCGATCAAAAAAATAATCATTTAGAAATATAATATCGATAAAATGAAAATGAGCGATAATTATTAAAATAAATTTGTTTAAATGAGCCGTTTATTTTGAAAGGGGAATAAGTCACTTTTTCAAAAAAATAAAGTTAATGATAACAATAGATAAATGACAGTATATTCTTTCTAACGGTAAATAATTAATTGTCAAAACAAAAAAAAAATGAATTCCTAAGGCGTCTAGACTTGTGCAAATCAGCGCCTAGACAATACAAACTGTTGATACAATTTTAGCTCAGTTTTGTCAATATTTCATTGTTGAAACATGACCTCTGAAGATGAAGATCTTGTACTTTGAAGGTGATAATACCCGAAACTTTTAGAAGAATTTACAAGGTGCTATCAAACGATTATTTGCATGTCAATGAAATGTCTAATAATTCCTCTATTATGTTTCGTTTCACCATTATTTAATAATATATAGCTGACAGCTCAAAATATGAAAAAGCAAACAAAAATTAAAAGTGCTCAAACATTCCCTACATGTGTTGATAGACTTGCGCAAGCGAAAGCAAAAAGACGAAACGTTTGGTCTTGCACAAGTCACTTGCACAATGTTTGAAAACTGCGCAGTTTTGCCCCCTACACGGTCAAGTATAGACTTGCAACGATTGGCTTGTGGAGTTAAGTTTGTGCAGTTTAACGTTACGTCTAGGGGCGGCCTAACACTTGTGCAAAAAATAAGAAAATTCAAAATCCCATAAGTTTATTCAATTATTGTTTTTCTATTCTTTCATTATCTCTTTTCAACAAGACATTGACTTATTCCAGTTTCAAAATAAACGGCTTAAATATAAAAAAAATTAAAAATATTTTAAAGAAAGAGCAAAAATTGGAAAAATTGCCGCCGCCATTTTATTTAGCTCAACAATCACATCACGCATTTCTATATAAGTCTATAGCTCATAATATACAAATTAAAAATCAAAATATTAAAAATTTAAAAAAAAAAATATTTTTTAAGGTTAAACATTTCAACTCTATATTAATATATTGGTAGCCTAAAGTCTGAGAAATTTTCAAAATACTATGAATTTTATTGAAACCTTAGTTCAAATTCTAAAAATTGATTTTAATTGAAATTTTCTTTCAAAATTTATAGTTAAAGAGACCACTGCAAATTTTAAATTTTGCCCTATTTTCAGATATTTAGAAAATTTCCAAATTTCATGCTTTTTCTACAGATTTTGAAGGTTTCAAATTTTATTATAAAGTCAAATGCCAAATTTCTAAATGTGATAAAGAATTTACATAGCTACTTTTGTAGCTTAAAGTTTGTGATATATTTTAAATTATTCTTCACAAAATTTTGTATTCAATATTCCTCTAGGTTAAATTTCTTTTAAATTTTCAATTTTTCCAAATTTTTTTTATGATAACACCTCACTCTCAATTCGGCGCCTTTTGAATTTTTTCAAATTCTTAAACTATTTCTGATTTATTAAAATTTTCTCAACTATAAATTTCTTAAATTTTTCAAATTCCTATTTTTTTCTGTGTTAGAATCAGACACACTATACATTTGTGGAGAATGACAAAAATTTTAGTATTTTCGTAATATTCATTTCATTAATCTTAAAATACAGACTCACAAAATTCTGGATAAATTTCGAATCAAATTCTTCAAATTGGTTAATTTCCGGGAAGGTACTTTAAATCTTTTAGACCTTAATCTACCAATTAAAATTTATAAGATCCTGCAAATTGATTAACGAATTCTTGAAACGATCCATTGGATTAGTTAAATTGTTCAAATCCGGAAACCACTTCGATCTAAATTTCTGGAAATTTTATAAATTCTTAAAATTCGGAAACTTAAAGAGTCACTCAAATTTTTATATTACACCATTCTGAAACTTGTTATTACTACAAATTCTGTTAATTCGTTAAAATCTGTAAAGTTCAGATTTTTCTAATTTTGGGAATAATTTATTCTGCATATCTCAACAAGTCCCTAAAATTTAGTCCTACAGATTATTTCAATTGTCCGAACAATGAAAATTAGCCAAATTCGATTAAAGAGTATAGTCAATTGAAACCATGTTGAAGGAAGGTTGCGAAACACTGATCTAATTTTATTGCAATAAAGTCACTGTTTACACTGCTGATATCCTGGTTTACTCGACGACCGTATATTGATTTTATTTTTTTTGGTTTGGTTTGGTTTATTGTTTGTTGTTCGGATATGCTTTGTTAAAAGTCAGTTAAATTTTTTCCGACTACCGTACAAAAACAAACACACACACACACACACACAGAAAGAGGAGAAGATCAATGATTCGGTGCGGGAAATTATGGGGTGAAAACTTTTTTTTTTTTTTATTTTTTGGTTTGGTTTGGTTTTGTATCTAATTTATTATTTAGTTGATTATATCCACTATAATTTGTTATTTAATGGAATAATAAAAAAAAACTTTGATTTTGTTGCAGTTAGTTGTGTTTTTTTTTTTTTACAACATTTAGTTTTTGGGGTGTTGATTCCGAATATATGAAGGAGAATGAAAGGAAAACTAAATAGAAATGTAATTTGTAATGAGGTCTGGATTTTCATTTTATTTTATTGTTGTAATTTTCTTAGAATTTCGGCCGTGATTTGTATTGTCAGTATACCAAAAAAAAAAAAAAAAATATTCGAAACGAAAAGAAAAGTTTGAGGTTGATTTTCTGGGAATTGAATCAATTTGATTGAAGTAATGAGTTTTTAACAATTTATCTTTTTTGTGTACAAGCGCGCACACAAAATATATTAAATGACAGGAAGGCAAACTTTGTTTCATCTGTTTGTTTGATTTTTTGACACGTTCACGACGATTTCTCATTATTTGCAGGCAAACAAAATTTATTAAATAAAAAAGAAAAAATGTGCGGGGACCGTAACTTTTATTTCATCCGCAAAACAATGAAGATTTTTTTTTTTTTTTTTGCTACCATTAAAGTAAAATTAATTATTTACTATTTAACTAAAAGAAAGGTGCGGTGAGCTTTTCCTTGTAGAAAGGATGTTTAATAATCTTTAGTTAAGGTTTCTTTTGTTTCTAAATTAAAGTACACAAAATTAAAAAGGTTTACGTTTACGTTCATTTTAACCAGGTCATGAATTATAAATGGGGATTTTAAATTTACAGGAATTATTAATTATGAATGAAATAAGTATTTGGGTTAAAATGTTTGATTTTGAGTTGTGTTTGTTTGGTAATACTTAGAAGGTTCAGGATAAACTAATCGCAGCCAAAACGATGGTAATGAAATACACTTGAAATACACTGATTTCAGATAATAAAAAGTACAAAGAACATTTCGTTAATTGGTTTATGTTCCTCATAATTCGTTCTGCATGGTTCTGGTTGGCAACACCAAATTTACCAGAATAATGGCGAAGAGTATAGTAAGTAGTACGTTGACAATAGAAATTGACCGAAGTATGTTACGTCCACTCACCAGCATCGGGACCCGGGCGATACACGGTTTGGTGCTATTAGGGCTTTCTTTAAGAACCATGTGAACTGATCAAAAAACAATGTAAGAATATTCAACAAAAAAAAACTTTGAATGAAAGTAAAATACATAAGAAAATCAGTTAAAATGTGTTTTTTTAATTACAACGTCGCCAAAATTTCAAAATATAATTAAAACTAAACCATGTAGTTTTTAAATTTTAATACTTATTTTGATTGTACAATCTTTTATGCCCATTTTGATTGTTCTCCTTAATTTGACGATTATGTTGTAAATTATTTAATTTCGTGTTGTTGTATGTATATATTTAGAAATAATTACTAAAATGGAACTCACCGTAACTGGTAATGATTAAAGGTAGTCTTACGTGTGCGACTGTACTATTTAATCATCATCATCACTGTTTGATGGTCAAACAAACAAGACCATTAATTATTGTTAAATATAGAAAACTGTAATCAATAACTGGAGGTGTCTGTTTTACTGGGAAGTATGCATATGTAGATATGGTGTCAAGTGGTCGAAAAGTATGTATAAAGATTTAGTAATAATAAGACAAATTAATAAAAAATCAAGTGGTTCGAACATCATTTACGGTAAATTGTGCCATAATTGAAATTCAATTAGAGTTGTGTTAAAAGTATCCAATTAAGAGTGTTTTAAAAAGAAAGTCCCTCTCTTTATAACGCTTATGGGGCAAGATACATACAAAGTTTTGAAGTCGTTGTGTGCTCCAAATTCACCCAGTACAAAAACATATTCTAGCATTATGGAGCAGTTAACATCATTTTATTCACCAAAAGTGAACAAGTGCGGGAAACGGTTAAATTCCGAAAAATCGTTCAAGAAACTGGAGAACCATTAAAAGATTTTGTGATTAGGTTAAGAAAAACAGAAACCTGTTATTTTGGAGACTTTTTTAATAATGCTATCGATAAACGAAAGGCCCTGGAAAATGATTTCGATAAATCTGTCGAAGTTGCAATGAATATAGAAATGTCTCTTAAACGTCAACAGGAAATTAAGTCATTGCAAATAAATAAAGTCAACCATGAAAGTCGGCCTTCAACATCAACGGTAAAACAGCATCATACAAATTCAAATCCAAAGGGGCGTCATCGTTCTCCATCTAGATCAAACTAAAGGACTAATAACAATCCATCAGAAAGTTGTCATCATTGTGGGCGAATGTGTGATAATCGATCATGACCTGCAAAAAATTGGGTCTCTTTTTGCCGCAATAGAAGAGGTCATATATCCCAAGTATGTTATAGACGTGTGAATAATCAAATTAAAACCATAAATTTCATCAACATCAGCAGAAATCAATTTAGCCATTGAAGGAGTGGTAGTCGAATTGGAAGTCGAATATAGAGATAAGTTTAATCATAAGGTAACATTATTAGATTGTCATAAATCATTGTCAAAATTTAGTAATAATGGGGAAAATACAAGTTCAAGTGAGTTTTAGTGAGCAACGATATGTGTTAGGAATGGTGGTTGCCAATACATCGCGTCAATTTAAAGCATTACTTGGTCGAGCTTGGTTGGACTTCATGCAACCAAATTGTCGTAAATCTTTTGTCAGTCAAATTATACAAATCAATGAAAATATAGAGCATTCTATAAGACGTCAGTTTCCGAATTTGGTATCATGTAACAAAATCCCCCAAAAGGGATTTTGTTAACAGAACATAGCAATAGAGGTCTGGTTGCGGTATTGCACTGGCTGAAGCTCGCCGCTAGGCGTGGGGGTTACCAGACATATTACTATGCTTGAAAACCGCATAGAGATACAACGAAGGGGACAAGAAAATTATTCTACTGTGCCACGACCACAGTGGTAGATAATCATAAAAACAAAATTTGCGTTCGACAAGGACGCCGGTGCCACTCCGGCGACCTTGCTCAAGGCCTAGGTCAGCATAAGGCCGCCCATCCTCACGCGATCACATAAAACTATTAACGACACATCCCTTAAATTAACTTGCAAATGATAAAAAGAAACAACCTGTAATTACGGATGAAAAACCCAAATCAGAAAAAAAACGAAATGAAAACAAAAATGAAATGAAAGAAATTTGAAATGAAAAGGAACCGTTATCAAAAATTACCAAAGGAAAAATAACGTGGTGCGAATCGATTTTTTTGGGGTACGTCGTACGTGACGCCACCCGAAACCTGTAAACCGCAAAAAATATTTATATATATATATGAAAGAAGAAAAAAAAAAATATAAGAATAAAACTACAAGTCAAACTTAGTTCACACAAGGAAATAACAAAAAAAATGTTTACTGGTTGTGGTGGGATTTTTCTTTATTTTTCTCCACACCAATCAACTACCTGTATTAGCCCGTCCGGCTTAATCCGCTACCAGCGCCGACGCAGGATACAGTCGCAGCAGCCCCCTCAATCCACGAACAACACCCCGCTTGATTGGCAGGGTTGCAGCTATATTATATTTTTTTTTTTCACCTCAATATCGGCAGATTAAATGTCTTAACCCCAAAAATACGGGTCGATCTGTCCTTGATATTATGGAACACAATCCCCAATCAATTTTCTTTATTTTTTTTTTTATTTAATCTTATTTTCTTTCAATTTTGACTCTAAAAGAATACAACTGGACTTTCACTTTACTGGGATTGTCTCCACCGTGAGCGTTATATCACCAACAAGAAAAAATTCTCGTATATTGTTTTTTTTTTTCACGAAATAACTGCCTAACAGAATTTGTAAAATGGGTAATTTATTTCCAAAATTACTGGCCCGTTACCCACTGTTAACCAGTCTCACTTCCCCAATCGTAACACTAAATAACTTCCCGTCGATTGTCCCAACAGAAAAAATGAAAAAACTCAAAACCACATGTAGCTATCACTTAATGTTTATTTTTTTTTTTTTTTATTTATTTCTTATAAAATTTGTAATTGTTCTTTGATACACTATATACAATTTATTACAGACTTTTCATTACTACATAGTTTATAACATATTTTTCTTTTTTTATTTAACAATATCAAAAGAATAATTTTAAAATGTTTTTTTTTTTCTTTATAACCAAAAAAAAAAATAATAATTTTACAAAACTTAGGTAGCCGAAATATATGTCAAAAAAAAAATCAAACTACATATTTATATGTTCTTATTTTTTTTTTCGACCACCTGCACTAAACTCCAACCTTGACTTGCTCAAAAAAAAAAAAAAAAAACCCATACACGACCTTTAATTTCAATATTCACAACTAGACTAAAAAAAAATAATACCGACGCGTACAAAAATAAATTTTTTCCCCCACCCAAAATTATTTACTCATATAAAAAAAAAAAACCCGACCGATAAATTTCGGGTGACGTACACATACGACATCACCCAAAATCGATTCGCACACACCAACACTAATTAACCAATTTTCTGGAATATTCCATTTACATGGAAAATCCACGCGCTAACCAAAACAAAACAGACGAAGCAACACGCCAACCACTACACGTCATTACATACCATCAAACAAAAAATGATAAAACGAATCGAGTAACCGACCAAAATACGGAGAAGTATAAAATGCTAAATGGTACACTCAACCAAAAAAAAAATATATTTTCTATTACATATTAAGCCAAAGAAAGAATGACGTGTAGTGGAAGAGATTTTAAGCAGCGCAGTGGATAAACATGCAACCTTGTTGGGATTTCCAACCGTAATTACAGATTTAGATTAAATAAAACATAACAACCACAAGCGGTTGTTACAGCGTGGGGACGACTCACACCCGAGAAAAGATCTCAAAGCCAGGCATAAAGTAAGAGGGAAAGAAAAAAAATTCACTAATAATTGGTTATAACCGAATATCCTTAGCATGATAAACGCCCAAAGGTTTTCCATCAAGATTTCTGATATTATAAGAGACTGTTCCGATTTTATCAGTGATAAAAGCAGGAATAAACTTAGCAGCTAACTTTGCAGAAAATCTATCCGGAGCACTACTTTGTGCGAAGGATCGGACAAACACAGGTTGATTAGGCAGGAAATTCCTAGTTTTACTACGCAAATTATATCGAACCGCTGATTTCTCATGTGCAACTTTCAGGTAATGAGTTATTTGATCACGAATAAGATTCAATCTATTAGATTTGGACAACACATGTATATCGTTATCATCCTGAGGAGATAAAAGTTTACGTAAAGCATAATCTGAACCGTTTAATGACATGTGTTGACCAAAGACCAAATAGTGAGGAGAAAAATTCGTGACGTCGTGTTTAACATTTCGCAATGCTGCAGTGATTTCAGAGAGATGACAATCCCATTCATTATGTGCATGATCATCAAGATAAGAACGAATACTAGACAGTAACGTCCGATTAACTCTCTCAGAGGCGTTGCTTTGAGGAGAGTAAATAGGAGTACGTATATGATCAACATTATATTTTTTTAAAAGATCTTTAAATAAGTGAGATAGAAATTGTTTGCCATTATCAGAAGTAATCACTGCAGGTACCGAGAAAAGTAAAAACACCTCATTTTCCAAAAAGTTACACAGAGAAGAGGCGGAAGCTTCACGCAATGGTTTGACTAGAACAAACTTTGAATAATGATCCAACACTATAGCGATACAGGTATTACCTCGTTTGGAGCGAGGATAAGGTCCAAGGAAATCAACGAACAATTTTTCAAAAGGTCTGGTAGACTCAGTTTGAGAACCCATCAAAGGTTGAGTGCTAAAATTTACAGGCTTATTCATCTTGCATTGTAAACAATTGGAGATGAAAAGTTTGATTTGTTTAGTCATACCAAACCAGAAAAATTGCCGCTGAAGTCGTTCTACAGTTTTTTTAATACCCATATGAGCAGAAGTAGGAGAAGAATGAGCCAGTTCAATTAAATTTGCAGTCAAGGACAACGGAACTACTAACTTCCATTCAGACAAATCAGTGGACGTATAACGAGTAGCGTAGGAAGGTAAGATCAAGAGTTTATTATCACGGATTTTGAAGTTGTGATCACAATCTTTTAATAGTCGTACTCGATTGATCTGTTGTACATATTCATCGTCCTGAAAAGCTGAGGAGTTAAGATCAATATGTAGAACCGAATTGTCACTTGAAGAATTTAAACTGGACACATTTTCTTGTATAACAGGAGAATTACAAGGTAAGGAGGAATCATCATTCAAAGTAGTTTCAACAGGAGGAAAAGGTTGATCTTTACTTAAATCGTCTGTGGGCTCACTATAAAAAGCTCTGGAGAGGGCATCAGGTACAACATTCACCGTTCCTTTACGATATCCGATATCAAATTTGTACGCTTGCAGTTTTAAACTCCAGCGGGCGAGTCTACCAGATAGATCTTTTTGGGACATCAACCAGCGGAGACTAGCGTGATCGGTATAAATCGTGAACGGGTATCCCTCGATATAGGGCCGAAACTTCTGGACGCTAAGTACTGCTGCGTAACACTCCAACTCAGTTACAGAATAATTTCGCTGAGCGGCATTTAATTTGTGAGAAAAGAATTCAATGGGGTGTTCAGCGCCATCAGGATCAAGCTGAAAAAGTACACTACCCACGCCGACAGCACTTGCGTCACATTGGATAAAGAAAGGGCGCCCATAGTCAGGATTAGCCAAAACAGGAGCAGACGACAAAGATAATTTAAGAGATTGGAAGGATTCCTCAGCGTGAAGATTCCATTTAGACTTAGATTTTTTTCCTGTCAGATCAGTTAGTGGAGCAGCTAAAGACGCGAAGTTTTTTATGAAACGCCTATACCACCCACATAAACCCAAGAAACTACGTATCTGCTTAGTTGTTTTCGGTCGAGGAAATTCACTTATCGCTTTACATTTCTCTGGGTTGGTGCGAAGGCAACCATCACCCACTAAGTAACCCAAATATTTAACCTCTTTTAAGACGAACTGACTTTTTTTCAAGTTTATGGTCAATCCAGCATTACTAAGTAATTGAGCAACTAAATTCAATAATTCCAAATGTTCACCAAAAGTAGAAGAAGTAACCAAAAGGTCATCCAAGTACACAAAAACTTTATCATGTAGTTGATAAGGTATCACGCGATGCATAAGGCGGCACAGTGTTTGGGGAGCATTGCACAACCCAAAGGGCATGACCTTGAAGTGGTACAAGGGACGACCAGGGACAGTAAACGCTGTCTTATCTCGGGATTGCGGATCGAGTGGTATCTGCCAAAAGGCATCTTTTAGATCAATAGTTGATATATAGCGAGTTTGATCCAAACGACCCAACAATCCGTTGATAAGGGGAAGCGGATACGCATCCCTGACCGTCACCTTGTTCACCTCACGGGCATCCAAGCACAAGCGCACTTGACCACTAGCCTTTTGCACCATCGTAATAGGAGAACACCAGGAACTATGACTCTCTTCGATCACATCCAGAGACAACATGCGATCGAGCTCATCATACATTAGTTTTTGTTTAACTGGTGAAACAGAATAGAACCGTTGCTTAACAGGCTTGGCTTCCCCTACATCAATCACATGTGATAGTAATGTGGTTCTGCCAAGACCTAATTCAGCACTGGACGGAAATTTATTAACTACTGTAGAGAGTTTACTGTTGTCATCTGGAGAGAGTAAATGAAATTTAGGAGCAGAAGATAAGTCTGCGGAGTCAGTCAATTCACTCAACGCGGATAATTGAGGAGTAATACCAAATTGATTCCAAAAATCAATCCCCAGGTATAAAGGTTGCTCTAAAGATGGTACGAGATAGAAACGCATCTTATGTGTTTGGGAATTAAATTCAACCTGAGCATTAAGATAACCGATAACTTGTTGAGATTGACCACTGGCAGTTTGAATAGAAGACGGAAATTGATGTAACTGAAAATTTAAGTCATTCAACAGTTTTTCGGATCCACAACCCAGAACACTTACACTCGCTCCACTGTCTAACAGACCTCGGTAAGGCACATCATTAATGAGAATATCGGCATAAGGCCGTTTATCACCCATTTCAGACCCGAGTATTGAAGAAACAACGCAAGATCTCATGATCTTACGTTCCTCCCAATATTTTTTTGAGCGAAGTAAGCGTAAAGGATTGAGTTTCTTAAAACTGCTAATGAAAGATTTAACTGGATTTGAAAATTGAGATTTAAAAGAACAAGAATTTGAAAAATGATTGGAAGTTAAAGAAGCATCAGAAACCATTTGGTTGGAACCAAACGAACCTGATCCAGATAGTGATTCGGAATCAAATGACTCAACGAGAACTTTCACAGGTTCGGTTGATTCTTCCCATCTGGCTTCATCCACTTCTGAAGCTCTGGGTCGGTATTGCTGGCTGCTTCTGCTTTGGTCACTATTGTTGGGGTGGACTTGGTCTGTGATCCCTGGATCCCCGATCTCCATGGACCACTGGTTCGGTTTTCCGTACAACGACGACATTTGGTGGAAATAGTGTCTCTTAAACCACAACGGAAACAGAAAATTCCAGTAAGAGGGACAGGACAGTCTTGAAATACGTGACCCATGTCAGAGCAATTAAAACAGATGGGGTAGTTGACTCCCCCAACGGCACGTTGAGAATTGGTTTGATCCCTACTGGTCGATGCTTTCACAGGATTTGACATTGTAGAAGAAACTCCCACTGGAGCACGATAAGCCGCTACAGAAGCACCGCCAGATATTTGCTGAACAGGATTTGACGACGGAACAAAAACACCAGTTGGAACGTGATATGCGGTTCTCGTCGTACCTGGGGACACATCAGAAAAAGGTAAATTGAAATCTGGTCCTGGCACAGTATTTTCCAACATCAAATCAGAGGTCAGTTCGTTAATTCCCCGCCGAGGATAAGAGTGATAATCAGACGGTGCTCGCAATCGTTTTAGAGAATCCTCCCACGCTGTGCAACTTTTAATAAGTTCATTAATGTGGGTAAACTGACGGTCAGTGAGATGATACTGCAAAACTGGTTTCATGTTATTCATCAGGAGTTGGATGAATTCGTCATCTCGATAAGGGGTGTGGCATTGCAGTGACAATGACCACATATGATGGTAATAATCCAAGAAGGTTTCCGTGGGCAGCTGTTTACGCGATTCAACCATCCGTCTAATCTCATAGGGTGATCGTCGATCTTTGAAACGTTCTTGGAAATCCCTTCTTAGATCATTCCAAGGTGCTAGCGGGTTGTGGCGTCGGTACGTCCAGTACCACTGCAATGCCACGTCCTTTAAGAGGAGATGCAAATCGAGTAGTACAAATTCAGAAGATATGTTATGAGACATAACAACAGAATCAAGCTGAAACAAGAACAAATCAACAGTAATCCCTGTTGGAGAACCACTGTATGAAATGCCACAACGTGCTAGCGAACGTCGATTGAACTCAGAATTAGAAGGAACATGAGAAGAACAAGGTTGATTTGGAACTGTATTTAATGTGCTATTATGTGGACCAGCTACACCTGGTGAAAAATTGGTATTACTAAAATGAGTAGCCTGCTCCAGAGATGAGCGCTCTTTAGAGACAGGTACCATTGAAGGATTCTCAAATTGAAGAAAGTCATTGTCGGTAAATTGAGAGACTAGAGGAACAGGCGGATTTTGAAATTGAACTTGCGGAGGTTTTGAAGGACCACTAATTCCATGATTAGAAGACGTTTTCAAGACTGGTTCTTTGGTAGCTGGTTTTAACGGTATCGGTATCGCCACAGATGGAGGTACAGCCCGCTTTTCCTTCATTTGTGCTGTTAACGCCTGCAACTGAGCCGTCAAAGACCTAATCATCTCAGCTTGATCAACTGATGAAGGACCTTCCACTACTGATTTGACTTGTTCGTTCACACCCTCTGGAGATATTTTGAGAGAGCCACCGAGGGTCTCAGATGGAACTGATTCCAACAATGGCAACCCTCCGTCGCATCCACTGGTTTTGGCATCTTGAATTGACTGATCTAATAAGGACGTATCTGATAAAAATTGTTCTATTGCAGTTAAAAGGATAGTACTGTTGTCCAGAAGGGTACGAGCCTGACCACCATATGTTGGAGACCCAAGGGCTCGATTAAGTCTTCCCTGAATATGCAGCAGTCGAGTTCTAATACACCGAACGGTGTCCAATTGTTTCTCGGGCTGCAAATTCGGAACGCCAATGAAAACTTCCTGTAGACCTTGCAATTTCGTATGACACGTAGTAATTTCCGATTCAGGTTTTTGTCTGGCGCGGGGATGCATTTTAATCGGAGCTGCTGTTGTACCAGCAGCCTCAGCCGCCAACAGGTCCCTTAATTGGTTCAAAGCGCCCTCGGAATCGGATTGAATTGACCGAACTAGGAATTCGATGTCGAGTTCGTCCGTTTTTAACAATGAGATATCCATGTCATAATAACTCATGATTTAAATAAAAAAAATTTGTCGATTAAATATGAAAAATATTAATGATTTGATTAAAATGACCAAACCCAAATTTAATCAAAAGCAACTAGGAGGTAAAAATTAAATTTACAGTACAATACAAATTTGTATGTTGAAAATTAATTAATAAGTTATATTTTGATTTGAAAATTTAAAGAATCCAAAAACGTTAAACAAAAAAAATTGAATTTACGTATAATACCCTGATACCCTTAACCTAACCGAAAATTCCCCCAATACTGCAATAATAATAAGAATGTTTGTATAACAAAACAATTTGTATGGATTATACAAAAAAAATATTTATTACTGTAACTGAAAATGTTCCAAAACCTAAAGATATTAAAATTTAACGTTATAACTGCAAAAATAAAAAAAAATGATCACGTGCGAAATGAGCACGGCCCCATCCTGAGCTAGGCGTGAACACTATAATAATAAAAAAAATAAAATTACCACTGTGGTCCCAGTAGTTTAATTTGATAGATAACAAACAAAATTGGAAATAAAATTTTACCTGGAAGTAGAAGTTGACTAAAGATGTGCCAATGAGTACTGTGATCACGAACTGTCCAATCAACACCACATTGGTGGAAACAACAAGTTCGCGATCCCAACACCCATGACACATGGAACCAACATGACGAGCGATCCAGCAAGATCAAATAACCAAAGGTTAGAACGTGCTGTGATCCCTCCCCATGAAGGTAGTCGGACTGAAATAAAGAATTAAATTAATTATAGGGTACGAAGACTTTAAAAATTTAAAAAGACTAAACTCAGAACGAAAGAAGAATGAGCTTAACCACAATCAATGCCACATGGCAGAAATGGTAAGCCCATTCATCAGACGAGCTGAGAATAGGGATCAACATTCTCATCTGCATGCAATCAAACAGCTTACGCTGGTTGCAATGCAGATTCGAATGTTGATCGGGCAGAAAACGTTGATGTGAGCATCCGTGCAAGCTCAAACAACGCAAGCGTTGGACTTTGCACGTGGTACTCACAACAAGTAAGCTGAAAAAAAAAATTGTGAAATTAAAGACGAAAATGCAAAAAAAAATTAGCCGAAAGTTTGGGCGCCACTGTAACAAAATCCCCCAAAAGGGATTTTGTTAACAGAACATAGCAATAGAGGTCTGGTTGCGGTATTGCACTGGCTGAAGCTCGCCGCTAGGCGTGGGGGTTACCAGACATATTACTATGCTTGAAAACCGCATAGAGATACAACGAAGGGGACAAGAAAATTATTCTACTGTGCCACGACCACAGTGGTAGATAATCATAAAAACAAAATTTGCGTTCGACAAGGACGCCGGTGCCACTCCGGCGACCTTCCTCAAGGCCTAGGTCAGCATAAGGCCGCCCATCCTCACGCGATCACATAAAACTATTAACGACACATCCCTTAAATTAACTTGCAAATGATAAAAAGAAACAACCTGTAATTACGGATGAAAAACCCAAATCAGAAAAAAAACGAAATGAAAACAAAAATGAAATGAAAGAAATTTGAAATGAAAAGGAACCGTTATCAAAAATTACCAAAGGAAAAATAACGTGGTGCGAATCGATTTTTTTGGGGTACGTCGTACGTGACGCCACCCGAAACCTGTAAACCGCAAAAAATATTTATATATATATATGAAAGAAGAAAAAAAAAAATATAAGAATAAAACTACAAGTCAAACTTAGTTCACACAAGGAAATAACAAAAAAAATGTTTACTGGTTGTGGTGGGATTTTTCTTTATTTTTCTCCACACCAATCAACTACCTGTATTAGCCCGTCCGGCTTAATCCGCTACCAGCGCCGACGCAGGATACAGTCGCAGCAGCCCCCTCAATCCACGAACAACACCCCGCTTGATTGGCAGGGTTGCAGCTATATTATATTTTTTTTTTTCACCTCAATATCGGCAGATTAAATGTCTTAACCCCAAAAATACGGGTCGATCTGTCCTTGATATTATGGAACACAATCCCCAATCAATTTTCTTTATTTTTTTTTTTATTTAATCTTATTTTCTTTCAATTTTGACTCTAAAAGAATACAACTGGACTTTCACTTTACTGGGATTGTCTCCACCGTGAGCGTTATATCACCAACAAGAAAAAATTCTCGTATATTGTTTTTTTTTTTCACGAAATAACTGCCTAACAGAATTTGTAAAATGGGTAATTTATTTCCAAAATTACTGGCCCGTTACCCACTGTTAACCAGTCTCACTTCCCCAATCGTAACACTAAATAACTTCCCGTCGATTGTCCCAACAGAAAAAATGAAAAAACTCAAAACCACATGTAGCTATCACTTAATGTTTATTTTTTTTTTTTTTTATTTATTTCTTATAAAATTTGTAATTGTTCTTTGATACACTATATACAATTTATTACAGACTTTTCATTACTACATAGTTTATAACATATTTTTCTTTTTTTATTTAACAATATCAAAAGAATAATTTTAAAATGTTTTTTTTTTTCTTTATAACCAAAAAAAAAAATAATAATTTTACAAAACTTAGGTAGCCGAAATATATGTCAAAAAAAAAATCAAACTACATATTTATATGTTCTTATTTTTTTTTTCGACCACCTGCACTAAACTCCAACCTTGACTTGCTCAAAAAAAAAAAAAAAAAACCCATACACGACCTTTAATTTCAATATTCACAACTAGACTAAAAAAAAATAATACCGACGCGTACAAAAATAAATTTTTTCCCCCACCCAAAATTATTTACTCATATAAAAAAAAAAAACCCGACCGATAAATTTCGGGTGACGTACACATACGACATCACCCAAAATCGATTCGCACACACCAACACTAATTAACCAATTTTCTGGAATATTCCATTTACATGGAAAATCCACGCGCTAACCAAAACAAAACAGACGAAGCAACACGCCAACCACTACACGTCATTACATACCATCAAACAAAAAATGATAAAACGAATCGAGTAACCGACCAAAATACGGAGAAGTATAAAATGCTAAATGGTACACTCAACCAAAAAAAAAATATATTTTCTATTACATATTAAGCCAAAGAAAGAATGACGTGTAGTGGAAGAGATTTTAAGCAGCGCAGTGGATAAACATGCAACCTTGTTGGGATTTCCAACCGTAATTACAGATTTAGATTAAATAAAACATAACAACCACAAGCGGTTGTTACAATCAGAGGACAACAATCATGTTATTCGCGAGTATAAAGTTGATATCCATATTAAGTCGTGTACTCCAATTGTTCATAAGTTGTATGCAGTTCCGTTGCGGTTGAAAGCGAAAGTGTCAGCGGCGATTAGCCGGTTGGTAAGTGCTGGTATAATTGTTCCAGTTAAATATTCCAAATGGGATTGTCCTGTAGTCGTAGTGCAAGTGACCATAAATTGGTTTATTCATATCCTCTTCCGCTTATTGAGCTTATTTTTGCTAGTCTCAGTAATTGTTCCTATTTTAGTGTGCTAGTGGTTTTTTTCAAATACTCGTCGTCCGTTTGGTGTAGCAAGTGCACCTTCTTTGTTTCAGTCTGTCATAGACCAAATATTGGTCAACTTTTAAAATGTATATTGTTACTTGGATGATATAATCATTGGAGGCTGGTCCTTAGAGGAAGTGAAATATTAACTATTATCCACGTTAAACAAGTTTTAGTAATTTCTCCCATGTCCTTACAATATTGGGAAAATATTCCCGCCGTTTATTTACCCGGTAATTTTGACTTGTGATAACCTACCTGTCATTTTTAGAAGTGCTCACCAAATTTAAAGGATAAATGCTAAGCAAATTTATAGGTGCAAAAAGTCGTGAATGGTGGAAGACAGAAGTGCTGAGGGTACATAAGAACTGTACTCAACAACGACCGCAATTCACTTAAATTATTTAATAGAAATACTGCAAAACAGTTAACAATTTCTTGCCTTCGTGTACTATTTGCGACCGGGTTGGGAACCTACTATTAAAATTGATGCAATACTTGGCAAATGGAATGAACGCCGAGTTGTAATACTTGGATTTTGTCCAAATCGATCAGTAATGGAACCACAATGTGGCGTAGTCATTGTTTCTGTAATCATGGAGTAGTGTAAGCTAAAAGGTAAGATTATGGTAAGATTTCTTTAATGGCCACATTCATTGTTGTGCGAAGCTAAGGTACTGTACACTTATGACCAACATACCTCGAACCGACTAAGTCCAGGCGAATATGGCGTACATTGGTGACACAACCACATATTATTTGTCTTATTATTATTTTTGCTAACGGTGACTACTCTGTTTCCAAGTTTATCTCTTTATACCTTATCTCTGGTATTATAATACTAAACCACCAACACACATCGAGAAAATAAATATTTGCATACAATCTTCCATGTGCGTAGCAGGGGACGTATCAATGTGTACATGAACAAAATCCAATTATTGGTTGAACTTTATGTTTGCTTTAACCCAGGCATCCACCAACTCGAAGCATTTCATACTCGTCAAGGACAGGTTGAAGATATTTGAGACGACTTGTAGTTCCGATTCCGACGTGTGAAGCAATTCACCTGAACCCTGAAAGTACCTTTTTAACCTTTAATTAATAAATCGAGAAACAAAAGCTACTCGAACCAGTTTATTAAAACTTGAATATTTCTCAATTAGGTGATCAAGTAGTGTGATCTCTGGGATTTGAATTGGTAGCGAATAAGTGCGTGCTTCTTCTTGTTGATTTGGACAGGAAGAGTTTTCGATTGGCTAACAATTTTCTTAGAGTAAAGCCTGATTTGGATAGGATTGAAGTTATTTGCTGCTTTATGTCTCTGGCCTCTTCGACCGTATTAGCACCAGCCATCAGGTCATCTACATAAATATTTTTGATAATGTGGTTTGTTGCTTTGGGTATCTTTTCCTATTATGTTCTGCGGCTTCGTTAAGTGTTCTGGTTGCCAGGAAAGTTACGCTCGCGGTACCATATGTTACTGTTTGCAATTCGAAATATTGAAATGGTTCTGTCGGACTGTCGCGCCAGACTATCCTTTGGTACTTACAATCTTCATCAGCTACGCGTATTTGTTGAAACATTTTTTCAACGTCAGAGGTAAAGGCAACTTGGAACTCTTTGAATCGAAAATCAAATCGAAATCTCAAACAAAGATGATTGTACCGTCGGTTCAACAGCTAAACATTATTCGTTCAATGATGGCCCTGTTGTGCTTATGGTACACCCATCAAATACCACTCTCATTTGTAACTCTGTGGTGTGGCAAATAGTATGCCTTTGTATTTAATTCTTTTCTCGGTATTGGTCCTATGTGCCCCAAAGATAAATATTCGTGCATGAACTCTTTGTGCTGGTGAACTTTGTTTCGCCTAAAACGGTTGGAGATATTTAACAAGGCAGACGAACGACAAATCTACCTGTAGCATCAATCAGTTGGTTTTTAACAGAAAAATTCTTCTTCTGAAAATTTGGCAATTGGTGAATTGATATTTTCTAGTTCCCAGAACTTTCGTAAGAGCCCATACAAATTTTCAGCATTATTGCTAGTGCTAATTATAAGCGATTGAACGGTTTGATGATCAGATAGTTACCCTGCTATTATCCAACCCAATACACTGCTCTGTATAATGAGGTTATTTGTTGTGGTTATTTTACCGTCTACTAGCAACTTGAAAAATTTGTTGGAATCAATTAATATATCTGTATCTGCGCTTTTGTAGAAAAATGGATCGGTTAACTATAACTGTTTAAAGTAATTGATGTTGACAGTTTGCCCAACTTGTGGTTGCTTAGAATTCAGTTTTGGCAGAATTAAAGCTTATATTTGTATGTCGCAATTTCTAGGTGTAATGGTAATTGAAACCGACCCTTTGTTGTATCCCGTTTTACAACCTCCAATTCCGGAAACAGTTAGTTTTGCATTACTCCTTTTTAATTGCAATTTTGTTATTGGTTGTTATTTAAACAATTCAACAAGAGGATGATTTTGTTTTATTTTTGACTTACAATCATTTTTAATTTATATGATCACCAATAGGTGGTTAAAGCCTTTTAAATACATTACATAAATCGTACTAATTATGATTTAAGCTACTGAACCGGCTTTAACATTTATAAAGTTCTTAATCTTAACAAATGGTTATAAATTTCAATTGAATTGACATTCATAATAACCAAAATGTGTTTCTGTTTAGGTTATAATTTGATGTTATTGCTGGATTTGTGAAATTGTGACGAGTTTTGCTGTCTCCAACACTCAAAACTATAGTAATATGAATTAGGCTTTTTTTGAAATAAATGTTTCAATTATTATGTACCTATATATGTATTTATAAGCAAAAAGTTAGAACAAATCGAGATAAATCTTCCAACTCGTTGCAGGAGTATAACTTTTTGATTTCACATTATGTGAAAATTATTTAATTACAACGGTCTAGGCAAGTTTAGTTTTTTCATGCAAAAGTTCATTATTTGGGACACAGGAATAGGATTAAAAAATGTCCGTTAAAATGTTACCCAATTATTATAAATTTGCATATAGACAACAAGAACTACACAAAAAAAAAAAAGTTCTAAACCTCTGAATTTAGAACAAAACAAAATTGTCTATATTATGATCTATTACGAAATTTGATTGAGGTTAATAAAATATGAAGCAAAAAATAAAAAGTTCAATCAATTTTATACGTATGTATCATGTATGTATGTACTGGCTATACGTCGCTTCTCATTTTTATTAACTTCCTCGATCATAACTTCTAATTTCATTGTCGCTCGCTTTAGTTTAGTAGAGTTTAGTGTGTATGTAATTCAGTTTATAGTTAAACGTGATTTAGATATATAGTAAATTGGTATAGTGTACGAGAATATAAAAAAAAAAATTTAGTTTTGAATTTGTTATTGTGAATTACTTACTGTATGTGATAATAATCATAAAACACAAATTTTCTTCCCATCTTTCCGTAGTGTGTTACACGAGTAAATGATACCAGAGCAACATAAACAAATCTAATAATTTATTCAGTAGAAAATTTCGGAAAAAATTAATTATTTCGGTAAGTTAATTGTAGTGGAAAAAATTTTTTTTTTGGTTGAATTAAAATGAAATGGAGGAAAGCATAATAATAATTCATAATTTCGATCGTCTTTCAACTTTTGTTCTCTTACATATATGAGGAAAAAAATTATTGAAATCTGTTGCAATACTTATAGCAGTGGTACTTAACCGGAGTTACACGGAACTGTTAACTTTGCCAATAATATTTTAGAACTATAGTCTGGTTATATACTCCCTGCGTGCAGTTAAACAATATGCTACAATCGCCAGTAATATCGGTAAAAATCGGAAACTAAGCACATTTGCTTGCATTTAGGCTCCAACTATCTAAACATGGTATCTAAATAATATCTAAACAGTGCCAATAATTAATCTGACTGCTGACACGCTATTGTGAATTTATATGACAATTACCGCTTTAATCCAGCGTCTACGTTCAACAATTTTTTTCTGAAGATGCTAATAGGTGTTAAACACCAGTAAATACCAATGAATGACTGTACTTGGTGGCTTCCTTCATCCCATCGGTATTTTGAATCAGGTCTCAATAGTGTTAGGTTTATAGTCATGTTATCTTCCAATAAGATAATATGCCGTAGTTAGAACATCGACATTATCTTCAACAAAGAAACAGAGCATTGAGAGTTCCTTCATTTCAATTTATATGCTTAGCATGTAAAATTCTTCGACTGCTGGCACATTCTAGCCCACTATACATATTAAATTAGGATAAAGCTTTTGACTGATTATAGGTTTAAATGCAAAGACCACTTCTGCTTTAAAATATATCTAGGCAAACACGTTCGGTTACAATCACCTAAAAAAATGTGTACGAGGAAAAGAAAGTTGCACAAATAAATTATAACTGGTCGTTGTCCAATGCCGTTAACGTAAATATACATTAAACGGACTAGCAAAATTTCTTCCAAATATCTTATGATATATGGTACCTCCAATTCTAGTCTGTAAGCCTAATTTGTCGCTTCTTTCCTTTTAAAGATCTCCTCACAAAAATTGCAATTCTCAATAAAAGACCATGTTGGCATGATCTAAAATTTTCGCGCAACCTTCGTGGTACCTTCAAAGGTTACAAATTTCCTTTCGGTAACTGCAGTTATCGATACTAAGTTCGGCTCCGAAGGTATACTGTAAGCCAAGAACCGGGTCTTGGAAGGTGATACGAGTCGCGCTAAGCTACACGGCTTGAAAGAAATGGTTACTCTGTTGAATTCAAATTCATTTAAGATCTAAGCCCATCACATTGAGACACGTCTATTGCATTTACCAAACCGGTTGCGCAGATTAACCTCCTCCTTACATAACAAACAGCGCACGAAATTCTATCAAAATTTGTAAACAACTACAATCTAGCTTACAATGATAAATTAAATAAACTGATTGA
Source organism: Tipula helvola (assembly GCA_963556165.1). NCBI lineage: Eukaryota > Metazoa > Arthropoda > Insecta > Diptera > Tipulidae > Tipula > Tipula helvola. The sequence continues at coordinate 54,924,502 of OY744481.1, forward strand.
AACTGCCAAACTGGTTGAATTCGACCTCTCAGAAGTGGAGGAAAATGCCGATGATAATTTTCTTATATCAGCAACCCAACAAAATGAATCAGGCCAACGTTCTTTAACCCAACATTTAGGTCATTTAGGTAGATAACCTACCTTGGAGGACATAATGGATAAGATTCACATCGAAAGCCAAATGAAACATCAGCACATTGAAGCTGAATTAAAACTATCGGAATTTGCTATGGCAAAGTTTAATATATCTATGTAGTAACTCAACAATTATATACATTAAGTCAACCCCAAGATGCAATGCAGGAACAAATATCATGTACAAGATCACCCGTCTACAACGGTCAACCGATGGGCCACTTCCTTCATTCATTACTAGTTAACCCACAACCATACATGGAAGTTATCATCTCATCATCCGGTGGTCCAATAGACACCTTCGTTTCCATTTGTAGACATTAGCAAGTTCCTTAAATTTATCCGAAGTTAGCTTGATCACCGAAATGAGTTCTGTACTGAAAGGTCGCATTACAATGGTATTGGACTTGAAGATGTTATATTCCTACTATAGCATACGTGGAATTAAAAACTAAATTCATGAAAAGATTTGAGAGGTGATGAAACTGGTCTCTAATATCAATTGAAAAATCGACGGTTTGGTGGGAAAATACTTTTAATTTAATCCAGAATCAATATATTACTAATCATTGATTCTGGGTTAATTCAAAAGTATTTTCCCACTAAATCGTCGATTTGTAAAGTATGCAACGAAATTAAACTCATCGAACAAAATGAAACATTTATTGCAAACCAGCCATGCACTCAGTACACAGACTCTTCTGTTAGAGAACAAGAAATAGCACCGAATATAATAATTAAGTCGACCAAGCAAACAATTGGGCTTCAGTTAGCATGTTTGAGCCACCCCCTAGTTTCTCTCGCTCACCTGGCAACCGAAAAATAGTGTATTAGAACTGCGATGAGAATGGTGTTCTCTGGTGTAAAGTGATACTACCCAGCCCAACAAAAGAAAAAGAAAAAAAAGCTAGCAATACCGTCCCGAAACTCCCACAACACAATACACCAAATTAAATAAGCGCAGCAGATTAGTCACTACGGTAGCGTATCGTCACACAAAGTATTCTATTATGATGCGACTCGACTGTCGCAATCGTGATTAAATTCGAAATAGTTAATTCCATCAATATGAACAATTTATCAGATCCTAGGCCATATGCATAAATTCTAATCAATGGAGTTGAATAGAAAGGTTTGATAGATAGTAGCGATATCGGTGCCGTTTAAGGCGCTGGAGCATAAACTATTTTACAGACTAAGATTTGTTGTGTTCAATTGTACGGTGGGCCAAGAGGCAGTCAGAGAGAGTGTTTCATTTTATTTGTGGAACAATATCATTTAATAATAAGTTCCACAAAATGCTGTTCCATATAATTCCTAGTCTCGAACAGCCCTTATAACGAGGGATAGACTGAGCCCGAATCGTCTAATTATCATTCACTGTCGCTCGCGGATCAAATAAAATTAAATCTAGTGATTACCAATTTGCCCTACTGTTCCAAACTGGGCCTTGGAAAATCGAGTTTGCTTTAACATGTTATAGATATTGGTACTGTTAAATCAATTAAACAAAGATTTTACTCTGTCTCGTCAGCTATATAAAAACCACTTTTGAAGAACTTGATAGAATTTTATCGTTAGGTGTGACAGGGAAAAGTCTGAGCACCTCTTTCGTGTGGATGTTCTTGAATTGAACAAAGCCACCATTATTGATGCGCACCCACTACCACTTATCCGATTGGATCAAACCAATGCCTTTTTGAAGATCCCTTCGGGCCAACAATTCAAAAAGACATCGTTTAACGTACCTGGCAGACCTTGGTATCAATCCACGTTCATGCCATTCCGATTATTCAACGCCATTCAGATAATGTATCGCTTAATGCACAAAGTGCTCCCGCAACAACTACATGACAAAGTCTTTGTGTATTGGTATGAGCTATTGGTGACGTCTGTATCATTTGTCATTGCCAAAAGTAGTTGTGTTTTGCTTAAAAAATGCTGGACTCACCATAAATATCAATAAGAGTAAATTTCTATTAAAAGAGTTGAAATACATTAGCTATCTTAGCGGTGATGAATGCTGTTCGTATAGACTCAGAGAAAGTACCAGCCATTGTCAGGTTTTCGATATGCGAATATGCTTTCCAGGATATCTGTTCTATACTGATTTTTTACTGGAAATTTCAAATGGTCGAGCCGAGGGGTCGGTGATGTAAATAGCAGGTAATATGTATACGGAATGTTCATGCAGGTTTCAATAAAGAATACTCTTCCACAAAAATAAAAAAAACCAACTAATTTGATAGCTTAAGGTTAAAACTAACGTTTGTAATTACGTACTTGAAATAGTTTTTGTGACCCAATAAAAGAAGAAATTGGAGCAAGCAGGACAAAATTCTTTATTACAAGCTTAAAGTTCCTTAAATTTAAAAATTGCTAATATTATTAAACGTGATTCTGATTTAATGGAGAATCAGTGGTTTTTATGAAAATTAGGAACAAGAGTGTGAATAGAATGGCTTCATATCAGCTAGAACTTAAAATTTCTGGACAGAATAAAGTAATGGAAACAGCTCTAGCTAGAACAGTAATGACTGATTCTAAATATGATGGTTCAGAAAATAACTCGGCTCCTATAAGTACCATTTCTAATTGTAACAACGATAATTTTAATTCATACGTGCCAAATGATTCCAATTTAATGAGGGTATTGAAAATTAATGTTGTGGTGGAACCTGAGGTTCAACGTTTAAGTCTTCATTTTGAACATAAAGAAGTTCAATCAGAACCACAATGGGTAACAAAATATGTTATTCGACAGCACTGCAAAATCAATGTGTTCGATCTTTCAGAACCATTCATCCTAAGAGAAAATTCAGATGCGGTAATTCTAATAAAGAGAAACACAGTTTTAGTTTATTCTGTGTTTATTCAATATGGTTTACAGAAAGATTAAAAGAGAAAAATTACATGCAAGTCAATATATATAGCAAGAAAAAAAATAATCGACTTGCACAAGGCCAACTTATATATAGCGTAACGTCAACTTGCTCAACGAAGAAAAAGATGAATTCAGTTGAAGTAGATAATGCATATTTTAACACTCCCACTCATTAGTTTACTTCCACAATTCCTAAGCCGCTCATGTTCCTTTGGAACTTATATCGTGTCAGTGGTTTTGTGAATGCACCCGCCAGCTGATCCTCACTTTAGACATAGTCAATTGAAATGATGTCTGATTGATAAGGATCACGTATGAAATGATGCCTCACATCAATATGTTTCGTTCGATGATGCAATTCGGGATTTCTTACAAGCCGAATTGTATACTTTAGTTGTCGATGAACAACAGTGTCGGCTCCTTCTGTTTATGTCCAATATCCAATAACAGTTGACGTATCCAAACTGCCTCTTTGGCCCCTTCGGCTGCGGCCATGTATTCCGCTTCGGTTGTGGACAACGCTACTGTCTGCTGCCGATGACTTCGCCATGTAACAATGCTTTGACCAATCAAGAAAACATTCGATATCTCTTGCATAGTCAGCATCAGTGTAACCACTTAATACGAAGGCATTGGCCTTCACGCTTTTGTATATGATGCCATAGTTCAATGTCCCTTTCAAATAACGAATATGATTCGCTTCACAGCTGCAATATGCTCGGATGATGGTTTTTCCAGAAACCGGCTAACCTCTCCCACTGCATAAGAAATGTCTGGTCTTGATACTGTCGCTGCATACATCAATGATCCTACCACCTGTCTGTATCGGAAAACTGCCTCATGTGTTACTTCTGATTTCTTCAACATGACAATTGCATCGACTGGCGTTGATATCGGTTTAGCATTAGTTAGTCAAATTTTTCGATGATTTTCCTTATATATGCCGATTGTCTAATACTGATAATTTTTGCCACACGATCCCGTTTGATCTCCATTCCAACATAACAATCAACGTCACCATGTGTTACCTCAAACACGTTCTCCAATTTCTGAATCAACGCACTCAATATTTCCCCGTTGCTGGACAAAATCATGACATCGTCAACGTAGAGCAGCAAAATTACCCTATCGCCATTGATGATTCCATGAAATACACAATTGTCAGCAACAGATTGAGCCAGATCACAATCAGTTAAAAAACCGGTGAACTTGTTGTTCCATGCTCTTGATGCTTGTTTAAGTCCATAAGCTTTCCTTCAATCGACAAACTTTTCCACTACTAGTATTACTCATTCCCTCTGGTATTTCCATGTATATTTCTTCTTCGAGGTCACCGTTCAAAAAGGCAGTTTTGATGTCAAACTGCACCATTTCCATGTCTTCGGCTGCCGCAATTGCCAAGATCGTTCGCACTGAATCATATCGGACGACAGGTGAAAAGGTTTCACCATAATCAATGCCTGCATGTTGAGAATAGTCTTTTGCGACCAACCTCGCCTTGTATCGCAGTTGTTCTCTGTTTGGTTGTGTTTTAAATTTAAAAACCCATTTGCAACCAATAATATTACGATCATTTGGTCTGTCAACCAAATACCATGTGTTATTTTTCTTGAGTGCTTCTAGTTCGTCACTCATTGCTTCCAGCCATTTCTCTGAGTAATCTGATTGAATTGCCTCCTTGTACGTTAATGGCTTACCATGACTGCTGAGTAACTTAATTCATCCGCATATTTTCTCGGAGGATTGATCACTGGACGCAATGCATAATTTGAAATTACCGAATTGGGGTTTACTGGCCTCCCTGTTTTGACCGTCTTTGCTTCATCAATTGTTTCACCCAATTTATCTGCATTAGGCACAAGCCTGGTCTCTTTCCACGCATTGCAGACTTTCTCTTGTCCTCGTCAGATTCAACCCAATACTGCATCATCTCGTCCTGCATATCCTTTTCGTTGAACTTCACATCACAACTGATGAACACCTTTTTCGATTCCGCATCATATAAAGGGAAATTCGTGGTTGTTGGCTCATAGCCAACGAGATAGACCTTTCGTGCCTTCGCATCCCATTTCCTTCGACCGGTTTGTTTCGGCACTAATGCAAATCCTACTGTGCCAAAAACTTTTACATGACCCAATTGCGGTTTTTCACCAGTCCATGATTCATACGGTGTCGTCTCTCGATTTCGTGTGCTGCATGATCGATTCCAGAAATAGACAGCCGTTCGTACCGCTTCTGGTCACTACATTTTATCGAGACCACTGGCAATCAACATAGTACGCGCTGACTCTTGAATCGTGCGATTGTCTCGTTCGATGAAACCATTTTGCTCAGGTGTGTATGGTGCACGTGCAATACTTTCAATAACAATGCCCTTCTTTGACAACAATTTCTGTACATCCGTGTTAATGAATTCCGTTCCGTTATCGCATCGAATGTACTTCACGTGGTTTCCAGTAGCATTCTTCACCATCGGCAAAAAACCCTTAAAAATGTTGAAAATATCAGACTTGTGCTCCATGAAATAGACATACCTGAAGCTCGTAGCCTCATCCTTTAGAAGCAAAAAATAGAGCATTTCTCCGACTCCAGTCTCGTTCATCTCCCCACACACAACAACGTGAATATATTGTCCCTTCCCTGCATTACGAATATTGCTTGATAAATCTGACGTTTTCTTCATTTTTCCATATTGACATTCCTCACAAAAGAACGTTTTTTCATCCGAAAAATGTATGCCGTCGACAATTTTACTATTGCTCAATTTTTTAATTGCTGTCACATTAATATGTCCTAAGCGACGATGCGATTGTTGCAGTGAAGCTGAGCTAGTTGAACAGACATATGCATGCTCATTCTGTTTCACTCGAAAAGCCATTCGAATTTGATTTCTTGCGTCTTTGAAACCAAACGCCCTCGTTGCACCATCGCAATCCATTATTTTGCAGTGATCACTATGAATCACTATTGAAAACCCCTTTGCTGTTGTCGACGCAGTTGCAAACAGATTTTGTTTTAAACCAGGTACGTATTTGACGTCTTCAAGTCGTATTAGAGACCACTTGCCATTGCACCAAGCTTCTAAACATATCGTGCCATAACCACTAATTTTCAGACGTTCATCGTTTGCAATGGTTACGTAGCCATCACTTTCAACACACTTTAATTCACTGAACCATTCTCGTCTCCGCTAGCCAAACATCGCTATACTTAGCTGAAATCACATCACAAATTGCGGCCGTAAAAGCCACCTCGCTTGACTCTTTTTCTTCCAATGAATTACTATTTCTATTGCGTTTTGGACACTCACGCCGCCAATGACCTATTTCCTTACAGAAATTGCATTTCGAATTTTTTTTTAATTCTTCAATGGATGTATTTGACTTCTTACCGATTCCACGAGATTTTGCATAAAAATCTGCCTCGGTCGATTCACTATCCATTTCCTTTTTTAGTTGATCCAAATTGTTCAATGTGCGACCTTCTTTCACATTGTACCATACCGTACGAAAATTCTTAAACTTGAAGGAGAGACAGCTGATGATTCTCATCATTTTTATATTTTCGGACAACTTCTCCCCTTGGTATTCAATTTCGGCTGCCAGCAATGAGCATTTAGATACATATGCCATTACCGAATCCTCCTCAGTCATTTTTAGTGAAAAATATTCCTCATACAAATTCATGATTCGAACCTAACTTTTTACCTTGTGTAAACTTTCAATTTTTTCATAAATTTCTTTTGATGTTGTACAGCTTAAAATGTGGTTTGCTTGATCTTCGTTAATTGAAGCAAGTAATATCGATGTTGCCTTGCCATCTTTCTGCATCCATTTCTGTTTTTCGTCTTTTTCCTCTGGCACTAAGGTTTCACCGTTCACTACATCCAGCAAACCCTGACCATAACTTAAAATTCGTCCCATCCAAGCGATGATTCAAGAAAATTTGCTCAATTGATTTCGACGTCATTATACCATATACACTAAACCACGTTTAATCTTTAATTTCTTTCACAATGTAATCACGTGTAATGGGCCCATAACCTATTGAATTCTAATAAAGAGAAACGCAGTTTTAGTTGATTCTGTGTTTATTCAATATGGTTTACAGAAAGATTAAAAGAGAAAAATTACATGCAAGTCAATATATATAGCAAGAAAAAAAGTAATCGACTTGCACAAGGCCAACTTATAGGTATATAGCATAACGTCGACTTGGAGGACATGATCTGGAGTTTCACGATAATCAGAAACCAGTTTTTTTAGAATTTGAAAGAAATTTTGTTACATAAAACAGCTCATAATCTTTAATTGGAAATTATAAACAGAACCGACCTCGAGCTAGCCAGAAAGGTAATACCCAAAATTTGGCGAGCACCGCTCTACTAAGACGGATTCGATCGGAAAAATTAAAATACTATGATTGTGTAGTTGACTTCGATCCGTACATATATATCAGACTTATTTCAAGTTTATATGATAAGGAAATCACAAATAGCTCAGGGTCACTACCATACACTTCGAAGCTACAGGGAGCTACCTATTGGATTACGCTTGCGTAATTAAAATAAGCAATATCGTAATTCCAATTGCAGAAATTATTTCATCCCAACATGACGTCGTAGCCATATCTCAATGTTTCTACTGTGCTTCAAAAAGGAACTTACCGTCCCGAATTCAAAACTTCCTAAGCATTTTGTGGTTTACTGGTTCTGAGCGCTTATCAGCTCAGTGTTAAACGTTTTTAATGAAATGTCTGACCACGAGTATATCGGGTACATTTACGATATTTTGGTATAAAAAGAATCCAAGCCGAACAAATATTTTATTTTAATTTGTTGTTCGCATTTTGTGAAAATTGTATGTCTTCAAAGTAAAGAACAAAAATATCTGATATTAGATATATTTGCAGTTGTTGTCAATTGTAAAAATATAGCTGAAGTTGACATGGTTTTGGAATCAATCATTTATATATTTTGCTACGAATTTATGGACGAAAATGTAAAAAAAAGTTTTAAGAATATCCAAAATCTTATAAATGAATGATGGTAATACTAATTGGCAAGAAGAAGCACCTGATAGTTTCTGTGACGATGACAAGTGAAATTTATTTGGAAAATTTCAACAATACGTTTTACATCCCAAACATTACGTGCCCTACTTGTGGTACAAAAAAAATGCAAAAAAACAGTTCATTCGAAATTTGAAAATGTGGTGGTTGAAGTGCGGCCCTCAGATATAACTTTAAAATACGGGGTCCATTTAAAACTAATTCAAAACAAGTTAATTTTGGTTGAGCAGAAGTATAAAATAAAATGTATAATTGATTGCGATTTAACAGTAAAACATTGTAGAAGCTATACACTTCAACCAAGAGGATAGATGATTTACATAAAACGATTAAAAAGGCCGCAGATACCAAGATATTCTTACCTTTGTACCTTACAATTATCATTATAATAAAAATGTTTATAATGCATTTTTTTTTTTTTTTTTTTTTTTCTCCAATATACCGATCTTGTTGCACAAGATAATTGATTTTTTAAACATAGTTATGGTGGACTGATTTTTTGTTTATTTTTGGTAAAATTAAAAATAAATAATCATAAATTTATAACAAGTCTAACATAACGTAAATGTGTTCAATTGATTAATGGATGTTCCCACCATGGACGTTCTGCCATGTTCATAATTTTGATGCCATAATGGACTAAAAATAATTAGTTACAATAGTTTTTTAAAGTTTTTTGAAGTTTTGTTAAAGTTTTCTAATAACCGATAGTAATTTTATTTTTTAATATGTTTCTGAAGATGGCCCGGAGAGGGGCCGAAATATAAATAAATACACATAAAAGTGAAAGGAGTATTTTGTTTAGATCCAAATATCGGGCAAACAATTTTTTGCTAAATGAAAATAAAAAGTGGATCGTATGCTATATGTTTTAAATAATATAAAAATGTTTATATAATTTTGTTTATACACTCAGAGGTTGATCATTTGGATTTTCCAGTATAAAGTCAATACAACAGATATCCTAGAAACCATATTCGAATGCCGGTTTTTTTAATTTTTGTAGAAGAGATTTTTTCATTGAAACTTGCTGCAATATTCCGTATACATATTGCCTGTTATTCATATCGCCGACCCCAGCGATCGACCATATAATATTTTACATATAAGGCTTAACCAAAAGAGATCCCAGAAACCATATCAGCATGTCGGTTTTTCATGCCTGCGAAAAACTTAGCAAAAAAAAAAAATAACAAATTTTGTGGTAATACAAATTATACGCCTAAATGTGGATAAAGGGAACAATACGCAATAGATTATAATACAATTCAGTGACGATTTTTATTCAAGAAAGAAACCAAACGAGATTTTCCTCGAATTTACGTAGTATGCACTTGATGCAATAATTATCAAATGGCCGATCCGTGGGGTCGGCCACATAAATAACAAGCAATATTTCCATCAAATGTTGTACGATTTTCCGCTGACGAAATGTGTTCAACAAAAATCAAAAATCCTAGGGTCAAATAATTTTTATCGAATTTATAAGGCTGACCCCCCAGGGTCTGGCCATTTCATAATTTTTTCATCAAGTGCATACTACGGATATTCGAGAAAAATCATTTGATTTTCGGACTTTTGATTATTGTTGAATAAAGTTAGTCACTTCCATCGTTAGTTTGCCTATATTAAAATCGCCTAAATGTATACTATTTATTTTACACACGCTACCACATATTTTTTTATTTGCTAAGAACTTCATTTCGGTGGTTTTTTTGGTTTTTGTTGAAGAGATTTTTTCATTGAAACGTACTGCAACATTCCGTATTTATATTGCCTGTTATTCGTATCGCCGACCCCAGGGATCAACCATATATTTCTCATATAAGGCTTATACAATAGAGATCCCAGAAATTATAGTCCAATGTCAATCTTTTGATTTTTGTTGAACAGATTTCGTCGTTGAATTTGATGCAACTAACGGTATGTAATATGTTCGAACGGGCCTGTTATTTATTTTATTTTATATAAAATCAAAACGTAAAGCTTATTAATCGGTTTTGCTTTAGTCATTTTGACTAATAAAAGCTGCCTAAATCGGATCTTCTAAATTAAATTGAATATTGGATTTCTTCTAAAAGATGATTATTTGACAAATCTGATCTAGAAAACAGCATTCAGGCGAATAAATTACAACCACACCTATACGGAAAACTTGGGATTTTATTTTGGGAAGTATTTCAAGGGCCCAGTGAGGGTTTATCAGGAAATGTTTCAAGCGCCATAGAAATATTTGTTTGGTAAAATATTTCATATTGTGTCCGATTTTCAACAAAAATCTGTTTATTAGTTCAGTTTAGGATAAATTTATTAACATTCTTAAATAGAACATGGGTAAATTCAACTTGCCGCATTCAAATTTTGTGTATTATGACTATCGCGATGAGTTAATATGCTCATCTACAATTGGTTGGTGACTTCAAAGTAAAAAATTATGTTTTATTGGTGCACGATATATGTATCTGAATTGATTTTACGTAATCAATTATAACAACTTGACAACACCAAAATAGATGAAATGACGCACGGCACTACGCGTACTATTCACATTTTATTTGTGAGAACCATAATTTCAAAATATGAGTCACACAATCCAAGAAATGAGGTGACAACCATTTAATTTAACAGTCGAAGCTTACTCTGTACTAATCCATGGTATATTTACGGGTATATTGACTAAAATAAATAAAAAGATAAAAAGATCGACGCGAGTAGTTGTGACGGTTATTATTGTATTTACATTATGCCATTATGTAAATTATAAGAAATTATTTTAGGTTCCACTGAAATAATAAAATTGTGCAATTGCACAGGGGTTCCCCCTAGTTAAAATAATTATTTTATTTATTGTTTTAAGTTTGATATAAAGATTATAATAAAATTACGAATTATTTAACATTTAAGGCGAGGAATTACGTAATCCAGTCTAAATTGTACTCGATTGTTTTTGTTCGCACAATTTAGACTAGGCTACTTTTTAAATGCGCCCGCCTTTAGATACAAACATATTTCCAAAATGTCCCAAAAAATTTTAACCCATCAGTAATTTTTTTAATCGAATCGAAATATTTCGAATAGTTAGTTTACATTTTTTATAGTTTTATTTAATAATAGTTCGTCATATATAAATTGAAACATTTTAGTTTGAAGTAATGTTTACCACTTTCCCTCTAAGTATTTTTTCTCCTCTCCATAAAAATCGGTTATTTTTCGTGGATGGTAATCTTCGTATTCATGGTACACCCCAAAGTAAACTCCCAGTGAAATGGCTAAGCTCACTAAAAGTACGATGATTATAATCCATACGATACAACCGCATGCCAAATGACAACAACTGAAAAAATTAAGAAATTTAAATATTAACCCAGAATCGCGGTTCTCAACATATAAAAATACTCCTCACAACAAGAACAGCACATTTTCGAGTACAGTATTACGAAAAACAATTTAAAGCTCAGAACATTTATTTGTACATCTAAGAAAAACTTACTTGCACATGGTTTTTTATTTATTATAACTAGATATCTTAGTGGTTTTGTAAATAGATTTCAACTAAAAAATAAAACCGTCAACTGGTTTGATTTTATATCTAATCTATGATAAAATGTTTATCTAAAGCTCAAAATTAGGTTGGAAAGTAAATTATGGAAATACCAAAACAAATAACAAATTTTACGTTGGAGATAATGTACAGTCGAAGCAGATATCGTATTGCAAGAGTAAAAGGTGGTTGATCGCTGTTAATTGGTCTGGTATTGATTCGAGCTAGTACACAACGTTTATTTAGGTTCTTTAACTCTTGATAAGTTTTTATTTGTTACTATCCGATATGTGATAGTCCCGATATATGCAGAATCTGCCCTTCATACAGTTGCATGTGGTGCGTAGCTTAGCGATTAGTATTTTTATTTATTTATTTATTGGGTTGATTCACAAATAATTGCCGATTTGGGACTTCAATTTTATTTCACCATAGAAATTATAAATTCGAAAGCTAATCTATAATAATATAATAACCTTTATTATTTATAACTTGTTTCTATCCATCTGGCAACTTATCAGTCTGGTCCGCGTAGAATGTTCTAACTTTCGCCGCGAAATAGGATTCAACGTGATGATGTCTCGTTAGTAGCAGCCGATAGATGTGGTAATCGGTTGAAGCAATGTCTGGTTAGTATCACAGGTGAGCTATAGTGGACCAACCTAGCTCCCATATTTGTTCCTGGCTAATCCTAGCTGGCTGAGGCCTAACACTGTCAAAGCTGGATGCTTCTTAATAAGTTTTCTTGCACTTGTTGCAGGGTTGAACTTCACTGATGCCGTAACTGTTTCATTGCGTTTCGTCAGTCCAAAGTAAATAATACCATGGCGATGTCATACTATAGGGTATATCCCCTTTACTATTGCTGGAATCATTTTAGCTAATTATATAGTGTAGAACATCCCGCACTTTGCTGTCTCCGAGATCCGACAGGTTGTCTATCTTGAACTTACCCAAGTGTTTGTGCCTTCTGAATGCCAATGCCGGGAATGAGCAAAGAAAGTGAAACAACGTCTCTTCCTCCTTCTCGTCCAAACAGCTTCTGCAGAAGTCATTTGCATCCAGACCCAGCCTTCTTGCTGGATCCGCCAAATAGACAGTGTTACGTGATAATTCCTTTGACCATTCTAAATTAACATCTACGTAGGGATATTAATGTTCTAGAGCGCACCAAGTCTAGCTTTGGCCTAACATGTTTTGCTGTCCGGTTGCAAATAGATTGCGATATCACCTGATGATGCCGCGTTATGCTTCAACCACATCAAGACCTCTCCAATCGCTGTCATCTCAGCTTAGTACACACTGCAGTAATCAGGGGGATATATAGAAATAATCATTTTAGTAAATCACAGAATAATCCAGCTCTCCCTTTGCGGTCTAGCTGGGAGCCGTCCGTGAAAAAGCTTCTGTTTCCGGTATCGATCCACCCCTCTAGGATTCCCTCGAAGGGATCATGGTCCGAAATCGTTTCTCGAAGCATAGAGTAGGTATATATTTACCGCCATCTATTTGCCAAAAATGTCGACCGGAAGAAAGTACAACATAACCTAAAAAGCACATGTCGGTGTTGACGCCAATGCCTCGCTTACAAACATACTGGCCGTTCTATGCACCCTCTCTATTTAATTTCTATAAGTTTATTTGTCTGGCCACCACACACTCATCAATTACATGAATACAGGTCTCAGTACGGCGGTGTAGAACCAATATACCAGCTCCAGCTTCAGACTCCATCTATTACCAATGCCGTTCCTACAAGAGTACATAGCAATAGTAGCTTTATTTACGCTCTCCAAAATGAGCTTTTTATCTAAATTAACGACCAGATATCTTGCTCTGTAAGTAAAAGAAAATCTCGTGCCATTTAATGAAGAAGGAGCAATTTCCGTGATTTTGTATTTTTTGGTAAAGAGTACCAGTTCTGGTATAGCCGTTCAGTAGATTTTCAATAAAATTGAATTTTCTGCGAAATGTGTAGAAATGTGCGAGCGATCCAAATAACTGTTGGCATGACGATTACAGGTCTCAACGCCTATTGGTAGAGGTATCAATCAACGAAATCGGAGCACAATTGCAGATTTTTGATTTTTCTGGCTCTGAATTTGTGGGATATAGTCCAGTTGATTTTCAATAAAATTGAATTTTCTGCGAAATGTGTAGAAATGTGCGAGCGATCCAAATAACTGTTGGCATGACGATTACAGGTCTCAACGCCTATTGATAGAGGTATCAATCAACGAAATCGGAGCACAATTGCAGATTTTCGATTTTTCTGGCCTTGCATTTGTGGGCTTTCAGTTGATTTTCAATAAAATTGAATTTTCTGCGAAATGTGTAGAAATGTGCGAGCGATCCAAATAACTGTTGGCATGACGATTACAGGTCTCAACGCCTATTGGTAGAGGTATCAATCAACGAAATCGGAGCACAATTGCAGATTTTTGATTTTTCTGGCTCTGAATTTGTGGGATATAGTCCAGTTGATTTTCAATAAAATTGAATTTTCTGCGAAATGTGTAGAAATGTGCGAGCGATCCAAATAACTGTTGGCATGACGATTACAGGTCTCAACGCCTATTGATAGAGGTATCAATCAACGAAATCGGAGCACAATTGCAGATTTTCGATTTTTCTGGCCTTGCATTTGTGGGCTTTCAGTTGATTTTCAATAAAATTGAATTTTCTGCGAAATGTGTAGAAATGTGCGGGCGATCCAAATGACCGTTGGCATGATGATTAAAGGTCTCAACGCCTATTGGTAGAGGTATCAATCAACGAAATGGGAGCACAATTGCAGATTTTTGATTTTTCTGGCTCTGAATTTGTGGGCTATAGTCCAGTTGATTTTCAATAAAATTGAATTTTCTGCGAAATGTGCGAGCGATCCAAATGACTGTTGGCATGACGATTACAGGTCTCAACGCCTATTGGTAGAGGTATCAATCAACGAAATCGGAACACAATTGCAGATTTTTGATTTTTCTGGCTCTGAATTTGTGGGCTATAGTCCAGTTGATTTTCAATAAAATTGAATTTTCTGCGAAATGTGCGAGCGATCCAAATGACTGTTGGCATGACGATTACAGGTCTCAACGCCTATTGGTAGAGGTATCAATCAACGAAATGGGAGCACAATTGCAGATTTTTGATTTTTCTGGCTCTGAATTTGTGGGCTATAGTCCAGTTGATTTTCAATAAAATTGAATTTTCTGCGAAATGTGTAGAAATGTGCGAGCGATCCAAATGACTGTTGGCATGACGATTACAGGTCTCAACGCCTATTGGTAGAGGTATCAATCAACGAAATGGGAGCACAATTGCAGATTTTTGATTTTTCTGGCTCTGAATTTGTGGGCAATAGTCCAGTTGATTTTCAATAAAATTGAATTTTCTGCGAAATGTGTAGAAATGTGCGAGCGATCCAAATGACTGTTGGCATGACGATTACAGGTCTCAACGCCTATTGGTAGAGGTATCAATCAACGAAATCGGAGCACAATTGCAGATTTTTGATTTTTCTGGCTCTGAATTTGTGGGCTATAGTCCAGTTGATTTGCAATAAAATTGAATTTTCTGCGAAATGTGTAGAAATGTGCGAGCGATCCAAATAACTGTTGGCATGACGATTACAGGTCTCAACGCCTATTGGTAGAGGTATCAATCAACGAAATCGGAGCACAATTGCAGATTTTTGATTTTTCTGGCTCTGAATTTGTGGGCTATAGTCCAGTTGATTTTCAATAAAATTGAATTTTCTGCGAAATGTGCGAGCGATCCAAATGACTGTTGGCATGACGATTACAGGTCTCAACGCCTATTGGTAGAGGTATCAATCAACGAAATGGGAGCACAATTGCAGATTTTTGATTTTTCTGGCTCTGAATTTGTGGGCTATAGTCCAGTTGATTTTCAATCAAATTGAATTTTCTGCGAAATGTGTAGAAATGTGCGAGCGATCCAAATGACAGTTGGCATGACGATTACAGGTCTCAACGCCTATTGGTAGAGGTATCAATCAACGAAATCGGAGCACAATTGCAGATTTTTGATTTTTCTGGCTCTGAATTTGTGGGCAATAGTCCAGTTGATTTTCAATAAAATTGAATTTTCTGCGAAATGTGTAGAAATGTGCGAGCGATCCAAATGACTGTTGGCATGACGATTACAGGTCTCAACGCCTATTGGTAGAGGTATCAATCAACGAAATCGGAGCACAATTGCAGATTTTTGATTTTTCTGGCTCTGAATTTGTGGGCTATAGTCCAGTTGATTTGCAATAAAATTGAATTTTCTGCGAAATGTGTAGAAATGTGCGAGCGATCCAAATGACTGTTGGCATGACGATTACAGGTCTCAACGCCTATTGGTAGAGGTATCAATCAACGAAATGGGAGCACAATTGCAGATTTTTGATTTTTCTGGCTCTGAATTTGTGGGCTATAGTCCAGTTGATTTGCAATAAAATTGAATTTTCTGCGAAATGTGTAGAAATGTGCGAGCGATCCAAATGACTGTTGGCATGACGATTACAGGTCTCAACGCCTATTGGTAGAGGTATCAATCAACGAAATCGGAGCACAATTGCAGATTTTTGATTTTTCTGGCTCTGAATTTGTGGGATATAGTCCAGTTGATTTTCAATAAAATTGAATTTTCTGTGAAATGTGTAGAAATATGCGAACGATCCAAATGACTGTTGGCATGACGATTACAGGTCTCAACGCCTATTGGTAGAGGTATCAATCAACGAAATCGGAGCACAATTGCAGATTTTTGATTTTTCTGGCTCTGAATTTGTGGGATATAGTCCAGTTGATTTTCAATAAAATTGAATTTTCTGCGAAATGTGCTAGCGATCCAAATGACTGTTGGCATGACGATTACAGGTCTCAACGCCTATTGGTAGAGGTATCAATCAACGAAATCGGAGCACAATTGCAGATTTTTGATTTTTCTGGCTCTGAATTTGTGGGATATAGTCCAGTTGATTTTCAATAAAATTGAATTTTCTGCGAAATGTGTAGAAATGTGCGAGCGATCCAAATAACTGTTGGCATGACGATTACAGGTCTCAACGCCTATTGATAGAGGTATCAATCAACGAAATCGGAGCACAATTGCAGATTTTCGATTTTTCTGGCCTTGCATTTGTGGGCTTTCAGTTGATTTTCAATAAAATTGAATTTTCTGCGAAATGTGTAGAAATGTGCGAGCGATCCAAATAACTGTTGGCATGACGATTACAGGTCTCAACGCCTATTGGTAGAGGTATCAATCAACGAAATCGGAGCACAATTGCAGATTTTTGATTTTTCTGGCTCTGAATTTGTGGGATATAGTCCAGTTGATTTTCAATAAAATTGAATTTTCTGCGAAATGTGTAGAAATGTGCGGGCGATCCAAATGACCGTTGGCATGATGATTAAAGGTCTCAACGCCTATTGGTAGAGGTATCAATCAACGAAATGGGAGCACAATTGCAGATTTTTGATTTTTCTGGCTCTGAATTTGTGGGCTATAGTCCAGTTGATTTTCAATAAAATTGAATTTTCTGCGAAATGTGCGAGCGATCCAAATGACTGTTGGCATGATGATTACAGGTCTCAACGCCTATTGGTAGAGGTATCAATCAACGAAATCGGAACACAATTGCAGATTTTTGATTTTTCTGGCTCTGAATTTGTGGGCTATAGTCCAGTTGATTTTCAATAAAATTGAATTTTCTGCGAAATGTGCGAGCGATCCAAATGACTGTTGGCATGACGATTACAGGTCTCAACGCCTATTGGTAGAGGTATCAATCAACGAAATGGGAGCACAATTGCAGATTTTTGATTTTTCTGGCTCTGAATTTGTGGGCTATAGTCCAGTTGATTTTCAATAAAATTGAATTTTCTGCGAAATGTGTAGAAATGTGCGAGCGATCCAAATGACTGTTGGCATGACGATTACAGGTCTCAACGCCTATTGGTAGAGGTATCAATCAACGAAATCGGAGCACAATTGCAGATTTTTGATTTTTCTGGCTCTGAATTTGTGGGCTATAGTCCAGTTGATTTTCAATAAAATTGAATTTTCTGCGAAATGTGCGAGCGATCCAAATGACTGTTGGCATGACGATTACAGGTCTCAACGCCTATTGGTAGAGGTATCAATCAACGAAATGGGAGCACAATTGCAGATTTTTGATTTTTCTGGCTCTGAATTTGTGGGCTATAGTCCAGTTGATTTTCAATAAAATTGAATTTTCTGCGAAATGTGTAGAAATGTGCGAGCGATCCAAATGACTGTTGGCATGACGATTACAGGTCTCAACGCCTATTGGTAGAGGTATCAATCAACGAAATGGGAGCACAATTGCAGATTTTTGATTTTTCTGGCTCTGAATTTGTGGGCAATAGTCCAGTTGATTTTCAATAAAATTGAATTTTCTGCGAAATGTGTAGAAATGTGCGAGCGATCCAAATGACTGTTGGCATGACGATTACAGGTCTCAACGCCTATTGGTAGAGGTATCAATCAACGAAATCGGAGCACAATTGCAGATTTTTGATTTTTCTGGCTCTGAATTTGTGGGCTATAGTCCAGTTGATTTGCAATAAAATTGAATTTTCTGCGAAATGTGTAGAAATGTGCGAGCGATCCAAATAACTGTTGGCATGACGATTACAGGTCTCAACGCCTATTGGTAGAGGTATCAATCAAGGAAATGGGAGCACAATTGCAGATTTTTGATTTTTCTGGCTCTGAATTTGTGGGCTATAGTCCAGTTGATTTGCAATAAAATTGAATTTTCTGCGAAATGTGTAGAAATGTGCGAACGATCCAAATGACTGTTGGCATGACGATTACAGGTCTCAACGCCTATTGGTAGAGGTATCAATCAACGAAATCGGAGCACAATTGCAGATTTTTGATTTTTCTGGCTCTGAATTTGTGGGATATAGTCCAGTTGATTTTCAATAAAATTGAATTTTCTGCGAAATGTGTAGAAATATGCGAACGATCCAAATGACTGTTGGCATGACGATTACAGGTCTCAACGCCTATTGGTAGAGGTATCAATCAACGAAATCGGAGCACAATTGCAGATTTTTGATTTTTCTGGCTCTGAATTTGTGGGCTATAGTCCAGTTGATTTTCAATAAAATTGAATATTCTGCGAAATGTGTAGAAATGTGCGAGCGATCCAAATGACTGTTGGCATGACGATTACAGGTCTCAACGCCTATTGGTAGAGATATCAAACAACGAAATCGGAGCACAATTGCAGATTTTTGATTTTTCTGGCTCTGAATTTGTGGGATATAGTCCAGTTGATTTTCAATAAAATTGAATTTTCTGCGAAATGTGTAGAAATATGCGAACGATCCAAATGACTGTTGGCATGACGATTACAGGTCTCAACGCCTATTGGTAGAGGTATCAATCAACGAAATCGGAGCACAATTGCAGATTTTTGATTTTTCTGGCTCTGAATTTGTGGGCTATAGTCCAGTTGATTTTCAATAAAATTGAATTTTCTGCGAAATGTGCGAGCGATCCAAATGACTGTTGGCATGACGATTACAGGTCTCAACGCCTATTGGTATAGGTATCAATCAACGAAATGGGAGCACAATTGCAGATTTTTGATTTTTCTGGCTCTGAATTTGTGGGATATAGTCCAGTTGATTTTCAATAAAATTGAATTTTCTGCGAAATGTGTAGAAATGAGCGAGCGATCCATATAACTGTTGGCATGACGATTACAGGTCTCAACGCCTATTGGTAGAGGTATCAATCAACGAAATGGGAGCACAATTGCAGATTTTCAATTTTTCTGGCTCTGAATTTGTGGGCTATAGTCCAGTTGATTTTCAATAAAATTGAATTTTCTGCTAAATGTGTAGAAATGTGCGAGCGATCCAAATAACTATTGGCATGACGATTACAGGTCTCAACGCCTATTGGTATAGGTATCAATCAACGAAATGGGAGCACAATTGCAGATTTTTGATTTTTCTGGCTCTGAATTTGTGGGCTATAGTCCAGTTGATTTTCAATAAAATTGAATTTTCTGCTAAATGTGTAGAAATGTGCGAGCGATCCAAATAACTATTGGCATGACGATTACAGGTCTCAACGCCTATTGGTATAGGTATCAATCAACGAAATGGGAGCACAATTGCAGATTTTTGATTTTTCTGGCTCTGAATTTGTGGGATATAGTCCAGTTGATTTTCAATAAAATTGAATTTTCTGCTAAATGTGTAGAAATGAGCGAGCGATCCATATAACTGTTGGCATGACGATTACAGGTCTCAACGCCTATTGGTAGAGGTATCAATCAACGAAATGGGAGCACAATTGCAGATTTTCAATTTTTCTGGCTCTGAATTTGTGGGCTATAGTCCAGTTGATTTTCAATAAAATTGAATTTTCTGCTAAATGTGTAGAAATGTGCGAGCGATCCAAATGACTGTTGGCATGACGATTACAGGTCTCAACGCCTATTGGTAGAGGTATCAATCAACGAAATCGGAGCACAATTGCAGATTTTTGATTTTTCTGGCTCTGAATTTGTGGGCTATAGTCCAGTTGATTTGCAATAAAATTGAATTTTCTGCGAAATGTGTAGAAATGTGCGAGCGATCCAAATAACTGTTGGCATGACGATTACAGGTCTCAACGCCTATTGGTAGAGGTATCAATCAACGAAATGGGAGCACAATTGCAGATTTTTGATTTTTCTGGCTCTGAATTTGTGGGCTATAGTCCAGTTGATTTTCAATAAAATTGAATATTCTGCGAAATGTGTAGAAATGTGCGAGCGATCCAAATGACTGTTGGCATGACGATTACAGGTCTCAACGCCTATTGGTAGAGATATCAAACAACGAAATCGGAGCACAATTGCAGATTTTTGATTTTTCTGGCTCTGAATTTGTGGGATATAGTCCAGTTGATTTTCAATAAAATTGAATTTTCTGCGAAATGTGTAGAAATATGCGAACGATCCAAATGACTGTTGGCATGACGATTACAGGTCTCAACGCCTATTGGTAGAGATATCAAACAACGAAATCGGAGCACAATTGCAGATTTTTGATTTTTCTGGCTCTGAATTTGTGGGCTATAGTCCAGTTGATTTTCAATAAAATTGAATTTTCTGCGAAATGTGCGAGCGATCCAAATGACTGTTGGCATGACGATTACAGGTCTCAACGCCTATTGGTATAGGTATCAATCAACGAAATGGGAGCACAATTGCAGATTTTTGATTTTTCTGGCTCTGAATTTGTGGGATATAGTCCAGTTGATTTTCAATAAAATTGAATTTTCTGCGAAATGTGTAGAAATGTGCGAGCGATCCAAATGACTGTTGGCATGACGATTACAGGTCTCAACGCCTATTGGTAGAGGTATCAATCAACGAAATCGGAGCACAATTGCAGATTTTCGATTTTTCTGGCCTTGAATTTGTGGGCTATAGTCCAGTTGATTTTCAATAAAATTGAATTTTCTGCTAAATGTGTAGAAATGTGCGAGCGATCCAAATGACTGTTGGCATGACGATTACAGGTCTCAACGCCTATTGGTATAGGTATCAATCAACGAAATGGGAGCACAATTGCAGATTTTTGATTTTTCTGGCTCTGAATTTGTGGGATATAGTCCAGTTGATTTTCAATAAAATTGAATTTTCTGCTAAATGTGTAGAAATGAGCGAGCGATCCATATAACTGTTGGCATGACGATTACAGGTCTCAACGCCTATTGGTAGAGGTATCAATCAACGAAATGGGAGCACAATTGCAGATTTTCAATTTTTCTGGCTCTGAATTTGTGGGCTATAGTCCAGTTGATTTTCAATAAAATTGAATTTTCTGCTAAATGTGTAGAAATGTGCGAGCGATCCAAATGACTGTTGGCATGACGATTACAGGTCTCAACGCCTATTGGTAGAGGTATCAATCAACGAAATCGGAGCACAATTGCAGATTTTTGATTTTTCTGGCTCTGAATTTGTGGGCTATAGTCCAGTTGATTTGCAATAAAATTGAATTTTCTGCGAAATGTGTAGAAATGTGCGAGCGATCCAAATAACTGTTGGCATGACGATTACAGGTCTCAACGCCTATTGGTAGAGGTATCAATCAACGAAATCGGAGCACAATTGCAGATTTTTGATTTTTCTGGCTCTGAATTTGTGGGCTATAGTCCAGTTGATTTGCAATAAAATTGAATTTTCTGCTAAATGTGTAGAAATGTGCGAGCGATCCAAATGACTGTTGGCATGACGATTACAGGTCTCAACGCCTATTGGTAGAGGTATCAATCAACGAAATCGGAGCACAATTGCAGATTTTCGATTTTTTTGGCCTTGAATTTGTGGGCTATAGTCCAGTTGATTTTCAATAAAATTGAATTTTCTGCTAAATGTGTAGAAATGTGCGAGCGATCCAAATAACTGTTGGCATGACGATTACAGGTCTCAACGCCTATTGGTATAGGTATCAATCAACGAAATGGGAGCACAATTGCAGATTTTTGATTTTTCTGGCTCTGAATTTGTGGGATATAGTCCAGTTGATTTTCAATAAAATTGAATTTTCTGCGAAATGTGTAGAAATGAGCGAGCGATCCATATAACTGTTGGCATGACGATTACAGGTCTCAACGCCTATTGGTAGAGGTATCAATCAACGAAATGGGAGCACAATTGCAGATTTTCAATTTTTCTGGCTCTGAATTTGTGGGCTATAGTCCAGTTGATTTTCAATAAAATTGAATTTTCTGCGAAATGTGTAGAAATGTGCGAGCGATCCAAATGACTGTTGGCATGACGATTACAGGTCTCAACGCCTATTGGTAGAGGTATCAATCAACGAAATCGGAGCACAATTGCAGATTTTCGATTTTTCTGGCCTTGAATTTGTGGGCTATAGTCCAGTTGATTTTCAATAAAATTGAATTTTCTGCGAAATGTGCGAGCGATCCAAATGATTGTTGGCATGACGATTACAGGTCTCAACGCCTATTGGTAGAGGTATCAATCAACGAAATGGGAGCACAATTGCAGATTTTTGATTTTTCTGGCTCTGAATTTGTGGGCTATAGTCCAGTTGATTTGCAATAAAATTGAATTTTCTGCTAAATGTGTAGAAATGTGCGAGCGATCCAAATAACTGTTGGCATGACGATTACAGGTCTCAACGCCTATTGGTAGAGGTATCAATCAACGAAATCGGAGCACAATTGCAGATTTTTGATTTTTCTGGCTCTGAATTTGTGGGCTATAGTCCAGTTGATTTTCAATAAAATTGAATTTTCTGCTAAATGTGTAGAAATGTGCGAGCGATCCAAATGACTGTTGGCATGACGATTATAGGTCTCAACGCCTATTGGTAGAGGTATCAATCAACGAAATCGGAACACAATGCAGATTTTTGATTTTTCTGGCTCTGAATTTGTGGGCTATAGTCCAGTTGATTTGCAATAAAATTGAATTTTCTGCGAAATGTGTAGAAATGTGCGAGCGATCCAAATAACCGTTGGCATGACGATTACAGGTCTCAACGCCTATTGGTAGAGGTATCAATCAACGAAATCGGAGCACAATTGCAGATTTTTGATTTTTCTGGCTCTGAATTTGTGGGCTATAGTCCAGTTGATTTTCAATAAAATTGAATTTTTTGCGAAATGTGTAGAAATGTGCGAGCGATCCAAATGACTGTTGGCATGACGATTACAGGTCTCAACGCCTATTGGTAGAGGTATCAATCAACGAAATCGGAGCACAATTGCAGATTTTTGATTTTTCTGGCTCTGAATTTGTGGGCTATAGTCCAGTTGATTTTCAATAAAATTGAATTTTCTGCTAAATGTGTAGAAATGTGCGAGCGATCCAAATAACTGTTGGCATGACGATTACAGGTCTCAACGCCTATTGGTAGAGGTATCAATCAACGAAATCGGAGCACAATTGCAGATTTTTGATTTTTCTGGCTCTGAATTTGTGGGCTATAGTCCAGTTGATTTGCAATAAAATTGAATTTTTTGCGAAATGTGTAGAAATGTGCGAACGATCCAAATGACTGTTGGCATGACGATTACAGGTCTCAACGCCTATTGGTAGAGGTATCAATCAACGAAATCGGAGCACAATTGCAGATTTTTGATTTTTCTGGCTCTGAATTTGTGGGCTATAGTCCAGTTGATTTTCAATAAAATTGAATTTTCTGCTAAATGTGTAGAAATGTGCGAGCGATCCAAATAACTGTTGGCATGACGATTACAGGTCTCAACGCCTATTGGTAGAGGTATCAATCAACGAAATCGGAGCACAATTGCAGATTTTTGATTTTTCTGGCTCTGAATTTGTGGGCTATAGTCCAGTTGATTTTCAATAAAATTGAATTTTCTGCTAAATGTGTAGAAATGTGCGAGCGATCCAAATGACTGTTGGCATGACGATTACAGGTCTCAACGCCTATTGGTAGAGGTATCAATCAACGAAATCGGAACACAATGCAGATTTTTGATTTTTCTGGCTCTGAATTTGTGGGCTATAGTCCAGTTGATTTGCAATAAAATTGAATTTTCTGCGAAATGTGTAGAAATGTGCGGGCGATCCAAATGACCGTTGGCATGACGATTACAGGTCTCAACGCCTATTGGTAGAGGTATCAATCAACGAAATCGGAGCACAATTGCAGATTTTTGATTTTTCTGGCTCTGAATTTGTGGGCTATAGTCCAGTTGATTTTCAATAAAGTTGAATTTTCTGCGAAATGCGTAGAAATGTGCGAACGATCCAAATGACCGTTGGCATGACGATTACAGTTCTCAACGCCTATTGATAGAGGTATCAATCAACGAAATCGAAGCACAATTGCAGATTTTCAATTTTTCTGGCTCTGAATTTGTGGGCTATAGTCCAGTTGATTTTCAATAAAATTGAATTTTCTGCAAAATATGTGGAAATGTGCGAACGATCCAAATGACCGTTGGCATGAAGATTACAGGTCTCAACGCCTATTGATAGAGGTATCAATCAACGAAATCGAAGCACAATTGTAGATTTTCAATTTTTCTGGCTCTGAATTTGTGGGCTATAGTCCAGTTGATTTTCAATAAAGTTGAGTTTTCTGCGAAATGCGTAGAAATGTGCGAACGATCCAAATGACCGTTGGCATGACGATTACAGTTCTCAACGCCTATTGATAGAGGTATCAATCAACGAAATCGAAGCACAATTGCAGATTTTCAATTTTTCTGGCTCTGAATTTGTGGGCTATAGTCCAGTTGATTTCAAATAAAATTGAATTTTCTGCAAAATATGTGGAAATGTGCGAACGATCCAAATGACCGTTGGCATGACGATTACAGGTCTCAACGCCTATTGATAGAGGTATCAATCAACGAAATCGAAGCACAATTGCAGATTTTCAATTTTTCTGGCTCTGAATTTGTGGGCTATAGTCCAGTTGATTTTCAATAAAATTGAATTTTCTGCGAAATGCGTAGAAATGTGCGAACGATCCAAATGACCGTTGGCATGACGATTACAGTTCTCAACGCCTATTGATAGAGGTATCAATCAACGAAATCGAAGCACAATTGCAGATTTTCAATTTTTCTGGCTCTGAATTTGTGGGCTATAGTCCAGTTGATTTTCAATAAAATTGAATTTTCTGCAAAATATGTGGAAATGTGCGAACGATCCAAATGACCGTTGGCATGACGATTACAGGTCTCAACGCCTATTGATAGAGGTATCAATCAACGAAATCGAAGCACAATTGTAGATTTTCAATTTTTCTGGCTCTGAATTTGTGGGCTATAGACTAGTTGATTTTCAATAAAGTTGAATTTTCTGCGAAATGCGTAGAAATGTGCGAACGATCCAAATGACCGTTGGCATGACGATTACAGTTCTCAACGCCTATTGATAGAGGTATCAATCAACGAAATCGAAGCACAATTGCAGATTTTCAATTTTTCTGGCTCTGAATTTGTGGGCTATAGTCCAGTTGATTTTCAATAAAATTGAATTTTCTGCAAAATATGTGGAAATGTGCGAACGATCCAAATGACCGTTGGCATGACGATTACAGGTCTCAACGCCTATTGATAGAGGTATCAATCAACGAAATCGGCGCACAATTGCAGATTTTCAATTTTTCTGGCTCTGAATTTGTGGGCTATATCCAGTTGATTTTCAATAAAATTGAATTATCTGCGAAATATCTAGAAATGTGCGAACGATCGAAATGACCGTTAGCATGACGATTACAGGTCTCAACGCCTATTGGTAGAGGTATCAATCAACGAAATCGGAGCACAATTGTAGATTTTCAATTTTTCTGGCTCTGAATTTGTGGGCTATAGTCCAGTTGATTTTCAATAAAGTTGAATTTCCTACGAAATGCGTAGAAATGTGCGAACGATCCAAATGACCGTTGGCATGACGATTACAGTTCTCAACGCCTATTGATAGAGGTATCAATCAACGAAATCGAAGCACAATTGCAGATTTTCAATTTTTCTGGCCCTAAATTTGTGGGCTATAGTCCAGTTGATTTTCAATAAAATTGAATTTTCTGCGAAATGTGTAGAAATGTGCGAGCAATCCAAATGACCGTTGGCATGACGATTAAAGGTCTCAACGCCTATTGATAGAGGTATCAATCAACGAAATCGGAGCACAATTGCAGATTTTCAATTTTTCTGGCCCTGAATTTGTGGGCTATAGTCCAGTTGATTTTCAATAAAATTGAATTTTCTGCGAAATGTGCGAACGATCCAAATGACCGTTGGCATGATGATTACAGGTTTCAACGCCTATTGGTATAGGTATCAATCAACGAAATCGGAGCACAATTGCAGATTTTTGATGTTTCTGTCTCTGAATTTGTGGGCTATAGTCCAGTTGATTTTCAATAAAATTGAATTTTCTGCGAAATATGTAGAAGTGTGCGAGCGATCCAAATAACCGTTGGCATGACGATTACAGGTCTCAACACCTATTGATAGAGGTATCAAGCAACGAAATCGGAGCACAATTGCAGATTTTCAATTTTTCTGTCTCTGAATTTGTGGGATATAGTCCAGTTGATTTTCAATAAAATTGAATTTTCTGCGAAATGTGTAGAAATGTGGCTTTGAAAAGGGAGCTGTAAGCGAGAGCTTTATCCTCCTCGTAAAAGGGACAATGACAGTTTTGTTTGGATTGACACTAAGTCCTTCTTGGTCACACCACTGCCATATTAAATCGAGTGCGTTTTTTATTAGATCAGAGATGACCCCATCAAACTTGCCTCTAATTATGATAGCCACATCATCCGCATAGCCCTGGACATCAAACCCATGGTTACTCAGAAGGACAAGTAGTCTGTCAATAACCAATGGCCATAAAAGAGGAGACAGCACGCCTCCTTGGGGAAAGCCATTTACGGCCCTAATGGTTACTGACTCGCCACCTGATCTGGCTGTAATATCGCGATGCTCTAGCATGGAGCGTATCCACCTAATTGTAGAAGGCGGAATCCCCTTCTCCATTGCTGCTCTCTCTATCGATCCATAGGAGGTGTTATTAAAAGCCCCCTCAATGTCCACAAAGGCACAAAGGGCGATTTCCTTATACGCCACCGCTCTTTCAATCCTTGTGACTAGACCACTAAGAGCCATCACAGTGGATTTACCAGTTTGATAAGCAAACTGATCCCGATGCAGCGGATTATTAACAAGGACTTCACATCTTATTTGATGATCCAACCAGCTCAACAATTGTATTGTATTGTAACGCAAAAATTATGACTCAGTCAATTCAACAATATGCATTTTTTAGACTGTCTTTTTCGAATTCTTTGAATGAATTTGGCAGGACTTAACGAAAGCGGAGACGATGGAATTAAATTCCGGTGAAATGGCTGTGACATCACATTTATGTTAATAGACATAAAATTAATTAACCTCATTCCTAAAAATGTATGTTCAGGCTTTCTGTACAAAATATGAGGTTGCTGTAAGAATACTTAAAGACAGTGATGAAATTTGAGATGTTTAATGGAAAAACGATTCTAACATGATTCATTTGAAAAAAATTTTAATGAGGTCAATGGAACGAGCCTCTTTATTAGCTGCCGCCGAATTAGAATGAAATAATGATTGTTTGATAAAATGCTGGAATCTCCAATGGCAGTAGGTTATTTCTAAAAACTGTCTAATTAGAATAGAGCGCGGTTATTTCGTAACCGGCTAAGTGAAATTCGATAAGTTCATTAGAAATGGAATCTTATATTTCCCACTAAGCTATTTCTTTGTGCTATATGGAAATTGAATTCAAAAATAATGTCTAATATTCATAATACATCAAAATTTTGCCAATCTTTTTGGTCTACGACTAGTAAAATCTTATGAGGACCTGATTTAAATAATAATGTTGCTTATCTTCTTACAAAAAAAAAAATCGCAAATCGATAAATTCTTTCTTTAGATATGCTATATGTACGAGTATTTGTTCACTATACACAGAATGAAAATATTGTACGATAAAATTAATCAGCTAGAGATAATTTATTCAACTGTTAGTTAAAGTTAAATTTAAATAAATAATTAGGTATTAATTGAAATCTTAGGCAACAAAAAAATCGTTTCTTATATTTTTCCATTTTAATTTAATTGATTGCGCACATAATTTTGTGTTCGAAATTGAATTAATTTTTTATGATGATATCTCTCTGGTATATATCTAAAAATCGAGTCCATCCACTTATAGTAAACCATCGTAATTAATTCAAGTTGTTTATGGGAGGGATGAGATGGGAGGAGGTAAATAATTCTATAAGATAATTTTCTTTTATTGTTGTTGTGTTAGGAAAAATGATTTGTGTGCGTGGGTACATGCTTATTTCTGTATAGGTACTTGTTGTTTATTTATTTTTGTTGTTTTTTTTTTTTTTGCCTCTTGCAAATCAAAATGCTGTAGATTTAATAGTAATGATGCTGAAAATGAACTGACATTTTGGGTAAATAATCCGAAAAATGGTGTAATGTTAATGGAAGAAAATCTAATCCATTCTATTACAAATTTTTATTTTTTTTTTATCTTGGGTGGAAATAAAATAAAACGTGTTGCTTATGCGGATAATAAATTATTATGAGGTTTGTGTTAAAAAGAATCTTTCTGTTTTTGGTTGAGAAATATACACATGCTATGTATGTGCGTACGACTGTTTGGACGGGGTGAAGATTTGTAAATGAAATATGGTGATGTCTTCTGTGATTTAGTTAATATGGGGTGTATGTGCTGTTGAAATGGTTAATATGGGAAATGTACCTGCGTGAGCCTTTAAATTTGGGCTTGTTTCCTTAAAGCAATGCACTTGCCGCGAACTGTTTTCAAAGCTTAATAAAATCTTGCATAGCTAAAGGGCAAATAAATTTCACAGCACCGTGACTTTCCTTCAATTCTAAATTATATTTAGTTATATTATATTTAGTCTTATAGTTCAATTAGTAATTGTTTGTTCTTATGTCAGTAGTTTCAAACATAAAATTTGGCATTTAGAAAAATGCTAACTGAATTATTTTAATTAGTTATCGGAAATGAATAAATTGTTTCATTTCAGAACTGAATTATGTTTACGTGACAGACTACATTTTCTGCCGAGACAGGGTTCTTAGTTTGAGTTTGTATCTTCGGAGGACTCATGTCAAAAAATGAGTTTAACTCGGAGAATTTTTTGTCGACTTCTTGTTGGATGGCTATAGAACCATAAAAGAATTTTGAGAATCCTTTGTGGTGTATTTGATAACTCTCTTAGGGGTTTTCAATAACCTTTTGTTAGTGGATGATGCATGCTCAGGTATCTGAAATAAAAATAAAAATACTCAGTTATTACATGGTTAACAATAAATTTCTAGATTTGCTTGTACCTGGCGTAGTATATATCTGCATATTCTTTCAGCATGTGTTTTGTAATAGGCTCTACAATTTTTTCCTCTAAGATAGGATGTCGTTCTACATTGCAAAAACGATCAAATTTCAGGTAAATATTTTCCGCGGCTGGCTGAATACGTTGAAAGTTTATGTCTATCAAACGTGGTTCGAAAGCTTTTTGTGTATGCTGGCCATTCTCTTATTATGGACTGAATATTAGTGACTTTATTTGAACTCATCCATTTGGAGCGATATTAAATAGTGGATTCCCATTTTGAAAGTATTCCTTTTAAATCGTTAACATCTCTGTTGTATTTCAGCTCCTCGCATAACTGACTCATCGTCATTTATAGAGTTTAATACTGAAATTAAATGTTTGTAAGTTGAATACATGTTTTACTATTTTTCATTATTGATCTTACCATCAATATTATCGTTTAACTGTTCAGGTTCCACATTTTTGAATCTTTTGGTTTCGTTAAGAGCGCTCTTAATTTTGATAATCGATTATTGTATCTATTATACAACTGGCCTTTGGCTTTCATTTTTTTGCCTACGTTGGAAATATACTTCCTGTATTTAAAAATATATCATTTCCGTAATTTAAGCTTAAAAAATTTTTTTTATATTTACCGCTGTTTCATTTACAAAGTGGTCTTCTATTTGCGTTGCCCTCTACGCTCATTTACGCTCATTGGAATTTTATTATTGAAGTAGAACGTAACAATCTCATCAATTAAAATTGACCTGTTAGTATACGTTAAATTTAAGTTTTTTTCTGCTAAGGCTAATTCGCTTTACCATGAGGCCTTTGCTCCATATCGTCGGTTTGCGAGAATAGTGACACATCTCAAAATATCATATTTTTGAGGAAATCGATTTGAATTTTTTTTTGTTGGTATAAATCAATTGAATTCATCAAATTCAACGTCACATCTTTTGGAAAACTATGGGTAGTTTAGAAGTGACACTATGCCAGATTAAAGATTATTACATTTAAAGGATTTTTTTCCTATTATCTCAAAATTGGCCATTTTTGAGATGTGTCACTATTCTCGCAAACCGACGATATATATTTAATTGAAATCTGTCAAAATACATTTTATGATTACATATTTAATTCTGTAACAAATTTATAAAATACTTAAATTCTCGGAGTGACAGGAATCTTTGTTAACGTCAGCACCTGTAGTTAAGCATATTTTTGTTACTGGAATTTTTGTTTTTTTGAAAGTGTTGTCATTATTCTTGCCTTTCTTAGTATGACTTGCAAACCCTAAGATTTATAAACAAATTTGCATTATTTTACAATCCTTTTTTTATACGAAACTATATAATTTATTACTTTTATAAGTGTTGATAATTTAAACAATTTTGAAAACGAGTGAACCTCAATAATGCGTCCTAAGATCCACTTTTGTGGTGGCACCCCATCTTCAGCAATCAAAACTAGCGTGTTGGCGATGACGTTGCTCGACGATGTTCTCCATTTTCCTCGCTGCTGTAATTCTGACATGTACTCTTTCTGCCAACGTTGCCAAAAGTGCCGATAAAGCTGGCGAAATATGTGATAACGGTCAAATCTATTAACATTTAGAGCCGCGAGGTCAGGCTCGACGATTGCAGTGGGTGGGCCCCCGATCAGTAAGTGGCCTGCCGTAAGAGCTTCGAAGTCAGATGGATCCGATGAAAGCGGCGTCAGCGGCTGTGAATTTAGAGACTCCTCGATTTTTGCTGTGATGGTGTTCAGCTTCTCATATGTTAATGCTGCAGCTGATAATATTCGATACAGGTGATGCTTCGCAGATTTCACTGCAGCTTCCCACAGGCCACCGAAATGTGGTGATCGCAGCGGTATGTGAACAAATTCAATATTTGCCTCAGCATAGGCTCGAGTTATTTGGCCATCTATTTTTTGATCAAAAAATAATTCACGAAGATCTTTCAGCTCCCGACTATCTTCAACGAAATTGGTTTCGTTATCGCAGTAAAGATAACGACAAAATCCCATGCGACTAATGAAACGATCGAGCGCATTGAGAAAAGCCTTGGACGACAGATCACTGACGACTTCAATGTGAACGGCTTTTGTCGCAAAGCATACGAACACAGCAATGAATTCTTTATCCGACCGATGGCCTCGATCTTTGTAATGAACTCAGAATGGTCCACAAAAATCAACACCGGCATGCAAAAATGATCTCGCAGGTTCAACCCGATGTCCCGGTAAATTTCTCGTGATTTGAGTGTACAATTTCGGCCGAGCTCTGAAACATTGGTTACATTTGTGTACCACTTTCTTCACTATATCACGACCACGAATGAGCCTGAATTGTTGTTTCACAGCAGCGAGCAATGCTAGAGGACCAGCATGATAATTCTTGACATAAAAATGGCTACAAATAGAAAAAATAAATACATGAGAATTCGGTAAAATTATCGGATGTTTAGATTCGAATCATAAATCTGATTGCTGTTAATCGGGAGGCCGATTTCCACTCGAATAATTTCATCTTCATCGAGGAACGGATTTAAATTCTTAATCGAACTCTTCGCTCGAATTTCTTTCTTAGCCAGCATCAGTGAAAATTCTTCACGAAAGCCTTGACGTTGTAAAATTTTGACGATAAATTTCAGCGATTGGTTTAGTTCGGCGACTGTTAAACAACCGTACGTTTTTGATTTGCATGCGTGTATTTAGATCGGCAATTGTTCACAATTCGGGCCACATACCCAAATACTCGACGAGTGCCGCAGAAGTTGTTAACAAATTTGATCTTCTGAACGCAATTAACATCATCAGGTACTACGATTATGTCGACTTCATTGTTCTGTCGTTTTTCTACCACCAAGTCCGGATCGAATGATTTGTTGAATGTCGGCCAACCAGATGACAAACTCGACAAAAATTCAGGTCCGGAAACCGATAGTTTGTTCGTAAGTAATTTTTCAGGTAACACTTCGCGGGAAACCAGATCTGCAGGGTAATCCCTCGAACTGACATGACTCCAGACCGAAGATGATGTCAGGTTCTGTATGATGGCAACACGGTTTGTAACGAAAGTGACCCATGTTGATGGATGTGCGGCTAACCAGTTTAGCACGATTTCTGAATCGGTCCAGCAATACGATTTTGGTTTGTTGATTTTAAGGTTTGACCTGATGCGATCCATCAATTTTTGGACGAATATAGATGCAGCATACATAGGCGGTGATTGATGCGTCCGAAAATCCATGTACCTCAACAACATCACAATTTGGCGATAAAACGAAACGAGGAATTTTGATGTGATTGATCAGTGGTAATTGACTTCGAAATTTGGCCCATTGTGTGACGTAATGCTCCGGCAAAGCCACATCCCACTCTATTTTCAGTCTCCACAGGTGTTGCAAAAATATTTTTGCCAGGACAATAATTGGATTCATTATTCCCAGTGGATCAAACAAACTGGCGATATCGGATAAGACTTGGCGTTTTGTAATATCGCGTCGAGCTGCTTTTGCGTGGAAACAAACTGGAACTCATTTACGTCAGGTTTCCATGAAACGCCCAAAGTCTTAATTACTTTGTCTTCGTCGATATTTATGAACTTCTCACGATGTGTTTGCCCATTTGCGTAATTCAAAACAGCCAGAGCGTAAAATTTCAGATACTTCCTTCTGTATTTTTAAAACTTCTTAGACCGTATCACCTCCGCTGAACATATTGTCAACGTAGGAGTCATTTAGAATTACGTTTGAACCGATAGGGTGACTCGACGATTTATCTTGACCCATTTGATGCAGATAGCGAGTTGCGAGAAACGGTGAGGCA
This sequence comes from Tipula helvola, assembly GCA_963556165.1. Classification (NCBI taxonomy): domain Eukaryota; kingdom Metazoa; phylum Arthropoda; class Insecta; order Diptera; family Tipulidae; genus Tipula; species Tipula helvola. The sequence continues at coordinate 54,957,875 of OY744481.1, forward strand.
GCCATATCGTAGGTAACGGTTTTAAGGCGCATAGCTTGGATTCTCTCGTTTGGATTATCATGCCACAAGATACAGTGTAAAAAAGAATCTCCTTCATCGACTTGTATTTGGCGGTACATTTTGATTGAACCGAAAACCAAGTAGTATCGAGAATAAATCATTTTGTACTGTCGGTCCGACCTTCATGATTTCATTCAGCGGTTTTCCAGAAGACGTCTTGCACGAAGCATCGAACACAATGCGCAATTTCGTTGTCGAACTTGGCGGCTTAATAACGCAATGGTGTGGCATGAAATACTTGCATTTTGATAACCTCGAGGAAGGCACGGCTTCCATGTGGCCCAACGATACGTACTCATGAATGAAGTCTTTATATTGACATTTAATTTCGGGATACTTCGACAATTTGCGTTCGAGATTCAAAAAACGATTCTCAGCGGCACAGTATGTATTTAGTATTCGTCCGAGTAACGAAATATCTTCTTTGAGCGGCAGCGTCACGACGAATCTTCCGGAGTCCAGTCGCTTGTAAGAGCTTCGTTTTGATTGTGTTCGGGTGGCATGATCTGAGAAATTGCATCTGGATTCTGCAACAGCGATGATGATGGATTAGGCACTGGCGATGCGTGACAATTTCTTTCGATATGCAACAATGAATGATGCTTCTGATGACATGTGTAACATCTAATTCCACGACCGAAACGTACTCGGTAGTTCTTGCTGAAACAATTAATACATATTGATGTTGTTTCACAGCGCTAAACCGAGATTGAAGTGTTAGTTTAAGAAATGTTTTGCACATATAGATCAAATGGTCAGATTTATCACCAAAAACACAATGTACATTATCTTGATTATTATTGACAGTTGGGGTCAACGAAGTATTTCGCAAATTTGACGAAGTATTCGACCTTTTACTCGCCTGCGGATGACTGTATGAAATAGAATTTAATTGTGTTTGGTTGGCATTTGAATTTTCTAACATCAAATATCGTTTCACCAGGCACGCTTGCAATTCATTCCAGGTCGGTAGAGAAGTTGTAGGTGCATGTTCTTCCCATTTAAGATAAGTAGTACTATCAAATTTTTCGAAAACGATGTGCAGCAATATGCGTTTGCAAGCTGTTCATGATTCCCTAATGCTAATAAAGCTCGCCGATTGGCATTGACTGTATCGATAAGCCTTTGCAGAGATGACACTAATTTGCTGACTGCTTGAGTTTCATTTATCTCTCGAATGTGAGCCTGATAAATGAGTCGTTTGTTGTCATAACGGTTCTTTAGTAGCTTTAACGCCTCAGTATAATTTGCGTCGGTTAACTCCAGCGACATCAACATACTTTCAGCCTTGACGCCTTTCACACATTTGCGAAGGTAGTTGAATTTTTCTAACAAACTCAAACTCTCGTTTGAATCAATGTAGGTTTTAAATTAATTTATAAAATCGGTCCAATGTTTGTACTCTCCTGAGAACTGATGTAATTCGATTTTTGGAAATTTCATCAAACTGGAGCGATTTAATCTTATTTCTTTTAAATATTGCAACATTTGGTATTCTGTGTTACAATATTGAAATGGTATTTTGCAAACCTGCATAAAATTTTTGAGTTCTATGTTGGTTCTGGCGGTAAAATGTCAATCAAATTCTCCAATTCTATTAATATTGGATGTATTAAATCCGTTTATTTAAGATGGTTTATAAGGTTCGGCAAGCTATCAAAATTAATTTTACATGCAAAGCGAATCATTTCATGATATGTGTAATTAACAGGTTAATTATAAAATCTCAGTATAACTATTAATAAATTTGGATATTCAAATTAACACTATTTAACATAAAATTGCAGGTAGTTTAATTCCCTACAAATTAGAAATCGGTTAAGTTTATACATATAAAAATAATAAATATGTACCTGATGTAGCTGCCATTCCAAAATTTTTTGCCGTACACGGAAAAAAATAATCTGGTTCTCAGCTAAGAAAACGGACTTTTAATTCAAGAAAATGTACTTTTTCTTGATTTGAAAGTTAATTTTCTTATTTCTTTCGAGTTTTCCTTCATTTCAAGAAACACAATTCTTGCATGAAGAAAAACCCGATAGAAATAAGAAAATTAACTTTTAAATCAAGAAAAAGTACATTTTCTTGAATTAAAAATCCGTTTTCTTAGCTGAGGACCAGTATATTTTTTTCCGTGTATTTTGATCCGTTTCGCGAAAGAAATTTCGCTTTCCATGAAAGAATCCCTTCGTTGATTTTTTAAAGAGGGCTAATTGGTTATTAGCATTCAAATTTTTACCTCAATAAAAGGTCGATGTTATGAGATCTAATTTTGGAAGCATGTAGGAGCTTCTTCCAATATGAAAGCATCAATTTTGGCTTGAACTGATCCATGTTTTATGTTTAAAATTAATTCTGGCTTTATGTATGATAACTGTCCACACTGAGCTACTAAAGTATTAAATACCGCTCATCCATCAGACAGTGCTTTTTGATTTGCCTTCTTAATTGATAAATGTGTTCCTCAATAAGCATTGAGCACGTCTTCGTAGTCGCCTGTGTCGTATACATACCGAATGACACTTGTTCGAAATCATCTGACAAGCGCTTTTGATTTTCCAGAGATCCAAGAATCAGAATCAGCGCGCTGATGAATGAGATTTAAATGATGCATCAACCTTCAACTATTCTCGTGGACTTCTGGTTTATGTATATTGCCTTCAGCAAGTACTACTGGCTGAGAAATAGAAAGTGAATCAATAGAAGGGGTAATTTGCAATTTCATTCTTATAAATTTTTCCGGTGTTACCGTAAAATTTGGGCTTATCAGGTCTAGCGGCATGGTCAGGCCGATTTTGAGTAAGTTGTTACAATAAAGCCCCATATTTGGAAGCAAATGATGATGCTTTGGACAAGCTTAATCTTCCTTTTGCATAGGACGTGGTTAGGTGAAGAGCTCCAAGCGTTTGTCGGTATTTCTCAAAACAGCGCGGCGGTCTGTTTACCATGATGAGGTAACAGTTACTAATATTTCGTTGTTCGGTTTAAGCTTTGATAGGTGTTAAGTCTATTGTTGGCATAAACTTCACTTGATACGGTATTATCAGACCATAAATGTTCTGAAGTTGCCACATTACGTTCCTCTTCCATATAAATGACTTGGGATGTAATCAATAAGCATTTTGAACAAAAAATGAAAAATTCATGCTTCTACCTCATCTCCTATGGTCGACACTTCTGAATATTGGTCTTAGGGCCTGTAAATGGTGTTGGCTATAGTTCATTAGAATTTTGAGCAAAAACGTAACATTCATACTTCTACTTCGTTTGCGGTGGCCGGCGCCTCTATAAATAGCTCCCAGGACATGTAAATGATATGCGGTGCTGTCACCTCTAAAAATGGGCCAACGCCTATAAAAATAGGTTTCAGGACCTCTAAATGGCGTCGAGTAGTCCATAAGTTTTTTGACTACAATTGCGTTGGTCGACGTTCCTAAAATCGAATCCCAGGACCTGTACATGACGTGGGGTGTAGACCATAATATTTTGAGCAAAAACGTAAAAACTGTACTACTGCTTCCAATACGACGAACGTCGTGTCTAAAAATAGATTCCGAGACCTGTAAATGCCACGAACTATAATATATAAGCATTTTGAACAAAAAAGCAAAATCTGTACTTCTGTTATAATTGCGATGGTCAACGCCTCTAAAAATGGCTCAGAACCTGTAAATGAGGTGCCAGTGAGACAACAGATTGGTCGAAGTGCCGAGAATATTGCTGCCGTTCAAGCGTCCTTCAATTTGAAAACAGTCAATTCCACGGCGTTCTCAAGAATTAGGCATCGCTCAGACCACACTATGGCGAACTTTACGAAAGGATCTTGGCTTGAATCTTTATAAGATAAACTTAACACAAGAACTAAAGATACTCGATCATATGAAGCGACGTACGTTCTCGGATTGGGCTCTGAAAATGTTGGAAGAAGATAACCAATTTAATCGCAAAATCATCTTCAGAGATGAAGCGCATTTTTGGCTAAATTGGGTCGGGTGAAAACCCTCATGTGCTTCAAGAAACACCACTTCATCCACAAAAAATTACTGTATGGTGTGGTTTTCATACTGGTGGTGTCATTGGACCGTTTTGTTTCGTTAATGAAAATGACCGTCACGTTAAAGTCAATACGATGACAGCGGGTCTAACAATCGACTTATTGAAATCTAAATCCGATGAACGTGTTATATCCAGAAATGGTCCTGTCGATTGGATGCCTAGATCGTGTGATTTAACACCTCTAGACTTTTTTTATGGGGCTACGTTAAATCATTGATTTATATGACAACAAGCCGATGTCATTAGAGAAGCTCAGAGCCAATATTGAACGAGATATAGCGGCCGGTTCCATCGAAATGTGTGGCCGGGTCATCGAAAATTGGGTTCAACGAATCGACACATGCAAACGTTCCCGTGGTGGCCATGAGGACGATGTCGAGTTCCATACACAAATGTTTTGATTGTACTTTGAGCGAATAATAACATTTTCGAGATATCTCAAGTCCTTATTGGACAACCCGGTAGTTAAAGCAGTAAAAAGTTTCATTTTTTCTATTTCTGAAAAACAACATTTTTGGAATATTAACGTGTTTCCACTCAGCTGTTCAATTGATTAGGCCAAAAAAAAAAATTCCGTACTCAGCATTGAATGCGCTGATCGACACTTCTAGATAAAGGTTACAGTATTTGTAAATGGCATTGGGTGTAGCCCATAAATATTCTGAAAGCACTGAGGACCTGCAAATGCCGTTTTGTGTAATCCATAAGCAATTAGAGCATGAAGGTAAAATCTCACTTCTGATTCGACTGCGATATACGATGCATTTATATTCTATAAGCATTATGAGCAAAAAAGATAAGTACTTATGTTTCGAATGCGATGGTAGGCAAATCTAAAAATAGAAATTATTATATACTAAAATAGGTATTTATCAAAAATCTTTCTGTCAATTCAATTGACGTAGGTCTTGTTTGAATGTACCACAAAATTCGAAAATCTGCAAATGTGATCCGATTTCGATGACTGATACCTCTATCAATAGGCGTTGAGACCTATAATTGTCATACAAACGGCCATTTGGATCGGTCGAATATTTCTACACGTTCCGTGGGAAATTCAATTTTTTTGAAAATCAACTGAACTATAGCCCGCAAATTCAGAGCCACAAAAATCGAAAATCTGCAAATGTGATCCGATTTCGATGATTGATACATCTATCAATAGGCGTTGAGACCTGTAATTGTCATACAAACGGCCATTTGGATCGGTCGAATATTTCTACACGTTCCGTGGGAAATTCAATTTTTTTAAAAATCAACTGAACTATAGCCCACAAATTCAGAGCCACAAAAATCGAAAATCTGCAAATGTGATCCGATTTCGATGATTGATACCTCTATCAATAGGCGTTGAGACCTGTAATTGTCATACACACGGCCTTTTGGATCGGTCGAATATTTCTACACGTTCCGTGGAAAATTCAATTTTTTTGAAAATCAACTGAACTATAGCCCACAAATTCAGAGCCACAAAAACCGAAAATCTGCAAATGTGATCCGATTTCGATGATAGATACATCTATCAATAGGCGTTGAGACCTGTAATTGTCATACACACGGCCATTTGGATCGGTCGAATATTTCTACACGTTCCGTGGAAAATTCAATTTTTTTGAAAATCAACTGAACTATAGCCCACAAATTCAGAGCCACAAAAACCGAAAATCTGCAAATGTGATCCGATTTCGATGATTGATACATCTATCAATAGGCGTTGAGACCTGTAATTGTCATACAAACGGCCATTTGGATCGGTCGAATATTTCTACACGTTCCGTGGAAAATTCAATTTTTTTGAAAATCAACTGAACTATAGCCCACAAATTCAGAGCCACAAAAATCGAAAATCTGCAAATGTGATCCGATTTCGATGATTGATACCTCTATCAATAGGCGTTGAGACCTGTAATTGTCATACAAACGGCCATTTGGATCGGTCGAATATTTCTACACGTTCCGTGGAAAATTCAATTTTTTTGAAAATCTACTGAACTATAGCCCACAAATTCAGAGCCACAAAAACCGAAAATCTGCAAATGTGATCCGATTTCGATGATTGATACATCTATCAATAGGCGTTAAGGCCTGTAATTGTCATACAAACGGCCATTTGGATCGGTCGAATATTTCTACACGTTCCGTGGGAAATTCAATTTTTTTAAAAATCAACTGAACTATAGCCCACAAATTCAGAGCCACAAAAATCGAAAATCTGCAAATGTGATCCGATTTCGATGATTGATACCTCTATCAATAGGCGTTGAGACCTGTAATTGTCATACAAACGGCCATTTGGATCGGTCGAATATTTCTACACGTTCCGTGGGAAATTCAATTTTTTTGAAAATCAACTGAACTATAGCCCACAAATTCAGAGCCACAAAAATCGAAAATCTGCAAATGTGATCCGATTTCGATGATTGATACCTCTATCAATAGGCGTTGAGACCTGTAATTGTCATTCAAACGGCCATTTGGATCGGTCGAATATTTCTACACGTTCCGTGGAAAATTCAATTTTTTTGAAAATCAACTGAACTATAGCCCACAAATTCAGAACCACAAAAATCGAAAATCTGCAAATGTGATCCGATTTCGATGATTGATACCTCTATCAATAGGCGTTGAGACCTGTAATTGTCATACAAACGGCCATTTGGATCGGTCGAATATTTCTACACGTTCCGTGGAAAATTCAATTTTTTTGAAAATCAACTGAACTATAGCCCACAAATTCAGAACCACAAAAATCGAAAATCTGCAAATGTGATCCGATTTCGATGATTGATACCTCTATCAATAGGCGTTGAGACCTGTAATTGTCATTCAAACGGCCATTTGGATCGGTCGAATATTTCTACACGTTCCGTGGAAAATTCAATTTTTTTGAAAATCAACTGAACTATAGCCCACAAATTCAGAGCCACAAAAATCGAAAATCTGCAAATGTGATCCGATTTCGATGATTGATACCTCTATCAATAGGCGTTGAGACCTGTATTTGTCATACAAACGGCCATTTGGATCGGTCGAATATTTCTACACGTTTCGTGGAAAATTCAATTTTTTGAAAATCAACTGAACTATAGCCCACAAATTCAGAGCCACAAAAATCGAAAATCAGCAAATGTGATCCGATTTCGATGATTGATACCTCTATCAATAGGCGTTGAGACCTGTAATTGTCATACAAACGGCCATTTGGATCGGTCGAATATTTCTACACGTTCCGTGGGAAATTCAATTTTTTTGAAAATCAACTGAACTATAGCCCACAAATTCAGAGCCACAAAAATCGAAAATCTGCAAATGTGATCCGATTTCGATGATTAATACCTCTATCAATAGGCGTTGAGACCTGTAATTGTCATACAAACGGCCATTTGGATCGGTCGAATATTTCTACACGTTCCGTGGAAAATTCAATTTTTTTGAAAATCAACTGAACTATAGCCCACAAATTCAGAACCACAAAAATCGAAAATCTGCAAATGTGATCCGATTTCGATGATTGATACCTCTATCAATAGGCGTTGAGACCTGTAATTGTCATTCAAACGGCCATTTGGATCGGTCGAATATTTCTACACGTTCCGTGGAAAATTCAATTTTTTTGAAAATCAACTGAACTATAGCCCACAAATTCAGAGCCACAAAAATCGAAAATCTGCAAATGTGATCCGATTTCGATGATTGATACCTCTATCAATAGGCGTTGAGACCTGTATTTGTCATACAAACGGCCATTTGGATCGGTCGAATATTTCTACACGTTTCGTGGAAAATTCAATTTTTTGAAAATCAACTGAACTATAGCCCACAAATTCAGAGCCACAAAAATCGAAAATCAGCAAATGTGATCCGATTTCGATGATTGATACCTCTATCAATAGGCGTTGAGACCTGTAATTGTCATACAAACGGCCATTTGGATCGGTCGAATATTTCTACACGTTCCGTGGGAAATTCAATTTTTTTGAAAATCAACTGAACTATAGCCCACAAATTCAGAGCCACAAAAATCGAAAATCTGCAAATGTGATCCGATTTCGATGATTAATACCTCTATCAATAGGCGTTGAGACCTGTAATTGTCATACAAACGGCCATTTGGATCGGTCGAATATTTCTACACGTTCCGTGGAAAATTCAATTTTTTTGAAAATCAACTGAACTATAGCCCACAAATTCAGAACCACAAAAATCGAAAATCTGCAAATGTGATCCGATTTCGATGATTGATACCTCTATCAATAGGCGTTGAGACCTGTAATTGTCATACAAACGGCCATTTGGATCGGTCGAATATTTCTACACGTTCCGTGGGAAATTCAATTTTTTTGAAAATCAACTGAACTATAGCCCACAAATTCAGAACCACAAAAATCGAAAATCTGCAAATGTGATCCGATTTCGATGATTGATACCTCTATCAATAGGCGTTGAGACCTGTAATTGTCATACAAACGGCCATTTGGATCGGTCGAATATTTCTACACGTTCCGTGGAAAATTCAATTTTTTTGAAAATCAACTGAACTATAGCCCACAAATTTAGAGCCACAAACATCGAAAATCTGCAAATGTGATACGATTTCGATGATTGATACCTCTATCAATAGGCGTTGAGACCTGTCATTGTCATACAAACGGCCATTTGGATCGGTCGAATATTTCTACACGTTCCGTGGGAAATTCAATTTTTTTGAAAATCAACTGAACTATAGCCCACAAATTCAGAGCCACAAAAATCGAAAATCTGCAAATGTGATCCGATTTCGATGATTGATACCTCTATCAATAGGCGTTGAGACCTGTAATTGTCATTCAAACGGCCATTTGGATCGGTCGAATATTTCTACACGTTCCGTGGAAAATTCAATTTTTTTGAAAATCAACTGAACTATAGCCCACAAATTCAGAGCCACAAAAATCGAAAATCTGCAAATGTGATCCGATTTCGATGATTGATACCTCTATCAATAGGCGTTGAGACCTGTAATTGTCATACAAACGGCCATTTGGATCGGTCGAATATTTCTACACGTTCCGTGGGAAATTCAATTTTTTTGAAAATCAACTGAACTATAGCCCACAAATTCAGAGCCACAAAAATCGAAAATCTGCAAATGTGATCCGATTTCGATGATTGATACATCTATCAATAGGCGTTGAGACCTGTAATTGTCATACAAACGGCCATTTGGATCGGTCGAATATTTCTACACATTTCGTGGGAAATTCAATTTTTTTGAAAATCAACTGAACTATAGCCCACAAATTCAGAGCCACAAAAATCGAAAATCTGCAAATGTGATCCGATTTCGATGATTGATAACCTCTATCAATAGGCGTTGAGACCTGTAATTGTCATACAAACGGCCATTTGGATCGGTCGAATATTTCTACACGTTCCGTGGGAAATTCAATTTTTTTGAAAATCAACTGAACTATAGCCCACAAATTCAGAGCCACAAAAATCGAAAATCTACAAATGTGATCCGATTTCGATGATTGATACCTCTATCAATAGGCGTTGAGACCTGTAATTGTCATACAAACGGCCATTTGGATCGGTCGAATATTTCTACACGTTCCGTGGGAAATTCAATTTTTTTGAAAATCAACTGAACTATAGCCCACAAATTCAGAGCCACAAAAATCGAAAATCTACAAATGTGATCTGATTTCGATGATTGATACCTCTATCAATAGGCGTTGAGACCTGTAATTGTCATACAAACGGCCATTTGGATCGGTCGAATATTTCTACACGTTCCGTGGGAAATTCAATTTTTTTGAAAATCAACTGAACTATAGCCCACAAATTCAGAGCCACAAAAATCGAAAATCTGCAAATGTGATCCGATTTCGATGATTGATACCTCTATCAATAGGCGTTGAGACCTGTAATTGTCATACAAACGGCCATTTGGATCGGTCGAATATTTCTACACGTTCCGTGGGAAATTCAATTTTTTTGAAAATCAACTGAACTATAGCCCACAAATTCAGAGCCACAAAAATTGAAAATCTGCAAATGTGATCCGATTTCGATGATTGATACCTCTATCAATAGGCGTTGAGACCTGTAATTGTCATACAAATGGCCATTTGGATCGGTCGAATATTTCTACACGTTTCGTGGGAAATTCAATTTTTTTGAAAATCAACTGAACTATAGCCCACAAATTCAGAGCCACAAAAATCGAAAATCTGCAAATGTGATCCGATTTCGATGATTGATACCTCTATCAATAGGCGTTGAGACCTGTAATTGTCATACAAACGGCCATTTGGATCGGTCGAATATTTCTACACGTTCCGTGGGAAATTCAATTTTTTTGAAAATCAACTGAACTATAGCCCACAAATTCAGAGCCACAAAAATCGAAAATCTGCAAATGTGATCCGATTTCGATGATTGATACCTCTATCAATAGGCGTTGAGACCTGTAATTGTCATACAAACGGCCATTTGGATCGGTCGAATATTTCTACACGTTCCGTGGGAAATTCAATTTTTTTGAAAATCAACTGAACTATAGCCCACAAATTCAGAGCCACAAAAATTGAAAATCTGCAAATGTGATCCGATTTCGATGATTGATACCTCTATCAATAGGCGTTGAGACCTGTAATTGTCATACAAACGGCCATTTGGATCGGTCGAATATTTCTACACGTTCCGTGGGAAATTCAATTTTTTTGAAAATCAACTGAACTATAGCCCACAAATTCAGAGCCACAAAAATCGAAAATCTGCAAATGTGATCCGATTTCGATGATTGATACCTCTATCAATAGGCGTTGAGACCAGTATTTGTCATACAAACGGCCATTTGGATCGGTCGAATATTTCTACACGTTCCGTGGGAAATTCAATTTTTTTGAAAATCAACTGAACTATAGCCCACAAATTCAGAGCCACAAAAATCGAAAATCTGCAAATGTGATCCGATTTCGATGATTGATACCTCTATCAATAGGCGTTGAGACCTGTAATTGTCATACAAACGGCCATTTGGATCGGTCGAATATTTCTACACGTTCCGTGGGAAATTCAATTTTTTTGAAAATCAACTGAACTATAGCCCACAAATTCAGAGCCACAAAAATCGAAAATCTGCAAATGTGATCCGATTTCGATGATTGATACCTCTATCAATAGGCGTTGAGACCTGTAATTGTCATACAAACGGCCATTTGGATCGGTCGAATATTTCTACACGTTCCGTGGGAAATTCAATTTTTTTGAAAATCAACTGAACTATAGCCCACAAATTCAGAGCCACAAAAATCGAAAATCTGCAAATGTGATCCGATTTCGATGATTGATACCTCTATCAATAGGCGTTGAGACCAGTATTTGTCATACAAACGGCCATTTGGATCGGTCGAATATTTCTACACGTTCCGTGGGAAATTCAATTTTTTTGAAAATCAACTGAACTATAGCCCACAAATTCAGAGCCACAAAAATCGAAAATCTACAAATGTGATCTGATTTCGATGATTGATACCTCTATCAATAGGCGTTGAGACCTGTAATTGTCATACAAACGGCCATTTGGATCGGTCGAATATTTCTACACGTTCCGTGGGAAATTCAATTTTTTTGAAAATCAACTGAACTATAGCCCACAAATTCAGAGCCACAAAAATCGAAAATCTGCAAATGTGATCCGATTTCGATGATTGATACCTCTATCAATAGGCGTTGAGACCTGTAATTGTCATACAAACGGCCATTTGGATCGGTCGAATATTTCTACACGTTCCGTGGGAAATTCAATTTTTTTGAAAATCAACTGAACTATAGCCCACAAATTCAGAGCCACAAAAATCGAAAATCTACAAATGTGATCTGATTTCGATGATTGATACCTCTATCAATAGGCGTTGAGACCTGTAATTGTCATACAAACGGCCATTTGGATCGGTCGAATATTTCTACACGTTCCGTGGGAAATTCAATTTTTTTGAAAATCAACTGAACTATAGCCCACAAATTCAGAGCCACAAAAATCGAAAATCTGCAAATGTGATCCGATTTCGATGATTGATACCTCTATCAATAGGCATTGAGACCAGTATTTGTCATACAAACGGCCATTTGGATCGGTCGAATATTTCTACACGTTCCGTGGGAAATTCAATTTTTTTGAAAATCAACTGAACTATAGCCCACAAATTCAGAGCCACAAAAATCGAAAATCTGCAAATGTGATCCGATTTCGATGATTGATACCTCTATCAATAGGCGTTGAGACCTGTAATTGTCATACAAACGGCCATTTGGATCGGTCGAATATTTCTACACGTTCCGTGGGAAATTCAATTTTTTTGAAAATCAACTGAACTATAGCCCACAAATTCAGAGCCACAAAAATCGAAAATCTGCAAATGTGATCCGATTTCGATGATTGATACCTCTATCAATAGGCGTTGAGACCTGTAATTGTCATACAAACGGCCATTTGGATCGGTCGAATATTTCTACACGTTCCGTGGGAAATTCAATTTTTTTGAAAATCAACTGAACTATAGCCCACAAATTCAGAGCCACAAAAATTGAAAATCTGCAAATGTGATCCGATTTCGATGATTGATACCTCTATCAATAGGCGTTGAGACCTGTAATTGTCATACAAACGGCCATTTGGATCGGTCGAATATTTCTACACGTTCCGTGGGAAATTCAATTTTTTTGAAAATCAACTGAACTATAGCCCACAAATTCAGAGCCACAAAAATCGAAAATCTGCAAATGTGATCCGATTTCGATGATTGATACCTCTATCAATAGGCGTTGAGACCTGTATTTGTCATACAAACGGCCATTTGGATCGGTCGAATATTTCTACACGTTTCGTGGGAAATTCAATTTTTGGAAAATCAACTGAACTATAGCCCACAAATTCAGAGCCACAAAAATCGAAAATCTGCAAATGTGATCCGATTTCGATGATTGATACCTCTATCAATAGGCGTTGAGACCTGTAATTGTCATACAAATGGCCATTTGGATCGGTCGAATATTTCTACACGTTCCGTGGGAAATTCAATTTTTTTGAAAATCAACTGAACTATAGCCCACAAATTCAGAGCCACAAAAATTGAAAATCTGCAAATGTGATCCGATTTCGATGATTGATACCTCTATCAATAGGCGTTGAGACCTGTAATTGTCATACAAACGGCCATTTGGATCGGTCGAATATTTCTACACGTTCCGTGGGAAATTCAATTTTTTTGAAAATCAACTGAACTATAGCCCACAAATTCAGAGCCACAAAAATCGAAAATCTGCAAATGTGATCCGATTTCGATGATTGATACCTCTATCAATAGGCGTTGAGACCTGTAATTGTCATTACAAAAATGTATGTAACTCAATACATGGCTTTCTTGTAAATCCTTTTGTGGAATTTTTTGACAAAAAATGACGTCTTTAATAGAAGGGCAAGAACTACTTTGATAATAGCGACACTTTCAGCCCGACTGCAAGTAAAAGAAGTCACAAACACATTAGACTTTCAAATTGATTTCAAATTTTACTATGATAGTTTGAAGTTAATTGATTGATATGTTGGAGTACGCGACCACGCATTAACAAGTATCGCGGAAGAAGGCAGGCCCACCAGTGGCGTAACTACAAATTTGCCCCTATTCTCTTCAAAAATGTATTCTTCCTTCCTTCCTCTGGCGCTACACCCCATAAGGGGATTACGCCGCCTAATTTTGGGCGCCTCATTCGAAGTGACAATTATCATTCCACTTCAACTATAAATTGGTATTCTCTTTGTCAATCGATGTGACGTAATATGAAAGTGTTTGTATTTAAGGTGTGATAATGTACTTTGTGCTCATTGCCATCACCGTGTTTGTGTGTATTTGTAAGTAGTTTAATTAACATTATGTCATTTTGAAAATAATCGATAAAATAAAACAATTGAATAAGATTTTTTGGTTATTTTAACCGACGAACCCGTTTATTAAAATTATTGAGCTATTGAGCATACATTGAGCAACTTTTTTTTTTTTTAAAGACTCTACCGCCCATCCTAGGAAATCTGTAAAATATCTGAAAATGCTTTTAGTTATTGCTTATATAACTTCTGTGTTGACCCTCCATTGCTTTTGCCAACAGCTATAAGATCGCCGAGTCATATGCAAAAGTTGCCACTGTGTTGTTTTCTAATGCAGGTAGATCATAACCATAAGTATACAGTATAGGTATAAAACCGCATTTATAAGATTGTTCAGCTTATCCAAAGCTTTCCTTGGCAGTTCTTTTAAGATTTATGCAATAATCAGATCGCATGCAGTATAGCCTTTTTCGTATTCATATTTGCTTTTATCTCACGCATGTTTTCTTTTGGCGGTGTCGGCAGGATCTCTATACTTTCTTGCACAGCTTGTTCAGTCGGCAGGATTTCTATACTTTCTTGCACAGCTTGTTCAGTTATTATCTCGGCTTCAAACGTCTGGTCTTCATGTGGCTGGAATATTTGTATAAGGTGTTCACCAAATTCTCGAGCTTTGTCTTTATTATTTCTAGCCCATTTCTCGCCTGCTATTCTTATTAGAGGGGTCTGCATTATTGGTCTTTTAATTCTTTTGGTTGCTTTCCAAAGAAAGTAATCAATACTGCTATCATTAGTTAATTTTCTTAGATAGTTGCTGATTGTTTCATCTTTCAATTCTTTGATCTCCCTTCATAATTGTTGAGTGAGGTTGTTAAAATTAGTTTTATCTTAGGAGCCCTTGCTTGTTGCCATACTCTTCTCGTTTGTCTTTTTTCCGCTAGAAGCTCGCTAATTTCCATAGGGTAGTTGATCTTCTTTTTAATTTCAGGGGTATTTGCCCAAGCTGATTGCTGTATATCGTTTACAAATTTGGACATTGCCATTGGACATTTTTTGTAGTAGCCCTCCCCCAAGTGCAAACCGTTTTTCTAGTTTACTAAGGTATTTGAGATAATCAGCCATACAAATAGAACTATATTTGGTTTTGACATTAACAGCAGTTGCTTGTATTCCTTCTGTTTCATATTTTAACTCTTCATAGTGATGAATACTATTTCTAATTATAACATCACTACCACCATCAGCAGTGTTTTCAGGGTGTAGTGTGATATACAACTATTTTTTTTGTGTCCAGGACCACCTGCAATTTTATTGATGATGCATAAGGCCATTGGCAATCCAACATAAGATTCTAAAATCATTGGCCATTTTTCTGTTGAAGGATGGCTCTCTTAGAGCTGTACTCTAGTTTCTGTAATCGCGCAGTTAGCGGGATAGTTTTTTCCACAGTGAACGCATTTAGGCTGAACATTTTTAACTTTTACACAACTTTTGGTATGATGTTTACCTAAACATTTGAAACACCTAGAATCCCTGTTTCAATATTTTTGCGTATGTCCATAGGATTGACATTGTTTACATTGTGGTATAAGCTTAGATCGTCTTAGAGGCTGAATAACCACTTTGCATGCCAATATGTATTTAATTTGATAAATTTTTTCGATATCTTCATCAGTATCGAAGGTCAACATAAACATGTTGAGAGGTGCTTTGCCTCTCTGTTTTAACTTAATTGATGCTTCAGTAGCCTTTCAAAATTCGAAACAAAAACATTTTGGCTTCGATATCGAGAAAATTTCAAAAATCTGTCAAAAAATCATTGTACATATTCGTAAAGTCTTCAAAAAAATATTTAAGAGGGCCGTAAATAACTTTTAAATGATCACAGCAATTAATAATTGGTTTAATTAATGCCTTATAACTAAGCTGAATTATCAAATAGTGAATACGTGTAAGCCGACAATAAAGACAAGTAAGCTGAGTCTGCTACCTTTAATCATCAATTTCTGCGATGCGTTTACCATCACCGAAACAATTGTGCTTTAAATTGTTACAAAATTTATATCGGTATTTCGGTATTTATCGTCATTCCGCTAGCTGTTTGTATAAAGTCTTCCTCGTCTGCCTTTTTGTCTTAAAAATCCCCGATATATCTTATGTTACAATATTTTATTATGTTAGGTAATGGTATATGTGAAGTACCAATCCCATGAAGTAATATCCAAACAACTCTTGAATTCTATAACGACGGTAAAATATTTTGCGACAGTATCTATCTCTCGTAGTCCCAAGTTATTTATTAATTACCCATTAATATCCATCAAAAAAACTTGCTTTTTGGGTATAAATAGGCAGGTTTAATTTTATTTTTTGTACGACCGTTCAACAATACATAATAATCTTACCAAAGACTGATAGTTAAAAAATTCTTTGCTATACTTGTTTATTTCTTATAAGTATAGACTAAACACAAAACATAACTAACAAAGTATATTCTTTATTATTTTTATGTTTCTGTAGCCAACATATTTTTTTTCATTTTTGTTAAACATAAATTAGCCCTTCGTCAATGTCAAGAGACATGCGAACAATTTATTACGTTTACATTAAACCGCATTAAGTATAAATATATCCAAAAATTATTAATTATGCGTAAACAAAATAGTTTTTAATTTTAATAAATTAATAAATAATTTATGTAATTGTGTATGTGTTTGTAAGTAGTTTAGTTTATTGTGAACTTAGACAAAACAAATTAATTTATCATTTTAAGCTTGATTGGGCAACAACAATCTCTCTAATTTTATGTGAAACGAATTAAATCAGTGATTTTTAAGCGGTGTACCGCGTAACATTATATATTGTTGTGAATTGATTTATTATACATACCATAATTAGTGAGTTAAAAATACAGTCGAACTTCTTTTATTCGGAACCTTCGGAGATGAGCACTTTCCGAATAATCGAATTTTCCAGACATTCACGGTCTCTTATAAAAACGCTATATATAAATATTTATATATATTGCGTTTTTATAAGAGACCTCGAATGTCCAGAAAATTCGATTATTCGGAAAGTGCCCGTTCCCGAAGTTTCCAGATAAAATAAGTTCGACTGACATAATATCATAAGTTATACCTTTTTCAACAAGTAGCTAAAAACTGATGGTCTGTACTGTTTTAAAATATTCTTTTTGTATTAAATTTCTGATTGGAGATCGAGTAAGTGCTACCGTACCGATTGACAGAAAATACAGGGCCTAACTAACTACATTTGCTAAAAACTCTAAATGTTTGTGACAAAATGTAATATTATGTACAATTTACATAATGTATTTGACTAACAATTTAATTATTATTATTTAGTGCCCATGCCCAGTGTTTGTATAAAGGTTTTATGATATCTCCTCGGACGACACTTTTCCCACAAAGTATCATCTATGTAAGAATTTCTTTAAATATCGCTATTTCCTGTTATTTTGAGCAGTGGACTCCCCCTAACATCACAATTGGTTCCGATAATATAATTCACAGACTACACCGAGAAAAATATTTGTGCAATATTAATGAATTCTTGTGTTAACTTAACACTTTCTTCTTCACTATTTAGCTAAATAAAAACTCAATATTACATCAATGAATTAATCAACCACCAAAAAATGATTTAATTATCGTTAAAATGATTTTTGGAGTTAAATTAATTTTGTGTAGAAGAAATTATTTGTTGTTAAACTATTTTTTAAAATTTAATTAATATTCCTTATTTTAATTAATTTTACTTGAATATTTTGAAGGGTAAAAATAAATTTTACTGTATTATCGAAAAATTATAGTTATACAATTCGTTAACACTACAAGAGTTATTAAATATAATGAATTTTAATTTATTTTATTAAAATTAACTATTTATTCAAAAGTAGACAAATTAAGCTTCTGTATTACATAAAGCATAATAACACTTATTTCAGAAAATGGTACAGTTGAAAACGTCGTAACTACTTCCAGTAATTTGGATGTTGGCAACGGTAGATTCATACAGGAATTTGTCTACCTAATAGCATTAGATTATACATTAACAGATTTATATATACTCAAATGTACATTATTTATTTTATCCACTGTATATCGGTTAGCGAAAACTTTATCATGGCAAAGGGCACGTTGTTGAAATTCTTCGCCAAATAATTTGACTTAATCAATGAGAAATTCGGAGAAAACTGGTGATTTCACTCAAAATTATAACTTAATTCCTCCTTCAATTTTGTTTTAATCGAGAGCCTATTTGTATTCAAAATATCACAAAATTTCTACCTAATTGCACCAAAAAATTTTGGAATTCAAACTCAACTTTTTCTTAAAATTTTGCCCTCACTAAACATTCAATTTTGCTCAAATATATTTTTTAATTATAAACTTAAGGCCGATTTAGATGAAGAAAAATGTTTGCCTGACAAAATTTTTGCATGTCGGTTAGAACTGCACGCAATAGAAAAATAAACACTGGTTAAAAAGAGAAAGGATATGTAAACAAAAACGGCTCCGGGAATTCTAGTCAAAAATATTTCTGCCAAAAAACGAAAGGCATTTCAGTCATAAAATTGTCCATACAAATATTATGACTAAAATTCCTTTTAAAAAGGAACTTCAGTCCAAAAAAAGGTATTTCGGTCAGAAAACAGATTGACTGAAATTCCCTTTGTATTTTTGGACTGAACAACCTTCTTGAAAGGTATTTTAGTCACAAATTTTTGGACTGGAATACCTTTTGTTTGGTTGGTTTTTTTGACTGAAATGCCTTCATAGACCTATATGTCCCAGTCAAAAGCATTTCAGTCAAAAACAGAAAGGAGTTTCAGTCAAAATAGTTTGAGACATTTACGCTTTTTCAGAAGGAAGTTCAATCAAAAAATAAAAAAGGCATTCAAGTCAAAGCATTTTCTACTGGAATTACTTTTGGTTTTGTGACTGATCGTTCGATGTTGAAAGACCGATTGTCGGAAGGCCGAATGTCGAATGGCCGAACGCCGAAAGGCCGAATGGGTCGGAAGGCCGAAGGACCGAATTTCTAAAGGCCGAATGTGTAAAAAGGCCGAATGTGTCGAAAGGCCGAATGTCGAAAGGCCGAATTTTCATGAAATAGTCCTTCACTTAATTGATTCAAATGAATATTTAAAACCATTGAATTTATTTCTTAATGTAAAATAATTTAAATAAATTGAAAATACGTTCTAATAAATCCTATTCATGTAGCATATTAAGGTGATCAAATTTTGTTGAAAAAACAAATTTATTTCTGTTTTTTTATTATAATTAATTAATGGGATCACTACATTTGCCTGGAAAAAATCCAGAATAGTTGAAAAGAAAAAATCCATAGAAAAAAAATTCCGAAAAAAATCTAGAAATTACCGGAAAAGCAATCCAGAAAAAAATCCAGAAAAAATGTATTGTTTAAAATAAATGAATTTTATTGGCATTTTGAGGGGATCGCGGTATTTGCTGCAAGACAAAATCTTGTTTTGCTGTTCAATCTTGTTTTTTGAATTCTTACCGTAATTGTTTTCCGAAATAATTATTTTGATTATTTTATAGTGAAATAACGAATATTTAGTGAAATGGGTTTTCTGGGGTCGATATAAAATATTGCATTTTAAAATATTGCAATTACATAATCTTGCGTAACAAAATAGTGTAATTATTTTTAATTTAGTAGATATCATTAATAGATTCTATATAATCCGCTTCTAAGTGCGGCACGCAGTGCGACATGTTTGCTGATCCCGGATCCTAAGTCCCCCGAGGGGGGGGGGGGGAGCACAGCGACCTCCCGCATGTCCGTGAGAGTTACCGAAGCCGTTAGCCTCTACAATTTGAAATCAAATTAGTCAATGTCACTTTATTTTAATGTAAAATCTATAAAAGATTAATAAAATCATTTTTATGTATTTTGAAAACAAAATTTTGAAAAACAAGATTTTCTCCAAACAGATTTTTGGTGACAAGATTTTGTAAAACAAGATTTTGGAGAAAAGATTTTAGAAACAGTCTTTTGTAAACAGCCTTTTGAAAAACAGTGATACGTCGCCAACCCCTTTTCAGACTATCAGTAGATGCGATATGAGCGATACGATTACTTTGACCTGTATCTGAAAGGTTGACGAAGCAATTTTAGAACTTTACGGAAAACTCAAATTTGATAAACATTTTATAAATGTTAATTATAATTTGGTCTGCACTTTGATAATTATGTTTCTGGATTTTAGTATTTTGGTTTTTGGTTTTTCTGAGCTTGTTGTTTCTGGATTTTTTTTCGGGATTTTCAGTTTCTGTATTTTTTTTTCTAGATAAGGTAACCAACCCTTAATTAATTTTTAATTATATGACAAAAAGAAACGTAACTAAGATGAAACATTAAAATCGGATTGAGCATAGATGGTCGAAAGGCATATGATCGAAAAAGAAATATGATCGAAAATAAAAATCTCGATTTGAAAAGCTCGAAAAAAAATTATCTCGGAAAAAACCATAATCTCGAATTTAAAATATCGAATACCTAAATGATCGATTTTTGATCAAATTTTATATTTATAATCGTGCGCCCGATTATAATTATAAAATTTGATCAAAAATCAATCAATTAGGTAATTTACAAATTATTTGATTTGTTTCTGAATATGCCGTAATCAATTCCATTGAACCTATATGTAGATGATGTGGAACTATAAGTTATTTCACATAATTGGGAAGCGATGGCAATTTCTCGATCTCTGAACATGAGGATGCCAACATTTAAACAAATTCAGAACTTATTTTTGCTTTCCAAAAATTGGAGGATTACAACAATATAAGTCTGGTTTGTAGAATCATTGTTGGGTTTTTGTTTTAAGTATAAACAGATCAGTTGTTAAACTGACGCACTAAATAATAAAGGTCAATTCAATTGTTTACATGTTTCAGTAAATCGCAATTATATTGCGTATAATGGATAAAAGTGCATAATTATACTGAGAATTGGACAGATAAGATTTAAATTAAAAATTAAATTTAAGAAAATTTATACAATTGTGCAAAATAGAAGCTACATTTAATGAACAGATTAAAAGAATAAAAACAAATAAAAATCGCGATAAATTATAGTAGTTCTAAACTTTTATTATAATATAGAAAAGATAACTGGTGATATATTTAGATGGGCATGTGAAAATAAAAAAAAATTGTATTGTCGTGGACGATTGTCGACCAAATTGGATTGTGGTACGCATAAAATTTTCAAACTACCGAACGAGCACACTGCACACCCATGAACCCGTTGCTAGTCATATTGAGGTACTGAAAATCAACAGAAAAATCAAATAGATGGCATGTGACACGAAGCTACCACCATGCCAAATTATTAATCTAGCCTTGACGACATGTACAAATAATTGCAGAGTTTACGTACCAAATCAGGAAACTTTAACAAATAAAATAAAATAAGCAAGGAGAGGTATTAAAAACGTTTTTAAAGTTAAAATTCGTTCAAAATCGTATAAGTTTTTTAAATTCTTGCTTTTATAAATGATTATTACTACTTTTTACACTTTCTGCCGTAGGCACTTGGCGAAACACACTTAATACACACATTTTTAAAAATTTTTAAAAACACTTGTTCTATATTTCGCAAAATTACAAAAGGTTTAAAAAATCACTCGATCGATTTCGGCATATTAGGCCATCATCAGGAGTATCTACTCCTGATGATGGCCTAATAAGCCGAAATCGATCGAGTGATTTTTTAAACCTTTTGTAATTTTGCGAAATATTTAACAAGTGTTTTTAAAAAATTTTAAAAATGTGTGTAATGATTATTACGGTTGTTTGTAGTTACCGGAATATTACAAAAAATTGATATGATATGAAATCGAGTCTGGAGGTTTCGAATTTAAGATAATACGTAAAACGGCTTATCTCACCTTAAGCCATTATGATTTGTGGCCAAAGATAAGCCCTACTTATGTAAAAGCACACAAAAACTATTACCGTGGCTAAAACTTCTTGTCCTCGCTTTCCTCCTTCGTTGTGGTCAATTCACGATCTTGTAAAAGACCATATGCCTCGCACGCAAAATAATGTGGAGGCCTGGCATAAACGCCTTAAGGTTGTTGTAGGTGCGCGGTTCACATATCGGCTTATACAAACTTATGAAACACTTCGCAGCAGCAGCATACAAACAGTATGACACTTATCGACAAAGTAATTGCGGGTAATGTAAAAAAAGTAGACGAGAATGTTTTTCTAAATACCACAATATTCAAAATATATTAGCTAACCCCGGCTTTCATTAAATCCCTTAGGTTTTTTGAAAGGAGTTGCTTACAACATTCAACTATCCTAAATTACGTAAACGTGTTTATATTTTATATTTGATAATTAAAAATTAATTGAATTGAAACAAAACTTTCTACATTATTATTTTTTCATTTAGTGTATTTCATTTTTAATTAATTATTTAATAAAAGCTCGACGTTTCGACGGTACATTCCGTCATTCTCAAGGGTACAATTTTTACTACTCGATTTTTAATACTCTTTATCGATACTACCTGTTTGGTAGTAAAAATTGGGATCCGCTCGAAATGCGATATTTTAAAACGCGATATTTCAAAACGCGATATGATGAAACGCGATATAATATCATACAAAACGCGATATTTCAAAATGCGATATTTCAAAACGCGATATGGTACAAAACGCGATATGGTACAAAACGCGATATTTCAAAACGCGATATTTTAAAATTAAAATTTTAAAATAATAATAATTATTAATCTTCCTTCATTTAATAAAATTTTCCTTCACCAAAATGATGAAAATGAATATGTACGATCAGAAATAGGAAATCGCGTTTTAAAATATCGCGTTTCAAATGGGACCCGTAAAAATTGTATCATTGAGAATGATGGAATGTACCGTCGAAACGTCGGGTTTTATTAAATAAGTAATTAATAGAGAATTTTTTTTCGAGATTCTTTTTTTTTTCAATATTTTTAAAACGAAATATTTAATTTTAATATTTTTATTTCGATCAATGAAAATTATTCGAAATAGTTGACATGTCGAATATTTTATTTTCGTTCAAATGGGCTGTTCCCATTAAAATCAATTTCGATACAAACAATCCTTCAACGTTCGGCCTTTCGACACTTGCGGCCTTTCGAAATTCGGTCTATCGACATTCGGCCTTTCGACATTCGGCCTTTTGACACATTCAGCTTTCGACACATTCAGGGACCCTATTTGGGAACTAGAATTCGAATAAACAAAAGACGTTTCCGAATCATCGGTATTTGGGAATTGAATTCGAATAATTTTTGAATCGAAAACGATTTGCTATGAAACGAACATAAATTTCCCTTAACTAGGAATCCGCTTTCGACTATTATGTTTACGTTCATGAACTGATTTCTGTACGTTGATGAAATTGTTATCGAAACCATATGAAGATAAAGAATAATTCTAAAAACTTGGATTTATTATTTTATGTAGGACACCATTTGAGAAATAGTATTAATTATGTAATCATTAAATTAATAATTTTTCAATAAACCAATTTTTTTAAATAAAATTGAACAACATTTATTTCAATTTTTTCAACAACATTTATTTCACAAGCCGAGAAGAACATGGAACAAACACAATTACAAAACATGAACATTTTAGCAAATGCATAGGTGAACATAAATTTTGAAATATGATGAACTAATTAAATAAAAAATATTCATTGAAATAAAACTATTATTTTGCATAATATAATAGAAAACATTTTATTCACTTTTAGATTTATGACGTGTATACCTACAAAATATGGCGGAATAAAGAAATTGGACATCTTCATTATATCAATTATGTAGTTTTATATATTTTGTTTATTTTTTTGCACAAAGGCCAAACAAAATATGTAATGGAAATGAAATGTGAAAATTTCGCCAAGGTTTAAAATATTATTACTGGTATACCAATCCTTATACGAATCGAATTCGTCGTTCGAATCGAATAAGCAAACGAATCGAGTTCTCAAATAGAGACCCAAATTTCGACCCTATTCCGACTAATTTAACTTAGAATTGTAGAGGCTAACGGCTTCGGTAACTCTCACGGGTACGCCGGAGGTCGATGTGCTCCTCCCCCCCCCCCCCGCTTAGCCCTCCAAGGGGCTTTAGATTTGAACTTCGGTGGCCGTAAGAGCCGGGATCAGCAAAAATGTCGCACTGCGTGCCGCGCCTAGGAGCGGATTATATAGAATCTATTAATAACACCTAATAAATGAAAAATAATTGCACTATTTTGTTATGCAAGATTTTGTAATTGCAAATAAATACGTGGAATTGACCATGGATCCACGAACAATTGTTCATACGATCAATTGTCCAAACGATCAATTGATCCACGATCAATTCTATCCACGATCAATTGTCCATACGATTAATTGTATCCACGACCAATTGTTCATACGATCAATTGTTTCCACGATCAATTGTAACACGATCAATTGTTTACGATGCGACTAATAAAATAAACCAAACAAAAGGTATTTCTTTCTACACTTTATGCCGTAGGCACTTGGCGAAAAACACTTACTACACAGATTTTTAAATTGTTTATATTTTTTTTTTACATTTTTACATTTTTAATTTTTTTGTAGATACTCCTGATGATGGCCTAACAAGCCGATCGAGTGATTTTTTAAACCTTTTGTAATTTTGCGAAATATTTAACAAGTGTTTTTAAAAAAAATTTAAAAATGTGTGTAATAAAAGGTATTTCAGTCCAAAAATTTATGACTAAAACACCTTTCAAGAAAGTTGTTCAGTTCAAATGCACAAAGGGCATTTCAGTCAAACTATTATATGACCTAAATACCATTTTTTCGATTGAAGTTCCTTTATAAAAGAAGTTTTAGTAATAATATTTGTACCTGAAATTTTATGACTGAAACTCCTTTCGTTTTTTGGCTGAATTGTTTTTGACTATATTCCCCAAGAACAATTTTGCTTGGAATTCCCTTTTAATTGTTTTACTGAATTACCTTTTCAAAAGGTATTTCAGTCACAAATGCCAAAAGGAATTTCAGTCAAAAAGTTTGGCTTGAATGCCTTTTTAGTTTTTTGATTGACTCCCTTCTGAAAAGGCATTTCAGTCTAAAATTATTTTGACTGAGTTGCCTTTCAATTTTTGACTGAAACTCTTTTCCGCTTTTGACTGAAATGCTTTTGACTGGATCGCCGGAGCTAACATATAGGTCTACGAAGGCATTTCAGTCAAAAAAACTAACCAAACAAAAGGTATTCCAGTCCAAAAATTTGTGACCAAAATTCTTTTCAAGAAGGTCGTTCAATCCAAAAACACAAAGGGCATTTCAGTCAAACTGTTTTCTGACCGAAATACCTTTTTTCTTTTTGACTGAAGTTCCTTTTTAAAAGGACTTTTAGTCATAATATTTGTATGGACAATTTTATGACTGAAATGCCTTTTTTTTTTGGACTGAATGGTTTTTGACTGAATTTCCGGAGAACAATTTTGCCTGGAATTCCTTTTTAATTGTTTGACTGAATTGCCTTCTCAAAAGGAATTTCAGTCATAAATCCGAAAGGAATTCTAGTCATAATAGTTTTGACTTGAATGCCTTTTTAGTTTTTTGATTGAACTTCCTTCTGAAAAGGCATTTCAGTCTAAAACTATTTTGACTGAGTTGCCTTTTGAATTTTGACTAAAATTCCTTTCTGTTTTTGACTGAAATCCCCGGAGCCAACAAAAACGGCGATGCTATATTTTATGGAGGCTGATAATTTGACGCCATATTTTTTACATTTATCGGTAGTGACATAAATTAAATAATTTGGGGGAAATTAATCAAAATAAAATAAATATGGAAGCTCTTAATTTAATTTTTGTATTTGAAAATTTTCAAAGATAAATGTTTATCATTCGACATGTCTGTTTTTTAAAATTTGGTTATTTTGCCTCCTATAAACTTTTGACCTCTGGTCATTGTATGGGTTTTCATAATAAACTTTTATTGTGTTTGGATTAGTTTATTACTATAAAATATCAAAAAATATTGTCGGGTTGAATATATTTTATAGTTAAACTAGGGGCTACAGCCCGTCCTAGGACGGGTACAATTTATATATAATTGCCGGTTAGGGACCTCCAAAATTGCATACCAAATTTTTTTTAGGTAAAAGACAGATTTCTAAGTTGTATCCTAACGTTATCTCGGTTAGGCGCAGCTTGTAAAATCTAGAACTGACTCCTTAAAGTATATTGCATGAATCTATTTGGCACAAACAACTATCTCATTTTTTTAGTTAAGCATCGTTTGAAGAAAAAGTTTTCCCCAATTCAAAAAAATGTAAACAAATGTTCCGGAAAGCGAGCGTTCCGGAGTCAATCTGTAAGGCAACACAAAATTTTATGTTTTTCAATTCGTATTGAAACAATGAAATGCCGTTGTCGAATAAAAATAATATTAAAAAAAATTATTAAGTACTTTGGTGAGCATGAACCCGAAACATTTTCTAAGTATTCGAAGTTTGTTGTTACAGCTACACGTCAACACCTATATCGGCTAGGCTGCTCAGATATAAAATTTGAGACACTACAAAAATACAAATATTTATAAAAATGTTCAAAAAAAAAGTTCGAAAAAAAATCATAGTAACCTTTGAGCGTTACACGCAAACATTTCTGTTTAATTATTATATTAAAAAAATTTCATTTCTATAGTAACAATTGCTCAAAAAAAAGAAAAAACAGCCTTGCAAAATTTTGCATGTTTATATTGTCGTTCTTGTCATCCAAACGAAAATTGTAATGCACTAATCTCTTCTTTATTTGCAACGCAATAGTATATTGTATAACAAGTGAAGAAAACGAGTCATTGCAATACGAAAGTGAAATTTGCAGCCTGAGCGATAGCGAGGGCTGCAATCACTTGAGTATTGCAATGACTCATTTTCACACGAGTTATACACGCTATTTTTTCTACGATACAATAGCCCCGTAACATTTATAAATAAGTAGAAACATAAAAAATTACAAACTTGTACGGATCAACATAAATTTATTAAACCATTAAAACATTTGGGTTTTCACAAATCGTGTAGCAATATTAAGAAATCGTTGTGTAATGGGAATATTTCCATGGGAAAGCATAGGTTACTACACTATCGTAGAAAAACATTTTTCTACATCTAAATCGGCCTTTAATGTTTAATTTTTCTCTTGCCAGTTCAATTCGAAATACAAACTCAACTTTTAAACTAAAAACTAAATTACAGTTATGTTTTTCTATGCAACATTTTATTCAATTATTGCTTAAAATTCAAATACTTCGAGACCTACTCAGATTTCTGCTCAAAATTCCTTAAAATTCTACTCTAACTCAGCATTTCTATAAACAATCAAATTTTTCTTAAATGCACTTGTAACCAAAGCTGCAGTTATACTCCAAATTTATAATCAAACACATTTAGACAAATCTAGGTTGGATTTTTTTACTTAATTTGTAAACAAAATATCACAAAATTTGTAGCTTAATTTCAACCATATTAAATTTGGAATTCAAACTCAATTTATAAATATTTTTTAATTAAATTGCATCCAAATTTTTGGCTCAAACTCTCGATTTTATTGAAATTGAATTTTTAGTCCAAACTTTTTTCAAATCTTGTTTTAGCCCGTTTTGGCTATAAATGTTGCTCGAATAATTTTAACTAAATTTTTAAAATTCCCACAAACTGTTACTAAAGGTAGTTCGGATTCCAAACTCGAGTTTTAAGCTAGATATATGCGCATATACTTGCTTAAATCAAATATTAATTTAAACTCTACTTCTAATATAAGTTCTTACTTAAGATTTTATTCAAGTACGCATAGTGCATTAAATATTTTATAGAAATAAAGAAGACAATTTCTACTTCAAATTTCACTCGAATTTATTATATCTAGTTTAGAATTCAAGATAATTTTCTCTCTTTAAAATTTCGTTCTCTTTATCAATTTCCTCTCAGTCGAATGCAATTGACCAATTTAGACTAGATTTATGTTCAAAATTCCATTTTGATCAGCATTTTGTTCAACTTCGAAAACAGCTTGGAACCAAATTTCCGACTAAAAATCTTAATTTATTTCGAATTCATTTTGATTATAAACTAACTTACTAGTCAGAATACCACTCACATATTAAAAGGAAAATTACAATAATCAATTAGTAGAATACCTAAATATTTGTTAAAACTTTAAACTTCACTTAAGATTTTATTTCTAGCTTTAAACTTCAGTTAAGAAATTATTTTCAATTTCGGATTGAAATGTCACTCAAAGTTTCAAGTTTCATGTCATCCAAGGTTTTATTCGGATCCATTGAAACTATTTTCTTTTCCAGTCTAATTTTTTGTTCCAATTTAAATTGGTTTCAAAATATGTATTTTGCTCTCATTTTTTTGTTTTCTAATTTAAAATCCACTCAGTACATCTATTGTGCAATGTATAGACCTATATTTCTCTCAAAATTTTGTGAAATCAAAATTCGAGTTGTAACTCAATTCCTATATATTTTCACCATTGATTTGATTTGGTTTGGAATGCCAAAACCATTTTTTTAAATTTAAATTCCAAAATTCAAATTTCACTCAAAATTTCCGATACAAATTTCTCAACTAAATTGTTGGTTATTAGAAGAGCTATAGAGTGTCCTAATCAATATGTAATCTAAATTTCCGATCAATTTTTAACCAAAAATGCTGTACAACGATTTGTATTGTTTCAATTCCGTGCAAAACGTACTTTAATCCAGAAACATTTTTTTAAATTTTTGTTTGAAATTTCTCTAAAAATGTTGCTAACGTCGTGGTTCGAATCGTAACTCAATTTCAAACTGAAAATTTATGAATTTAATACCTGAGGTTTTTTAAATCAACTCAATATTTAGTTAAGCCCCGGCTGGAATTTGTATTCAAAGATTGGAATTCAAACTCTATTTATAACTAAACTTCTGCTGAAAACTCCGATTAGCTTTTGATTCATATTAAACACAAGATGTTGTTCAAATAGTTTGTAATTTTAATTCAATTTTTAAATTTTTAAATCTAATTTAAGGACTCAAGAATTTATTCAATTTGATTTGGGAATTTAAATTCTCATTCAGTTTTGCACTCGAAATTCTGATTTTATATTCAATATGTCGGAATTCACAAACGTAAGTTGACAACCAATATGTAAACTTTTCCCACGTAAACGGTACTCAATTTTTTACAAAAATTCATATTTGAATTCTGAGCTAGTTTCATTTCTAAATTAAATTTAAAATGGTGCCTAATTATTCTACCACAATCGTTACGTCTAATTCAGAATTAAAGCTAATTTTGTAACCTTCAGATCTCCTTCTAATTTTGGTCCAATCCATCGTGTTTTAATTGAAATTCGAAATGGATTTCTAATCAACCATTTTGGGCAAATAATACAGTTAGTAGTTCACACTTAATAATCAAATTTACATTCCACATCTCCCTCAAACATATAATAACCTGGAACTTTCCGGATTAAAAATTAGTTTTCAAGTGCATAAATGGGATAGAATTGCATTTGCTACGTTTGTATATTGTAGTTTAAGGAAGTTTAATGCTTGGTAGATTCATTTAAATTCTGACGAATTATTTAACATACATTTCCATATTTTGCCGTAATCAGATAAATGTCACAAAGTGGATTATTTCATCATTTTTGATAAAGGCGCATATACGTTATTGAATAAAAACAACAATCACAAAAGAAGAATTCCGGATCGTCAAATAATGTGCAGTAAACTATTGAGATATTTTAACTTCAAACTTATTTTGTTCTTAATTTATTTATCTAACTACTTTGCTAAAGCAAACATTTTTAACGTCTAAAAAAAAATATTTGTTGGCGAAATTTAAAATTTGGCTTATAAAGTGTTTTTACTTTATCAAACTTTAAGCTATGAATCTTGCCCCTCCCACCGACCAACCGCCTAAGAAAAAAATAGTGGAGACACAAATAATTAATTAAATTAAGGCCTTTCAGATCCTACGGTTACAACAGAGGGAAAGGGGCCGCTGTATTAGGAAAAATTGTGTTGTCTTGTGATTAACAATTGTCAAAAAAAAGTACTTACAAATTTACTAACTATCGACTGCTTAGGTGTCTGGAACCGGGTCGAGTCTTTAATGCTAACATATCTTTCATAGGCGTGGTCGTACTAAATCAATCAATCAATCAAACTTTAAGCTATTAATGAAAGTCGGATTTATTATTCTTGAAGAAAAATTAAAAATATTTGGAATAAACCATAAAATATGTGGTAAAACCATTGAGCATTTATAATGCTCAATGGTAAAATGTAAAATAAGTGGAAATATGTAAAAATATGTATGTGGTAACATATAGGGCTAATTCGCTTTTATTTGTCCTAAAACGAACAACTATCCAATAAGTTTTTGGTTTGGATTTCCCAAAAAAAATATTTTGTTACATAAGAATCCTAAGCCTAAGTAGTGATAATGTAGGAAAAATGAAAGTGTATTTCAGAAAAGATTTGGTATTAGCCAAATTAATTAACAAAAAAAATGTTTCTCTTACGCTGCAGAAAATTACAAATTTTCCCAACAAATAGACAAACAAAAAATATTTTCCAAATTCTTTATAAAAAATAAATTTAAAATTGTTAAAGCTAAGTTTATTTTGTCGATGATCAATAATGAAATAGTTCAAGTTTTTAGGAACATTAAAAAAATACTTTGAAACGGGAAAAAATAACGGTCGAAATTAAAAGGATTTTCCCTGTAAACGTGTATAAGATTTTTTTTGGAAACGCTAAACAACGATAGTTTGCATTATTTGGAAAAATTGAAGAAACACATATTCAAAAATTCGGAAATATTGTGCGGGCCGAGCGAATTTTTGTGTCATTAGCTGTGAACAATATACAATCTGTGGAAGCGGTGATTTTAACGCAAGGTGAAACAACTACCATCGGAACAATAGAAAGATTAGTGGGTCCTATTTTATACAAGGAAGGGATGACAAATTTGACGGGTCAACAAATTCGTCTAGATGTGGCCAAAATTCTCAGTTTAGGCAATACATTTTGCTTACCTTTTAGGAAGGATTCTGTTCCGTATAATAAAATTATTGCGGATATAGAGAGTGGCATCTCAAAATTATATGAGGAAACTCATAATAGTATTAGAAATATGTAGAATTAAAAATATTTTAACATATTTTAAGTGCAGTAACATTTCAAACAAAGATTTTTCCAAAATTGAAGAAACGCAAAAAAATCGGGATTTATTTTACGTAAAAAGTTTTTAAAAGAAAACGGCGAAATTTATGTATTGAAAGCTGACAAGGATAACACAACGGTATGAACAAAACTGAATATTTCGAGGAAACGAACTTACTCTTGTGTCTTGTCAGACAAGAATACATATTGCGAAATTAAAAAATTTAGCCTTTCTTCAATTCAAACAAGTTTAAATTTAATAATAACCTGTCGGGAACGTTTAGGCAAAATTGACAGTGTTGTGGCCAGAAACTTAAAAAATTATAATGCGGTACCAATCCTGCTATGGTTTACCAAAAATCCACAAGGATGGTTGCCCACTGAGACAAATTGTGTTATTTGGGATCATCACCGTACAAGTTATCTACATGTTTGTCTAATATTCTAAATTGTTTTGTTGGAAATAATTTTTCTTCGATAAAAACACGGAAGATTTTAGATATTAAATTCAAAACATATAATTCTAGGAAACGTTTTCTATGAAATTGATAATTTTCGAAAATTTGTTACCAGAGAGAAGCCAAACCTGTTTTTTAAATGACAAAAATATATTAAGAAAGCCTTATTTATCCTCTATTTATAATTTTTATATTATCAATTTCATAGAAAACGATGGATGGGAGTGTGCTGCCGGCTGCTACACTATAGAAGCAGCGCTTTCATCCATCGTTTGCTATGAAATTAATCATTTTCGAAGTTTTGTCACCAGAGCCCAACTCTGTTTTTTTAAACAACATAAACAAATTAAGAAAGCCTTATTTATCCTCAATTTATCCTATATTATCACAATATGGGAACAACTCTCAGATTCGTGTTAATTATGGCACAGTGCTTCATCAAATCGATTCGGCTCTGTAAAGATTTTTGGTCGAACTACCGTAAAGTAGTGTTTTTTACAAATTAAAGTTAAACTATGAAATATCGAGTTTTGTCTGGCTAATACCCAGGTTGCACTTATTGATAAGAAATGCAAATTTGTATTCATTTGCTTTGTATTGTTGCATCATTACTTACGTCGTTGACTAGGCTTACCACCATTTAAAAAGTTCAGTGGAGTACACCCAACAAAAAATATTTTGTTTAATTTGAAGATCAGTTTAACGAAATTTTTACTATAACGAAATATTTATTCGCTAAAATGCAAATTTTGGTACGGAACAGTACTATGGCCAACCAAATGATTTATAAGGAAGTAAACTAAGAAAATTTTACATTTCCATTAATATATTGAAACGAAATTATACAATATAGCGAATTAATTTATCCGGCAGGGCTGCGGAGTCGGTGAAATAGTTCTTCGACTTCGACTCCGATGTATTAAAAATTGACTATCCGACTCCGGCGATGACTCAAACTGTTACATGTAATTACTGTTCATGTTTAATCGCTCGTTTTTCATCATTAGCAAATAATTTAAACATAACAAAAATTTCTGTTGATTTTTACCACTTTCTCTAAGCCATCAAAAAATTTAGTCCATAATTTTTGTAATTCGAAGTCGTTTCGATTTCTATGGTCATCTAGAAATTTTTCGAATTCATGGTTTTCTTCTAGTTCTTCAACTGGATTTTCTTGCCTAATAGAATAGGTGCCTACTATAGGTAGGTAAGTTTTTAGGTGCAGATAAAGAACAGCTCATCACCTACGATGAAATTTCTATACATCAAAATTCATTTTATAAACATTTTTTGGTAAATGATTTTGGCCGTGACTAACCACTTATTCCATTCCGTTTTCATAGCAATTTTAAATGGATGATTCACCGACACATCAAGCGGTTGTAGAAAACTAGCAGTTTTTGACGGAATTATTACTATCGCCGGATTTAACCCTTACCCCTTTGAAAGACTAACCTCGATATTTTCTGGGGCGTCAATTTTTGGAACCAGTTTTAATCCTTTGAAAATTTTTTACAACAATTTCAGCTATCGAAACGTACAATTCGAACGTGAATTGGCCCTTGGCGCTATTTGTGCTTAATCCTTCCACTGATTTTTGGCCTATAAAATGAAAGGTGCGAGAATGGGCGCTAACTGTAGGCAACATGTTGACTAAAACAAACATGATTTTTTCTGAAAGCCTCCAATTTATCGAAAAAATTCATGGCAACGTGATAGATCGAATGTCATTTTTTCCATCAGTAAATTTTGAATGCCAACATGATGCGGGACCTGAAAGCGTCCAATGACACAATATCGAAGTAACATGGCGTTTCATCCAACTTTACTTTTAACTTGGAGAAATATTTTTCAACCTTTCAATTTTTCTCTGCTTGTGAACTAACGTCATCTTGGACCTTGATATGTGCAGATATGTGATTTCATCTTTATACCTCACTGATCCATTTATTACTTGTACAAGAATGGAATATTGGACTATCTCTAATAATTCTGCTATTAATTTCGCTTGGCTTCTGAAAGCTCTATAATTAACCGCTACTTTTGCTTGGCGTGGAATTTTAAACCAGCTAACTATTTGATTTTTAATCTCAGAATAATAACTTTTCATCCTTTAATCTGATAGTCAGTTATTGGCATTTGACAACAGTTTGGGATTCACTTAATTTTGATTTGCATTCTTCTCTTCTTCACCTACATTTATAATTATGTATGATACAATTTCTATTTCATTTAAAGATTTAAAGGCCAAATAATATTCCCGGGTATTTTATTGTGGGAGGTATTATAGGTGGCACTTTACGGTACAGTAAATTTTACGCCATTAATTAACTTATTCTATTCTATTCTAGGTGTCACCGTATCAGTATTATTTTTTAACGCCTAAATGTTTGTCGTTTACATACGTCCATTACAACTAATAATTCTTAACAATATATTGAGATTTCAACGCAATACTTCACCAGTATTGGTTGAAATTGTTGAGAATGCACATCTGTTATGCTTCGACAGCATTCACAACCAGACCAAATAATTCAAGAAATGGTGAATCAGGTCAACATGGAGACGGTTCTTCATTTGGCAGAAAATCGGCTAAATTTCTTTGCAATAATGTTCATCAATAATATTAGAAAAGTGTTATCTCTGGTTGGAAATATAATAAATATTCTGCATAAAAGTGTTAAAAGTCCCGTTTTGTCTGTTAAATTCTATTGTTTGAAATATTATTTTTACTTTAGTTAATTTTCCAAAGCAGTTGGAGGCGGTGTTTTTATTAAATAATTAACATAAATTGTTACATTGGTGAGTCAATTATTATCATGATCAATATGACACTTATGCAGTTTATAAACCTTGTGGAAGTACCGTAGATGTTTACAGTGGATTTATAGAATTTTTCAACAAAGAAATTCTACGTAAAAAAATTTTTTGTGTTGGATAAACAATGATTTCGTAAGATCTACAAATGATAACCTCTATAAATTTGTGTTAGACAGCTTCGCTAATTTTGGGACATGTCAATTTAATGCTATATTCATTAATTATGGGCGTATATTCGACTTGAATTTTTTATCATTATAATTTATTAACATTAAATCAGGTTCTGATTTATCAGGACATTTTAGTATTTACCTCACGCCACTTTTATTTAAATTTTAATTGGTTAATTTTGTAAAAAAAGATTTCGGATGCTGCTTCTGAGTTTTATAAAATGTTGGATAATGGTTTGGAATTATTTGCTCCAAAGAAATTTGTTGGTTCGAATTATGATGAACCATGGTTCAATCGTCGATTAAAAAATATTTCATACCGTAAATCAAAAACTTTTAAAATTTTCAAGCGCTCTAGAGAAGGAAAAATTATTTGCGAATTATGCATGAGAGTTCAAATTTCTCAATGGTGTCCTGTATAAGATGTATGTTTTACAGATTAGAAGCGAAATGTATACTAACCCTGAACGATTTTTTGCATTTATTGATTGAAGAAAGAAAACAAAGGGTTACCCACGGGTTATGACGTACACTAATGCTCCATTTGCAGGTCCTCACGAAATATGCAGTGCGTTTGCATATTTATATATTACGGAGGTTTCGAATGATTTAGAATGTTTAAATACTGCTGGTGGGTTTAGTTCAGATGGTATCTCACCATTTATTTTAAATAAATGCACACATTCGTTATGGTAACCTTTACCTCATTTGTTTAACGTTAGCTTTTTGAGGGCTGTATTTCCTGAAATTTGGAAAAAATCAATATTTAAATCAGGTAGAAGAAGCGATATTACGTGTTATAGAGGCAAAAATAGAATAGGTTCTCGCCAACAAGTGTTTCTTCAAGGTAAATAAACAATTACCAACTTGATGGTTTTTTCTAGTGACGTTTTCGAGACTTTTGGAAACCGTGGACAGCTGGATGTGATCTTTACAGATTTTTCGAAAGCTTTCGATAAACTATATCACGCAATAATTCTTCTGCGTAAATTAATTGCTTTTGAATCCGATTTCATTCTGATTAAGTGGGTTGCGACGTATCTTTCAAACTGTGTGCAATGCGTCAATATCGCACAGTCCATTTCGTTCTTGTATGATATTCCTTTTCGAGTTCCATATGGTATTGCTTTACATAATATTTATTAATATTGTAGTCTAATGTTTTAAGTTTTGTAAGCGTTTATTAAATACAGATGACCTAAAAAGGTAAGCGAACATATAGTCTGTTTATTGAGAGCTCGATGAATTTTATAGTTGGTCTACAATAAATAAGTTGCCACTAATTGTTAATAAATGTAAAGTTATGACTTTTTCTAGAATGCGGCATTTGCCTAAACATTTGCTATGCTGGGTTTTATTAAGCGTCATGGTGATAAGTTTTCTGATGCTTTGACTTTAAAATGTTTTTACGTTACCTGTGTTAGGCGGATATTACATTATCACATTTATATAGTTATATAAATATAATTATATTTTTTTACAAAGAAAATACTGTTATATTTAGCTTCTAGAAGCTAAATATAACAGTATTTCCTTTGTAAAAATATAAAGGGCTGAAACCTCACGAGGTGATCAGAACTTCGGTCTTTGGTATCTTCAATAATGTCATAAAGTTGGTGTGACAGTTTTGACATTATTGATTTCTATTTTAACCAAATTATATTTACTTATACAACAACAGACAAACAGGTCAAAAGCTTCAATAACATGGGTACAGGCATCCAATTTAAAACGAAAAATCGTATTCTAGAACTTTATACCGAAAATAGTATAACAAACTATACTAATACTTCTAACCGTTTAACTGACTATATTCCAGGAACTTATCCAAAAACTCATTTTAGAATCCCATTTACAAATTGCATGTCAAATTTCATAACAAACGGGTAAGGAATAACTAAGTTCCATCCTACTTGGCCATATTCCAGAGCTTTATCCAAAAATCATTTTATAATCCCATTTCCAACACACATATCAAATTTCATCATAATCGGTTAAGAAATAGCAAAGTTCCATCATACTTGGCCATATTCCTGAACTTCGTCCAAAACTCATTTCAGATTCCCAATTTGAATACACATGTCGAATTTTATCATAATCGGTTGAGAAATGGGCAAGTTCCATCATATTTAGCCATATTCCAGAACCTGATACAAAACTAATTTTAGAATCCCATTTCCATTACACATGTCGAATTTCATCATAATCGGTTGAGAAATAGCCAAGTTCCAACATACTTGGCCATATTCCAGAACTTCATCCAAAATTCATTTTAGAATCCCATTTCTAACATACAAATTAAATTTCATAATAATCGGTTGAGAAATAGACAAGTTCCATCATACTTGGCCATATTCCAGAACTTCATCCAGAAATCGTTTTAAAATTCCAGAACTTCATCCAAAAAAAAATTTAGAATCCCATTTCAAATACAAATGTCGAATTTCATCGTAATCGGTTGAGAAATGGGCAAGTTCCATCCTACTTGGCCATATTCCAGAACTTCATCCAAAACTCATTTTGGAATCCCATTTGTAACATACACATTGAATTTCATAATAATCGGTTGATAAATAGGCAAGTTCCATCATATAAATAGTTTGTTAATTATTCACTACATCCAAATCCAACCCCAACTCAACTCCAACTCAACTCCAACTCAACTTCAACTCAACGCGCAAATTGACCCCTAATTTAACCTTCAAATCAATTCCCAATTCAATGCCCAATTCAATAATCAAATAAGCATGTATAAAAAAATCGTAAATATTTATAAAAGCAGGTATTTTGGGTCAATTCGTATGGCAGGTACCCCACCCCTTTGACGTACAGTCTCCAAAAGCTTTTCAAATCTCCGCCTTGACCATAGAAACAGATTGGCGTAAAAAAAATCCAAATCGGACAAGCCGTTCTCGAGATACCATGGGTCCAGACACACAGACACACAGACACACAGACAGACGGACGGACATTTTTTTTTTTTGACGGACGGACATTTTTTTTTTTTTTGCATTTTCAGACTCAGGGACTTTCAAAACGTCGAGAAAAGTGGTTTTGGACCAACCAAATTTTTCGTCATTTTTGACAGGATTTCAATACTTTGGTCTTTTTAGACCGAAGTAAAAATATAATTATATTTATATAATTATATAAATGTGATAATGTAATACCCGCCTTAGGTCAGTGTTAGAATATGCCTAAGTAATTTGGAATCCCTTCTATATAAGCATTCTGATAGAATTAAAAGCATCCAGAAACAGTTTTTGATTTTTGCACTACGACGTTTACCAAATTTGAATGAAAATTTTATTCGTAAACAAACCTTAGTTAAAACGTCTTTTATTAAATTTGTAAACTTTAGCGCGTACCGTTTAGAGCTTTACCAGTGCGGTTGGGGTTTTTGCGTTTCCCGTATTGCGCAAATAGTTTTAAAAATACCGAACCTATTTTGAGTCCTTCTGTTGCTTTCAATCGTAGTAGGCTGAATAATAGATGTCATACTAACAAAAACAGTAAATGTGTTAATCGGATTTTTTTACTTTTGGTCAATATATTGACTATATACAGACTCTACAATGTACCAGAATTTACCCCCAAGTGAAAATTTGTTTGTACCCGAACGTTTCATTAAAAGTTGGTTAAAGCCCACCGTATACATATATCTGTATTATGTTGCAGTTTGGCAATACCAGTACAGGGATTTTGGTCGCAAAATGAGGATTGAGGATTGAGAATTTTGTATATGTACACGGTGTATAATATACATTTTGCTATTGTGTGCCGTCAAATATTTGTATTGTATTAGTGTATTTTCTCATGCGTTTTCTCATGGGGTAAGTATCAAAAACAAGCCAAGCGGGTGAATCGGTTCAAATTTTTGGTGCTTACGCTCGCCTTGAGTTATTTTTCCCTTTCTTCTTACTAGTGGAATTCATTCGTTTATAAAAAACCAAAACAAAATACATAAATCTAACCAAAACAATTTCTCGCAAATAAAAAAAAACAAAAAGCAACATAAATTAATGATTTTTAATTTATGTATTCTTCGTCGGCTCGATTCGTAATATTTTTAATTTTTAAATTTTGAACAAAGGAACCAAAACAGAAAGTAAGAAAATAAAATGATTTTATTTATTTTTTTGGTATTGTGTTGCCTTGCAGCTCGTGAGGGTTGTTCGTTGTTCCTTTACAATGTTATGTCGAAGTGTGCGAACATTTTATTCTAAACAAAAAAAAATTGTGTATAAAAAAAGGTTACGCAAGTTAAAAATGAAAGTAATAAAATAAACCATCTCGCTTTTTTATTTGCTGTGTATATGCTAGAATAAAATTTCTCCAACTTTGGACACAACATCGTATAGGAGCAAGCGACCATCATGAGTTGCAACACGTCACAATACTAAACAAAATAAACAAAATCGTTTTGTTTTCTAGCTTTTTTGTTTTTTTTTTGGTTAAAATTTTTTATTTTGAGTCTCTCTCGCTTCGTAATATTTTTAATTTTTTTTCTTCGGAATTTGTTGTTCTGTCTCAGTCTCTCTTAATACTTCCTCTCAATCGTTCTCTTCTGAGCTTATTTTTCTTATTTGTATCATGTTATCCCTATTACTCGCGTCATTTTATCTTTTTTATTTGCATCATATTTAACAAAAAACAGAAAGAAAAAATGCACATTCAACACCAATACAATTTACCAATACTATTGCCTTCCGGTAATCCTCAAATCAATCCTCATTTTGCGACCAAAATCGCTGTCCAGATACCACTAATTCGTAAAGCATCTACCAAAAATAGTTCCGCACCCATAAAAGTTGTGAGACCCAAGTGGTTTGTTAAAATGTACATATTATCATAAATTAAATGTCCATTAATACACAGAAAATTTTAATATCGCACAAGATTATTCATCATTAATTTTTCGGTGCTGTACTGTATTGCATACAATTATTTTGAGTCAGAGAACAAAACAAAACCAAAGAGAACAAAATATACCGTGAGTCAAAGTCAAACTCATAGCTAGAACAAATTAATACATTTTGAAGAATCCGGCCTCTCTCAGCAGTCTCTTTATAAATTGATATAAGATTCCTTTATTCTCTTTTCATACATTTTGGAATGTACACTCTCCCTATATATTTTTAAGCTCGAAGACTAAGTCGTTAGGTTTTAAATTTGTCACCAATCATGCAAAATTTACATAAAATGAAATACTACGTATTTATTTGTTAATTTTGCAATCAATAGTCGAAGGCGTAAGCGATACAATTTCATGAATGAGTTTGCAGAAAAAGCCCGGGAAAGTAGGCATTCTGTAAAAATAACCATATTTTTTAAGTGTATGAGTTTGACTTTGACTCACTGTATGTATACGTACCTATTCAAACAGTGAGTATCAATAAACTTTTTTACCACACAAATAATTTTATTAAGCTTTTATTGTTTTTGGTCGGTTAATCTATGATAACGATTTTAATTAAAAATCATGGCTATGATTTGACAGTACGAGCTTATACATTTATTCGCTTGAATAATATCGCGAGTAGATTTAGGCCGTTTCTTAAAATTTGGCCGCAATTATAATGAACCGGTGCAAATAGAATTCTAAAATGATTTGAAACAGTGCTTGGTAAATCTATACTGGAAGTAGGTATACGTAAGCACATAGTTATTAAAAGATTTCAAGCAAATACATTTTATAGGAATTGTCAATTAAATTAAATCGTTTTGTATTACAGACACGTAAATACGTTTTATAGCGAAACAATACTAGAATAATATAGTTTATGAAACGCCGACTCACATTTTCATAAATAAACTTAAATTTTCTACTGAACCTATTTATAACAGAATAGTTCGTTTAGTTGATTATCTCCACCGAAAGATATTTTAATTAAGTTTAATCTCAGCGTACAAATATTATTTGACTTGTATGTACTGTAG
Source organism: Tipula helvola (assembly GCA_963556165.1). Classification (NCBI taxonomy): domain Eukaryota; kingdom Metazoa; phylum Arthropoda; class Insecta; order Diptera; family Tipulidae; genus Tipula; species Tipula helvola. The sequence goes on from OY744481.1 coordinate 54,998,532, forward strand.
TCAATAAATGTAATAACTCGTTTTTAATGTCGTGTATTGTTATCGTATATTATTGATAACAACATAAATATCATATTTACATATACTGAAAACGGCGAATTCCCAAATTATTACTGATAGCCATGTATTGTACATAAGATAAGCAATTTATGTTTTTTTTTCAATGTCTATTTCAGTATACAGCATGTCGTCGTTAATAAATACTGCAAAAGTTTTGTTTAAAAAACGGCCATTAATTGCCAATTGCATCATCTATGGATCGTTGTATGTGGGTGCTGAATTATCACAGCAAGTAGTAACCAAAAAAATTATGGTAAGTTTACTATCCAGTGTGAAATAAATAAATTTGGTTCTATATTTCTAATCACGTGCGTTTATTTTTAGGCAGTGCCCAAAGAGCCAATTGATAAGCCACTCTTAGGTAGATATGCTATAATGGGTACATTTATTTATTCGCCTATTTTGTATTCTTGGTTTGTGTATTGAATTTCTAATTATTATTTATATTTTTGTTTTTGGTTGCCTATCCGCACATAATACATTTACATTTAGGTATTAACCAAATAATTTTATTTATTTCTATTTACACACAGGTATAAGTGGCTAGATAAGACATTACCTGGAACCTCTAAAAAAATCATCATTCGAAAACTATTGTTGGATCAATTTATATTAACGCCACCATTAGTAGTGATATTTTTTGTTGGTATGTACTCTATACTATAAACTAATTGTAAATAAACATGCTACATATTTCTATACACGTTTACAGGTATGGCACTAATGGAATTTTCGCACGAACCATTTCGAGAGTGTCGTGAAAAATTTATACCAACATTCCAAAAATCATGTCTATTTTGGTTACCCGCACAAACCATAAATTTTGCTTTTATACCGTCACAATATCGAGTGCTTTATGTCGGCACATGTGCTCTCATCTGGGTGAATATACTGTGCTGGATTAAACGACAGCAACAACAACAACCGCTAGAAACCATTACGAAGCGTAAATTGAATTAAACGTATACGGGGCAAAATGGAAACATAGAAGAAAATGGATTTTTATTTGTTTGTAAGATAGGAGGAAAAATAGACAAAACAAAAGAAATTTTTTTTTCTGTATCATACGACGATTTTTATAAGAAAATATACGGTTGCTTATAATTAAATTAAGAAATAAGGCAAAATGTTTTGTTTGTATTATTAAATATTAATGCTTATTAGTTTTTCATTAGCTTATTTAACTTTTAGTTTTTTAAGCATATTATGTATTGTGTAGTATATGTATTTTTATGTTTTTGTGTTGTGTATGCGTGTGACCTGCTTAATTGCCTAATTGATTGGCTTAAAATGAAACAAAATGTAATAATAAGATTTCTTGTACTTTCTTCGCTTTTAATAATTTCTCATCGTCATTTGTATTGTTTCAGTAAGATAGAGGAAATGTGATACTGTTAAGTAACACAAACTAATTTATTTATTTACACAAAAAAAATCCGAAAATTTCAATATTAAACTTAACTAAATCATCCAATTTAATTTCATTCGCCCGTTTAAATATTTCAGTACTACGGTTCGCCTAAATGTCGATACTATATAACAGTTTGAAACTGTTCTATTCTAACCTAGGTGTCACAAAATCGTATTTTTTTCTGTACCTAGTAATAGAGTTTTATATGGGTAGGTCGTAGGTAGTTTAGGTACTAGAAGATTGTTAAAACTAAAACTGTTAAATTGGGTCAACATTTAGGCGGATTAATTTACTAGAATACTCGACATATCGAAGGCCATGCTTCGCAAATTCCATTCCCAACATATCATTGGTGTCGTCAAGGCTGGCATCCAAGGTGGTGGACTGGAGGGTGATGGAGAACTACACGGGTAGTGATCATAACTACACCTTTATGGAAAATCGCTGGTTACGTTTTTAGAGGCAAACCTTGGAAATGGTCTACCGGTTCTGCAGGACAATATAACCAGGAGTGATTTCGAGGCTAAGGTTGATGAAATCGCCCAGCTTATCCAGCAAGCCTACGACGCAGTAATGCCACGGAGAAAACAGTGGAGTGGAAGACCTATTGGTGAACGGACGAAATAGCGGAACTTAGGACGAGCAGAAAATAGAAGTTATCCAGTAAGCAGATCAGACGAGTACAGGGTGGCAAAGAAAGAGTTCGGTATTGCCTTACGGACTGGTGAGGTTCGATGTTGGCAGGATATTTGCCATGAGGTGGATGTTGACCCGTGGGGCAAAGATTACAAATTGGCCATGGGCAGACTGGGTTCCATGAACTTATGCAGCTCAATGGATGCAATGGTGATGCAAAACATCGTCAATATACTGGTCCCAACTCATGTCTTGGGGTCGGAAGCGGATCCAGAGCAGGTTGGTATTGTCGCCGAATTCACGGAGGAGGAGCTGACAGATGCCGTTGTGTACGGTAGTTACCCACAGCTACTGCTCACATTATATAATATTTGCCTTGCGGCGGGAGTAATCCCTAAACGCTGGAAGGTGGCCAAACTCGCGTTGATCGAAAAAGGTAAGGGAGGGAATCCTGACTTTCTGTCGAATTATAGCCCTATTTGTGACACGATGGGGAAACTGTTGGAGAAACTGCTGAAGATGAGGCTGGACTCAGCCATAAGAGCTGCGGGTGGTCTTTCTCTAAGGCAGCATGGCTTTCGGAAAGGTCACTCATCATCCATCAATACCAATATGGAGGTAACCAGTGCGGTTGCTCGGGCGGAGAGAGTGAGCCACCAGGCGAGACCATTATTGTTTCTCGTTACTCTGGACCTCAGGAACGCTTTTAACTCGGTGAAATGGGAGGAAATACTAGGAGTGCTTCGGCGGTCATTTAAGATTCCGAATTACCTCTTTAGGGTGATGTATGACCACCTGCGAGACAAGAGAATTTTGCATGAGACGGCAAGTGGAGTTGAAAGGAAAGAATCACTGCCGGAGTGCCACAGGGTTCGATTCTTGGTCCAGATCTGTGGAACGTACTGTATGACGGCTTGCTCCGGCTTGAAATGCTGGACGATATATCCTTGGTGCGTTATGCGGACGACATCGCCGTGGTAATAATGGCTAGAGGTACTGAGCTGGCCCAGTTTAGGATCAATCAGGTGATGAAAAGAATAAACGCCTAGATGGAAGGTCATGAGTTGGAGTTGGCAATCCCCAAGACAGAGATTGTCATGCTTACCAAGAGCAGGATACCTATTATTATTCTCATGACGATGGGATGAGGGTGATTCACACAAGAGGAGCAGCAAGATATCTGGAAGTCACATTGGACAGTCGTCTAAGCTATGGAGAGCACATCCCAAAGGTATGTAAACGGGCGAAAGTAGTTACTGCGTCTTTGAGCAGACTGATAGCCGATGTGGGGGGATCACGCGAAAGGTCCTTATGTCAGTGGTGCAGTCGATCCTCTTAAATGAAGCAGAAATTTGGGCTGGCGCTATGATCCACCAAAAGTATCGGATGCGAATGCTATCGACTCAGAGGAAAGGGGCACTGAGAATGGCGTTCGCCTATAGGACGGTATTTGATGTTGCCGCTTGGCTGTTGCCGGAGTAATACTAATACAGAGCTAGGGTTGTAGATGGGAGACAACGAATAAGGGCCGATGGACGGTCAGACTGATCAGGGTCCATGAATTAACAGATGTCATGGTGAAGTAAATTTTTTCGTGTGCCAGTTTTCGAAGGGGCATGGGTACTTCAGGGCCTACCTCCACAGGATGGAAAAGCTGAGGTTCCTCAGTGTTTGTACTGCCCAGAGGAGCGGGACCATTTGTATCACACTTTCTTCAGGTGCGATGGGTTCTCGATGGAACGGAGAGGCATGGAGGGCAGTAGCATATTACGTAGAGGCGATACTGCGACAGAAGAGGGAGAAGGGTTGCTTAACGGATTCATAGGAAGCAATAGAAGGACGAGGGATATAAGCAGTGCGGACCAGACCGAAGTAATGCGGAAGCGGTTCCGGTTTGGATTTTCCGTGGTCTGTAGGGGATTTTTTAGAGAGTCAAGTCTCACACTGTTGGGCGGAGTGTAGCTAGAAATATTTAACACTCAACATGTCAAAGTAGAGAAACTACAAATGGGAGTTTGAACTGCATAGGAGATATACACCGATAATTATATAATGGTGAGTAATTTAACAACGTCATTGTTGAAAGTATTCAATTTAGAAATGATTGACACGCAAAATGAAAACATCACACAAAATAAAAACATCTCAAGTCACATGAACCTAACCTTCAACCCAACTAAGGCTCAATTTAATTTTAAGCCCTTGCAAGTTATGTCATATTTGTGAGAAATCCCTCCTCTGAGACATAATACATAGAGAAAAAGAGCTTATATCAAAATGGTACTTGGTGATTTGAATTCCGCAATGTATGCCCTTCACAGACTTCATAGTCACTATATGAGTTAATCTCTGAAATTTGTGCTGTTTCATATAATAGAGAACAACGTCCTTGTTCCGTGCGCAATTCGTCGATTTGTTAATTTTCAAACAAAAATTTGGAAGATCCCTATGGCTCATGTCAAGAATGCACTAAGTGATTTGAATTCCAATGGAAGCCTTTTTCAACCTATGTACATAGCCACTATATGAGATCTGAGATTATGCTCTTTGATAAAACAGAAAAGACGTCTCTGTTCCATGCGAAACTTTAAAAAAAAAATTTGGCAAAAGCCCTACGGCTTATATCGGGACTGCACTGAGTGCTTTAATTTTTAGAGATTTTCAAAATAGGTTTTTGCAGCCAGAAAGTAATAAGTTATATTTTTTACTGCAAAAGTACTAAAAGTTACTCAACGACATGTTTTTCTCAAAAGTAAAGCGATTTCAATTGTCTCTCTGGCATCCATTCAGTGTACCAGTGCAATTCTAATGAAGATGTGGAACCTGCAACAAAAACCAATATGCTACCGCTAGTGGATTTGAAAGTTGAACCAGCCAAAGGCTCCTTACAACCAGAACCCAGCACCAAGTCAACCGCTATTAATGCTCATTCTGTAAGCTAAGAGAACAGTGAAGAAGTACTAACTTCGCTTGCCATATTATATACGGCGGTCCTACAAATTGAAAATGGGGGAAACACGTGGCAAGAAGTTCGTGGGTTGTTAGACTCCTTCTTGAAGGTCCTTCTTGTTCTGAACCTATCAGAAGTGTCAAAAGAATGGGTTTTTTCACACAAGATGAGGAATTAAAAATCGATCAGGGAATTTTAGGAAATAGAGGAAATCGCAAGCAAGCCAATCAAGGTAGACTAATTGTCTTATTAACGTTCAAACACCATACTTCACATAGTTAGGAGATTTATACAGCCAAGCAAGTCTCATATTCAATGCTTTGGAGAGAAAGCTATCTACTAATCCGCCACTAAGTGAAGTTATTCAGCCATAAGACATTTAGTCGTAGTTTAGTTCCACTACAAAACTACAAGTGGTGTTTGATGGCTCGGCAAAACCAAAAACTGGATATTCCTTGAACGATCAACTGATGACAGGTCTACGGTACAGCAAAACCTAACAAAAATCGATGGTCTATGTCAACAACTCTGGTTTCAAAAATTGAACTGGGATTATGAATTACGAGATATTCATAAAACAAAATGGTCGAACTTCCGAAATGAGTTGAAGATACTTGAAAAATTGCAGGTATCAAGATGGCTGAGCACTGGAAAACAATTTGGGAATCATGGATTCGCTGGAGCAACAAATAAGCATCCGCTGCAGCCTTATATTCCAGATCAATGAAGGACTTCGGAGAAGTAAACCGATAGTGGCACCGATAAAAACAGTCAGCATCCTAAACTAGAGTTATGCGTAGCATCCTTACTGGTTAAGATACTTGAAATCACTACCAAGTCCCTTACACTTAAAACGAAACCAGTTGTGAAGTTATATTCGGATTCCACTATTGTGCTGAACTAGCGCTCTATGCACCCAAAACGTTGGCCTACCTACATAGCCAATAAGACAAGCCAAATTTTGACATACACCAACAGAAATCAACGGCACCATTACAACGTCAAGCGAGAATCCTACCGATTATGCCTCCAGAGGCTTACGCCCTAACTTATAAACCATAAGTTGTGATGAAAGGGCCGAAAATGTTACAGATGGAGCAAATTCACTTACCCAAGGAACCTGAAGAAATTGCCTTACCAAAAGATGACTTTGGTCAAGGTGCAATACCGATTATGATGAGATTGTATGTAGCGTTGATAAACTGTCCAGCATAGTGTCAAAGTTTCCAATTATTCTGAAAGTGCTAGCCAGAATTGGAAGATTGAAGTTCAACGCAAACCTACTAATTCATATAAGAATGGCTGGAACTTTATCAACTGAAGAATTGCTGTGGGCTGAAACATGTTCGTTTCTACTGATCCAACACACAAGATTCAGAAAGAAGTTGATTTAGTAAGAAAAAGGGTTGGGTTTTCTCTCTGGTGAGACCTTTTTTCAAAACTGATGTCGATTACGATGGTCCATATTCCATCAAGACGCACCAACTAAAGAACTCAAGAGTCATTAAAGGCATGTGCACCTGGAAATAGTTACGAATCTCAGCACTGAAAATTTTCTAGCTGCCTCAATTAGATTGCATGTTGTAAGGGGGATTTGTAGTGACATTTTTACCGACAACGGAACCAACTGCGTCGAACCTAGAAATCAACTGCACGAACTCAGAGAATTGTTAGAAAATTCGAAAGTTAGGATGGCAGCATAAAAACTAAACCACCATAAGCAGCTGGTGCAGACATGGAACAGCCGGGTGAACGGAAGTGAAGAGAAGAAATAAAGGACATGCTATCACCAGGCAGTTCATAATTTGCTACAGCAGAATGCCACCACTCAAACGGAACACGACCATAACGCTGGAGCAATCGTAAAAGAGATATTCACACAAATAGTAGTTACAAAGGAAATTGAGAGAAACCTACAAGCCGAAAAGTCCTCTAGCCTTATACACTCGGCGATGACACCACAGAAAATTAGTATGATTGTCGTGTCGCAGTGGAATGGCCGATGAAGGTGTTTCTGGTCACTAAAATCAATCGCAACAGCATTACGAAAAGCGGCCCAGCGAGAAAACTTTTTATTAATCCACGTGAACAACGATCAAGAATTGCGTAAAACGCGTGAACAGGTACCAGGCTTTCAGCGACTGTTAAATACCCAATCCCTTAAGATGGAAGATGTTGCCATCACACAAAGTGCGGATACAATTATGCTGGAAGGCGAGACTAAAGCGGGTGACGAGATGCGTATACTGCTGGTGGGTTGAGTGAATAACAGGAGGATGTAAATGCCCTGGAAGGGCAACACCGCAATGTCATCCTTTGCGCAGGTAGGGACAGGAACGTTGCACATTTAGCTGCATCGGCTGCAGTTGGCTCCGGAAAAGACTGAAGCAGTGGTAATGGCAGCTAGAAGATCCCTTCACTCAGTGAACTACAATGTCGAGGGAATTATAATTAACCCTACGACGCGAATTAAGTACCTTGGTGTATGGCTGGATTATCGACGTTGCTTTCAAGAGCACATAAGCCAAATGACGATAAAGGTAACTAAGACAACAACAGTACTTGTCCGATCGATGACCAACGCTGGGAGACTAAGTGCAGGAAAGAGGAGGCTGCTCGCATCGGTGGTTACATCCATAAATGAACCAAGCTTTAAACTTAGCCAGGGCTCGTGAACAACTGGAGCGCATACAACGTTCCATCGCGTTACGTGTATGCAGTGCTTATAGGACGGTTTCCAAGGAGGCCATTCTCGTAATATCCAACATGTCACCTGTTACCTTGATGGTGAAACCTAGATTGACGGTGCTGGGAGGGGCCCCAAAAGAAGAGGCCAATGAGGAGCTGATGCAATAATGGCAGGCAAGATGGGAGAATGCGGACACCAGGGCTTGGACGAGGCAGCTCATTCCTAGCATCAATGAGTGGGTGGAGCGAAAGCATGGGGATACCAACTTTCGTCTGACACAGTTTTTATCGAGTCGCAGCTGTTTCAACAGCTACTTCTGTAGGTTACACATTATAGAAACATCTAACTGTGGTTATTGCAGAGAAGAGGACACAGCAGAGCATACCATAATACACTGTATAAAATGGGAACGGTAAGACAACTAACAGCAAGAAACATAATTCCAAAGATGTTAGCTGAAGAGGAGGCCTGGAATAACATTTGTCAGATGATCAGGGTGATACTAACTCAGAAGATTAGAGACCGCATATCGAGTAATTCAAACTGAGTAGAACAAATTGACAATGGACATCCAGCGGCTGAAGTAATGCAAAAATTGCAATCCCAGTCGTTGCGAGGAGATGTGGAGGGATTTTTAGTCGGTAAATGTCCGGCACAGCGCCCATTAGGGTTTTCTCCTCCCTACAAAAAAAACAACAACCAGCGATAATGCATAACCCTAATCGCGAAGGAGTTATTGCAAATCTTAGGAATTGAACAAAACCGTACCACCAGTTATAATTCCAAGAGCAATAGCTATAGCATGATAGATTGATAGAGCGTTGCGGGATAGAACATTAAAGACAGCCATCATGTGTCTTGATAAACCCGACTAGACGAAAATTCTACTATCAGTACTTTTGGGACTACATACAAAATTTATTGATGAGCTAGCTACATTCGACCCAAGCGGAGTTGGTGTGAGAATTGCAGGACAATTCTTAGAGAAGCAAGATGTAGTAATGGCACAGTCGGAATTCGTTAGAAATTTGAAACAGCATTTTAGCGAGATCAGGCAGGAAACTACGACTAGATATGCTCGAGATATGCAAGACTGGTAAAAAGCACAACATTTTTGTTTATTTTAATACAAATCTTAATTACCGCCTTCAAAATAGGCTCCTTTTGAGCCAATACAAGCATGCCAATGGATAATCCATTTTTTCATACACATCTTGTGGGCCGGGATGGTCTTTAGTTCCTTCAGCGAATTTCTTTGAATAGCTTTTCAATCGACACAGGGAGGAGGGATCCAAATCTGGCGAGTACGTTGGCTGAGCGATGACTTTTATTTCGTGTTTGGCCAAAAATTCAGTCACAATCAGGCTGAAATGTGATCACGCATTATCGTGGTGAAAAATCCATGAATTGTAAGCCCACAAATCCAGCCGTTTACGACGAATTGACCCTCTCGAACGAATTAATGGTAAACCAGACCACGATAATCGAAGAAAATGATGAGCATTACCTTGATTGTCGACCGACTTTGATATAGTTTTTTCGGTTTGGCTCATTTTTGGTGCGCCATTTGCTAGATTGTTGGGCAGTTTCGACGTAATATTTATAAACCCGCACGTCTTGTCACTAGTAATAATTCGTTTGATGAATGTAGGGTCACGAGTCACGTTGGCAAGCATCTCTTTTGCAACCTCCACTCAACGTTATTTTTGTAAAAAATTCAGGTTTTTCGGCACTAGTCGAGCAGCAATGCGTTTCATACCTAAAACATCAACCAAAATGTCTTGAGTCGATCCATAAGAGATGTTGAGAGCTTTTTATATCTCCCTAATGCCAACACTACGATTTTCGAGCACAATTTTCTTCACTTTTTTTATGTTATCGTCGTTAACAGAGGTAGATCTCTATAGAGTAGACTCCCCAAAACACTTTTGCAACATTTTCAATGATTTCATAGCCGTAATTCCATTGGAAGCACAAAATTTCCAGCAAACTCGTTGTTCAATATTTTTTCATAGTAAAAATCGCCAGACACACTTTTCGCGTCGTAAACAAATGGCTGCCAAACATTAATGGACGTATTCTGCTCAAGCGTCACACGAATGTCAAAGAAGATTGTACCAACCTAGAAAAATTCAGAACAACATTTTCGACTCAAATACGAGTTTTTGTTTAGCAACTTTATTAATCAGCTGTATTTCAATATTTATCCATATCATACAAATATTTCTTAATAATATCTAAAATTAAATTGAGATCTGTCTCCGATTCAACACGATTCTTATCCGCCACAATTCCCATTTGCAAACTACCGTTATACGAAAATATTGAAATTCCAACACCAGTAAGTCCACGATTTGGTAACCAAAACGTCAATAAATCAATAGTACAACCCAATATGGTTAATTGACATGATGGCCCCATTAAATTACTAATCGCCATCGTGCTATGTTTACTGTAAAGTATATGACGTAAAATATATGATGGCAGTAATCCAGAAAGGAATGACATAATCCAATAATTGACCGTATATTCATAACGGTGTATCGATTTTGTGTATTGCTGCACATTTTTGATATTTTGCTCAATAGTTTCCGGATTCTGGTCCCGTATCGGCATTGTTTGGAGGACGACTGTAAAGCTATTGCGCAAATTTGTTTCAGAAGTATCTGCGTGAACAAAATAATAAACATCTTCAAAATATCCATAAAAAGTAAACACATGTCTCACTTACCACCAAAGCGTACGGGTAGGACAGCCGTCAAAATTCTGGGTACTTTAAAATGTTTAATTTCAAAATATTTTTTAAAGCCAGTGGTAACACATGCCAATATAACTTCTAGGAACGTTGTATCCGTTTGATGATTCCTCCGATCTTTTACAATGTTAATTAATTTCCTCCTGGGGTTTTCATGATTTTCATATTTTTCCGAATAAAATGAAATCAACTGAAAATGAAACCAAACCAAATAAACCATTTTTTAATTCAATTATATTGCCTTCGTTTGTAACATTATAATTTGCGGGGTGTATATGGGTATGAGTTGGGCGGAAAATTTTACTGTGCGTATTTGCAGTCCACGTGTTTATTTAGGTATGTATACAAAGTATATAGTAATGACCTGTATAATTGATTGCCAAAGACCATCTGTGGCCATCAACAAAAACCACCCTAAAAAATACAAAAAATATTTTACAACATACAAAAAAAAACCGATTTGCAAAAAGTAATCATAAATATTTATGCTGTACAGTTGTACACCTCACCGTCACCCCTATACCAAATAATGTATTTTTTTGTATTTTCATTTTTGGGGGGGAATTTGGTTACTCATACATTTTCCGCCAATCTTGTACCCGCATATTTTTATGTATCGTACACGCGTCTTACTTTATTTCCTGATAAACTACCCGATTGTATTCGATTGTGGTCCACTTTACGCGTAGACAAGCTCAATAAAATTGATGGCATTTTAATTATGGCCATTAAACCATTAAGTACTGCCCATTTTTTCATTTCCTTCGCTTTTCGACTATACAGCAATTTCATATAATTCATTTCCCGTTCGTATTCCAATACACACGATGAATCACAAAATGTTTTTATAAAAAATTCCAATAATGCCACCCCATCACCGATGGCATGATGTACACGGAAAATTATCTGTTTATGGAATGAGATGGAATAATTTGATTAAAAATCATTATTTGGGTATATTGGGTACTGTATGCATTTCGAATTAATTACCGGGTATTCTGCTTCCATCACACCATGACTGTTCCGGTTTAAATTAAATGGTTCGGGGCTTACAAGTATTTCCCACATGGCTTCATTGTTATGCGGCAGATTACTATTTGATAGGGATGAAATGATATTTTGTAGTGCGTCGAAATCGAGTCGAGTCTCTTTGGTGATGTCCATGAATCTATAAATAGAAAGAGAAAATTATTTTAACTCATGGAATTACGTTGTTGCATTGTCAAGATTTAAATATTTGTAGAAGTTTGGGTTTTGATTAGCAAATAAAATAGAAAAAAATGGCTGCCATAATTGCCAAGTTACTAAGAATTTGACAATTTTGCAAGCACAACCTAAATTTAACAATTTTTCCTAAAATCTCGAAAAAATTCTTGTGAAAATAATAAATATTTGTATAGTGGAAAGGCAAACTAATTGCCTGAATGTCGATAAAACATGAACATGTCGAATTTGTTCAACAAAAATCAAAAGTCCCAAAGGCAAATGAATTTTCTCGAAAATCGATTGAATCCACAAAATGTCAATGTACCAATATGGCCAGGCCCTGAATTCGGATTATCAACGAAATTTGCCGAAAATTGAAAACCCATTTCACGTTGAGCTCCTTTCAAGTTTAGCCTCCAACCCAACTTCCAAATCACTCCAACTTAATTTACAACCTCTAACTCAATCGCAACACAATTCCCATAGTAAGCACCAAAATTAACGCCTAAGTTAATCCATGAAACAACCTCCAACCCCAATGCAAGTTAACTCAACCGGAACTCAACTTCATACTCAACGGTCAACTCAATCCCGAAATACTCGATTCGAAAGCTACATGCGTATATGACTTCAACTCAAATCAGCTCAATATAACCTCCCACTAAACCGTCAACTTAACCCCAAATTAATGCTTAACCAAACAACTCACTCAAATTAATCTCAACTTTAACTAAAGACCTATTCAACCCTAACTAGACCTAAACTCAATCCTCACCCCAACCCTAAACATAACGATAACTCAACCCCAACTCAACTTTTGAATTAATCCGCAACTCAACCCTCAACTCAACCCTCAACTCAACCCTCAACTCAACCCTCAACTCAACGTTCAACTCAATCCCTAAATCAATACGTTCGAAAACTACATGGTTTCAACTTAATTTAATTTCTACCTCAACCGCGACTCAACCCCCAAATAAATTTTCAAACGAACCATATCGATCAATTCCAACTCAGCACCTTACTCAACAAGAACTCAACCCTAAACGCAACCTTCAAATCAACGTCCAACTTAATACTCAAATCAGCACAGTACGGGAAGTTACATGCTAACATGAACTCAACTAAGACAAAGTTAAGCTAACTCAATTCAACCGCCAAATTAATCTCTGACTGAACAGTTGAATGATCTCAACTCAACCCTAAACCCAACCCTAATCAACCCTAACTAGATCAAAAATGCAGTTTTTAACTCAATGGCGTACTCAACCCCCGAATCAACACGCGTTTAAAAAATTGCGTACATGAAGTAAACTCAATGTAATAGCCAACTCAACCCACAACTCTCCCCTAATAAATTCGCAACTCAACCCTAGACTGAATCCATAATTCAATAGGTCCGAAAGCCGCATGTGGCTAAGAACTCAACTCAATCTTAACTAAACCTCTAACTCGACTCCCCAACTCAATCCTCAACTTAACCCCAGACTCAACGTTCTACTGTTTCCTCAAATCAACGCGACTCAAAAAAAATTCGTACATAAACTCAACCCAAAATAATTCAAGCTGTCTTCTAACACAACCCCAAATAAATTCTCAACTTAACCGCCCTCTCTTACACAAATCAATTCTAACTCAACACCAAAACAACTCAACTCATACCAACTCAGACCTAGTCCAGACCCAACTCAACCTTAACTCGATCAGCAACCGAGACCTTAGATTAACCCCAAACTCATATCTAACTCAGTTTCCAAATCAATATAATCCTACAAACTGCTCACGTACATGCACTCAACTTTAGTAACTTTAATTCAACCCACCCAAATCCAACTCAACCCTCAACTCAACCTCAAACTAACGTTCAACGCAACCCTCAAACCAGCATATATAAAAAATTGCTCAACTGCTCACTAAACCCTAACCCATCCCTAACTCAACTCTAACTGAACCCCAACTCAACCCGCAAGTGTAATCGAACTCAACCGTAAACTCAACGGCCAACTCAATCTTCAAACCAGCATATCAAAAAAAAAAAATCTTTCAACTGCTCACTAAACTTTAACCAACCCCAATTCACCCCGCAAATAAAACCCAATTCAATCCGACCCTCAACCCCAAGCTCACCGCCCAACTCAATCCTCAAACAAGCATATATAAAAAATTGGCCAATATGGTAATATCACCAGGGGGTTTTCAATCAATTCGGTTAACAGGTACTTGATCCTCTCTGGACGAACAGTTTCCAAAAGCTTTTCAATTCTCCGCCTTGAACATAGAAATAAATTGGCGAAAAAAAACAAATCGGGCACAGACAGACATTCAAACAGTCCGAAGTCCTGACAGAGAGACAGACATTTTTTTTCTTTTTTCAAAACGTCGAGAAATGTGGTTTTGGGTTGGGCTATTTTTGACATGATTTCAATGGTGCTTTTGGACCGAAGTAATCAACATTCTCCGAAACCAGGATGCGGACACGTCAAACCTACGTTAATCTCCAAAACTTGACCCCAGCTCAACCCACAGTTTAACCATCATGACCCAAGCATCAACTCTATCCTCAAATCTACAGCTATTCCAAAAACTACATGAGTACATTAACTCAACTCAAAGCAACACTAATGTAATCCTCAAATAAATCTCTAGCTGCTCTAAACTCTAACAAAACTCCTACTCAACTCCAGCATATACATATGTACATATGTATAAAAAAAAATTGTTCAACATGGATCGAAAACCGCATAGACGATCACCCCATAGTTTTGTATCAATACGTACGTCAGGCACTCGATCCTCTTGACGTACAGGTTCGAAAATAGATAGAAACAGATTGTGCTCGATTCTACAACGATAAATTTGTCTTACCTTATTTCCCTGCTTCATATTTCAATTAAAACACAAATCTTCATAACATATTAAATCTCAGAATCGGGGTCATTACCGTTCGATGTTGAAATGCCGAATGCCGAATGTCGAAAGGTCGAACGCCGAAAGGCCGAATGGATCGGAAGGCCGAATGTCGAAAGGCCGAATGTCGAAAGGCTGAATGTGTCGAAAGGCCGAATGTCGAAAAGCCGAATGGGTCGAAAGGCCGAATGTGTCGAAAGGCCGAATGTGTCGAAAGGCCGAATGTCGAAAGGCCAATGTCTAAAGGCCGAATGTGTCAAAAGGCCGAATGTGTCAAAAGGCCGAATGTGTCGAAAGGCCGCATTCTCGTATAAAAATTGTTTGGTTGCATCAATGTCCACTGTAATGAGGTTTCAGTGTACATATATTATCATAATAGTTTTCTTTTGTTTTATTTTTCTTTATTTTGTAATTTTTAAGGATGAACGAAATTTAAACGTCTTACAGCAATTCTTTTATTCTTTATTAAGTATGTTTACGAGAAGATAGTTTCTAACATCTTTTCTCCAAGATTTTGGAGAAAAGATTTTAGAAACAGTCTTTTGAAAAACAGTGATACGTGGCCAGCCCGTGGAAAGGCCGATTGGGTTGAAGGGCCGAATTTTCATTAAATTTTCCTTCACTTAATTGATTGACATCAATATTTAAAACCCTTGAATTTATTTCGTAATGTAAAATGTAAACCCTGTGTATTTAGCATACATATTTCTTCTTCCGCTGGCGCTACATCCCATGAAGGGATTTGGCCGCCTCAACGATGCTCCTCCAAATATATCGATCCGCCACAAGAGAACGCCAGACACGGTGACCGAGTGTGTACAGGTCCCTCTCAACGTCGTCCATCCATCGGGTAGGTGGTCTCCCACGAGGTCCTACTTTCGCTGGTGCCGACTCCAAGGCCTGTTTAGTGGTCCGATTTTGTGAACGTAGTACGTGCCCAAGCCATCTCAGCCTTGACGATTTTATGAATCCTTTGATGTCGACTTTATCGAGATCATTTCTGATCTCGTGATTCATTCGCATTCTGTACGTGGCTCTCTCTTTAATGGGACCGAGAATTCTTCTTATCATCTTACGCTCAGTTACAGCGATTTTCGGGACGTTTTGCGCTGTTAGTGTCCAAGACTCGCAACAAAATGTGACAACTGGTTTTATCAGCGCCTTGTAGATGTCCAATTTTATTTTGCGCGATATATGAGGAGACTTGAAAATTTTGATATTGGCGTAAAATGCTCGGTAGCCTGCTGCGATCCTCGATGAAATGTCTACAGAAACGGAGTTTTGCTCAGTGATCAGTGATCCTAGGTATTTAAACTCATTCACCTTTTCATATTGAGTATCTCCTGAAATGAAGTCCCCACGAGTCTGCCTTCTCGCGGTCACCATGTATTTGGTCTTCGCTTCATTGATCTGAAGGCCTATTTGTTGGGCTGTTAATTCCAATGGGAGGAGGACCTCTTTCAGAGAGATGATGTTGCGAATGCAGATATCGTCAGCGTATGCTAATAGCTGGGTTGATTTATAATACAGGCAGCTACGCTGTGCTATATTAAGCTGACGAATGACATACTCTAATGATAGATTGAATAGAGTTTGAGCTATTGGGTCTCCTTGCCGCACTCCAGATGTTATCTCGAAGGCATCCGAAATTTTACCTTCTATTAGCACCTTACATATTGAGCCATCCATTAAAAGCTGGCACATTGAAACCAATTTTGACGGTATGCCCAGGTAGGACAATACGTTCCATAACGTTGTGGCGGTTCACGCATCTGTGCATGCGTTCGCCGTCACATACACGAACACAATAAACGGAAAACACCCTATACAGAAAAACATAAACAACTGAACTACGGTCTCTTCCACAACGACAACACAAAACAAAATAAATAATCAAATCAGTATGCTCTCAATCTTCAATGCGGTGACATGCCGCCCACATCGCGCGGTGGTGGTAATCACAACCAAATGGTGATTAATTTTAATACATTATAAATAATTTAACACATGTCATAAATAAATAAATTTATATTTAAATTTTGTATTAAAAATAAAACTAATTAATCATAAATAAATATAAATCAATTTAAATAATTAATTTACAATAAATAAAAATAAATAAATAATAGAAAACTTTAAATGTACAAAAATAACGCAAGCATATAGTTTCAAAAACGTATTCCTCTTACGCATACATATTAATGTGATCAAATTTTGTCGAAAAAAATTTATTTATTTTTCTTTTTTATTATAATTAATTAATTTTTATATGATAAAAAAAACTTAAGAAGATTTTAATATTTAAGGCGATTTACTATTAAACATTTTTATACAAAAATTTTGATGAAAATGTGAATTTTGTTTTTTCATAAAAATATAAATTTTGAAAATTTTCTGAAAAATTAAAATCAATTTCGACCTAAATGGCCTTTCGACACATTCGGCCTTTCGACACATTCGGCCTTTCGACATATTCGGCCTTTCGACATATTCGGCCTTTCGACATTCGGCCTTTCGATATATTCGGCCTTTCGACATTCGGCCTTCCGATCCATTCGGCCTTTCGACATTCGGCCTTTCGACACATTCGGCCTTTCGACATATTCGGCCTTTCGGCATTCGGCCTTTCGACACATTCGGCCTTTCGACATTCGGCCTTTCGACACATTCGGCCTTTCGACACATTCGGCCTTTCGGCGTTCTGCCTTTCGACATTCGGCCTTTCGACATTCGGCAAAACTTTTAAATTTTTGCCGTAGATGAAAGGACCGAGATAGTGTTTGAGCCTTTGGGATTACTGAGGACATGGGGGAAAAACTTCCTAACAGTTCACACTTTTAGAACTCAGCAAGCGGGGAAATAAAATAACCTAATAAATGTGAAATCATATCAACACATCCAATCTTCAGTGATCTGGGTTAATTTCGGTCATGAATGGAACACAAAAATCAATACCGACATTTTCAAATGCTCTGGCAGGATTAACATCATGATCCGGTAATAGTTGGCCTTTAATTTGTTCCGAAGTCCAAGGACGAGCATATACAATTTTGAACAATTTTTCGACACTTTTCCATCCTGACGCAAATTGCTAGATGAAACTCAGTTATTGACGTGTTTATGTGTCAGAGGTCTCCAAAATTGTCTCTATTGGTTAAAAATAAATCGATGTTGAAATAAACGTAAAACATTTACTAAATTGTACTTTAGCTGCTAGCTGGGCAAAAAGAACCGACGCTCACAACTACTCGAATTTAAATGATAATGACGTCTCCGTAAAAATTATCCGATGGATTAATCGTTGCGAAGGAACTTTCCCAATGGAATTCAAGATCAAAGCCTCTACGTGCCAATAATGCGAAGATGTTATTGTGTTAGGACAATTATGAAAAATTTCGTTTGGATGGAAATAATTTTTCTTCATCATTTACAAGTTAGAGGACAGTACAAATTACGAGAAATGGGGACATTTTTTGTAATTAGCTAAGGATTTAGCAGTACATTTTAGTTATGTTTCTCGTTACAGTAATTTGATGCCAACAGTTTTGTTACGTAATGGAAGCTAGGCTAAGGAAGGAGGAGGGGGGAGGTGATTAGATGTTATAGAACGAATTGTTACCCAACGAATGGGAGCTGTAGAAAACTAATACAATGGCACCTGGTATGAATAACCATTTATGTCACCTAATTCGACGGTTTGTGGGATTAAACGAGGATCGTTGTACATCGGATATGACGGTAGCATATCAGGATTATTTTGTTTAATGAGACAATTAATTGAAATATTAGCCCGACATTTTATACGTTCACCTATAAGGAATTACGGGCTGTTGTGGCCGACTTAATTTGAGATAGCTTCACATGTTGCTCAGTTTAAGCCAAAAAAATATTGTGCGTTGGTTTGAATAATTTTTTGGCAATTCAGTTTATATCATTGCTCAACTTTTGATAGTCAAATACCCCTAACTTATACTAACGATATTGCAGAATTGCAGTAATTGTCAAGAAGCTGTAGTCGTCAACGTGAAAACTGGAAACCAACACTGCCAATAAAATACCGATCTTCAGATAAACAGTCAAAAACAACCAAGAATCCACGAGTCAGAGATTCACCAGCAATTACATCCCTATCGGAAAACGACCGTGGTAGTCTAAGTTTCCGTAGAAATCTTTGGTATACTTATCTTACAAATCGCCTTACATGATCAACGATAATCAGTGTAGGTAGGTTTGTTTTGGTTAGTTTTGCTGAACTTGTAACGTCCGAGGCCAAATAATTGGATGTTCACCATAGTTTAGCCAGAATTGGTCTGTCCTTCTGATAATTTTCTCACAAGAACCCTAACCAACCTAATTAATTATTACATGGCCCATAATCGGATATCAAAAATAGGATAGAATGCCGAAACCAAAATTTGGAACGATATTCAGTTCACAGCCAGTGCGAGTACTCTATCTGAAATAAACGAAGTTGTGGGTAAACTTCAGAATACTCTGTCGAAGACTATTTACACCCACGCATTGTAATCAGCAGTAGTTCAAACACTTTTTCTTGACAACGTACTTGAAAGATTTTCTGAGAAAAAACAATCTTGTCCGAAGGTGATTTGTTGAGCCCTAGACATGGATGATCTGAGCAACTTTCTCACGAACCAACTCGACTCATACACATTGATCCCAAATCCCAGGCCAGTCAAACTTATTCCTAATAATAATCGGCCACTCACAGCCTCACTTACTCTTAACAAAATTTCAAAATTTTGCTTTATACACAGACAAGCGTCTTGGTTAATTCTAAATTATGTTTCAATTGCCTGCGTTCTAATCGTGCTGTGATGTGGTGTGTGCATGTCTTATGGTGCAAGTCAACACATCGCTTTTAAGCTTTAAAATCACCTCAAAACTCGAATACCACCATTACACAACTAGTGTTTCCACAGAAATTCTGGAATGGAGTTTTCTACGATATGAAATTGATATTTTGGATTGATTGGAAAACCTCCCAATTTCTGTCAAGCAGTTTTCCTCGTATTAAATTAAATTTGAAAAATCTTTCATGAAAATCTATCAACTCCGAAAGTAACCAACTTAATTTCGACTTCTCACATAATTGTGTTATAAACCTGGGGGAGGACAATACTCATCTCAATCAGGATGGTAGGTCGAATTGTTAATGTTCAGTGAAGTTATTCAATTTTAGGTGTGCACCGATATTGTCAAAATGTACCTACCGTCACATTCAAATTAACGAAGACCCAACTAATCTTTGGAGAAACTCATCAGGCAAACTACCACAAACTCAACTTAACTGTTGATAAATGCTTCCAAAAAATCTAAATCGTAGCGTTTGTTTGTCTCCTGTTCGCTGTTTAGTTTAAAATTTATCCTAAACTGGAATTCGTGACTGGACAAATACGATCCATTGGATTTAATCCAATGGCCACGGGCAAATTTATTCAATTCGCAGACGTTCATAGGGTGAAGTTTATGCCAAAATAACAAAATATAAACTGTGACCTAAAATTATTCAAATTTTCACTCAACAAATTTCCATTGTTGGACGAGAAAATGAAAATTTTTCAATTTCGACTCAAAGAAAATGGTAAAAAATTTGAGTGGAATTTGGTACTCACATTAATCTCCGTTATTGAGTGGAATTTAACATTAAATGTAAGATAAAGTTAAGATATAGTTAGAAATTATCGAAATCCGAGAGATTTCCGATTGTCTGCATAAGTGGGATGGTTTTTCTAATCTAAATATGTTTTCAGAAACGCTTCGTGCATATCGACGCAACCTGTATGAGTCAAACTACTTTCACTCAAATTTTTTATCAAATAATTTTTTGTTTTCATTTTTTTATCATTTTGTTTGAGTCGAAATTGGAAAGTTTAGGTTTTCTAGACCACCAGTGAAAATTTGTTGAGTGAAAACTGGAATACCTTTAAGGTCACAGTTAATATTTTGTTATTTTGGCATACACTTCATTCGTTTTCACTATCACTCAAAGTATTTTACAGAATTGTTTTAGAGATTAGTTTTTCCACATGAGCGACTCCTTGCTCAAATAAACACAAATTAGCCAGTGAGCTCTAAAGAAAAGAGTTTGAACCAAGCAAAAATTAACCGCCTTTTATCAATCTTCTTATGATTAAAATCCCCACAATTTGTCCTAAGCTTGTCTGCGGATACAATACAAACGCAAATAAACAAAAAAAACTCCTCAGGTTAAATTATAGGTTAACCCATAAACTATCCGCACAATAATCAATTTACCCAAAAAGCTTCTAATCAAATCCATCGTCGATGTATCCTTTTCATCTATATACATACGTATGTCGCATAATGTTGTGAACACAGAAAATTAAATTAAAGTGATTTAATCCTGAATGATCAATCTTCCCCCACCACATATATGTTGTACACATTACCATAAATTAATAATCGCATATACTACACAATGATACAAATACCCATCCCAGTTTGTATTCACACACATCATTTTCGAAATGATTAAATTTTTTTTTTTTTTTATGTCGAAAGGGGTCGGTGTGATGCGATCCTTTTTAGTTATTTTCTAAGGGTATTGTGAAAAATCTTAAAAGAATTATGTCTGCCATTCAAAGTGATAGATTACTATTATCAAACAATTGGTTTATCCTTTTATTTCTATATCATGTTTGTTCCCCTCGTTTTCCTTTTATCCTTTATTTATTTTTTTTTGTTTGTCTGCCTGCTCCAATTCACCACAACCACACAACAAATAATCATAATAATGCTGGCAATAAAAGAGGCATTCAACAAATTGTTACATAACACAGAATAGAACACCCCCCGATACATACCAACCAATTGTACATACACACGCATAGCAATAAGAAAAGAAAATGTTGTCTCGTTTTGCTTGTGTTTGATACGTGAAAATTGTCAGTTACGAGTATGCTCCCACCCTCCTCCATATACTATCTTCTCAATTCAGTTGGAATCAACATAACATTGTCAAAATATTTCATGTAAATCTACTCGATCATAATTTATTTAGGTGAAATGAAAATATTCTAATCGAAATAATACCACTCCTTACAATTTTTTTTGTTGTTTGTTACCTTCACCTTTTTGTGCAAAGGAATCACGAAGTATTATTCTTCCTTTTATTTATTGTTGTTGTTGGTTATTTTACTTATTGTGATTGTATGTTAAAAATATTCGAAGTATACAGCAAGAAATAAAGGATAAGCGGATGAATTATAAATATTCGAAGTTTTGACTTTCGGTTTTTTGGTATTCGTTCTTTTGGATTTGCCCTCTCGTTTTTTTTTATAAATTCAAATATACGAATTGTCGATCTTTCATTTTATTGCTTAATCGGTTTATTGATATTCGAACTTTTGGCATTCGGTAATATTATTTTACATAATACAGGTTTCTTTCTAAAGCTTACAAACAAATCAAACAACCGATAAAGGTTCACACTGGTTGTCAGTTTTCATTCAAATTTAATCAAACCTAAATTTTCTAATCATATATGTACTCACAAATCCCGCAGTAATCGGAATGAAAAGCTTTGACACAAATCAAAATTAAAATTCAACTTCCTTTCAAACCTGGTCTTTTAAAAGTCGCAATTCAATTTTACAGTGCACCTGAAAATCATGTTGTCGATTTCGGTTGCTTTTAATTTTTGTTTTAAACTTGAACAATTTTTTCTATCAATTTCAAATACTTTCAAATGACGAAATTATTTCAGATCAGATATGGTTTCAATTAATATTAATTTTCAATCAAATTTGGGTTTTTAAATGGTCCAACCAAACTAAATATTTTATCGAATCTGATTTTAATGATATTTTTATTTAAACGAATCAAACCATTCTTCAAATTACAATTTTGCTGAATATTTTTGCTTTAAGTTTAGTAAACTTTGAAACGAATTCGATATAAAATGCATTATCTCGAATCAGATTGCCATCAAATTTTAAAATAAACTTGTTTGTCAAATCCGGATTGTTGGCAAACGGTTATAATCTCAAAATTTACATCTCGGGTCTTGCGGAATTTCAATGAATATATGAGGCACACCAGATTCTAAAACTTTTAGTAATCAAACTTTAAGGGTATTTCAATTCCAATTTCTGGCTCGCTTATTTCAGATCCAATGTTAAAATGTTTCGTTCAAACTCAAGTTTTCAAACTCTTAATATTATTTAATGTTAGTTAATAATTTTCTTTTCACTTAAACTTCAAATATATTTATTTAATGTTCAAAATACAAAAATGTTCAAACAAACAATAATGTATGTTCAATTTTCAATCAAACGTTCGTCAAGAATCGACATGACTATTAATTTATGGTTTGCAGTATGTGTATATGTCAAGCAGGGGTTTCGAAAACTTTAAAGAAATAGTTTCAAAAACATTTCAAGTTTCAATCAAACTTCGCATTTTGGTTTCAATTTTTTTTTTTTTTTTGTTCTGAACCTAAACTTATTCTTCTTTTGACACTTCAATAGCTTTCAAACAAATTGTTCCTAAATACAAATTAAATAGTTTCTTGTTTCAAACTCTCAATCAATTGGTAAATTCGGTCTCAAATTCGATGTTGAAAAGTGCATTTATTAAAGCAAATCAAATTATCTTTGAAGTTAAAAATTGTAAAAAACTATATAAATTTCTTATGAAACTGGGAATTTGAAAATTTTTGAATGAATTTGAAACACCCAATCAAACTAATCTGTTGATTTAATATCGTTGCATTGACACGCATCAAGTAATTCTCCGAATTACTTACTTATTCAAACCAAGCATGAATTTCGAAGATATTGAAGTCAAATAGTTTTCAAATACGGTTCAATTTTTAATCAAACTTAAACTTTAGGTTCCGAATATTTAAAAACTAGCCAGAACCTGTTTGAGGACGACAATTAAGCAAATTGCTCCTAAATTTCATTTAGACAATTTTTTGTTTCGAACTCCAATAAACTGTAAATTGTGCCTTAAAAAACATGTTGATTTTCAGATATCAGAGAAGCTTGGCAAACGATTATTTAAAATTATTTTTAAATTTGAACTATGAAAAATTTTGAAACTACACTGAGTCAAGAACCACAGTAAGTTCAATTTGAAAATAGCTCTACTCAATAAAATATGGAATTTTTGTAACATTTTCAATCAGGTACTCTAAAAATCGAATTATAACATCCAATCATATTTAGCTGCCATTTTAAAGTTTAGAAAGCTTTGAGCGAAATAATTTTCAGATTCATTATAATCTTCAATAAAACTTCAAAACTTAAACAGCTTTCAAACTATTATTTCTAAATGTCAATTAGCTAATTTTTTAATTCAAACTCTAATCAAATAATGAATTTTTTCTCAAATAACCATGTTGTAACACGATTTTTTTTATTAAAACGAATCAAATTTCAGTTCGGATTCGTGGAAAGTTTGGTGGACTTTGGCAAGTTTTTAAACCACACTGAAAATTTGGAAGTTGAATATTTAAGAAAATTCGTCTAAATTGAGATTTTTATTTCATTTCATTTGTTTAAACCTAAGGGTTCTTTGGACGAAATAGTTTTCAAACACATTTCAATTTTCAGTCAAACTTGAAATTTTGATTTCAATTATGTTCAAAATAATTAAAATCTTAACCTATTTCTCGGCTGAAAATAGCTTTCAAACCAACTAATCCAGAATTTTAAGTAATCAAATTTGTTTCTCAAATTCCAATCAAATTATTAATTTTGTCTCCATAATAGCCGCATTTGATCAAAGTTTAGATTAAAAGCAACAACAAAAATTAAACCAATTTTTGTTTTTGGTTCAAAATTTTGATCCGAATAGCTCCTTGCACTTCTACGTCGTTTAAAGAAACATGATTTGATCCAGATCAGATCGAACGTCAAGATATTTAGCTAATATGTTAGAAGCCAATTTTTTAATTAAAACGAATCTTTATCTAAATTTCTAATCAAAGTTGAACTTTGAAACATTTTGTAACCACACTGGAAGAGCGAATTGCCATTTGTAAGCACAAGTCTGGATAAGTTGAATTTAAAAATAAACCCAAGCTTCCATTTAAAATGAATCAAAATTCAAATTCAATTAATCGTTGAACTTCTCGTTGTTCATTAATATTCGAAAATTGAGAATCGGAATCCAATTAGTTTAAATTCAAATTTTGATATCGTTCCAAATTTTTATTTTGGTTAACATTTTTTTTTCTCGCTATGAGTTCCGAAGACTTTTGAAAACGAAATCGATTTAAAAAAAAAATCAATTTTCAGTCAAACTTGGTATCTTGGTTACAAATCTAGAAAAAATCTAATTTTTCAACTGAAACTTCAATGCTCTACTGAAACACAATAGTTTTCAAATACATTTCAATTTTTAATCAAACTTGGAATTTTGACATTTTCAATTAGAAAATTTGTTGGTTTAAATAAATTGTAATCAAACTGTAAATTCTGCCTCAAATACGTTGCTGATAAAAAAAAAATTGATTTATATTAGATTTTGAAGAAAATTTATGAACCAACTTTTTCTAACTGTAATCTCTTCTATTCTTATTATTTAATCAACAAAAAAAAAATCTTAAGCTAGGAATTTTAATTTCAAGCTTCCAACAAACTGATTTCCTTATAACTTTGACTTTTCTAAAAGTAATCAGTAATATTCTCAAGCACAAACTCTAATCAAACTACCAAATTTATTCCTAGCTTAAGATCAGAAATCGCACATTTCAAATTTCAAATTCAGCCATGTCAACACTAGAGGTTCAAACTCAGTTACACTAATCAAACTTGTGCCTTCAGAAATTGAAAATAAATAAACTTTGAATTTGTTAATTAATAAACTTTGACTTACTATAATCAAGTTCTGCACCATGGGTATCTGTTTTCAAAAATATTAAACGGATTGTTTCCCAAAAATTAATTTTACCTTTTTTCAGTTTTATATTCAAACTAATAATTACTGATTAGACATGACCTTACTAGGTTTATACAATTTGAATGAAACAGGAATTCAATTTCAATTTCCAACCAAAATAAAATTCTATATATTCAAACTATGAATTATCAAGCTTGAATCGAATGATGAGTTTTGAAAGCCTTGAACTAATGATGAATTGATTAATAGACAATTTCAAAAATTCAAAATGTTTGTATAAAACCGATTTTAAAGCCTAATAATTCATAAACTATAACTCCGCTCGGCTTCCACATTTCTAAAAGCATAAAATTAAATTAAAACTATTTTCTATTATCAGGTTCAAATCAGGACGTTGCTGAATTTTATTCCATGATGTCACTAATCTAACTTCAATCATTTTTAATTACAATTTCTACTTACATAAACTTAGTCTTTATTGTTATCGTTTCCAAAACTTAGATACGAATCAATTCTAACACTCAATTTCCAATCAACTACAAATCGTCTCTAGCGGCTTAAAGTTAAAAAAAAATTTTAAACGAATCAAATTTTGATTTTGAAGGAAAACTACAAACAACAAAAATTAAAGCTTTCGAAAGCTTTTAAATAAATCAGATTTAAAATAACTTTCAATCCAAATTTTTAATGCAGATATTCAAATTAATCATTTGAAATCATGTAATAGTAATTAGATTTAAAACCAAATTTCAATCAACAAAATTTGAATCAGACATAAATTCAAATCAAATTTGGAATCAAATTTAAATTTTTCTGCAGATCCGATACTTGTTCAATATTTTTGAAACGGTTCGGATTAAAAAATAAATTTTTGGATTTCCAAGATTGGAAAATTTCAAACGAATTACTAATTTCAGCTTCAAACTCATTCAAGCGAAATATTTTAAAATTTAATTTCCTACCAAACAACGACTCGAATTTAAACGTTTCAATATCGACAATTTTGAAATTAATAATCGAAGTAAAATTCCAACCAAATTTTCTAAATATAAGAGTTTAAACCAAACTTTTACGATTTATAGGGCCTCTCTAGTCAAGTTTGACTAGAGAGGCCCTATACTCTCTAGTCAAACTTACGGCAAACTTGTTTTCGTTTTAATCTCTATTCTCTCTTGATTTTGATTAAGTTTCAAAAATACTGATGCTTATGAAACGTATCTCGTTTTGATTACCATTAAAAATTATGACTTCTTTCAACTCAATTTAGATTCAGACTTGAACAACAAATGCATTGCTTATTTTTAACTTAACATGAAATGAATCATAATGTCCAAGCAAACTTATTTTGATATTGAAGCTTTCAGTTTTTAGTAAAATTGGAAGTTTAGAATTTGAAAGTTCACTAAAATTTTTCAAACTACAAATCTTGCTTTTCGTGCTTTTTTTGATTCAACCGAAAACGACATACGAAAACTTTAAATATTTAGGTACGTTTTGGACTTTTGGTATAACCAAAAAGAAACTATTAAGATTCAAATTTGGATTTTATTTTTAAACCCAATACTCTCATCAAACTGTAATAATTTATGCCATCTCAATCAGATTGAGAGTGGTAACCAAACTTTGATCAAACCAAAAGGACTAGTAAATCTCACAGCTTTGAAGTTTGATTAAAAAAAAATGTTTACAAACTATCTAGGTTGAACAGAAACAGTCTAAAAGAATTAATTTTGTTCGTTGTCCTCGATTGGTAAACAGCAACGCCGCAAATATTTCGTTCATATTTTTCGTGAAGGGCACGCTTGCACTCTCTGACAACCCTAACTGATCATTGGTCATATGGAATTGTTTTAGCAATGCGTTTGAACGGCCAACACAGTGTTGGGCTGGCGCTAAGTTACAGGCAAGATTCACCATCGTCCATTCACGCAAGTTCCCCTGGCTTGTGTTCCAACCGCATGTAAAATTCTGCTACGGTTTAATACTATTGACAGGAATATTTTATGGCAATTTGGGTGTGCCGCCGCCATAAATATACTGATGTGATCCAAAAAGTAGTAAGACTTTTCCATTTTAATCATGCGGGCTTATCCAAACGAGGAGTTTTTTGTTAGGTTGATAGTGCCCTAACAGACATCTGGGTAAAATTGAGTGTTAATATCTTTAGTAGCAGAGCGAGTATTTTTGATTAGTATAACTGGTTCAAAGAAAGCAGAGAAAGAGAAGCGATGAAGCGATGAAAACCACGTTAAGGAAGTCAAGGATTTGGAGCTCAAAAATCGTCGATTGGCAATAGAGATCTTGTTGACATCACGCAAATATCGTTTAGGTCGTTACAATTTTGAAAGGCAATTTCTGCCTCAAACGCGTGTCGTCTCGTTTAGCTCCAAAGAACCTCAAATTTTTTAAAACAATGATTTTTGACTACCAAAACGTCATCAAACGCCTTGGTACGGGAGTTAACACATTGATCTACGCATACGACCTAGAAATAGCAAAAATTAAGTGAATAACATGCCAAAGGTGAGAAACCACATCAAGGCGAGTCGAAAATCAAGGTGAATTTGACAGTTTTCTTGGTATATCGTGGTGTTGACCAAACTGTTGGTGGTGGACCAAACTGTT
Organism: Tipula helvola; assembly: GCA_963556165.1. NCBI lineage: Eukaryota > Metazoa > Arthropoda > Insecta > Diptera > Tipulidae > Tipula > Tipula helvola. Next base: position 55,026,661 of record OY744481.1, read on the forward strand.
TAATTAGGAATTGGCCAGAATTGGCTAGAATTATAGGCAGAAAACTCTTGGATTTTACATCACGGTAAACTGCCGTCTTACACTGCATTTTTGGTACGTAACTATTTGGGCAAAAATACAACCCATATCGTTACGCAACCTCCCTATATGCCTGATTTAGCTTTGCCTGACTTCTGAATATTCCTAAAACACAAAAAAACCGCTCCGGGGACATCGTTTTGACACGATTGACGAAATACAACCCGAAACGAAGAAGGTTTTGAAGGCCTTCCGGAAATCGACTTTAACAAACATCGATCACTCGTTCAGTTTGAAGTTCCCTAAAGTTAGAAGTTCGAGCAAACAAATCCAATCCATGCATCTCCTGCACTTCCTTTAATTGATTGACGGCCTCAAGGAAATGTGTGGGTTATCAGAATAGATTTTGGTAACCAAACCTCGATCGGCATTGGAACGTTTCAGAGCATGAAGCCCCATTGCCACAAAGCGGCAACCAATTCTATTTCCAAATTCCAACTCCTTGTTTATAAAGTACTCGGACAAAACCAAATGGGAATAACAAATTATGAGTGCCGCACACTGTTGACTAACAATAAGTGCACCTCCTTAGTAACAATTGGCCCGTGCGGAGTGAGCGTATTCACCTCCATTTTGGTATAGACTCGGTAAGTAACAAAATAATCCCAAACAGGTTAAGGAATTCATCCAATAATATACAGCAGAAATCGCTTTTTACTCGACACTCCAAATCAGGTAGAGGTTTGGCGAACAAAAGTTTAAGATTTTAAATAAAGTAATCGAAATATCGGACGATAGCCCGAGATAGGTAACCGGAGTTATACGCAGACGTCATACACATCTTCGTCCCAAGAGAGCCCTGCTGAATATGAAATCAGTTCCATTTGGCCAAAACCGCAGAATTCAAATCATTGCCCCATTTCAATTTGTGTTTCCAGAGATCTTGGTAGACAATTTTAGAGTTATAACTGGACATGCAAATCGCAAAGCATCAACAAACCCGCCAAATCCGAAAGGACGATTCGTTTCGTGGCTTTGTTCGTGATGTGTGTTCTCTAATCTTCAAGTTACTTGATCATTTTTAATTAACGTTAGTGTAGGCGTATGGCAATTACACCCCAATGCAAAAGTTCCCCAAAAATTGGGATGTTTCGCATTTTGAGATTGTTCCCCAAATAGAAATTTAAAATTCTCCAAAAATAAAAGTAAAACCCCAATTATTTGGAGTATTTATGCATGACAAGAAAGTAGATCGTCAAGCAAGGGTTTGGAGGCGGTAGTCCCATCCTCTAAGTCTAAGGAATAAAACGAATTAAAACTACATTGAAACAATTGTTATGTTTTAACAAAAAATATTTTAACATTTTGTTTTACTATATGGTAAAATTCTTTGATCTGTGTCTGCAAGGTGGACGAAGCAATTAACAGCAGCAGTAAGTAAATTAGCTCCAAATATTAAATTTGTTGAAATTTATTATTTTTGTTTCCAACTGTCTCTCAAAACCTTTCGAATTTATTGGGATATTTTGGTATTTTCCGATACAACATTAAAAATGGAAATTACAGTTTCAAAAATACTCCAAATGAGAAAATTTTCATGTTCTTAAAATATCCCAATCGTTTATACAAATTTTTGGGGCATTTCTTAATTTCTTAATTAATCCCAATCTGATCAAAGTTGGTCCGAACGGACCAACTGAGACATGAGGCAGACGTACTGAGCAAGCCTTGTTTTCGAATTTTAACGTCTCCTCAACCCCCGATTATCTTTCCCACAGACGGAATGAGTGTTTAATAAATTTTTTCAAGGCATATATTCAACGAAACTGTATAAATGATGCCGTGTCGACGCGGTTGCAAGGAAGAGAAGTTCGAATGTATTACCTACATATAGAGCTAAAATTTGAATTTGGAACTCTTTTTTTATTCTATTTCTATATATTTCTTACTTTTTATAATAGCGCTGTGTATCGTTCCATATGCTCGAAATGACCCATGAAGGAATTCTTAAGCAAACCGCCTTAACAAATATGAAAAAAAAGAAAATTGGTAGAAGTAGCAGTTGACGGTTTCTAGCTTAAAGGTTTCCCTAATACCACTGTCAGACTAGGGATTAGCTAAGCGCGATTAGCTAAACCCGTTTAGCTAATCTACCACTAATCTAATTGCATTGACAGACTAAGGTTTAGTAAGTAGCGCCACGAGTTTATGGTATCAGTATTAATACAAATATCATCACCTTGTTTGAGTTGATTTTCTTGATTTTGTTCAATAATTAAATCAAAATAAAAACAACATACACATTAAAAAAGAAATTATAATTTAAACACTTTAATTATTAATTACAATTTTCAATATTTTTTATTTATACCTACTACAAATTTTTTGTAGTTTTAAAAATGTTGATAATAGTTCCATCTATATTAAAATAGCGCAACTTGTATTTACAATTTTATTTTAACATTTACATATAATAGCGCCACTTGCACTCGCACTAAACTCATTAAAAAGAGATAAACTTCAAAATATTGAGAGATTAGTTCACTAATCGCGTTTTGTCACTAATCTCGAAATAAAATGCGTTTAGCTAATCTTGAACTTGACACACTTGAGCTAATCTCGAAAAATTCACTAATCGCGTTTAGCTAATCCCTAGTCTGTCAGTGGTACTCCACACGCAAAAACGGTTTTATATGATTATAATTTAACTCTTTTATCTCTACCGAATTGCATGCTTAATTTTACATACCTATATTATAACAAATATTTAATTTAGGTTACTAAGCTGAGTTAACTCGCTTAGCTAATCCTTAGACTGTCAGTGGAGGAATTTTTTAGGAATTTTTCGAGATTAGCTATAGTGTGTCAAGTTCAAGATTAGCTAATAAATTTTTTTTTTATTTCCAGATTACTGACTAATCGAGATTAGTGAACTAATCTCTCAATATTTTGAAGCTTATCTCTTGTTATTGAGTTTAGTGGTAGTACAAGTGTAAAAAAATACAATTGTAAATTCAAGTTGCGCTATTTTATTACAGATGGAACTATTATTGACATTTTTGGTATAAATAAAAAATAAAATAAATTGAAAATGTTAATTAATAATTAAAGTATTTAATTTTTAATTAGATTTTCAAATGTTTTTGTTGCTTTCATTTTGATTTATTTTTTCAACAAAACCAAAAATCAGCTCATATATTAGTGATGCTTTTTGTATTAAAAATGGCACCACAAACTCGTGGCGCTACTAACCAAACTTAAGACTGTCAATGCAATTAGATTAGTGATAGATTACCCAATCGAGATAAGCGCGATTAGTGAATTTTTCGAAATTAGCTGAAGTGTGTCAAGTTCAAGACAAGCTAATCGCTTTTTTCAAGGTTATTGGCTGAACGATACGGATAAAAACAGGTAACCAACCGGGTATGGGGCGATATTTCCATAAAGTTAACATGTCAATCTATCCGAAACGGGTTGAGGTATTAAGATAGAAATGGTTGGACATATTCGACAAATTTTTGAAAATCGTGAAAAATGCTAAACCTGTTGAAACTGCTGCTATACACATTGAAGTTACCAGGTGAGAGTCTATATTTTCATAATATAGACGTGGACACGTCAAGCTTGCCGAAACGATATTTTTTATTAAGAGGAAAAGGTTGGGAAATTCTACATAATCGCTTTGGATAGCTTGACCTATCTACTTTATGGAAATATAGGTTCACATCTGGTAACCTCTCTGAGATTGGAAATTGCCATATTGTAGCATCAGCTTTGAACAGTTTTAAATTGTTTAAATCATTTTTACGATGACAAACCCTTTTATTTTAATACACAAACATCGTTTCGGAATAATTGACCTGTCCACTTTATGGAAATTCATGCTGACATCTGGTAATTTGTCTGAGATTTTGAAAATTGGCCATAGTGTATCAGCAATAGGCTTACCCTTTTTCATATTTTTCCAAAAATTTCTCGCACCTGCTCAACTCTTTTTATCGTAATCACAAAAATTATTTCGGAAAGCTTGATCTGACCAATTTACGAGAAGTTTACCCGCATGCCAGGTTATATACTGGTTATTGACACGTTTTTATGTAGGCCTACACTTTTGCAGCACAAGTACACTTTTCGTTAATTTATGTTAAGTCCAACTAACCGTTGTAGATTCCTGAGAATTTAGGAGGTTGCAATTTTGGACTTAGGATGGTCCGACTGTCCGAGACAATGATGTAAGGCGTAAACAACTTTCCTATGGTGGTGACGCGACAACTTTTTACAAAAAAGTTCATCGCACGTTTCAAAACGTGAAATTTTACAATTTCGCCAGAATTGATGTCTATTTAATTAGAAGCAGATATGTCTATTTATTTCGTTGACCGTACACTACACACACACACACACAAAAAAAATGTAATAAAGAAAAAAATTGGAGACAGTGAAAATCCACTTTGTGTTATTTTTTGCTGCTTACATATTATTTTTCTTCTTCAGCCATTTAATAAATGTCATACACTAAAAAAAACCAACTTGATCGATTACACTATCCTTATGTGTTTTGTGTTTTCAAACAATTTTATTTTATTTTTTTGTTATTTGAATCGAAATACATTTGTTGAATTTATTAGTTCAGTAATTCTTAACCGGCCTTCCGTGGACTTCTTATCTTTCGCAATATTATACAAAATCATAAGTAGTCAAATTAGATACATCAAATTTGGAACGAATTTGGAATTAAATAAGTTCCCATGATTAAGTAAAATTATTCTCTTCACTACAAATTTGCCTTTTTGCTACTTAGTCTCGAGTACGTGTATGCATCTACATTTTTGTATATAGTACAAAAGTACTGACATGGCAACATGAAGTGCTGGAGAAAAAAAAAACTAAAGGAATTTATTCATCTCCTTTGTAGTACGCATCTAGAAAGGAAAATCTAAAAAAATAAAATAAAAATTAGATTTAAGAGGACCGAATTTTTCGTATTCAGCTTAAATGTTGTTTTTGCTTTGTTTTATCTCTTTGCCAGCAAAATGTTTTCTTGGAAACGGAAAACAGTAATCATAATAAGTGGGATAAATCTCTTAACGGATAATGAATTCCAAGAATTTTTGGTCAAAAGGATTTGCCTTTTTTGATTCATTTCTATGCTGAGAGACTTTGGTATCAATTTAATGATTATACTTAACATTATGTATGTACATTATGTACATATAATATAATCAGCATTGTGTATACACACAAACAAACACTCTCTGTCTCGTGTTCTTGAATTGTGGGTGCGCTTTATATTATCTTTGTTTAAATGAACAGTAATCTTCTTTTCTGCTAGTGGTGCAGACTTTTAAATAATATTCATGTTTTTGCTACACTTTATTATTGTTGTTGACATAATGAAAAATTCTCAGAACGTTTTTATTTTTGTGTCATTATACGCAAAGTAAATTTGGGATGAAAATGGAAAAGTTACAAGAGAATATTAATTAGTAAGTGCTTAACTTAGACTTGTATGTTAACCGCACATAATATCTGTTGCCAGCATACAGTAATAATATATTATTTAATAATTTGAACATTACTTAGAGGTTGATTTTCCGTGAAAGTTAGTTTCAATGAAAATAATCCAGCAACCGCAACAAGAATAATCATCAACATTCCAAACTGAGTACACATCTGAAAAAAATTGATAGCATCTGCGACTGTAATGCTATCACAATTGTCTAAGCAAAATGTTCTAATGCAGTGAAATCATGAGTTTCAAAATAATTGTTAAATCATATTTTACTGACCTTCAAAGACTATTTCAAGGTCATAAAAAATAATTCATTTTGGTTAGTTGTTTTGGGTGAACTTGTGGTGAAATACCACCAATATTTAGTTAAGAGGAGCGTCATGAGGTCGAATTATCAGTTTAACAGAAGAATGATTTCTCTTTGGTCCATATTGAAAATTTCGGTGGCAACACCGTTTTACAGTTGCAAATAAAAATAATGACTTTAAACAATAATTACCGGGTGAACACCTAAATGAGTGATTATGACGATAAAAGCTTTCCCTAAATAATGGGTAATAACAGCTTGGGTGAGCGAAATCAAGGGTCATTTTCTCCAATTTTTTTAAGAAAAACGAAGCGTTATTTTTAAATTTGGCGTTTAATACTTGTTTATATAAGTTTTAAAGTTCCCTTTTTTTAAATATTTAAAAATAAACTTATGGCGGCAAATGGACCTCCATGAAGGTCACTGTTTTATTTCTTGGAAAAATCTGTCATAAAATCGTTTTTAATTGATCAAAAAAATCCTATACTTACTTCACTGGAAAATGTTATTAGGAAGCAACAGTTAAAATTTAGAGTCGATCGGTTGAATATTAAAGGCGCTAGTTTTCCGCCCGACTCGAAAAACAAGATTTTGAGAAAACGCTTTTAAAGTTTCAAGTACTAAAATATCATGGACACTTATTCTTTACCTTTAATCGACGATGCCTGGGTCATACAATTTAAGGGCCGTTATAGTTAGTTCTCAATGGGATCTTGATTTAGTCTAGACATCAAAATATAATCAGCCTGCTTGTTTTATATTAGTTGCGACGAAAGTTGTAAAATTCCTCAAATTTTCTGGCGTGTACCACTTAAACAGTACTTAAATATATTTTTTTTCTACATGGCTTAATATTTTCAAATCCCCAATAGCTTTACCAGCATTTTTTCGAAAGCATTGGGATACCATCTGAAGTTAATAGGTCAACGCTCATTAAATTGGTACTGATGGATTTTACTAAAGGAAGTGAGTAGTATAAAGCAAAAAGTGGTCGTTGACGCTCGAAGAGGAAAGACGTGTTTTTGTCGTCTTCTTCGAGAATTTAATTTAATTTTATTTATTTATTTAATTTGGTGTGAAGTGTTGTATATACGAGTATTTTAATTTAATTTTATATTGTGAGTGATTTTTTGATTTGAGTGTATGTCATCGCGGTTTTATTTCCACGCATAATGAGTATAGTTTCGCTTAAATTAAATAATATCGCAATTTTATTTAATGAATTTCATGTGCAGTGAATCTATTAAATGAGTGTAGTGGAATGTAAATTAATGGAAAGTGGGTGTGAAATAAATTGAACAAGGAGAAATGTGTTCAATAACAGTATTTACCAGGTACCGTTAAACAGGTATTTTCATACTACAATTCAATATATTTATGATATGAATATAATTGTTCTACTCTTCTTAATAGTTGTGTATATAAAACTAGAAATTGTTTGTTTGCCACAAGTGTGTTTGTGAGTACGCAGAGTAAATGTACGTGTGTTCGATTCAAGTGGGATTCTTTTACTTCATATAATCGAGTGCGTTTGAGTTGAATACAGAAACAACCATACGCAATGCATAATGAATTATTTATTTGTATATATTTGTGATGGGAATGGAAAATGTACAATGCCACAACAACATTGTTAAATTTCTTTTATTTCTTGTGATCGTATTTTACTCGGCTTAGTTGAATATTGTTCTTATCGGAATAAATATTGTATGTTATTGTATCAAAGCAACTGTAATTTCTAGGTAAATACATACATGTTGTTTTAAATTTAATTGCATTACATGCATGTGTATAAGGAATAATATACTTATTATATAACGTTGAGTTGGATGTACTTTTTGATAGATGTGTGTGTTTTAATATTTACTAATATTGTTGAAGAATCTTGTTAGTATTTTGGATGTATTGCTCGTCCTTCATAGGAAGAATTTTCGTTGGTTTTGTGTTGTACCTAAACGTCGTATTTTGAATGCAAAATTTGTTCGTTTTTTTTTTGCTATACAAGGGCATCGAGCGATCGAGCACGATCATGTTATATTGTTTCTTCTTTATACAAATATTTCGTTGATATCAATTCACAGTCACGTATCTTAAATCATTGAAAAAAAATTGCGCATCTAAAAATGTTTAAAATTGGTTGTACATGACGAATGTCGATGAAAGTGACCAATAGTAAAATTATATTGTGCATAATAAGTTATTACTATTAGTCTCTTTTGTTGGTCATGTACGACTAAATTTAAACGTTCTTAGATACGCAAATTTTATTTCAATATTTCTAGATAAGAGGTTGTAAATTGACATCAACAATTTGTAAGTGCTGTGTGGCTGATTAAGGCGAGTAGTCACACAAAATACTCACAAGTAAATGTATTTTTGGCATGGAGTGGAAACAATTTTAATGAAATGCGTTGACAGAATATCAAAGTTGAAGTTTGGGATTTAAAATTTGGAATTTAGAATTTGAAATTTGAAATTTGGAATGAGGAATTTGAATTTTGAAGCTTCGAAATTTGGAATTTGAAATTTTGGATTTCAGATTTTGGAATTTGGGATTTGGATTTTCAAATTTGAAGTTTAATATGTCATAACTTTTGTTTATATAGGTTTTTATTTCTATTTTATATAATTGGATTAATGTACGACATTATTTTTCTTTTTTTTATAATAGTTTTTAAAACGGTAAACAAGGCCTTAGAGCGTTAATAAATAAAAAATAAATAAGTTTAAAATTTGAAATTTGGAATGTGGAATTTGAAATTTGGAATTTGAAATTTGAAATTTAAAATTTGAAATTTGGAATATGAAATTAATTTGGAATTTGCAAATTAAATTTAAAATTGAAATTTCAAATTTGAAATTTGGAATTTGAAATTTCGCATTTGGAATTTAAAATTTGCAGTTTGGGGTTTGAAATTTGAAGTTTGGAATTTGAAATTTAGAATTTGGAATTTGGAATATGAAATTTGAAATTTAATTTTAGAGTTTGGAATTTGGGATTTGAAATTTAAAATTAAAATTTGGGAATTTGAAATTTGAAATTTGTAATTTAGAATTTGAAATTTGGAATTGGAATTTGAGATTTGGAGTTTGAAGTTTGAAATTTGAGATTTGGGATTTTGGATTTGAAATTTGAAATTTAAAATTTGAAATTTGGTGGGAATAAGAAATTTTGTATTTTCGAATTTGGGATCTGGAAATCAAAATTTGAAATTTTGAATGTGGGATTTGAAATTTGGAATTTGAAATTTTGAAATTTGGAATGTGGGATTTGAAATTTGGAATTTGAAATTTAAAATTTAAATTTTGGAATTTGAAATTTGAAATTTGGAATTTAGAATTTGAAATTTGGAAATGGAATTTGAGATTTGGAGTTTGAAGTTTGAAATTTGAGATTTGGGATTTGAAATTTGAAATTTAAACTTTGAAATTTGGTGGGAATAAGAAAGTTTGCATTTTCGAATTTGGGATCTGGAAATCAAAATTTGAAATTTTGAATGTGGGATTTGAAATTTGGAATTTGAAATTTATATTTTGAAATTTGGAATTTGAGATTTGGATTTTGAAATTTAAAATAAAATTTTGAAATTTGGAATGTGGGATTTGAAATTTGGAATTTGAAAATGGGAATTTGAAATTTTGGATTTTTGAATTTGGGATTTGAAAATTGAATTTAACATTAAAATTTAAGGGTTATCGTTATACAAAATAAAAAAATCTCAAAAAACAAAAATCTCAAAAAACCAAGGTTTTAAAAAATAATAAATTTTTGAAATATTATTTTAATTCGTTTTATACCTTGGAGGATGGACCCCAGCCCTGACGATTTCTTGAAATTCTAATATTCATAGTGATTGAACCATTTTTGAAAAACTTGTATTTTTTAATAATAATTCACATACTAAAATATAGAACTCCCCAAAGCCGCTTAGCATTGAACCCTTTGCGCAAGGATGACAGGAAAACGTCAGAAAAATGTCAAAAATATTAACATTTGTAAAAATATTTACGTTTGTATTTCACATACTAAAATAAAAAGCTCCTCAAAGCCGCTTAGCATTGGTCCTTTCCGCGCAAGGATGGCATGAAATTATGTAGATTCCTTTTGTTTTCACATTTTAGTTATCAAAAATGTATTGGGGTCTTCCCTTTCGATGGGGCAGTTTACTTCGTATTTTATGTATTTTTTGGGGGGATTTTTCCGTTCGGGAATATGATGGTATCCCATATGTAAAATTTGAAATTTGGAATTTGGAATGTGGAATTTGAAATTTGAAATTTGGAATTTCAAATTTATAATTTGAAATTTGGAATTTGAAGTTTGGAATTTGAAATTCAAATTTAAAATTTGAAATTTGGAATGTGGAATTTGGAATTTGGAATTAGAAATTGGGAATTTTAAATTTAGAATTTGAAATTTGGAATTTGAAGTTTGGAATTTAGAATTTGGAATTGGAAATTTGAAATTTGCGATTTGGAGTTTGAAGTTTGAAATTTGGAATTTGAAATTTGGAATATGAAATTTTGGATTTTCGAATTTGGGATTCGAAAATTGAATTTAACATTAAAATTTAAAATTTGAAATTAGAAATTCGAAATTTAAGATTTCAAATTCAAAATTTGGAGTTTGGAATTTGAAATTTGGAATTTGAAATTTGAATTTTGCAATTTGGAATTTAAAATTTGAAATTTGGAATTGGAAATATGAAATTTGAGATTTAGAGTTTGAAGTTTGAAATTTGAGATTTGGGGTTTAAAATCAGAATTTGGAATAAAAAATTTTGGATTTTCGAATATGGGATTTGGAAATTAAAATTTAAAATTTGAAATTTTGAATGTTTGACTTGAAATTTGAAATATGGAATTTGAAATTTGGATTTGAAATTTGGAATTTGAAATTTAAAATTTAAATTTAAAATTTGTGATTTAAAGTTTGGAATTTGGAATTTAAGATTTAACATTTTGAATATGGAATTTGGAATTTAAAATTTTGAGTTTGGGGTTTAAAATTTGAAGTTTGGAATTTGAAATTTGGAATTTGGAATTTGGAATATGAAATTTGGAATTTAAGTTTGAAGTTTGGAATTTTTAATTTGAAATTTAAAATTTGAATTTTGGAATTTGAAATTTGAGATTTGGAATTTGGAATTTAAAATTTGGAGTTTGGGGTTTGAAATTTGAAGTTTGAAATTTAAAATTCAAAATTTGAAATTTGGAATTTGAAATTTGCCATTTGAAGTTTGGAATTTGAAATTAAAAATTAAAATTTAAAATTTGTGATTTAAAATTTGGAATTTGAAATTTAAGATTTAACATTTTGAATTTGGAATTTGGAATTTGTAAACTGGAATTTGAAATTTGGAATTTAAAATTTGGAGTTTGGGGTTTGAAATTTGAAGTTTGGAATTTGAAATTTAGAATTTGGAATTTGGAATATGAAATTTGGAATTTGGAATTTAAGTTTGAAGTTTGGAATTTGGATTTGAAATTTAAAATTTGAATTTTGGGATTTGGAATTTGAGATTTGAAATTTGGAAATTGGAATTTGAAATTTGCAATTTGAAATTTAATATTTAAAATTTAAAATTTTGAATTTGCAATTTGGAATTTAGAATTTGAAATTTGGAATTGGGAATTGGAAATTTGGAGTTTAGAATTTGAAATTTGGAATTGGGAATTTAAAATTGGCGATTGGGAGTTTGAAGTTTGAAATTTGGGATTTGGGATTTAACATTTGAAATTTAAAATTTTAAATTTCGAATAAGAAATAATGGATTGTCGAATTTGGGATTTGGAAATTATAATTTGAAATTTATAATTTAAAATTTGAAATTTGGAATGTGGAATTCGAAATTTGGAATTTGAAATTTGAAATTTGAAGTTTGGAATTTGAAATTTAAAATTAAAATTTAAAATTTGGGATTTAAAATTTGGAATTGAAAATTTAAGATTTAACATTTTTAATTGGAAATTTGGAATTTAAGATTTGGATGGAAGTTTGAAATTTGGAATTTGATTTAAAATTCAGAATTTATTTTTTTAATCGACCAAGGTAAAGAGTTTTTGGATTAAAATAGTTTGTTCATAACATTGTTGGTTGGGGCACGGTTAATAAAGATTCAGATTTCTAAATCAAAATGATTCTGAATTTAAATTTATAGATCTTCTTCTAGCAGGAATTTTGTTTAGCAGATTGTGCGTTTAAAATTAAAATAAAGCTTACTACCCAAATCATATATTTGTGCTTGTTTGTCATATATGAGACTAAGTTGAATTAAATTTAGTGAAATAAAAAAATTATTGTCATAATGTTGGTATTGGAATCGATGTGGATATTGGTATTGGTGTTAATGTTAATATTGGTATTAATTTATACTTAATTAATTTTAGAATAGTTTAGGCAGTTAATTTATCTTAGTGCGGTGAGAGCATTTGCTTTTTTGCTCCAAGAAATACTTTGGTTTTTAAAGCTTTTATAGTTTTTAGTGATTTTTCGTATTTTTATTTGAGGTAAAAGCAATTTTTATGATTTGGATGTTTAGCACTAGTTAAACAAAACATCCAGTAAAACAATAACCGAAGAGTATTTTATTCAAACCTTTTGGATGAACTTAATGAAAAAATTCGTGAGACAAGACCAGATCTGGCTTCCTCTGACTTCCATCTGTTACCAATCCTCAAAATGTTTCTGCATGGAAAACGTGTGTCGTCGATTGACGAAGTTATAGCTTCCTTAAAATCACTTCAGAATTGAGAAATTACTGGGCAAATTGTATTGAGTTTATAGAAGAATATTCTGACGAATAAATTTATTGTCAGAATTAAAAGGTTGATTTTCATTTCTGTGCCACGAACTTTTCTTATCACCTAGTATATTGTTTGCTGGTAAAAGTATTAGGCCACAAACTTATCATGATTCAAACTATCTCAAAATAGTGGTTTCTAATTGACATGCGGTAATATTTGAAAAATCGTTATATTTTTGGTACCTTGCCAAGTAAATATGTATGTACAAAATAAATAACCCAAAAAAAACTGTTCCATGTTATAAATTTAAAAAAACAAACTTACCTAACATATTGATCCATATGAAAATCATAATTCATACACCAAAAATTGTACCCGTACAAAGCACGTTTCAAATAAATTAACTTTTCATGTAGTTTCATCTGCACCTTCATACGATTCTTGAATGTGCTCAAAAATACTTCCATTACACCACGATTAGAATCCAAATCGGTTACATTGTAACGGCCACAAATTGTCGCCTTCGCAATCACATCAACTTTTATCGTCAACAAAATTGTTATAATACTTTTGGCTACATCGTCTTCGATCGCCCATACCGTGTCGGTACCCTCCATAATGCCACGAAAAACTTTCACTCCAACTTTATGCCGTATTATGGTCACGATACATTTTTTATACAGCCAAAGCGCTCCGCACACGACAAATGTAAATGGCATACAAATGATGAAGATGATGAATAAAATTATGTCGAATACATTTTTTAGGAACGTTAATAAATGATCTCCAATTTGATATGTGATATGACGTATGTGATAAAAAATTTGGGACATAGTTTTCTGTAAATAGATAAAAGAAAAAAAAACGAAAAACTAGAGATATATTATAGGATGTAAATATAATGATAGTCATATGTATAAACAAATTAATGAGATTGGGGCATGCTACATGTACATTTGTATACCGGAGAGGGAGATGATAAATTATAGTGCGGTTGATTAGAATTATAAATGTATGTATGTATATCCTTTTTTTGTGTACTTTTTGGAATGGATTCGGGATGTACCATATTATAGGAATACAAAAAAACAAGTCAAGTGATAAAATTTATGAGCACAAATTTCTCATTAAATTTCAATTTTTGGCACAGAAGCTCATAAATTTTATTTAAATTGGCATACATACACCAAAACTAATGAATATTTATAAAAGGGAACGGGCACTCGGTCTCCATATGTATTATGTACATACTGCGGTATACACATAGTGTAGTATCCTATATTCATTTCCAAAAAAAAAAAAATCTCAAATCAATCAATTTAGACGCACGAACATGAAAAGTCTTTTAGACATGCACAGGTCATGAAATCGAATGAGTGAGATTTGTCATAAAATCAATTTTATTTACTAGTGGCCGTTCGGAAAATGTTTTTTATATGCAATAAAAAAAAATTATTAGTTTATGGTATGATACCCGACATTCTATATACGTACGTATTATTTCGAACAGTAATAATAATCTGTCTTATCCGCATATTATAACAAACCACCCGCACCAGGTATAAATAATCAGATTGGTCATTGATTGGATTTTATTCCACCTGAGAAAATATCGATACCTACGTAGGTATACGGTATACATGAAATATGACGATAAAATTGTATGTAGGTTAGCATAAATAATATTGACTGGCACATGTAACTGGGAAATATTCATGTCTTATTTAAGTATGTATGTTAGAAAGTTATGTAACATAAAACTCAAGCTATTATATCAACGCATACGTCATAAATAATCAAATATAAAACATTCGTTCTTGAGACTGATTTCTAATTCAAGCTCAAAATAAAAAACTTCTTTAAGGTAATAATGCAGAAATCAATGAAGGCCACGCGAAAAGGAAAACAACGTCAATCTGTTAACACGTTTGTGGGAGTAAGAAATTTAATTATTCAAATTCAAAATAGGGGACGCAAGTTTTAGTGATGTTGGCCCAAATCGTGATAAGCCTACCGAAAACGGTTACAACAAGAATGAAAAGTCTTAGCGAATCAAATGACACAAAACTCACCTCAACAGAACATAAGAGATGTTTCAGGCAACGACAGAACCCTGGGTTAACTTTTCCAGTCAGAACAGTCCCCCTCCTCTAAATAAATTCTAGATTGACTTTTGTAAAAGTAAAATAAGTGAATAATAAATTATTATTCACTCATTTTTCATCCATTATTCTATAATTTCAATGATGAATGGGAAGGTGAATTCATTTATTATAAACACGTTATTCACACATTATCCTCCCTTACACACTAATTATTCACTCATTAATCAGTCATTAAACCCTGAATATTCGCTTATTATTTATTGCGCATTATTCATAATTCACCTTCCAGTCAATAATGAGTAAATAATGAATGAATAATGAAGGGACCATTAGTGAAAAATCACTGGGTAATCAGCGAGTAATGACTGAATTATCCGTGGATAATATATGAATAACCTATGAATAATGAGAGAATGTGTGAGTAATACGTGAATAACGAGTGAACTCAACAGTGAATAAAAATGTGAATGTATCATTCCTCACTAAACATTGAGTGAATAATTAGTAGTGAATAATGAACAAATTATTAGTGAATAATGACTGAATAATACTGAATATTGGTTGAATAACAGAATATTGAACTTATATTCAGTTATTAACTAGTAAATAATGGGTAAATTTGAGAATATGAGTGAGTAATGTTTGATTAATGTTTGAGTAAAAAGTGAAATCATCTTTCATTAAGAATGATTCATGAGCAATGTGTGTTTAATGAGTGTAAAATCAGTGAATAATGAGTCAAAAAGCGCACCTCACAAAAGGGTAGCATTTGTAAGAATATTTGATTAAGGAACAATAATATTTAAATGATATCAGTTTTGGCCACGATCACTTCCGATTGGTCGATTTAAATCAAATTCATAGAGGCCTCCAGTTTTACATAGAAAACCTAACTATGATATTTCAGTCCGATCTATTAATTCATTTGGATTGCAGAGACGTAATATGCCGACAAAAAGACAGATAGACTAAGAGAGACAAGCAGACAGACAGACAAACGTTCAATCAGACCGATAGACCCAACCAACAAACAAACCGCGGGAGGCCGACAAAGCGACGAGCAGATAGACAGGCCAATAAAGAGGCCGATGGACGGACAGTTAGGTAGACTGAGAGATTGTTAAAAAAGATTTCAGTCCTTTCCATAATAGGATGATTAGTAAAAACTGAACTTTTCAACAGTGTGATGAAGTTTCACTTCAAGGCTGTAATGATGAACTGGTCGTCTAAGAGCTCTTGAAGGCCTAGCTAAGTCAGGTATAAGTTCAGAGAGCTCAGATGAGCACATACGGTTAAAATATTTGTAGAACATACGTAAAACTCCTACATTCTATCGTTGGAAGAAGGAGTCAATGGAGGAAGAGCGCCTACCCAAATATGCATATTATACTCTAGTTTCGGTCTTATACATGCTTTGTATATTTTTAGGAATTCTGTTGAAGTAAAATGGAAGCTCAAAGCTGCTGTATAAATTTGTTCGGTCCAAGAGGTATTCCTGATGATATTAAAACCAAGCATCTCATGAAGGATAGTTTTATCAGAGAACATGTAGGATTGAAACATTTAGGGATTGAATTCGACCCTGTTAGCATCACTCCACTTGAGAATAGTTATAAGATCTTAGTCCAAGCAAGAACTTTGTTTCGCGAAGAAATAGTCGACGACGGGAAGCGGGATTTAATGACAGAAGACCATTAATAAAGATTTAAAAGAGAATGAATTCAGCGTAGAGCCGAGTCCAATTGGTTTTAACTTATACAGCAGACCTTTATGCCACGCACAATTGAAAATCTTCGAGATCTCAAGTGCTATAACTTGGGTCTCATCAGATAGTCGGATACATATATTACATTGCTCGGTGTTATACTTACTGTTGATTGGATATAAGGTAGTGATCATTTAGGTATTTCATTAGTTGAAAATTAATAATTGCATCCATTACCTTTAGGACAGAGACTATGACTAGAATTTTAGCAATCACACGAGCCCGAAAAGTAACACGATATATAGATGGAATTGCCCGAGGGATGGTTGGAAACTAAATGGAAACAGGTAAATTTGATTTGGCGACAAACTAAGAGGCGTGATGGTTAGCTTTAGGGGATGGTTAGCTAGAAAAAACCTATCACAATCTTTTAGAAGTGGTATTACGAATCTTCTGCTTTCCAATAATATCTCCTGAACTTTTCGAAATTTTTCGAATTTCATCTCTTACTTTCATTTCATGTACGTTTTTGGCTTGGAACATTTGGAACATTTAAGATCCGACCCGACAGTGCGAGACTTCTCTATTTACGACTGCCTCTTTTACATTCCTCATTGAACCAAGGATTGTGAGGGACCAAGGAAGGAATAAACTGGTCCATTCCTGTATTGATAACTGTGGATACAAGTACTGATATAGTGTCTATGTTACGAAGCCAATCAAATTCACGGAAGAACTTATTCAATTCCAACCAGTCAGCGCACTTATAATGCCAGAGTCGCTGTTTTGGAAGTATACTACCTTGAAGAACACACGATGCACGGAACTCAGCTTTAATGAGCCGATGATCCGAATTCCCTATATAAATGTATAATTGTTAGGATGAGATGTTAAAAATAAATCCATCAAGCGATGGAAGTGTGCTGAAATTTCCGAATTTATTCGAGAATATCGCCGATATTACCCAATTTTGTACGGTTTGTAGATTAGTCAAGATTTTCGAATTTTAAGGATTTTCTAGATTATTCAAATTATCATTCAAAGGTCATCACAAATTTTGAGTTTTTCTGTTATTAATAAAGATTCTCGAGATTTTTCGCAACTATTTGTAATTTTTGGGATTTTCGAGATTTGCAATTCTTTGTGACCAAATATTTTGAATATTGGAAGAATGGAATTCGCAATTTTGAACATATTTCGAGATTGTTCAAAATTTTTCGGAAATATTCGAAGTTTTTGTAGAGATGTTACTTGTCCCGGTCCGATTCAAGGATTTTGAGAGTAGTCGACGTTTGTATTTCGTTCATATGTTTGACGTTGAATTTTTTGTATAATTCAAAATTTTTTTAATTTTTTCGAAATCTTAGAGAATGAGTGAGATTATTATTTGTTGTCGTACTAAAATTCTGTTAGAATATTAAGACATTTACATATTAGCTTTGACAATGTGAGATACCAGAAAAAATTTCATTAGTAGTAGGTTCTCAAGTTTTTCTGTTCAAGGTTTTCAACATTCTTTAAGATCTTTTAGATTATTTTATATGTTTCGAGATGTTATGCAAGAATATTAGAAATTTTCGAGAATATTCAAAATTTTAAGACAAAATTTTGGCTTGCTTGGCTTCAAGGATTTTTTTTATGTATTTAACCGGGAATAGCTTAAAAATTGTTTCCTTAATAATTCGTTACGCATATTCAAAACAACTAGCTACATAGCATTATCGAAAAAGGATAGGAAGGAATAAAAGTGGAGTTCAGTCTTCAAGAATCCTACTTTTGATATTTGAATTTCTGCTTTCTGCTAAGTTCTGTGCCAACGTGAAAGGACCATCATCTAGTTCATTCCACTGAGATGTACTTCGGAAGAAGAAACACATTTGGAATGAATTGGTTCTCGTAAATTTTAGTTTAAGCACGAATGATTACATACAGATGAATTAAGATTAACAAAAACATGAAAAAAATTGGTAGCGCCATTTTTTGAAGCTGCATATTTTTTGGTACTATAAATGGGTGACATAGATTAGAAACTACTATTTTTAATAGTAGGCACAGTGAAGCAAAAATCACTAATCTAGAGTAGGTATGTAATAATGTATGTCAAAATGATGAATTGAATACGTATGTATATAAATACTTTTGTATTAGTATTAAACATTCTTTTGTAGTATGTTTTTATTATGCAATATTTATTTTGAACTTTGAGATCGGATCGTTAAAAGTAAATAAAATCTAATAAATTTTAATTGAAGTTGAATTCCCATTCGCGTAAATCTGGAATAAAGTGTGCGATTGCAGGTTACAAACTTTCAAATCGGCATAATATCCGATTATTTATATTGCCCATTAAAAACACAAAATAAAACGAATGGATTTCCATTTGTAATTTACAAAATAACGACTTGAAATTTGTCAAAATATGTGCAAACATTTCGAACCATGGTGCTATTCTACGAGTAAATTAAAACGAAATTCCGTTCCCACAATCTTTTTTCATCTAATAATGGTCCTTCGGTTAATCATACTGTTACGTCTGGTATTTCTCTCAGTATTATTGTGAGAATGATGAGGAAATGTCGAGTAGTTATTCAGTGGTAACAATTTTACAACTGGTATACCCCTTTCAGCACCGCCTTAATCAGTTGTGTAGGTAAATTTTAACATTCACATAAAACCACTAAAAATACGAATTTGAGAATAAAATACAACTGGCTAACACAATTGTGTAAGAAAATTATACCCTCAGTACTAACCAGAAATGAAAAATATTATTTATAAATTACCACCCAAATACTACATTTGTGTTGATAAATTTTAAGGGGTTCTCGGAACCAGCCAAATTGAAACCCACATTATTACTTTTATATTGTTAAAATCCGATAAATTTAGTATGTGGTTTACCAAATTCATTAATTTCTGGCCAAAAAAGGAACCGGTGTTGCCATGGGAGCATCCACACAAATGTGTGAGTTGGTTTAAGTATAAGTGTTTCATAATTTCTAAATTAATAGATACAACAATTAAAGTATTAAGAAAAAATAAAAATTTTATTGATAAATATCACAAAGAATTCATTCAAAACATAAAATTATAAAAATAAAAATAATTTCAAAAATTAACATGTCAATATGAAATATTAGAATTTATGACTCAGTCCTTCATTGTATGAAATTGTTTAAAACATATTGATCTTAGATGAACATAAATAAATGTTGCACTTCTCGCACCTGCATCTCGTGCGACATTTGCAAGTTTTAAGGCGGCACATCCTTGCTGTTGGTAGGTCATCCCAAACCGGCCAATGACCTGACGACGAATATCGTCTGCCTAAAGAAGGTAACGCTTCAGCTCTAGATTTTTTTGGTGTGGGTCCTTCCTGGTCAGTGTCATAATCATCAACGTCACCATCATCAGCTAGTAAGGAATCCGCCACGTCCATTTTAAATTCTAATAGGTCTAGAATTTTTGAATTTGGTATGCTTAAAGCTGCACAATCTTGCCTGTACTCCATCCATGAATTGACTACTGCCAAATCAATAAAATGATGCGCCACTTTAATGGGCCATTTTTTGGTTTGAATGAATATCCGGTAATATTCCATTTGTTGATCGCAAATGTCGACACCACCCATATGTTGATTATAATCCTCTATTGCGTTAGGGCACTCAATTTGGATATATTTTTTTTTGCTGTTTGCACCAACGATCTACCACGCCAACCGGGTTTACACCACTTATAGTGGAAATTGCTGTGACACATTTCGTGTCTTTCCATTTTACTAGCGATATCACTGAATTTCCATCGTCAAGTGTAAACTCTTGTGATTCTCCTTTTATCATTTTTCTATCTTGCTGAAAATTTACTTTCTTTACTCGATTCATCATGATCGTCCCTGTTGCTTTAAAATTCATCTCTTGAAGTTTTTTCATTAAACTAACCGTTGAGAAATAGCGGTCAAAGTAAAGGAAACTTCCTGGAGGTATGGTTTCGGTTAGGCGTAATACAACGGCTGGGCCTAAGCCAAGTTCCTTATGCTTTAAATTGGTTGACATACCTTGGTACAATTCAAAGTCCATGACAAGTCCAGACGTCGTGGTAATCAAAAAAATTTTCAATCCAACTGGACGTTGTTTACCCTTTACAAATTGACGAGCTGGCATTCGACCAGTAAACGGGATCATCTGCTCATCTATAGAATAGTGATCTATTCGTCTCTCAATTTCATGGCACCTTGATCTAACTGTATCTATTATTGGTTGTGCCTTCCAGAACAAGTTGGTATTATTAACGGGAATGCTTGAAGTATCTCGAAAATGCAGTGATGCGCGTAGCATATGGACTCGATTTCTAGACATACAGCTTGATATCTTTGCAAAACCTATGTTATTGTTCCAAAATAAGTGTAATCGAGGATACGGAATGCACCCCATATACATGAAAATTCCGTATAATTTTCGAATTTCAATATCGCAGGTTTTTAGTTCTTTGCCGTTATCTTTCAAAAATTGCATGTTAGTATAAAAAGCGGTGTTTTTAAAATGATCGTCATTAAAATATTTGTAAAAATATTCAACCGGACATTGCGATTCAATTTTGCGTTGACATGTATGCTCGATTTGTAAGTTGTTCCTTGTTAGAGATGATTCAGTCCAGACTGGATTAAGCTGACTCGCAGGTTGTTCATTAGATACATTAATTGTAGATGAATTTTCAACTCCTGAATCAGATGAAGCATACACACGATTTTGCGGCAATGGTAAAACGTAATTTTCATCATAATCGGAATCATCGGAATTTTCTAAAAGCCTCTGAATTTCGTCTTGGTCGATCAACCATTTACCGTTTGTGTAGATAGCTGAAACAGTTTATTGTTGAAACATTATTTTAAATTACGAAAAATTATAATTAACATGTGTAAAATATAGTAAAATAAAATGTAAGTAACAAACTAGTAATTTAACTTCATTACTGTTGTTGCCATTATAAAACCAACCTACACAATCGTGTATGCCATTTTTTATTACGGGAATTTTATTAAAAATAATTACTAATTTATTATTTTTATTTTATAAACTAAAATTTCAATATTTAAATATCACTATTCGAGCACTAAAATAATTAATATTAATCTTTAAATAATAAAAATATGCACTTACTTTGCCCGCGATTGTTTTGCGTAGACATCGTTGAGTTTTTTAGATGACATTAATTTTCCCTCCAATTTTTTTAAATATTTGACACTTTATATAGTTAGTTAAAATGTTAAATATGAGATGTCCTCAGCATTAAAAGTGAAGGAAAATCAGCATTGCTACTAATTTCAAGTTGATTTAGTGTTAAATTTACTTACACAATTGTGTTGCTTGGGTTTAAATGTTGATTAAAATAAAAATAAAGATGGTTTTATATGACAGCAAAATTATATACACACAAAAGTGTGAGGTGGTACTCCTTTACCACCAAATAAAAATGTTTTCCGGTTTTATTTAACAAAAGGATTTTACCTGCACATTTGATATGGTTGGTTTGCAAAGAACAAAAAAAAATATTATGGATTGGTGCTGAAAGGGATACAACAAAACGAAAGCAGCATTTGTAGCATTACTGTTTACATCCAATTGCACTTACAAAGGCTTACAGCCGTTCAAAGGCTATGTTAGAATCAGACATTAACTTCATAGAACGCCAATACAATTTTTGTAATTTTCGTAATTGAAAAATTTTGAGTCAATTTTCAATAATCTGGAGAAATCCTCATAGTGTGCAAATTGCATTAAAAATATAATAAATTACCCATTTTATCATCTAAAATATTTTACGGTTTCAAAAGTATTTAGCCTAAAAATAAGCAAACTTTTCTATTACACCCAAACTGTAAAAATTACCAGAAAATTAAGCGCAATAAAATCACTAAATATCAATGACCATATAGACATTTTAAGCATAAATGAAAACGCCAAACATTTAACTAAATTTTACTGAATATGCGGTCAAAATCAAACAAGTGGCCCGATGAATCGAATATAAAATTTCTAACGAAAATTAGCAAAATCTTGAGTTTAGCGAGCTTTTGTTTGATGATATTGATGAGATTTCATTAGAAGATGGGATCATTTTGAACCTGACATTTCTGATATATCCGAAAAGAGGGGGGGGGGGAGAGTAGGGGTAATTATCCCTCGCAAAATAAAATAAAAACCTCTAAAAACACCTAAAACAACAACATATTAATTGACAAAACGATGAATAACTAATTTAAAATTGAAACATTAGGTTATTCCGGAATTAACTAGCCGGATAGATAAATAATTTTAAAAAGTGAAGAAATTGTTAATTGCAAAACCCTTACCAATTTCTTCACTTTGTAAAATTCTTTATCTATCCGGCTAGTTAATTCCGGAATAAACTAATGTTTCAAATATAATCCGCATGTATGCGTTAAAATACAATAAAATAGAAATTGTTAAAAGTTTTTAAAGAAGAATTGTAAAATTCACTAATACTACAAGTGCATGGTTGATTCCTCCCACACAAAGCAAACTATCGCTCACTCATAACCTCATACACCCTTCGCGTAAGGAATCTTGCTCTTTTTTGTAATTGCGGTCGATCATCTTCTGGTACAGCTGGTTTTTGATCAATGAATTGTTGCCCTGTGTGTTTTCGGAGGGTTAATGAAACTCCATGTTTCTAATTTCATTTATTTTCTTAAGATTAAATTTCGTTAATTTATGTATATCAAACTTTATTATAAATCATTCCTTATTTATGTAAACGGATGCAAATTAATGATGTATATTTAAAAAAAAAAAATTTATAATTTTATGTTATGCAAACAAAGGTTATGCAATTTTTCTTTAAAAAGTTTACCACTTTTGACTTATATTTCATTTTGAAACTACTTTTATTAGGTCTGTATCGTTCTCGATTTTCAAAGCATAATTTTTAGTTCCGATAAATTTCTTGCATTTTTGTATTCTGATTGAAAAATACATTTAATCACCAATTTTATTGAATATTGAAAGTATAATTGCTGTTTTCATGTAATATTATAGTAACAATGTAAATTTACGAGAAGAAATTCACAAATTTTTTATTAAAAATTTAATTTCCTTTACTGTGTATGTTGCATTCAACATGTCAAAAAAATTATCATGTAATCGTCAGAATATTTGATTTAATACAAAAATAAAAGTGTTGAAAAGGAGTTTGGTAAACTTAAAGTACCAACTAAATCGTTTCTCAAAATTTGTAGAGAACAAATTTATTGGTTTGCAAGAATATTGAAAAATCATCCTAAAAATCGACGTCTTAAGGTGAGTTTCTCATCAAGCGACCAAAAAATAATGTGATTTTCTCAATTTTTGACGTAAATAAACAACTTAATGATTTTGGACACTTAATTATTGAGTTTTAGAGCACAAAAACAAAAAATTAATTTAAGAATAATATCGTCATGGGAATTGCTTATACGTATTGTAACGTGACCTTCTCCAAAAAAGGTGACTTATCGGTCTCCACTGTACCACTTGCGAAAACTATCAAAAATCAGAAAACCAAAGATTTTTATAAAATATATAATATTTGCTGGAGGTTGTACCAACAATATCAATAAAAAGTCGAAAATTAATAACATGGCGGATATTCAATTTTTTGGAACCGTTTTTCACACCTTTTTCACTTTTTAAAGTGCTATAAAAAATTAAAAAAACGTCAAATATTATCTGCATTTAGGTTTATCCTCCAACAAATTAAATGAACTTCACAATAAAAACAAAAAAATTGTGATCCATTGAGTAGTTTTTGAGTTATCGTGGAGGTAGACATAAAAAACATCGTTTTTCAGGAAATGCATTTAAAGATTTTGCTAACGATTTTTTTGAGTTGAAAAGTAGAAAAGTGGGTCGAATTATTATGCCATAACTTTTCTATGAAATTTATTTCAGTCAAACGGTTTGGGACGGAATATTCTACACATAATAGGCTATCAAAAAATGAAATAAAAAAAACAGGATTTTCGGATTAAGTTTCATGAGAACCCCCCCTTAAAGTTCTGTTATAAGTAATGCATTCTTTTAAAAAGAGACAGTAACTTTTAAAATGATTCCATCAGTTTTTAGTTTTAATTAGAAAACATTGTATAGTCGGCACGCAGAAAATACCCAAGATCCGCACTGGAGAATTCTGTTACAAGGAAAATAAATTTATTTTTCTTAAATATATTAATTTGTAGTTTTATTTGGTGATGAACGTATTTTTAATTTCTTTTAATTTAATGGATTATTTTTATTTTCATTTGTAAGCGCGTACCCACTCTTTCAAGATCACAGTGTTGATGTAGTGATAGCGCCTCACTATTGCTTGATAGATATGTTTAGGAATCTCTAGCAATGAAATAAGTGTGATCCATTTAATATTTTGTTGAGTTTCTGAATCAACTGGTGCCAAAAATGGTTAGTTAACTTAAATACTGGCATCTATTGCTTTATCTATTGGCAAACAAACCTACATACTTTCTATTGTTACAAATCAAAAATAAAATTATGATTTAAGACATATAACCGAGGAAGTATATGGGTTGAAATTAGAAATGTTGAAAATTCCTTGGATTAAGCTATAAAATCCCGCAGTAAAGGGTTGCCATTCAAATTTGAAATTACAAAAAATGCGAGTGGTCTATTAGTAGTTGAAATAGTTATGTGTAAATATCTTAAAGCTTAAAAGAACAAGCTCACACTAAAATCGCAACTTCTCAAATAAAAACATCTGAGTCGTCTACACGGCCGTAAGTGTTTTGCGTGTAACGTTTGTACACAGTGAGACTAATGATAGACTGAAAATAAATGTTTGTAAAAATCTATTATTATTAGCGTCAAGTAGATTTATTATTTTAATGTAAAATTTATAATTCGCCACTGTTTGTTTACGAAAATATTGTCAGCAGAATTGCTTCGATCAGATGAGGCGTCCTTTCGCTACAGTGATCTCAAGCATTGCAAATCGCTTTTTTGTAGTTTGTAATTTATGTGGCGATTGTTTATTTTAATTGAAAATTTATTAACGGTCACTGTTTTTTTACGCACAAATTGACACCAGAATTGTTCCTATCAGATGTACCGTTCTCTCGTTAGAATTGTTCTTCTTCCGCTGGCGCTACATTCTGTAATGACATATTGCATTACTTTTCTTATGATTAAAAATGTAAACAAACGCACTCCGTATACAAATTTTAGTTATGTTAAAATACTATATGAAAACTCTGAATCATCATTATAGAATTAATATAAATATAGGTAGTTGTTGTTGTAATATATTTTGATTGCAATAAGCGCGTGCACAACTATGTTGTAATAATGTTATACAGGTAAGCGCGTGCACGCATAGTTGTTACTGTTAGTGTAATAATTAATCAAATTCGCTGATTTAATAATCAATATTCAATATATAGCTATTTTGTCAATTAAACAAATTAAGAAGTAAAGTAAATTTCAATTAGAGTATAGTTTGTGTATTAAAATTAAGTATAAATAAGTAAGAATTTGTAACTGAAATGAGAATAATAAATTGGATTTAATTGAGTAACAACTAAATCTTATTAATCCGCACAAGGAGTCATCCCTGCCAAAATCAAGTTGCAATTTATTTTGCAATATAAGGTGGGTGAATGGCGAGGGCCAAACAAGTGCTTTGCACGATTCATTAAATTGCATTATGAAGCATAGGTCCCTCTTCTACCTTGATCCACTAAAAATCCTCTATTCTATTTAGTACAAATAATTTAGTAAAAATAAAAATAAAACATATTTTATTTCATGGCGATCTTGCCAAACACATTTAATTAAGTAATATTTCATTTCAATTCCATGAAGGGATTTGGCCGCCTCAACGATGCTCCTCGAAATAATTCGATCCATAGCAACAAAACGCGAGACACGGTGACTGAGTGTATTTAGGCCCCTTTCAACGTCGTCGATCCATCGGATATGTGGTACCGACTACAAGACCTGTTTAGTGGTCTGATTTTGCGAACGAAGTACGTGCCCAAGCCATATTAACCTTGACGATTTTATGAATCCGATGATGTCAACTTTATCGAGGTCATTTCGGACCGAGAATCATTCTTATGATCGTTTGAATTGTTCAAGCATTATAAATCGCTCGAAATAAGAGGTTCGTGGCGCGGCTTTCATCGCTACTGATGATGTAATTTCGCCAATATATTATATACGTGAGGCATCATGCCTAACGACCAAACTCTGCAAATGTATATTTAATTTAAAGGTAATGCTTATTGCTGCTGATGATGAGTAATTGCCCACGACTAAAGGCAACATTTAGAGTCGCTCGCTTTCCGAACATGAGGCTCTGAGGAGTAATGATGTTATCACGGAAAAAATAACAACATTGAGTATATAAGTAGACGTAGATTATAATTTACTTTCGTAACAACAACAACAATATTTCTGTGGCCCAAGGAAAAACGGCATAACTCGTGTTATTCCATATTACGGTTTATTTCAAATTTGAAATTTCTATATTCGAATTCATATTATATCAATTTTATGTAATAATCCAGCAACTATAAACAACCGTAATAATCATTTAAAAAAACAAGAATTCAAAAAACTCATACGATTTTGAGTCACTCTTAATTTTAAAAACGTTTTTCTGAAAAATGTGAATTTATGAGTTTACCGTTTTTCCTTGTGGCCACAGATTTATCTTGAATATTCAAAATTCAAATAAATTATAAATCAGAATACGTTAAGTGAGTACATAGGTACCTAGCCCTACTCGTATTCTTAGTTTTGTTTTTATCCTGCATACAATAATTTACGGAAATTTCTTTAAAAAATACATAATGCACTAAAAGCTAAATATGTATGTATTGTATCTATGCGTACTATAGATGTAATAAATACATACTTAAAGCAAATCATACGTGCACTTCGTTTATTTCAGTTTTAAAATAAGCGTCTTCCATTGGCGAAAGCAAACTACTCGTAAGTACTTGTATCTACTCACAACTACCCATGCTCATACGATGGTGTAGAAAACAGAAGTAGTTACGCATAAAATTTGCGCTTGTGGATTTTAGTTGCGAAAATTCCAATAGATGGCTTTTAGACCTTTTTCGATATTTTTCGAGAGTTTTTTATTACGTTCGAATTTTTTTATTTTTTGATGATGTAAAATGTCAAAATTAATACAAAATTATTTTGTTGTTGATGATACATTTTTAAGAAAAATGTGTTTAAATGTCAATGCGGTAAATATCAATGTTTTCCTTTTATTACACGTCCATTTTTTTTTGTCATATTTTGAATCTAATTTTAAATATCGCCATTACTATAATAAACAACTTTACAAAAGACAAAAAAAACAACTAAACAGAAGGCTGTGTTTTACTTGTGTTACTCAATTTCTCGTTCATTGGGTATCTACTCGCAAGTACTTCGAAGTAGCAAATTTTGCCCATTGGAAGACCGCTTATGAATCGGGTTTATTCATGAAAATGGTTAGAGCTATGCAAGAACAAAAGATTGACAAAATGAATAATATTTACACTAGATGCAGACACTGAATATTATAATTATAAATAGTAAAGATTTATTCCATCTTAGCAAAGACAATGGGTTTACATGGCAAACTTCTTTTTTTACTCACGCAATTGTCGCTTTAATCAGTGATTTTGTAAAATTTCATAAATTTCTTAGACATAAAGCATCTGTATATATTCATTTGTGGTTTAAGGTTACACCTGTAAACTGTCCCTCTTGATATATGTTGAATAAAACTCCACTGAACACATGCCGTGAAAGCATTTATAGAACACACTTAGGGCTCGGACATTCCGTCTTTGAGCAAAGGATTTAAGGGAAAAGGAGATGTTAATATCGGAAATCAGCCCTACGCAAGATTTACCCCGTGCCTTAAAGCATAGACTGAGTTCTACGTTTAAAGGTCATGTCTCACAACCTGTCGCTTTTTCTCTTTATAAATACATATTTTTAATTCATTTAAATATATTTTGTATAGCAAATACATACGCCTTCAACGCTGTTAAAATATTAAATCTCGGTTTTTTATTTATACAAAATGTATAAAATAGCTTTATATGTAAATTAAACATTTTTTATGTGTAAAAAAACTGTGTAAATTACACAGTGTAATTAACTCGATATGGTAGCAGATAGATTTTCATCAAAAACCTATAAAGACGGTTAGAATAGATTGGCTTGATTGAAAAGACGACGAGACAAGATGTAATTTTTGGTTTGAGAACGATATCATTTTCATCTTTCGGACCAAAGGTGACAGCCAGGAATACACTTACTTAAGTAAATCTATACTTACAGTTGTAAAACTATTATTGGTTGCCAATGCTAATCCAATAAGTAGTATAGCCAACGCCTCTGGTGGTGATATCTGGAACTTGTACAGGTCGAATCTAAAATAGACATAGACAAAAATAAAATGTATTAACATCCCACCACTTCAGTGATACACTCAATATATTAATTTATTTAATTTTCCTTCGATTTAGTGTTGCCGGTCATCGCGTAACAAGACCACTCCTATATTCCCATCGAGAATGATGTATTGTTTTGTTTTTTATTAATTCATTATTTTGGTGTGTACGCTAGCTAGTAGTAAATTTTCATTACGATAATTGTGGCCTTGCCCTTTTATTATTTCCAGACTCGTTTGATAACCGCAAGTACATAATACAATCTACTTAAAGTAATTTGCTCCTTTAAAACAAAAGAAAATAATCGTGAAAATTGAATTTTCATTAAATCAATTGTTTTTGTTGTTGTGCCAAAGGTGAAGCTCGTTAAAAGGAGGAAATGCACACACACACACACACAGCAACAAAAAAAAAAAGATTCGGTTGTAATTAAAAGAAAAGAAAAAATTTGTGTCACCCCCTAGAGGTTGGTGTATTTATAAGTAAAGTTTATTCGATCAATCAAATTGTGGCGTGGTGATGAATTGGAATTGAAAGGAAAAAGTGAAAACTTTTTTTTTTTTTTTTTTGGTTTTTTGTGTGAATAAATTACATTATTTTTTTTAGGTGTCGAAACGATATTTTTAATTTTTTTTTTTTTTTTTTGATAGGGGATTAGATTAGATTTGTTACAATTAACTCGGGGTGAATTGTTTGATTTGTATTGTACAGTGAAATTAATATCTTTTTGTTGCTGAAGGATTATTTTATAGAAGGTGACATCGCGTGAATAAAAAACAAAACAATTGTATTGTATTGTAATGGGTTTGGTGTTAGCAGCTGCTGGTACATTTTGAGCGAATTATAGGGTTTGTCACTATGTTGCCTTTTGTGTTAAATGATTAATTAATCTTGTATCAATCCAAGAGAAAAATATTTGGACTAGGTCCTTGTCTTAAAATCCTGAATCATCACAAGAATCATAGGAAAACATAAGTGTTTTGTCCTTAAGATACATCAACCACCACTCAAACTACTTGTAACTAAACGTATTAAAGTCACATTACATTTATTACATCTCTCTGTATATATCTCGATATATGTACACACAAGGGATTATCATACTTAGCCATCACAACAAAAAACAAGAATCCATTTTTTTTTATTCACCCAGATTTTCTTACACTTTTCTGCCACTATCATTATTCTGAAAAAAAAAAATAGAAAACACATCCAATGCAACAACAAAATCTTGAGCAAAGTGGATTTTATCTAACAAGAATGTATGTATGTTATGTGTGTGTACAATAATAAATTTACGAACGAATCGATCGTCTAAATATAAATAACAACAACAAAAAAATGGAAATGTCTCCTCGTTTTCTATATAATCATAATATTAAGTCGAAGCATATGAATTGACGTGTTCGTTGCTATCTTCATTTTGTTGTATAATATTTACATGAGATATACATACACTCATATACTTATGTCTATAAACTTTATGTTTCGTTAATACATAAAATATTTAAGCTTCTTAAATCAAAGCTGGCTTTTTTTTTGTATTTTTTGAAAGTCTTCTTTTTGTAGCTTTGCTGTTGGAATATTTTCCCATAGTGAAAATCTTTATTTAAAGCACATGTGAACATGAATTATAAATATACAGAAATTATAAACAAATGAACGATGCATTAAATATTATGAGCTTTGCATAAATAAGCGGTTTAGAAATGTGTGGATATTTGTGTTTGTGGAGGGCTTAGGGAGCGGATAGAAAAGCAAAGAAAAATGAAAAATATTTTCCATCAACCAGAATACCTTAAACTTAACTATTTTACCCAAAATGAAATTTTTATCGTGATTCTAATAATTCACGATGGAAATGATAATTCTCTGTTTATAATTTTTTAAGTATTTTACGAAAAAATTAGATGTTAAATTTTACAGTTTTTTCGCCAACATGTCGATAACTATACATACAGCCCAATTTGCAGTAAAGAAATTCATAAATCTTTCCTAACCCGCCGTCTATAATAAGCGAATCCACTGATATTTCCCAACATGTTATCTACGGTTTCAATATACAGGGTGACCCATTTTAAAAGTACCACTCAAATAACTCCCAAGGGAAGGCCTAAATAAAAAAAGCCTGGATACAAAAGTGGCATAATTTTAGGGTGAAATCGAATTGTGAGTTTACGTTTGACCTTGAGGTCAAATTTCAAGGTCAATCAGTTTCAAGTCGGCTTTTTTTAATGGAAACATCTATTTTTGACTTTGGGTTCTGAAAGCGCATCAAATTCTACGTTCAGCCATACAGTATCATGTGATAGGGGTCAAAGGTCATTTCAAGGTCAGTTTATTTAATAATAATATCAAGAAATTTTTTATTCTTTAAAAAAATGAAGAATCAAATCTGTGGCAGTCAATAAAACTACATTTTTATATTTGTATATCTTTATTTCCTTTTACAGTATTCCCAACTCACTAATAAAAATTCATTCCCATTTTACACCTTAAGATTCCGTGACACAACAAAAATGGTTTGCAATCAATGCCTGCGGTTAATATTTCAAAAATAAAAGAACACAAATAAAGAGACTGTATAACCCAATTTGAATAGCTGCATCAGAATAATGTCAACATATTAAAATATTTATACAACTTTACTAAAGTCAGCTATACCAATAAAAAATTACAACGGTTCACCTGGTGGAAAATAACGGTTCAATACAGAGGGAAATAAGATTTTAAAATGGAATTGTAAACATCACCGCATAATTCTGACGAAAATATAATCAAAACGGGCAGTGAATGATATCGATGATTCCTTGCAGTGAATGATATTGGAAGAGTAAGATGTATTTTTCTTAAATTTATCATTTTGCAAATTTTGTTTAATAATCGAGTAAAACATAGAATCCATCCATATAAGTTTCGTTTCCCTTGCAGTTATTTTAAGACGGTCATATCATTCTACTCGTACAGTTACGTTCGTACTCTACGGTTAATATTATTTTTTTTTACAAAAGTTTTTCGAATTATAACGACACGTTTTTTCTTTCTAAAATTTTGCTGATAATAACGCTTGGTGACGATGTAAAATCTGGAACCACAGCTAAAATCGATTCAGCTTCTGTTCCATTTCCAAATTTTTAGGAACAAATGCCAGAACTTTGGTTTGATCAATTAGAAGCCTGGTTTACAGTCAAACAAATTAAATCACGCGATATCTGCTCTACCACCGGGTGTAATACGATCGATAGCTCACGTAATAAGAGCAACTGACGATTTAAATGAAAAATACGATAAATTGCGGATCGAAGTAATAAAAACAAAAACATTGTCAGAAACGCAACGTATCGAACAAGTGCTTGGAACCACTGGTATGGGCAACCAGTCACCCTCTAAGTTTTTTCGACGGCTTGAGCAAACCGCTGGGACGTCGAAGGCTGTGGATGAGGATTTTCTGAAATCTATATGGCTCAAGTACTTATCCGACAATGTTAAAGCAATAATTGTATTGCGACGTGACACGGATTCCATGGACAATTTGATTGCTCTAGCAGTCTAGCCAATCAAGTTTGGAAAATCAATCGTCCCTCGTCATCGGCAATTTGTAGTAATTCCGCTCAATCCGCAACGTTATCTAAGGAGATAACATTGGAGAGTCTACAACGATTAATAAACGAATTACGCTCGCAATTAGTCCATAATAATAATCGATCCCGTAGTAGAAATCGTTCTCGCAATTCCTCACGGAATCGACCTAATTCTAGAGAAAGATCGCCTAGTCGATCTAATTCTTACTGCTGGTTTCATAATAAGATTGGCATAAGAGCTAGGAAATGTCGAGAACCGTATTGGTTTAAACGATCTAATTCTCCTTCGCTTTCTAATCCGGAAAACTAAAGCATCCTACAGTGCTTGCGACGGCACTAGTTATTACGTGCCCCGTCACAAAGTTAAGTTTCCTAATAGATATTGGAGCCGAAGTCTCAGTCGTTCCTTTTAAATATTTTCCTGATGCTCTTAGCGATACAGATAATCTATTAGTTGCCGCTAACGGAACACCTATAAACACATATGGTACACGATTATTAAGCTTAGATTTAGGGTTACATCGCAACTTTCGCCATGCATTTGTCGTCGAATCAGTTACCAGACCGATTATTG
Source organism: Tipula helvola (assembly GCA_963556165.1). Lineage (NCBI taxonomy): Eukaryota > Metazoa > Arthropoda > Insecta > Diptera > Tipulidae > Tipula > Tipula helvola. Next base: position 55,059,682 of record OY744481.1, read on the forward strand.
GAGCTGATTTCCTAGTCAAATTCGGTTTAGTCGTTGATTTAAAGAATAGGTCCCTTTTGGATACCATTTCTTCGCTTAGGCATCCCCATTGAAGAAATCGTATCGCTCAGAATATTTGTTATCGAAGGCCGCTTTGGCGAACTTCTTCCTTACTGGTGAAACATTCTGTCGTTTTGCCACCCGAGACGCCTAAATCCTGAAAAGCATAGAATAACGCGGAACGAGGTTGACCATATGATGCAACTTAAGTTATGTAGACAGAGTTCATCCAGCGTCACCTCTCCCTTACACTTAGTACCAAAACGCGACAGTGGTTGGCAGCCCTGCGGAGATTACTGAAGAATAAACGCGGTAACGATAGCGGATAGGTATCCTCTTCCGCATATTCATAATTTTTCCATGTATCTTCAAGGGTGTCAGATGTTCTCAAAGATCGACCTATAGTTCGCGCTTACCACCAAATACCTTTCTCTGCTGAAGATATATATAAGACAGCTATTACAGTTCCTTTCGGTCTTTTTGAGTTCATGAGAATACCTTACGGTTTGAGAAATGCAGCGCAGACTTTTCTGCGTTTCATGAACGAAGTTACGAAAGGGCTAGATTTTGTCTACGTATATATCGACGATATTCTGGTGGCAAGTAAGAACGAGACAGATTATTTAGAACATCTTGAACAACTTTTTAAACGCCTTACAGATTACGGTTTAACGATAAAAATATCAAAATGCGAATTTGGAGTACAATTCCTTAATTTCCTTAATAACGAAATTACCAAAGATGGCATTAGACCATCTAAGGATCGAATTATGGATATCCAAAACTTCCCCGAAACAACATCTATTAGGCAAATATAGAGATTCGTGGGCATGGTTAATTATTACCATCGCTTTATTGATAATTTGGCTGAACATTTAGCTCAAATACATGAACAACTTCGTTCATAAATAAAGCCAGTAAAAAATCGCAAATCAAGTTAACACCTGAATGCAAGGCAGCTCTTGCTAAGACAAAAGATGCCCTTGCTCAGGCCGCGCTCCTCGCTCATTCACACGAGAATGCTCCGATTAGAGTTACGACTGACGCATCGGGTATAGCAATAGGTGGTGTATTGGAACAGCTTATTAATAGACGTTGGCATCCTATCGGATTTTATTCCAGAAAACTATCCACTCCTGAGCAGAAATATTCTACATTTGACCGAGAACTCCTTGCAATTTACAGTCAGAACGCAGTCCCCGTTAGAGCCATCAGCTTGACTATATTACGCAGTTCAGCACTGATATCCGTTACCATCAAGGGTGATAGCAACGTTGTAACAGACGCTTTGTCTCGATCTGATGAATATCAGGCCTCGGCTATAGCTCAGACATCTCTTGATATAGAATATAGCTTCTTTACAAGAGTTGGATGATGAGCTCAAAACTCTCATCCAGTCGACATCGAATTCTAATAGTTTAAAGCGAACTCTCGAACGTATACGAGATTGTAATTCCGGCCTATCGATTTGGTGTAAAACTTCTATGGGGAACAACCGACCATACGTTCCTAGCGATTTGCGACAATTTATTATTTCTAAGCTACATGGTCTTTCCCATCCGGGAATGCCAAGCATGAATATTGACATTGGATATTGGTCCAAAACTTGTATTGCTTGCCAGAAATCGAAAGTTGGGCGTCATACACGTTCGGAATACGGTCATATAGCGATTCCTTCTGGCAGGTTCGAGCATATTCATTTGGATCTTGTTGGACCATTACCACACTTTTATTCACTAACAACACAATTCACCATAAACAACACTTTTATTCACTTTAAAATTGCTAAAATATTACACTTAAAACAAATATTTGACACGAATTCTAATTGCCGATAAAAAATTAAATTTGGGTGTGCTTTTTATTTTAAGGATGCATTGTACGACCGTGTACATAATCGTGGTTATTTAATAGCTATAGGCTGAATCATGTTCGTCAAAAATTGTACTTAACAGAGAACGAGACAGGAATCAACAGTCAGAAACGAAATTCAACTGGAGCAGTAATTCCCGCTAGATCGACAAATTCATATGAAAATATAGAAACGGACGAAGATTTCTTAATTTTAAAAAATTTAAATGTGAATACGCAGAAAGAATTAATACGGCAAAAATGTGAAACTTTACCTCGGCGAATTGAGATTTTTCAATCTTCGAATATCCAAAAAAAATTCAAAACAGTTTCCATTTTTCTTCTCCTCTCCTGATTTGGTAAGCATAAATTTTAAAAAGAAATTGTAAAAACGAAATGAAATTATTATGAGTTTTGAAATTCAGTTTCGATCAGATGAGTTAGAAAAATCGAATTATATAATTGTAAACAATTAATTAATTCATAAAATGTTCTTTTGAGGCCAAAGGACCAAATTTAAAACCTGTACCTGAGATTGAAGGTAAAAGCAATGATTACTTTACTAATTAATATAATAATGATAATAAAATTATGTTTCAGAATTACTACCACTTATGCAACCATTGTTTTACCTATTGAATAGTTTACCCCAAGATATAGCTGGTAAAATATCAGCTAAGTTCCAAAAATAATAGTTTTCAGAACAGAAAGGATCTATATTTAGCCCTTTCGTCATTTAGAAGCAATACAAATAAATTAATATAACTTCGTTTTATAATTATAGCTCAATATGCCACCAGAATTAAACCACCCCTACCTAATAGCTGAAGGAGAAAATAAATCAGCGACATCCAATGTTTACCTCTGCGTAGAACGAGAGCTGATAATATTATCGAACACGGTTAATTTTATTAAGGCAATTGACCTCCTGTTTAAAGCTCAATACCTATTTGGGAAACATTTCGATGCTTCGTTAAAAACATTTTGAACATTCATGTGTCATTATTTTTATGAAATACAAGTAGCGGAAACGATAACATCAATGATTAAATATATCATATATAAATTGGATCTCCAGGTAGCTCAAATACTTTATCAAACCTTAGTTATCGCCCATCAAGAGAAATTTTGCTGCACATTCTTTTGAAATTAGATGCTAATGCAATTTATATCGAACTTCGTTGCAAACATTTTCGTTTTATTTTTTGATGCAAGACATGTTTCAAATTGTGGTGCAATTTTGCGCTGAAGTATATATACGTAATTAATTATATCGTATATCATAATTTTGTCTAAATGTGAACGATCCACAAATTTTAGCAGTCCTCGCTATGGTCAATTTAGATTCCCATATTTTAACACGACCAATTCAAGTGCAATCTGGCATTACAAGAGAAACAGCAAGGAGAATTGTAAAACTTCATCGATTTCATCCATATCACATAATTTTGACCCAAAGGCTAATGTCTGGAATTTCATGAAATTCCAGTTATATATTATCTATTAATTCTAACAAAATAATCCTCTTAATTTAATTGTTTATTGTTATTGGTGTTTTTGACATTTACTATCAAAATATTGGCCACTGTACCAAAATTGTTCTTGCTATAAATAAGTTATCGTTAATTTATTGTAAAAATTATTGTTAATTATAAATAATTTAGAACAGATGACACTAGTCAATTGTATAGGGTTTGAAAATAAAAATTATGATTATGTTTGTTTTAACCAAAATATCTGGGAGTGGCGAATCTGTTATACAAATGATGTAGTATAAATAGATTCAAATTTTGTATAAATATGGATTACAATTTATAACTTGAAAAAGTAAACACTGGCCATAAAGTAATTAAAAATTTATTGGAAAATTAATTTGGTTTTTTTGTTGTCAATCTTTTTCGTTGTTTGGGAGTGGCTCTTTCGATAAATTGTGTGGTAACAGAATTCTGTCAATAAAATATCATAAGAGATTAAGCATATTACGGATTCTGTTCATGGTCCTTCGAGCCGGATGACTGTGTATAATAACTGGGAATTTGGCAAGTATTATATACAAGCAATTTATACAGTAATTGCAAGGCAGTTTCGTGATAATTTAAATAGTGGTTGCATATAACAAATTTGGTAATTTGGCTATTGTTACATACAACCAGATAAATCTATAGTTATAACTAGATATTTTGGCGCATATTTACTATAAATGGATTGTGATCGTGCGTTATACAATACAAATATTTTTTGTATTTTTGACTATTGTATCAGTGAATTTATGCAGTGATTATTTGATATTTTGGCACGATTTTATTCAATATAATCCGACCTTGATATTTATAAGCGGATAGCGGGCCTACATAGCGAAATATTTGGAGTGTCAGTGCATAATAAAGTGACCGCGCAAATAACAATATTAAGGGAGTGGCGATTGTTACGTACGTAAAAGCAAAATTTATATGTATGTAGTGGCAATTTTGGCGTGAATTTAAATAGTAACCTTAAATACAATAATAATATTGGAACTTTGATAATTTTAATAGAACTTTTGCTAATTAAAATAGAAAATAAGAACTGTGGTTATTAAACAATTTTTTTTGTTTTCACATTAAAAGTAGTGATTCTATTGTGATCATTTGGACATTTTTCTAATAAATTAAAACCGTGATAACATATTCGAAGTTTATCAAGCTTGCCCATATCTTGCAATAACGGAAATAACGGTTTGTGAAAAATTTTACAATGGTGTTATTAACTGAGGCGGAAAAATTGAAGGACTATACCGCCCGTCGAGGTCAATCAAAGGCAGCTATTACGCGCACTGAGAAATTCTGTAACGAACTAAATGCTGCACATGCATTAGAAGATGTAAATATTAGACTGGAAGCATTAGAGAAGGCCTTCATTGAGTTCAAGGATTATGACTACCAAGTGTCCTTAGCGGATCAAGCATCAGAATTGGAGGCAGTTGAATCACGATATTTCACAATTAAAGGCAAACTTCGTAAAGCTGCAGCGAACCGCAACACCGCGGTTAAAGATCTACAACAACAATTTCACGACTCCCTGCTAGCTTTTGCTGATCAATAACGTGGCTATTTGGAAACCTTGTCTACCAGTTTTACAACGGCTAATAATAATCAGGTTGAGGTCAAGTTACCGAAACTAAATATACCTCAATTTGGGGGAGAGTATGCAGAGTTTCCAGCTTTCCGCGATTTATATGAATCTTCTGTTCATAATAGAGACACATTGACAAACTCACAGAAATTCCAATATCTAAAGGGATTGCTAAAAGGAGAAGCTGCAATACTGATTCGACATATAAATGTTACAGATGTTAATTATGAAGGAGCTTGGAAAAAATTAATTGAACGCTACGACAAAAAAAGGTGTATTGTAAATAACTTATTAACAACATTTTTCAGTATTCAGCAAATACATCAGAGAGGCAAGCTAAGGCAAGGATTGTACAATATTGCGGATGAAGTATTGAGAGGTTTGGAGGCATTGGGCAGTGACGCTCAAAAGCGTGATCCTTGGTTAATCCATTGGATACTGGAAAAATCAGACAAAGAGACGAAAATATCATGGGCAAAAGCTTCATCGGAAAAGGAATTTCCGACAATAGAGGAATTTATGAAGTTTTTAGGTAAGGAATGTGACGAAATTGAGATGTTGGCAGAGCCTTCAATATCATCTCCAGTACCATCGATGGGTCCTAAATACAAGAATATCGTTTCCAACAGATTTGCACAAGTGAATGCAACTTCGTTTGAGCCACCTCCTTGTATTTGTTGCAATGAACCTCACCACTTGGCTACGTGTCCTAATTTTAAATCATTGGATATAAACGCAAGGAGAGAGTTTGTTCAGAATAGCAGAGTTTGTTACAATTGCCTATCCAAAAACCATCGTGTTAACGTATGTTCCTCGAAATTTGGATGTAAGGAATGTAAAAGACGACATCACACATTACTGCATGATAACACAATTACTCAATATTATACGACCAACAGCCAAGTGAAGAAAAGCGGTATAGTTCCCAGCCAATCATTAAAAATGAACAACGTTCACGTAGAGGATGAGGTACCGGAACACGAAGAAGAGAAATCAGACCTGCAGATTCATCTTGCCACGAATCTCAGCTGTTTTTCTACCATATTACCAACCGCTCTCGCTAAGGTCAAAGATAATTGTGGTAGTTTTATGCTCTGTAGAATACTACTAGATTCTGGGTCCCAAGCATCGTTTATTTCAGAATCTTGCTTACAGAAATAAGGCTTGCCAAGATCAAAGGCCAAAATAACGGTATCGGGTATTGCTACATCTAATCAGTATACTAGAGGTGTGACTTCCTTAACCTTAAAATCTCGGTTTGACCCAGAAAGGATTTTTCAAATGAACGTATTTATTTTAAATAAATTGACCACGACCTCTCCAATTGAAACATTCAACATAAATAATTATGATTACCTCAGAAATCTTCAATTGGCTGATCCTAATTTTAATAAGTCCAATGAAATAGATATAGTATTAGGATCTAACAAGTTTTTTGAAATTTTAGAAAATGGTCATTTAAAGGGAGATAATGGTAAACCGATAGCACAAAATACAGCTCTTGGATGGGTGGTATCAGGAGAGACCAGCAGCCAACATTCAAACTTGCGAAATTTAAACATTACAGTAGAGGAAGAATGTATTGATTACACATTAAGAAAATTTTTCGAATGTGAAGAATTGGATAATTCCAACCATACTCAGTTTAACGAAGAAGAAGCAGCTATAGAGCAACATTTCAAATCAAATGTTACAAGAGACCAAGATGGAAGATACAAAGTTGCCCTACCATTCAAAGGGTCTGTTCCAGTACTGGGTCAATCTGTTTATATGGCTATTCACAGATTGAAAAATGTGGAACGACGAATGCAGAGAGATGATCAATATAAAATGCTGTATTCCGATTTCATGAAGACTTATCTACAATTAGGTCATATGGAAAAAATCGATGAAAATGAAATTGTACTTACCGACACTCACCATTGCTATCTGCCACATCATGCAGTTCTCAAGACGTCTAGCACTACGACCAAGCTGAGAACAGTCTTTGATGGTTCATGTAAAACCACGAATGGCATGTCATTAAACGAAAACTTAATGGTTGGTCCTACCATCCAGCCAGCATTATGGTCTATTTTATTACGGTTTCGCACTTACCTAGTCGCATTAAGCGCCGACATCGAAAAAATGTACCGTCAAATAAGGGTAGGAGAAGAAGATACTAACTATCAACGAGTCCTGTGGCGGCAATCTCCTGATTTGCCCATCGAACATTTTCGGCTAAAGACAGTGACATATGGAACCTCGGCAGCACCGTTTCTAGCCATTCGATCGTTGTTTCAACTAGCATCTGACAGTGAACTAAACTCTCCGCGACTCGCCAATATCATCAAAAAAGATTTTTACGTTGATGATCTCTTGAGTGGTACGACAGATATCAATGAAGCCATCAATCTTAAGAAACAATTGATTGCGTTGCTAGAATCGGGAGGTTTTACATTGAGAAAATGGGTTTCCAACATACCTGCGCTATGTGACGCCGAAGATCCAATCACCATAGACGACAACCAGACTACAATCAAAGTACTTGGGCTAGTATGGGATCCTAAAAAAGACGTCTTTCAGTTCAACGTCAAACTAAATGACAACATACACTACACGAAAAGAACTCTCCTCTCTGAATCTTCGAAAGTGTTTGACCCTCTTGGTTGGTTGGCTCCGTCAATAATTACTATAAAAATACTATTTCAAAAGTTATGGTTACGTAAACTAGGTTGGGATGATCAGCTACCGTCTGATATTATGAATCAATGGCATCAACTACGAGATAATTTAGAACAACTACAATTTATCCAGATTCCAAGACATATTCCATGGAACACTGATTGCATTCAATTTCATGGATTCTGTGACGCGAGTGAGGCAGCTTATGCCGCAGTTATATATAGTAGATTTGAAGATAAAAACGGAAAATTCCAAGTCAACCTCTTGACATCAAAAACTAAGGTGGCACCATTAAAACAAATCACACTACCCAGATTAAAGCTATGTGCAGCGGTATTGATGAACAGATTACTAACCAAAGTGAAAAAGGAGTTTGTACTATTGTATTAGCATGGCTGTCGGCTGAACTCCGTCGATGGAAAACATTTGTAGCCAATAGGACATCAGAGATTCTCTGCTCTTTTCCACGAAGCAAATGGGATCATGTAAAAACAAACGAGAATCCCGCGGATTGTGCAAGTCGGGGCATAAGTCCACTTGCGTTAAAATCATTCGAGCTATGGTGGCATGGGTATTCATCCTGGAATATAATGCCAACAGAATCATCAAATACTGAAGGAATTCTGAAAGAAGAACGTAAAAAATGGGTTCAATGTTTACAAATCCAAGCATCAAACGAAACAATGGAAAGGTTATTTGAGAGCATTTCTTCTTGGAGCAGGATTCGACGTGTGCTAAGCTATTGCCTACGTTTTATCAGAAATACTCAGGAAAAAATTAAACAAAATAGAAATCTGGGTATTATCACGGTCAGAGAGTTACAGTTTGCGGAACGAGCTTGTATATTATGGTGTCAACAAAATCACTACAAGGAAGAAATAGCAAGTCTAACGAAATCAGGTTCATTATCAGCCAAGGGAAAATTGTCAACATTATCACCTTTCTTAGATGAACAAGGCATCCTTCGAGTTGGCGGGAGATTGCAGAATGCAGAATGTTCATACGACACGAAACATCCTATCATTTTGCCAAACTCCCATATCCTAAGCAAAATGATAGCCACATATTACCACTCCAAATATCTCCATCCTGGTGCATATTTGTTAACATCCCTTCTCAAACAAAAATTTTGGATTGTTAATGGCCGAAGCATGGCAAGAAAAGTTGCGTACAAGTGTCGCGTGTGCGTACGGCAGAGGGCAATTACGAGCAAACAACTAATGGGTACTTTATCAACGTCTCGAGTAACGATATCCAGATCATTTAGTCGAGTTGGCATAGATTTCTGTGGTCCAATTACTATCGCTACTAAGAAGGGAAGAGGAGCAAAACATGTGAAGGCATACATTTCCGTTTTTGTGTGCATGGTAACAAAAGCCATACATTTAGAAGTCGTATCCGATTTAACTTCTGATGCATTTTTGGCTGCTTTAAAACGATTTATTTCACGGCGAGGTTTACCAACTGAAATCAATTCAGATAACGGCACAAATTTCAAACCGGAACACCGGGCAAACCGGAAAATAAACAAATTATATAACATTGACATTATTAATAATTCAAGTATTATTTCAGATTACCTCAATGAAAACGGTATATCTTGGAAGTTTATTTCTCCAGCTAGCCCAAATTTTGCTGGGCTATGGGAAGCCGCAGTAAAGTCGATGAAAACGCATCTTATTCGTGCAACAGGCAATTCCAATTTAACCTTCGAAGAGATGACAACATTAACATGTCAAATTGAAGCGATACTTAATTCGCGACCTCTTTGTTACGTGAAATCAGATGATCCAGCAAGCATACATACTTTAACTCCAGGGCATTTCCTGATAATGGCACCTCTAACATCACTACCAGAAAGAGAATTGGAATCAGTATCAAATAACCGGCTTTCACGATGGGAACAAAGCACAAAGCGCATGGGCAGCTTCTGGAAGCGCTACTCACGCGACTATCTCCATACACTGCAACAACGAAGTAAATGGCAACAAAAGCAAAACAATCTTCAAATAGATGACATCGTGTTGGTGAAAGAGGACAACCTACCTCCATGCGAATGGTTAAAGGCAAGAATTATTGAAATACATCCAGGCAAGGACGGCCTTATTCGAGTAGTCACACTTCGTACTTCAAAATCAACGTTAAAAAGACCAGTCAGCAAAATCATCCAACTACCAACTAATTGAACACTAAGATGTTCAATGCGCCGGAGAATGTCTGGAATTTCATGAAATTCCAGTTATATATTATCTATTAATTCTAACAAAATAATCCTCTTAATTTAATTGTTTATTGTTATTGGTGTTTTTGACATTTACTATCAAAATATTGGCCACTGTACCAAAATTGTTCTTGCTATAAATAAGTTATCGTTAATTTATTGTAAAAATTATTGTTAATTATAAATAATTTAGAACAGATGACACTAGTCAATTGTATAGGGTTTGAAAATAAAAATTATGATTATGTTTGTTTTAACCAAAATATCTGGGAGTGGCGAATCTGTTATACAAATGATGTAGTATAAATAGATTCAAATTTTGAATAAATATGGATTACAATTTATAACTTGAAAAAGTAAACACTGGCCATAAAGTAATCAAAAATTTATTGGAAAATTAATTTGGTTTTTTTGTTGTTAATCTTTTTCGTTGTTTGGTAGTGGCTACAGAATTCTGTCAATAAAATATCATCAGAGATTAAGCATATTACGGATTCTGTTCAGCTAATGAAAACTGATTTTGAAAGAAGATTTCAATTTTGCCATTGAAAAGCCTTTTGATCCCTATCATGATACTGTACGGCTGAACATAGAATTTCGCGTGCTTTCAGAATCCAGAGTCAAAAATAAAAAAAACAGCCTCTCCCTGGGAGTTATTTTAGTGTTTTTTTTTAAATGGGTCACCCTGTATTAACTTAACATAATTAAACCTACAATCATACTCCCCTTCCTTCCGGCACCTAATCGCCAAAATAAAACTGCAAGACTTCTGCAGTACTTCATCCTGGTATAGATGAGAAAGATATATTTTTGGGAAGTCTGGGTTTTATGCAGGGCGATATTTCAATCGTGCAGTACCCCTTGAAATCAAAATTTGTAAATCTTTTGTTGGCACTGTAAAAGTTACCCGAAAGTAAAATGTCGGAAATGCAGATTACGTCATTAGCATCCCAGCCGTTCCACCTACTCGTGAAAAATCCAACGAATCCAATAAATATTTAAAATTTGTATAAAATCACTCTCTAAGCCTAGAGTATTTTATCTAGAGGTGGATCTATCAATAGCTATCTCTGGAATAAAATGCTGTTCAAATTTGTTGTGGCGAATATGGGAACACTCGTTTTTCCAAAAATCAATAGATACTTTGTATAAAATCAGCATCTATTGTATAAACGGTTTAAAAATTAATTTAAGGATAAATTTTACAGTTTTTCGTTAGAATTTGAGTAAACTATACATATTTTGAAAGTTCAAAAGTAAACAATTTTGTCACAACATCATGTCGATAAATAAATATAAAGCCGAATTAACCAGATTGGAGATCTGGTAAAATAGACGGCCTTGAAATAATTCATAAATCGTTTTAATCCGCCGTCTATACAAACCGACATGACATCTTCTTTATCAATGTTTATGTCTATCCGGTATATCCGGTGCCAAACCTGCCGGAGCTAAAGAGTGAATGGACTGCTGGAGATAATTCACCATATCCTCAGTAAACTGAGCAGTGTCAATGGAATATATTTCCTGCGTTCCTTATGAAATTTGCTCAATATGAAATCATTTATTGCGTCAGTTAAAGAAAAACTCGTTCGCCAAATCTTGAGATGCATACTATTTTCCTTACATTTGGATCATTAAGTACTTTTCCATTTCAAATTAAAAGGAGTTTTGAGGAAAAGTTCGCGTCACCACCACCAATGTTGACCTTGGCCATCATATTATTTCTTAATTTTTGAACCGTGACTGTAGTCCATACTAGGCCAACTTTGATCACATCCGCTCTAGTTCCCTTAACAACCACAAGCAACATTTCTCGAAAGTCCCCCACACGGACGAAAGTGACTCCCCACATCAATTTGTTGTAAGTCCTGAGATCTCGCAAGGTGATGTTAATGGTACCAAATGGTTAATGTGGGCCCATCGTAATATTATACCGTGAATATTTATTTGTATCTGCTGTAGCATCTTATGCGATTGATCGTAAAGGTGCCATAGAATATTTAAAAAGCTGCGATGGATGCTTCGATAGTTAGATCACTTGCAAATTGTCTTCCAGGCGTGACATGTTCTAGTATAAGAATTGAACCGATGACACCTTATACACTTTGATATAAAATGTCGTATTAGATTTCAACCATGTATGATCCAGTATCTGGTGCGAAGATGAGCCAAAGTTAAAGGGTTGTGATTCTCCATGCACATGGGTTCTCGGATGATTTTGCATAAAACCACTGAGATAGAGTTAACTACTGGATCCCCGAGAATAGATTTGCTACAAATATTTTAAATTTATAGGGCCTGCTTTTCACCCAACCCAACATAATTATCGAATCCATCCAAAAATATTTTGGTACTTCATCAAATTCCTATCTTGAGGCACTTTGTTCATTAAGTCCGCAATTAAACTTGCTCCGCATAACTCTAGCTTTGGTAATGTTATTTTGGTTGCTTTTGGTGCTCCTCGCGTTTTTGATGTTAGCAATGTTGCCTTGTTTGATATCCTGTCGTAGAAGTGTATCACTGCTGCGTAAGCTACTTCGGAAGCATCACAATACCCAAGTAATTCCCCTCTGGGAGGGTTGAGTCGAAATTGATCCACCTTGGAATTTTTATTTTCTCTAGCTTTGGAAGAGAGACATAATATTATTGATATTTGTTTTCGATATCTTCTGGTAGTTATTTATTCCAGGTTACGCTGGAGATCCAAAGGGCTTGCATTAAGATGGTGGCTTGTATCACGGTTAGAGAGAGCCACCCTAATTTGGATGATTCAGACAGTATTTTTCGCTTGATCATTTTTCCATTTTTGTTGTTGAGGTTCACCTTAAACTCAAACGTATCAGTGCCTGTTTCCAAATCAATCCTAATATTTTCACTGCTTTATCATTAAATATAAAAGGTTCGAATGTTCTCGAGTCTGGATCGACATTTCTCTAATTAGCGGCGGTAATTCTGCATCTCGGCGGTAATTCTGTTAATAATATTCTTCACGTACTTTATCTTCTTCTGTTATAAGTTTGTTGGGTTGTATTTATTCTATTTCCCAAAATTTATTGAACTGATTTCCTTTTACAACCTGGTTCATCATTTAAAATACTTGGATAGTAATCGGCACCCAATAAGATGTCGATTTTGCTTGGTTGTAAAAAAATCGGATCGGCGCACATTATGTTCTTTAAATGATTCCACTTTCTACTGTCAAGATGTTGTTCAGGCAGGGCCGTGTATATTTTGCCTTTCTTTTAACAACGGACTGCGGCATCTCCTTGTGAAGTTCGCAAGGTCACCACTAATTGTTTTCCAATAGAAAATTTTTTTTCTTAATTCAGAATATCAGACTTAAGTTAGTGAAACAATGTTGTAGTTAACAATGACATTTGCAACTTTGATTGCCATTTGGAAGGTTATCGCACCGAAATAACTTTTTTTACTTTCATGTTTCAGTTCACCAACAAGCTTGACACGTTTAATTGTCAGATCATTGGCAATATGTTAAGATCTATGAGTCATCCTCATTTTTAATTCGTGTCACCTCAGGAGTTCCTTAGGTTAGTCATATTGGTTTACTAGGATTCTCCATAGTAGTCAACGATGTAGTTGATGTATTGCAAAGTTCGCTCATTATCTATTTTATTAGGGAGCTATATTCGCAACGATTAATGGTCACCGTTTGATAAGTGCCATTCTGATAGAATAGAAACTGTTCAGAAGCAATTTGTCCTCTTTGCACTTCGGTCTGCCCTTCTGGGCAGATGGACCATTATGTGATTTTCCCTTATCAGGATTATTGCAATTTATTGAATTTTAAGCGCATTTAGCAATATTCAATTTGAGTGTGGGAAAAAATTCTTGCTCGATTCAACATTTATGTCCATGAACGTAATTTATGAATGGGGTTCTAAAAAACTGCTCTGGACCCACAAATCTCCAGTTTTCTGAATCTGCCTTGAATGGGTGACGAGTCTTTATTTTTAATTATGGTGCCTACGATTTTAACTTGACTAGAAATTTGTTTAGGAACATAGTCCGTTAAGCACCTTAATTAAATTTTTTAGTGTTTGCTGTCTCTGTATTTATTACTCTCACTTATACAAAATTTCACGAAATTATATTCAAATTTTATTCTTTTTACAAACTTTACGATATATGTGCCAAGTTTTTAAAACTGTAGGGTAGGTTTATTTCAAATTTTAAGCATTTAAACTTTTGTTAAATTCAAAATTTCTGAATTAAGCCAATCGTGTTTGTTATGCTAACCTCTGGTGACCGATTAACTTAATTCTACAGATTAGGTTAATTATCTCGCCATATACAGATTCCAAAAAAAGTTAATGCAAAACATGAACGGACAGAGCGAAGACGAAGTAGGATAGAGAGAAAGGACCTACCTATCACTAACGAGATAAACCTTAACTGACTCTGGCCAGAAATGTTCTTGCAGCCACGTTTGAACTTGTTGCCCGAAAAGCGAAGAAGTTGATTGCTCGCAATAACACTATACTTATTAAGCAAGTTTATTTTCGAAGACACTGAAGGAAACTGTGGGATCCTCACTAAGCGCAATTTTCTAAATTATAACACGTAACATCATCAAACGTCTATGAATTTGCATAAAGTTGATCACTAAAGTGTATCAATATTCCGTAAACATCTTAAATGGATTACCTTATATTTTTTGTGGGCAATCATGGTAAAAACTAGAGATTCATAAAGTTAAGCTCTTCAAGCAGCGTTATATAGCGTTCCGCAGAACACCGATTACAACAAACACATTTCACATACTCGTGCCAAAAAAAAAAATATTTTTTTTATTGCCATTTCGAACGAAAACATCGGAATTTAATTTCTTTCAAATGATATAAGAAAATTTTTTATATCGCACTTTTGATCTTAGCACGTTCTCGACTCACATCGTCTCCTTTATGCAAGAAAAAAGACATTCACATTAAGTAGATTCATATGTACATATAAGCAAATATTTATTTTCGTTGTCAATAACAGCACACATTTTTTGATTTCATTGTGTCTGTTCGCGTATGTGTGAGGGGGGCAGGTGGAGGTTATGAATATGTGATTTTTCGTATATTAAAAATCGACTTCATCTTAGCGACTAAATGAATGTCTCAAATTAAACGAAGAAATTGTTATGGCTTAGGCGTACGGTATACCTACACACTCA
This sequence comes from Tipula helvola, assembly GCA_963556165.1. NCBI lineage: Eukaryota > Metazoa > Arthropoda > Insecta > Diptera > Tipulidae > Tipula > Tipula helvola. Next base: position 55,074,750 of record OY744481.1, read on the forward strand.
ATGTTTGAAACGCTTTACAAATTGACGTTTTCCGCACGAAATTCTTTTAACCAAATTAAAAGCGGCTTCTGTTTTAGAGTAAATAAATTGCCAAAATCTTTCTCATATAATTATAGCCATAATTCAAAACAGTTAAGTTGTTATCTGTTTTAGCATAAAACACACCATAAATCAATATAATGTCATTATGTATATAAATGAGTATGTACTATAGGTAAATATTTATCCAGTCTCTTATCTCTCATATGAATATGTATTATGTGTTTGATATTATAGAGGAAAATTACCAAAAAATATTTGTTATCAAACAACATTATAAATTTTATTAGTCATTGTCGTACACACAAACTGTACACAAATTAAATAGTTTGGTGTATCAATTCGTGCATACTCAGTATTATCTCTGTTGAGTGGTTTTACGAAAAATTAGCTATTCGTGATATTAATTTTAGGACTATTCGTGCATTGCAATTATGTATCCTATACTGTTGCTGCTGCTGCTTCGTATTGTATGTGTACACTGTACACGTATATACGTTGGACTGGAATTTAATTCAATTTTTGGTTTGGGAAAACCAATTTGGTATAGTTAGCAAAATGTATAAAATGCATGTATAGATACCTAATTAGCATATTAAATAGTTGGAAACAATTGATCTGCAAGAAGTATGTATGGCTGGGAATATTATTTAATCAGCTGCCTAGTGAATAAGCTAAGTGCAAGGCAGGACTCCCGGACAAGTCCACCTTTAATGTCAGTACAATCCTTATTCAAGCAACTTTCGCAACAAAAGGAATTTTCTCATTTTAAGGACAGTAGAATTTTAATATTTCGAAAAAATTTTCTTTTCTAAGAATTTATCCAAACAGAAAACTACTATAGAAGTAAATTGTATTGGTGAAAGAAATATCAAACGATTTTACTAATTTGTTGTTACCCCAATTAATTTAAATGAAATTTACTCACCGAAATTAAATTGCCAATTAGGAAGCGCCGGGTTATCTCTAATCATATTTGTACATGATTTACCCTCTGAATTAGCAACTCCATGAGAAATAACAGAAGTATCTGTTATAAGTAATCTGGAGCGTAACTATACCACAAATCCCACATTTGGAAAAATGCAAAATATTATTTTATTATTTTGAAGAACTTCATAATTTGTCATTCCATGAAAATTTTGTTTAAGAAAAGGCCGAGACTGCTTTCGAAATGCCTACTAATAGCACAGATAAGAATAGACAGATGTACATCTTGTATGGGCCAAATTTACATTAGAAATTTCAATACAATAATTCCAATCCAATCCTTTTAGAGCAGGACGTACATTTCTGTCTCTTTTTATCTTTTTTTTCGTATGGCTATTTTGATTATATCAAAGCAAACATGGCATGGCTATTTTGATTATATCAAAGCAAACATAAACCAACTTCAAACCAAATTGTATTTTACAATATATACGTCCTGCTCTAAGAGGATTAGATTAGAATTTGGTATTGAAATTTCTAATGTAAATTTGGCCCATACAAGATATACATCTGTCTATTCTTATCTATGCTAATAGTCTAAGGGCTGTTAAACAATTTTGAGTAGGTATTTGACGCAGCATGAAAATGTATGTGACACGTCTTTAGCACAAAATCAAAGACCTGGCTGATTGTCAACCCTTAAATTTTTAAGTTACGAAATTTTTTTGCAAAAAATGTCCTTAAGGCATTTTGAAATTTTACTGACGAGTGAATGTACGACACCACCAAGTAATAAAAGACTTTTTTTGTAGTCGTTACAAAAATAAAAAGAACAGCGAATGCGAAAGGAAAAATTCTTCATTGGCTGAAAATTTAATTTTTAATGTTTCACGTGGAAAAATTAAAACTAGTAAACATACACTAGATATGACGCTAAAAGGTATATGTAACGAGTTCTCGAAAAGTTGTTGAGATCATAAATAGGTATGATCACTGCTGCAGATACGATGTGATTGAAGAATTAGAAACAGAGGCTACATTTTCATCTTCCAGTCAATCCACGTTATGTCCTGAAGGTATTGTTAGAACACATGGGTTATTTACGGGAGTAGCATTTGATAATTTTGATCGACACGACACTGTTGGAATAATTTTCCTCTGGTAGACAATATAATAGACGATATCTTAGAACCTAGATGAAATCGAAAAAGATATATTAGTAATTCCACCAAACTTTTAACCTTCGTGTTACTCATCAATATATTATACAATTTCCATCGCTATACTTAATTTTTATGAGGATAGGTATATTTAGTAGGATGAAACAGATGATTAACTTACTTGTAAGCAAAAATTATCTAGAGAATATGAGTATGGCGATCGAAAGAGTACCGAATTAGCGACTTTTTAGGTGTTTGTCGGTACTGTTATTATTGTTTTGGCTTTAATAAAAAAAAAGCTATCTCTGAAATTTTTCAAGAATTAAAGGGACTTGTTTATTTTAGATCGTAGAAAAAGAAAATTTCATACAAGTGAGCGTGCCTGTCACCCAAGTGAAGTTATAACTCAATTTATAAGTGTTACCGATAATTTTAAAAAATCACTTGTTAACGGTATTTTCAGTATAAAAAAAAGCTATCAAATTTGTTTAATCTTTCATACTGGAAAATATTCGTTTTAAATTGACGAATAAGATGTGTATTCGTTTTTAAGCGTGCCACGTAATATTTCGTATATCACTTTGAAAATCAATCTCGAATGCGTAACTCATCGTAAAAATCGTCTAATTTGAGAGGCACTCTTATGATTCACATCAATCTTCTTTTCTTCGGGTGTTCAGCCAATAAATAATACAACTTCAATTACGACGACGTTTCGGTAATTTCGTTACCTTCTTCAGGTCTATTTACAAATACAAAATACAAGAAAGTTTCAGAAAAAGTCATAGAAAATTATTTGCAACATATAATTTTTGAACCTGCCGTTAAATGAAAATAATATAAATAAAAATCTCTCCCATATAATCGTGTATGATATACACAAACTATTATATGTATACAATAAAAAAAAAAAAATAGAAATTGTGGCTTGTGTTAAAATTTGTATAGGCTTCAAAAAGAAAAAACAACAATATTATTCTTCTTATGTCAAAAGTCAAGACATTCCAGGATTTTTTCAAAACATTTCAAGGTCCCTACATAATAATCCAAAGTTGGATAGTGACCTTGAGATGTTATGAAAAAATCCTGGAATGTCTTGACTTTTGACATAATAAGAATAATATTGTTGTTTTTTTCTTTTTGAAGACTATAAAAATTTTAACACAAGCCACAATTTCTATTTTTTTTTTATTGTATATAATAGTTTATGTAAATTATACACGATTATATGGGAGAGATTTTTCTTGTATTTTGTATTTGTAAATAGACCTGAAGAAGGTAACAAAATTACCGAAACGTCGTCGTAATTGAAGTTGTATTATTTATTGGCTGAACACCCGAAGAAAAGAAGATTGATAAAATATATCCAACCGTTAGAAGTGCTTATGATTCACATGCCAATTAACTGTTTTCTTTGCGTAAACAACTCCTTACACCTTTAGAAAAAACATATCAAAAGTCTTCATCGAGAAATTGTGTTGAACTGGAAAAATTTACTTTCAAAATCATTAAAAATTTTAGAAAACGTTATTTTAGTAGTAGTCAAATCGAAAAATTGAAAACTGATAAAAGTAAGCTTTGCTTTTTACAAGTTTTCACGTTTACACATTACCTCATTTTTTAGAGAACAAGGGTGACAGAAAGTGAATATTATTGTAAATCTTAGTTTTACTCAAACCGAATTGTAGTTGCTGTTTTCGTAGTTATGAATACGAGTGATAAAAATATGCTTAAAGCAAGAATGCAAAGAGAAAAGGAAAAGGTCAAGCGTGTTAAAAAAAAAGAATAAAGAGGAACAGCAAGAGCGCCTTCAATTATTTAATGAAAAACAAAAAACAAAACGCGGGAATACGTTAGTATATTTTAGATACTTTTCACATTGACATGCAGCTTATTAATACTTAAAATAATTATTTTAGCATTAAAAATAAAGATTTGAAATCTTCTACTGTATCTTATCAACATATCAACGATAAATTATCGAGTGAATTAGATCAAGATAGGAGTGAAAATTCCAGTAACGAAATTTCTGAACTATATGCAGAACAAAGCGATTTCGAGGCAGCCATTGAAACAAATACAACTGAAACATCAAAGAATGTATCAAAAGCTGATCAATTAAACGGTTTTTATCACACAGCAGATTATAATACTTATAATGCTACTGGTAATTCATTAGTAGAAAACAAACCAGATTATAAGGACAAGAAAATTGAAAAGTTATTGATTTCACTTAAGATTACGAAAGCCAGAGAACGGTTAGGAATTTGTCCGGCACGCCAAAAAAAAAAATTGAGTTATAGAAATCGGCCTTCTTTTCAGTTATTCTTTCAAAAAAATGAACAAGACGTTTTTAAAGTTTTGATAAAGTCCAAATATCGAAATGCTGGGAAATAGGAAAGCATGAAATGAATTTTTTTTTTTTTTCGCTGGCGCTACATCCCATAGAGGGATTTGGCCGCTTCATTTTGAAGTTACGTAATCATTTTTTTTTTTAACGGATAATGAGTGATTAATTCATTGATCCTACCCTTAACCAGCCGTGATTTTTTCATCACCCGCCGGGAATCGAACCCGGGACCTCCGGAGCGTAAAGCAAGTATGCTAACCACTGTGCCACCGGGGCGTTCAATGAAATGAATTTGGACATAATATAATCTTTACGAATACCAAATATTTTCGAGAAGTACGGAAAGCTTGAAAGAAAACTGCTAAGTGATAAAATACATGGTTTGATCAAAAAATCGAGAAGTTTTTCATCTTCTCGGGCTGATACTGTAACGAGATGAAATCGAGTTACCTCAACTCAATCGTTTACAAAGTTTGTTTCTCAACCGCCTATCATCACCCTGTGCGGCGTTTACCTGAGCTCAAAGCCGGTAGAGGTAAACTTGATCGTGGGGAATTGGGTGACAACGGTTGAAAAATCTAGTTATACCGCATTATTGAAAAAAAAGGACAAATTAGGGTTTGGACCAAAACTTTGAATTTTTGGTCAACGGATGTATAAATTAGGAGGTATGAGGTTTTTCGGGCTCTTAGGGGAATCATTATGGTGCGAGTTCATCGACCATAGTCAATAATGGTGAGCTTAGCTCTGAGCCATCAAAGATTAAATGTAAAAGAAAGGAAAAATCAGTGGTTAGTATGAATTTTTTTTTGTGGGGATTTTGGTGCTGCGTTTCCAGCAGAAAGGGCGAAGAAGCGTTTCCACTTACTTTCTCCCGTCTCTAATGAGACCGCTGGATTGACACACCACCAATTTTAGTGACTCGTGTTTAGTAGGTTGAGATTTTTAATGGTTATAGTTACCATTGTTGTCACCTTTTTTTTCCTTTTTGTTGTTCTCGGTTCTTTAAATTGATAAACGGATGTGATTTTTCTTCAACTTTGTTTTTGAACTATATTTCGTATTTTTCTTTTTAGACTGGTATAACAATTTGAGACTTTTACAATTAGAATTTTATTGACTTTCTCTCTTCGTTGTCATTAGTCGACTCTCCCCTTTCGTTGTTTGTAGTGGACTCACCTCTACGGGTGTTCTAAGTCGACTCACCCTTTTTCAGTCATTTTTGGCCTTTTTTATACAAATTTGGTGGCCTCAAATTACTGAATTTCCCCCACTCTATACTTAATCCAAAAAAAATTTTATTAATTTTTTCTACTTATTTTGCAAATTTTTTATATTTAACAAAAAAAAAAAAAAAAATGTATTTCTTCATACTTGGCCCGAGTTTGCTGATTCGCATTATTGGCCTTAAAAAAAAAATTTCTTATTACCTATGTTATATTGATGAAAATATTTATTATATGTTATTGGTATGCCGGCGTCAGCAAACTCAGGTAGTATATTTTATTTATGTTTATTAGGTCACGCGTGTGTTTACTCAAACAAACATTTGAGTGCATACATGCTGACCATAGGAAATAATGGAATGTTGACCGATATTGAAAATTGTGAATTAATTTAATTTTGAAAAATGATTCGTTAATTGAATTTTTTTTATTGTTAAATATATGGAAAAAGTAATGAATGCAAATTTGCGTTCGTTACAATACCTAAATCAGATACCAAATTTCAATGGAATTGGTGCATAATCGCAGAAGTTCTGTTTGGAGCAGGGATAGAATTTCTTAAATAAAACATGGCCAGAATTCAACAAATATTCCAGGACACTGCTAATTATATTTTGGTACATAAATTTAAATCAAAAAAATAAATTTGCTAGAAAGAAATTTGTTTTTTAAGTACATAACCAATCTTGGCCTTTTCTACAGTTCCACCACCAAATGGAACACACACGTTTGTTAATAGAGTTTAGTGAAATTTCTTATATATGATATAAAGTCGATTCAGTTAGTAGTTCCTAATATAAAATTTAATTATTCAAGCGCTATGAAGGATTCCTTAGATCATATCATTTGGTGTCGGATTTTTTACATAAAATAAGAGCCAAATTCAAGAAATATTGTGGAACACTACTAATAATATTATGGTTGGTACTAGGGCTTACCCTTTCCCGGACAGGGAGGGCTTTTAGCCTAAATTAAGCAAGATTTAAAATAGTGGAAAAAAACGTGATATGCTGATTTAATCACTTGATCGGCGGATTCCGTTTTCTCACCATGTGAAATCTGCCGGAGGAAAAACTTAAATTTAAACTAACAGAGTTGATTTTACTCAACCTATAGCCAACAGTTGGCGTAGCTGAATGCGCCCAACGACGATTTAATTTTCGTTAGGAACCCATCCGCTAATTGAACATTTCTCTCATTTTCGGCGGAGGTCTGCGTCATCGAATAGCCGATATAAAAATCGAGTCCTTTCATATTCTCATTTGTGATGGAGCCATAATTGAAATTCTGGAGACATTAAAAAATAGGTCTTGAGACTAAATTAATTTTGGATCTAGAAAAAAATCTTGAAACTGGGTGTGCTAAATATGGTAATTGTGCTAATTTAGTTTATACCTGAAAAGATAGACCCTTACTTAATTTAGGTCTTGGACTTTATTATATCTAATTTTCAATTATTCAACTGATATTTGTATTTTATACAGAACCAGAAATCATCAGAAAACAGAATAATTTGACCCTAATTTGAAAGCCACCATCTTCAGCAGAAACAACCAATGCTGATTTCCTTTAGGTTTTTTTTAAACAGGAGTTTTGATATTTAAATTATGTTCTATAATGAGCAACAAAGGCAATTATAAATCTAATTGCTCACTTTTATTAATCTTGAAAATAGTTTCTCAATTATTTTAATAGACTGAAAAGTGTGGAATACTCATTTACCAAAAGTCCACAGTGAAAATGCAATTACTTAAAATACAAACAACTATAAAAAAAATTTAAATTGTTCATTTAGGACCCTATTTTTCAGCTAATTTTTTAAAATAGTTTAAACTGATGTAACCTAATTAGTTTTGCTCAACGCTTAAGCAGAGTAGTTAGTGGTAAGCTCGTTCTGAATCGTAAGGAATTATTAAATCAAAGTAGCTTATTTTTTTTTCTTTTAATTATACTAAGTTAAATAAAGAAAAGTAAAACAAGCTGTTCTTATTATCAGAAATTTACTTTAGGGGTTGCTCAATTATTATGTGTAAAACATTTATTGAGATTAAACGATATTTAACTTGAATTTGGTTAACAACTATGATTACCTATTTAGCACACTAATTTTAAAATTAATTGCTTCGTTTCCAAAATAGATAGAAAAAGTATGCAATCTTTGGCTTAATTAGTTTTGCTTAAATCAAAGTTGAACACAAAATTAATTTTGTTGAACAATTTTTAGGCTATGTATTGAAATTAAACCATGGCGCAATCAATGAAAATAACTCATTTTATTGAATGGTATCCAAATTCATAATGTTACTCAAAATAATGAAGGAGGCCGCATGCAGAATATATTGCTCAATTCGTATTTTCAAATTTTTTTTATAAGTAGGTAGTTTAAACGAAAATATGCAATGTTCCAAGTACTTATCACCAAACTGTCAATTGTCTATTTATATCACTCTAAATTAAAGAGGATTTGTTCTAAATTGCCGATAATTTAGAGCAAGTGACTTAGTAATGCATTTTTTACAAGTTGCTCATTTTATAAAAATGTTGTTCAGCTTTATATTTTGATATCTTCCACACCAAACAAAATGCTATGTTTACTAAGAAATTTTTAATAATTAAAACTATGTAGCTCATGAAGTTTCTGGTTGCATAATTTTGTATTGAATATTAAACTGGTTAAATTCCTCTTAAGAGTTTTTTTAAATTATCGAAAACCTACACAATAGTAATAAAAGTAGCTTAATTTCGTAAACTAATATCCCACAGACATAGAAGTTTTTTTTAGACTCAGCTGGACAGATAAATCCCACTTAACATCATTAACATCATTTAAGAATACCACAACAGGTTTTGCTAAGCCAAAGGTCGCCTTAGAACTTCGTGGGTGTGGCTCAATTTAAAGATTTTTGACATCAGCATTAATAAAAATAATAATATAGAACACGATAACAACAACCAAGACGCGGTAGTTACGTCTAAGCTACATACATTGTTAAACTAAATCACTATTACTAAAGTTTAAGTTTAATTAATTTTGCTCAAAATTAATATTCCTATTAATCGACTTATTTGACGACATAATCTGGGCTTTCAAATTTGTATTATCCTCAAAAATTTTGAGTATATTGAGCTTTTATTATCTTTTTGACTGAGCTGAACATCAATTTTTAATGGGGTATTAAATCAATAGCTCAACTTTCGAAATTAAAAATTCGTGGCTTCTACATACACAGTGCGATAAGATGATTTGGTTTAATTCTGTAGATAGACTAAATATATTCAGCTCTTCTTTTGACTGAATTATATTTCTTTGTTTGCGTTCAATGGTCCTACCATAAACAGGCCATTTCGGAGATGAGCCCATTTCAAAAGCATCATCCATAATTTCTTATGTCCCCAACTATCAATCGTGGGCGAATTTTATTAACGAGGCAACATCTTTATTTCTTCTAATGGCTAATTTTTCTTTTAGAAGTTTTAACGTCTATGGTCAATAATAGTTGTCAGTTCTATTAAATTTTTAACAATAATGCTGAAGTCGCTACAGCTTTGGGTATTTAAAGTTATATTCAGCGGTTTAAGAACATTTTATAGCTCGACGGCATTGCTCAATATTCGTTCATCCCCATATTTTTAGTTCGTGAAGTACTGTATTTACTAGGTAACCGTTGCAACGTACTCTCTAAAGTACTCCAGCGGATATTGTTATCTGACATAATATTCAGTTCTTTACCCATCATCAGCGACTTTCTGATTAATTCTCAGAAGTTAAAAAATGGCACTGTGGAGTCTTGAAATTCGATTTGGCATTCCCCGGAAATATTTACAACATTCCCGGGAAGCGGGAATACTTTTAATTTCTCAATTCCCGGGAATTCCCGGGAGGCAAGCCCTAGTTGGTACTATTAATCAAAAAATTGGTGAACCAATTTTTTTTTTTTTTTTTTTTTTTTCATAAACAATCAATCCAAGCAATGTATTACATCTCTAGCTCAAAATGGAACTAGGTAGCACTTTTGTGGAGGAATTTTAATAAACATTTACTTCTGAGTTTTGAGATTTCTCTGGCCATATCATGTGGGGTCGGATTTCTTATTTAAATCATAGCTGAAATTCAAGAAATATTGCGGAACACCTCCAATGATGTCAAATGAAAAATTATACTCGCCAAATGTATTTTTACATACTGGCCAATTCGCACTTTCTTCTCAGTCTCCAGCATCAAATCAAACAAGCATATTTGTTGACGGATTTTAGTGAAATTTTAAAATAATTGGGATCCGAACGGCTAAAGAAAATTATCTGCATCTGGGGTTAAGATATTGGACCTGATTCCGAGATAATAGCATTTTTCTTAAGTTATTTTATTCGCTCTCTTCCTATAAAAATTTGCGTTGAAAAACAAAAATAAAAATGTTGCGTATTATTATGACCCGATTCTGACTGATCTTTTATGCTGGAAACACATGAGCAGAATTCTGTAAGCAGCAAAATTAGAATACACAAGTTTAAATGAATTGAAATACATGTATTCTGCTTGCCATGTAGAATTCTGCTTCATGTCTCTATTTCTAATTTTGCTGCGAATCAGTAGGCTACATTACGTAAAAGATAACAAATCTAGTACAATTTGTATACTTTTTATTTTTTCCAATCAATTTTTTTAATTGGTTGACAGAAAATACGTTTTGTGTGACAAATGCCAAAATATGTAGAGGATACAAATAAATTAATTTGTGACAAAATAATGCACAATTCATTTAAAAATCTTATACATTAAAATTAAATATGTATCAAATAAATGCCACAAAAAAACATTCTGCTTATCAAAAACGACGCTCATGTAGTTCACCCAAATTTCTGCCGGCAGCGATGCTAGCAGAAATTCTGCTCATGTGTTTCCAGCATAAGTTACACATAAAAATTTTTTTTTACGGAATTAGCTTGGCACGCAAAAAATCAATTGTTTAAAGAAATAATTTTACTGGCACGCCAATAACCAACTACTTGCGAACGCTGTACTATAGACTTCGTCTAAAGTATGTTGTAAATAGTAATAAATCGTTAGATAATGTTAGCAAAATTGAAGCTTCTGGCAAAGATGCAATTCGAAATCGATTATTATATTGTGAAACTTTGGAGAGTCAATTGAAAGAAAACAAAAGACTTTTAAAAACAGAACGCGACAAATCTTTGGTAGCGCAAATGCTGTCTGGACCTATCATACGTAAAAATAAAGCTCTAAAAAAAATCTCGCACTTAAACAGTCGCTACAACCAAAGTAAATATCAAAATCAAACCGATATTGTTGTTGGCCGAACTAATACGAAAAAAAAGTATTGTTAGTATCTGAGAGATACTGTTAGAATGAATGGCATAATAAAGAATAAAAGATTTCTTCGTGATACTATATATAATTTACATAAAAAAGTTTTAAAAGAAGAACCACTACGGATATCAAAGTCACTTTTTTATAGATTGAAACCGTCTTGGAGATTTAAAAAAAAAATGACAAACCGAGACACCTGCTTATGCAAAACTCACGTAAATTTTAATTTGCTGCTTCAAAAACTCACTTACTTGAAAGTTACAGAAAGTAAAAACGCACGCGATTTCATCAAGACAGTAGTATGTAACCAAAAGTGTAAAAAGCGTATGTATAGGGAGTGTGCTGACTATGCGGATCGTTCTATTACAAATAATAACGATGAAACTCTTTCTGTTTACTATCAATGGAAAACAGAGCAAATTCAAAGATTAGGCACCAAAGAGAAGATGTTTAATGTAATGATTACGCTAAAGAAAAAAATTACATCTACTATTCGTAATATGATTGAAGAATTCAATGAAATAACTGTTCCTTTTTTAAAACATGTTTATGATAGGATGCATCAGTTTGATTTTTTAAAATCATTATCGTACAGCTTTTGATGAAAAATTACAATATGTTTCATTTTGTACTGTATCTGAGTGTTTGCGACACGACGCTGTTGCTGTATGGAGTCATTTATTTCCGGTTTTAGAATTAATTAAATCAAAAGTACCAAATATCAGTGCCTTACATTTTCAAAGCGATGGACCAAGTACGCAATACAAAAATAAAACCAATTTTCAGTTATTCCAATATCATTGCCAAAAATTAGCACTTCGCAGAGCTTCTTGGAATTTTTCAGCCTCTGGGCATGGGAAAAGTAGTGCTGATGCTACTGGGGCCACAACAAAACGGATCTGCAATCAAACCGTTTTAAAGGGGAAAGACATTATGTCTGTCGATGATGTTGTTCAAATTGTAAATAATTTTAACAATAACAAAATTCACGTGTTCCCAGTGAATTTAAAAGATATAATAAATTCGATGAATTAGTTAATGCTGCTGTACAATCAGCGCCCCATTCAAATACAATTTTTCAACTAATTTGGTCTGAAGAAAAAACAGAACGGTTATTTCTAAATTACTAATTTATTAATTGAACTATGAAGGATGGAATCCTCACGACAACAAAAAAAAGTACATCAAATAAAAATACGAATCGTAAGGAGCAATTGAGTGATGTAGTAGTTCTAGGGAACAGCAATAGAAAATCAAATAAAATTAAAATACAGAAGTAATTAAAAAAAGTCGAAATTTTTAAAAATGTGCGTTCAATACTCAATTTTTTGAATAAATTTTTATTAAATGTTATTTATAAATTTACAAAATAATAAAAAGGAATAGAAATTTTCATTATATCGTCTTATTAATATTTATCTGGTTATGTAATAATAAATTTAATAGGATCATCCAATTCAATAATTGATTTTTCAAATTTTATTTATTTTACTATTTATCTATTTGTTATTTGAAATTAAGCAATAAAGTATCTCTGATGATCATGTTCTTATCAAAATTACAAAGATTGATTTCTGGTACCTGGATTTTCAGGAACGGGATTCCCGCAAGTGTCGAGGGACGATTCTAATTTATTACGTGTCTATTAAAAAAGCTAGTCTTAAAAATGTGAATAATGGAATTTTATTTACACTTTTAGGGGTGTATAGAAATGACTAAAATTTATTTTAAAAGTTTTGTGGAAATACTATATCGGGTAATGACGAATAAGAAAATGAAACTACAAAAAATTTTAGCAATGCAATAAACAAATGCGAAATAGACGACGAAAGTTTGATGCAATTACTCCCGAGTTGGATTCATATTGTAAAAAATACGAATGGCAGAAACGTTATTACCACCTACAGATGAGCGACGTTCCATAATTCCAGAATCCTTACAATTAATAAAAAAAACACAACGAGGGAGTTCACCATCAACTCGCAAAAGATTTATGTGAAAACTTTTATGTATAAATATCTATTAAATCATTTCAAGCCATTTCGATGAGACCGGGAAACCCCTGCATAATGACGGCTGATGTTCGCTCAGTGTATAAGCAAAGTAACATTTTTGGTTTAAAAAGTCAATACGTTATTCGATTTTGAATTTGGAGGACGAACCTTACTGACATTAATTGAGCATGAGCAAAGTACAGTTCTGTTAAGTTAATCACCTAAACCTGCCATCTATACGCATTAAAATATATCATTACTCATACACGGCAATCTTGTTCAAGGGTCCATAATAGTGGATGGTCACGGCAAACCCGCTGAATAAAGCAAATAAGCATCGCTTTGTCATTGATCAATTTAAAATAAATTAACTAAAGCGGTTCTATTAGGGCGAAATGTTGACCGTAAATTCATCGCAATTATAAAGGCGGTAGGACAAAACACTAATAACAAGCATACCGATTAAACAATTTTAAAATTATTATTTTATTATGCACAATGTAGGTATATATGCAGTTTCCACAGCTCGCCATTAAATTTCCATTTAATTTTTTTGAGTCACTTAAGGCATTGCCCCGCATGCAAAACGGAAAACCGGCATTTAAAACCGTCAAACTCAATTTTTGGCTAAGTTGCTTCACTTTGCAATATGAAAATTATTAACAAAGAGTTTTAATCTATAAGTTCCACCTTATTCTAAGAAAATTTTATTAAAATTAATTTAATTTCATTCAAAATCCCCACCCCAATTTTATGTTTTGCCGGCCGTCAAGCAAAAATACGTTAGTCAAAATATAAAATTGGAGTTTTTGAATAAAATTAAATCAATTTTAATAAAAAATTTTACGAATAAGGTCGAACTTTAGATTCGAACTATTTTTTAATAATTTTCATATTGAAAAACAAACAATTTTGTCCATTATTTGATTTGACGGTTTGAAATGCCGGTTTGCCGTTTGTGCATTACACTACACAAGCATAATTTGTGGTCCTATTGCTTGTAATGCTTTTCAAAAACACTTGCTGCTGCGGCCATATATAGAAAATATTTTTACAACCAAATAAATTAAAGTAGACGGATTTTTCTAAATTTTTTTTTGTATTCGGCTCACGATGTTTTTAAAATGCCGGATGATGTTGTATATTGCATATGTATGCGTAGATTTTGCGTTGATTTTACGTTTTATTTATTTTTTGTTCTTGTCGATATATACACATACACGGAATATTTTTTGTTCGGCTTTTTTGTTTCCGTAACCCGAGTTCTATACAATTTTTTACTTACTCCTGCCGCTAAAGATGTTTTCACATCAAAAATGTTGATATACTTTGGATGCTGCCACATCCATTAAAAATTCCGAATACTCCGATGTGGGTTGGCTTTAACAGCAAGTTATACAAGACTTTGATACCTCTAAATAAAAAATTTGTTATCTAATGCGAACGCCTTTTAATGAATAACATACTTCTAAAAATGTTGTTCTCAAAACACTAAAAGAAAGTCAAAGAATCGTTAAAGAAGTGCAGCAGTCTCATATTGAAGTTACGTATGATTAAGCTATCGCTAAAGTTGCGATGCAAATCCAATCTAGTGAAAAGCCATTATTTGATAACATATTCATTTATAAATTAAATTTATAGCAGATTCTGGACTAATGAATATTACTGTTGAAAGTGAAATAATAGCAAATGGATATCTGTTGATTCATTCCTTTTAGGCAAGCACTTCAATAGATGTAAACGATTACACCCACTAATGGCAGTTGGATTAGAAATTTTTTATTTTCAATTTTCTTGGAAAATGAAAAAATAACGAATCCAGAAAGTATAGAGCTGATGGAGTTTGATGATCAAAAATTACTAATAGTGAAATAGTGACACCTCAAACCGCATATCTTCATATCTTCAATATAAAGAAGGGTGCTTGAATGAATCTTATAGTAAAATGCCTTAGTTTTATATGACGTATACATAAATCGCCATCTCATTATTTAAATGATGCAAACGCATTTAAATAATTTTGGAGTTAGAACTTACCTTACGTAAGAATCTAGACAAATTAGATTCCAAAGTCATTATTGTACCACACCAACACTCGTCACAAAAATGAATTTAAGTCAATTTGGAGTTATAACCGTCACATTACATAATGACAAACCTAACTCCAAAATGATTAAAATGCGTTTGTAACACTTAAATACCAAGAAGACGATACCTCTTTCAACTATTCCAAAACTGTTTGTAACAGAACAGCTACCTGCTACATGCCTACCATGTCACATGGTCTGCAAGAGTCAATCGCACCGCAGTACGCTTCATACTCAGCCGATCGGCGATGCACGCTCTCTCTCTCTCTCACATTTCAACCTACCCATAGAGTAACTCACTCGCACTCATGTAGAACAATCCCGACCACCTGGTAGATACAGAGTCCCACTAAAATGACCTGTCTTTTTGAAAATATGTTTATTATTCTGTCAATAAGCCTTAGCTTGCCTCAAATATATTTTTTACAAATCTACGAAATTCAGTCAACCGCGTGGTAACATTTTAGACCCGATTAAATGATCTGGCAAATGACATAGTTTTACATTTGGAGATATTGAGAGCTAAACGATTTTCGACTGTCCAATGACTAAACTGATTAAGGTCCCGTTGTACCAACAAAACGCCAGCACCATTTCGGATATTAGCGTAAATTTTTAGGTCATCTGCATATAACAAATCAGAATCGTTATACTTCATCTACTGCAACCTACTTAGCCATTTATTTTACGATTCCAATTAACGTATGACAGAATTTGGCGCGCCAGCTCACAAAAGCTGAACTAACAGATTTTCCTTTGAAAAATCGTTGTGAGGTTCTATTTTACACACGAATATTTAAAAATGATTAGGATCGGAATGGCCAAAGATATTTTTATTATTGGGTCTGTTACGCATAAAAATAAAATTATTTTACGGAATTACTTTAGCACGCCAAAAAAAATCAATTGTTTAAAAAAATAATTTTATTGGTACGCCAATAACCAACTATTTGCGAACACTGCGAAACCAACCAACTATTTGCGACTTCATACAAATTTTATTTGCCCATCAACGCTTTCCGTGAACCATAACCAATCGGTAACCAGCCCACATACATTTTTTCATTCGAATCAACAAACATTTTTCTTTCCCATTTTCATAAGTTTAAATGGAAAAAAAAGCAATTTGAATTGTGCATGCAAGCGAGAAAATTATATAAGAGAAAATGATGTTATTTGAATTTGAACCTTGTTTTTTTAGAGTAAAGAAGCCCCCTTTTCGTGATTGTACCTTCGTTTAATAGTCAGTAAGAAAAAAATTCGGGGTAGGCTGTGTCTTCTACCCGGCCGTAGATGTTTTCCGCGATAACGTTTATAAGTGGTACGAGAAATGGCACGACGTATGGGTTTGTTAAAATACATGAATTTATTATTAGCATCAGGAAATGAGAGTACAGTGGTTGTTTGCAAACGATTAAGTACTGGGAGGCAGTACGAGCAGTACGATATGAGGCGCAAGGTCTCAGCGGTGATGCACCTGACGAATGTGATATCCAGACAAGTGCCACCCAAAATCGTTGAGGCTATTGTGTTGGAGACGCATTCTAGGTCGAAGGTGTCCTTGATAAAGTGCATGAATTTGGGTTTAGCGATGATGTCGATGTTGAAATTTCCGCAGAGCACAAGAGGTATATCGGAGTCTAAACTGACATATGGCGGTACGTATTGGCTCCGGGAGAATGCCTCATCTGCTCCTATCAGATGGGGAGGCTCTCTAGCGTTGTAAATTGACACTTTGTAGATCTAAATCTTAATTAAAATTTATGTGAAAAATAATTATTTTAATTTACAATAAATTATCTGCCACAGATTCTTTACGCACAAATTGACACCAGAATTGTTCCGATCAAATGAGGCGTTCTCTCGCTACAGTGCTTTCAATCATTCTAAATCGGTATTTTGTAGCTAGTAATTTTAATTAAAATTTATGTGGAGGTTAATTAGTGCCCTATAGTGCCATCAAGCTCAATCTCTGTAATTCGCTATTTTGTAGTTTGAATTTTTAATTAAAATTTATATGGAGATTAATTAATTTAATTAACAATAAATTAAAAACCACTGGTTTTTTACGCAAAAATTGGCACCATCGGATTTCCGATCGAATGATTCTCTCGCTACACTGGTTCAAGCATTTAAATCGATCGAAATCAGACGTTCGCGGCGCGGGTTCCTTTGCCGCCTGATGACGCCATTGCGATAATATTATGCGTAACACATAAAGCCGAAGGACCAATCTAAGCAATTATACCTTTAAATTAAAGGTAATGCTTATAGTTGATGAGTAATTGCCAACGACCAAGGGCTAAGTTTCGGGTCAAGTTTCGGAACATGCGGTATACAACGTTATTACGTCAAAACGTCAATATTTAAACTAATCTGTGATTACCTTAGTACCATCCGGTTTAAAAACAAATAGTTTTTTAAATTTACGTATTTTAAATGATTGTTCCAACAACAACTTTTTTTTTTGGTTGAGCTTGTTTTTTCGGAAATCTAGGATTGAACAAGTTGATAATCAAATCAAAATTGTAGATTCGATGCATAAAATGGCTGAAAAATATCGGAAAACAATATAAACACTGATTCTATAGCATCAAGTATCTCAACGGTCAGAAACTGGAATAATTTTGTAGCGTTTACTTTTCAAACGTTTATTTTAAAAATCTCAAAATCTCGAATTTAGTAAGGCGCAACTCAACGTCAAAATTCGAGAAACTGGAATAATCCTTAATAATCCGAGGCCGATTTTCTAAGCATTACATACATATATGAGTATGTAATTTTTGTTGCAAATGCGACAAAACCTTATTATTTGCATTTTGTTGCAAGGCGACTCTGTATAATTACAAGTTCTCAGCACTCGTAACTCGAAATACGAGAGACACATACGTAGCAGGTGAAATTGAAATTTGGATCGATTAGTTACAATAATGCAATCATCACGTGAACATCAATTTCGGGATTTCGAAGTACGACCAGGATGAGAAATCTCAAATCTTTTAATTGTAAATTTTACGTCTGTGAAGGCCCAAAATTATATCCCAAAAAATTATCATATGATTTTAAACAATGACAATACTAAATTAATTATTATAAATTAAAAAATCTATCACGATAGAAATTTGCAAATTATTAATATATACAGAAATATTATTTATTCAAAAACCCTACCAACATATTATGTAATGTATATAAGAACATTTAAAATGCTTACGAGTAGAAATATCAGTATAACTAAAAGGTTTGAATTCAACGGAACTTGCAGTACAATTTGTTTCAGTTTCGAAATAGTTCGAGTACTGCCCCTCGAGTTGTCATTCAATTATATATATTAACTGGTAATCCACAGCATCTATGCCAATCAAAAATTGTTAAATTGTTGGAGAATCGCAATTATGGGGTCTTATATGATTTTTAATTGCCATAAATGCTCTGGATTACCAGTTATTATAAAATAAACACATTTTTAAAATTTTTTAAAAACACTTGTTAAATATTTCGCAAAATTACAAAAGGTTTAAAAAATCACTCGATCGATTTCAGCTTATTAGGCCATCATCAGGAGTATCTACTAAACTGTAAAAATAAAAATGTAGTTAATATATATATATAGTTGGAAAAAGCAAAAAGTGAAACCAAAATATACCAATAAAAAAATGTGGGAGTGGTAAACAATAAAATTGGTGACAGCAATAAACATTAAAAATTAAAAAAGGAGGTGAGTTAAACACAGGTAAAATTGGTGAGAGCAATAAACATTAAAAATTAAAAATTAAAAGGGGGTGAGTTAAACACAGGTATATGATTATTGATTAGTCAACGGTCGAATAACAAAATTCCAGATGTTGATTTTTTTTTTTTTTTTTTTTTTTTTTTTTTTTTTTTTTTTCTACCCTTTCTTTATTTTATTATAACCCGACGTAATAGTAATTTTATGGTATGGAATGAGTATGTGAATAAAACAATGCGGGGTCGGTAATTGGTGAGAAACGAATTTCTCTCTGTTCGTTGAGGATATTTTGGTTAAGAAATATAGCTTTTCGGATTTCGTAAGATTCTAAGTTGTCTAAACGTCTGCTTTTTGGTTGTACATGTAATATTTCTAAATTGTTTAAACTGGATGTGTGGTTTTCTAACGTTAAATGATTATAAAGGGATGGTCTACCGATGGGCTCCCCTCTGTCACCTTTGTTAGCAGAAATTTTCATGAATTTCTTCGAACAAACGATTGTATCAAGCAATAATCCTTATTTTCGTCATATGATCTTTTGGTACAGATATGTTGATGACATACTATGTCTATGGAGTGGAACTGATAGGCTATTAACCTCTTTTCTCACTTGGTTAAATTCTCAATATCCCACCATTAATTTTACGGTAGAAAAAGAAGAAAACAAATCTATTAACTTTCTAGATATAACAATAACCAGAATTAATTCTTCATTAGAGTTCAAAATTTATAGAAAACCCACGTATACAGACGCCATTATACCTAACTCGTCAAACCATCCCCATAATATTAAAATGTCAGCTTTCCACTCATTCTTAGATAGATTAATAAACATTCCTTTGACCATATCCAATTATAACAAAGAGCTTAATATAATTTTAGAAATAGCAGCGAATAACGGTTATGCAGCTAAGACTATATTAAAGCTATTAAACAGAAAACTGAAACATAAAGCTTTAGCTAACATTTATCCACCTGATAGCCCAATGCCGAAAAATTGGCGCCGCTTAGAGTATATAGGAAAAACTAGTCAACGGATTAGTAACATCGTGACACAATATACAGATATTAGCTTTGCTTTTTATAACAATAATACAATTAAGAAAATGATTTTTAACAATAAACCAAGAATTGATCGCCTTTCCAAGTCTGGCGTTTATAGGATCAATTGCAATGATTGTAGTTCCTCTTATATCGGACAGACTGGGCGCAATTTTGAAGTTAGAGTTAAAGAACATTTATCTGGTAGCCATGAATCATCCCTTTATAATCATTTAACGTTAGAAAACCACACATCCAGTTTAAACAATTTAGAAATATTACATGTACAACCAAAAAGCAGACGTTTAGACAACTTAGAATCTTACGAAATCCGAAAAGCTATATTTCTTAACCAAAATATCCTCAACGAACAGAGAGAAATTCGTTTCTCACCAATTACCGACCCCGCATTGTTTTATTCACATACTCATTCCATACCATAAAATTACTATTACGTCGGGTTATAATAAAATAAAGAAAGGGTAGAAAAAAAAAAAAAAAAAAAAAAAAAAAAAAAAAAATCAACATCTGGAATTTTGTTATTCGAACGTTGACTAATCAATAATCATATACCTGTGTTTAACTCACCCCCTTTTAATTTTTAATTTTTAATGTTTATTGCTCTCACCAATTTTACCTGTGTTTAACTCACCTCCTTTTTTAATTTTTAATGTTTATTGCTGTCACCAATTTTATTGTTTACCACTCCCACATTTTTTTATTGGTATATTTTGGTTTCACTTTTTGCTTTTTCCAACTATATATATATATTAACTACATTTTTATTTTTACAGTTTAGTAGATACTCCTGATGATGGCCTAATAAGCTGAAATCGATCGAGTGATTTTTTAAACCTTTTGTAATTTTGCGAAATATTTAACAAGTGTTTTTAAAAAATTTTAAAAATGTGTTTATTAAGTGTGTTTCGCCAAGTGCCTACGGCAGAAAGTGTAAGAAGAGTTATTATAAATGAATGACAACTCCAGGGGCAGTACTCGAATTATTTCGAAACTGAAGCAAATTGAAATGCTATTTCGTTTGAATGGTACACTGTTGACATACATTGACATAAGATGGTCCCCAGACCTCCGATTCCCAAAAAATTGTTGATTGCCATAAATGCGCTGAATTTCTATTTATTATAGTTGAATGACAAATCGAGGGGCAGTACTCGAATTATTTTGAATCGGGACTAATTGAATGCAAACATCTTCCAACGTGACTTACGAAGAAGGATGTTTAGTACTGGTCATGGAAGATAACGTTTCTTCTGGGGAAAGGATCCTAGCCTCTATAATTAAAATGCTTCCAAGAATTGATGATATTGTCCGTGTAGTGACCGTAAAAGCACTGACCAGGATTTCCCGTGGCTTATTGATTACTGAAATAGGACACCCAGAAGTTGAGGGCATGTTGGAAATTGTGTGGAGAAATGCACTAATAATATTACTTGCTTTGTTAATTCTGTTTTGTCTTTTCTAACAAATAATGTAATGACTCTGAAATATAATATTGAATAAAGAATGTGGAGGCGTCCCAGACTCTAAATAGGTGAAACTATCGTCAAGCTTGCAGCATCATACTGTACTGTTACTGAAAATGTGATCTCAGAAGTCTATTTTAACACAAATATTTTAAATTAAGAAATTTTTAAAACATTCCAAACTTTTTTGACGTGCCGAGAGGATGTTTAAACATCCTAATTTTATAACAAATTTACCGCTCTAACAAACAAAAATAAATGGTAGTGCCATTTTTGACTAAATCGATATAAAATTCGCGAATTTTTGCAATTACAATACTTAACCCATTATAAAATCATTGCACATATATACAATGGGAAAAGTTAGCAAAACCAAAAAAAAAAAAAAAAATGCTACGAATCACTGAACTCTATACGAATGTAGTCACAATTTACCGCAATACGATATATGCATAATAAGGTGCTACATTAATTAAATTTAATTGTTTTTATTACTTTTGTTTGCTGTGCTGCATGCAGGGAAAAAACCCATTACGAATTTATATACAGAGCTAAACCGCACAACAGAACACTGTACTCTGTATAAAGTTGTTGTTGTTGTTCCTGAAATCGAGATATGCGACATGTATTCGCTTACGTACATAAGTATACAGTTATTCGTGTATATTCAAATTAATGTCATAAGTTGGCAAAAATATACTTTAAAAATTAAAAGTTTTTGTCTGGATTCTTCTTTTTTTTTTTTTGTTGTTTTTGTTTTCTTGTTGTGTACCATATACAAATTTAGAAATCTCAAATTCCCTCCAGGAAATTTTCTAACTTTGATTATTTTCATTACTATGGTTATTATTATTATTATACTGTTATTGTGAAATGTGAAATTCTGTGTATTTCTTGGAATTTCATTTGCTTCATCTTCTCACTGTCGCACAATGTATAGTGTTTGTTGTATAATAAATATATAGTGTAGCTGTACAGCTTCTTCTTACATAATCTAAAAGATGGGGAAAATATGTTTCCAGCTCCTCACATTGTTTACTTTTTAGAATAAAAATATTTTGTTTAACTGAAATCTTTTAACTAAGTGCGAGATAAAATCCAGACTGGGGGCTATTATTGTTATTTATGAGTTTTAAGAATCGTACTCGTGTGACACCAATCGCAAAATAACTGACTAGGACTATTACAAAAATATGTTCAAGGGTACAAAAACATTGTGATTACTGATTATAGAACTGAAGCATGCGTACCGGTATGAGTAATACAAGGAAGTGAAGGTATTTCGATAGAAAGACTATTCTGTGATGGTCCGTCCTTCAACAAAATGCTCCGAGTTATCCCTTGTCCGTTTAAAGTGTGTAAGTTTCTATCAACGAGTTTTGGAGTGAAATTACAAGTAAAATCCGTCGGAGAGCCAAAAACATTCTACAAAGCATAACTTAGAGCATAATAGGCATTATGGAACCCCTGACGTCTCCGAAACTTGGGGTGCCTCATAGACTCATCCCAGAGTGATAAATTCTATTTTATTGCTCTAGATATTTTGAAAATTAGAACCAAAAACAAACCCGAATTAAAAATTTAGATGTAAAATGTCAGCACTACACCAGTTTCAATATATGCTATTGATTAATGCATAATTTTGCCATTTAAATAAATAATAAGGCCACCAGGTCTACATATTGAGTTGCATTTACCAAATATTGTAAATTCCGAGATATTACAATTCTCCAGTTCGAAATGTTCAATTCAAACCTCAAAGAGTAAAATGAATGATTTAAGGCAAAAAACCAAGTGCCGCAATATTGGCGTATTAGGCTCAGTAATTATAGATAATTGAACATCTACTAAACCATTAACAACTAATAATTCTAATTATTTAGCTAAATATACGCCACTTAATGTGATTGGCGTCACTTTAATTGGTATAACTTTAGTTCCCAAGAATGTCTTTCATTTTGAATTTCTTTTTTTTAAATCAAATTTAATTCAAATTTTAAACTCCAAATTCCAAATTTCATACTTCAAATTTCAAATTTCAAATTCCAAATTCAAAACTTAAAATCTTAAATCATAAATCTCAAATTACAAATTTTAAATTTCAAATTTCAAATTCCAAACTTCAAATTCCAATATCCAAATTTCAAATTCTAAATTTTAAATTCCAAATTTCAAATTAAAAATTTGAAATATTAAATCTTAAATTTCAAATTCCAAATTTCCAACTGCAAACTCCAAACCTCAAATTCCAAATTTCCAATTCCAAATTTCAAACTCCAAATTCCAAATTTCTACTTAAATTTCAAATTCAAAATTCAAAATTACAAATTACAAATTACAAATTCCAAATTCCAAATTCCAAATTTCAAATTCCAAATTTAAATTTCAAATTGTAAATTACAAATTACAAATCCCAAGCATCATACTCCAAATTCCAAATTTAATATTCTAAATTTTAAATTTCAAATAAAACCAAAAATGTCAAACCCCAAACTCCAAATTTCAAATTCAAAATTCTAAATTTCAAACTTCAAACACAAAATTAGAATTTCAAATCTCACATTCTAAATTTCAAATTCCAAATCCAAAATCTAAAATTCCAAATTTCAAATTTCAAACTTCAAATTCCAAATTTCAAACTTGAAATTCCAAATTCCAAATTTCAAATTCTAAATTTCAAATTTCAAACTTCAAACTCCAAATTCCAAATTTCCAATATTCCAAATCCCAAATACAAAATTCAAAAATCAAAAATTTCATATTCCTAATTTGAAATTTCAAACTCCAAACTTAAAATTTCAAATTTCAAATCCCAAATTCCAAATTTTAAACTACAAACTCTAAATTCCAAATTTCCAATTCCATACTCCAAATTCCAAATTGCATACTTCAAATTCCAAATTTCAAATTCCAAATTCCAAAGTCTAAATTTTAAATTTCAAACTCCAAATTACAAATTTCAAATCCAAAATTTCAAATTTCAAACTTCAAATTCCAAATTTTAAATTCCAAACACAAACTTCAAATTCAAAATTTTAAATTTTAAATATTAAATTTTAAATTTAAAATTCCAAATTTCAAACTGCAAACTCCAAACCCCAAATTCAAAATTTCCAATTCCATACTCCAAATTCCAAATTTCATACTTCAAATCACAAATTTCAAATTCAAAATTCCAAAATCAAAATTCCAAATTTCAAATTCCATACCCCAAATTCCAAATTTCATACTTTAAATTACAAATTTCAAATTCCAAATCCCAAATATCAAATTTCAAATTCCAAATTTCAAATCCAAAATTCCAAATTTCAAACTTCAAATTCAAATTTTCAAATTCCAAATTTCTAATTCCAAATTCTAAACTTCAAATTAGAATTTAAAAATTTTAAATATTAAATCTTAAATTTCAAATTCCAAAATTCAAACTGCAAACACCAAACCCTAAATTCCAAATTTCCAATTCCAAATTCCAAACTCAAAATTTCAAATTTCATACTTCAAAGTACAAATTTCCAACTACAAATTCAAAATTCCAAGTTCCAAATTCCAAATTCCAATTTTCAAATTTCATTCCAAATTTAAATTTTAAATTTCAAACTTCAAATTCAAATCTTCAAATTCCAAATTTCAAATTACAAATTCTAAACTTCAAATTCCAAATTAAAAATTTTAAATATTAAATCTTAAATTTCAAATTCCAAAATTCAGACTGCAAACACCAAACCCTAAATTCCAAATTTCCAATTCGAAATTCCAAACTCAAAATTTCAAATTTCTCACTTCAAAGTACAAATTTCCAATTCCAAATTCAAAATTCCAAGTTTCAAATTCCAAATTCCAATTTTCAAATTTCAAATCCCAAACACCATACCCTAAATTCCAAATTTCATATTATAAATCTCAAATTTCAAATATAACCTCAAATTTCAAATTCCAAACTCCAAATTTCAAATTTCAATTTTCAATTCCAAGTTCCAAATCTAAATTTCAAACTTCAAACACAAAATTAACAATTTCAAATCCCACATTCCAAATTTCAAATTTAAAATTCCAAATCCCAAATACCAAATTCAAAAAACAAAAATTTCGTATTCCAAATTTAAAATTTAAAAGTTTAAACTCCAAATTCCAAATTTCATACTTCAAATTCCAAATCCCAAGTTCCAAATTTGAACTTTCAAATTCCAAATGTCAAATTTCAAATTCCAACTTTCAAATTCCAAATTATAAATTTCAAACTTCAAATTAAAAATTTCAAATCCAAAATTCCAAATTTCAAACTTCAAACTCCAAATTTCAAATTTCAAACTTCAAACTCCACATTCCAAATTTCAAATCCCACATTCCAAATTTCCAATATTCCAAATCCCAAATACAAAATTCATAAATCAAAAATTTCATATTCCTAATTTGAAATTTCAAACTCCAAACTTTTAAAATTTCAAATTTCAAATCCCAAATTCCAAATTTTAAACTACAAACTCTAAATTCCAAATTTCCAATTCCATACTCTAAATTCCAAATTGCATACTTCAAATTCCAAATTTCAAATTCCAAATTCCAAATTTCAAATTCCAAATTACAACTTTCAAATTTCAAATTTCAAATTCCAAATTCCAAATTTCAAATTTCAAACTCCAAATTACAAATTTCAAATCCAAAATTTCAAATTTCAAACTTCAAATTCCAAATTTTAAATTCCAAATACTAAACTTCAAATTCATAATTTAAAATTTTAAATATTAAATTTTAAATTTCAAATTCCAAATTTCAAACTGCAAACTCCAAACCCCAAATTCAAAATTTCCAATTCCATACTCCAAATTCCAAATTTCATACTTCAAATCACAAATTTCAAATTCAAAATTCCAAAATCAAAATTCCAAATTTCAAATTCCATACCACAAAATCCAAATTTCATACTTTAAATTACAAATTTCAAATCCAAAATTCCAAATTTCAAACTTCAAATTCAAATTGTTTAGCCGTTCCCACTGCTTCCCCATTAACATATCATAGTGCTTCTAAATGTACTTCTGTTAGTTGTCATATGGATTGTTTGAACATTGAGCTAGTCAGCTCTTTTAAGTATCTTGGCATACATTTGGACACTAACCTTAGTTGGAAAACGCCTCACGTATTTTTTACCTCCTCCGTAATTTATGTCCGGTTTCGGTGTTGAAAATTACGTTGCATGCTTTGGTTATGGCCAAATTGGAATATGGTTTGTCTTGCTGGGGTGGGTGTTATCCAACTACGTCCAAACCATTGTACGTTCAGCAAAAAATGATTTTGCGCACAATCTTGAGGAGAAATAGATTGGAATCATCTTGGCCTTTATTCAAGGCAACCAATATTCTACCGTTAAGGCATTTGTATATTTATAAGGTTTTACGAGTATTTTTTAAGCGTAGCGGTCAGCATGTAATAAGAAGTGATGCTCGATATAACATTCGCGCTAATCATCGTCTTCTTTATAGTATTCCCAGATTTAGTAACGAGCACGTCCGCCGCTACATTGTTGTTACCGCTCCGATGTTTTTTATTGCGATACCAGAACACATTAGACGTCACATTTGTTCTAAGCAATTCTTGCCGTATGTTAAAAATTGGCTATTTGAAACACCAGACGTGTCTCATTTATTTTGCGTCATCATTTGATTTGTTTTGTTATACGGTTGTTCTTAAGAGCTACGATTTAATTTAACTGTATTTGCAACATTATTTATGTATTTCTGTTAGATAACTGATTGGTATTTGATTATAGATGGATATGTATATTTTTAATTGTTTTTTTCTCTCTTTGTATGTTATTAAAATAATCAATGCCTGCTACTGGATTATTATCCACAAGGCATCTATTGTTTTATTTTATTTTATTGTAAATTTTATAGTTAAGCTTGTGAAAATATTTAAATGAATTAAAATAATAAATAAAATTAAATAAAATAAAAATAAAATAAATTATTTTGTGATGTACGAAAAAAAAAAAAAAAAATTTTCAAATTCCAAATTTCAAATTCCAAATTCTAAACTTCAAATTCCAAATTAAAAATTTTAAATATTAAATCTTAAATTTCAAATTCCAAAATTCAGACTGCAAACACCAAACCCTAAATTCCAAATTTCCAATTCGAAATTCCAAACTCAAAATTTCAAATTTTACACTTCACAGTACAAATTTCCAATTCCAAATTCAAAATTCCAAGTTTCAAATTCCAAATTCCAATTTTCAAATTTCAAATTCCAAACACCATACTCTAAATTCCAAATTTCATATTATAAATCTCAAATTTCAAATATAACCTCAAATTTCAAATTCCAAACTCCTAATTTCAAATTTCAATTTTCAAATTCCAAGTTCCAAATCTAAATTTCAAACTTCAAACACAAAATTAAAAATTTCAAATCCCACATTCTAAATTTCAAATTTAAAATTCCAAATCCCAAATACCAAATTCAAAAATCAAAAATTTCGTATTCCAAATTTAAAATTTAAAAGTTTAAACTCCAAATTCTAAATTTCATACTTCAAATCCCAAATCCCAAGTTCCAAATTTGAACTTTCAAATTCTAAATGTCAAATTTCAAATTCCAACTTTCAAATTTCAAATTATAAATTTCAAACTTCAAATTAAAAATTTCAAATCCAAAATTCCAAATTTCAAACTTCAAACTCCAAATTT
The DNA here is from genome assembly GCA_963556165.1 of Tipula helvola. NCBI lineage: Eukaryota > Metazoa > Arthropoda > Insecta > Diptera > Tipulidae > Tipula > Tipula helvola. The sequence goes on from OY744481.1 coordinate 55,102,803, forward strand.
CAAATTTCAAACTTCAAACTCCACATTCCAAATTTCAAATCCCACATTCCAAATTTCCAATATTCCAAATCCCAAATACAAAATTCATAAATTTCAAACTTCAAACTCCACATTCCAAATTTCAAATCCCACATTCCAAATTTCCAATATTCCAAATCCCAAATACAAAATTCATAAATCAAAACTTTCATATTCCTAATTTGAAATTTCAAACTCCAAACTTTTAAAATTTCAAATTTCAAATCCCAAATTCCAAATTTTAAACTACAAACTCTAAATTCCAAATTTCCAATTCCATACCAAATTCCAAATTGCATACTTCAAATTCCAAATTTTAAATTCCAAATTCCAAATCTCAAATTCCAAATTACAACTTTCAAATTTCAAATTCTAAAGTCCAAATTTCAAATTTCAAACTCCAAATTCCAAATTTTAAATTCCAAATACTAAACTTCAAATTCAAAATTTAAAATTTTAAATATTAAATTTTAAATTTCAAATTCCAAATTTCAAACTGCAAAAATGCAAACTGCAAAACTTAAATTATAAATTTCAAATTCCAAATCCCAAATATCATATTTCAAATTCCAAATTTCAAATCAAAAATTCCAAATTTCAAACTTCAAATTCAAATTGTTTAGCCGTTCCCACTGCTTCCCCATTAACATATCATAGTGCTTCTAAATGTACTTCTGTTAGTAGTCATATGGATTGTTTGAACATTGAGCTAGTCAGCTCTGTTAAGTATCTTGGCATACATTTGGACACTAACCTTAGTTGGAAAACGCATGTGTCCAAGTTAAAATGTTACGTGGCATCTGCCTCACGTATTTTTTACCTCCTCCGTAATTTATGTCCGGTTTCGGTGTTGAAAATTACGTTTCATGCTTTGGTTATGGCCAAATTGGAATATGGTTTGTCTTGCTGGGGTGGGTGTTATCCAACTACGTCCAAACCATTGTACGTTCAGCAAAAAATGATTTTGCGCACAATCTTGAGGAGAAATAGATTGGAATCATCTTGGCCTTTATTCAAGGCAACCAATATTCTACCGTTAAGGCATTTGTATATTTATAAGGTTTTACGAGTACTTTTTAAGCGTAGCGGTCAGCATGTAATAAGAAGTGATGCTCGATATAACATTCGCGCTAATCATCGTCTTCTTTATAGTATTCCCAGATTTAGTAATGAGCACGTCCGCCGCTACATTGTTGTTACCGCTTCGATGTTTTTTAATGCGCTACCAGAACACATTAGACGTCACATTTGTTCTAAGCAATTCTTGCCGTATGTTAAAAATTGGCTATTTGAAACACCAGACGTGTCTCATTTATTTTGCGTCATCATTTGATTTGTTTTGTTATACGGTTGTTCTTAAGAGCTACGATTTAATTTAACTGTATTTGCAACATTATTTATGTATTTCTGTTAGATAACTGATTGGTATTTGATTATAGATGGATATGTATATTTTTAATTGTTTTTTTCTCTCTTTGTATGTTAGTAAAAGAATCAATGCCGGCTACTGGATTATTATCCACAAGGCATCTATTGTTTTATTTTATTTTATTGTAAATTTTATAGTTAAGCTTGTGAAAATATTTAAATGAATTAAAATAATAAATAAAATTAAATAAAATAAAAATAAAATAAATTATTTTGTGATGTACGAAAAAAAAAAAAAATTCAAATTCCAAATTCTAAACTTCAAATTCCAAATTAAAAATTTTAAATATTAAATCTTAAATTTCAAATTCCAAAATTCAGGCTGCAAACACCAAACCCTAAATTCCAAATTTCCAATTAGAAATTCCAAACTCAAAATTTCAAATTTCTCACTTCAAAGTACAAATTTCCAATTCCAAATTCAAAATTCCAAGTTTCAAATTCCAAATTCCAATTTTCAAATTTCAAATTCCTAATTTAAATTTTAAATTTCAAATTTCAAATCCCAAACAAGATACTCCAAATTCCAAATTTCATATTATAAATCTCAAATTTCAAATATAACCTCAAATTTCAAATTCCAAACTCCAAATTTCAAATTTCAATTTTCAAATTCCAAGTTCCAAATCTAAATTTCAAACTTCAAACACAAAATTAAAAATTTCAAATCCCACATTCCAAATTTCAAATTTAAAATTTAAAATTCCAAATCCCAAATACCAAATTCAAAAATCAAAAATTTCATATTCCAAATTTAAAATTTAAAAGTTTAAACTCCAAATTCCAAATTTCATACTTCAAATTCCAAATCCCAAATTCCAAATTTGAACTTTCAAATTCCAAATGTCAAATTTCAAATTCCAACTTTCAAATTCCAAATTATAAATTTCAAACTTCAAATTCAAAATTTCAAATCCAAAATTCCAAATTTCAAACTTCAAACTCCAAATTTCAAATTCCAAATTTTATACTTTAAATTTTAAATTCCAAATTTTAAATCCCAATTTTCAAATTTCAAACTTCAAATTCCAAATTTTAAACTGTAAACTTTAAATCCCAAATTCAATTCCAATTCCAAATTTCATACTTAAAACTCCTAATTTCAAATTCCAAATTCCAAACTTCACATTAAAAATTTTAAATCTTAAATCTTAAATTTCAAATTTTAAATTCCAAATTCCAATTTTCAAATTCCAAATTTCAAATTCCACATTTCCAATTTTAAATTCCAAATTTCAAATTCCAAATTCTAAATTTCATACTTCAAACTATAAATTCCAAATTTCAAATCCCACATTCCAAATTTTAAATTTAATATTCCAAATCCCAAATTCCAAATTTAAATTTCAAATTGTAAATTTCAAATTCCAAATCCCAATCTTTAAACTCCAAATTTCAAACTCCAAATTCCAAATTTCGTATTCTAAATTTTAAATTTCAAATAAAACCTTAAATTTCAAACCCCAGACTCCAAATTTCAAATTCTAAATTTCAAATTCCAAATTCGAAATTTCAAACTTCAAACTCCAAATTCCAAATTTGAAATCACACATTCCAAATTTTAAATTTCAAATTCCAAATTTAAAATTCCAAATCCCAAATCTCAAATTCCAAAATCCAAAATTTCATATTCCAAATTTAAAATTTAAAATTTCATTGCAAATTCCAAATTTCCAGTTCCAAATTCCAAACTCCAAATTCCAAATTTCATACTTCAAATTCCAATATCCAAATTTCAAATTCCAAATTATATATATTATTCATCAATATACATAAACATTACTAATCAAAGTTTGTCAGTCAAAATAATTTGAGATAAATATTTATATAAAATCGGTGGTTGTATGAATGAGATGCCCAACGGAATCAGTCAAAATTTTACTTACAAAAAAGGTGTGGCTGTGTTAGTGGACTGAGATCATAATTTAAAAAAAGTATCAAATCGAGAACATTTTATGACAGTCCAACTAGTACACATACATAAATATTGTGTACCGATGAAAAATATTTCCCGCACACACTGATAATTTTAATAGTTTGGAATTTTTATGGGAAAGATTTTTTTAATTTTGTATTTTATGACGGAAAATATTCGAAAAAAATAATTCTGATATGAGTATTAATAATAATTAATTTTTTAGATTATTTTGAAATGTGCAAAACAATAACAAAACACTTTGTCTTTGTCACTCTGATGGATTATTTTTTCACAATCAAACTTTTGTGCGAAGCGTCACTGGGTCAGAGGAACTAAACCATCCCATTCAATAAAAACTTCGATGTAGGCGCCTATCGAAACCATATACTGCAGTTTTTGTATGTTTTGATGTAAGAAGGTCCTAAACTCCTAAAACAGATTGCAGACATATCGCTATAATCCAAAATGATATTCACACAGAAACGAAAACAGCCCAGTTCCATTCCAGTTGTTCATATTCCAGAACTTTATCAGAAAATTAGTTCTTTCTGTTTGATAATTTTTCAAGCTTTGACTCATATGCTTTCATGAGTTAAAAAATCTAAAGCTAGTCACCCAAATATTAAAAAAAGAAATGTTATCATCATGATTAAAATCTCACCATAGCAATAAATTCGTTCACGGTTCAACCTGTCAAGCGTGTATAACTCTTGTATATATACAAGTATTTTGTGTCGTATATCAATGAATAATAAAACGGTAAAATGAACACTCACCCAAAAAAATATTAATAATAAATAAATAAATAAAAAGAGGAAAAGCAACATACAAAATTACTATTTTCGTTTTAATTTTCCAATTTATAAAAATAAAATTCATAAAAAAAATTTTCAGAATTTTATTTTATTTCGCGTGAAATCGAATATTATTGAAATGGCTTTTGCACGAATTTAATATGTATACTTAATGTGTGTACTCGTACATAAATTATTATGAGTTTAATAAATATAATTTATGTAGAGGTATGTACATTATTCATATATTATTAAAAATACATGTATTCATGTAAGGTACTCCTACCAAGCGATATTTGTAACACTGCTACATTATGTAGACTCGCAATATCTTCATGGAACCGTAATCAAGCGAATTCTTTTCCATTTCTGATTGCCTGAAATTATTTACAAAATAATAAGTTGTTCTGTTGAAATACATAAGATTCTTCAACTTCTTCAATTGTTCCTGGAAAACCTTTACGTTTATTATGCGCGTGTGATTGTATTTTAAACATAAAAATTAGTAAATAATTAGCTTTCAACTTATGCGGCCTCATCACTCGCACTTCGCATACACAAAGGCTGCCGAAATTATCCAAAAGTTGTTTATGTTTGTACCAATATTTTGACATCATTGTTTTCTAATCGCCTTGTCATTTCTCTTATATTGTGGTATTCCTGAAGGCGTTCAAAGTAATCCTAGGTCTTGTAAAATTGCTTTGGATGAGAAAATATTTGCAATATTCAGTAGTAACTATAGAGAATGTCATACAAAAATACCATGAGAAATATATGATACGTTCTTAAATGTCGAGATGTCCTGGTGTGAATTGGACGTAGAATATGTGTTAGTACGGAGAGACTTACCTTGGCTTTGTGAAATAAGTCAACGTTATTGTCTAAGGGTAGCAAAACACTTTTGGCGCAAATTTAAATTGTATACCGCGTAATCCAAGCCCTCTATTTAAATGACTGCTAAATTCAAATATATCCTAGCGAGGAAACTTTTCGTTAACCGTTTGGCGCTGAATATTGTAATGTAGAATGTCTTGCAATGAAAAGACGAAAATTGGGACAAAAAAGTCGATCTGATGCACACAACATTAATGTAATATTAAAAATATTTGATTTTGGGGTGAACTTTTTATTTTAAAGGCATTCAAGGAACTCTTCAAAAATGTTTGCAAATTATCAGTTCATTTATTCCCGAAATGCAACACCGAAAGATGGCGAAAGATATGCTGTGACAGTTATTTTGAAAAGACTTGATTTGGCAGATATTGAGCTATCAGCTGAATTTAGATGGCAAAGAGGTTCAGTCCAAAAATCTGAAGGATACAAATATTTTATCAGAATATATTAAACAGGCAAATCCACCATCGCAACATTAAAAATCAAAATTATGATCAATCCAGCATAAACAGAAACAAAATAATCATAATCGAGGTTAACCACATCTTGTTGATGAGAAACAAAATGTCTGTTAACTCGGACTGCTAGCAAACTTCGATAGAAAGTGGTAGGATTTGTCGACAACATATTGTTACGGTGGCACCTGGGGAAGAGTAGAATAATTTATTAATAGCACAAAGTTTACTGTACTAAAATGGAATTTTCCATGATAAAACTGTTCTAAATGTTTCTAGACTATTCTTAGTGGAAAAGTCATGAAATTTCTAGAAGTTTTGGTTTGAGTATATAACGAGCGAACGGGTTCGAATTGGAGCATTAGTATTTGGTAAGCGATAGTGTGAAGAATAACCAGGAATTAAATGTGTTTTAAAAAGTATTTTAGTTCGAAATAAAAATTAATTGTGATCAGTAAAATTGTACGAAAATAATTAAAAATAATTTTGTCAATTATCGTTAGTAAATAGTGTTGTAATAATTTTTGTGCTCAAAAAATAAATTCGTTTGTGATTAATTGAAGTTTGTGTTTTATATTTTATTCACAATCCAGTGATATGAACCAGAAGGCTTTAAATAATTTAAACGTTGTCAGATAATTATTTGAAAATTTACGACATTAAATTTATATTTATAATGGGATATTTAGGCATCGCATCGCTCGCGTATGTTGTGTTATTACTGTAACTACCACAATACGCTTATGTTTCATGTTATCAAATTAGGATTTAATTAAATTATGTGTCAGAAATTCGTAATTCGGAAATGATTTTTTTTTCACGAACTATAAGAAGAAGGGACATGTTAATTACGTGGGGTTTTTTTTTTACATAAATCAATCAATCAATGAGCTGTTGGGAAAATAGAAATTTTATAATATTTTAATTATTGAATGTGGTAAATATTTTAATGGTGTATGTAACATATTAATATGCTTGTTAATTATAGATTATTTGGCTTAGTTTTGATTTGGGTCTTGACAGCGCCAATCAAATTAAATCAACATTAAAAATGCTCTTGCTTTTATAATTTTTGTTGTTAAAATTCCCTATCCCTTCATCCCTTGTATGTTTCATTAAAACATCTGTTCTAAACTATTAGATAAACCAATAGTTTAAGCACAGTTTCAAGTAATGAACTCCATAGGTTCGTAGATTGAAGAGCTACGCATAGTCATCATACACAGATATTTTTTTCAACCAATACTAAGACAATTGAATTTTAAAAATATTCTTGAAATCAAATTTTTTCACTATTTTCATGCGCATAGTAGATGTTTGTACATCAGTAAATTTATTGCTACTCTACAAAATGTATTTCTTATTGTAATATTAAATTTCACACAAAGTCACTCCTAAATTATTTCTTTTGATGCAGAGTGCTACGTGAATATTTCATTTTGCTCATAAATCGCCACCAGTACAACATGAAGATATTCTCTAGTTCTAAATACCTCTGGTTATCTGTAAATAATCCCACGAAAGGTGTATTTTTAGTGCTTAACACATTTACAAATCAAGAATTCATTTCTTGTACATAAAATTTTCTACTTTTTCTTGTCATTGTCCTTCAAAACCAAATTTGTAAAATCAAGAACAAATTCTCGGAAGACCTTGCAAATATGTTTAACATATATTGCAATACCTTTCTCGGAAAGCCTGAATAATACTTAACAATATACAACTTCCAAAGTTGCATAATAGATGTAAAGTCAATTAAGCACCTCCACTCTAAAACTCGAATATATCGAACCATGGGGAAGCCAAGCAACATAAACAACTAAAACTCGGACTCTAAAAAGTCACGATATGACTCAAATAATCTGGTAACCCCGAAACATCTTGAAAGTTTTGGCAAATTTCGTCCTGTTAGAAAAATTTTAACATATTGCAAACCACAGCTAAGCACCAAACCAATATTTAAAAATTTTAAACCTTATTGCCTAGCTCTCAAATAATTTCGAAAATTCCGATAATATGTGATTCTAAAAAAAACAAAATACCGAAAAATTCGAAAATTGAATTCGTAACTAATCTTCCCTAAACTAATACCCCTAAAATCGAAAATTTAAATCTACCATTTTCCGTGCAAAAACACAGTTGTACGTAATGTACGTATAAAGTAAAAAATTATTGTTACACATGTAGCCAGTACACATTTCGTTAATAAATATCGAAGCTCTTGACATTTCAACCATTAGATCACCAGGTCGAAACATTTTTTGAGGTATAGGACACTTTTGCTAAAGTGATTAACTTTTTTCTTAAATATCTAACAAAAATCAAAAATAAATAATTCTTACAATTAATTTGCCGCGACCTTGCGTGTCTGTTATTCTTTTCTCAGGCTAGCTCATCGATGCGTCGCATAAGAGTCAATCCTAGGGCAAATTAGCAGTTGCTAAGTTGTTGCCGACATTGATGCCAAAAATCAACTAGTCCCTCGGACTAAGTCCTAGGGTGCCACCGCTGTTGGGGGCGCCGGTTTTCAATAGAAAACTTCTAAATGTGTGCAAGCGACAATATTATATTCTATAAAGAAATTAATATTTGCATTTTAAACTTGTTCTTATACAGGGTACCCCACAACCTACGAATAAGTGCTCATAGCCACGTAGAGAGTACAAACTGAATATCAAAAATGGAATGGGAGGGTTTGATAGTCCCTTATTTACGCCTCTTATCATTCCTGCCGTGCTGTGATTATTCCTTTGATAATGCAGTACAAATATTGCTGCTAGCATTTCTCTTTTCGGAGCACTTTTGCAGAATCAAAATCATTTTGACTTCACAAGGGCTTCACTGGTGACTTTAACTTTGGGAATCTCCAGCAGCTGCTGAAGATAAGGGAAATCCGCACCCATAGTGGCTCTAGAAATATGCGGAAGATGACATTTAAATGTCAGTTAGCCTTAGGTGTTAATGTAGCCTTAGGTGATATTAGTCGAGCAACATATAGTGCCATCCCTTTCTCTGCAAACTGATGAGAGCAACGGCGACGCGCACACTCGGAATAATTTCGTTTATTCGGTTCGGGAATTCAAAAGCAAATTAAACTTCCCTTCTTTGATTTATTCGGAATATTTAGACCGTATTCTTTTTCAACTCCAGTGAAAGGAAGAATAGTATTTCATTTGATGTTTTATAATACCTGCGGCGCTTAGAATTAAGGGAATAAAATGAATTAAATCGTATTATGCGAAATGTAATGATTAACTATGAAGAAATTGTGGTTTGGATCTATTGGAGGGGGGGGGGGGAGGAATAAAGTTGAGTAAATTGATCTACCAGCTATGTAACCTTCCAGTAGGGTGCGCATCATGTGAGCTGTTCTGGATATTGACTGGACGGATAATTAAGCAGGGTCCAAGCACAAAGGATCTTTTATGTTGCAGTGCGAAGTGGCTGAATGCCAACATGGCACAAGAAGCAGAACTATGAAAAATTAAAAAGCCTAAAATATTAACATCATCTATTTTTGAATTTAAATATTTTTTGAACCACAAGGCTTAAGTCGATTTTATTCCCTAAAAAAATATAATTTGTCCTACTTGAATTTATTATGCAGCAGGATATACATATCTAAGTTATCCAAATAGAAATTCAGATTTTTCTGTTTTCTGTGAAGTCTTCTATTTATTAAGCTTGTTCAAAATAGATACTTTGCCAGATCATACTTTATATATTAACTAGTAAACTTCAATTCCATATTTACATGTAAATTTTCAAAATTTCCAAAATTCTAAAAATCTTAACTTGAAAATTTTGAAATCTTCTAATAACTTTATCTACTATTTTGTTACCAAATGTCAAATTACCAATTTACAAAATTAAGAATCATAATTCTGTAACTTTCAAAAATTCAAGAAAATTAAAATATTAAATCAATTTTGGAAAGATAAAAGTTTTAAAATTTTAAGCTCACATATAAAATCTGAACAATATAAATTCTGAATTATTAAAACATTTGAAAATTGAATATTAAATCTCGCGAATTGCACTGAATTTTTAAAAATATTGAATTCTATTTATTAATAGTACTTCAAAATAGATAAATTTTCAGACTCTTCATTTGTTAATTTCCAAAAGTTAAATTGCGCAATTTTCCAGAATTCTGAAATTCTTTATAATAATTACCAATTTCCAAAATTCAGAATCGTAATTCTGATAATTCCGAAAGCTCACGGCTGAAACTAAATCAATTCTGAAAACATTAAAGGTTTTAGAATTTTGGGGATTACCAAATGGGTACAGAAATTTTTAAATTTTGAAAAAAGTTCAAAAGTTAAAGTTTAATCCCGAGAATTGTACTGAATTTTTAGAAATTAAGAATTTTCAATTATTAACCTCTGAAAAAAATTTAAAGCAAAATGTAAATTTTGAAATTTTGAAAGTTCTGAAAATCTTTACGTTAAAATTTTGAAATTTGATAATTTTAATTTATTTTCTATTATATAACCAATTGTTCCTCAATTCCTGGAAATTCTTTTATTCCAGATTACCAATCTACAAAATTCTGTTAATTCAAAACGTTCAATAAAATCCGAAACTAAACCAATTCTGAGAACGTTAATAGTTGTCGACACAAATTTGAAATTTTGATCTTAAACCTTGAGAATTGTACTAAATAATTATTCTAAATTTTTTTAAATGTTGAATTTTTATTAGTATTTCATACTATATAGCTTTCCGTCAATTCTTTGACAATTTTAATTTTCCAGATTACCAATTTATAAAATTCAGAATTAAAGTTCTGATAATTCCAAAAATTTAATAAAATCTGAAACTAAATCATTTCTAAAAACGGTAAAAGTTTTCGCATTTTGGGCGTTATCACATGGTACAGAATTTCCGAATTGCAGAATATCTGTCTTCTTTCAATCTTATATTTATTAGCGTTTTAGAAAATTTTCAAAATTTGATTTTAAATTTCGAGAATTGTACCGAATTTAAAAAAAGTTAAAATTTCAATTAATAACCTCGGAATAAAACGTAGTTTTATCTAGTTAACGTTTGTTAATAAGAATTTCAATTTATGGAAATAAAAAATTCTAGATAAATACTTATATATTACAAAATTATGTATTTAAATTACATGTAAGTGCTTGTTGAAATCTTAGGATTCCTTGGTTGTACAAATAGAGAATTTTCTGTTTTCTGAGAATTTTATTTAAATCAAATACGAATCTTATACATTCGAATTCGTATCGTATTCAGAAATAGCCCTCCAGAACATTCAAATAGAAGTAAACAAATTCTGGAAACATAAGCTAGAGGCTATAAAACCAGGTTCGAAAATGTTCGCCAACATTAAGCGGATAAACCAAACGAAAGCGGAGAGCAGCACACAGCCACTGGAGATTGAAGAAAATGAGGTCTTAAATATGAATTCCATCAATATAAATTGGGCATGTTTACCAAAACGAGGTACAACTTATATCAGTACCAACAAGCAACAAAACCCAAATATTCTGGGTTATCATATTGAAAGGTATACTGTGCAAAATTTAGCAATGGGGAAAATAGAGCAACAACAACTAATACTAAAAAGAATACAACCGATAAAACAACAACATATCCAGAACAAGGCCAATTATTAGTGCGTTTTTTATTCGCTATCCGGAGCCGCTATCGAGATCCGTCATATAAAAATAGCTCCCGATAGCGTCTCCATATAAATAGGTATAGAGCTAAATATTTATATCCCATTTTCACTAATAAATTGAAAATTGTAGGAAAAGCAAAACAAATTCAGAAAATATTAAGAACGTGTCATAATTTTGTGAATAAACAATTTTTTTCGTATTTTTCTGTATAAATCAGAGACATCTAACGTACACTAGTAAAACTAAAGATAAATGTAGCAAGTATTATTTTAATTCGTCAGAGCCAACTTTGATGTATTTTTCAACTAAAAATTATGTTTGACGTTAAATAAATTTAATTTACCAATAAATAGCGCACGTGAAATTTAAATTTGTGTGTAGAAAATTGACTGCTCCGCACAGCAGCTATCGGGAGCGAATAAAAAAACGCAGCATATGCCACAAAGGTAGAGTTCAATACAACAAATAAAGCCAATGCATCAAGTTTTTCCAGCTGATGAGAACTATTTTATCAGCATGCAATAGCTAACAAACATCTTTAAGTGATGACAATGCACCGCCTTGGTAATCATGCACACGAACAAGGCTATGTATACCTTTTTTCCCACTTTACAACGTATATGGTGCCGGACGCTTAGCGGGCTTGCAAAATGTACACCGGATGTAACAAATGGCTTGACGTTTTTGAATTCTAGGGGATCCTTCCTGATCGTCAATAAACGGCACCAAACTTCTTAATTGAGAGCTGAGTGAAACGGCCTGATTATTTGACATCTTTGTGTAATCGTCAGGGAAGGCTGCCCGTTGGATGTTGCGCAGGAATCGATACTCGACCTCGGTTTCTTCAGAATAAGTTGGCAAAGGTATCTTGGTGTAAACGTGAGCCAATGCATGTCGGTGTGAAAGTAATTTGCTCTCGTTCTTTGTCATCTTGGGAGCGCGGCACCCTTTAATAAAACACATTACGAAAACAAAGCTACGTCGAATACTCCTGAAGTTGCTGGAGAAGCTCATTGAGTCGGTAATATCTTGAATAGGTTCCCCCATTAGAGCAATTTTCAAGCTGCGCCGCTCCTCTTCATCCTCAATTGGCTGGTGTGGAGGGGGCCAATTTTCCTCATTTTGGTACAGGAACTCAGGGCCGGTGAACCAAATACTGGAAGTGAAAAGCTCGCTTGGCATGACACCACGACTGCCGATGTCTGCATGGTTCATTTTACCTGGGATGTGACGCCAGCACACAATTTTGGTTATTTGCCTTATTTAACCAGCACAGACAGATTAAAGAATCGGTCCAATAATATTCTGCTGAAATGGTGATGTCATTCAGAACCTCGCTCTTTAGCCGACACACCAAATCCGCCAGCAATTTGGCAGCCAACAGCTCTAGTCTGGCGATCGCAATTGTTTTGGTGGGTGCCACCCGTGATTTGGCACAAAGCAATCGGATTACCGGACGTCGGCTCTCGAAACATGAACGGAGGTATACGCAGGCATTATATGCTTTTTCACTCGCATCCGAAAAAGCATGTAACTCGATTCTGGTGCCATTGGGGTCGCCGCACACAAACCTTGGAATTGCAATAGTCTAAAGTGAGCCCAATTCAGTGCGAAATCGGTTCCAACCAGCTGACAGCTCTGCATTTAACTCCTTGTCCCAATCCAATTTTTCCTTCCAAAAATCTTGGTACAAAATTTTTGCACGGGTTACAATTGGACATAACAATCCTAGTGGATCAAATAAACTCGCCATTTCGGAAAGAACAATTCGCTTCGTAACTTTATCCAAAGTAGTCTTTGGAAAGTAGGAATATCGAAAAACATCACTTGTTGGTTGCCAAATTAGTCCAAGCGCCTTTACTACATCATGGTCGTCGATTTTAAGGAACTTCTCTCGATGCTGGGTATGTCAATTGTTTGAATAATCGCCTTTTCATTGGAACAGAATTTGGATAATGAGAAGCCTCCCGCCTCCAGCAATTTCGTGATTTCCTCAATTGAATTTGCCCCCGCCATCATATCATCAACATAAAAATTCTGACGAAGCACTCGAGCGCCGATCGGGTAATGTTCTTCTCCATCTGTTGCTAAGCGATGAAGCGTCCTTATAGCCAAATAGGCCCCAGGTGCGGTCCCATACGTTACGGTGCACAGGCGAAGAATTTGAATTGGATCGCCTTGGTTGAAACGCCACAAAACTAACTGAAAATTCCGTTCAACTTCAGCAACTTGAATTTGGCGATACATCTTTTGGATGTCACCGGTTAAAACATGCCGATACAACCTGAACCGCAAAAGAGTCACGAAGAGATCCTCCTGCATTTTTGGTCCAGAATGCAGAATATCATTCAACGAAAATGATGATGAAATGTTGCATGACCCATCGAAAACGACCCTCAATTTTGTGCTCGAAATTCCAAATAGCTTGCTCTCATTTCGGGCAAGCGGTAAAGCCTCTTCTCCAAGTTTAAAAAACGGAGCATTGCAATATTATAAGAATTGCCCAAACACGCTGAATTTTTCGAAAACGGCAATCGAACAATGTAACATCCATCATTAGTTCGGCGAGTGTGAAGAACATAATGGTCCTCACATTCTTGGTTTTTTGGACTTATTTCCAATTTTGAAACAGGATATGTTTCAATCTCCCAAAAAGACTGCACCAGCTTTTCCATGTTATCTAATTTCTCCAGCGAGGAATATCTATTGGGAGTATTTGTGAGAGCGGTTCTGGCAGATCGAGGCCATGAATGATGCGGACCGCTGATTGTCCATCCAAATTTAGTTTCCTGTAGTATTGGAAGGTTTTGACCCAATATCTTTTTCCCAGGCAGCAATAGATCCCAAAATAGTCCGGCTCCAATAAGCAAATCGACATTCTGGGGCTTGAAATATAATGGGTCCGCCAGATTTACTTCAGCTGGAATTTGAAACTCCTTTGATGAAATTGGATGCGACGGTTGAACATCAGTGATCTTAGAAAGAATTACCACAGTGATGGGTAATTCCTCTGCTGTGCCAAATCTGGGCACAATAATGAGCCGACAGAAACCCTTGGATGAAGTGCTTGCCGATCCAATTCCTCCTACAGATGTCACCATTTTATGCCGTTCTACGTTTAATGTCTGCACAAACCTCTCGGAAATGAAGTTCGCTGATCCTCCGCTATCTAGCAATGCACGACATGGGACCAGTAAACCTTGATTATCAAGCACGTTGATGATGGCGGTAATAACAAGTGCTTTCTGCGAATTTGAGCATTTGGTAATGTCTGCATTAGATGATGAACCCGAACTCGCTGAAGTCACTGGAATAACTACTGGGCTTTCTACTTCGAAATGGAGCATTGTATGGTGACGTTTACGGCACCGTTGACACACGGAACCCTGACAATTTCTCGCAGAATGCTTTCCTCCAAGGCACAACACGCAAATACGATTTCTGCTTACGTATTGATATCGCTCAACGGGAGGGAGCGCTGAAAAGCTGGAACAAGCAACCAATGCATGATCTGGTGAGCTGCACTTTATACAGGGAGATAACTTAACCGGATTCGAAGACACCAATGCCGAATGGTTACGGCGATTTTGATTAGATGAACGGGCGGCTGATGACTGCACGGGAACTCGGCTAGTTTGTTTTTTATTGTACTCGATTTTTTCTAAAGTGGAAGCACGTTTCTCCAAAAATGTACAAAATCCTTCCCATGTCGGTATATCCTTGGTTGTCGACTCCTCTCACTTAATGGCAGTAGTTGAGTCCAATTTCGACAGCATCAAGCAAATCAGCAAATTTTCAGCTAGCTCATCCTTGCTGCCAAGTGAATTAAGAGCCCTATAGTGAGCGGTGACTCGATCATGCATCTCCCGAATACCATCAGCAGACTCCTTTCCGATAAAAGACATCACAATAATATCGTTGATGTGAGCCTGGAACATGAGCGCCTTGTTCTCGTACCGGTCCACCAGTGCTGACCAAGAGCTTTTAAAATGTTTACTTGATGTTTCCATTTGAGAAATGGTACGTTTGGCGCCTCCCACAAGGCATGATTTGAGAAAACGAAACCGATCCACATCTGTTAAATCTGTATCATCAATCACCATGGACGTAAATTCGTTCTTGAAGTCCAACCATTCCCCGTAATTTCCTGAAAATTTAGGAAGTTGCAATTTCGGGAGCTGGATGGATTTCTTTCCCGCAACAAAAGATTGATTTAAGTCCGTTGAAGGAGTCTTTAACTTGATAAGAGATAACAATTTTGCCTTAGTGGTGACGTATAACTGCTCGTAATCCTGATAATCGCACACTTCCGCTTCCTCTTCATCTTTGTAGAGTTCCGTTATCGCTTCATACTCATAGCACCGTTTGTAATGAGAATCTGTTAACTCCAACTGAACCTCCAGAGTTTCCAAATTAGCCGATTTTCCGTGAGAGTCGATCCATCTTGTCACGCTCTGTAGTTGACCATGCGACTTACCCAATAATCTATTCAAACGTTTTTGTTCCTCTTTCGATTTGTCCATTTTGGAACCCATCATTGTTTTTTAAAACTCAAAAAATCTTCCAGCAAAAATAAAATTCAGTAGCTTACGCTTGTGTGAACAACTGTTCGCACTAATGATACATTTTCCAAACAATAAGATGGCCTTGTATAACGGTGGAGGTTACTACGCCCTTGAAGTATAAACCACACAATACGTGGCGTCGTGGTAAGATAATGGTAACGGAAATTTTTCGATGCACTTGACAAATTCACTATGTATTGTAGCACTAATTATTTCCCGTGTTAAAGAATATACAATTTGTCGTAACGAAAATTAATAATACGTTGGAGTGGCTCCCAAATGTGCTTAGGCATTATGTATATTAAAAAAAATAACGTTTTCGTATCACAATAATGGCGAACGACACACAGCAAAAAAAAAATTATTATTTTACTTTTTAAAGCACTAATATTTCGCAATTTGAAAAAAACTACGCTCTGCTACCAATGTTGATGTACGGAACAAATATCCTGGCGAATAATATTAGCACTTGAAATAAATAATTGCAACGTTTATATTTTAGCCACTTCTCTACTCTTCGACAAATTTATTATGACAGCAAAAAAATCTATTTAATTCACAATAACATTATTATTTCACAATATGGTATTACCAAATGAGTTGAAAAATTACCCAATAATAGGGTGTACAGGGTGTACAAAATTTATAAAATAGTTATTACGGTTGAATTACGAATCAACAAACAAAAAATCATTCATCTACTCTAACATCTACCGGAGCAAATAATTGCGGAGTTATACACACTATTCAACAATCTACTAAATAATAAATCATTCCCATGTCGTTGGAAAACAGCAAAAGATCGACCCAATCAAAAAAAAATGAAATCTCACAAATCCGGAAAACTATAGACCGATCAGCCTTCTTTCCAACCTCGGGAAGCTATATGAAATAATTATACACGATAAACTTTAGTAGCACACTAAAAATAACAGCTTGGTACCTGACAACCGATATAATACCTGGACGGGAGTAGTAACGATTGACATAAAGAAAACATTTGAATCTTTTTGGCTAGATGGACTACTATTCAAATTGCACAAAATGAAATTTCATCCCGATCTAATTCACTTATTATATGCTGAACATCAGAAAATTTGTAAGAACCAATGGGACAGAAAATTCTAGTGAACAATTCAACATACACAATGGTTTACAACAAGGATCCAACACAGCTCCGCTATTATTCAATCTATACACTGCAGACTTAAAAATTAGCACAAAACAAAACAACCCCCAGAAGGCAGTGGATTTCATATCAGTGTTTCTTCGTACGTGGCAAATCGAAATAAATGAAGCGAAATGTGAAGCTGTATTATTCCGAAAGCCGGTTCATCGAGCTACACGTGATACAAAGCTAAACTGGAAAACGTTCTCAATAAAAATCATCAATGTTAGTGATTAAGCAAAAATCGATGGTGAAGTATCTTGGCATCAATATAGACCGGATGTGTTATATATATAAATGAACACATAAACAGACAATTAGCGAAAGCCAGAAAAAAATATTTTTTGCCAAACATATGGAAAGGTTAATGAAATATGCTACAAATCTTTGTTCAGGCTTTCATCATTGAATGGATGTCAAATCTGGTAAAGAATTGATAGGCACTTGATAGACATAATATGAAACCACATTCTAACAACAAATCAAACTCCTTAAACTCTCTTCTATTTAGTCCTTATCTAACTGAAATGAATATAACATTCCAGGCCCAGAAATATTTGTTTATTTAGATAAAATGGGATATATTCAAGATGAAAATGATGTCCCTATAATATACCACATTAATAGGAGACGAAATGAAAAATGGTTTGA
This sequence comes from Tipula helvola, assembly GCA_963556165.1. Lineage (NCBI taxonomy): Eukaryota > Metazoa > Arthropoda > Insecta > Diptera > Tipulidae > Tipula > Tipula helvola. The sequence goes on from OY744481.1 coordinate 55,120,339, forward strand.
ACCAAGCAAATTCAAGAATCCAAAAGAACACATTAGATATAGTATGCAGGAAAAAAAAGATGCAATAGACAGTTACCAAAAGCGGAAAAAAATACTGGTGGTTACAATAAACGAAACGTATGTTAACTTTCCCACGAATGTGGGAAATTGCCGGGCGAGTGCTACGTGTACAGACACGCCTTTTAAGTCCGAGTGACACTTTTGGCCGAGTATTAGTAAAGAAATTAATATAACTATTACTAATTACATCGAAAGTATCTAAATAACGAATTCCGTAAATAAATCGAATTTACTCCATTGTGCACTAACATATACTAAAAAAAATGCGGACAAATGAAAAACAAATCCAGTTCACTATTGTGTTCTAAAAAATGTGGGACGAAAATTTCAAAATATAAGACAAAAAATATTGTTTTCGTCCTACTTTGTTTTAGAACACAATAGACTGATCCTTATCCACAAACCAAATTAGTTGCAATAGAAGCAGTATGAAACTTAATTTTTAATGTAATTGAAAATGAAGCGTCGTAAAAACTACGCAATTAAGCTAAGTGGAAAACGTTTGATTACAATAAAACTCTTTCCGATAGAGTAACACAAAAACAAAAAACGTAAAGTTAATAAGATAAATCCCCTCATCTTAAAGATAAATATTTTCTCAATAAGTTCAGCATCAATTATGCATCGTATACGAGAGCTGAATATAAAAGCAATTTCGAAATTGATTGGTTACAAATTGTAATTCTGAAAAGTTGTTATCAATATTATTTACAAATAAAGTTATTCACGGTACGGTGATAGATATATACATTAGATGATTTCTAATGATTTTCAAATTAAAGCACAAAACTTGTTTTATATATCACATTTTTATATCACTGTTTTACCTTAATTAGTGTTAATCGATTGAAAATTGTTAAAACACTCACTAATCAGTTTCTATTTTTTTTTTTGTCGTTCTGTTTGCCAAATTTAAATTTTAACACCATAGCAAATATTTTCTTTTCCACCTTTTCTTTTGAAACATCGTTGAAGTACACATTTTATACAACCACCGTCATCACAATCTTATACCTTTTATTTTGTAATTTAAAAATGGAAAAACGATTTTCTTTTATATATTTACATATGTATGTAGGTACGTACATATAAAATAAGTGCTATGTACACATAATTAGCATTTAACATTAAACAGTCTAAGCACCAAGTATAACAGAAAATGAAATCTCCCGGATTCTGTACATAATAATAATCAAAACCTATGATAACACGCTAACTATTTTCTTATCAATTTTTTTTTACTTCGCGTTACAGAAACAACCAAAAGTGTAATATTCTTATCAAATCGCGCTATATCAAATTGAATGTGATTTTTATCACAAAACAAAAACAAATTTTTTCAAATTAAATTCTAATGAATCAATTTACGCGCGCGACGATGGTAGGGTAGGGAGGTTCGCGTTTTTAGATTAGCATTTTGGTTTTTGTTTATTTTAGGTGTGGATTTGGGTTGTAATTTATATACACCTTCTAATCTGTTTTTAAGACAAAAAACAGCAAAATTTATTAATTTTGTGTATAGTTAACACAAAAAAATAACAAAATTTTCTAATTTTCTTTTATCAGTCGGGCGGGCGAGAAAATTTGATAATTAGACACGGTTGTATATAAATAGAGATAATAAATTAATGCCGCTGTTTGTTTTGGTGTCTCGCGCGTGGATGTGATAATGAATTGAACTATTTTTAAGTACTAAACGTGTGAAACCGCATGGACAGATCAATTTGGTGGTTTTTAACTGGATCTCGAAGTTTTGATTACACTGCGTACTAGAGTGTCGATAATACTATCTCTTCTATCGTTTCGAGTTAAATAAATTACAACAAAAATGCATTTTTCAGTCATCTGCTCAGCAATCACGTCGATTTTGGTTTTTACAAAAGGGATCGGCCATCTTCAAAATTTAGTTCGATATTTTTTGTAGCAATAAGGAGGTACCCGTGATGAAGGGGAAAAAAATCTATATCAGGATCTTGTCAATAACAGTATTAAAATCTAATTAACAGTCTGAGTTAAATTAATGTGCATTGGGATTGTGTAAAACTTCAGGAAGGACTGACGCTGTTCATTCGTCTATTGTAAGTGTGGCTGTTGACACATAAACAAACTGTTTGTATAATAAGATTTCCAAACGTATGGCCATGTATGGTCCTAACTAGAATAGAACATTTCTAGATTTATTTTTCGCATATTCTGCTAATCTATGTATGATAAATGTGACACCAATTCCATCCCGTGAGAGGTACTTGAAACCCCCATTGGCCGCGTCCCTCGATGGTGGATAGGAGAATGCTCATCAGCTAAAACTGGTAGGTAGGAGGGAAATAAAATATTTCCCGCGGACCAACAAGACTATATGCAATGCACAAAACCGAGAGAATTATTACCCCAAGGGGTACTCAAGTCAGCCGACTGGACAATCCATCCTGTTCGGAGGTTGGTCCTATAGATTCTAGGGAGGGCCAAACATTGCAGTGGAAGAACTATTGACCTAGAAAAGGAAAATATGGATCTCTGGTGGAGGCTCAGAAAATGGAACAATCATTTGCCGAGTTTCTAAAAGCGAGAAAATGAACTTCTAAAAATGAATCGAGATTCAAAAGAACATCGCAAATAATAGGGTATTGAACCAGAGAAATTCTTCACTGATGAGGATGAATTAGATAGGATAACGGACTGGATCCTTAAGAAGAAAAAACAGTCCAGGAAGAGTAAGAAAATAAAAGCTAAACCGTCACCTGAGGCTGAACAATTAAATGGTAGTGGAACTACAAGTACTGAACCGAAAGTCGTCCAATCCGAGGTCAATCCATCAAAAGGTAGTAAATCTACCAAGAACATTGCACCAAAACTGGTGCAATTGAAAGAAAAACCACCCCCACCAATAAATATTGTGGCCATCTTCAGTTACCCAGAAATTCAGTCACTAATGCAATCATAGTGACAAAGGGTTTAAAGTAATAGCGCTGAACAATGACGTTTGGAAAATAAATACTCCGGACGAATGAAGTTGAACCGATGAAGTTGAATGCTGTAAAGTATCACAGGTTTATCTATGATGATAAACAGGCTCGACCTATGAAAGTTATGGCAAGAGGTTTGCATCACACTTGCTTAAGCCAAGAAAATGGAAGACTTAAAAAATAAAGGCCTTCAAATACTAGGTGCAGTGAATATTGTTAAAAAAGAGAGAATATAAAGCAAAGAAGGAAACCAAACTTTCAGTAAAAGGGGTCTCCCTCTTTTTATGCTGGTATTTGATAACAAAGAGAATGTTCAAAACATGTATGGCATAAAAGGGATTCTTCACAAGAAGGTTAAAATTGAACCAATGAGGAGAACCTCTACACACATACCCCAATACAATAAATGTCAGCGATTTAATCACACCCAAAGATATGGCAGGCGGGATCCTAAATGTGTGAAATGCTTAGGTAAACATACATATTACACAGGTATATCAAATTGGGAGAGATGTGCCAGCTAAGTGTATAAATTGTAAGGGTCAACATCCGGCCAATTACCGAGACTGTGAGGTAAACAACTACAAAAATTAAGAGATACTAGAGTTTAAACTTAACGTGTACGGATCATGAAATTCTCCACAATGTCTCTTAATTAATCCTAACATGGGATATGCCCTACTAATTATGTAATCAATGTGTTTATTGAAATTTAGGTTAATTGAGAAAATCGCTCCGAGATCTTAAATGTTACATGCTCACCCTATTTGTTCATCCATCAAGACATATGGAGCCTTAATATCAGATGTCCGAGATCTTGTGAAAGATAGAACTTTACATTTATTAGCATTCAAAGACAACTTATTCAAAATACACCACACACAAAATATGTCAAGCTCATGCTGCAGACGTTCCGTGTCAGTGAAAGCATTAATGTTGGCATAAATTTTTAGATCATCTGCATATAGAAGACATCTACAAAAATTAAAGCACTGAACCACGTCATTAATAAAAACTATAACAAGTAATTGGTCCTAAGTGACTACCTTGAAACATCGCCAGAAATCTTTACGTAGTCCTTACATGAACATAGATATGATGCAACCTAGGCAACTGGAATGAAATCAGCACCGAATGCCATCAATTTCTGTAAAAGAATCTTATGATTTATTTTATCGAAAACTTTAGAAAAATCGGTGTAGATGACATCAACCTGTCCGTGAAGTCCCACGGCGTCAAATACATGGCAGGAAAAAGGCATTAAGTTAGTAATTGTAGATCTACCCTGTAAAAAACCATATTGGTACTCACTGATTTTATTTTTCAAATGAAAATCAAGTCTCGATTTAACTAAAGATTCAAAAAGTTTGGAAATCACGGATATAGAATTGAAATGCCCCTATAGCAAGTAAAGTCGCTTCTCCTGCCTGATTTAAAAATCAGTCTAACAAAAGACAACTTCCACACCTCAGGAAAGGAAGCAGTTGAAAGACTTAAACAAATGAGGTATTGGCTGACATATAGCTATGCGCATTTGATCAAAATAAATGGTGTAATACCATCGGGGCCTGCACCCTTGCCAGCCTTCAAACCATGTAACCCATTGAGCACGTCAGAGAAAGTAAACTGAAACCTGGCAGAAGATAACAAATCTAACGACGTCAAATTATTACTCGTGCCATCCTCATCGAACGAGCTATGGAAAAAAATTTCAAAAGCGTCACAAATTGCTTGAGAACCAGTAACAGACGTATTATTGTAAGTCATCACACGCGGATATCCCTGTGATTTCCTCTTCGTATTTATGAAAGAAAAAAACCGTTTTGTGGAAGAAATTTCATTCTCTATTTGTAGGATATACATTTTATACAAGAAATCGTTCAAAAATGTAAACTTCTTACACAGATCACGGCACTTTCGTTTAGCATTAATGTCACCAGTTCGTTTAAAAACCTTAAATGTTTTAGACTTGCGATTAGAAATATTTGGCTCAGCCAACTCAAAACCAGTATTCAAAACTTGATAAAATTCAGACACGGCTTTCGAGATATTCAGATTGTGGAACAGAGTTGTCCAATCAATGTTTACGAAAAAACTGATCAAAGAAGGTATATTGGTTTTCTCAAAATCATAATTAAAGTCATTACTAATACTAAATACACAAGAATCAAAATCAACAAAATAAAATTTAATGAAAAGTGGTGTGTGATAGATTCTGGAATGCCTGCAAATAAAATATGATCATCACTGTTCATTAACGGTAATAGCTCATCATTAACAAAATTCACAAAACCTTTGTAGACATCAACAGTACTGCCATACGGAACATACACAGAAACCAAGAATAGCCAAAACTCACCACATTTGACATTAACAATAAGTGACTAGCCATTGTGACACAATAGGTTTAGGCCCTGAAGTATTAAATCATTTTTCAGTGCAACAATGATACCCCCACCTTTAATTGTGACGTTCTCGGGCTCACGATCCTGCCGAAGTGTAAGACGGTGGAAAATATTCTTCTGAGTTAAAATTGATGTTTAGCCAGGTCTCAGTAAGAATGACAATATCATAATCATTACACAAAAGTGATGAGTAAATTGCAGTAGCCTTGCAGCGTATCCCACTGTTATTGTGACTGTTGCTATGCTGTTCAATGTATTGTGTTTGTTACATATGACGTTAGTCGTTAGTGATGTTGATGATAGAATCGTTGGCAGTTCTATTTATAATATTGGTCAGTTCATTAGAAGGATAGCAATTATTTAAGGAGACAAATTCAGTGATGGAAAATTTCGCCCGTTTTTTGATATATTAATGAATTGCCATATTAAAGTTCCACTAGGACACAGATCTGTTGACAGTGCACTCATTAAACTTATCCTCGAAAAAGTGACCAGCATTCAATTTCATTTTCTGAAACACTCAACTTCTCGCCCAGATATGTTTTCAAGTTCTTGGATTCAGTACTGGGATGAAGGCGACTGACGTATAACCATTTCTTATTCTTCGCTAAAACTGTTTGCTAATGGTCGTTTAAAACACTAGCACCCATGATGGTACCCGCAAAACACCTGCCATTTGATGTTAGATGATCGACGGCCGCTAAATTAGTCTGTGGAATGACCCCTTCAACATTATTTCCGGCAATGTCCGCAACCATTAGCAGACATTTGTTGATGAACTGTTCTGAACCCAGTTTCGATTTTGTCGTTTAAACCCGCAAACATGGAACCAATTTGCATTATTTGTTCCTTCAAACTGATCAACTTTGAACTAGATCCAGTATACGACTCATGATCGGCTTGGCAATTCTGGCAGATAAATCTGGCATATGAGCAAATTTTAAACAGTTTTATCCAATTATCCACTTTACTGCCAATACATTTCGGGTGAAATGCCATGCTACATGCCCCGTAGCATCGCAACAAATCACGCCACGAAGCTGCATTATTGCATGTAATATTAAACTATGAGGATTGAGTTTGCTGCCGCCCCGGTGGCACAGTTGTTAGCATGCTTGATTTAAGCTCCGGAGGTCCCGGGTTCGATTTCCGGCGGGTGATGAAAAAATCACGGCTGGTTTAATGTAAGGATCAATGAACTAATCACTCATTATCCGTTGTAAAAATGATTACGAAAACTTCAAAAATAAAGCGGCCAAATCCCTCCATCGGCTCCATGGGATATAGCGACAGTGAAAAAAAAAATTGAGTTTGCTTAATACCAGAGCCTTCTAGAGTATAGAGCCATAAGCATTATGACGTATTTTTTTGAAGCTTTTTTAGTGGTATAACTTTTCACTGATTTCCATAGGAATCCATAGTAAAAATGGTGTTTTTTAGCTTCCAGTTTTACAATGAAAAAAACAAAAATGTTACAAAATGTTTATACAAAAGTGTTCTACATATCTTTAGCAGCAATATACAAGAAGGGTATATTGGTATTAAGTAAATATTAGTTGCAGAAATATTAAAATTAAATTATTTCCAAAATATATTTTTCGAATTTTCATTTTTAAAAATACATCAAAGTTGGCTCTGACGAATTAAAATAATACTTGCTAAATTTATCTTTAGTTTTACTAGTGTACGTTAGATGTCTCAGATTTATACAGAAAAATATGAAAAAAAATTGTTTAATCACAAAATTATGACATGTTCTTAATATTTTGAGAATTTGTTTTGCTTTTGTCTACAATTTTTGCACTAGAAATTTCTCCAGGTGGCAATTTTTGGTACTATTTTACAAAAAAATTGTTGCCATCACTGCCATCTATGTAATGTATATTGACTTAATGCACACGATTTGTAGTAAGCTTTTATTTTTAATTTGACCAGAATGCTGTTGTTATGAACTTTTTTTATATTTTGGTTTAAATAAATCAATTATTACAAGAAAATGAAAACGATTTACTTAAACGACATTTATATATGTTGAAATTCAAACATTTATGAAAATCTTTCAGAAATCATAATTAAGAATTTGTAACGTTTTCATTGACAAATTTGTCTTAAGAAAAAAATTGATTTCCCATATGTTTTATGTGTTTTACTATGGAAATTTTGATTTTTTCGTCGTTTCTAATTCCCTTAAAAAAGCTTCGTTTTTTAGATTATGGCTTGTATAATCAAGGTTGCTTTGGTTTTACTATGGAAATTTTGGTTTTTTCGTCGTTTCTAATTCCCTTATAAAAGCTTCGTTTTTTAGATTATGGCTTGTATAATCAAGGTTGCTTTGTTAATACCTTTTAATTGTAAAGCTCATAAAAAAAGCTCATAATTATGATTATATAATTAGGATTTAAATTTGTAGGTATCCGATTTATTTCAATTCCTGTAAAAAAATATTTATATATCAGCCTTATTGATCCATCCGTCTCACCTGACCTGAATGTTAACTATATTTGTAGAAAACCGAACATCTGTTCAATCACATTCGTGTATTTTAAAATTGGATTGAATGAGTCCCATTTCGCCCTACTCAATAATTCCGACGTTTGGCAATTCGGTCATGTATAAAATAATAACGCTTAGCAAGAAATCATGAACTTCTAAAGTATAACTTCCCCGTCACTAAAACACCATCATTTATATGTCGCAGCAGTGGAGCTATTCTACAGCCATAGTCATTTTAATCCAAGTAGCATCTGAGCCAAATCAAAATTTCACTATTTTGTTAATTTTGGAGAAAGATTATGATGTCATTTGCATCGTTGAGTCGTGGTTAACAATTCACTTCAAAATGGAGGAATATTTTCCGCCGTCTTATGCTGTTTTTTGGGGGGATAGACATCTGCAAATGGACACTTAAAACAAGGGTGGTGATACTATAGTCGCAGTTACTAAGAAATATTCATCCAATCCGATATCAATCATATTCGCTAATTAGCTGTGTCACATATTCTGTCATTCGAGCATGGCAGTGTGAAAACTATAATATTGTTCCACTTCTTCAGCCAGATGATTGTCTTTTTGTTTTTGGAGATTTTAACATACCAAATATTATATGGGAGTATGTTGATCACAATTTGACTCCTATTAACAGTCTGCTTAATAATCATGAGATAGTTTTCGCGTGTGAGGATTTGACTAGATCGTTTAGTATTTTCGATTACCTTATATGAATATTTCAGTTATGTTTGAATGTTGCCAGTCAGCCGAAGGAAATGTTAACTCATAGATTTATAATTTTAAAATGGGCGATTAAAGTTCTTTAAATGAATCTCGTCTTTTTATGCTTATGATAAGAACGACGATATGTTGACCAAATTCTATTGAATCATTAATTTAGGTATTACCCCTGAAAGTGTCAATGCAAGGCAGGTAGGTCTATAGCAGTGGGTAGGAGACGTTAGGCATATTAAAAATTGTCAGAAATGCAGAGCAATGTCTTACGTCTTGTTCCCAAATCTGTTTTGCTTTAATGTTTGGATTAAGACCTCCTGAACATAAAAATATTCTGCGAGATAATTTATGTAGCCATTTATTCTTGCAGCTTAGTACATTTCAAGCCTGGCAAGCTTAAATAACTGCGGAAATTGTCTTGCAGTATAATTTTAATGTAAAACCACTAAAACTCGCTTTTTCGCATATTGCACAACTGAAACTCACCCTGCATAAAATCCAGACATTCAAATACCTTTGTCGGCTTTCATCGTACACTACTAGTGAATGAAGAGTTTTAGTGGTGCTATTTATTAAAAAAAAAAAATGGACAGTCATTCGAGAAAGAGTTTTTGCGTGGAATGGGAATACGAATTTGTCTTCATAGAAAATAGCCAAAAAAAACCGCAATGTCTAATTTTCAGAGCAATACTGGCTTCATTGAAACGTAGTAATGTGAAGAGGCGCTACGTTATACTGCATAAAAAGGATTATGAAAGTGTCATTGGAGCTGCTCGACGTGACATAATTGAAAACTTGAAACCATTGATTTTCCCATCGAATCTACAATCAGCTTCATCTTTCGATCCTAAGTTCTATGTTCATTAAGAGGCATCATATGTTGCTAGCTACAATATCGCAAAACCTTAAAAGCCTTTTACAGTTGTTGTTTCTTACAGAATTGTAAATTTTATTCATTAACCCTCGTAAAAGAGGAACTTCTTAACGTAGTACCAATGTGCAACACGACAAAGGGAGCTGATATTTTCCGAGCTGTCGAAATTACTTTTGAGTCTATTGGTTGCTTTGAGAAGCTAAGTGCAGCTTGTATCGACGGAGCTCCAAATATGAGAGAGGGCGGATCCGGATTAATTGGGCAGCTTTGAAAACGTAATATTAATGCTCCATTCTACCATTGCATTTTACACTAGGCGGTCCTTTGTGCTAAATAATTGGTTTACTGATACGATGTCACCCATCATTTGCATTGTGAATAAGAGTCGTGGCGGCCACAAGGCATTGACACATCGCAAGTTCAGGTTACTCTTAGCAGAACTTGATGCTTCATATGGAGACTTACGGATGTATACAGAGGTACGCTGGTTAAGCAAAGGAAAACGCCTCCAACGGTTTTTCGAACTTCGTGCAGAAGTGCTGACATTTCTTGAGCAAAATGTAAAAGGCAGCGAAATAATGCAAATGAATATGAAAAATAGTCAATTTTTAAGAGAACTTGCATTTTTGACGGACATCACAGTAATTCTCAATTCACTGAATCTATGTTACAACTGCAAAAACAAGGACAAACTATAATTCCTATCCTGTGTCATCATCAAATCTGAGCAAAATTGTTCGAGTTTTCGGCATTTTGATGATAATTTGAAACGTTTGCAAGAAGAATGCGACAAACGATTCAGTGACTTTGAAGATATTAAAAAATTAATGCCAATGCCAGACCTTAATCTTTTGGAAATTTCAAGCACTGGACTTAATTTTTGGAAAGAGATTTCATCAGAAAACTACCCGACATTGAAGAATGAAGCGCTTAAATTGGCATCCATGTTTGAGAGCAGTTATTTGTGTGAAAGTGCGTTCTTACACTTAAAAATTTTCTGGACTATTTTCTGGCCATGGTAGTGACTCGATCTCCAAAATTTGTTTAAATTCTTTTACCTAAAGGAAAATGACATAATAAATAGACATTCTTATATTACCAACAACGGCTATATCTTGCTAGGCGTGATCTGTGAAATGGAGTCGAATTATCTTCAAATATTGAATTTGTAATATTTTGTGTCCGATCCTCAATGGTCGGAACGACACAGGTTTCAAAATGTTTTTGTATTTTACTCCATTTACAGAACCTTCTAGAAGGTTAATGGATCCCATTCCAAAAGCTATTATGGATCTCCAGATCATAACGTATAGAGAATGTTTTAATGTCGGCAAAACGCATTATGTCGAATACCTTTCTCCTTTTCGTCGCCGAACTGTCCTCCCTTCGTCGTTCATTTCCAAATTTTAATTTTTGAGTTTTCATTTTTAGGGTAAGGAGCGGTTTTTTCGCCGGTCGACAAGCGTTCAGACCTAGTTCGTTTAATCTTCTCTGTATGGTACGAACCGAAATTAAGTCGTTAGTTGTTGTTAAAAGGTCTTTTCTTAGCTCAGCAGCAGTATTAAATCTGTGCCTTACCGTTAATCGGTTTAATACTCGATCTAAGCGATCGGAGGTCAGTCTTTCTTGCAATTGTTGGGTTTTCACAATATCCCTTTGAAAAACGTCTTACTCCGGATTCAATACAATTGATCATTTCCGCTATTATCACATTTGTGTATTTTTTAGCGAAATTGCAAAATTTTTGCTTTCTCGTCAATATTTAGTTTACAACGACCCATTGTAAAATTTACTCTTTGATGGCTTAATTGGAACTAACTAATATTTACCTCGATTACCACTATAAATTATTTCACAACAATTTAAATATCAAAGAAAAAAAAATGAGCGCAAAAAAGAACAAGAAAATAAATAAGAAAAGAGCGAAAAAGCAAAAACTTAGAATAAACAAAAGAGACAAAGTGAAAATAAACCAATTCGCACATTTTTATGGCGCTGGGTGTATGTGTGCTAAAATGATTGACACATTCCTATGCAAAAAATCGGTTTTATCGATTTTAGCATTGTTTTATTCTTCCACACCCATTTCTTTCCAAAGGTGTCACATTCTATTATAAAATCAAAATTGCATGCAACCGAAATTCGATGTTTAATAGACAAAATAAGCAACTACAATTGTGCATGCAAGTGAGAATATAATTTATGATAATGGTGTTATTTGTGTCTCTTCGACCAAAATTTTATTGCAGCAATATAGTTACGAGCAATTTTTTTTTTACTCCTATTAATATTATGGATCTCACCTCACCGGTAAACTCCAGGATTGTATAAACTTTTTATCTCTAGATCCAGGAACTTTTAAAACAAAACATACCAAATCTATTTGTTTAAAGGCTAAAAAACGAAAATCAACGAGTTTACTCCGCAGAATTACTTTAATAATATCTTTCGTTAGCCACGACCTATTGCCACCATCGTTATAGTCTCTATATAGATAACTACAGGCCCCAAATATTAAATAAATTATCAGTCTTCTTTAACAAAAAAGTTTACATTACTAATGAAGTTTTAACGACATTGGATCATTTATACCTTTCAAAAAAAATTAAAACGACAAAAAACTAAAATCTGTTTTCAGGTCATGCAATACCTTCATAGTATCATATATGTAATAATATGTCACATTAATAATTAACGAATTATATACACATCATAAATGTACATAAATACATACTGTATAAGTCTGCCAACATTATCCATCCATAATACATATTTTGATAAAACAAAAATCTCATGTTTTCTGTTTATTTCTTAAGTTTTTTTTTCTAAATCTTATAATCTTACATCAACATTTTTTTTTTTCGTTTGTATAATACGAGATCTCTCCAGTAAGCAGCAGCTCAACTCATATATAAGATTAACATATATGTAAGTAGAAGATGGTTAGATATTTTTGTTAAAGAATATTCTCTTTTTGTTTTGTTTTCTTGTCTTTAACAATTTTTATATTTTAATATACATTAACAACAATTTTTTTTTTTTGTTTTAATTTTTTTACGAAGAAGAGCCACTTAAGACATATATATTACATTATGCTTGTTATATATGTAAATATGTATGAATGAATTTTTCATCGCAATATACCGCGATGTACTGTTGTCATGTCTTGATATAATAGCACAGCATTATACAGAAAGAAAGAAAACAAAACGAAAAATGTTTTTATGATTTGTCGAGTATAACAGATACTCAGATTGCTGCGATATTGTTATGAAGATTAAAGAAGGATGGAATTTTATACAAGTATGTATCATCCTCTTATAGACTTATAGTGCGATTACAACACTATAATATTTATTTCTGAGTTATTTCTGAGGTTTTAATACTCAATGTTTCACACTCATACTCGGATTACTGTCCAAAATACCAGTTTATAGCCCCGATACAATAAATTGTTCTAAATGAGGCGTGCATGAAATAAACTTTCAAAAAAATTACAAGCACAGTATTCCTAATAGAGGGAAAGAAAGTAGCATCGAGATAAAAGTATTTATACATGGGACAAACGAAATTTGATTACCTTCGTAATTATTTGTCTTGGAGTAAAAATCGTATGCAAATTAAATTTCAAGTAATCGTATTTTACCACGACGTAGCATAAGTAATAATGTTTCCTAAACACACTTTTCATTTGCTTATTTATATGCCTGTCTGTCCTGGCAACAATTTCGATATCTATTTCAGTTTAGAAATTTTCTTTTTATCAGATTCAACAATTTAAGATTTTTTAAAACTTATTCATGAAACTTGTTGAAAATATGGTTTGCTCTGACATTTCAAATTGTAAAGTAAAGTTTGAAATAGGGCACCTTAAGTTAACTCTGTTAAAGTTAGCTGAAAGTATAAAGTCGATAATGCAGATTACGTTAGAATAGAAAAATTTCAAAATAAAAATGGAATAGAATCAGCCTCTAGAGTGTTTTATCGGGAGGTAGATTGCATTGATGTGATTTATCAATAGCTCTCGCAGGAAAAATTTTCAAATTTCCTTTGGGAAATGTGAGAAAATTCAATTTTCCAAAAATCATTAGAAACTTTGTTTAAAATCAGCCTCTAAAATGGAGTTGGATTGCATTGTTGTGTTGAGACTTGTCAATAGCTATGCAGTAAAAAAATGCAGTTCAAGCTTTCCTTGGGAAATCTGGAAAAAATTCGATTTTCCAAAAATTACTTGTCTAAAATCTAAAGTAAAGTGCTAACTCTGTTTTGATAATATAACTTGTGGAAGACCATGAACATGTTCCAGTAAAAAGTTAGCAAAATTTAGAGTGGATTTTAGGCTTTATGTATAAGAAATATGTTTTCTTGATGTATTTAATGGACCACTCTGTCTAATAATTGTAATATAATGATTTGCAAAATGAAATTTAGATTTTAATTTGTTTTTTAAATAGTTCGATGTACATTTCATTGTGGGGTGTTATTAATTGTTCTAGTTTTGTTAAAGTAATCTCATTAAGAGATTATTATATTCAATGTGATATCTAATATTTTTAACAGAATTATGAAAAATTTCCAAACGGTGTCATTTTCTGGTAATTAATCCCCAACTATTAGAGGGAAAAATGTATAAAATTTTGCATTTCTCTCGCTGACATTCTAAGCTTATTGTTTTTCAAATGGCCCATTTCAATCGATGGTGATACATTTCCTAATTCGGTAGCTCCGTAGTAAAACATATCTTTACGATAGTTTAATAATGTATTTAAATCAAAAAACTTTATTTTAGTAACGTAATATAAGATAAATAGGGGGTACAGCCCGTCCTAGGACAGATACAATTTATATATAATGTTGAATGTTGATGTCAAGCGGCCGCTGCCACAATCACCATTTGACCATTTGATATTTTTTTAACCGTTATTTTTTAGTCAAGTAGGAATAGCTCGAGACTAAAGGCTTTTAAGGATTAGATTTAATTAAAGTTAAAATTAATGTGTAATTATTTTAATTTAAAATAAATTAACCACCACTGTTTCTTTATGCAAAAATTGACTTCAGAATTTCTCGGATCGGATGAGCCATTCTCTCACTACATTTGTTGAAGGATTCAAATCGCGTGAAATCATTCGATAATATTATGTGTGAGGCATGAAGCCTAAGGACCAACCTAAGAAATCATACATTTAAATTAATGGTAAGGCTTACAGTTGATTAGAAAATTGCCCACGGCCAAGGGAAAAATTTCTTGTCAATTTTCTGAACAAAGACGTTATCACATCAAAAAAATATAAATTGAAAATCAAAACTAAAATGCCTTGACCACAATTGAACCCCGGACTTTAGCCGCTCTAGTCCAAAATATTTCTACTAAGCCATATCAACCTAAGGAAATTTATTTAATTTTCATTCTTATATTGTTTCAAACATAGCATGCTTTGAAGTTTATGAAAGGAATAAATTTTTTTACCGACAAATTCTCCTGGCTTACTACAACTTATAATATGTATATGAAAGTTTTTAAATAATTTGTTGTAGTGTTTAGGGGCATCATAAACGCGGACCACGTATTTTCTTGTGTAATTACTGTAATAACTAAAAAATATATAATTAGATGAGGATCGAACCAAAGATCTTTGCCACTCTAGTCCAATGCGTTACCACTACGCCACAAACAATATAATAACGCCTATTTTATTTGCATTGTTAAATTATTTTATTTTTTCAAAGCGTTCTACAGCCTCGCTAGCTAAATTTATTATAGCGTAACGTATACGATTATTGACACCACTGCAATTCTTAAGGTTTTTACTACATTTGTTTAAAATATCCTCTCCTTTATTTAGTGTTTTATACAAATACAACCGTAATAATTTCTCTTTCTAATAAAATCAACTCTCTTGCTAAAATTATTCAGTCTGTCAGTGAATTTTGTGAAACAAACGCGTTTGTTTTAGAGAAATTTTTTCTGGTGATTTTGATTCGTTTTTGCTAAGGAATAATAATATGTAAGTACGGAAATAAGGCCTTTATATTACAATATTTGTACATAATTATTTTATGTAATTATGCATTATTAAATATTTAATTTTGATATTTAATTCTGAAATAATGCAATTTTAAGCTAAATAAAAATGTAATTGCGGTGTCAATAATAGGACTAAATTATATGTTATATTCAATTATTGACAAAAGGTGCCAATAGCTGTGATATATTGTAGTATAATAATTGACACAGTGTCAATTATTGTAGTTTTAAAGGGTGTCCATAATTAATTTTTATTTTTAAGAAATTGTTAGTTCTAAAATGCCTAAAACAACCGGTGAATATACGGAAATAGATGTCCAGAAAGCTCTTGAAGCCATTACAAATAAGAAAATGTCCAAAAAAGCGGCAGCGAAATATTTTGGCATTCCCCGAACAACTCTAATTTTTCGATTGAGTGATAAATTCAGGAAAGTGAGGCCCGGACCTAAAACAATTTTAACCAACGAAGAGGAAGACATTTTAGAGCAGTGGATAACTACTTCTCAGAAAAAAGGATTTCCTAAAAGGAAAGAGGACTTAATGAGTACGGGCATTTTTACAGAGACACCCATCAGTATCTCTAAAGAACGCCAGATCCTGTAACGGCAGCTAGTGCCACTGTGGCAGCAAATGATATTCAAGGTTGGTTTTCCTTCATTGAATGTTATTTAAAAGAAAATCAATTTTTTAATATTTTAAATGACCCAACAAGAATTTTAAATGGTGATGAGACCAATTTTTTGTTATGCCCAAAAACTAAGTCTGTCTCAGCAGCTAAAGGGGCCAGAAATATTTACGAAGTCGATAGAGGAATGGCCAAAACTAACCTCACAGTAATGTTTTCATTTGCTGCCTTATAATATTATTTGCCCTTATAAAAGGGTACATGAAGACATTAGACAATCGCTGCCTAAAGGTTGGGGATTGGCAGTTAGCGACAACGGGTGGATGACGAAGGAAGTATTTTACGAATACATTTATAAAGTTCTTCATCCACATCTTGTTAGTATTGGTACCCAATTCCCAGTAATTTTTTTTGTAGATGGCCATAGCACCCATCAAACTCTTCAAGTTAGCAAACTATGTGTCCACTTAAGCATAGTACTAATCGCATTATACCCAAACGTGACACGAATTTTGCAACCAGCGGATGTTAGTGCTTTTAAGTCACTTAAAAATGGTTGGAACAAAACAGTACTTGAGTGGTGCCGACAACATCCTCGCGATCTACTAACCAAACAAAAGTTTGCACTTTTACTTGCACAGGTAATCGATAAATGTATTGGACCTGAAACAATTAAACACGGGTTTCGCGCATGTGGAATAGATTTTTCTAAATGTTTGGGAAAATCATCAACGTTATCAACCGAAAAACCAAACGATATTAAAAAAGACCTCCAGATGTCTTATCAAAAATTCGAAGAACTGGTAAGTGGTCCCACACTACATGAATTTAAGCTTGCTTTTAATGGTGAATGCAACACATCGATTTGGAGGAAAAACAGATACTATACAAATTTTTCTTCATTTTAATCCAAACTGTTTACCAGTACCCCAAACCACTTTCTTCGTTAATACTTCCCAACATTTAAATAATTCAAACAACAAAGTCGATATCGAGGGAATCGACGAATTTCTTTTCGTAAACGAGGACATAATCGTCGAGGAATGTATGGAAAACGCTATTGCAGGAGAAATTACTGATTCATTAATTCCACAAATAACTCCACTTAAAGTAGTTCCTGCAATAAATCAGTTTCTGGATTGGCCTATAACATCAGAGAGGCAAGGCATCAAACCAATAAAACAAAAAACACCATTCGTTATAACCGACAAATTATGGATCAAAAAAGTGAAGGATAAAAGTGAAGTTTTGAAGATGAGAAAAATTAATAAGAAAAAGCCAACCATAAAAACACTCTAACAAATTCTGCTCCTAGAATTTCAGCAACGATAGCCAACCCAAAGGTGCCAGCTAACTATTAGAGTAGCAATAGAATTATTATTAGTTTATGCTTTAATTCGGTGTTTAATTTTTAGATCTAATGAGAATCGATGAATCTGTTGGTGTATTAAAATCGGATCATCATTTTAAAAATTTGCAAAACACTTTGCCTTACTCGACTCCTTTAGGTAATTTTTACAATAGCTTTGAAAGTCGCATGCTAGTTAGTTAGCTTCATTCTATAGAGTTTTAATTTTTAGATTTTTTACTAAAAGAAGGTGCGAATACAACTCTTAATAAATCTTAATATGGTTCACTTTTCTGAACTTACTAATGGTAATTGAGTCAAATAGCTAGCTATTAAATATTTTATAACTGTAACTTATTTAATGTAATTTTACTATATTCACTAGGCGATGCAGAAAATTTGGCATCCAACCCGAGCCGCATATCAAAGATCTTTTTAAAGAATATGAAAGTAACGACGATATTGGAGAAAATCGAATTGCAGTTGGATCTATGTGCTACAAATGCACTTTTTCTCTTAAAAATGAATAGCCATAAAATGCAACGGATGCTCAAGAGAATATCACGTTTCTGGTATACAACAGTTGCAACTGTCCTATATCCCAAAATTTCTATGCAGCAATTGCAAAAGCAATGCCGTTTAAAGACTATGCGGCCATGAAATGATTGATCTTTGTCATTTACTTAATTATTATTTGATGCACTAATTTTATTTTTTAATTTAGAAATATTTTGTAAATGAATGCCTCGCGATATATTTTATTATTAATTTTATGTTGAAATGTACGATATTTTATTTTTTATATTATTTGTAATTGTTATTTCGTAAACGAATGTACGAATATTTTTTTAAACCTGTGATAATAAAATATAGCTACATTCTTATTTCGAAACTGAAAATATACTTCCTTGTTAAACAACTGACAATAATTTAGTTAATTTTTTGTGTCAATAATTGTACTTTTCTAACAGGTTTCACAAAATTGGGTATACATATAATTAAAGAGGCAATACTTACAATGAATATTTTCTCTAAATATCAGACAAAAATGTATGAAATTTAATAATTTAATGCATTGTTGGAATTTTTCTTAAAACTAAATCACCAACAGCTGTTTAAGTAGATTTCTTCCTTAAGGGTGTAAATAATTGTATACTTTACGCGTATGTTAATTTCAACCAGGTCGTAATTACAGACACCTTCATAAAGATCATATAATGTATCTGCTATAAAATTTTTGGTAGCGTGAAATGTTGGTATCTCATTTAAAATACATGAATTTTTGATACCAGTCAATTTATAGTCATTCAATTCTAATGCTTCCCGATAAAATTCTACATTTCTTGCATGACTTCTTTATTCAACACAATCTTCTGCCATTTGAGTTTTACTTCTAGTACAAGGTTGAAAAGCCTAATATATCATTAAGCCCTAAATTATTGCCTTGAACATTATCTAAAACAAAATAAATCTGTCGTCGGCCTTGTGGTGTTGATATTATTAGACCATTAACTTCTAAACTGATTAAAACATCAACTAAAGGATGAAGAATTGATTCTACCCCGTACATTTGTTTCACTGCCTAGACTAAAAATAGGCTGCCACAAAAATGTAATTAAGATTGGATTAAAAATGTTGGGGTAATCCTGGAAAGGAATAATAAACACCACAAATATTTTGTTGATGTAACAATATGATTGTTTATTTCAAAATCATCAAAGTATTTATATGAAATATGTATGGTATTACTGTTTTCCCATAATTTTTCTTTAAACGATTTTCCATTAACAAACAAGTTGCTAATATTTTCCAAAGTGGTGTTAACCGCATCTGTTAATTCAAAGAATTTTTTAATTTGAAATTCTATAGGCATAATACAACCTCTAACATCCGTAATATCTAATGTTGGAACACCATTTAATATAACTTCACTAATTTAATTGTTTATAGAATATACTTTAGGGCTAACCCACAGCTGATTGTTTGATAATAATTTAAAAAACTTATATTCTGAATTTACATTTTCGAATGGATTTGAACAAAAATCTAAAAATGTTTCAGATTATGGCCATTTAGATGACGGAACTAAATGTAAAAATTTAGTTCGAATGCATTGGGTTATTTGAGACGTGATTAGATTTGTGATATTTTTTGAATATCTACTACATCTTTGCGAGTAAAATGATTTTTTGTATGTAAATTTAAATAGAAAGCTTCGCAGTTGGCATTAATGAGTGATTTTAATGAATCAGAATCTTCTGTCAAAACATGACGTGAAGAGCTTTGTATATTAGAAGAATGTTGTAAAAGAAGATTCGATGAAATGCTTTGCGCACTTTTTCACTGCTCTGAAGCGATCGCTATTAAATCATCATTAGATCCACCCTGAACTATATAACATTACTACTATCACATTTCTGATTATTATTGAATTGGGATAATTGTATGTTTTTTGACATGTTTCTTACAGAAAAAGAAGTTTGTTGTCTGTATTAAATCAATAAACCCCTTTTAGTGCACAATGAAACGCATCTAAGATGACATCAAACAAGTAGCAAATTTAACGCAACAAATCTGTAAATTCAAAATGTAACAGCAACCACTGAACAGAGCTTTCAATCTGTTGTTAATTCTACCAGTCACCGCAAAAAGGCAACTGAATTTGGTTGCGTAATATACTGCGTGCAGTACGACTTACCATTTTTACAAATGGATTCTTTACCGAAACTACTTCAAACAACTTACCATGATTCGCAATTGGCTAAAGATTTAAAATGAGGGCGAACTAATTGACACAAATACTAAAGATCCAGAATTTTATTTTACACCAACGACAATGCATTTTGGGATTAGGTTTCAAAATTTCCTAATTTCAGAAGGATTGGAAGAACAAAAAGTCAAAGCTCTAAAATTAACATTATTATCGTTTTATATTTAAATTGCGGCCCTAATCAAACAGAGGTTTGATTTTAATGACGAAAAATTGAAATGATTGAAATATGTATTTAAATATTAATGAGATCTTAACAGGAAGCCTTCCGTTCATCATGCCTTTAATAATCAATTTTCCATTTCACGAATTTGGGTTAGAAACTTTAAATAATCAATTTCGCAGATTGATTAGCAATTTTGAGAGTGCTGCAAAATTTTCGGGGGATTTCACCAAATTCTAGATTGAATTGAAACTTTACAAGGATGTCTTGGAAGAGAATATTTTTAACGATATTTCAAAATACATGCCAATCTATGTTTCCTACCTCATAGTACTGCATCAGCAGAATGGAATTTTCAAAATTTAAATGTAATTAAAACCAACTTAAGAACCAACCTAAATACGACAACTGTCGAAAATCTTATGTTTACTAAAGAACTTTTGAAACCATACAAAACTTGTTGGGAACAGGTGATACACCAGAACTTTTAAAATTTTCAGACAAATTCAAGTATATCGATGGAAAATATCAACTGAAATAAGACTGCAACGCAATACATACTCTCAAATTTTTTATGTGATTTTATGTTCCTTTCGTGTAACATTATGATTATGAATATCAAAATATGTTACACTTACACTTTTTAATTAAAATAAATTGAATTACATATTTATATTAAAATGTATTATTTATTTATAATAAATATTCTGAAATAAGGGCATTATGTTTTACTAAGGCAGGATTTACTCCAAAAAAAGTTAATTTACTCCACTTTTAAGCCACATCTACTCCGTATTTTTGATGTAAAAGTGGCAACCCTGATTGTGAGTACGAAACCAAACTACCACATAGAAAACTCAAGGAGAGGTATTCATTTTAGAGTCAATACATTTTGTATTGACTCTCAGGTTATAGTACGGGGGGGATTTTGATATTTCTACTTTTTAAGTAGATATATTATAAATAACTGACCTCTTCATTTTTCTGATTAACAAGTCAAAAATGTTGTGAATGCTATTATTATTAATATATTGTGTCTATAAAAAGCCGAAAGAATCTTATTGATGTTTCTTACAATTCGATAAATTGGAAAATAGCTGATTACATGTTTTACAGTCATAATACTATCTATACCCAAAAAATTATACACTATTCTATACCCGACCCATCCGGATGGCCACATGTATTTTCTTGTTACTATCGAAAAATTTATTATCTATTATTGCCTTTATTTATTTGAATAGGTGTACGCAGAACACAATATTCTAAATCGAGATAATCCGCAGAAAATATGGAAATTATGGACCGAAACAGAATTTGATGCCTACTTAGGTATTCTTATAAATTCTGGTGTTCATCAATCAAATAGTGAACATACGAAGTTGTTATGGGCAACTACATCGAATCCATTGTATCGGACAAGCATGGGATTGCACCGTGTTTGGGAAATATCCCGATTTATACGCTTTAACAATCAGAATGCACGGCAATTCTGATTATATACTGATAAAGCTGCTGCTATAAGTGAAATATTCGAACTTATGAACGAAAATTTGTGCAAATATTATACACCTTCGGAATGCGTCGTAGTGGATAAACAATTATTTCCTTATCGAGGTATTTATCGAGGAATTCGTTATTATATTTTATAAATTTAAAAAAAAAAAAATATTTTTGTGTACCTAGGGCGAACAAGATTCCCCCAGTAAATGCCGTCCAAACCGGCAAAATATGGGATCAAAGTATGGTGGGTTTGCGATGCTTCTAACTCTTACCCAATAACGGGGCAGATCACAGTTAAAAAAAAAAGTGGGTTATGTAATGCAAATTGCATTACATGTAGGTCCAGTGCTAGCTTCCATCACAAAATAATACGAGCCTTGCATTAAAATAGGTTTTAATTCACAGTGCATTAATTTGTATAGCAGCAATTACATTAAATTTTAATGCAACATTTCATTAGAATATAAAGCAAATTGTAAAAGAACCGTCAAGCAACTGCATTAAAATTTATCAAAGATTGCATTAATAAAATATTTTAGAAGTATTAATTCTAAAGCAAGTTGCATTAAAACATCGGTAACTTTAGCCACGATTGTTTGTTTTTCATTCCTGTTAATAAAATCTTGATAGCGTAGTTTTTCTGATGACTCAAACTTTTTTGCAGTTTGGCGTGCTTGATCACTTTATGATCGCCCAAGGTAATAAATTATATTTTAAGTAATGAAAAGTTTACCGGTAACATAATTAACGTCGGTTTGAGTTAGCGAATTTTATATCAATAACGCAAAACACGTGCTTGAATTTATAATTCGTATATACATTGAAGTCGGCTTGTTTTAGCGAATTTTATGTTGGTATGATTGTTTAATTTGAGCAGGTTGCTTTAAAACGTTTAATAGTTTTATGAAAAATAACTTTTAATGCAAATGCTGCTTTAGAAATCTTCATAATTGCGTTAAAATTCATTTAACTTACTTTACATAAATCGTAATGCAAGGCTTGTATTAAAAATTAAAGTTATTTTTTCAACATATATACGGGTAAGCAACCATCAGGCAGGGAAATCAATCAAGGAGAACGGGTTGTAAAGGACCTATGCGCCCGCTCTAAAGGGTCCGGGAGAAATATAGTAACGGACAATTTTTTTACAACATGCTTGCGGCTTACAAAATTTACATAGAAAATAACCCGGCTAGATCAAACAAAACACAAAATCGTCGAGAATTCTTTACAGATCTTGTGCTTCAATTACCTCTACCGCATGTGTCAAATCGATCAACCATCCCAAACGTACATATATATAAAAATTTTAATTCACGCTCAGAGATAGAATGCATACTTGGCAAACCGCTCTATGTACTAATACCAGTATGTGTTGAACAACACTTTTGCTGTCAAAAGTGTGGTGAGAATCCCGTTGAGGAATGATTTACATTACGCAACGCTCCAGCAATTTCATCGAGATGACAATCCCAATTTCTATGTTCATCTTTTATGTACGATCTAATTGCAGCCAATATAGATCTATTCACATGCTCAGACGCGTTGGCTTGTGGGGAATATTTTTCTGTGAATTCCTGATTAATTTCATATTTCCTTAAGAGTTCCACTATAGCGGAGTAGAGTGAAATTGCGGACCGTTGTCCGAAAAGAGCAACTACAGATGAAATATCTTGTTTTTTAAGAATTCAGTTAATTTGTTGGCTGACGGTGACCGTAAAGGCGCTAAAATAGGAAATCTGCTGTATTTATCAAGAATAATTAGTATATAAGCATGACCTTGTTTGGTGCGCGGGTACGGACCCAAAAAATCGACAAATACATATTCGTTGGAAAGGTCGTGATATCTCAACGAATTTCCCCATGGATGGTTTGGTAGAAAAGTTGACGGCTTTGCTGGATTTACATACATTACACATTATAATGAAGTTATGCACCTGAGAATTCATTCCTGTCCAATAAAAATATCGTTTCAAAACTTCTATTGTTTTAACAGTGCCTTGATAAGACGCTGACGGAGGATTATGTGCCATTTCAATTAACGAACTAGTAAGGCTGGTAGGAATAACACTTTTCCAATCTGGAATATCAATAATATTTTCATCGTGGGGCAGGTGAATAAAAATTTTTTCATCATCGATTTTACAATTTATTCTGGCATCCGAATTTTCCTGAAGAGCTTGAATTTTGGCTATGTAGTCTGATTCTAAAAAGGCCTGGTGATTCCATATCAATCTGAAGAGTGCTTTCCGATAAATTTAGTGCGTCCACATGTAGACGAGAGAGACAATCTGGAACGACATTTTGAGATCCCTTGATGTATTCGATTTTAAACTGGTAGGCCTGTAACTTTAAAGACCATCTGGCCAAACGTCCAGATAGATCTTTTTGATCCATCAACCATTTCAAACTGGAATGGTCGGTTTGTTTAACTTACACGACATGAATGCAATGGGGTGTTCACCGTCGTTATGTTTTTGAAACAAAACACTCCCTATTCCCGTACTACATGCATCACACTGAATGTAAAATGGTTTAGTGAAATCTGCATTAACAAAGATTGGTGCGGTGATTAGTGCTTGCTTCAAAGCGTCAAATGCTACTTGCGCTCGATCGTTCCACTTGAACTTACAACTTGTGTTAAGGAGATCACTAATTGGAGCGGCTATGATGGAAAAATTGTGGATAAACCGCCGGTATCATCCGGTCAACCCCAGGAAACTTCGAACTTACTTCGGCGTGCGAGGAAGGGGAAAATCGGCCATGGCTTGTACTTTTGACGGGTCAACTCTCAGTGAACCATGACCAATTACATAACCGAGATATTTGGTCTCTTTAAGCATAAATTTGCTTTTTTCCACATTGATGGTCAGATAAGCAGCGGACAGCAATCTAGCCACCTCAGATAAAAGAGAAAGATGTTCCTCATATGTGGCCGAATCTACAAGAAGGTCATCTAAATACACAAATACTCGGTCATGCAAATGGTATGGTATTACTTTATCCATTAATCTGCACATCGTTTGAGGTGCGTTGCACAACCCAAACGGCATAACAGTGAAGTGATATAGTGGGCGACCCGGTACTGTGAAGGCTGTCTTATCCCTGGACTCCGGATCAAGTGGTATCTGCCAAAACGCGTCTTTTAAGTCTATTGTACTAATAAACCGTGTTTGGGCTAGTCGGCTAAGCATACCATCGATCAAAGGTAAGGGATAAGCATCCGGCACAGTAAACAGGTTAACCTTGCGAGCATAGAGACATAGTCAACTTTTCCCAATCGCTTTTTTAACCAATGTCACTGGCGAAGACCAGGAACTCTGGCTCTCCTCGATAACGCCTAGTTCAATCATCCTGTCTAATACTTGATAAATGCCCTTTTGAACTGCGGGTGTGACAGGATAATGCCTTTGTTTTAACGGTAAAGCAGCACCAACGTCAATTTTATGGGATAACATTGATGTTTTACCCAGTCCGAGTTTCTCGGAAGATGGAAACCGATTTATAATGTTGTTCAATTGGGTTTGTTGGGTTAATGTTAATTCGTACTTCTCGGGTCATTGCTAGTGCTAGATAACTCATTTACAACTTTCCTGGACTGGATGATCATATCCACAAGACCGAAAGCATCCGAAAAGTCACTACCAAGATAAAGAGATTGAGAGAGTCCGGGTGCAATATATAATCGAGTTCGCTTTGTTTTGCCAAGATATGAAAGGGTAGCATTTGTATACCCAAGAACTGACTGTGATTCACCACTAGCAGTAGCTAATGAAGTGCTAAAGAAATGACTTTTAAAATTAGAATTAGTGAACAGTTCTTCGGAGCCAAAACCTAATACGGATATGTTTGCTCCACTGTCGAGCAATCCTCTAAAATGTATGCCATTAATAATTACGTTCGCATAAGGTCTTGAATCTTTTGAAGATGATCGATTCCGAAACAATTTTTTTAATGGATTTTCGAAATTTAAAATATTTTAAATTTCTAGTTAGTCTCGAATTTTGAGGTGTTTGTGTGCCCTGAGACACAAAAGTAGGCGATGGGTACTTATTTATTCAGTTTGTGTTGTCGTCGAGGGTGTGCGATTTTGCTCGGTATTCATCGACACTTCTTGGACGTTTGGTCTGGTCTCGGTGCTGAAGCTTGTTGGGTTTGGGATCTCAGAGCCCCAGTGATTCTGACATCCCTCTTCAAGTTTTCCTTCGACTGTTTACAGTTTTGACATTGAGGTTTGAAAACATTACGTGCTCCACCTCCAAAACAAAATATATTGCGCGTGTTTGAAGTACAATCTTGGTAGAAATGTCCCGGAGCTAAGCAGTTCCAACATCCGTTCGAATGAAGAGTTTGATTTAGTTTAGATACGGTGTAGTTAGAAGAGAATTGTGTCTTGTTTCTTGCCAATGAAATACTACATACGTTATTAGAATGTCCACACAGCTCAGAAGTATCAGAGTAGAGAGCTCCTCCTTGTTCACAATTCTCAACCATTCCAAGTTTCCAACCAATTCTTTGCCAGGTATCTTCGACCGCGATGCATTTATTAATCAAGGTAGTTACATCCGTGAAAATCTGGTCAGCCA
This sequence comes from Tipula helvola, assembly GCA_963556165.1. Lineage (NCBI taxonomy): Eukaryota > Metazoa > Arthropoda > Insecta > Diptera > Tipulidae > Tipula > Tipula helvola. The sequence goes on from OY744481.1 coordinate 55,146,886, forward strand.
AGAAAGCCGGCAATCCTCCTCGCATATTACGAATTAGCAAATGTATCAGTTCTAGCTCTGATAACGGTGTTACTAAAGTAAGAGTCATATTCATGATAGCATGGTAAAAATCTAAAAAATTCTCTCTTTTTGAATCTTGTTTCCGCTTTTCAAGACTTTGCCTTACATCACTGTCTGTGCGCCTGATTCGGAAACGTTGTACCATAGCCTCGCGAAGATCCAACCAACTAAATTCCGGGGGGGGGGGGGGGAGGGGTGAGGGTTCGTTTTTGTGACCTTTTGTGACAGAGGGGGGAGGGGTATTCCTGGAAAAAGGACACACTCTGTGGTCTGAAATGGGTGATTCACCTCTCGATTACAAGAGAGAGTGGATCACAGTGAGAGAGACAGTGAGAATGATAACGAAGAAAAATGAGTTTTGGAATGAAATGATAGTAAGATTACAAAGTAGGGCGGTATTCAAACCAACATATAGAACTAGCATTGCACTTGAAAATATGAACATGTTTCTGAGTATAGGTAATGCTGGTCCGCAACCCGTTCCTAATAATCTTACTGTATGTTTGAATATGGAGGAATATAATAAGGGAATGAATGAAGTTATCGCCAAAATTATGTTTGGGAAAATCAGTCAGCAATATGGAAAATATGATATCGTTTATACAGATGCTAGTGTGAATGAGAATGGAGTAGGTGTTGGTATGTTTATGCCTAGTAAGAATGTAGAAAAGTATTTTAAAGTGGACAAAAGCATCTGTATAATGAACGCTGAACTGATTGGAATTTTTGAAGGAATTAAACTGGCTGTGAATAAAGGGAAAAGGAAAATAGTAATATTTTCCGATTCTCAGAGTAGTTTATGTTTGCTTAAATGTGGAGGTGGAAGGGAAGGCAATGTGTATGTGGATTTGATTTTTGAATGCGTTCGAAGCTGTCAGCGTGATGTGACCATACAATGGATCCCATCGCATAGACAGATCGAAGGGAATGAACGAGCCGATATGTTAGCCAAAAAGGGTACATTGAATGATGTGGTTCAGGAGTACGAAAGAAAGGATGCAAGAGACGTACTTCGAATGTTACAGATGAATCTGTGGAGAAAATGGGAGAGTGAATTTAACGAGAAAAGTCTAACGAAAGGAATGAAGTACAGAGCGATCCGGGGTACTCCTTTGAGAACTCCTTTCTATAAGGAACTCAAAGGAGATACGCGAATGTTGCGAACGGTTGAGAGAATCAGGCTGAACCACGGAAATTGGAAAGAATGCTTGTGGAAACGTCATTTGAGTGAGGACAAAGATTGTGAGTTGTGTGGAAGTGTGGAGGATGTTGAACACCTCTTATTGGATTGTCCTAGGTACAGCCAATATAGATCTCAGTTCAACATCCTTCGGAGTGCAAGCAATCTAAGTGATTTAATGAATGAGGGCGGACTGGTTTATAAGGAAATGTATGAATTCATTAGGATGAGTGGGATAACAATTTAATACGAAGTAAATAATGGCCGGCAGTATATGTGTAGGGAGGAATCTGGATTAATTTTATAGATTAAATTAAAATTACTAAAATTAAAATTATGAATTAGAAATATGTAGCTTTTTGTAAATTTGAATTCTTGGCAATGTGGCTCCTTTATATGTAGGAGCCAAGCCTAATAATAAAAAATAAAAAAAAATAAAAAATAAAAAAAAAAACATGACACAAATGGATGAATTGTGATTCAATCGCAGACGGGAAAGTTGTATTCCCTTACTAAATACAACTCGTGCTGTAATTAATGATCGATAATTTTTTACTCGTTAAATCCGACGGCGAATTTTCATTATGTTCATTATGTTGTGTTCATTATAAAACTCAAAACGCTTTCAACTTTTTTGGACGATTTTAGAATATTTTCCAAGCCATGTACAAAAGAAAATTTATTTTTTATTTGCTTACTATTTAAGGCGGGGTTTGAGTTGCATTCGTTCGTTCGTTTTTCGTTCTGATTTTTTTTTTAATCAATCGTATTCCTTGAAAATAACGTTATTTTTCGTTCGTGTTCCTTTTTATTTCCGTTTTATTCTATGCAATCTTTTCTGGGGCTAAAGGCACTCCCAACTCTTTCGCAGTTAACTTTTACCGCCCTACTTTAAGTAGTAGTTGCCAAATCGAGCACGTACGGCTATAGACTCGTTTTGTATAAACCACCTGCACAAGTGCACAATGCATTGCTTCATGCCAGCATATAGTGCTGACATGAAAGATTCGTCGGCCCATGGATTCTGCACTCTCAACAGGTGGTCATAGTTGTATTCATCGTCATCACCGATGGTAATCAGATGATGAAAAATCCCTTTTGCATTCCGCCCCTATCGGGATTCGAACCCGGTACCTCCCGATCCAAACGCCACAGCTTTAACCACTGATTACCCTAATAAATTCATTTATGTTTCGTTGCAAAATATTTATTAATTTCCATTCAATGAGCAGATCATCCAAGAACTGGAATATTTTCAGTATTAAACTGATTTTCACTTGTTAGGTAGACTTTATTAGGTGCATACTTTCTTGTGTATGTATTTTTGAATGGATAGTTAATAACACATGCATATTTTAATTTTTATGTTAAGTATTAGTCTAAGAGCTATTAGACAATTTTGAGTAGGTTCTTTAGCAATGTCTTAACACAAAATCAAAGACCAGGGCCCCTATTTGTGAATCCGAATTCGAATAAACGAATGGCGTTTTCCAACGATTGGTATTTGTGAATTCGAAAACGTATAATAAATCAACGAAAACGTATATCTGTGAAACGAAAACGTTTAAACGTCAAACGAACGAAAATTTCCCTTATCGAGCAATCCGTTTTCGACGAACATTTGTACGTTCATGAACGGATTTCTGTTCGTTGAACGAATTGTTGACGAATCCATATACAAATGAAGAATAATTCTATACGCACGGCAGTAATTTAATAATTAGGATGCCATTTGAGAATAGATAATTTTTAATTTCCAATGTAGCCACTAAATAAATAATTTTACAAAAAATACAATTTTTTTTATAAAAATTGAATAACATTGACCAAGCCGATTAGAAATAGAAGAAATATCGTAACCACCGACGAAACATGAAATTTTCAGCAAATAATAAATAGACACTTATCTACGTACGAAAATATTATGTATTTTGAAATATTATGCACCAATTAAATATAATATATTTACATAATCGAAATAAAACTATTATATCGTTTAATAAAATAAAAAATTTATTTTCCGAAATATTTATGATTTAGCTCAATAACACATTTTGGACACGTTAATTTTTACGGTGCACACATAAACACGACTGTATGAAGCAATTTATCATCAACTTTAACTCCGTATATAATAAATAAATAATAAATATTGTTTCTATTTTCTAATAATTATTTAGAAGAAACATCTCCGCAACACAAAATAAAAATTTTCAAACTGCGAGACAATCGGATAAACAATATGCATACGTCAAAAATTCATCAAGGTTGATATTTTTCGTATAGGTTTACCCAAAAATTAGAATTTCCCTTTCGATTATTTAACAGTGTATATTTTGATTTTCGATCGAATTCAAAAATACCAATTCTTATTCGAAACGAATACATCATTCGTTTCGAATGACCAAACGAAACGGATTCACAAATAGGGGCCCTGGCTGAAGAGTAGCGGGGCATTGTCAACCCTTGATATTTTGAAGTTGCGAAATTTTTTTTGCAAAAAATGTCTTTGAGGCATCTTGAAATTTTAATACCTTTTAGGTTAGTATTTAATAAAATATAAAATAAAAAAGCCAAACCATTTAGTTGGGTCTAACATGTTGCAAGGCGGTTTCAAAATTGAATTTTGTGGATACCTAAAAAATATGTTTGAGTCAAGCTAAGACTTAGACAGTATAAATATATAAACCTAAAATATCATAACTTCAAAAAGACAGGTCATTTGGGTGGGGCTCTCTACATGCCAGGTGGTCGAGAATGTACTGATTTCTTAAGAGCTTTTGACGTAATTCTACTTTGAAGTTTTCTGTTTTGCTTATTCTATTGCATCTAGTTATCATCAACGCTACTTCTAAACATATTGTTCTCGAAATACTGAAAGAAAGTCAAATAATCGCCGAAGAGTACAGCAGTCTCATATTGAAGTTACTTACGATTTAGCTATTACTAAAATTGCGATGCAAATACAAGCTAGTGAGCAGCTATTATTAGATAACATATTTATTCATTTAGGATCTTTTCATATTATGCTTGCACATTTCAAAGCTGTATGTAAATTTATAGCAGACTGTGGAGTAATGAATATTGTTGTAGAAAGTGAAATAATAGCAAATGTATCTGTTGATTCATTCCTTTCAGGCAAGCACTTCAATAGATATGACCGATTACACCCACTAATGGCAGTTGGGTTAGAAATTTTGCATTTTCAATTTTTCTTGGAAAACGAAAAAATAACGATTCCAGAAAATTTACGTACAGAGCTAATGGAGTTTAATGATTAAAAATTATCTTATAGTGCTTTAATACAAAATAGTGATGCCTCAAACCTCATATCTTCATATCTTCAACATAAAGAAGCCGGTTTGAATGGAGCTAATGGTAAAAAGCCTCAATTTTATATGACGTACATATAATATATGTATATTATATATATTAGATATATTATATCGTCAATTATTATCAGATGTTAAGCCGCAGTATACGGACAGGCGATTTTGATCTATTTAAATTTATTAAGCAAAAATGGCCAATGTTTTCTTTGTATTTAATCAGCCAAATTATTCACGTCGGTTGGTTAAATATCACGATATTTTAATTAAACTAGACCAAACTCATTCACGATTACAAGAATCCATGGAAAGAGGTTATTTTGGAATCCAAAGGTCAGACAAGTCATTCTCTAGACATCCAATTGATCTGACTCTGGAACAGACAATCAACGCAGATGCTGGAAGAAGATTAACCGGTTTAGTACATTTTATTAACTCCATTTCTATTTGGCAGTGCTGGTGTAAGAGCCACGAGATTCGATCATCATATACATACATACGAGGCTACTGGTTTACGGAAACGGCAACATGTTACAACTGATTTGGAAAAATATAATTTAAAAAAAGTCACTAAACAAATTCAATCATTTGTCAATGCATTTTCCAAAATTATGAATCCACTCGATACTATCATCGACCAGCAACGATTTTTCAATATTTCGAGTGGAAAAGCAGCTTTAAATGCAGTACAAGACTTTTTGATTGATATTGAAAAGGTAGGTGCAAAATTACGTGAAAAGTTTATTTCTGAATGCAACGGATCTGCTGGTTCGAAAATGTGTTTCAAAGGTAAAAATTATGATTTTTTCTAATTATATGATGATGATGATGACAGTGAACCCCCGCTTTACGATGGTAATTCGTTCCACTAACTTTATCGTATTGTGAAATTATCGTAAAGTGAACCACATTTTACATGACCTAAAAAACTTAATCTACGAGTCAAGATCACATTAAATTTTTTAATAATATCCCGTTGTTTGCAAAATGTAAATCGTAAAGTGAGTTAGATTTTGGTAGAGTCGATTCATCGTAAAGCGATTTAAACGTATTGCGAGCCCATCGTAAAGCGGGGGTTTACTGATATTGAAAAAACTGTTAAAACAGGTAATAAGGTCCAAGAAAGAAGTGTTGATGATATCTAGATGTAATAGAATAAGCAAAACAGAAAACTGCAAAGTAGAATTACGTCAAAAGCTCTTAAGAATTCAGCATTCCCGACCACGGGTCCCATTTGAAACGCGATATTTTAAAACGCGATTTGACAAAACGCGACATTTCAAAACGCGATATTTCAAAAAGCGTTATGGTACAAAACGCGATATGGTACAAAACGCGATATTTCAAAATGCGATATTTCAAAACGCGATATGGTACAAAACGCGATATGGTACAAAACGCGAGTTTACAAAACCCGATATTTCAAAATGCGATATGGTACAAAACGCGATATGGTACAAAACGAGATATTTCAAAACGCGATTTTCTAGTTCTGATCGTACATGTTCAATTTTGTCATTTTGGTGGAGGAAAATTTTATTAAATAAAGGAAGATTAATAATTATTATTATTTTAAAATTTTAATTTTAAAATATCGTGTTTTGTACCATATCGCGTTTTAAAATATCGCGTTTTGAAATATCGCGTTTTGAAATATCGCGTTTTGTACCGTATCGCGTTTTGTACCATTCGCGTTTTGAAATATCGCATTTTGAAATATCGCATTTTATACCATATCGCGTTTCGTCATATCGCGTTTTGAAATATCGCGTTTTAAAATATCGCATTTCGAGCGGATCCCCCCGACCACGGCAGGTAGAGAGCCCCACCAAAATGACCTGTCTTTTTGAAGGTATTATTTTTAAAATTAATATAATTATCTGTCTAAGTCTTAGCTTGCTTAATATATATTTTTTTTTTTTTTTTTTTTTTTTTTTATATTCAAAATATAAAAGTGTTTAAACAATGCCAATATAAACTGAACAACATAATTTAAACAATAATACAATATGGACTAGAACTAATACCGAATGAACAATATAAGAAAAAAAAATGTATATACTATTATTCCTAAAATTAGCATTGAAAAAAAATTTTTAAAAATGTTTATATAAAACACAAAAATTGAATTATATTGAATATAGTAGGAAGTTACGGAGGCAAAGCCTGTATAGTAACCCCTTCACTTAAACTAAACACAATTTTACTCAAACATATATGAAGAGGAAACAGTTATCATGATTCAAAAAATATCTTAACTTAAATTACCAAAAAATACAAAGTTTTCATTAAAAATATAAAAAAAATATTACTAAAATTAACTTAATAAGAAATATTGAAAAATAACAAATAAAAACATTATAAAATTATAATACTACGATCAGATTTTTTAAAAAAATCTTTCAATATTGTCTTCCGTGAAGAGCCAATTCTTGAGGTTTTCCGTAAATTTACTAAGCGAGCACTCATTTTTTAAATACTCGGGCAAAAGATTGAAAAGAGCAGGGGCTGTATAATAAAAAAAACGCTTAACGTACTCTTTACGTGTGAACGGTACTGCACAAGTCTAACCACAGCGCAAAACATAAGTTGCATTTTTAACCACTCTGTACCCGCCCCTAATAAAAAACACCTTCAAAACTTTGTACACATATAGATAGCGGAACGGCAAAATATCGCTAGATTTGAAAAGCGGCCAACTATGAATCAAACGTTTCTTATTATGAATAATTCTTACCGCCATTTTTTGTGCCGATATTAGAAAAATAAACACCCCCATATATTATCAACCCATATTCTAACTTGGAATTGAAAAGGCCATAGTAAATTCTCTCCAAAATTGGCTTAGGACAAAATTTCCTTAACAGAAATAGTTTTCGCAATGTACCATATAAATGTGATTTCACTGAACTGATGTGCTTTTTAAAATTTAATTTGTTATCGATGAGCATTCCCAAGTATTTATATTCTGCAACAAACTCTATATTAACGCAATCTGAATGGCAACAACCTGAAAAGGAACATCCTAACTGGTGATAAGTGACATTCATATTGTGTGGCGTATCACCTCCAATATTAAATATCATGCCTTTAGTTTTCCTACTAAGGGTCATCTTATGACTATTAAACCAATCTCGTAACAACTGCAGATCAAAATTCATTTGAAATTGCAGCTGATCGTGACTATTAGTACTGTAGCTAAATGCAATGTCATCTGCAAACCCAACCATTTTACCATAAAAATTTAACTCAAAAATTGAATTTATGTAAATTAGAAATAGCAGTGGACCCAAGACTGATCCTTGAGGAACACCTGCAGAAATTTTCAAAGCATGACTATAAGTAGCACCTATTTTAACCAATTGAGTGCGATTTTCTACGAAAGACTTCAGCCAATTAAAAACAAAGCCCCGCATTCCCACTGCCCAAAGTTTATCTAATAAAATTTCATGACAGACAGTATCGAATGCCTTGGCAATATCTATAAACAATGCACCCGTTATTTTATTTTCATTTAGGGAAGAATAAATTGGAGTGAGAAAAGAATGTAAAGCATCTTCTGTACTTCTTTTCCTCCGAAAACCAAATTGAGCGTCACTTAGATAATTCAGTTTATCTATGTAATTAATTATGCGTGTCTTAATAATTTTTTCAAAAATCTTCGACAGTACCGATAGGAAGCTAATAGGACGATAATTGGTAGCCAGTGTATGAGATCCACTTTTAAATAACGGCAGTACGTAAGCGGTTTTTAACAAGTCCGGGAAAACTCCCGATTTCACACTGATGTTAAAAATATGCGCAATTACATGTACAACGTTACCCGCGGTTTTTTTAATTATTTCACTATTCAACCCATCGGTTCCCACAGTTTTTTTTGTTTTTAACAGAGCATATACTTTGCAACAATTCATCTTCAGAAATATCCTTGAAGCAAAAGGAATTTTGCATTGATCGAGAAAACGGCAGGTTACTCAAATTAGATGTACTAGTGCTACTAGCAATAGTCGTAAAATGATTGTTGAAAACGTTACAAATATCAAATAAATTCGTGACTATTGAACCATCTGAGCTTGTGATTTTATTCACAAACGACTGTTTTTTAAAATTACCCAGAAAATAATTTATTACACTCCATTGTTTTTTTAAATTACCGGCTGTAGCATTTAACAAATTATTGAAATAGGCATTTTTTTCGAATTCGACTCGCTGTTGTACTGTCTCTTTTAACTTGCTGTACCTTACGCATAGTTTGATGTTATTAGGATGCTTCTTAGCTTTCCTACTAAGCCGATTTTTACATTTAATTAAGGCACACAAAGAATTTGAAATCCAAGGTTTCAATTTTGTGTGTTTATTTATATTTTTGACACAATATTCCGAATCTTTTATACACTTATGAAATATTTGTAGAAAATTTTTTAATCCAGTGTTTGCACAATTGATTGAGAGAACATTTAACCACGATTGAGCATCCAGATTGGTTATTAAATTGTCATAATTTATGAAATTCTTCTGAGAAGATGTATTTTTAATGCGTTTGGAATTTGTACTACCAATTTGAGACACAATTACCAAAAGAGGATTATGGTCAGTAATCGACATGTTACAAACTTGGCCTTTAATAATACTATCAATTGAGCGCGAGAAAACATGATCAATGCATGTTGAACTTCCATTTAATGTTCGTGTTGGTGAATCAACTAAAGAATTTAGACCAAAAGAGGTCATCGTACAAACATAATTGTCAATTTGAGAATTGCTACTTAGAGTATTGATGTTGAAATCTCCTAGAATTATAAAATTTTTTGCCTTATTATATGACTGAAGTAATACCTCAAATTCGTGTACAAACTGGTCTATACTAAATTTATGGTATCTATATACACCAAGACATTGGTACTCACTCCCTTCGTATGTGAATTTAATACCTAAGCAATCCGCTGTAGCCAGACGATGATAAGTAGCTTCTGCCGAAATTGATTCTTTAACATAAATAGCAACTCCTCCTGCTCTTTCTTGATCGTTGCATAAAACAAAAAATTTGTATCCATCTATTTGATATAGGTTAGTTTCATTAGAATTGATCCAAATTTCAGACACCAAAATTATCTCAGGTGCTACACTCAAGGTTGCCAAATTCACTAGAAGCAAGTTAAAATTCGATCGCAAACTTCTAATATTAACATGAAATAAAGAAAAAAATTTAACTTTTAATTGATTATTATACTCATCTATGAAAATGTTGAAATCATCGTCATCAATACTATCCTGATCTAGATCATCAAAATTTAACATTAATAATTAAAACTAAGATCAAATTAAAATAATATCACACTAGAGAATCTAGATCCGAAAAAGTATTAATGAATTTGATTTCACCACCGTCAACTTTCCTCAACATGATTGTTCCATTACGCGTCCATAAATATTTGTAATTATAATACTTTTTAAATTGGCGGGCCTTCCAAAACAGCTGCTTCTTAAATGCGGTAAGACTTTCATTTATGTACACTGTTGAATTTTTAGACATTCCCAGAAAATCAGATGAAATATTTTTTAATTTCCTTCTGGACGCAAGAATCTGAAAGCGCCGATCTCTATTTTGGAATTTTACTATAATTTTAGCTGTTTTAGCAGAATCGAAATTGTTTTTAACACAATAAGCCGCAGAAATGTAACTTTCAAGCACGTTGACTTTCAGAACATCAGTAAAAAATGACACATTTATTTATTAATCTATTATTTTTGGTTTTTAGACTATCAATAATCTTTAAATAATTATCAATAGCATCAAACCTTTTATTGAATTGAGCGAATTTGTCACTTATCAACTTAGAAATGAGTTTTAATGATTCAGCGGTATCACTGAAATCCAGATTATCAAAATTTTCACTTTCATTAATCCTTATAACCTCTTCTGTAACAATAGTGGAACAAGTTTGTTTTATATTATTTACACAATCTAAGCAGGTCCACGATTTTCTCTCATTTTTTAGGGCTTCAATTTGATTTGCCGTCACATTCACACATTTTGCATGCATAATTGAATTACAATCACTACAAGTAACTCTTAAATCTGACCGATTTATTTTATTTGAACACTTTTTGCACGACGCCATAGTTCTTATTACTTTATTTTCTATTTAAAACTTATTTATTTTTCTGATTTCATAAAAAACTTTTGTTATTAACTAAAACACCATAAATAACTGCATTTTAATACATTTCGCTATACGAGCACATTTTACCTTCAAAATACACGATTTACTTTGAAATGAATTGTTGTTATAATTACTATCAGATAAAACAGCAACGAAAATATACGGAATATATAATTTGTATTATACAATTTTATCGACTGTCCTCTTCAACAGTTGACACAATTGTGTGATATTGTTTAGGTATCTACAAAATTCAATTTTGAAACCGCCTGGCAACATGTTAGACCCGACTAAATGATCTGGCTTTTTTATTTTATATTTTATTAAATACTAACCTAAAAGGTTTTAAAATTTCAAGATGCCTCAAAGACATTTTTTGCAAAAAAAATTTCGCAACTTCAAAATATCAAGGGTTGAAAATACCCCGCTACCCTTCAGCAAGGTCTTTGATTTTGTGTTAAGACATTGCTAAAGAAGCGTCAGACACATTTTCAGGCTGCCTCAAATACCTACTCAAAATTGTCTAACAGCTCTCCATCTATATAATGAATTGTTAAGTTATGTGAATTAATTCCCTATTTTTGTTTGATTGTTATTAAACTAATGTGATACATATGTTTGTTTTATTTACCATTTGTCAAAACTTCTGTAAAATGAGCAAACTCCAGAAATATTGTATAATTTTGGTCACTATTCAGAGAAGTTTCTTCATACCGTACGGTCGACCTCCGTAAAATGACCAGAAATTTACAGTCCCGTATAAGTGATCGCTTTCGGAAGGTTTCACTGTACATTCTGTAGTTACTAATTATTGTCCTCATTTTTAGATTCCAACATTCTCCCCGACTTTGAATCATGCAATTCAACAGAGATTCTACATAATGAATGTATAGCTCTACGAAATGTACCGGCCTAATCCATCGGAACCGCTGATTACCTCAATTACCCGTCCCATTATCCACTTTGCAGGAGGTAAGTTTCGATCCATAATCGAATCGTTCCAGGAAACTAAAAACAATCTCTCGCAATCGGTTGCCTGCTCCGATGTAATTTGAGCCGAAATCACTGCGTAGATGTCAGTGAGTGCATATAGCCCACGCCTCGCAACGAATCTTTTCAATACTGACAAAAAGCTAATTGTAGATAAGTCCATTGTCATATGTAATGTTCGAGTTGACAAGCATACAATTTGACATACATAAACCTTAATAGGTTTTTGATCCCGACCTCGTTTGTAATATACATAGAAGGATCCCGCAAAATCGAATGCTCGTATGTGCTCGACTCCATGCTGTGGTAAGTTCCCCATCTCATGTGACAACGGTACTGGTTTATTTTTGAAGCAAGTCACACACTTACTTATAATTTTTCGGATGGCTTGTTTGCCGTTGATGATCAAATATCTCTGACGTATTATTCCCAACAGTAACTGTGGCCCTACATGGAGATAACGATGATGATAATCTTCTATGATTCGACTCGTTAAGCTTTATGATGCGGGTATAATTATAGGATGCTTCATTGAATAGCTGACCAACGAGTTGCCTATTCGTCCTTCAACGCGTATGATGCCCTTCTCATCCAAAAACGGTTATAGACCTGCCAATGATGTTTTGATAGTGGTAATTTCGGCACTCATATGCTCCCTCTGAATATATACTTGAGCACATTTTGATAGCCTCCTCCACTTCAACTAAGTCGCCATAGGTCTATCTTGGAAAGGAAGGAAAAACAAAAGCGGAAATGTAAAGCATAACAACTTTAATCGATTTGGATTAAAATATCGTGTAGTTTAAATGTAACAATAATATTTGATTAGATCTTCTAAATGAATTTTCTCAAAATTGAAAGTTGGCGCTTACACCAAGATAGAACTACAACGACAATATTGGACCCTTCAGTATTGTGCCATTGGGTTGGTTCACCATTGCCACCACTTTGATTGTCTTCTTAAACGATGATAATCAAATTTGAGAGGTACGATTTCCCACAAATATCTTCCACCGACTTGGCTCATCGGATAACCAATCAAGCACTATCATCGAATCTGTCCAGGAAGTAATATTTATAGTATGGCGTTCAATAATCTGTTTCACAGAAGTTACAAGGTTCGATAATAATAGCGATGTACATAACTCCAAACATGCGACGGAAAAGGTTTTGATGCAAGCCACCTTTGATTTTGCTGCAACTATGTGACAACAATATTTTCTTGCCTTGGTAATCGTAAATAAACCACTGCCGCGATCTTGGTATATCTTCACCTTCTCCAAGTGCTTCAAATCTTCACGAATTTTTAGCCATTTTGACTTTATCGCTGGTGAAAGTTCGTCATCCCACTCTAAAGAAAGTAACCACAAAATTGAAATAATATTTTAATTTTGACAATAACCGGTACCAACCATCCAAGCGGCTGAAAAGTTTCACTACATTCTGATAGCAGCCTACGTTTTGAGTACCGGATGTCTACATCGACACGATATGTGAAGTTATCTTCCTTCGGCCCCATTGTAAACCATAGTTGATCCGTCGAAAATATCCTTTATTGGTCCACCGGTGTCGTGTGCAGAAAATCAATGGAATTAGACACCCATTTTCGTAATTTCATTCCCACGCCTGGTAGTCTGTTGATAATATCATCCTTCAATTGCAACGCCTCTTCATACGAAGCCTTCTCCAGAGCATTCGAAGCTGCAGGAGATTCATTTTGATTTTGATTTGCTATTTCATTTAAGACTCTGGTGGCGAGATAAGGAGCTGCCGACGTCACATAGGTCAGTTTCGCTAGCTGGTAATGCTTGATCGAAGATGTGGTATCTGCCCTGAATACTATATTTTGATATCATCGTCGTTCGAACCAATATCTGGCGATACATTTTCTCGATGTCCGCGCTAACGGCAGTCTTGTGAAGCCGAAACAGCATCAAGATAGAATATAATGTTGGCTGCACTGTTGGTCCCACCTTAAGTAGATCATTTAAGGATTTTCCTGATGACGTTTTTGCAGACGCATCAAAAACTACTCTGATTTTCGCAGCTGCACCACATTGATTTAATAATTCCATGGTATGGTAAATAATTAACATATGGATTTTCTGAATTGGTTATTTTCACCATGTGCCCAAGCTGACGATACTCTTCCATAAAATTAATATAAGCCTCCTTGAATGACTCGGTTCTACCGAACTTCTGCTGCATCGATCTAAGTCTGCTAATTGCCAAATCTATATTGATTGTCCAAATTCTTCGAATTCCTTCTTTATAGGTAGCTGCACCATGAACCTTCCGTATTCAGGTCCAATTTTTCTTCTATGATGTGAAGTAACCGAATATCCCTGGATTCAGCTTCTTTCCCCAATGCCTTCAGCCCTCAAATAGTCTTCGAATGTTCTTCGCATTGGCCTGTTTGATCGATGGTTGACTACTAAATGTGTGAATGAATGCTCTAATGGTGTGTTTCTTTCTGTCGTATCTTTCACACATTCTTCTATGGGCTTCAAAATAGTTAGTTTCCGTTACCGTAATATGCATTTTCATGAATTGTTTTCACAACCGCCGCTGTTGATGTATTCATGCTGTGATTTACCGAAATGTCACAAGAGTGCTGGTGTTCCGCATTATATTTTCGAATATATCTATTTAATTTGGTACATCTTATTTTCAATTTCCTCAAATTGTTTGAGTAGGACCTGAGTACTGTTTGAGTGGCGCTCCTCCTTTATCTCCTCTACACCAAAACTGCCATCTCCTAACAACTAGATTGGTAAAGCATTGAAATTTATTGTATTGTGAATTATAAAATTTTAATTATTTACTTAGGGTAAGACTGAATTTAAACGAATGACATTTGGATATAAACAAAGTAAGCAAAAATTGTTAATAAGGTTAAATTACAAAGTATTAATTAAATTTTTGATTTTAGATGGAAAGGTTATAAATATGCAACCACTTGAAATTGGCATTACAGCTAAGTCACCGAACAAAACAATATACATTTTGTGATTACTAATTATTGTTCTCATTTTTAGATTACAACACTTTCGGCTGGAAACTTTCGGCTGACATTAACACTATCTTAGGTTATCCAATTCGAATGCTAATAGTAGTAAACATTAAGGTCTCCATTTTATAAAACACCTAGTTTGATTTTCTATTTTTTCGTTTGAAAAATATTCAGTTGGAATTTTCCCAACTTCAGGATCATAATGTAATAAATAAGTTTCAAAGAAAAACTATAGCGTCCCGCGGAAATCTATTTAAATATCACTGCTATGTGTAAAGGAATCCTTTTGACGTCTAATACACCATACTATGATTGAATTTAAGCCGTTATAGTTTTGTTAAAGATTTAAAGTTTTTCTTTTTTTTACTATTAATGGAAATTGTTAATAATTTTTGTTTGTCTGTTTGTTTCGGATTAGCTATAGAAGATTTTCTTCTGTATGTGTTTACGAGGGTTGTGAAAATCAGCTTAACATCGTAACATTTTCGAATGAAAATTTTTTTTTTTTATTTTTTTCCTTTTCCAAAGTCTTGTTAAAATAACACAACAACAACGAAAATGTCAATTTATGCTTATTTTCGGGGGTAAATCTCAATATGTTTGTGTATTATGTGCATATAGGATACATATACTTATAGCTATACATACAATACAGAGGCTTAGTTGGTACAATATATTGTACGTTGTATGTAGAATGAACAATCTCGATTGTTAAATTTTTAGGAAATTTTAAGAGTTTTATTTTGAATATGCTATATGAATACATGATTTACGTACATATATTGTTTATGGATGGAGACATTAATTTAATCTAATTGAATTGATCGAGAGTGACATTTTGTTGTCTGTTTACAAATATGTATATGTATCGTATTGCTGTATTACGTCGAAATCATTGTTGGATGAAATCGTATTATCGTGAATTGTAAGATTCTACAAATTTATGCTGTGTGAAGGTTTCTATATGTTCTGTTTATGAAAAAAGTTTATGCTACATAAATCTAGAACTGACACCTGTACTTTATTGGATCGTATATAAGACAAAATGACTTTCATTTATGGTTTGCTTCCAAACGAATTAGATTACATTCAGATGTGGTTTTGCTTGGAATTCCACTTTAAAGTAATTTGTTGAAAAATGTTAAAATGTTTCAGTTGAATTAAACGCCTTCACTACACTATAAGTTATAACTTATAAGTTATGATATTATGTTAGCACAATTTTCATACCGGAGAAATACAAAGGCAAACTAAATAGAGCTGTTGTGGCTTTGTGTGAATTCCTAAAGAATATCCCTATTTGGCAGTGTGAGTTCCGCCTGAAGCTGTTATATTGTTGGCTGTTAAGCTGTTGTATTGCATGTGACAGTTTAGCAAAAATTATGGTTTTGCTTTTTAAGAAATCCTCAGTTCCTTGATCTAACTTCGGAATCTGACCCCACTATGATCCGCCAATCTATGACAAGCTGTTGGATTTTAAGTTTGCCGGAAATCATTTCACGTCACATCATGAACTTTAATCTATTTTATTTTATTTATTTATTATCATCAACGGGATGAAAATCCTTTTTTAATTACAATTTTATTTACAGTTTTACAATTTAGCTTTGATTTGCTTTTTAAAAGCACATTTTGGAATATTAAAATCAAACACATCAAAATTATGATTAAATTGTCGACAAATAGACAGGATCGGAGCATTATATGCATATAGTTAGATTTAAATGTGGGCAAATATATAAAATTCCTGACCCGAGCAGGTTTACAGGGCACGTGAATATCAATCTTTGCAAGTAGTTCCGGACAGTCAATAGAATTGTTTAGCAAATCAGCCATGAATGTTGAAGGTGCACATCTACGTCTAACGAACAATGAATCCAAATTAGCAATTTTACAGCGGTCGTTGTATGATGGCAAATTCTTTTCATTCAGCCACATTGGAAGGTTCGGATCAAATGGCCAATTCAATTTATGAAAATAGTCAAACCAAATTTCTTCTGTATCCTTTCAATTCTATCGAAATAAATATGGTAAGCAGGATCCCAAATACTCGACGCATATTCCAAATTAGACCGAACAATGGAACAATAGAAAGTTTTAATTGATTGTGGATTACGAAAATATGTTGTGATACGACGAATAAAACCAAGTAGAGAATTAGATTTAGCCCTATTAAATTAATATGGTCTCGGAAATTCAATTTATGATTCAAGATAACACCCAAATCTTTAAATGTCATAACTCATAATCTTGCACTTTTCCAAATGTAAGTTCAATTTATTCAAAATTGACCAATTATACAGAAAATCAAGATCGCTCTGCATTTCATTACATTGTTGCGGGCTACATACAGTTTTTGATATTTTCGAGTCATCTTCATATAATTCACAGTCACAGTACTGGAACAAAGAAGCAACTTCATTGATGAAAACGTTAAACAACACTGGTCCTAGGTGTGAGCCCTGAGGTACTCCAGAATGAATTTTAATCGTCTTAGATGTAAACCCGTTAATTTGAACTACCTGCTTCCGATCACAATTTAGCACCATCCAAACAATAAAACGATAAGTGCTAGTTATACGTTTATTGCATGATTGCATTTTTAAAATCTGTGCAAGGTGCTCTATCGTCCTGTCTAACCAGTGTTTTCTTTCAGGTCCTCCTGCACAAGTTATTCAACTTTAATGAAACGTGTTTACATGGGATTCCTACATAATTTCAAACTTCAAAGCCTTCTCCTGAGAAACGATGTTTTTGAGATATCGTTTTATTGTTTGGATGGTGCGGTAAGGCAAAAATGTAGAAAAGGTGTTGAATAAAAACATTGTTGTGAGGTTAGAACCAAAGAACACATGTAGTCCTGTAATATAGATCATGTTTTCCGAAAGAGGCAGCACGGTCAAAAAAGAAGTACAGAGCGTTTGCTACTAGATGTCACTACACATTAAAAAAATATTTCTGACATTTTTCAAATGGGGATTGACACTAGGTAAAGTGATTTCAGTGCCATCTCTGATTATAATTTCGAACGTATATTATACGACAACACTATGTAAAGTGATTTCAGTGCCATCTTTGATTATATTTTGGAAAGTGATTTATAAGACTAAATATGACAGCTAATTTTTCAGAACAATTGTCATCAAGTTTGAAGAAAATATTCTTTAATAAAAGTATTTAAATATTTTTTTATTCTTTAATTTTAAATTAGATTTGACAGCGATAAAAAATTGTGTCTTACAATAAACGTTCACCAAAATTCTGATAGGTGGCAGGTTACCTAGTGTCAATAGTCAAAATCAATTTAATTATCACGTATTAATAATAATCACTTTTATTACACGACAATATTTTTGTTTATGTTTACAAAATTCACACATAAAAATGTCATACAATTTTTGACAGCAAATATTTAGTGACACCTAGTGGCATTATGTGAAAGTTGCTTATGTTTTCGGAGTTTTCCGAAAGATGGTAGCTCTTGCGGTTGTTGAAAATTTGACATTTAAACATGATCTATTGAAATAAATAACGATACGAAATTATTTAAAAATCATCGAGATCATTACATATCAGAAGTGGAATTACCTAAAAGCGTCGAAAGAAAGAAATTTTAAGTTTAAAAATAAAAAAAATAAAAATTAAAAATAAATCATAATGTCTTCGGCAAGCGGTTCCGAGTGTTCATATCGACGAAATAATTCCCGATAAACTCTCGACGAAAACAGCAAAATGTGTCTAGAGTCGACCTGTCCTCAAAGCACGATACATCGGTAAGTAATGGCCAAACGAACCGAGATGCTCCGCCAGCGATTGAATCAAAAATAATTCATGATTCGGGGAATTCAATACTACTGCGCATATTCAACAAGCACCGCTAAGTTTTCCGGGCCACATGTATAACGAACATAACCTCAATGATAGTGAAAATTGTGCCCCAAATTATCAACAAAATTCGTACGTTGGAAATGCACAATACCAGAAATCACCTCAATTAAATCCAAATATGGCAAACACGCAACGTATTCGAACAACGACAACCGAATTATCCGCAACCGAATTATCCGCAACCGAATTATCCGCAATACTACGATGATGCCAATTGTACTCAGCGACGGGAAGCTGATCCAGGTAAGGTTTATAACAATTATCCTCAAAATGTAAATTTTTTCCTGCGTGATGTTAGAGTTACTCGTAGTTTTCGGTGGGACATCTGGTCCGATGGGTGAATGTGTATCCGTGCGGCATTGGGTGGATACAGTTGAAAATATAAAGACCGTGTTCGTGTATAATATAAAAGATTTTGGAATTTTGTATTCAACAAAGTGTAGACAGAAGGGAAACGGTTTGTTGTGGTATGAGTCTGTGGCCGGTGTGTTAAGTCTGGGCCCCAATTGTAAGTTTGAGTTAATTCGTGAATTCAACAAATCCCACGATCCCGTTGACGTTCATTCTGAACTAGCCAACCGAAGAAAAAGGGATGACGAATATAAGAAAATTGGCGAGTGAAATAAATTTAGACGACCAATCCATAAGTAAATATGTAATCAAAGGTTTGCGTGATAGTGATGAGCATGTTAGATGTGCTCTCGCTTTACAAGATTTTAGCTCCGTACCTGAACTTCTTGCTAGAGTTCGAAAGTTTGAGCAACTTGATTACTAAAAAGAACGAGAAATATTCCCGCAAAGATTCGCGTTATGATTTTCAGCCAAGCGACACCGGACAAGATTGTGATCGAAAAACGTTGACAATAATCATCGTTCAGCAAATTTTCAACGTCGTGATAATAATATTCATTGTTTTAAGTGTAATGGTGCAGACCATTTAGCACTGTAAAAAAAACTTACGTGTTCATATTGCAAAGGTAAAGGACATTATGAAGTGAATTGCCCATCGAAAAATAAAAAAATAACTTCCGACATCCGTAGGTTAGAGTTCAACGAAAGTGAATACATATGTAAAATATGTCAAGGTTAATGACTGCAAACAAATAAGAGCGTTCATCGATTTAGGCAGTGACATCGTTACCATAAAATCCTCAATTGCGAATGAATTAAATTTACAGTGGCAGCACTGTAAGCAAATTCTTAAGGGATTTGGAAATAATTTCACATCAGCTGTCGGAAAAGTTAAAATAAATTTGAATCTTGATGATGTTAAGTTTTCCGTAGATGCATTTGTAGTCAATGACAAATCACAACCTGAACCAACAATGATAGGCCGAAGTTCAAAACCCGCCTTTAAACAAATTCGGTAATGAAGATAAATAAATTCATCAAGGATATTCACATCTACTCCAATGTTAGCGACGAGTTATTAAAGAAAACTATTGACTCCCTCATCGATCACAAAAGTTGGGAACAATTGAAGTCGCTTATTCGAAAATACAGAGATTGTTTCGCTCTTATTATTAATGAAGTTGGTAAAACCAATAAAACGGAAATTAAAATAAATTTAAACAGCGACGATCCAGTTAATTACCACTCCTATAGAATTTCAGCGACGCAAAGAGAAAATGTCAGAGCGCAAATTAATAATTTCATCGAGATGGGTATATAAGACATTCTTCGTCGGATTATGCATGGCCTATTGTCATCGTTAAAAATAAAAACGGTGAAGATGGAATCTGCGTAGATTATCAAAGCCTAAATTCAAAAACTGTTAAGGACCGTTTTCCAATTCCAAATATTGAAGACAGTCTCTAGCGCCTGGCAAGTAAAAAATATTTTTCGGTACTAGACTTGGCTTCGGGGTATATCAGACCCCAGTAGCAGAAGCGTCTAAAAAATATACAGCCTTCGTAACACCGGAAGAGCAGTTCGAATTTGAACGAATTTTCTCTAATCGCCGAACCCCTTACTCGATTAACCAGAAAAAATTCTAGTTTTCATTGGCATCGTGACATTCTAGTTGTCTACGATAACGATAAAAATCACAAAATACACACGGACGGCAGCGTCAAGGAATTAGCCGGAGTGCTTCTTCAAAAAGAAACAGATGGAGAACTTCATCCTGTTTGTTGTTTTAGTCGAAAAATCACCGATTTCGAAATGAAATTTCACAGTTATGAGGTATGTATTAGAATCACTAGAAGTGTTCAAGTCTTACGTATTGGGAAAAACATTTGATGTCGTGACAGATTGTAGCGCGTTGAAAACTACATCGTCAAAACGCGATATATCACCTAGAATCACCAGATGGTGGCTTAGGTTACTTGAATTCGATTTTAATGTAAAGCACCGACAAGGGAAAAGTATGGCACACGTCGATGCCTTAAGCCATAGCCCAGTTGGAGATCCGAAGGAGGTCGAGCCAGCGAGCTTAGACGTTTTTAAAATTTCCAGTGTTGATATGGACTGGGTTGAATTTTTGCAGTCTAACGACCCTGAAATTTTGAGAATTAACCAAAATATAAACGATCCTAAGAATACAAATTATGTAATTAATAACGAAAAAGTCTATAGGGAAGTGAACGATCGAATCTTGTTTGTAGTGCCTGCGGGAGTCCGAGGACGTATATACTATATCATTGCCATGACGAAATGGATCACTTTGGAGTTCCTGAAAAAATATTTAGATACCTGTGTTGAGTGTCTGTATCATCGGGAGAATCGGGTGTCGAATTCCAACGAGTTGCACCCAATTGAGAAGGTTCTGAGAACTTTTCACACCTGGCACATTGATCATTTACGTCCTTTCGTAAACGAAACCGGTATATTATCGTCCTCGTGGAAGCTTTTACAAAATATATTCACTTCAAACCCGTCCGGGATACGTCATCGCGGTTTGTTGTGAAAGCTCTGGGAGAACTCTCCACGTTTTTCTGTTTTCCGGCGAGATTGGTGAGCGACCGTGGATCGGCTTTCACGTCAAAGAGTTTCACGGCATTTTGCAAGGATAACAAGGTTGAGCATGTTCTGAATGCCACCGCAACACCACGTGCTAATGGGCAAGTAGAGCGATTCAACCGTACTCTTCTTCATTCTCTTCTAACAATGAGTGATAAGGAGCAACCTCCACATAATACTACAAAAGTTGCACCCCATCAACTCACGTAAGGTGTAACCCTTCGTTCGCCGATCGACGATAACCTTTAATTGGAAATTCTGAACTATATTCCAGAAAAGCCGTTTGTGTTAAACGAATAAACGAGAAACAAGAAAAGTAAAAGAAGTGTTTCGATATGAATCATAAGACCCCTAAGAAGTAGAAAGTGGGTGACCACGTAGTTGTATTTCGCGAACCACCATCGACAGGAGACAGTAAAAAATTGGCCCGACGATTCAGGGGGCCCTATAAGGTAACATCTATCTTATATGGGAATCGATATAACGTAGAATAAGCTATAAATGTGGAAGGAAGACGTCGGTCGATTTAAAGGTATCATTCCAGCAGACCATCATCGTTTGATGGTTCCTCGAGAACAAGAAGACATCAACGAATCTGCATCGGAGTCTGAAGACTGAGGGCAGTCTTAGTATCAGGATGGACGAATGTAACGTCTAAATAAACGTTTACCCTAATAACCGCCTGTCAACGAACGCAACGCCATCTATATGTATATTATCATATGTAAAACAATTACCTCTCAACTGGCGGTAGGGCAAAAATATAGAAAAGGTGTTGAATAAAAACATTGTTGTGACTGTGAGGTTAGAACCAAAGAACACAATGTAGTCCTGTAATATTGAAATAAATAATTATAACGATACGAAATCTGAGTGTTTTATTTAAAAATCAGCGAGATCATTACATTTGTTAATAATAGTCGTGTTCCAGTCGACCACCTCAAGTACTTATGAGTACTTAGGTTTGTGTCTTTGCTTAAATTTAACTACTCGTAACTGCTCTTGCCAGAATGCAAGAGCAGTTACGAGTAGTTAAATTTAAGCAAAGACACAAACCTAAGTACTCATAAGTACTTGAAGTGGTCGACTGGAACACGACTAATGTATTAAATTGGAGAGTTGAAGTGTCAACAGTAGTGGTGTGGTTGGTGTCTTGGCTCAATTAACAATTCGCAGATGTTTGACCTAATTTTCAGGAATAGCTTCAAGAATTTGCGTTGACATTCGCTACTGGCTGGGGGATATCGGATATGGTTTTGCAAAATTAAGCCTGTAATGTATTTTAATATATTAATTTATTTAATGCTTGATTGCTATAAATTTGTGATTATATGAAAATTTTTTGTGGTTATGTTTGTTTTGGACGCACCCGTTTTTCTGTACTAGTTTATGCTTTGTAATACGCGATATAAAATACAACTTAAGTAGATGTCTCTGTTGTTGGTCTACGGCAAGATTGTCAAAATAATAAAATATGGAAAAATGAAGTCTTGCATATCAAATTAAACAAAGCAAATTTAAATTAACGGAAAATCACAAAAATTGTGCACGGATACTAAAACCATGTTTTGCATGTTTTGCCGTTTGCATTTTCAAGGAATGAGTGTAGGAGATAGGAGTACAAATGGGAGGTGAGTGTATATGGGGTGGGAATATGTATGTAGAGCAGCGCCGGGGCTGGCATGATATCTCTACTTATCGTATATCCCCAATGTTTTTATTTTAGCGCTCCGCGTCTCCGAACGAAATTATGGTTCGATATAATGGCGGACAGAAATAAAATGCGTGGAAATAATTTTATGTTTTCAACTTTTATTTAATTCACTTGATATTCACTACATTAGTTGAATTTATTTATTAGGTAAGTATTCCACTTGGATGTTTTTTATTGCCACCAAATTTATATAATAACTACTTTTAAAATTGCTTGTACAAAATTACAAATTATTTTTTACTTTACGTTTTTATTACGACTTGTCGATCATGACGCTGGCTAAAAACTGTACTGTAGTATATGTGTATTGAAAAAACGTTTTTTTCCTTTGTTACTTTGTGGAAAAATTTTCGAGTGGTGATTGCTATAAGTTATTCCAAAATGACACGAGAGCCGTGCACCGGTTTTAGTTTACGTGAATTTTTAGAGCTGTGAACCGGTTTTAATTTCATTGCTCGTGCATGCTATGTTTTGTGTTTATTTATGCCGCCACATGTAGTGGTTTGTTGTTGTGCGGGAAGTTATTAATTAGTAAATATTTTGATAATATATTGCAGTCTTACTTTGTTAATTTTTGCAACAGCGACGCCGTATTTTTTTCATTCCGTTTGGAATAGTTTCAAACCAAGTCTTGATGGTACGGAATTATTCCAGCAAGAATTTTGGCATTTATTGGTTTATTTAATGTTAATGTCATCCGATAAAAGTTAAAGTAAACGTTTATTTTATACAAATTACTATTTGGTTATCAAAGTGGGACGCCAGGTATATTGATTCTGGTTCTATAGTCAGTCTCACAGTTAAAATTTTAATGGGCATGGAAATACGTAGCTGTAGTCAAATCAAGAATCGACTGCAGCAAAAATAAAAATAAAAATATACTTAAGTGGTATTTTTGAATTCAGATGATGACTAGTGAGACGGGAGATCTTTTGAATGGGAGGATACTAATTGGATTACTACAGTAGGCCGGATCTGAGACACTGCTCTATAAATTTTGAATGTAAAATGAATGGAAAATAAATAGTTGGTTGTGGTTTAGATTTAAAGTTTCAGTGGGATTAATGAGCGTGATGAGAAATTTAATTAATTAATTACTTTTACTATTAATAAATTTAGTTTATTTTAAAAGTAGAAATTGTTGACAATTAACGAATTTACATAGATCTTGATTTTCAGAAATATTCGGAGAAACCCAATGTAGATTTTGAGAAACGTTGGGTCGAATTAATTTGGAATTTAAATCATTAATTGAAGCTGGGTAAAATGTATTACCTATATGTTCTAAAGTTATTTTATAGAGTGTTTTTCTGAGTGGCGTGTAAGTGGGTGTTTTCGTTTTTGGTGACGATTGGAGGAGTTCCAGAAGGAAGCTAAGTTAGCAATAATTTTGTAAATTTTTTGATGAAATAGTTAATAAATTGTTAAATTTGTAGGGGTCTCACCTAGAGGACTTTTTAAATTATGTATTTATTAAATTATTTAGGTGGTATAGAATTGATGCAGATATAATTTTGAGTATATACTTAGATTAATAAGATATTGTTCTAGAATTAATCATTCTTAAAGGGAATAAATTTAATACTAATTTTCAGGAATAAAGTTAAGGTCCGACTCAAAGCTCAAGGAAAAGAAGCAGTTAACCTTCAGGTAGTTTAGAAATGGTGTTGTCTTATTTACTAACTATCAACTACTTAGGTGTCTGGAACCGGTTTGATTCTTTATTACTAACATACTTTTCCTTTTCCTCGTTTTGTTATTCGTAAAAGGGTGTACGGTGGACCCAGCGTATTCCGGGAAACTTGCCGAAGGCTTGGTCGTACACACTAAAGCAACAGGGTATTTTAGCGTCTTATAATTTTAATTTTGGTTACTGCCTGGTAACATTAATTATAATTCATTACAGGATAGTGCCCATTACAGATCAAACGCCTAGAATCTTAGTGGCAGATTTTGCTGAAACTATTATACACATGTATTATAGTTTGAACTAAATAGTAGTTATAAGTAGCAATAGGGACCAGTATAGAGGAAATCAGGTATCTTTCATACTAACTAAACCTATCCAAATCATCCAAATCCTCTTTATATTGTATGTAACAAGGTGCTTGGTCGAATACTTCAATCAATCAATCAATCAAAAATTGTTTTTTATAAAAACTAAGTATTTCTGTAAAACGCAACAAACGCATGTTGTGAAAATGTTGCACATTATAAAGAAAGGCTGATTTTCAATTCCGTTCAGTCAGGCACATAAAAATAAATTTAAAATAATTCATTCCCGTTCATCATCAGAAATTACTTCCAGATATATTGGTAAATAAATATTTGACTTTTGGAAAGGGCTGCTTTATGTTTTATTGTGTACATAGGCATATTTCGTATATGATTATGAGGCAAACAACAATTTTTCAGTTTTTAGTTTATTTTCCAGAAATAAAAAGCACAAACCAACCGAATTAAAAAAAGTTTTCTGGTTCTTTTGGTTATTAAAAAATAAAAACAAAAACATCTTCATAATTAAAAAAATTTTAATTGGTTATTCACAACAACAAAGTTATATTCCTTTTATCAAAAGCAAAAAAAAAAATAAATAAAATTTGGCCTTTCTCTCCTTATCAGCAATTTTACCGAGTTATTTAAAGTTTTCCTTTTTGATTTTTGTTGTTGTTGTTGTTTTTGTGGAATGGTTTAAATATCTCATTACATAAGAAGTACTTACTTCTATAGTATAAATTAAATACTGTGGAAAATGACGAGAAAACCAATTATTCGTTAAATAATACAAAATCACACGGCTTCAAATGGAAAAACGGTAAAAACCTACAACATGTTCGACGAAAATCGTTACTCGACGTTTTCATTACAATATTTATATACATAAATAAGTCCCTTTGTGCTACAGTGTAATAAGTTCTGAATACAAAGGACTTACTTACGGATATTGAATAAAAAACATCAATTAATGGGAAAATGGAGAAATTTTTCGGTATTTGTTGTTGCTGGAATTTTTAACAAGAAAACTTTTTTTTTTTTCTGTTGAACAAAAGGCAGAAGATTTATACCAACTTTTTTTTTTTTTTTTTTTTTGTTAAGGGCTTATTGTCATCGGGTGTAATGAAATGGTGCAAATATTCGTGTTTTTTTATATTTCAGTTCATTTAATAGCAATTCATTATTTTTACTTAACAAAAGAACATTTTTTAGATTCCACCTCTAGCGTATTGGTATATGGGATGACATCAGAATTGATAATAGATTTCGTTGACCTTGGCACAATGAACTCATCAAAATTTATTAATCATAATACAAAAATGATTAAATAAATTTTAAATGTTCCCTAATTGGTTATTTGGTTTAATAATCACAACAAAAAATAAAAACGGTAGCCTGCCTGGCATTACCTGGTGAATAATTTATTATTTAAAAAAGAAAAAGGGAAGAAACTGTCTATTGGATTTTTCATAGATTTTTATTTATATAGTATATAGGGACAAAGACACATTATTGGGCACAGATATACATTTCTGTTCACACATAATCCTCTTATCATAAAAACCATATATAAATACAGAACATAATGTATCGAATCTATATCATCTTATTTTGCTATTTTAAGTCCGCACAGTAAATTCAAGAAGGCATTTTCTCAGATAAATGTATCAATGTTCTTGAACCCATATGTTTTGTTTGTGTGTGTGTGCCTGTCTACTGTTCTGTTATCAATTCAATATTGATTTAGACCTCAGACACTTTTATCTAGCTATGTTTGAGAGCAATTTGAATGTGAAATCATGTTCCAGTATTAAACAACATCGTATTTTTCGTATTTTTTTTTTTTTGAGGACATTAAATTAGAGATAGGCGAGCTGCATATAACCAAACCATCATAAATAACCAAGTTGTATGGTATAGATTTGAATAGCAAGATTTGTTTAGCGTACATGCGTTATTTCTATGGCAGCAATATATAAAAATGCTCAAATAAATTTTTTTTTATCTTTGAGAATGAATAGCTTTTCAAATTTTTATGTGACTTTATAATTATCGCCAATGTCACTGAATTATTGTCTGAAACATGTTCAAAGGAGAAGATTTATACATCTATATACAAATTTGTAGGGATAACGAGTTCATTTAATAATTTGTATTGGTTAAAACGGGATGAGTGATTAATTGTAAAGGCGACAAGTCGAAATAATAGTTTAAGTTTAATTATAAACAGTTTTATATGGCGTCGTAAAATTAGTGATTTTTCTGTACCGTACAGGTACAGTGGGACCAAATGGGTTAAACCAATAATTGGAGGATTATTGCGAGGAAGGAGCGAAAAGGCGACGTCCTTCAAATTACGGTGTCCGTTTCACATAAAACAGCGGAGATACTCAAGGGATCCAACTACAGAGTTAACTGGATGTTTTCCTCTGTACATTTCCGCCCAAAGAAGAAGGGAGCGGTGAATGCAGCCAAGGGGAGAGTGGCGGAGCCAAATCTGCCCGGCACGTCAAGAGCAGCTTTGGCTAAGAATGCTGGCCGCGGTGGTGGGGTCACTGGGCCGGGGGAGGCCAGGAGACCTGGCACCTCCGGAACAGGGAGACCGGCCAAACCGGGCCAAGGAAGGAGGGAGAAAAGCCATGGGGTGACTCCTAGAGGAAGTGTGGCACAACAGCAACCTGCAATAATACCAGGCTCTTCGGAGCCTAAGAAGGATAGCGTGGAGCTGTGATTTATACATCATGGTGATACACACTAAAACAACAACAAAACTGAGGTTCGTGCAGACTGCATCGATCGAAGATGGCTACCAACAATTGGAAGATTAAAGGTTATGCAGCCAATACAGGTACATAAGCTATTCTACAACACGGCTGCAGATAGGCCGAGGACAGCAATTCTCTGTCGCTCAAGGTACAATATCTTCTCTATTAACCAATTTATTTCTAGGGACATCACAGCTTTTTCAATAGAAATGCCCTTACCCAAAGGAGGCAGGAGTGTGATTAACATCGCTTCTGCTTATTTTCCCGGGGATGAGAATGACCCCCCTCCAGAATTGATACAGAGCTTCGTGAATTATTGCATGATTCATCACCAAAAATTCATAATTGGTTGCGACGCTAATGCATACCACGTAGTCTGGGGAAGCAGCAACACCAACACCAATTTAAGAGGTGTGCAATTCTCGACTAGCATGTGTCCAAGGAAGCATTCCTCTCAGATCATATGTATACTACCTATCAGTATTCCCTTACCCAATATAACATAGCCCTCAGGCAGAGCAAAAGACTAAGCTGGAGAGACTTCTGTAAGAAAATAGACAAATTACCCACGGCGTATCGACTCTAGAAGGCACTCTCTTTGTAGCACAGGAATCCCTTGGGGTCTGTAAGGAAACCAAGTGGAGAAACACGATTACTGAGGGATCAAGAAGAATCCAACGCAAGTAGTGTACATCCGTATCTGGTTCCAAAGGGGGCTCAGAAGACAGAAGTTCTCGAGGCAGTTTTTTACGCTGGAACGGATAAGCTGGGCAATCAAATCTTTTTTGGACCTTTCAAATCACCGGGAGGGGACTGCGTATACCCCTCCTTTTTACAACAATAGGCCTGCAGACTTTGCTGCCTTATCTCTATCTATACTCTTTAGAGCCAGTTACAGCTTGGAATATATTCCGAAACGCTGGAGCTAGGTTCACGTGATTTTTATCCCAAAAGCGGGAAAAAGAGCCTCAGAGGAGATTGGCCTTATAGATCTATTAGCCTCACATCATTTTTACTGAAAACCATGGAGAAAATTCTTGGATTTTGTTTTAGATTCAATACTCTCCAAAGATACCCTCTGGACTCTAGGCAGCACGCCTACCAAGCAGGGAAATCAACAGAAACAGCTCTACACGAACTGACATTTGAAAAATCAAAGATACGCTCCGGAATAAAGAATTATTACTATAATCACTAACAAGGGGCATAGACCCCTCCACCGTAAGGTGGATAATAAACATGCTGAAAAACAGGAGGATTACGACATCTTTTGGAGACAAAACCATCACCATAGCGGCCACCAGGGGTTGCCCCCAGGGAGGTGTTCTCTCTTCCTTATTATGGCTGATTATAATGGACCAATTACTTACCAGATTGAGGAATTTAGACTTCTCAAACAGTACCTATGCGGACAACCTAGTCTTGATAGTTAGGAGCGGATTCGCAAATACAGTAGGGGAAAGAATGCAACAAGCCCTAGAGCAAATACCATACTGCCAATGTAGTATAAATATTTTCGTTCGATTTTTTTTTAATGTGAGGGGTTCGAAACGATGCTGCCATCGTGCGTATTATTTAGTACTACAAAATTAAAGTTCAAAGTTTTAGTTGCGACTCAAAGCTACATCGCAATTTTTAAAGTTTGTGGTATGTACGTATGCATATTATGTTTTATTCAGAATTTTTTAATATAACGTCATGTAAGAAAGACAAAGACAATTATGTGAATATTTTTCAAAACCAACACTAATGTAATTATTGTTGGTTTTGATATTTTTTGTATTTGCTTTTATGTATTGAAATCGCTTCGTCGAACATTTGCTCTTGTCAACATAAACATTAACAAAAATGTTTGTATGGATTTTCTCGTAGATAGGATTTGGAAAATATTTTTTTACGCGAATCAACGATTTTTATATTTTTTGGTAAATTTTAATTTTCTTTTTGCAAATAATAAGGTAAATTTCTCGTGATTTCATAAATAAAATAAAAACAAAAACATATTGTTTCGGATTATTTGGTACAAACAAATAGTACAAAGCAAAATTAAATTAGTTTGATAAACTCCTTTTTTAAATTTTACTAGAAATATTTGTTACATAATTTGATGTGACCAAACTCAAAACATTTACATGTGATATAATAATTTTTATTGAAAGTTAACGGTTAAAACTGCAAGAAAGTAATTTAATTTGTTAATCGTTTAAAATGAAATTTCATTAAAGAAATTGTTAAGTAAACTATAAATTCTTATGTTTTGTGATTTAAAAAAATTGAAATTAATAAAGTATTCCTTTTGTTTATCAGTGTTTTCAATTAAAATAAAGTGGTTTAATTGAATTTAAAAGTGTTTTTTAAATGAATAATAATCGTGATTGTTGTGAATTAATATAAATACATTGATTTTAATTTTTTAATATACTTCGACTTAAATAGGTTAAATAAAACTGTTAGTGGCAAATTTGTATTACCTACTTGGGTATTTGCTACTTGGTATTTGCTACTTGCTTGTTATCAAATACATCGTTATATCCATATCAAAAATATTTATAAATAATTTTTTAAAGGTTTCAATTAAAGTTCACGTATTACTTACATATTATATGCCTAAACATACTTAATACAACAAATACCTATATATTAAATATTCAATATTGATTTAAAAAAAATTATTGTTTAAAATGCCTAGAACAAAAAAATGTATTATTCCGTCTTGTGATAGTACATCTTTGACGGATTCATTTATAACTTACCCCCAATTCGGAACCGACAAATTTTACTTTTGGAATAAATTAATTGATGTTGAGCCTGGTCGTGGAATATTTTTTATCTGTAGAAAACATTTTGCAAGAGAATCTTTTGGTTTACTAAACAAGAGATTAACTTTAGATGCAAAGCCAACTCTTCACTTGAAAGCAACATCACATTTCATATCGCCGAATTTCACACCAGGGGATATAGAAGCACCTTTTTTAAGTAAAAGTGGGCCATCAATTCTTAAAACTTATAGTAACAAAACTAAACTGTCGACCACACAAGAGAGTAATGACGAATTAATTGAAACTCACCATATACCAGCCGTAAAAACTTATTCGGGTCCTCGAGCTTTTGAAAAAGAGATCGATCGACAAAAATTACCTTTTGATGATGATCTAGTGTTCAAAACACCTGAGAAGACCAAAAAAAAATTATATGCAAAGCTTCACGATACCGTTCCATCTACAATATGCACTGAATGTGAAATTCAGATACACAAAGTTTATTTTTGGTGGAAAAAGTATTTTCAACTCAAAGCAAAGCTTAATAAAAATAAAACAACGACCATAATGAACAAAAAAAAAATGTACTATTACAATAAAAAATCTAAAACTCTAAAAGCATTTAACATTGAACAGGAAATTAACAAAATCGAAAATGTTAGCGACATTTCCAAAATTTTTTCTTTAATGGTTCTACAGCCACAATATCAACGCAAAATTTGGAAGGAAGAAGAGTGGGAAGTTGCATTGGCTCTTTACTTTAAGTCGCCTCAATTTTACATTTATTTAAAAGATTTGGGTTTTAGATTACCGGCACGAAGTTCAATTAATAATTGGGTGCCAATTGAAACTCTCGCATTTGGAATACACACCCAAAGTTTCAAAAATATTAAATTAAAATTTAAAGAAAATTGTAGGGAATTCCAAAATGAATGCGTTTTGGTGTTTGATGAAATTTATATCAAACCATCATTAGAATACAATATACAGACAGATGAAGTTGATGGGATAAGTACTGATAGTTCAATTCGATCCAGTGAAATTGGTAAACAAATTTGTGTATTTATGCTTAACATCTTGGAATGCTATTATCGCGCATGTATTAACAAATTCTGGTATAAAAAGTGACACCCTACTCGATTTTATTTACAAAATTCTGAACGTATGTCACGAGCATAGTTTATCGGTAAGAGCTTTGGTATGTGATCAAGGTTCAAACTAACTAACTCTAAAATTCTTATTTCGTTCACGAAGCCAACAAAATATATGGTTTTTACTGTACCCCTCATTTAATTAAGTCGGTACGCAATATTTTACTTGAGAACGATATTAAAACAACTGATGGGATAGTTAAATTTGAAATAGCAAAACAAATTTATAATATTGACAAAGTAAATACGTTAAAAATGTGCCCGAAACTTACTCTCAATCACATCGAACCGAATAACTTTGCAAAAATGAGAGTTTGTTATGCAACACAACTACTGTCTAATTCGGTTTCTGCTGCGATTGATTTTTGCATTGAAACAAATAAGTTTATTATTGACCAAATTACATCAGCAAGAGCCACTAAAAATTTTATTAAAAAAATTAATGATTTATTTGATTTTTTTAATTCCGATTCCCAGAAAAATCCTTCTGTCTCGCGTACATCCTTAATTGAGGACACAATATTTTTAGAAGATAGTAAAAAATATATCAAAAATATTGAGATAGTCAGAGGACCTAGCAAACGCAAAAAAACGTTTTATGCCTTCAAAGGCCTGTTGCAAAATATTAAAGCAATTCAAGAACTTGCCGAAGAAATGTTTGATCACTACAGTAGTCTTTGCCATATTTCAACCAGACGTTTAAACCAAGATATTCTTGAAAATATATTTAGCCTTGTCAGAGGGAAAGGTGGATATAATCGTAACCCGTCAAGTCAGCAATTTAACAGTGCTCTAAAGTTTATCATGAATAAAAAAATTATTTTACCTATGTAAAATGGCCGCCAAATATTCTAACTGCATAATGGATACAGAAATAGGGAATTATCAAGATACCACCATTATAAACTCTGAAATTGCTGACATAGAATTTAATAATGCAACTGAAATTAACCACAACGAGCCGGATACTGACGATGCTCCTTTGCCTAATATAAATTTGCTTGACAATCTTCAAACAGATAATGCCATTACTTACTTTGTTTCGTATGTTTGTAACAAAATGATTAAAAAGAAAGTTATGTTGTTGTTCCAAGAAAATAATATTAAGGCAAAATTTTTTGGGAAAACCTGGCAATTTCTGTGCAGCAAGTGACAAGTTTTTTGAAATTTGTAAAAAATCAATAGGTTTTTTTTCAACAAACATTTAAACAAAATATTAAGCTGCGAAACATTAAAAAATTTTACATCGATTCATGTAAAAAAATTACTAATGAGGACGATCCGTTCTGGTATTCCAGCGATAATCCTTGTGGCGAACACAGACTTAAGGCATTAGATTACCTTATTTTAATATTATTGCGCAAAAACTGCCAGTGGCTATTGGATGACAAAAAAAATATCAGTATAAACTGGATATTTTATCTACTAATCCAATACCAACTTAGTAAAACTATTTTAAATTTTTGTCTTATTTGTTTATAAATATTAATCATTATAATCATTTGTTTATTGATCTGAATTATTACTGAATTACTTTTAATTTTTATTTTTTTTTATTATTATATATTTTTATTCATTTTTCTCCTCATTGATTACAACCTTGACGTGGTTGAGGAGCTTGCACATAGTAATGATTTAGCTGGATCATTTCTGATCGACTCAGCTAAGGAGCAGTGGAACTAATGTAATCGAAAATTGAAATATTCATTCCATTAAGTATATCATTTTTTGTTAAATTAAAGAAATATCCCTTATAAATCATAAAGTTTCTTCAAAATTTTTATCAGTAACTAAAATAAAAAAATAAAGGATTAACAGTTTATTTTAATGATCATTTAAATGAAATGAAATTTAAAAGTAGGATCCCATTTCTGTTAAAAAATTTCATCAAAATATATTTGCACCAATAATGAGACACATTTGTTTCTTCCATTTATAATTATCATGACAGTTTTTTAACAAGTAAAAATTTGCCGATTATTAATTAGACTACGTCTTGTATTTAGGGTTTCTAAAACGGGAAAAAATGTGATCGAGAAATCCCAGGATTTCTCGGTTTTCGATTTATTTAGTTTATGTACTATTTTAACTCAATAACCGAGAAATCCCGGGATTTTAACTCAATAATCGAACAGGAATATTATATTATTTAAAGATATTAGATTGGTTTATGTGATAAGTAGCCCAGCTAGAACTAAGATTTCTCAAGTGGGCTCCCGGGATCCCGTTTTTGTCTCAAAAGTGTGACCGGGAAATACCGGGATGTATATTATTTTAACTACCAACAATTTTGACTAACTGAGTGTTGGCCTGTCTCTTATTTCCGATTGTCCTTTAGTTTATCAAATCAAATTCAGGCCGATTTGGAAGCAACTTGGTTATTTCTTAACCGATTACGATGAAATTTGCTAATAACCATTTTAGAATCCCATTTCCGTCGAATTTCATCATAATCGGTTAAGAAACGACCAAATTCCTTTCAAATTGGCCATATTCCAGAAATCGTTCTAAACTTCATTTTAGAATGCCATTTTCGCCGGACGTACCGAATATCATCACAATTGGTTAAGAAACGGCCGAGTTCTTCTTAACTTGCCATATTCCAGAACTTCTTCTAAATAGCATTTTAGAATCACACTTCCATCGTACAAATCGAATTTCTTTATAATCGGTTAATAAATACCCAAGTTCCTTCCTAATTGGCCATATTCTATAAAACTTCATCAAAAATTCATTTTAGCATCCCACTTGCATCGTGCGTGTTGAATTTCAACATAACCGTTAAAATTAATCACCAAGTTCCTTCCTAATGAGCCATATTCCGGAAAATCATGTAAAAATCATAATAGAATCTCATTTCCGCCATAAACGACCAAGTTCCTTCTGATTGGCCAAATTCCAGAGCTTCTTCTAAATGTCATTTTAGAATCTCATTTCCATCGCGCAAGCTAAATTTCATCATAATCGATTGAGAAATAACCATGTTTCTTCCTAATCTCCCTTAATTTGATTTAAAAATGATGGATATTGATGGATAAACTTCTATACGAAATATTCAAATTTTCTATACATTCGGATCTAAGGAATAATCGGAAATAAGAGATAGGACGATCAGCCTATTAAACCGAAGTTTTACTGTAATGTATTCCTATATGCGGTTATTGAATTAAAATAGTCCATAAACAAAAGGAAATCGAACATAATTTCCCGTTTTTTGAGATAAAAACGGGTCACAGGATATAATGCGAGAATAAATTCCTCAACATTCACCACAATAATTAGAGACTCAAAATTGTTCATGATACATAAAGCAAATCACTAACATAAAAAATTGATATTTACTTTTTGTATGATTACTTTGGAATATCAATAAATGTAGGATCAAAATATAGTGAAATAATATACATAATAGTGAATCTGTAATAACCGGCGAGTAGCCCATATTTCACTTGGTAAAATTATAAAAATTGTATTTTCAAAAAACATAAAAAATCGTTGATTCGCGTAAATAGTATATTGTGTAACGTGTAGGAAAAACGATATATTCCCGGACGAGTATGGAAGTTGCTGGGACGAGGCGTCAGCCGAGTTCCAGCAACCATAAGAGTCCGGGAATTATAGTTTTTCCACGAGTTGCACATACGATTTTTTCTCTAATCGGCAGTATATCAGATTATCCATTTTATTCATTATATTCTTTAAAATACGCAAAATTTTCCAATTTATATTTTCAATAGATTTCACTATCAAAGTTACCTTAGAATTATAACAATCGCGTGCGATTATACATTATATCATGTATTTCTTAAAAACAGATGATAATCAGTACTAGAAAGTATTCTCTGCCTAGGCAAGGAATACTTTCCAGTACTGTTTTTAGTAAGTTGCCTAGCAACGATGTAGTGTCGGGGAATACTTTGTTTTGCTGACAGATAACAAACCAGAAAACTGACGTATTTTATCCGATTTGAGAAAAAAAATATTTTCCAAATCCTATCTACGAGAAAATCCATACAAACATTTTTGTTAATGTTTATGTTGACAAGAGCAAATGTTCGACGAAGCGATTTCAATACATAAAAGCAAATACAAAAAATATCAAAACCAACAATAATTACATTAGTGTTGGTTTTGAAAAATATTCATATAATTGTCTTTGTCTTTCTTACATGACGTTATATTAAAAAATTCTGAATAAAACATATGCATACGTACATACCACAAACTTTAAAAATTGCGATGTAGCTTTGAGTCGCAACTAAAACTTTGAACTTTAATTTTGTAGTACTAAATAATACGCACGATGGCAGCATCGTTTCGAACCCCTCACATTAAAAAAAAATCGAACGAAAATATTTATACTACATTGGCAGTATGGTATTTGCCTAGAGGTAGTAAATGATTGGTGCATGGAGGTGGGCTTTACGGTAAAGCCTAACAAGATCAACTGCACTTTCTTTACTAACCGGAGGAAAACTGTCCTCCCGCCGATAGCCGTGGGGAGTTACGAGGTGGGGGGGGGGGGGGGGGTAACTCTCCAACTGTCGAAAGAGGTTAAATATCTGGGTGTCTACTTGATCAGAAATTGACATGGGATCCCCATTTAAATCATATTACAAACAAGGCCTACTTTACCTGCCAAAGAATGATTGGCAAAACGTGGGGACTGAGCCCACAAATGTTGGTCTCTTACGAGGATTCTCGAGCTCTTACCCCCTTTCTCTTCAGGGAAATTTCATTCTTCATTACAAAGAGTTTAGAAGAGAAAACGAAGAAATAATTTCACATATGGAGCAAAAATCGAGCCTAAACGTAAGTAACAGAGATTTACAATATTCAATAAAATAATTAGGTAGCCGTTTAGTGGTTGGGCGTCTATTGGAGCCCCCCTCCAGTAGATGCTATTTGAGTAGTAGACTACTCTACTAAAGTTGAGTAGATTAATATACCAGCTCCGTAACTTTCCAGTAGGGTGCGCATCACGTGAGCTTTTGAGCGTGATGGGTACAATTGTGTTAGGGGTAACCTGGTCACAATTCGCAAGTGTACGTGCTGCCTTCTCGGGGTAACCACTAGTAACTGAGCCATTTGGCACATTTTTGGCCATTTGGCACAGGCTAAAGTACGACGCTAAAGAAGAAACTCTTGACAAATAACCCTAATCTAAGTTGGAACAGCATATGCTGATGAATGAATGGCTAATAGGATAATCAGTCCAGGATACTAGGCACCCTCCAGTTTTATTTAGCCTTCCTGCAGTATAGCTGGGTGGCCTACAGGCGACTTACCATTTCCAGCAACTCGTAAGAAAAAAATCAAATCGGTAGACTGGGCGGGGGTAGAAATATACGGGAGTGGGATTACCCTCTCGAAGTCCTTATGTACCAATATTACTGCCTTTTTAGCAGAAGTGCATGCTATAGTAAACATCTAGGAGGGTTCGCAATGAGCCCAGATAGTATGTATCGCGTACCGGCCGGCAGTATTATCAAGTTCATTAAGAGCCTGACGGATAATTAAGCAGGGTCCAAGCACAAAAGATTTTTTAGGTCGCAGTGCGAGGTGGCTGAACGCCCAGATGGCCCTACAGTAAGAGTAACAGTAAGGGTAGGTAGCCGTTTTAATACGATTAGACATATTGTTTTGTTACTCGATCCGTTGTAAAAGTAAAGAAATCAGCTCTCATAGATTGAGAAAATATTAAGCCCGAATAAAATTAAGATGTGGGATAGGCTCTTCGAAAACACTTTTTCCGTAAAGTTACCATTTCTTGTTGAGTATCTGGTTAGAAAATGGAATCCTACAAATCAAACAAAATATTCGAAGAGTTGACCTTAGAAATCCGGTAAGAACTATGGTGCTACTGAATCAGCGAAGATAATAAGTGATTGAGTTTCTACTATTTCCTGAAAATGTATATTAAATTATGCTTTAGTCAATTAAAGATGTTGAATGTGTCTTTAATAAGATAAATAAAATTTTGTTTGTTGGGCGCATCTAAATTGCTTTCCAGGCTACCAAGAGCTCACGAGCTACCGGTTGAACAACACTTCAGATTTTTACTTTCAAATCATTTGTTTCCTGAGCGGGACAATAATAAAGATATGTATACGGAGCATTTAAGCTGAGTTTAGCTAGACCTTCCAAACATTTGTGAAATCGGCAACCTAAAATTATGTTATTTCTTCATTCTCCAATTCACAAGAAAATGTGCTGTAAGCGGTACCAATATTACAAATAAATACACTTTTTATTGGTAATGTTTCTGCTGTTTACAGAATATTTTCTTGTGAATATGGGAAATCGTTTTAGATCTCTCTTTAAAGGGTTTTTGTTTGCCATAATTATTCAGAACTTCTAGCAAAGATCAGCTTCCGTCACTTACATATCATTTCCTTATCACACTTAGTTTCCTGTTTTATTACATTAGATTTACGTACGAAATCCATTACATTACGATCCATTTTGAGAAAATGCGTCCATTTTAGACATAATCCACTTTTGACTTTTCCTGAGAAACTTTCAAACAAATTGCTTGAGGTATAAATTCTGGAAATGGGAAATTTGGGAGGAAAACGCAATGGGTGCTAATATTTTTCAAAAATCATTATTTTTTAGAATTCTCATCAAAGTGGGGAGCAAAAAAATATTAAAGTTTAGCGACTTGGCAACTACAAAATCAGAATTTTCTAGACACCAGTGCGATTACCTGTCAATGACCTGTCAAAGCCATCTTCTTTTTCCGTGCAGAAACTTAAAATATAAATCTTTTTTGTGAGTGTTGGCACGTCTGAACCTATTCTTGGGCGAATCAATTAAATATGTCAACCGAGTTCAGAACCGAGCATGCCAAATGATTTTAGATTTTAACACCTCCTCTAGCCTTGATTACCTTTCCTACAGGCGGAATGTGGGAGCATACTAATCTTCTTCTAATATTTTCAAGGTTTGTTGTCGGGGAAGTCTTATAAACTTGTGCCTAGCCTATTTCAGAAGTACAAACCCAATATTAAAAATAGAATCCTTGAAGATTGAACTCCACATCCCTTATCAATAATTCCGTGCTGCCATTATTCCTTTGGTAATGCTATATGTTATTGCATAATTTGTAAAGTCACTTTAAGCAACAAAAGCGCAAATATTTCAAAAAAAATTTAAAATATTATTAATGTTAAACCTGGCACCTACATTTCATTCTGTTCATCCGAGCATTTCCTTTTTTACCAGCAGTTTTGCAGTTTAAGGAATCTCCATCTGCTATCATCCTCATGACCATGTATCAAATAGTGTAACACGTAATGGCACCGATAATTACAACATTAATGATTTTTGGGAAGAATTTGAGTGCAACGCGAGAATCCTGAAATGGGGTATGTTGGTAAAATGTGTGCACTGTAAAAAAATATTAACGGATGTGATAAGTTAGTTCAGTTTTTAAAGGATGAAATCACTCAAGAATGATAGCACGAACGAATAAAACTTGGCAAAATTACATTGTGGCGATGCATGAGCTAGGGGCATTGGGGAAAATAAGTGTTATTGACATAATGCAGTACACTATAGGTATAGTAGGTGGGGCCGAATTTTGTTTTTTTTTTTTAATTTTTGACCGCCCCCCTCAGCCCACAAAAATTTTGTTTTTTACGTAACGTGGTAAATCGCATGCTCTGCGCATTCATATTAGTAATTTAGTAGTGTTATGGTTGTATTCGACAACACAAAATTCCCACCGACGAAATATCGTTTTTGATAGATCAAAGAAGCGAAAGAAAGATGGCTATCGGAAATATGGGTAAGGTTGCAACAGAAATATTGCGAAAATGAATGGCCCGGAAATCAAAAGAACTCGAAAGATCTGTGTTTGTAAGAGAACCAGAACAGTTTGATATTGCAGGTATAAGCAGAATCTAGGAAGTTTCGAGATTCGATTCATCTGAAAAGTCAATATCAAATGATGATGATGACAGTGGAAGTGATGCGGGCAAAGATTTCAAACAGGTACATACTTTGAAGAAAAGAAAATTGAACGAGACAATACAATATTCTACCCAAATGAGAATGTCCTTGCTGAAAACTGCAAAAGCTGCTGATCTTACAGGCGCTTCAAATAGAACGATTGCCAAGATTACAACAGCTGTTCTTGAAGATTTCAAGCTGGTTTCGGTACTTGATCCAAAATATGTTGTGGACAAAAACAAAATCCGACGAGAAATAAAACAAAAAACAGAAAACAAATACAGGCAAACGAACTTACAGGTATATTCAATATTTCTTTTAAATAAGGATACAACTTTAAAACAATATGTATTTTATAAACTCACTTTTATAACTTATGTTATAGATATAACAGCTCGTTCAATCAAAGGTGTTTATTTTGATCAGCAGTATCTTTATAAGATATATCACGCTGTGATTGTCCAGGGAAGTTATCTCAAGTATAAGATATATCGCGGTATCTTTATAAGATATATCCAGGGAAATTATCTCAAGCTAGATGGCTAACAACTGCCAACCGGCTGTTTAGAGTATATGTATCGACTACTGAACCATCAAATTCTTTTTAAACTCCTGCGGGCTTCGTAGTAAAAGTATATACACCCATGTGGTTTCAAATCAAACAAAATCCAATGTGCCAACATGATGCCAGATATTTGTGGAAGATGATTGAACTTTCTCGCCAGTTTCCAGTTTATGTCAGAGAAATAATTCACAAAGTGATTTCGACCAACGCCTACTTCGCACACCCGGAAAATTTGTTACTTGCGATGATTACAGATCCTGAAAATTGTAACATTAGGGAGCTGGGCATTAGAAGAATAGTCAAAGCTAGGCTAGAGAAGCAGCATGGAGTCCGTTTCTTTAAAATGCCTAAAATAAATTTCCAAGCACCAAGTTATATGGAAATGATTAATTGGCAAGAACTTCCTGTAACTGAGCCGCCACTTACCATGAGTATAAAGGATGAAGATTTACAGCTAATGTTGAGCTAGAAGAATGTTCCCGTTTTATTTATAGACCATTTTCCTTGTCACACACAAGCGGTTGAAAGATGCGTTAAATTGGTAATGGAAGCATCTTCCAAAGTATTTGGCGAGGAGTCGAAAGACGGACACATTCGGGCAAGGTTAGAAGCCAGAAAAAATTTACCTTCGTTTGAGAACAAAGGACAGTACTACTCTAGTGCTGAACAATGATTCCGATTATTTGTGTTATTAAGATATGTGAATTAAATTACTTTCAAAATATATAAATTAAATAAAAACTTTGGTTTTATTTCTTAATCCAACTTAAATTAAGCAAGCGGGACTCGGGATAAATAATTTGCTATACCATTAGGATTTCTTATATGTTAAGCCGCAAACTAAAAAAAAAATTGTAGGGGGTCAACTCTCAAACACCCATGTTTAGATTTCGAAAAAATATTTGTTTTCATCCTTTTCCAGCCCAGCCTACTATATAGACGACATTATTAATCAAAGCGTGAACAAAATAATGTTGTACGGAGCAGTTGATGTGAAGGATTTCAAATCGAAATTGAAATTACACGAGAAATTCAAAACCAAGCAGTCCTATGAAGTTTTATGGAGGGATGAAGCTAAACACACAACTCCATCAAACAATCACAATGAAATCCGAAGAAAACCAAGATGTTTTAGCTGCGGGGAAAAGGGACGTAATGGTAAAAATTGCAGAGCCGGCGTTAAATGTTTTAAGTGCAACAAGTTTGGGCATAGGTCACAGAATTGTAAAAAGTAGGATGCTACACGTTGCCTCAAAAATCTAATGAAACCTCAGCAGTTACAATCAAGCAGAATGAAACAAAATTGAACTATCGTATTTATAAAATCATTATGTTGAACGGGTTTGAAATTGAGTCATTGATCGATACTGGCAGTGATATTAACTACACTGGGTTCACCCTTTTAGCTTCACTTTGAGAATCAACCATTAAAATAATTGAATCTTTATGTTCTATTGCCACACTGGGTCATTTCGATAGATTTGTTTAAATTTACGGTAACTATTTTAATGTGAAAGGGTACGTGTTGAGTGAAGACCACCTCCCAAATTTGAATACGATTATTGACAAGTATGTTTTGAATAACGGATTCAATTAGATAAGAATCAAATAATAATTACTAAAACTAAAATTAAAATAATTTTAAATAATGGAAGCTCACATATACCAAAGCCCACATAGGCTAGCTCTAGTCGAAACGAGAATAGTGAGGAGTCAGATTAGCGAGTGGCCGAAATAGAAATTATTAAGCCAAGCTGCTCTGATTTAGCGAGTCCTATTGTACTCGTAAATAAAATAGACTGGTCAAAGAGATTAGGTGCGGATTTCAGAAAGCTGAATGAAAAGGTGATAATAGATCGCAATCCGCTACCAATTATTATAGATGAACAAATTGACAAAGTATTCAACGCGTTAGATTTAAAAAATGGGTTTTTCATATTCCTGTTAATCCGGAAAGTAAAAAGTTCACATCATTCGTAACACCAAACTACCAGTATGAGTTTCTACTAATGTCCTTTGGGTTGTGCACGGCATACCTGCCGTTTTTTCCAGATTTAAAAATGAAATTTTTCATCATTTCATTGCACAGCGCAAGATGCTGGTCTATATATAGACGATTTAATTATACCATCAGAAAATGTAAAATCCAACAATGAAATATTAAAAGAAGTATTAAACGTTTTTATGGAATGTGGGATACTTATCAAATGAGAAAAATGCGTCTTTCTAACGCGATAACGAAATCTCCCCAACCGAAACATGTCAAAAGCTTACAAAGTTTTTT
Organism: Tipula helvola; assembly: GCA_963556165.1. Classification (NCBI taxonomy): domain Eukaryota; kingdom Metazoa; phylum Arthropoda; class Insecta; order Diptera; family Tipulidae; genus Tipula; species Tipula helvola. The sequence goes on from OY744481.1 coordinate 55,189,660, forward strand.
GGGATTGACCAGTTATTATCGTATTATTATTGAAAATTATGCCGAAGTTCTCTGTAAAAGAAGAAAACGCGTTTGATAAGTTGGAAGTTAAATAATCATCACATCCTGTTTTATACATATTTAATCCGATAACGCGTCAAAATTTGGGTTTAAAACCCAATTGTACCATCCGGTACACTATTATAGTAAAAGAACAAATAAAGCCCAAGAAAACTAAGACAGTTAGCATTTGGAAGTGTTAGCTATTGTCAGTATCTTAAAACAATTTCATGTTTATTTATTCGGAATTATAGCTTCAACATAGTAACTGACTGTGCCGTATTTAAGGCTACTCCCAAAATAGTGGACGATGGCAGAGAATCTTAAAGCCAAACAAAAAATGTAATGATAAAAAGTCATTCAGACCCATAACCATACTCCTAACCATTTCGATAAAATTTGAAAAACTGCTTCGGAAGAGAATAAAGCCCATACTGGTGGATAGAAATCTAAATCATGCCCACCAGTTTGGTTTCAGAGAAAACCACTCGACGGTTGATCAAGGTCATAGAATCGCAGACATTATAGAATGTACAATGGAAACGAAAAAGATATGTTCAAGCGTTTTTCTGTATGTAGCAAACAAAATAATGAAATTCTGAGATCCTACAAAACTGACAGGCACTTCCGTATAAGATACGAAGAAGAATACTGGGACTTGGAGAAAATTTCAGGAGGAGTACTGCAAGGTAGCGTATTAGGCCCCACATTGTACCTTCTGTATACTCGGGACATATCACCAATGGAAGATTCAACCCCAGCAACTTATGCTCAGTGGCGTAACTATACACATGTTAGCCTCCTACCAGCAAAATTTTTCTTGGACCCCTGAAAATGCTTCTTGTATCTATGAACAAGTAAAGCTTTGAGTTAGAAACCTGTTTGTTCCTATTGTCCAGCTTCGCATTAATTAACAGTATCTGATATCGAGAATAGACATGATTTACATATTTCAATGGCCTCAAACAAAAGGAACATCTTGCAATTAACTCAATACTATGACAATTTTTAAATGTCTCGCTAAAGCATCTCAAATCGCAAATATAATTGAAATCTCAAAATTATCTCAAAAAGGAAATCTTATACGCACTAATCACTGCCTTGTAAAGTGTAAATACCCTGGACATTCTTGAATAATTTCGAATAACCTTGAAAATCGGAGAAATATCGAAATTTTGGCATAATCTTCAAAAATCTATTAAATATTACGATTTATATGTGTGGTTCAGCAAGCTCCCTGGACTCAAAGACAAGCGCAGAACATTACTATTACTATACAAAAGGTTTCACGAAAATCTTTAGAAATGTCGAATAATCCGAGAAATGTCGAAAAACTTAAGAAATCTAGAATAAATTACTCTAGAAAAATTCAAATAATTTCTATATTATGTGAATCTTGATAAATCTCGAACAATTTCAATAATCAAGAATCAAAAGGTGAAATCCAAGACAAGGGGATATGAAATCGGGAAGCGACGAGAATTTCCTAAATCAGGAGAACTAATTGTAAAATTATTTTGGAATCCATATTCTTTATTTATATTTAAAATAATTTTACAAAATAAACCGATTTTATCGGATTTACCTTTAAATTTAATTTTTGTAATCAAAAGGATTCGGTAAATGAGAAACTAAAAGTCGGACGAACGCTTACTCATTTAAAGACTGACTGGTTTGGTTCAAGTATTCGTTGATCCCCTTTCTAAAGACAAAGGCGCTCCTAATTAGGTAAAACCAGAAATTGTTTTCAGTCGCGATTAGGTATTTTTCTATAAGAAGAAAGCAGTAAAATCGATTTCGTAGCAAATTTTCTATGGAGTCAGATTACGTGTAATTATTCTGAAATTCATTCACCTTCAGCAACCGGAAAAAAATTATTGAGCCTGCCTCAAGAAAATATTTAATAGCACCAGGAAAGATTTCATCTTTCTTTACTACCGTCTTCGCTTAAAAACTTCCTAGAAATGTTCGGTTTTCAGCTTAATCTGAGCTACCATCTATCAAATACCCCCGACAGACACAAACAAGCTAAACGCGAATATGAGATTATGTAGTTATTTTGTTTAGTCTGTCACAACACGATTATAAAGCTTTCAGGATTACTGAGCTTCATAATTTGATTGTGGTAATCTTATTAGTTGTGCAAACTACTGAAGTGAAATTCTTCCCAAATAACAAAAAATATGTATGGGTTTGTACAAATTGCATTCATTCAGGCGATATTTTGTGCAACAAAAGTTGCATATAAATCCCAAAAAAGTTGCTTATAAAATAAGAATCACAAAAAAATTAATATTAGGGTTGGCTAAATGCCAACAACCCTATAGGCTTTGAAATAAAAATGCCAAATGGTCGCTAACAGGCAATATAAGTATGTATGATGCACCAAGTTTCAACGAAAAATTTGTTCAACAAAAATCAAAAGATTCATATACGATAAGGGCTTCTGAAATACCTACTGTTTAGGTTTTGTATTAAAAACCTCTTCAACAAAAATCAAAAAACCAAAATGTGAATATGGTTTCTAGGATATCTGTCGCATTGACTTTGTCCTGGGAATTTCAAATGGACTCCCAAGTGCAACATTTTCAAAGCATGCGGCATGGGAATTTGTTGCAGAAATGCAAATTATTTGCGTGGAAATATTAAACCATTTGGGAACGCATTCATATTGCTTACTGGAGATTTCAGCTGTAATTCCTCGATCAATACCAGCGGACGAAATAAATGCTTGCCTGAAATACTCTACTTTGTGGCGACACGTGAAGACGCAGAAATTAACTATAAATATGCTTGTCCAGCTGCAAAACGATCGATCAGCTGAAAAATTCTCACATCAATTGCTGGAAATTGGGAACGGAAAGGTGCCAGTTGATCTGACCGCAGGACGAATTTCATTGCCTCATAACTTCTGAAATTTACTGACGTCAAAAGAATTAATGGCTGAAAAAGCATTTCCCAATATTCAGATCAATTATAAGAATCACGGTTGTCTCAGTAAACGAGCTATTCTTGCCGTCAAGAACAAAGACGTCTACGAACTTAACAATGTTATAATTCAAAACGAAACAGTCTTGTCGAAGCAAATAAAGCGGTTAATTATCCATTAGAACTTTTGAATTCACTGGATCTGCCAGGGATGCCACCGCACGTACTGCAATTGAAAAACGCCATGCCAATTTACATGTTGCGAAATATCAACCAGCCAAAGCTTTGCAACGGCACACGGTTTGCCGTAAAAAAATTAATAATCATCGTCGTAGAAGCAACAATCTGGACAGGACCATTCAAAGGTGGAGATGTTCTCATTCCTCGCATTCCTATGATTCAAACGGATATGCCATTTCAATTTAAGAGGTTGAATTCCCAATTCGATTGGCGTTTACGCAATCACCATCAACAAAGCTCAGGGCCAATCTTTAGAATTGTGCGGTTTAGAGATTGCTTCTCAATTGGACAATTATACGTTGCGTGTTCCAGAGACGGCAAACCGACATGCTGCAACATTCCGTATACATATTGCCTTTTTTCATATCGCCGACAACAGGGATCCCCCGTTTGATTTTTTTTATACAAAACCTAAACAGTAGGTATTTCAGAAGCCCTTATCGTATATGAATCTTTTGACTTTTGTTGAACAAATTTTTCGTTGAAACTTGGTGCATCATACATACATATATTGCCTGTTAGCGACCATTTGGCATTTTTATTTCAAAGCCCAAAGGCTTGTCGGCATTTAGCCAACCCTAATATTAATTTTTTTGTAATTCTTATTTTATAAGCAACTTTTTTGGGATTTATATGCAACTTTTGTTGCACAAAATATCGCCTGAATGAATGCAATTTGTACAAACACATACATACATATTTTTTCTTATTTGGGAAGAATTTCACTTCGTTGATAATCTTTGTGTCTACCAATGGTATAATCTTGACTTTGAAGTAATATTTAAACGCTTGATAAATCTCGTGGGCTCCAACAACCGTGGGCCCCCGCGCTGCGGGTGCTGCGGGTACCTAGTTACAGCACTGCTTATGATGATGATACACAATTTTGGCATTCGCGAATAATGGTAGTAGAAGTTGAAACTAAACTTTAAGCATCAATAAATACTGTCAGCAACTGGATAAAAAAATGTAGAATCAAACTCAATGAAACCAAATCTGTGAATGTGAATTTTACTAATAAAACCAATTGTGACAGAATCCCAAATATAATCAAGTTACACTAACCAAGTTACTTATGCGAATAAGGCGAAATGTCTACCTATATATGACGCTAGATGCCAAGTTAAAATGGAAAGAACATGTCAAAAAGACAAAGGAGGAGTTGAACATTCAGTATAAGAAAATTGACTGGCTCATAGGTATGTAGATGCTCTGAACTGCTTTTATGTATGGATCATAATAAATTGCTTATGTACCGGTAAATTTTGAAGCCAGTATGGATTACGGTATACAACTTTGGGGCTGTACCAAGAAAACGAATGTCAAGATGATACAGACATTCCAAAACAAAGTACTGTGGAACATTGTAAATGCCCAATGGGTATATTAAAAATGAAAATATCCACCGAGACTTTAAGATGAGTACATCTATGAGGTTATTGCCGATTATGCACTCAAGCATGAATCACGTCTCCGACAGCATGAAAAATAGAGATATTTCGTATACTGCAGTACTTCTCAAACTGTGGACCACGGCCCCTAGAGAGCTGTTACCAGGGAGCCTTAAAATCTCCTTAAAAGCCTTAATATCTCTAATAAACCGCACAATTTCCTCGCACACAAATCTCTGAATCTGCCTATTGTTATCTGATGAGTATATGAATCCACAATAACGAGGATTTTGGTAGCTAAGTTCATATTCTACAACGAACATGAACAGAAATTCCAGATCGCAACTCTTGATCTGCGAGACAAAAACATCATGGTTAAAATTGAGGCCTTTTATGAAGTAACAATATTTTTAAATCATAGGTCGATATCCGAAGTAATTTCTCGAAAATTTAGGAGCTAAATTTAAAGTAAAAACTATAGGAATTTAGATCTATGAAAATTTGCGACATTGGATATTGAAAATGTACGTATTTATGCGGTGTGCCTAATGCTGTAGACAGACTCAAACCGAATAATCGCGAATTCTAGATTATTAAACGATTTTTGCATGTCTGTCATTACACGATTTTCACAAAAACCGGATTATTTCGTTTTCACAACACGATTTTTGACAATCGGGATAAATGAAAATCGCGATTAAATTAAATTGTTGACTAGTTCGTACCAGTCGTTTATAGATGGCATAAGAGTCAATAAGACAATCTGTGCCTGACTTTTCATTATTCTAAATTTCAACTTTGGGAACGTCAACCGAATTATTATTTGTATTTCACGGAAATAACTAGGAATACTGCTTGAATTTTCGTTCCTTTTCATTTTGGTTCACGCGCAAGTTGATTTACAATGTTAATTTGTTTTTTTTTTTTTAATTTCTCAATATTTCGTACACAAATTTATCTACAAAATATTAAATTAATTTATTGGCGCTATAAGAACATCTAAAGATTTGCAAAATCGTTAATCAGTTCGAAAAAACGGATAGAATATTTTAGCGCTGGTAAACTAAAGAAGATATCTTTGTTCGGCCCAAAAGTCTCTCCAATCCGTGTTGCCAGAAAGTTTAAATTAAAATCTTATGTACAAAAATATTTTTCGCCTATTGGGGCCCATATCATAATTTCCGTCGCAAAACAATTTTTATCCGATTTCACAAATGGATCGCCAAACACGATATAGCTTTCTACCATTTATGCGATAGTCGGAAAAATACCGTCAGCAAATTATAGACGAACATTGTTTCGATTGTTTGTCGTTTCTTATGGTTACTAGTATTAATTGCCTTATAGAACTGAACATAAACTGAGAGAATCGGATTTGTCCCTTAAAATTGTTGTTCGGTTGCTACCTGAACCGTATTTTAATTTTCTTGAGTGACCAAAAATGAATCGATTAAAAATTAAACATTTTGATTCAAAATGAGTGGTTAAACATAATATTATTGGTGAAATATTGTATTGTATAAATTTATGTGAAAGAGTGACTTACGGAGCGCATCTAAACGAAATTAATTTTCATTATAAAGAATAACCTATTAAACACAAAAATTGTTTAATTACCATTAGTTGTGACCTACCTAGCCGAATACTCGTTACTCCCCGTATAGTGTCTGTATAAATTTGGTATGGACCTTCACCTCATTTGGTACTTGATACATCGAGTAAAAAACTACTTTACCAATATCATACGCTTACAATTACGACTCGATTACATTTGGCCAGATGAAGACAGAGTGGTGATACATATTTTAGAAACGTTTTGAAGCATAAGGCTGGTTCTGTAATTTGTACAATATTTCCATAAAAGATTTATGTCGTGGTTAAATTGCGCTAAAATAAATTATCAATAATAATGGTGAACAAACTGAATTTATTACTAATCAGCGTTAATATTCTACAAAACACTGTGCAAATTTAAATTTTGCAAAACGCATATTAATCCAAGCACCCTTTCTATAAATGACAACTAAATTGAAAAGTAACCTCATGAGGAGACTTTTCGTTGGCCGCCTGGTGATGAATAGTGTAATGTTGTTTTGAAATGAAAAGTCGAAAATTGATTCAAAAAAATCGAATCGATTTAAAAAATTACTCGTATTTTAATTTAATTTGAAATTTCAAATGGCAGCTTGTCAAATTTGGCTTCAAAAATTTCAATTTTGTTGAATTGTATATCAGGCTAGTGTTGCTCCAAATCGAAAATTCCAGGATTCTAATGCCGAGTTTTTTGTAGCGAATCTAATACTGATAAAATGAAGAAAAATTTTTGTAGCGAATCTAATACTGATAAAATGACTTCTAAAAATGAAGAAAAAAAGTTTGTGCATCAAATCACTAATCCAAATAGGAAAAATTCTGACTATTTGTTGGTAAATTACGGTTATTATAATTAAAAAATTACCGAAAACCGGTTATCAAAGTTCGGTAATTTTCGAATGCCTATAGGACCAAAAAAAACTTTGACTACTATCATCTACTGAGAAGTAACTCGCCATAAATAAAATTTCAAATTTTGGATATAAAATTGCTAACTCTGAATTTTGTAGAGAAAATTTAATTTTTTTAATGTTTCAATTATTTCCAGAATTTTCAAATTTCGATAATTCAGAAGAATTAACTCCAAATTTGGTCTTAAATACCTAAGTAAAAACCATTTGACTCTAAAATTAAAAACGAAGCAAATTCGGGTCGGGTATCCAGATTAGTCAGCTCAAAAATGTTTAGCTTTAACCTTATAGTTAGTCATTTCATTATCTGTTCTGCTCCAAACTCATATGTCTAGTTAAAATATTTAGTACCGGAGTTTTTACAGAAGCATCCAATTTTTAGTAGTTCCTTATGCTGTATATTTTCTAGAATCCTACAAATCGGAAGAAGATGAAGCTGAAGGAATATTTTGGGTTGGTAGAACATTTTTTTAATTGCGGAATAGGGATATGAATTACAACTGATAGTATCCCAGCAGCGCTGAACATCTCAGATCATTGAACAAGAATGCCGAAAATTCTTAGTTGTAAATTCATTATTATTGAATAAAATTATTGGGGTCCCTGGATTTCATTTCTCTGATTTCGGGGGCCGCAGTATGAAAATGTTTGAGAAGCACTGGTATACTGGATGGCAGTAAGACGTCAGTTGTATGTAATATGGAATAAATAATAAAAAACATAGACTATAAATTATATTTTATCAGTGTATCAAATAATAATATTTTTTAAATTAAGATTTATGCACCAACTTAAATTAAGGTTTAGTGAAAATCAAAGAATACTTAATAGAAATTGGTTTAATAAACCCTTTCCACCACTATGTACCATTGCATTTGACTTGCCAATGGATACCTTTAATAATAGCTATGTTTCAATGACTCACTAGTATCTAGATTTTAAACATCCCCTAATGGTTTTGTCATATTGATTTAGAATCAAAAACTAACCGAAATAAAATACAACATCTACCCTCAAAATACAAACATAACTTACCCAAAGAAATAATTTCCATCATCAACATTCGCACCAGTCACCACGCCATTTACAATATTGTGATTTTGATTATTATTGCTGTATTGTTGTAAATATGATGGACCCATTTTAACTGTCTGATTAATGTTACGATAATATTTTGTTATTCTTGGTTGATCGGTGGTTGCTGGTGGTGTCAATGAAATGAATGCTGATAAAATATTATCGTAGCGTAACGAGTGTTTGTCATAAAATAAATTACAAATTTCAATAATCATTGTTATACGAGAACAAAAATTCTCGAACTCGTGTGCACACCAAAAAAAAAAAAACACTATCAAAATTTACTATTATTGGTTCTACGACTATTGGAGCACTTTTATTATGGTTATTTTTATGTGATATCGGTTATAAACACTAAACTTTTTTTTTTTTTTGTGTTATATCGTAATGACACTTTTAAACTGGAGAGAGACTATCGTTCGATTTAATAAATGTTCGTTGGAGAATAATGATAGTCACTGCTTGTGTCGAAAAAAGTATTTTTTTTGCAATATAATCGACTGGGAGAGTTTTTAAACTAAAATTAAATTTTATTGGACGTATGGTGAACTAATGAAATGAAAATACTTGTTATGAAAAATCATTGATTTTTCATATATAAAGTATAATAATCTGTGAAATCTTAGGAATGTTGGAAAATAGGGAAAATACTGTTTTTCAATAATATTGTACAATATAATATACTACACATTATGTACGTGGTAGTGTATAAAGAGCATTAGTCTTAATTATAGTCTATAGAAATATTAAATAAACTTTACTAAGTAGTTTCTAGTAAAGTCGACCGATAATTTATCCTATTGCGTTCTAAATTTAATTTTGCACTTAGGCCAACATAATAGAAAATCATCGGGTATAGTTTTTTTTGTACTGAGTTAAGTTTTTTTGGTCAATCGAAAACTACATTAATATAACTTCAGTAACATTTTTGACATAATGACGCACAATTTTTTGTAAGCTAATCGACACTGAATGTATTTTCATTTTAACTTTTAATTTATATGAATTTAGTATTCCGAAAATTGTAAGAGCATTAATCCATCAGTTCGATGACAAGCCTATCATTGAGAAAATCAATCCTGGACTGGCGACTGGACTGATTGTATCACAATTTACCCTCTACTCTATATTAACTCTATATTTCTTCTGTTCCTATGTAATTTAAATAATTATAGCGCCAGTATCAATATGAATTCATCTTGATATTGTTTATGGAGTTAAATATGCAATGCCAAATCGAATGGCATACCGGCGGTTTCCGGAAAAGAAACATCTCGGTCATCCTAGGGCCAAATCGCTTTCATTTGTATGAAATTTCAGTGCTATGCTAATTACTTCGGTCTAAAAAGACCAAAGTATTGAAATCCTGTCAAAAATGACGAAAAATTTTGTTGGTACAAAACAACTTTTCTCGACGTTTTGAAAGTTCCAGAGTCTGTAAAATCAAAAAAAAAATGTCCGTCTGTCTGTCTGATGTCTGGATGTCTGTACCCATGGTATCTCGAGAACGGCTTGTCTGATTTGGAATTTTTTTTTCGCCAATCTGTTTCTATGGTCAAAGCGGAAATTTGAAAAGCTTTTGGAGACTGTAAGTCAAAAGGGTGGGGTACCTACCATACAAATTGACCCAAAAGTCAATTGTGGGTTGAGTTGATGTTGAGTTGGAATTGGATTAGAATGTAGTGAGCAGTTAACCAATTTTTTTATATGCTGGTTTGAGGATTGAGTTTGGCGTAGAGTTTGTGGTTGAGTTGACGGTTGAGTTGGGTTCCGTTTGCGGATTGAATTAGGGCTGAGTTGGAGTTGGATTAAGGTATAGTGAGCAGTTAAAATTGATTTGTGATTTTTTTTATAAAAATTTTATTAGGATTCTATATCTTATCTGATTTTGATGAAACTCAACATTTCTAATGGAAATGGGATTCTAAATGATTTTTACACGAAGTTCTGGAATATGGCGAAATGGGATGGAACTTGGATATTCCTTAACACAATATGATAAAATTTCACTTGTTCATTGAAAATGAGATTCTAAAATGATATTCAGATGAAGTTCTGGAATATGGCTAATTAAGGAAGAATTTTTCTATTTCTTAACGGATTTTAGTGAAATTTGACATCTGCAATGGACATGGGATTCTAAATTAATTTTTTTTTTTTTTTTTTTTTTTATTTAGTTCAAAATCACTTTAAAAGTCTAAAAGACTGTAATCAAGTGATAAATTTACATATTTTTTATAACATACAGTAATGATTCATTATTTTAGGTATTCTAATTACATGTTGAAATTCTTAATTGAAACAAATGAAACTTTGAATATAGCAATTCAATATAATAATTTACATACTTATGTATATAATACCGTGATACCGGTAAAAAAAAGAAAAACAAAATGAATGAAAAATGATTGCAATGACGAATTTTAATAAACCTATAGCGCATTAAGACAGACGGTATCCTATAGACCAATTCCAACGCACGGTATTCAGAGAATTCAGACGATAAATCGCGACCTTAAAATAAAATGTTTTACCATTCCTCACCCCAATTTGCTGCATTGTTCATACATATTGTTCTTATTCAAGTTAAAAAAAAAAAAAAAAAACAACAATGAAAAGATACAAGATTAGCTATCCGTATGTTGACTCATAAGTTAGTAACCATTTCTGAAATAAATGTTCTTTCAAGATTATTTTATATTTCCGCAAATTATTTTCAGTTTTGATACCCTCTGGGAGATCATTGTACAGAATAAGCCCTTTATAAAAAGGATTTTTTTGTGATCGGACTGTTTCAACAGTGTTGATATAATAGTTATTATTTTTGCTTTGTCTGGTTCCGTATGTGTGGATATTACTTATAGAAGTAAAATTCACATTACACTTAGCCATACCTAGCTGTACTTTTTTAATGAATACAAGTAGTTCAAAGTTCCCCAATACATCTACCGGAAGGATAAATGACGAATAAATAGACTTGGTGCGTGTCAAGAGCGGTAACAATTTAATCGTCTTAATGATTTTATTTTGCAAAATCCTAATAGTAGTAAGGTTGGTTGGAGCTGCAGTAGTCCACAAGAGACTCATATAACTGAGTCTGGAATGAACGTATGCAAAATATATTAACCAGCGAGCTTTTTCATCCAAAACATTTTTAAGTCGCCTTAATGCAAATGCATAGGGCCATATGATTTTTGTGATCTTATTAATATGTTCTTTCCAAAGCAGCGAATCATCAATGATAATTCCTAGGTAACATAATGAACTCACTTGGTTAATTGTTTGGTTATTAACTTCTATGAATGATGGAAAATCTGCTGGAAGCTGACGGTTTTGAATTATTATGTAGTTCGTTTTTGAAAAATTTATTGACATTTTGTTTGCTGACAGCCAGTTTTCAATAGCTAAGATATCTTCAATCATTTGCTCAATTAATTGGAATGGATCTTTGGATTTAAATATCAACATTGAATTGTCAGCGTACATTATTAGTTTTCCATTCAACGTAAGGGTAAAAATATCTTTGATAAAAAAATTGAATGCAATCGGGCCGAAAATAGAACCTTGAGGAACACCTGAACGGATAAGTAAGTTAAGGCGTTCCACACCATCCACTACCGTATGTTGTACTCGATTTGTTAAATAAGAAGATAACAATTTAATGGTGTTAGTAGTGGGATTTAGCTTTTTAAATTTAGAAATCAGAATACTATGTGAGATTGTGTCGAATGCCTTTTTTAAATCTATTGACAAAACTGCTACAAAGTATTTATCCTCAAGCCCTATCAAAATTTCATTAACGATAGCCGCCGCCGCTGATTGTGTACTGGAATTATTAATGAACCCAAACTGATTTGGATTTATGACACTATTCTCCAGAAAATAAAGCTTAAGTCGGTTGGTAATGACCTTTTCAAAGATCTTAGAAAGGGAATTTAGTACAGATATCGGTCGGTAGTTATTAGTTTATTACCCGATTTATAAACTGGAAACACCTTGCTAACCTTAAGGCAATCTGGAAACTCTCCTTTTAGTATAGCATCATTTATTAAGCTTACCAAGTTATGCGTTAAAAAGTTAGCACAATAAGTAACAAATCTTGTTGATATACCATCGTACCCTGTTGCTGCCGATTGTCTAAGACTATATATTATATTTGATATTTCTATGTCATTGGTCAAGAGTATATCCAATGGAGGTAGATTCTCATATAAGTGCTCCAAATATATAGAGAAGTGCATGGATACGTTATTCGGGATAACTAAGTTTGCGATATTAACAAAATGTTGATTTAATAAATTAGCTATTTCAAGGGAATTATTGATTATCTGATCATTACCGTCAAGCATTGCGATAAAGTTACCACTTATTTGATCCTCTCCCCTGTTAAAAATCATGTTATTAAGAATAGACCAAGTCTTTTTGGAATTGCTGATTGAGCTTTGCAATAGGTTTTCATATTGATTAGACTTGAGATCTCGTTTAGAATATACTACTTTGTTCCGGAAATACTTGTATTATGTGTATCGAATGAAATTTGTGATTCCCAAATTTATATTATCTCATAGATTACTACACAAAAGAAAAAAACTGGTACCGTTATTTTGTAGAAAAACAATTTAAAAAAACGAATAAACGTCAAATTGGGCATTTGTTTTATTTGTTTCGAAATGGACGCATCATAAGGAGAAAAATGTGATTTAATAATTAGATTGTGCAATGATCATCCCGAGTATACCAATAAAAAAATTGCTAAATTGGCCGGTGTTTCCAATAATACGGTAACAAATGTAAAAAAAAATGTCAAATCAATCTTTCTGTGTCACGCAAGCCCGGCTCCGGAGAAAAATCAGGTGCTCCAAATAAAATGTTGGATCAGAAAATTGTAAGAGTCATTTCGGATTTGGCCAGAAAAACCAAAACAACCAAATCGATTGTGGAACGAGCTAAAACCAGAAATAATCTACGGACATACAAGAAGTCAAAAATCCCCAAAAGAAGTGTTGAACTATTTAATAGAGGGATCGATCGAGCAAAGAAACAAAACAAATGGTTGAACGAAAGAAAAGATTCTTGTTTCGTAATGAACGACGAGACCTACGTCAAAATGGATTTCTTGACACTTCCAGGTCCCCAATATTACATCAAAAAGAAAGGTAAAGAACTGGCCGGAGCAATTACTACCATAGCTGTTGAAAAATTTGGCAAAAAAACATATGGTTTGGCAAACAGTTTGCCAATGCAGCTTAAGATCACATCCATACATAATAAATGGGATTATGAAAAGGTGAATGTTCGCCGTAAATTGAACAAAAAGTTTGAATGAATACGATTATTTAAAAACTGTACAATATGTGCAATAGAACAAGAACAGAAAAATAATGATTATACCGGGTGTTTCTTTTAACGCATTGACTCGTACTGTACACAATTGTGTACATACACTTTAAACATATATTTTGGGATTCAATGCACTAATAATGGATTTTTTAAGTGTTAATTTGTTGGCTCTTAGTCTTAAGCTACCAAAAAAGGTTACTTAGCGCGAAAAATATTATAAAATTTCAGAATTACTCAGATACTTAAGCAAAACAACAAGCGTTTTAAAATAAATGACGAGTCAAAGGGTTAAACTGAGACGATCAAATATCTCGAAAAATAGACACTCTACGGAAAAATGTCCATAATCAAAATTTAATCATACCGCGGGGGAAATACATTAGTGCAAAAAAATAGTCCCTCACCCCCCGCTTTGTAGGTGGGGTGGGGGTAACTTTTAAACTAAGATAGGAAGCCATATTTTTTATTGCAGATACGGATTCTACGACTAAAAGTACGTATGATTTGAATGAAATATTTTGTTCGGTTCATGATAGATGGCGTTGTAATCGACGAAATTCAATTTTTTCAATTTCTTCTTCTTATAACACACGCATTCGATTCTGCAATACGTTTGAAATAAAAAACATCACGTTTTCATTGGAAATACTCGAAATTCGTCATCAAAACAATTTATTCAGTTTTGTAAATCACAATTAACGTTTGTGTTATTTCTTATCTTCATGTTTTTCGTAATTGTAAAATAAACGATAAAATACTTTAGAATGGACCGTTTAACTGTGCCAGAGAAAATTGAAATGGTTCTGGTTTATGGAGAAGCTGGCAGAAATCTTGAAAATGCTGTTGCTATTTACGCTCAACGTTTTCCGGATAGGATTCGTTCACGTGCTTCATTTGGCCGTACTATCAAACAATTTATTGCTGATGGAAATGTTCAATCGAAAAAGAGGACCCGTAGAGCAACAGTCACAGGAGAAAATAATGAAATTACTGTATTGGCTGCAGCGACTCATAATCCTCATGTTAGTACACGAGAAATAGTTCGCGATTCCGGATTGTCCCTCACCAGTGTTTGGAGAATTTTAAAACGGCACAAGTATCATCCATATCATGTGTCTTTACACCAAGATCTTCATGGCGCTGATTTCCAAAATCGGGTAACTTTTTGTCAATGGGCACGTGAACAAATACAACAAAACCCCAATTTTTTTTCGTTGCGTAATGTTCTCTGACGAATCGTCTTTTACAAACCATGGAACGGTTAATCGACACAACATGCATTATTGGGGTGTTGAAAATCCACACTGGCTTCGCCAAGTTGAACATCAGCGCCCTTGGACTGTCAACGTGTGGTGTGGAATAATTGGCAACCAACTCATCGGCCCCCATATTATTGAAGGTAACTTGAATGGTCAAATGTACCGAAACTTTTTGGAAAATGAACTGCCAATATTACTTGAAAATTTGAACTTAGAATTGAGACGAAACATGTGGTTTCAACATGATGGTTGTCCTGCACACTATTCGTTGGTAGCACGTGAGGTACTTGATCGTGATTTCAATGGTCGCTGGATCGGTAGAGCTGGTCCGATAAATTGGCCCGCCAGATCACCAGATCTTACTTCGCCAGATTTCTTTTTGTGGGGCTATCTCAAAGACAAAGTTTACAAACAAGAACCAACAACACGTGAGAACATGATTGAGCGAATCAGAAATGCGTGTGCTGAAATTCAACCAAACACACTTCTCAGTTGTGTACAATCATTGAAAATGCGTATTAATAAGTGCATTGAAGTCGCAGGCCATCATTTTGAACACTTATTTTAAGCTAAAATTATTTTATTCACCTGCCATTTACATTAATAAATTGTTTTGATGACGAATTTCGAGTATTTCCAATGAAAACGTGATGTTTTTTATTTCAAACGTATTGCAGAATTGAATGCGTGTGTTATAAGAAGAAGAAATTGAAAAAATTGAATTTCGTCGATTACAACGCCATCTATCATGAACCGAACAAAATATTTCATTCAAATCATACGTACTTTTAGTCGTAGAATCCGTATCTGCAATAAAAAATATGGCTTCCTATCTTAGTTTAAAAGTTACCCCCGCCCCATCTACAAAGCGGGGGGTGGGGGACTATTTTTTTGCACTAATGTATTTCCCCGGCGGTATGATTAAATTTTGATTATGGACATTTTTTCCGTAGAGTGGCTATTTTTCGAGATATTTGATCGTCTCAGTTTAAAAGAAACACCCGGTATATTGCCGTTTAGTTTTAATTCTTCATGTACAAATCACAAATTTCATTCGGTACACATAATATCTATCTAAATAATAAATGTTGCTTGGATATTTTTGTTTTAGGGAATAAAATAATTTTTTTAATTTAACTATATCTAAAAATTCTTTTGTTATCCAATTTTTAGAAAATGATTTCCTGCGAATAATTTTAGTATTACTTTTAATTAGTCTGGACAATCTGTCAATTAGCTCTAGAAAGTTGTTGGAATATATAATATTAGATGACAGATTCTCAAAGACATTTTTATAATTGGTTACTTTAAAACTCAATCTAGTTTTACTAGGTTTAGAAATATTATCCGATTTGTCAATTACTATTATTCTATGATCAAATGGGACAACATCAAATAGGGTTATGGAAAACTGAGCCGTTAGTATATCAGTAATGATATGGTCCAGAATTGACGGAGATTCAGAAAAACGGGTAAAAAATTCTTGATCTAAACTATTAAGATAAATAAATCCATTAACTGAGGTTACTGATCTAAGCATTTGAGTTTTAATATCAGTAATGTCATGAAGGTTAATATTAAAATCACCAAGTATTAACGACTTGGGATTCTTAATGATTAAGCTTTCGAAGTTGTCAAAAAATACATCGTTTGGTGTATTTTTAGATCGATATACTCCAATAACCTTAGTTTTAATCAGCGGTAAATCTATAATCAAAAAGCTAGAGCTACTTACATCACGTTTTTCTATCTCGATTGACAAAATGGAATTCGAGACATATACAGCAACTCCGCCTGTATGGTGGTACGATAGTATGATGATATGATAGTATGATAATATTATAATATGATGGTGTGATGGTATGACGGTATGGTGGATTGATGGGAAGATATACATCATGGTGTAAGGGTTCGACTTTACTATAGTACGGTGGTATGGGTGTATGGCGGTTTAATGATATAGTCTCATGATGGTATGATATTATGGAATAATGATATGGTGGAATGATTGTTTAAGGTTGTGATGGGTGTCGTACGCCGAGGATAGAGAGTTGAGATTTGGTTCCAGCTAAGTTGAATTGAAGTGAGTTAGGATTTAGTTAGCTTGTATGGCTAAGTATGTATAGTTCTGTTGGGGGATTATTTAAGGTTTGATTTGGAGTTAGGTTAGGGTTTGGTGGTTAATTTGGTGATTGCGTTTAGGATTGTGTTGCGATTAAGATGGAGGTTGAGTTGTAAATTCAGTTGGAGGTTGAGCTGAAGATTGACTAAAGAGGTTTATTTCGGGATTGATTTGGGAGTTGAATTAATCTTGACCGAAGTTCTGACCACCTCATGAGGTTTCAGCCCTTTATATTTTAAATAATTATAGCGCCAATCTCAACATGCAAATCATCTTGAATTCACAAGTACTTAGCTGTAGCAAATTGTTTCCAAATTAACACAATGAATAACAACAACTAATTCGTTTCAAAAACGCACAAAATTTTCCACTGGGTATAACGTGTGTAAAAAATAAAATACTTTAGATTTTCTTTAGTACAGATTCTTTTTTTATTAAAAATAAATACGTCCATTTCACTCTACATGTATTACCGGAAGTAAGTTTTTACCCCTCTACATTTTTACATATTTCTCCCTTCTTCATTACAATTACCAACTTAACAATAATAAAATAATAGAATAATGCAAACAATATCCAATAGATGGCATTATACTAAATAATAAGTAACTTCGCGTTACACGTGGTCAGTGGCGTAACTAGGTACTCGCAGCACCCGCAACCGCTGGGGGGGGGGGGGACCACAGCTAAAGAGGCACACGACAGCTATCAGGCGTTGGAATACTAGTTCACAGTCAAAATCAAATAGATGGTAGCTCAGATTAAGGGGGTAACCTGGTGTAGAACACCTAAACCAAGCACTTTTTATAAAATAAAAATTAAAAAAAATTATTCAATGTTTATTTTTGCAAATATTAATGTTTATTGTCTACAAAAGTACAAATTAATTTTTTTAATATTATTATATGAAAGTTTAAGCAAGTTATTTAAAAAAGTATGAAGGTGCCTCTAAAAATTCTTTCTTCACGGCGTACACTCTAGCACCTCGTAGAATTATCCGATAATATATTTTTGTAAAGTTGATGAGTGTAGTTTGTAGATATACCTAACAAATTAATTCTTTCATTACAAACAATTATTAAAATCATGATTTGAAAATAAAATCGTTTTCTTTTTTTGCATAAATTTTGCACGTTCTTTTATTTATAACTTTTTCTTAATAATGTATTTAGTACAAAATATGTGGTATAAGTTCAAGGCGATTAAATTACAGTATGATCAAAAAGTACCGGGAATTTGTAATTTAAATGAACCGCTCTCGACCGATTCGGATATTTTTTTTTTTTATGTTGGTAGATCCTATACTGACATCTGTGTGTAACTTGAGTGGGATCAGATGATTAGTGTTTGTTTGTCAGCTGTTCATAATAGACTAGTTTTTGTGTTTTGTCGCATTTTAACATGAACAATTTTATTGAGCAAAGATTTTGCTTGAAATTTTGTGTTTTGAACGGAATTTCTTATGCTGAATCGTTGAAAATGTTGCAGAAAGCCTTTGGGGAGTCTGCTCTATCAAAAACCAGAGCATATGAATGGTATAAAGTGTTTAAAAATGGTCGTGAAGTGGTTGAAGACTTGCCTCGTTCTGGACGCCCTTCCACATCGAATACCGATGAAAACGTTGAAATTGTGAAGAAAACTGTGCTTGAAAATCGTCATGTGAGTATTAGAGAGTATTAGAGATGCAGTGCGCCATGCGATTTTGCACCACGATAATGCGCCGTCACACAAAGCGCGTATTGTGACAGATTTTTTGACCAAACACAAAGTAAATATCCTTGAGCAGGCACCGTATTCACCCGATAAAGCTCCGTGCGACGTTTTTCTCTTCCCTCGACTTAAATTACCACTTCGTGGAAAAAGATTTGAATCTCTGGAAGCCATAAAACGAAATGCGACGAAGGAGCTGAAGGACATCCCAGTTTCGGCCTACCGAAAATGCATGGATGATTGGGTTAAGCGTTGGCCCATGTGTGTTGCTTCAGATGGATGTTATTTTGAAGGAGATAAAATAAAGTTGCCCGAAAATTAACACAAACTTGTTTTATTTACAAATTCCCGGTACTTTTTGATCATACTGTACCTTTAATTTAAAAAAAGAATTATTTTGATACATCAAGAATTTTTTGAGTTATCCTGCACGCCAGTTTCAAAAACATGGTTTTAAGAAAAACGCGTTTAAAGTTTCCGAACAAGGAAAAACGTTGAAGAAAGTTTATCATTGTAAATTTACCTGTACTTTTAAAAGCCGTTATTTCGTCATTTTCGTTTTGGGGGCATATTCTAGGGATAATATACTATCGATTTAAGCAAAAAAAGAAAACCCGATTTTTTGAAGCCTCTACACCAGGTTACCCCCTCAAGCTTAAAGTAGATCACTCTTTCAAATTTGCAAAACGGGAAATTTCTAGGAAATTTTTATGAAAATACCGTGGTCTAGTTTCTAGAGAAAGAAAACATCGTTCCTGTTGCTATTAAATATTTTCTTAAGAGAAGCCCAACAATTTCTTCTCTGTTGCTGAAGGTGAATGTATGAGTAATTACACGTAATCTGCTTTGGTTTCTGACAGATATTTAGATTTAGAACAAAATTTGCCAAACTCGTTTGAAATCAAAGCTTTTGACATCAAACGATAACGATTTTAGTGTTTGCTGGGTTGATTTATTTGTAAAATACGTTTTGCACTCCAAATGTACCTCTTTTGCACTTCAAATTCAACGTTTTATAAATCAAGTTTTGATTAGGAAAGGTGGAATTGATTTGCAAAAGATTGAATGTTATTGATATATGTACATAGTTTCTCGTTTGCCGAACCTTTTTTACTACCGGTAAACGGTAAATAAAAACTTTATTTACCGGTGAACCCGATAAACCCGGTTTAATTTGAAAAACTATTTTAAATCAGGAAATTGGAAATTTTCCTGTTTTGTGCCGATCGACCCAAAATATTTACAAAAATTATTTTTGACCGGTAATCTCTACACATTTTTATTTTCTGCCTGACCATCAAAGGGTTGGATGAAACGCTCCCTGTTAAGTGGTATAGTTTGGTTTTTGGAGAGAATGCTGTGCTACGAACATTTTGGGAAGAAAAAAAATTGGTCATTCTAGTAAGAGACGTGTTCGTGTGAATTTTAAAAATTACGGTGCCATCAATAAAAAAATAATAAAAATGTAAAATAAGTCAATTTTGTTTGCCATTATTTTGTGAAATTAAAGTGATTGGAATTCGATTATTTCTTCTGTGTTATCGATTAAATAATTATCAATGGAAACAAAAGGAAATAATTTAATGAATTAAAAATTAAAAAATTAAAAACTGTAATCTACATATAGATAATAAGTTTAAGTAAATGTTTAAATGTTTATATTAAGTAAAAACAATAGTTAAAGTTAAGTGGTATGTTAAATTGAAACGGAACAGTGGTAATAAAAAAAAAACCGTTGAGAACCATTCTTATCAAAACGTGCGATATTTTGATGGACTAAACGGTGTGTGTTTGTGTATAGCAAAAGAAAAAAAATTGTGTGCAATTAGTTTTTTTTTCTTGCTAAAATACTTCTCGTATTAACTAATATAAGTATTACGAATCGACTATAAGTGTATATTAATAATAATAATAGAAGTTATTTAAGTTATGGTATAAGGGTACACATAAATTATTAACTCGTAGTGAAATCATTATGTGAATACGATCTTGTCATCAAAACTGTATCAGCATAATAACGTAAATCTAAATCGATCCTAACAAAAGTGCACATATATTTAATTAAATTATTCAATTATAAAACTAATAAAAGAAAAAAATTAAAAGAATCACTAAAGAACGAGATAGTTCTAAATCATATTAAACTTTAAAATTAATTAAAACTAAATAAATTATTAAGCTTAAGTTACGGCCAGTGATGTGCTTGAATAAATGGCATGGGTAGTGACGTTGACTATCAGTGTATGATATCATTAAGGACCGTAACACACATATAATAATAACAATAATAATAATTAATAACATAATAATTAAACTACAAAAACAAAAAGAATAAAATATGTGCACATCATAAACCTCGTCATCATCATTCAACATTCAACACTGCATCAGCTAAGTGGAAAACAAATTTTGGTTATTTTTTTTTATTGATAAAAATGTTTACTACCAATTTTTTTCTATTTATATGATACATACTTATATTTTAAACTAAATTTTCCAATTTTTCTTTGAACTTTAGATTTAAGTATCATTTGTTAAAACTTTTACTAATTTAGATTAAATTTTAGGGTAGTAGGGAATTTAGATTAGGTTTAAATTAATTAACAATTTCTCATTTTCTTGTTTCATTTGTTTTTCATTGTTAATGGTTACATTCAATTTTTTTTTTATTTTTCTTTCGGAATAAATCGGAAAGTTAAAATTGAACTTTACATTTTTTTTATTTATTTTTATTGATTTTACGATGAGTAAGTGATAGTGTTCTGAAGCTGAGGATGAGATAAAGTGTAGGTAGGTATTTAGGTGGGTAGATTACTAGTGATGCTGTGGTATGTCTGAATAATTTTTTTTTCTTCTTCTCTTCTTGCGGTCTAATACAGATGTATGCATCTTACGGTAAACCCCACCCCATTTCCCTGAAACCTAGCCAGGATAAATTGACCGCCCGTAAGCTCTGCAGACATATTTTCTGTTAACCTACTAGTTACCTAATTAGTAGTGTTACAGTTTCATATACCCTTGTCTTGGATTTCATCTTTTGATCATTTTTTTAAGATTTCTCGAGATTATTGGAGCATAGCATGGAAATGAGATGCGTGATTGGTGCGAGACTTAGCTTGCTTAGTATAGCATTTTGTTTAGTAGAATATTAGTAATATTTCAAATCACAACAAATCAAAAGATTGATGATGAATTTGTAACAAATCAAAAGATTGATGATGAATGGCGGGAAATTAGATTTCTTCATATTATGTTAAATTTCTCATACGGAAATAAACTTTTTCTGACAAAATATATTTAATTTAAATATGACTGTCTTGATATCAACGGCTAACGTTGAGCGGGTGTTTTCCCAAATCAATTTAAAAAGAATAAAAACTCGCAATGCCCTTAAGGATTCTCAATGGAAACCACGTGATGCAATTGGCTAGGATCGGTGTTTGATTGTACCTCTATTATTCTGTTGGCCACAAAAGTTTTATGATGTTGTAGATTTCCTCTTATCTAGCCTAAAACAGCTGTGGAATCGCTCCAACAAAATGTTGATATGTTGTTGTTTATGTTCAATGCATGTACGACATTTTGTAGAAATTTTGAAAGTAGTAATGCGGCCTTCAGCTCTAATCTTCGATATTGTTTAGTTTAACTGTGCAACCTTTATTTTGGCAGCAATTAACGTAATCTCATTGTTTATTTTACTGTATACCACTGCAGCATAAGCTTGATTAGAGGCGTCACAGAAACCATGTAATTCAATTTTAATGCCGCTTGTATAATTTATTCAATGGTGCATTCTAATTTCCTCTAACTGTGGTAATTCCATTTTGTAGATTAACCATCTGTTTGCAAGATTTATGTGGAGTTCTTCATTTCATCCTATACACCATAAGCCAATAAATCTTGAAGAAGAATTTTCTCCTGGATCACCACTGGTGCTAACCATCTCAGCGGGTCGAAAAGCTTTGATGCCTCTGATAAGATTGTTATTTGGATATTGTTGCTTTACCAGTGCGAGTGATTTTACTGTACCATTAAATTCTCTTGTGTGAAGTCCAGTTTCTCTCAGGTTTTCGGGAAGATCTTCTAATATTGCCTTTTCGTCCTGAAATTAAATGGCTAATTCTTCTTCTTCCGCTGGCGCTACATCCCATGAAGGGATTTGGCCGCCTCAACGATGCTCCTCCAAATATTTCGATCCGCGACAAGAGAACGCCAGACACGGTGACCGAGTGTGTACAGGTCCCTCTCAACGTCGTCCATCCATCGGGTAGGTGGTCTCCCACGAGGTCCTACTTTCGCTGGTGCCGACTCCAAGGCCTGTTTAGTGGTCCGATTTTGTGAACGTAGCACGTGCCCAAGCCATCTCAGCCTTGACGATTTTATGAATCCTATGATGTTGACTTTATCGAGATCATTTCTGATCTCGTGATTCATTCGCATTCTGTACGTGGCTCCCTCTTTAATGGGACCGAGAATTCTTCTTATCATCTTACGCTCAGTTACAGCGATTTTCTGGATGTTTTGCGCTGTTAGTGTCCAAGACTCGCAACCAAAGGTGACAACTGGTCTTATCAGCGCCTTGTAGATGTCCAATTTTATTTTGCGCAAAATATATGAGGAGACTTGAAAATTTTGATATTGGCGTAAAATGCTCGGTAGCCTGCTGCGATCCTCGATGAAATGTCCACAGAAACGGAGTTTTGCTCAGTGATCAGTGATCCTAGGTATTTAAACTCATTCACCTTTTCATATTGAGTATCTCCTGAAATGAAGTCACTACGAGTCTGCCTTCTCGCGGTCACCATGTATTTGGTCTTCGCTTCATTGATCTGAAGGCCTATTTGTTGGGCTGTTAATTCCAATGGGAGGAAGACCTCTTTCAGAGAGATGATGTTACGACCCAGAATGCAAATATCATCAGCGTATGCTAATACGCTAATATTAAGCTGACGAATGACATACTCTAATGATAGATTGAATAGAGTTTGAGCTATTGGGTCTCTTTGCCGCACTCCAGATGTTATCTCGAAGGCATCCGAAATGTTGCCTTCTATTAGCACCTTACATATTGAGCTATCCATTAAAAGCTGGCACATTGAAACCAATTTTGACGGTATGCCCAGATAGGACAATACGTTCCATAACGTGTTCCTCTTAATGCTGTGGTTCGCCTGTTGAAAGTCTATGAATAGACTGTGTACAGGGATGTCCTTTTCATAGCATTTCTTCAGCAAAATCCTCAGCGTAAAAGTTTGATCGGTCGTTGATCTATTTGGACGAAAACCACATTGATAATCACCCAAGATCCTCTCGCTATAAGTTGATAACTTTACTGCGACTACGTTGGCCAAAACCTTGTAGCCTGTGTTCAGCAAAGCTATGCCGCGATAGTTGTTATTAGATCTTTGCTATTAGGTAATGTTAATAAACAATTTACATTTAAAAATAATCACATTTTTTATTTTATAAAAGTTTGATTACAACAACATTCGATTAACAACATCAATCGATTCTCAAAACATTCAAAATTTCCAAACGTAAAATTTGGCATTTGGATTCAAATATTCAATTTGTTAAATACTGTGTAAATTTTATACATACTACATAACATTGAAAGTTTCTAATTTTTCAAAAATTTGAAAATTACAAAAAATTCAAATTTCATTAAATTAGAACGAATTTCGACATTGAACACATTCAAAATTTTATAATATTAGAACATTCACACATTAAGATTTCAGAAATGTTGGAGTTAAGGCATAGGAATTTCGGAAATAAAGAAGAAAACTGAACCTCAAAGGTTACACATATAATACATAATTATCATTTTCACAAATTTTTCGATATTTCGGCTTCATTAATACCTATATTAATAATAACATTCGTGTAAAAAAATTTACAAATTCATAATTGAATCCGAAAATCCTAAACACATTTCCTATGAGTTTTCATATGAGTTTGTAAAGCGACGAGCTGAATAAATCGTTTACCGCACATCGTGCATATGTGTGGCCTCTCCCCAGTGTGCGTCATCACATGGTGTTTGAGAGTCTCAGCCTTACCAAATGATCGTTCACAATGCGGACACTGATACGCTTTAATGCCACAATGAACAATTTTAAAGTGACGACCACGATTACCCGGGCTCGAGAATACAGACGAACACTCTTTGCATGGATATAGCTTCTCGCGGGTATGATAATTCATGTGAATTTTCAGTTCATGCATTGTAGTCTTTCTCATCCCGCACTCGGGGCATACAAAATTTTTGATTCCCTCATGCCTCATCATGTGCTCCTTGAGTTTATGATTGGTAATATACTTTTTCGGACAAAGGGTGCATACAAAGGGTCGTTGTCCACTATGTATAAACGAATGTTTTTTTAGCGTTGCTGTCGTGGCAAAAGATTTACCACACAATTCGCATATATATGTAGATTCTGGTTTTAGGTCTGGTGTTTTTGAATGGACCCGCTTTTTATGTGTCGTCAACGATTGTTTCATCATATAGGATTTATCACAGTCTGGTTCATCACAGAGGAATTTTCTCTCCGCATTGTTGTGTGAGTACAGAATGTGCGTGTCAAGAGCGGTCCATTTAGAAAATTCTTTACCGCAGAGAGTGCACACTGCCGGTTTAAGTCCTTGATGTTGTCGCAGATGACCTTCCAGTCGGCGCTCACGGTAGAATTTTTTATCGCACTGCGAGCACGGAAATATTCTACTAATTTGTTTCGTCGATTTAGGCTTAACATCTTTTTTCGTTGATTTAGGCTTAACATCCTCGTGTGCAGGCTCTTCTTGTTCGAACACCCCATCATCAACATCATCACCTTCCTCTGAATATCTCTCATTTTCCTCATTTATTATGCCAAATTCTAAATCACTTTCCAATTTTATTGGTTCAATTTTTATCGGATCAGGTTCCTCATCTACATCGACTACATTAATTTGAGATTCATCATCAATTTCTTCTACTTTCACCACATTACTCAACAGCCGTTTTTGTTCCCGAAACGCGGTATCCGATTTGGAACACATCACACAAAATTCATGGAAACGGATAAATGTAATTAGGCACGTTGTACATATTGCTTGTGGCAATCCATCATCACGGTTCAGCTATGGAAGATAAATAAGAAACTGTAATGGCCATTTGAGCGGGAATAGTTCGAGAAATAGGTACCTCAATCGAAGTATATTTACAATACATTTCGGCTATTTCCTTATTACTCCTCTCGTATATTAAACGCATATTTTCATTATCTTCACTTTTCATACAGCATCGGCATTGCTTTATATCAATGTTTTGTTTATTTTCTAATTCTCTGGGATATTCTAAGCTCATTTCGGTACTATTATTTATACCGTTCCTCTCGTTCTGGTGCAAAAATAAAAATATTTCCTATTCCTACCAATTTGACGTTTCACATAACATTTCACAATTGTTGTTGTCAATAAATTACGGTAAAAAACAAAAAAAAAATTTACACTGACATCTATTATTCAGATAATCAAGTTTCGGTAGCATGGTTTGAGAATTGAATTGTGCCTCCAATATTGACATCTGTTGTAGAATTTTATAAACTCGAAAATATTTCATTTGGGTTGTCTCTTTCTCACGAATGAATAGAAAAGGTAATTTGCAATTTTGCATCCGATTTTTAAATTTTATTGATAAATTAAATTAAATTACCTATTAAAAGGAGAAAATGCGTTTTAAATTTACATTCAGCTCTTACATAGTTTTTAAAGTAGCAATAGCAGCAATCACACGTTCCAATTCACCTTCAGACTGCGTCATTTTTTCTGTATTCTGTAGTCGTATTTCTTCGGGTACCTTTGTCACATACGTCGGATCAGCAATTGCTTGACCCAATTTTCCAATAGTTTGATTCAATGTCTCCTGTTTCTTTTCCAATTTAGAAATTTCCTTGTCCACCTCGATGAGACCCTTGAGCACAACATGGATAACACATTTATCCGAAATTGTTAGAATTGCACAACCGACTGGTGGTTCCTCGTTCAATTTCAACGTCGAGCAGAAGGACAACACCAATAAATCACCGTTGAATTTGCCCAAACTTGATAAAATTTCAGGATCCGAACACACCACATAAATCTCGGTCTTTATTTTATTCGGCAAATTGTAATCACTTCGCGCCGATCTAATTATTTTCGCAATCCTTTGCACAAATTCAAACTCTTTCTCCAACGGTTCGTTCCGCCAATTGAATTTCTCCGTTTCGGGATATTCAGCTACACAAATACTTGGCGTTTTTGTCTCAGCTCGTGGTAAACGTTGGAACAGCTCCTCAGAAATAAACGGCATGAATGGTGAAATTAATTTCAAGCCCAATTCTAGACACGTATAAAGTGTTTTACGCGCAGACGCTTTTTTATCATCACCATCCGTCGCTTGAAACACAGGTTTTAAACATTCTAAATAAACGTCACATAATTCGTACAGCCAAAAATTATAACATGCTGTCGTGGCCGCAGCCAATTCATATTGCTTAAATCCAGTATTGCAAAGGTCGATTGTTTTGGCAAGCTGGGATAAAATCCACAAGTCTACATTACTCTCGGTCCCCGTTAATTTAACAATGGGGTCGTATTTTTCCGTATCGTTAAAATAGAGAAGCGCAAATTTAGTAGCATTCCACAGTTTATTGCAGAAGAATCGATATCCTTGCACGCGTTGAATATTCAGGTTAATATCTCGGCCCTGTGACATGTAAGCACATAATGCAAATCGCATCGCATCCGTTCCTAAAAGAAAAGTTTTTGTTAGATGGTTTATAATTCTCTAAAAAAAATTATATTTTGTAAAATGTAATAAAATTCGCTAAAACAACTTGACTTTGGCTCATGTAAAAGCTATACAGTGACTCAAAAAACTTGTGCCTTAAACTAATGAGTAAGGAAAATTACAAGCCTTGGTAATGCTCGGCTTAGCACATTATTGAGAATCCTAGTGGTTCTCTAGCACGCAATTTTTGAAGAGGTAAAGGTCGTCCTCAGAGGGTTGCCAAATATTTATTTGGTGAACCTCGGGTGCGTGATCTGCCTCATAATTTATTAACAATTAAAATTTCTACAACGTAATTAATGATTCGTAGTCCGTAGTTCCGTACACCACGTCCACAAAATCTTAGACCAAAGTTTAAGTAGCATGTGCGTGGCAGCGGCAGGCATTCATTGTTTGTAACTTGGCGTTTGGCAATTTATTTTCTTAAATAATGTTCTAGAATATAGTCAAATAAGATGGCTATTTCTTAACCGATTTTGATGGAATTCGACATGTGCGATGGAAATGGGATTCTAAAATGATTTTTAGATGAAGTTCTGGAACTTGGCTATTTCTTCATCGATTATCGAAACTTGGAAACGTTTCAAGTTTTGCTGTGCTCTTCACTTTTTTTTTGTTCCTTTTCCAAATTAAGATCCTTCAGTACCTAAGTAATGAATTTGTAATGTTTTATATGTAAATGTGAAACTTACCACATTCTGGAATTCCGGTAGGATAATCTTGTTTCTGCCCGGCCTTGGCTTTATCAATCTCTTTAGGATCCAAATTTGATTCATACAATTGTTCATGTAAATCTTCTAACGCAATTCCCATGAT
This sequence comes from Tipula helvola, assembly GCA_963556165.1. Taxonomy (NCBI): domain Eukaryota; kingdom Metazoa; phylum Arthropoda; class Insecta; order Diptera; family Tipulidae; genus Tipula; species Tipula helvola. Next base: position 55,217,898 of record OY744481.1, read on the forward strand.
CACGTCCATTGGATCGATTACATTTCCAAGCGATTTTGACATTTTACGACCATGAGCATCACGCACCATTGCATGCAAGAATACTTCCTTGAACGGTAACTTTCCGAGTAATTTTTGTCCAAAAAATACCATGCGGGCCACCCAGAAGAAGATAATATCATTCCCGGTTTCGAGTAATGTTGTCGGATAGAATGCTTTAAGTTCGTCCGTATTTTCAGGCCATCCAAATACCGAGAATGGGAATAGACCCGAACTGAACCATGTGTCGAGTACATCATCATCTTGTTTTAATGTAATTTCACTCTTGGCAACATTAAATTTATTGACCGCCTTCTCCATTGCTTCATCCACATTTCGACCCACAACCCAGAACGCATCTTCCGACAAATTTTTGGGCGTTTTGCTTTCGTCATTAAATCGCACTAAATAAGCTGGGATGCGATGCCCCCACCACAATTGTCGTGAGACACACCAATCCCGAATTCCATTCATCCAATGGTACCAGGTTTTCTCGTATGTGTCTGGAATAATTTTGAGTTCACCCGATTGCACCGCTTCGGTGGCGGCCTTCGCCATATCATCACACTTGACATACCACTGCGGTTTGATAAGCGGCTCAACGACATCTTTTGATCGACTGCACACAGGAACAACCATTGGGTTATCTTTGGTTTCACGATATAAATTCCGATCCTTTAGAGCCTTGAGTATTGCAACACGGCAATCGAATCGTTTCATTCCGGTGAATTCACCGTAATCTCCTATTATGATACCATCATCATCGAATATAGTGATGAACGGCAAATTATGCCGTTTGCCAACTTCATAATCATTTGGATCATGAGCAGGAGTGATTTTTACGGCGCCGGTACCGAATTCCATTTCCACAAAATCATCTATCACAATTGGAATGCGTCGATCGGTGAATGGATGGACGACAAATTTACCGTGAAGATGCTTATAGCGGGCGTCATTTGGATGGACTGCCACTGCGGTATCTCCAAGCATTGTTTCAACACGAGTTGTGGCAACTACAAGTTCCTCATCCGTACCCTCGACCTTGTATGCGAATGAAATTAAAACACCAAACTCGATTTTATTTTGATAGCCTGGAATTGAGAGGAATGTTCGACCTGGTAGTTCTACTTTATCGACCTCAATATCCGAGATCGCTGAACGAAGCGTACAGCTCCAATTAACAAGCCGGCTGCTCCTATAGATGCTACCATCTTCGTAAAGTCGAACAAATGCCTCATTTACAGCTTTGCATAATTTCGGATCCATTGTAAAGTTTGCTCGTTCAAAATCACACGACGATCCGATACGTTTGAGTTGTTCGTAGATCCGATCTCCTTTCTCGCGTTTCCAATTCCAAACGTTTTCAATAAATTTCTCTCGGCCCAAATCATGTCGCGTGAGTTTTTGTTCACGCCATAATTTTTTCTCTACTACAACTTGGGTCGCAATACCAGCGTGGTCACAACCCGGCACCCAAAGTGTTGTACTTCCTTTCATGCGATGCCACCTTGTTAGTGCGTCCTCAATGGCGTTGGTGAGGGCATGACCTAAATGTAATGATCCAGTTACGTTTGGCGGTGGAATAACCATGACAAATTTCCCTTTTGGGTTTTCATCTATTATTGATTTTCGCCCGTATTCCGGCTTAAAGAATCCTTGTTTTTCCCACCAACTGTACCATGCAGCCTCTACATATTGAGGACTATACGCATCCGGAATACTTCCGGAAATATCTTTTTTCTCACCCGGAGCTGTGTTTCCAGTGTATACGATAGTTTCTTTAACCTCCTTGACTTTTTTCTGAAATGGAAATGAAAATTAGTCATTCTGGTCCAAGGTCGTATGATGCAACACCAGTGCAATTCTACCGCATCATAATCGATACACCAAGAGGTGAAATCACTTAGGATGAGACCTACCTCAACTTTTTCTTTTCCAGTGTTTTTTTGCTGTTCCGTCGTCTTCTTATCCAATTTCTGTTGTAATTTCTCTAGCTTAGCCGCTTTCTTGGCCTCCTTTTCCAGCTGCTTTGCGGACTTTTCTTGCGGTGTCCCTTCGGCAGTTTCACTGGCATTTTGTTCATTCGTCATTCTTTGCAATACACGAATAATAGTTTTCACAACTTTATTATGCCACGATAGCACAAATTACCTTTAACGATGGAAAGCGAAAGGCTATACGCGTTTCAATGATCAACACAGTACAGTACACAGCACATGTAGCAAAGAAACTGTCAATTTTTGACATTTCGTTTGTAATAAAGAAAAGCTTTCATGATTTTATGGGGCAATCGGGATCCCATCTATTAATGAAACCGAGTACCATTAAAAATCGTTCTATTTTCAAATTATTTTGAAATGTTATTAATTAAAACTTATAAGAATTAAATTTAATTTTATTTTAATTTTTTAATTTACATAAAACTATTGAATAACTATAAATTCTTATAATTATTCTTTATTTCTTATATTTTAGCACAATTTACTTTTCGAACAGTTTTGTGAACTCCTTTTTTGGTTGTCAAACAAACTAATGTCAAATTGCGTAAAAACAAAACGTAGCGAGGTGTTTTCTCGTAAATCTGTTTAAAACTCGCAAAAATTTGCGTTAAAACTTGTAAAATGATTGATAAAGATGCTATTCCAGCTGAAGTTGATTTGGTAAGTCATAATTCAAGTATAAATAAAATTTCTTATAATGCCCCGATCTGATGTTTCCAACGTCCAAGGCTGTCTATTTACCCAAAATATTATTTTATTTTCAGGGAGAAGAAGATATTCCATTCGAAGAGGAGATCCTACGTAATGCATATTCAGTAAAACATTGGCTGCGCTATATCGAGCACAAGAAAAATGCTCCTCGACATGGGGTTAACATTGTATACGAACGGGCACTCAAAGAACTCCCAGGCTCTTATAAACTGTGGTATAACTACTTGAAAACGCGGAGGAAACAAACTCGCGGCAAATTTATTACCGACACAATGTACGAAGAGGTGAATAATGCATTCGAACGTTCACTCGTTTTTATGCATAAAATGCCTCGCATCTGGATGGACTATTGTACATTCATGACGAGCCAGTGTAAAATCACACGGACTCGGCATATATTTGATCGAGCATTGCGGGCGCTTCCAATTACTCAGCATGATCGTATATGGCCACTCTATATAAATTTCTTGAAGAAATTCGATATTCCTGAAACGGCGGTTCGAGTCTATCGTCGATATTTGAAGCTGTTCCCAGAAGATGCGGAAAGCTATGTCGAGTACTTAATCGGAATTGAACGTCTTGACGATGCCGCACAACAACTCGCCAATATAGTTGATAATGAGCATTTCGGTTCAAAACACGGTAAATCAAATCACCAGCTGTGGAACGAGTTATGCGATTTAATTTCAAAAAATCCAGACAAAGTACATTCACTGAACGTAGACGCTATAATTCGAGGAGGGCTGCGACGGTATACCGATCAACTAGGACATCTATGGAACTCACTGGCCGATTACTATGTTCGCAGTGGGTTATTCGATCGAGCCAGAGATATATACGAAGAAGCCATTCAAACAGTAACTACCGTTCGCGATTTCACTCAAGTATTCGACGCTTACGCCCAGTTCGAGGAGTTGAGTTTAAGCAAGAAAATGGAATTGGTTGCGAAAAGTCCGTCAAATGAAGATGACGACATTGATGTTGAGTTACGTCTAGCTCGATTCGAATACCTAATGGAACGTCGACTTTTACTACTAAACAGCGTATTACTTCGCCAAAATCCACACAATGTTCATGAGTGGCACAAACGAGTTAAATTATATGAAGGTAAACCGCACGACATAATCAATACTTTCACTGAAGCCGTCCAGACGGTACAACCAAAATTAGCGGTTGGCAAAATACACACATTATGGGTTGAGTTCGCTAAATTCTATGAAGAAAACGACCAACTTGAGGACGCCCGTATCATATTCGAAAAAGCCACTCAGGTAGAGTACATAAAAGTCGATGATCTCGCCTCAGTTTGGTGCGAATGGGCCGAAATGGAAATTCGTCAAGAAAATTACGAGTATGCTCTAAAATTAATGCACCGGGCCACGGCAATGCCAAAACGTAAAGTCGCGTATCATGATGATACGGAAACAGTTCAGATGCGTGTTTATAAATCACTGAAAATTTGGTCGATGTACGCCGATTTAGAGGAAAGCTTTGGAACTTTCAAAACATGTAAAGCGGTGTACGATCGGATTATCGATCTAAAAATTTGTACACCCCAAATCATTATTAATTATGCCATGTTTTTGGAAGAGCACAACTATTTCGAGGAAGCATTCCGCGCTTATGAAAAAGGAGTGTCACTATTTAAGTGGCCGAATGTGTTCGACATATGGAACACGTATCTGACGAAATTCTTAAAACGATACGGTGGAACAAAATTAGAACGGGCTCGTGATCTCTTCGAACAGTGTTTGGAAAATTGTCCACCCGAGTTTACAAAATGTTTCTATTTACTTTACGCAAAATTGGAAGAAGAACACGGTTTGGCGAGACACGCGATGGGAGTATATGAAAGGGCAACCGGCGCCGTTAAGCCGGAAGAAATGTTCGATATGTTTAGCATTTATATCAAAAAGGCGGCCGAAATCTATGGCCTACCGCGAACCAGGCAAATTTACGAAAAAGCGATTGATGTGCTTCCTGAAGGAAATGCACGCGAAATGTGCATGCGATTCGCTGAAATGGAAACAAAACTGGGTGAAATCGATAGGGCACGTGCTATCTACGGCCACTGCAGTCAAATGTGTGATCCGCGGATTACACAAGATTTCTGGCAGACATGGAAAGATTTTGAAGTGCGTCATGGTAATGAGGATACAATGCGTGAAATGTTGCGTATAAAGCGTTCAATTCAAGCCACATACAATACTCAGGTGAATATGATGGCCGCACAAATGATGTCCTCTTCATCATCGAGTACAATGGCTGATTTGGCAACGGGTATTAAAGATGGAATGCAATTGCTCGAGGCTAAGGCACTGGAAATTGCGAATAAAGCAAATGCACCGACAAAATCGAGTGCGGGCTCGAATATAATGTTTGTTCGGGGCGAAACGCAAGGCATTGGGGACAAGGATAAGGTGGTTAATCCGGATGAAATCGATATTGACGAGGAAAGTGATGAAGATGATGATGATGACGAGGAGGATGAGGAAGAGAATGAAGGTGACGAAGAACAGAATGAAGGTCGGGAAAATGATGTCATGAAAAAAGTCCGGATCGAAAAGAAAATGATTCCAGCAAGTGTTTTCGGTGGTTTGAAGCCAATGTCCGAGAATGATGATGAGGAGGATGAGGAATAGAACCAATTTGTAATCGAAAAGTAAATTGTCTTCATAATAAAGAACTGGTTTTAAAAGAAATGTTTTGTTTTATTTCCACAGAAATAAATCTCGTTTCGTTTGGAATTTCAATCGAATCGAGTAAATCGCTTATTGGCAAAGAGTATTGAATATCAAGAGTGCCGAAATCAATTGAAAATGTTGACCACATGTATGTAGTCCCATCCGTTCATTGTTTAATTTATTAAATTGGATAAACAACCAGAGATACCATAGACTAATATTAATATTCCATTCTTACCTATGCCATAGGGCATAAACCCATTGCCTTCAAATATTTCGACAGCTAAATTCATCGAAGCCGTAGGCCAAACATTTAAGAATTATTGTTGTAGGCTAAATAAATAGGATTTAGTTTAGTATTTGGGAAACAACATCAAATTTTTTTAATCCATTAAATAAGGAAGTTTTTATAGTATAACCGTTTTATAACCCATTGCATAATTGACTATGCTGCCCGTACACACCAAATGACCACTGCGGCTAGCTCTGCAATATCCCATCCTTCCATCCCAATTTTGCAATTAATTTTCGATTGTTTGTGGCTTCGCGAGTGTAAGAATTTACCACTTACTGATTACTGTCGAGCATGTATTGCATCGGCACCAAGGGAGTTCTTACAAAATGGGGCGCCTAAAAACAATTTATAGGGTCAAAATCGAAAATCACCTATCTAGGTTAGTGTAGCCAAACTTACGAGGACTAAAGAACTGGACATCTACAAAGCGCTGATAAGACCAGCTGACATCTTAGGTTGCGATTCTTGGACACTGACAGCACAAAACTTCCAGAAAATTCTTTTAACTGAGCAAGATGTATAAGATCATTAGAATAATTCTCAGTCCCATTAAAGAAGAAGCCACGTACAGAATGCGAATGAATCACGAGATCAGAAATGATCTCGATAAAGTTGACATCATCGAATTCACAAAATCGTCAACTCTAAAGCCTTGTTCAGACTACGTTAGTAATTTAGTCGAGTAGCGAGTATTTAGAACTAAATGGGTCTGAAACTCTGAACACCAAAATTTTAGTCGAGTAGATTAGTAAATGATTTAGTCGAGTCAATCCAATTTATTCTATTTTTTTTAGTCGAGTAAGGCCCCCCACCACTCTTCAAAACAAAACAAAATAAACAAAAACAAAACAAGTGCGAACATGTTGATTTTAGTCGAGTTCATTAGTTGCCGCAAGGATGTCGTCTCATTGGAGCGAAGAAACAACGAAAAATATAGAACATGGGTGTCTAATCTATTTAGTTTGTTGCGTATTCGTTTCATTTTGAAACAATGCTCACTCACTTGTAACTTGTACTCGACTCTTTAGTTACTAAAATACTCGCTACTCGACTAAATTACTAACGTAGTCTGAACAAGGCTTAAGTTGGCTTGGGCACGTGCTTCGTTCACAAAATCGTACCATTAAACAAGCCTTGGAGTCGGCACCAACGAAAGTAGGACCTCGTCAGAGACCACCTACCCGATGGATGGATGTCTTTGAAATAGACCTAAACACACTCGGTCACCGTGCTTGACGTTCTCATGCGGCGGATCGCACTATTGGAAGAAACATCATTGAGGCGGCCAAATCCCTTCATGGAATGTAGTGCCAGCGGAAGAAGAAAGAAAGGATCAACTGTTTTATGTATGTAACGTTTCGTATTTTTCGAAAACCTCCTTCTGAAAATATTTTCTAAATCCGCAGCTCCGTATAACTTCAGTTTGTTCATTTTTGTATTTGCGAGATATTTGGACTTTAGCAGTGAACATAGAGGATCCAAAGCACGGCTGCTAAAGGCAAAACCTTCGTCAAATGCTCTCCTTACTATTATCATTAGTGCCAAAAAACCGAAGTATCTTAGCTCTCTCAAATGTGCAGATATTTTATTTTTTCGTTGATTTTAACCGGAAGCTGAAAACTATACTAGCGGATCAACTAACTCATTCATATGATATCATATGAATAGGCGGAAACCTAATTGGGCTACTGGTATAAGATATTATCCTACAATACTTTACACTTTTACGAAAGTGTATTTCGCTATGATATTAAAGAGTATCGGCGACAGAGCATCTCCTCCCCAATAACTGGCAACTTTAACATAACGTTGTGACTACATTACCATGTCAATTTACATAGATCGATTTACATATTTTTAGGTGTTCTTAGATATCCCAGCGCAAACCAGAGACTCTCACAGTATGCTTGTTTAAAATCCAGTGATACCTGGTGTACACCGTGATAAGTCTTGTAAGTTTTAGAAACAATCATTCGCAGCGAAAAATTTGTTCACTGACTGACCGATTCGGACTAAAAGCCTCCTTGGTAGTCATCAATAGTCTCCTCCGCTAACGGAGTGAACCTTCCCAATATTATTTAAGACAGTAAAAAGGAGTAGGGATAGCTAAATGCGGCTACTTTCAAATCGAATTAATTCTAAAAGGCAGTTAAGCTTACCTCCGCGGTCCATAAGTAAAGAGCTTTATCTAGAATATGAGACATTATGTCGAATATTAATTAGATAGGAAAATGTTCATTCCATATGCCGAATATACCGCATCGGTATTAGGTAACACAGAGCGAGTGTTAGCTGACGTAGGTCTGAAAGTACGGTGCAATTCTGTAATCTCTTTGAAAATATTACCCGAATTGTATTCATAACTGGTTGTTATATACCTACTTTCAAAACTCGTCTTTCACCACTCATACTTTTTTTTCTCTGTAGGCCCTTTTGAAAGCTCGGCTGCATGACGTCGATCGAACAATTTGTGAGTTTGTTTTCATTATACTTGGAGTCCACTGGGCATCACTGACTGTGTGCTCTCTTGTAATCCCTGATCTATACGAAAACAACCATCGTAATTTTGTGTTGGCTTCAGGAAGTCTTGAGTTGATGGGTCAATAGCTTTGATTCTATTCTAACTGAATTTTCTTGTGTCGAAAGAATAGTGCTAGCCACATTCTCTCACAAATATCGGTCCCAATTTCATGTTGGGGTACGGATCTATGTTTTGACATAATTCGGCCTGATTTTTGCCAGCTCTAGTCAGCTTATTGCCTTTGTCGCATATCTGAAGAATAGTACTTACAAGGAGTAACTCATCTCGCTCATTTGTATCCGTAGGTACTTTTTCAGATTATGTGATGAGGGTTTGCATCGCTTCCAAGGATAACTACAACCTTGCGCTTCTGAGCCTTCTTAATTACTTTCCCTATAAATTGACTAGTGGAATGATCACTTCATCATATGCTAGGTAAGCTAATATTAGCCATAGCTACATCTACCGAATCCAACCTTTGTTTTTACGTATATCAATCTATACTTAAGAGTGTTAAGCCCAACAAGTACCCGGTCTCCAGTAATCCACGGTTCTTGGATCATGACAACATCTGTTCCTTCTTACACAATTTTGAGCACTAGAGCAGCTAATGGTACCTTGCAGTGATGGAGGTCGATTTGAAGAGTTCTTAGCATTCAGATTTCTTCACCTCCAAATTAAATATAACAAAATATAAATTGTGAAAAAATATAAATAAATAAATACATATATACAAACACATACATACAGGGTGTCCGGGTTTGGGATGCTGATCCGTCAAGGGGTGGTTCCTTGGTTCATTCTGAGAAAAAAATCGTACGGAGTGGGGGAGGGGTCCATTTTTGATATCCTTTGAGATACAGGGTGTTTAAAAAATTTGGTTCAGAAAAAAAGTACATCCATACTGTAACTTCCAAAATATTTATCGGAGTCGGAGAGCAGCCAACTTAGTCTTATTTAAATGGTAATTGTATACGCTATTATTAAGATTTAAAAGGTTATCTTGCATCTGCATCAGTTTGAGAGCTATGTATGATGCTTTAAAGTAAAAAAAAATATTTTTTTTTTATAAAATTGAGTTTTTCTCAAAAAAATTTATAATTTTTCTTTTGTTTTATTTAATTTTAACTCGCTATCATCTCCACTACAATCCCCTAATACCAAGTTTGGGTCGAGGAGTTATAGAAGGTGCTCAAAATGTCCTCTTTGTGATTGAATACAGGCTAATATTCGTTTAAGTATGCCTTTGGTTATTTCAATTCTTGGTAATTCTTCCCTTATCTGTTGTGCTGTTGTGTGTATTAGTTGTATTAGTACTTCTTTTGTTTCAATTCATCGATCCATACATAGAATACGTTTCACAAAACTATTATTGTTCAAATTCCTTTCCATCAACCAATTACAAAACTCCTATCTTTTATTGTAGTCTATCGATAATAGTTCTTTAACTGTTATATGGATGAAGCATGAAGATTCTCCTTATGCAATACTACATGAATTCGATAGCGAGAGACGTACAATTGTAAAGCGAGCCTCCTTATGCTAATAGAAGGATTTGCTGTTACATTACGAATTATTTCTTCGTCGACATCCAAATGATTTGGTGAGACTGAATGGTGATCCGCCCGGGTATTTGATGTTGTTACGATATCTCGCAGTCTTCTATGAATATTTGTAAATACTCTTGCGTTAGGAACGCGACGCATTGGAAATCTGCGTTCACACAGAAAAATTGTTCCCGTTATTTTAAGAAGAATGGTCACGTAAATCGAAATATAGGGATTTCACATTAATATTCGGCGAATAAAGAGGATTCTCGTTAATTTTTAATATTATTTTTTCTTAATTCAACGTGTTAACGCACGTTAAAAATTTTAGAGATTTTCCTCTAATACGAGAGAATAATTATAAAATTAACGTGAATTTTTGTTAAAACCGAGGTTTGTCTCTTTCATAAGAAAGAGATCGAATTATAGTTGTATGAATAGCGGGATCCTTATATTTCAAGCGAATGGTAACCACATTTTTATTTAATACTTTAAGTAGAATACTCGTGACAATTTATTTCAAGTTATAAAATAAAACAGTGATTTTTGTTATAACGTAAAATAAAAACATGGAAAAGAGTGGAAATAGTGCTAATATAACCAATGTGGATGTAAATTCGTCTAATCAAAATGAATTTACTATTGTAGAAAATAGTGTTGTGGAAATTATTGATGAACGTTTTTGTGTAATTGGTTCGTTACATTATGAAAATGACGAAATTAATGAAGCTCAATCAATTCTTAAATCATGGGGTCTAAAAGATATTACGTGCAATATTTTGAAAGAATATGGTTTGAATTCGATTGAGTGCATAGAATCTATGTCGAATGTAGACGTGGATGAAATTTTTGATAAATAGGACAAACATTTTTTTGGGCAACGATCCATATTAAGGAGAAAACTAGAAGAATGGAAGATAGAAAGAGTAAGTAAAATAATCTATTAAATCGAACAATATTTAATATTTCGATATACAATTTTCGTTTTATTGTTATAGAACATTGCAGTAAAAACGTGTTCCGATGCTTTAAGCGCCTCGGCTCATCAACAAATTTTAGATTGGCTAGAAACAATAAGCAATGCAGTGTGTAGTGAACGTTCTAAAAGTCCGTCATCAACTATTGTTGGGGTACCCAATATGCCTGCGTCACTAAACGAACCAACAGGCGATGATTTAAAATTAATTTTACAAAATAGCATTAACGGCAAAAACGTTACTATTTTCTATGAAAAACACCAAAAATTGGATCTGAGACACCAAAAAATATTGACAAACTGCTTAGTGGATTTTTATCAAACAAGCAATAAAAAAATGTGCACATCGGATATGGAAAAATGGGCTCACGCAATAGAAAAATATTTTCCAAATGAAAAATCGGTAAGAATTTTATAGTAAAAATATATCATGATTGACAATTTTTTTGACTTTAAATGTATCTACTAGACAACATACTTTTTGCCAAGACAACCAGGTAAAAAAAATCCAACTGGAAAATTGCCGTCCAAATGGAGCAACATTAGTCAATAAATATCAGTGGAAAAATAAAATCTACAACTAATTCTAATAATAAAAATATTCCCTCGGTTACTTCAGATAATGGTAATTAGTCGAGCTAAATCGAAAAAATAATTTATTTAAATATGATATTTTTACTTCTGTAGATGAGCTAGAAGATATAAAGCTCTGGCTTTATAGCAATATTTCTCCTTGGGAGAAAATTTGCGAAAATTGGAAGAGAACTACCCCTCTGAGAATGGTAGCATTCCAAAACACTGAGAATTCTCTGAGTTTTCAGGAACTTTTGATAGCTTGGCCCAGACTCAATGACGAAACTGGCTACCAACTGGTAAGACTACTTTATTTGGTGTATTATATCGCACATTTAACAAGATTTTTTTTACCTCCAGATCGAAATGGACTTCGAGTATTTATATTCCAATAAAAGTAATATGCTTTTATCCAATTTCGATGATTTCACAAAACAAATTCAAGCGATATATGCTAATGAGATCAAAGACAAAGCTTCCCTAAATTTATTGAAAATTATTGCTAAGGATATTGATCAAAGTAATTATTACGATTTTAATGTATATACAATACATAATATACACATACATACTTATATGATTATGAACATGTATTTAGTATTTACACGATTATTTATATATTTGTAATGTTTTCAGATTCGAAAGATTGCATTACTTGTATGCTACTACATGCTATCCTACAACCAAGAAGATTCAATAAGAAATACAAACCGACAATATTAGAAGCTCAAAATGATTTTGTGCTGCATGTGACTTCAATTAACAATTTACATTTGAAACTTCAAGAGATGAACGAGGACAACAAGCAACTTAAAAGTAAAGTTCAACCAAAAATAGTTGTAATCGGTGAAAATATAGAAAAACTCGAACATTTCTTTGTGTATGCCGATGGATTAAAATATAAAATGGGATCCTTTAGAAAATGCGTGGATGTTGTAATAAAAATGGTGTACGTATTTCAATTAGAATTTTCAAACATAAGTAAACTAGGTTGGGCATTTTTGGAAAATTATTTTTTTAGCTTAGAATCAGAAAAATTTTCTGAAGTGATCAATTTAATAAATTTATTAAGAAACTAATTTTTATAATTATTAATTTCATCAAAGGGAAACTATAAATTCAAGTGCTATATATGTATATATGATACATATACATATAAAATTTAAGTATTTGATATTAATTATTTTGATTATTATAATTTAGAATTAGAATTATGTAAATATTGAATTAGAGTTAATTATTATTATTGTTCACTGAAATATGTATCATAACTAGAAATAAATTATTATTTTCCAATAAACACTGAAATTTATTTACGAAAGTTCACCTTACAAATAATTGGCATCTTATTGATTAATTAGGTATATACCCGTTAAATTAATATGATTTCATATGCAAAATCAACTGGTAAAATTAATAAATCATGAGGAAAACTTTTTATTTTCCCTTTTTAAAATAATGTGAAATAATCTTAAACCAAGAACTAACCCACAACTTAAATTTACTAGATATCCTATTAAATAACTCTCGCTGTGAATAAAGTGGTTTTCCACGTAGTTTTAACGAGCAAGTCCTCTTGGAAAAAAACCGTAGGGAAATCACGTTAATTTTGTTCTAGATTACGAGACCATTTTTCTGTGTGTTGATATTCATTCCGAGCTCGTGATGCATTACCATCGCAAAATCCGTAAACAAAATGGATATCAATGTACTCCTCACCTGAGAGCTGTGCCATCATAATATTAATTTTCTTAAATTATTTAACATTTTTGATTCACAACACTGACACAACACTAGATAATTTCTCGAAACTAATGACTGAATCTACACCTGCATGCATTTGCTGTTGTTATTTGCATCAACTGTTGCTATTTATCTATGTATAAGTAATATTTTATTGGGAGCATACTAGATGAACAAAATTTTAACTATTTTGATTGGTTTTTTGTTTGTGTTTGTGAGATGCAATTTGTCCACCACAATTTTTTTTGTTGAAATCGACGCAAATAAATTACTACCCCTCCCACAAACTTTATGGGTAAAGAGGTAAGAAAGGAGGAAGTGTCGCGTAACGATGCATGCAGGTGTAGACTTTAGAATGAAAATATTTAATTTTTGTTTTTTCAACATTTAAACAAATGAGTTGATAATCATCGCCTACTGTTTTACAGATCAAAAAAAAATTGGTACAATATTAACACTATAACATCTCTTAATTAGATTGAGAATAAACGGAATACGAAGAAAACTATGGCACGTGCATTGTAGGGGAAATGATGGCGAATTAAAATTAAGTAAAAAAAAAGACAAATTATAACGGTTTTTTTGAGAAAAACTCAATTTTATAAAAAAAAATATTTTTTTTTACTTTAAAGCATCATAGCTCTCAGACGGATGCAGATGCAAGATAACCACTTAAATCTTAATAATAGCGTATACAATTACCATCCAAAAAAGACTAAGTTGGTTGCTCTCCGATGAAAACATTGGAAGTTACAGTTTAATATTTGGGTGTACTTTTTTCTGAACAAAATTTTTTAAACACCCTGTATCTCAAAGGATATCAAAAATGGACCCTCCCGCCCCATGCGATTTTTTTATCAGAGTGAACCAAGGAATCACCCCTTGACGGATCAGCATCCCAAACCCGGACACCCTGTATATAAAAAATCGACTTTTATAGACTCCTCTGCCAACTTCCATCTCGACAAGTCGGAGCGAACCTAATATCTAAACAGGCGCTTCCCGGCGTTATTGCAACTAGGACTTTCGGTGCACAGCCTAAGTTGAAGGTGGTGCGGGGTTTTTGATCACATCGATGTTGATACAACTATACGGCAGTAACGGAATCTCCGAATCCATATTAATGAACGATGGAACATATTGAGAGTTGTGGATGTAAGAAGGCAAGGCTTGGCATAGCAGCATACCATTGTTTTGTGGAGTCGGTGGTGCTAAACGATACCTCTGCCAGACAGACATCTCCGAATAAACGCCTATGAATAGCTCTGCCGCGCAATGTGACAGCTAAACGTCTGATTGTCGATCTCGCTGCTATGTTTCTATAAATTGCCACACCACCATTCTAAGTTACATTATGAAATTGTTCATTCATTCTTTGCTCGTTAAAATTGCGAACTTATGTTTGTGTCAGTTTATTTTTAGGTGCATTATCGCAAATGGAATGAGCCGCTTTAATGACGGCTGGAAGGTGTTTCTCCTGAATGTATTGTGAATTTGACAAGTTTCTAATTTGTTAAAATTTTCAATTGAACACAATTTTCTAATTTCTGTAATATAAACTGCGATTATTTTAAAAACTTGCCGAACTAAGGACAGAGAAATAATTTTCTAAGTTGACCGCACCTTCGCCTTTACCAGTTGGTCCGGTTTTGGAATTTTTTTCAGTATTGTCTTCGTATTGGCAAGTTCTGTTCACGTATGTAATATTAACGGTGAGGATTAAACAATCTCCGAGAAATGGATATAGAGAAACAATTTTCTGAACACAATTTTCTAATTTTATCGAACCTTCTCTTTCACCAGATGGTTAAATTTTGGAAATTTTTTCACAATCGTCTTTGTCTCGGCAAGCTCTCTTCATATCTGTAATGTAAACCGTTGACAATAAATAATCACCATGCTACGGGGATAGAAACTATTTTCTAAATACAATTTTTGATTTGAGAACATCTTCATCTTCACCAGATCGACCGATTTTGGAAATCCATTCAACATCATCTTCGTCTCGGAAAGGTCTCTTTGTGCCTATAATATAAAAAGTGATCATTAAACAATTGCCGAACTCCACCTTCACCAGATGGTCCGATTTTAGAAATTCAAACACAATCGTCTTCATCTTGGTATGCTCTCTTCATATATGTAGTATAAAAGGTGATTATTGAGCAATTGCCGAGTTATGGACAGAGAAACAAATTTCTGAACACAATTATCTAATGTGACCGCTCCGTCACCTTAACCAAATGGTCCGATTTGAAATTATTTCAGCACTGTCGTCGTCTCAGCAAGCTCTCTTTGTGTTTGTATTATAAACAGTGATCATTAAACAATCGCTGAGCTACGGACAAAGAAATAATTTTCTGAACAGAATTTTCTAGTTTAACCGGATATCTCCACATTCACCAGATGATCGGTTTTTGCAAATTCTTCCACAATCTTCTTCGTCTCGGCAAGCTCTCTTCATATCTGTAATGTAAACGGTGAATATTAAACAATCGCCGAGCTGGAGAGAAAATCAATTTTCTGAAAACTACTTTCAAATTTGACTGTCTCACGTGTATAAAATATATGTCCACTTACGTAAATAAAGTTACGTAAATGCACGATATTAAGAATTCTAGCATTGAGTCGAGGACTCAAGTAATCTACTGATATACTTGCGTCGTTTCTGGCTCTAATGGTTGGCGTGAAATAACGCCCACTTTCCGTACATGTTTGCCTTGGACTTTGGAGTAAGACGTTGTCGCGTCAAAAATTAAAAAGAAAATTGTTGCCAAAAACCTTAAATTCTTTGATGAATTATCGTTACTTATTTATATTTATCATAATGGAGGATTGGTTGGTTGTTAAAAAATGGGCAATTGCTAGTGCTCATCGTCGGCAATATAAGTGTTATATTCCAATTTTTATTTAAGAAAATCAAAACAGATGTTGGCAACATTTCACAAACTCATCATTTTTTTGCGACTGAGCCCTTGTCGTCGTCATTACTTTCTAATCTATTTTGAAAAATAATTGAAATTTTTCATTTTTCATTTTGTCACTTAAACAATTCAGATATGAAAATAGAAAACATATAAAATATCAAAAAAAAAAAAAAAAAACTTACTACATCCATACGTCTTTAGTTTCCACATCTTACGAAAATTAAGAAAATATTTTTTTTTTATTTTGTTTATTTTTATGTTGTCTTTTGTACCAACAACAACAAACAAAACAAAAAATTTCTATTTAAAAAAAAATATCAAGACGACCGTATGCTTCTTATGTATATAGTAAAACGTTCTTAAACATTTTAATGCGCGAATTATTACGGCGGATAGTATTTGTTTATTTTCGCCAAGTCTGTCGAGATAAAAATACTTCTTTTTCTTCCACTCTTTCTTAATGTGCTTAGTCCCCTTGCAATGTTGACTATATCCATCAGAATGGCGCCCCAAGAGGTACTAATTTCGTTGATGCCGCTCTCCAAAGCCTATTTGGCGGTGTAATTTTGAGAACGAAGTACTTATTACGGTAGCAAAGAGTTTTCTATTTTCCTGGAAAATGAAAAACGAGTTAAAATTACGGAATGTGAAAAACAGACAAAAATATACAAAAAATAAAAACCATAAATATTTTTCACGATCGCGTTAGTTGTAAATATCTATTTTTGTTGAGAAAAAAAAGAACGATCATATATCTTCATCAACATTGATGTTAGTTAGTTAAGGGCATTAATTTCCCATTTCCATTAAACAAATATATTTTTTTATATATTTATGGTGAATAAATAAATCATCATAATGATCATTCATACCTGCAGAAAGTCACAAATTATTTGTCTACACCACACAATTTCATGTATGTATCTCGCTATCCTTTACAAATAAAAAACAAAAACGAAAAAGAAAAAATTCTTTAAGTTTTATTTTTATTTAGAAATAAATTTTCTTTTTTCTATTATTAGAAGAAAATTATGCTGTTCTATTTTTTATTCGAGTTCATTTCATTTGACAAATCGAATAATTAACAAGAAAAACGAGAAAACGCAAAAGACCGTGTTTTAAAATAACATTGAAAGGAAAATTGTTTGGTTCAATGAAACGTGAAATGATGATGGTAGGGTGCGAATGAAATGATTTTTCTTTCGGGAAGTCCCATCTTAAATTTCCCGTATATTAATAAAAAATGATATATCGAAGAAATGTTTGTAAAATATCTGTCTGCGGGCACATTATGAGATCTAATTACATTAAAAACTGTGGAATTTGAGATAATCGAACAGGAGGAATCCACAATTTATCAAAAACGTTTGTTTACGTTATGCACTAGGTGTAGCACTACAATCTTTTTTGAATTATCATACTGTATCCTCTTTGTATTGGTAATTTCAACAAGCGATGGTAATATCAGCGAAATCAGGAATTAAGCCAAAAACTTTACTATGCATACTGTTTGAAGTTTGCGTTTTACTTCGGTCTAAAAACTTCGGTCCAAAGTATTGAAATCCTGCCAAAAATGACGAAAAATTTGGTTGGTCCAAAACCACATTTCTCGACGTTTTGAAAGTCCCTGAGTCCGAAAAAGCAAAAAAAAAAAAATGTCCGTCCGTCTGTCTGGATGTCTGGACGTCTGGATGTCTGGATGTCTGTACCAGTGGTATCTCGAGAACGGCTTGTCCGGTTTAGAATTTTGTATCGCCAATCTGTTTCTATGGTCAAGGCGGAGATTTGTAAAGCTCTTGGAGACTGTACGTCAAGAGGGTGGGGTACCTGCCATACAAATTGACCCAAAATACTAAATCGTAAATCGTGAATATTTATAATTTATAAATATTCACGATTTTTTTATATAATATGCTGGTTTGATTATTGAATTGGGAATTGATTTGAAGGTTAAGCTAGGGGTCAATTTTCGGGTTGAGTTGAAGTTGAGTAGTAGTTAACACATTTTTTATATGATGAAGCTTGCCTATTTATCACCTGATTTTTAAGAAATTAGACATGTGCCTTGAAAATGGGAATCTAAAATGAGTTTTGGAATACGGCCAAGTAGGATGAAACATGATGATTTCACATCACATGTGAGTTGAAAATGGGATTTTAAAATTGTTTTGGATGAAGTTCTGTAATATGGGCAAGTATGATGGTACTTGCCCAGTTGTGGGATTCTAAAATATTTTTTGGATGAAGTTCAGGGATTCAAAAATGATTTCTGGATGAAATTCTGGAATATGGCAAAGTATGATGGAACTTGCCCATTTCTCAACCGATTATGATGAAATTTGACGTGTGTATTGGAAATGAGAATCTAAAATGAGTTTTGGATGAAGTTCTGGAATATGGCCAAGTAGGATGAAACTTGGTTACTCCTTACACGATTATTATGAAATTTGACATGTGCGTTGTAAATGGGGTTCTAATATGATTTTTGAATAAAGTTCTGGATGTATGGTCCTAACCGTGTAAGTTAGAAATATCAGTATAATTTTCTATACTACTTTCTGTATAAAGTTCTAGAATATGATTTTTCGTGTTAAGTTGGATGCCTGTACTCATGTTACTGAAGCTTTGGAGCTGTTTCCTGTTTGACTGTTGTCGAATAAGTAAATATATGTTGGTTAAAAAAAAAATCAATACTGTCAAAATTGTCACACCAACTTTATGACACAGGTGAATGCGATCTCCATTGAAGATACCAAAGACCGAAGTTCTGATCACCTCGTGAGGTTTCAGCCGTTTCAGCCCTTTATATTTTACTTTTATAGACATTGTTTGAAGAGCGCAAAACGAATCACGATCGTGGTAAAAGGGATCGAATCACATTATCATACTCGTTTACACATTATCACACATTTTTGTGATTCTCTAAAATTTGAAAATGATAAGTTGTAAATATTCAAGTAAAATTTCTGTCAAAAGTTTACTCCAATTTTTTATCTTAGGAAAAGTATTTTGTGTATGCTTTTCTGAGTGCATTAAACTAATAAAATTAAATTTAAAATTAATTCAGTCTAAATAGTTGTCACTTCAACAGTAGCTTTGACTTTCGAGTAAGGCGGGATTTTTTTTAAATTCTTTTATTTAACTTACACGGATGTGATCAAATCTTGCATTGCAAAATTTTAATGCTTAGACTTTATCAATCTTGATGAAAATTGGCACGCATGGGTAACTTCGGTGAAAATACAAGTTGGTGGTGTTCCCTAAGGGAATCCACCCCCCCCCAATCCCTTATTTTCCACCCACGCATCGGTTAAATCATCGTTTTGTCAATTTTAATATATTTATCAGATACAATGATAAAATTTGATTGTATTTCGAGGGGAGCTACCCCTGCACCCCTTATGTTCTACCCACAAATAAAAGAATTTCATAAAACATTTTTTTTTTTTCTTTTTCTAATTATTCTAATTTCATTACAAAAAAATTAAAAATTTTAATAGAAGTTAATAAAGATTTAAAGTCCTTTATGATTAGTGAACATTTTTTAAAGAAATAAAATAAATTATGTATGTAAGTATACTCTGTTTCCTGATCTCTTAATTTCTATAGAATCCTAATTTTGCTAATCAAACGCTAATTGGAAAAATTAAAGGAACTATAGTAGAAAAATGATGAAGTACAAATTTAAATGCGAGAACCCCGAAAATCAATCAGGCATTGGCGGTGTTTTCATCGTCGTCTTCGTGGGAATTGCAATGGAGTATATAATACTAATATTGGTGGTACAAAATACGAGAAAATCAAAAGTTATCGATGTAGTGGAACCGATGGGTGGCTGCATTGATATGCTGAAGAATGAAATGAATATCAAAGCGCGAGATCCAACATTGATCATAAGCAGTTTAGGTGATGACATAACAAAGCAAAATAAAGTGTTGGTAGCAAATAATAAAATACAAACTCGATATAACTCACAATTACCGCAGAATTCATTTAAAGCTCGATATTAAATGGGAATGGCGGGTATGATTTAGTGAACAGCTCGCGGGCTTTTTTTTGTCGTAGTGTTTTTATTTATATCGTGCGGTAGCCTAAGCTATACCTTTTGCAAGTCAAGTTAACCATTTTTCAAACCAAATTAACAAATTTCCAAAACAAGTAGAACGGATACGAGTGATATAATTCCTTTAAAATAATTCATTAATACATAAAAATAATGTTTGACCTTTAATTCAAAATTTAACTCACGTCACAAGTACAATAAAAAAAATTTAAAAAAAAGAGAGCCTATAGAGAGTGAGCAAAGTTAAACACGTATTAAACAATTTTTTCAATTTGTTGTTTTCGTCAAAAGGTTAATTAGAAACAGCCAAGTCCTTCCTAATTGGCCTTATTCCAGAACTTCATCTCAAACTCATTTTATAATCCCATTCCCTTCATACATCGTGAATTTCATCATAATCGGTAAAGAAATCAACAGGTTCCTTTAAAATTAGCCATTTTGCAAAACTTTGAGTAAAAACCACTTTAGAAATCCATTTTCGTCATGCATGCCGGATACTGAATTTTATCATAATCGGTTAAGAAACGGTCAAGTTTCTTCCTAATTGGCCATATTCTAGAACTTCATCTAAAACTCTACTAAAAATCCCATTTCCATCATGCATCCTGAATTTCATCATAATCGGTTAATAAATAACCAAAAGTTTCTTCCTAATTGGCCAATTTCTAGAACTGTATGTAAAAATCATTTTAGAATCCCATTTCCATCATGCATTCTGAATATCATCATAATCGGTTAATAATAACCGAATTCATTCCTAATCGGCCTGAATTTGACTTGAAAATGCTTGTATAAACGTATGGATATTAAAACTTTCTACATACATTCGGACCTAAAGGACGATTGAAAATCAGAGGCAGGCAATCTCCAATTAGGCTCTTAAGCTGAATTCATAACATCGGGAGCGACTTAGCAAAAAATACCATAGTATTGCAGTTAGAATTTTTTCAACTCGAGTAAGGAAAAAGTAGAAAAAGGAACAAAGAGAAACGAACAAGTAGTAGGAGGGGCTTATGCTATTTAAAGTGATTTGATTGATTGAGAGTTCGTAAATAAATACTATGGTATTTTTCCTATGTCGCTCCCGATGTTATGAATTCAGCTTTAAACCGAATTTTTACTGTACAATATTATTTCTATGCCGTTATATAAACGGGCACATAAAAAAAAAAATCGAAAACTGGGGAATCCCTTTCGATTAGTTTATGCAGTTTTGAGAAACCCTAGTTTGCGAAAACTAATTCGACTGACATTGCTTGTAACACCTCGCTAAAAGATGTACGCAGTCCTCGCATAACCGTATACGGTTACTCTGGATCCAGTATCCGAAATAAGGTCAATTTTGGCTAAGATTGTATTTTGTACACACCAATTCAAAGACGGTTACGACTGTTATTACGTAAATGTTATTTTATTTTTGTATACTCAAGACAATAATTTCGACTCTTCGCCATTTTCGTTATATAATCTGACGCTAATAGCGTCGAAATTGCCCCGAGAAACGAGAAGTGTTTTACAGTGTAGGTATGTATGACAGACCAATCGTTCCGTTTATGGTACATGATAACCGCTTTCACAATAAGATGCCATCGCTCCATAGTATCCCAGTGAACTTGAGATTATAGCTTGTTGTCCTTTTCCTCTGAAAACCTAACAGAAAAGGCAGCTCGGTGAACAGTTGAGGTTGGAATTACATCCCTTGATGTGTAACGATTCCGGCACACCAAAGCGGGATACCCAGGTATTGTATACAGCAAAGGTGATGGTGGTAGCCTTAATATCCGATACAGGCACCGCCTCAGTCCATCGTGTGTATCTGTCGATCAATGTCACGCAGTATCGCTGATTTTCAGAAACCGGTATTTCTGAAAAGCGTTGTGCCGCTAACTTATAAGAGCTGAGAGGAGATTTTGTGTGTCTTGAATTCAATTATTAGAAAATGTATTAAGTTACTGGGTATGAAGTTCAAGTGGTTGGTGGAGCTGAAGTCAAGTTATCGAAAATCAGCATTCCGTATTTTTCCAGTAGTTATACGGAATGGCAGTCATTTTATAACATCAACAAAATTGAGTCCAGCACAGAAGTTGCAATATTTAAAGAGGTCATTGAGGGGGTGAAGCAATTACCTTGCTCCGACACATTAGTATCACTGAGGTCAACTTTTTGGAGGCGTTAAACAAATTTAAAGATAGGTATGAAAAAAACATTATAAATTCATCCATTCGAACTTTCGTAGAATATCCTCCGTGTAGCTGTAAGGAAGAAGAAGAGTTCAAAGCATCATTTTTAATTACAAGCGGTTTTTAGACATAGAATCATTTGGAGAAGGGCGGTGCATCAATAGAAGAGGAATTTGGAGGGACGATTCGGACGAAAGCGTATTTATAACCAATGATTTGTTTGAAATCTTGTTAACAAAATATTCTTCATTTTTCAAACTCCCACGGGGCACGCATTCATTCTTTGGTTCATTAACAACGCAAAGGAGTGATTCATTGCGTTCCACATTATCTGTAAAAACGAGCAGGAAAGTCGTTTAATGGCGAAATATCAATCCTAACATAAGCAAAACGGGCCGATTGGTTTCTTTAAACCCATTCATAGACCGAGGAAATTTACTTCGAGTTGGCGGTAGACTTAAAAACAGCATAGCACCTTATAGTACAAAGCATCCAGTGATATTGCCTCCAAAGTTCAATTTGACAAGAATGATTTTAGAAGACCTGGGAGGTTGCCGTGTAATCCGATTCGAAAATTGTTTGGTACCGTAAATGAGTTTCGGATTTCATTTTAGTATTGCTAAAAGCAATTTTAATTGCTTTTCACTACATTTATTTTTGTATTTAGTTGCCAAAAGTCAAGAAACGAACGAACTAATATGTTCGATGAAGATAATTTACAAAATTAAAGAAAACATTTTAGTTTACACAAATTCTGTTTCGCATAATATGTGATGAATATAAGTATGTATTTCTACTAGACTCGTCAAAAAAATTTGTTCCAATATTAGATGTAGGTATAACTCTTTTTGTAATTTTTAGTTTTTTCGTGAATTTCATTCTCCTAAAATAAACAATTTTGCCAACAAAAGTCTCACATATTTTAAAGATTTCTGATTTTTTCCATGTGTAAATGCCTTTCGTGAAATACTTTTTAATTTCAAAAACAATTCTCCATTTTTAATATAATAATTGTACACTTATATCCTATCCGTGATAAAAATAGTCGTCGAACGATATTTCCTACGTTCGAACAAAATTTTGATCCGAATTCGCATTATACGATACCGCCGGGTTTGGATTCACGGTATTCCAAACGAATCCGGTATTAAATTTTCAAATACAAATCAGTTTTCAGTAAAATCGGATTACTCGATAACCCCACAGCACCAAATTTATAGTCACGCTGGGCCGTCTTTGTTACTATCCATTTGGCGTCAAACATATTGGTCAACTTGTGCGGGCGAACGATAGTACGACAAGTTACCAGAAAATGTGTCATATGTCGATGATACAAAGCTACATTGCAATAGAAAATAATGAGCGACTTTGCAGGGCCACTGCCAATTCGTTTAACTAAAGAAAAAGGCGACAACGAACATATAAGCGGACAAAGGCGTTCATAGAATTGGTACGGGACCTCACTAGTGAATCTTTTATCGCAGCCCTAAAAAGATTCATAGCAAGGAAATGTATACCATATGAATTTCATTCAGATAACGGTACAAATTTTGTCGGGGCCAGTAATGCAATAAAAATTCCTGCATACACAGCTTACGACAGCTTAACAATGTCGTGATAATAAAGGGCCACTGAATCAATGGTTGCTGTGGAAGATAATTCAGCTTCATCCTGGAAACGGTGGAATAATTAGAATCATGACATTAAAAATCAAATCCGAAACCAAACGAAAACTTTAATAAGACAACATTCAACTAATCATACTCATCCAGAATATCGATACAGTAACAATTAAACCAACATCCAGAGTATTGAACAAAGCGGAGTACCCAGTATTTCCTGGGTAATATTACTTCGTATTTGTGGATTCACAGCCTTGGGCGAAGAAATTTTGTAAATTTCCTGTAATTTCCCAGTAAATTTATTTCAATCTATATATTTAGGTTATTGCTTCTTGGTAAAGAATTTTTTCGGTTTTTTATTGGGAGCATAAATTTGAAGATTTGTGCGACTGTCAACCCTTGAGCCACATATACTGATGGCTTCTTCAATACATTGAGGGACTCTCCGACCCTGTCAGATAGAAAACTATTTGTTGTTGTTTCTTTGATAGTTTCAATGAATTTGTAGTATAAGGTGGTTCTTAATTTTTTATTAATTTATTAATTTATTTATTTATAAAAAAAAAATGTCTTAAAGCTTATTTTTTTAGAAACAAAAAAAAAATATTTAGAATTTAAATAATGTTATAAAATATATATATATAATTATACTCTCTTACTAATTTGTTATAATCATTCGATTACGTAAATGGTCCTCTTGCAACCACTTATGAATGTCCTTGTGATGCGTGTACTGATGATATTTTATGCTTTGATATGCATACTAATCGTACGGATGTTCGCTTGTATCACTCAAATTTGATGACACCGATGCGGTACTGTCATAGCCGGAAACGGGCGGACTACTTTGCGGTGGATACCAATACGATGCAATCTCATATGATGACGGTGATATTTGATATAGTGAATTTGAGTAGAGATTATAATCGTTTGGTAAAAAATTATTACTACTCTCGTAGACGGGCGAACACGACGATGAAATCGATGAGGTAGATGGTGTTGGATGATTGCTCCAAATGATCGGATCGTTGCGCTCACATTTTTTGTCAAGTTTTTTTTCACCGTTTCCCGCCACCATTGTATCTATGGTACGTGATTCATTATTTGATGGTTCCTTCTCCTCATCCTTGTCCGCCTCCTCGTCGAGCAGGTATGGTTTGAAAAGTTTTACCGGTTTAGCGGGTGTTCGCGGTAATTCAATTTCTTGATGTTGCGGTGATGATGATGTTGATGATTCTCGTTTGCTGTTGCGCTGCTCGCTTTGACATGTTAAATCCACTGCCTCCAGTGGTTTTGGATACGACTCCGTCAAATCGGTTATGATTTTACAATTATTTGTCCAATCACCACACTTGTGCGCTTTTTTATTAAATATCCTGCATTCATTATCGATTGGCTCACCGTGTAATCGTTTACGGTGTAGTGATAAATCTATCGGTGCCGATGTTGATGATAAATCTATAAAACTACGTGTCTCATAATGTTCGGTCACGATATTTGCAGGTTGCGGTGGTTGATAATAACTGGGGTCATAGTTTACGCTCAAATAGGTTTCACTGCTCGACGTTGTTGGATATATGGCTGAAATTTCATAATGTATCGGATACGAAACTGTTGGCTCGTACACGTACGTATTGTGAATTGGTGAAACAAAACCAGCCGCATGTGTATTTGCGTGTACGTGTACACTCGACGTTGAAACTGTTACCGATTTTGATTGGTTGATGTTGTGATTATTTTTTCCCGTAATTCCAGCGATTTAATTTAGAATGTGGATATCGTGCTGACTCGGTCGTTTTTTGGAGTTAGTAGTTAGATATTATAAGAAAGATTTTATTGTTTCTAGCCGAAATATCCGGCCAATAAAAGTAAACAATAGGCAATCTTCAATAGTCTCCAAAATTCTCGATTATCCAAATACACTTTCTGAATAGATTTTAAATAAAATATTTCAAATTGATATTTTGTTATTGAAATATAAATTGAGTCAGTACATTGCAAAATTATTTAAATAATTTGTGTTAAATCATCCACTAATTTGCTGAGTGTTAAGATGCGAAAAAAATCCTTAAATTTATTATTAAGGTTGATGAGTGGACCAACAATAATGGTAATCGATTTCTGAATGTTACTTTACATAACATGAAACCATATAATCTCGGTTTCACAAAAATGGATGGTTCATATAATGCTTCAGATACTAAAAGGTTGGTTTCGGAAACATTAAGTAAGTTTGGTTTAAATTTTACATTAGATATAGTAAGTTCAACACATGACGCAGCATCAATAATAATGGTAAAGTACGGCAACGAAATCGATCCAGAAAGCCAGTTATGTTACAGCCACGCAATTCATGTGAACGTGGTGAGCGTATTTTATAAGCGAGTCTCGAAAACATGCAATAGTGGTTGTAATAACAAAGACATAAGTGATCGTGATGATGAATGCGAATCTAAATGTTGAAACTAACAAAAATTTAAATGACTATGAAAGAACGAAAATCTCGCTGCTGCCATTAACGAAATAAGGCGTATATGCAAATTTTTTCGAAAATCTTCAGTTCGTGATTCAGTGTTGCAGAAGTACTGAAGAAAAGCATGGCAAAAAACTTAAATTACTATTACATAGATTGCCAAACTCGCGGGAATTCCGTGCTCATAAAGTTAAAGTGATTCCATAATGCTATCTTTAGAAGAACTAGGCGCTTCTGTTCCTTTTCCAGAGCATATACATACATTAAAATATATGTGCGAAGTGTTAGAGCCCCTCGAAGAAGCTGTTCTTGAATTAAGTTTGGAAAATTTAAATTTGTTAATAGCTGAAGGAGCAATGCTTTTTGTTTTCAATAAACTTAAACAAATTGGTACAACTTTAGTTCTACAAATGTTAGAGGAATTCAAACAAAAGATTAATTTTCGGTGTAATGTTCCTCTAACATCTTTACTAATGTTTTTATAAAACGGAACATACTGCAAAACGAATGAAGATTTAGAATTTAACAAAGACCGTTTCCTGTAGAACGCGTGGAGCTTGAGAACAATACAATCGGACTAGATGCAAACCCAATTGAAGAATTGGGGTTAAATCCGACTTTACAACATTTTTTGTCAGCGCCAGACCTTTCAAATAGTAATTTGACTAATTTGGGGAAAGAACTGAAATTAGTTGAAGGTTCTTGTGGGAAAAGAACACACAATTTAGAAAAACTGTATAAAGCTCTAATGACCATAAAACCAAAGCTCCTAGATATACAAGCCATCAGCATCGACCCTTTAAATTAAGAAGCTTAATTTAAGGGGGATATATTTTACGATTTCCCATAAGAACCCATGTAAAATTGAACATTTTTGATTAAAGTTTTATGAATGAAAATACTCGTAACAGAAAATATTTTTAGGTTTGTATTTAAATCAAACCTTTGAGTACCTATAACATATTTTAAAACTAATAATTTTAATTTAATAATTTGATTAATATATGTAATTAAAATAAAATTGTATAAATTTACTTTTGCTTTGTATTTGTATGTAAAAAAGTAATGTATAAAAACGAAATCAATGACGTAAGATATTATGAAGTTAGATACACAAGGTTTTCTTCTTTTTCGAAAATTCGAATTTCGAATTTTGAAAATAATTTTCACAGTGCAATAATTCTGTTAAATAGTTATATTATTTTTTAGCTTATGAAATACATTCGCATGATCGTTAAACTTGCTAAAACATTATTTTGGATTGTTTTGCTGAAATTTTAATTTAAATATTTCAATTTTATTTATTACCGCCAACTGATTTCAAACGCGGAAACTACACGTCCATTTTGTTTTTTTAAATATATTTAATTCGTCGAGTTTATAAGTAGGTGGCACTAATGACTTATTATTTTAAAAAAAACTTGAACGAATGGTATGACGTCATGACATAGATGTGTTTGTAAATAAAGCGTTTTTAGTAAAACATTAATTAAATATCTATAAACAAGATTTTATTGATTTTCAAATCATATAATTATCAATTATTCTTCTTGATAACGTAGGGGAAAGTGGGGGAATTGCGTGCCCTTAAGCGAAAATCAATAGAATATTAGTTTAATAAGCCACTTCAAAACAGCTTTTAGGTTTTTTTATAGCCAGTTATGTATGCTTCTAGTCTGCATACGCAAAATGGCTTAGAGTTACGACATTTGCGAGATAATTGAATTGCCCTAACAGTCGACAAAAACGATATTACCCCGAACTCACAGGTAATTCCGTGCACAAAGTGGGGTAATTCCGTGTTAGTTCAAAAGTAATAATATTTCAAATAAACTTATTTATTTCGCTTACAAAACATAAAAAACATGAATACAATTCATTTTAATAAAGACACTACCACAATATTGTTATTTTTGCATAAATCATATGCCGCAAGTGTTTCGTGCGTTCCATGATTATCCAACATCAATAAAACAGGATCAGTTGCAGTTGGCCTAATAAATTTAATAAATGATTCAGCCACTCGATAAAAAGCTCATCATTTATTCATCCATTCTTAGAGCAGCTACAGATTGCTCCAGGAGGGCCATCTTTACTCAGAAGTAGTGATAGACGGGAACGTGGATAAATGAACATTGGTGGTATAAATCCATCGCCTGCACTCATCGCACAGTAAACCGTGACATTTATCCCTCATTCCCAACTGAATGCTTTGCCAACTTGCTTTCGGCCTTTAGTGCCAATAATTTTACCTGGCTTTTGAACCGTGCTAATTCCAGCTTCATCGATATTGAAAATCCGGCCAGGTTCAAATTTGAATTTTGTATAGACTGTATCCAGATTCGTGTAGAAGCGGTTTATTTCTGTTTCATTAAATGCTGTTATCCTATTAACGCTGGTAGGTTCAGGCTTACGAAGGCTTAATCCACGGTTCCGCTTTAAAAAATTCTCATAAACGTCTCTTTCTGCTAAATGCTTGGTTTGTTGGATCGGTTCAAAATACCGGTTTGTTCAGCATAGTCAAACACCATGCGGCGGAACTCGGTGAGCGTAATACCATAAAAAGTATTCGACATATTAAGGAGATGATCACTGATTTCTTTTACCTTTTCTGCGTTGAATGTAGGTTTTCTACCGATATTTGTCACGTTTAGTGTAGCCACCTCACTTCTATAGTCCCTCAACGTTGAAACAGGTATTTGGTAGCTTCTAGCCATTTCTCCTGGCTTAAGATCAGCCAAACCTAATTTCATATTTTTTTCAGACCAACTACGTCTAGTGCTTTTTCTTACGTATGGTAATGTACAAGGTAATTTTAATAACATATG
The DNA here is from genome assembly GCA_963556165.1 of Tipula helvola. Lineage (NCBI taxonomy): Eukaryota > Metazoa > Arthropoda > Insecta > Diptera > Tipulidae > Tipula > Tipula helvola. The sequence continues at coordinate 55,247,056 of OY744481.1, forward strand.
TAGAATAAGAACTTAGTTTTTGATAAGGGGCAATACCGTGCAAAGCACGGTGTTTCCCCGATAAAATTTACGGTATTTCCCCACAATGGCGAAATAATAAAAATGAATAAAGATCTAAACACACTCAAAGATGTGTGCACAAGTTTATTCTGTATATTTCACTTAAAGTATCCCAAAAATAATATGCATCTACATAATTTATATAAAATTAAAATTAATATCATTTACCGTTAATTTAGTACCACGGTAATATTACAATAAAATATAGAGAAAAACTTTTGTTTACATGTGTTCTCACCAACTCTAATGTTTCGACTGGTGGTAAAATTTAATAATCGAACTCATCAAAAGGAACAATTTGAAATAGCTCAGGGTTGGATAAGATAATTAGAAATGTTAATATTTTGATGCACGGATTTACCAAGATGCACGAAATTCCCCCACTTTCCCCTATAAATCAAAATTCATTTTAGTAAGATTTTTAATTTAAGAAAAACGAAATTAAAAGAACATCACTTTTCATATGATTTGTATGAAAAATCCATTTTTTCTCTTTCTATCCCCCTTATTTTAAGTTCGAATTTTAACCTGACGGCTTGTATATCTAGGAACGCTTTGATAAAACCAACTTCGGTGGCATGCGAAAGAGTTTTTTCTCTTGCAGGAATTTTTTCTACAAAAATACGCTCCAAAACCTTGCTCCAGACACTTTAAGCAATTTATTATTTTTAAAATACTACTTTTTGAATAAAAATAATTAGGAAAATAATTTATGTTGAGGCTGTTTGTAATAAATTAAAACAGAAGTTTTTTTATTTTTATTTTAGAACTATCCATAATTCTCTATAGATTGACTGAACTGAAATTTCTTACTTTATGTTAAATAAAATGATCCGTTTTTTTTACTTTTCACAATTATTTTTTTATCTATCTCTTTTGGTAGTAGTAGAGTGTGTAGAGCGCTTGCTTTATCATCCGAGAATCCCGGATTCGAGTTCCGGTGGTGACAAGAAAACATGTCACGATTGGGTGTTGGAGGTGTAGGTGTATGCATGTGTGTTTTGAAGTGCGTTCAAGCCTCACCAAAATATTTCTCCCCTCTCCCTTCCCAATAATAATAAGTAGTGCTGTGTCTGCGGTTGTGCATGTACAATAAGGAAACAAAATCCTAAACACAACACTTAATCCTCAAAAAAAAAAAATTATATTCTTTTGATATTTACCCGGGTAACTAGTTCAGAAAATGATACTCGAATACTCGGGTTTTGAAATATCCAAGTATTTGGATTCACAACTTTGTATTTTTACAACTTTGCAAAAGTGGTTCATGAAATGGATTTTACCATCAGTTTCTGTATCGAGTCCTCCTTGGCCTATTTTTAGTAATTTGACCGCCAATTCACTTGATTCCGTGTCATTGAAGAGTTGCACTCACGTGTTGGTGGTTAAGTGTAGTTTCTGTTTATGACGAAGATGACTTCAAGCAAGCGTTCGTTTCGTTCGCGGGGGTTCCCCTAGGAACGACTGGTAATATTTGCCGGAAGACTCATGGAAGTGCATTCATCCCGCACTAACAGCTTACACTGTCGCAGCATTATGTCTCGGCTGCTATTTTTGCTGATATTACACATTGATGTTTCCTCGCTTGCCAAATTGAGTGGTAGTTGAGTGCGTTCACCGTTAAGTAGCGTGGCGACAATGCAGCATACGAACTTGAGCCAGCAGCAAATTTCCCAGTTTTTCCGAGTTCGCCCAGATTGTCGATATCTCGTTCTTAATACTGATTACCTATAACCAGAGCTGCTACCTCGTTGGTAGTTGTACCGCCGTTCTTGTTTCCCTGTTGTGTACAGTTGGCATGAATAACCAGTTGACAACTTTGATCAGCGATATGCTCTAGAGAAGTTTTAAAACAATGCACCAGTTGGTTGTTATCATCCAGAACTTTTTGATTTTTACTTTTCCCACTATAACGAAGTTATATTGGGTAAGTATTGTAATCGCGAAAAAAATGTTGTTCCAGATTTTCACATTTCTCAACGAATTAGGTTATCAGGACCCCGAAACACCGATCAGAAAAATGTCGTGTCCGTCCTTCCGTTCTTCCAAATTACGTTCCGTCCTTCCATCCTTCCGTTCTCGTTCGACATTCTGAATAACCTGGCTTTGTCTGCTCGTTTGCACATCTTTGTCCCCCATAAAATAAATTTGTAAAATTGTGGTTGCAGATTAGATATGCGGGAAAAAGGGAACCATCATATGATAGACTTGTCGCTGAATAGTAAAAGTTGGTGAAAAACCATGCATTGTATTTTTCTTACACAATTTAGAATCGTCGCGATTTATTTGTTTAATTCAAGAATAGATGCCTCAATGGCACAACTGTTTCTTCTACCGCAGACTCACAAGCTTTACTCTCACTGCAGCACATTCCTGGTGTCTCTTCTTTTGGCATCAGTATGTTACAAAAAATCTTATCTAACACGACAAAAACCAACAGCAATGCATATTTTTAAACAAAAATGTTTCCTTGAAAACAAAGAAACTCCAGTGTTTAAATTCATTTTTCGTTCCCTTCTTTAATCTCTCTCTGTGAAAGGAAACAAAATTTATTTATTTCCCTGGGAACGAAATTCTAAAAAATAAAATATCTCTCCTTGAATAAAAACAAAGGGAAGGGAATGAAATAACGATCGATTTATTTATTTTCTAAAGAGAGGAAACAAAAATTTATTTATAAACAGCTAAACAAAGGAGAGGAGCAAAAAATAAACAAAAAATCGAAATTATAAATTTTAAATTTATTCACTGAGAAATTCCCGTTTTAAACTTTAAACACCGCCTTGAAGAATCATGATTCCTAATTGGTAAGATATTGTATTATCAACAATTCGTTTTATTCTCAATACTATTCAAAATTTACACTAGAACACATCCAGGGTTACAATGTTACTTATGGAAAACCGTATATGGCTTTGTACGTCTTGAGTAGTTAATTCGTCTATGGTATAAAGCATGCTATGTTTAAAACAACCAATGAAAATTAAATCAAGTTTGTTGCCTGGATTGTGGCTTGGTAACAGAGCGGCTAGGGTCTGAGGTTCGATTCTGCTTAAGGCATTTCAGTTTTGGTTTTTTATTTTTTATTTTTTTAATGAAAACCCAGTCTCTGCCAGTTTGTCGGTCCGTAAGGTTTCTGTGTGATGCCTCAACATTTGCAAAATTATCCTTAAAAACTCTTACTGTTTGGTTTAAGATTTATTTAAGATAAAATCATCCTTAAAAGCCTTTAATCTCGACCTATTTCCATTCGGCCAAAAAATATATCAAATGGCCAAATGCTGATTGTAGGAGCGGGCGCAGGACCTGACCATTAGGTGTAATATCTTTAGCAAAACATCCCAAAACTAGAGTTATTCATAAAATTGTATCCATCCTAAGATGGGCTGTAGTTTAGCAATATTGATATTAAATTAACATTTTAGCTTTAATCGTAAAATCTTGTTGCAAATTTACATAAACCGAATAAAGACTGGTAAAATTAAAAATGTTATTTATAATCTGGTTCATGTGTGCCATCATAATTTGCAGATAGCGATCACGAAAACTTAATTCGAAATCGTGATCGTATATTATCGCGATCACGTTTATGTGTATCTACAGACGTAGTATTACACTATAATTTCCTTTCCGAAAAAATAGCATACAACAAAAGACAATACTAGTGTAAAAAATAGAATAGTAATAAAAAATAAACTTAAATAAAAAACAAAAACAACAAAAAAAAAATTCACATTTCATGAAAATGAAAAACAGAAATTTAAATTTAAAATAAAAATAAAATTTTCTTTTCACATTTTCTTCAAAATAAACTTTTTTTTTTAAAGTCTCAAATTAGTTTCTTGTGAATTGTTAAATCGATCGTATAAATTTCAGCGGATCTTTACAAAATAAAAAAAAATATTTTTTTTTTCTTTTTTTGGTTTGTTCATCATCACCAAAAAGGATATTTTGAGTGAAATTTGCAAGTGCGATTAGTTGGCGAAATTAAAAAAAAAATCTCTTGATTTTAACGGTTTTTCGCGAGCTAGTGCGGAAAATCCGTTTAAAAATCATAGGTAATAAATATTCGAAATAAATAATAAAATTCATTTAGAATTATAATAATTGAATGTGCAATTTTTCACGATAATTACATAATTTTCATACAGAAAAGATAAAATTATTTAAAAACGAAAATTTTATTGTTTTTGTATTGCATATTATATAGTAAAGTGATTGTGTAAGAGAAGATATTTTTCTTAAAAAAAAAAAAAAAATAATAATTAAATAAAAAAAAAATTTTAAGTTGGATAACTTGGTGATCTTAAATTAAAATAAAAAAAAATTTAGTGAAAATATTTTTTTATAAATTTACTGTGAAATTGAAATCTCTGAATTTGCAAAATACACATTACACCGATATCATTTTATTGAATTCCCTATTTTGTATAAAATACAAAAACAAGAAGGGTAAATATTTTAAAAATAGTTTTCACATAAACCCAAAAAATATTGAGACCCAAATTATAATTGGAGTGCATATTATAGTAGTATAGTGTAGACAATTTTTTGGTGCATGAAAAACGAAACGTCATACATTTTGTATAGTGCATTGAACTATTTCGTAGCCCTCCTTCTAATTTATCGCACTGAATATGTACATATGAACGTGAACCTGTTCAAAATACATGTAGTTTATATACCACAAAAAAAATTTGTTTATACTATATACCCAAAATCACATTATAATTTATATATCTTGACCCTGCCCAGCTTTTTTTTATTTTTAATATCAAATTTTCCTTGCGTTTATTTTCGAAATTTATCTTAATCGTCTAAAATTCTAAAGTCTACATCTATAAATCTTCATTTTTGTACGTGACGTCATGACTTAATTAAACAATATGTACGTGTGTGTACAATATAAATTGTATAGATAGATAATATACAAACCGAAACAAAAATCATTATAAAATATTATTTGGCAATAGAAGTTGGTTAACTTCAAACAAAATATCTATGTACATACATATGAATGTACTCAAAAAATACGCCAAAGAAATGGAAATATGTACATACAATCATTTGTATAATTAATTATAGTTTATGGAATAAGGCACAAGATAAACGTGCGATTAGGTTTTGATGCCGGGGTTGTAAATTATCAACTCATATACGATTTAGTGCGGCCGTAAAACCAAATGAATACATTAAATATTTTATTTGTGTGGGTTACCTTAACGTGAAACAATAAAATTTACCACCTACCCACCACATTCATTCAAAAGATGCTGTCAAGTAAACAGTTGTATGAAACAAAAATTACTGCATGATTAGGACCAAACTTTGTGATTACGTTCATTATATACACTTGTTGCCCTGTTCGACAAAATTTGTGCCTATTTGTACTTTAGTGCCGTAATAAATAATTTTTCACGTATTTCTGGTGTATTACACAGCAACCGATTGAAGAGGGCAGATTCCTAGAGATCCTATAAAAAATTAGAAGCCTACAAATCCTGATATAATTGAACGACAACCAAAATGATGATATGATGCGATAGTTCTTTGTAAACAAGAAGTGATCGTTTGTTTCGATTTTTTTAAATAAAATTTGTTGTAAATTGTAACGTTGTATGAATTTCTAATTATAAATGCTAAAATGCGGCATCCGTGGGTCCCTACCGTTTCAGCAATCATGCAATGCAGGTTTCCTGCAATTCACACCATATCTGAGCCACAGGAAAAATGCAATGTTCCAAGCAACGAATATGCCATCCATCATGTGAATGTTAAGGCCTGGGCTAGAATCCTATATTTAGCTTCAAAGATATGACTTTGCTGTTGACCCACCTTAGCTTCTATGATCTATTATGAATGAGCTCTATCTGCAATAGGCTAATGGTAAATGTTGAAGTAACGCTTAGTTTGGTGTAGTTTTACTCCAAAATTTACTCCACTTTTGACTTAAATAATGATATAAATTCTGTTATATTTATTAGAAATACGCAAATATGGACAATAACTTGTTTGAATAAAAATACATTGGCCTCTAACTTGATTTTGGTGTTTATCAGGTTAAAAAATTTATAAATAAATATTACCTAAAGCTTCGTTATTCAATCTTCCCAAAATGTTGGTATTGAAAAATGGCATTCGATCTATCACGTTACTATGAAATTTTCGAGTATACTTCAAATTAAGTAATGAGTTAACCTAAATTAAGCGTTGGTTTCGACCGTTGTGTGAGTATTTCGCTTGGATATGTATCTCTACTTTTGACGTTTCACACAATATTGAAAATGGTTGTCAATGAATGACAAATTTACGGTAGAGTAGTATTGCTGCTTTAAAACTGCGTGAGAATCTCAAGAAGAGGGTTCGTCAAGGATGTGATTTCCAATCATATTCATAATTTATTAATTCAACATTTATTAGAATGTTTTCGAATTTAAAAAATATAAAGGGCTGAAACCTCATGAGGTGATCAGAACTTCGCTCTTGAAACTTAATTCAACTCCCAAATCTTCAACTTCCTTTTAAAGTCAATCTTCAGCCCAACCTCCAACTCAATTTACTAATCTACCTCCAACTCAATTGTAACACAATCCTAAATATGTACAACAACCAAATTAACTGCCAACCAATCCTCAACTCAATCACCATATCAAATTTCAAATCAACCCTTAACCTAACTCCAAATCAACCCTTAAATAATTCCCCAACCGAACAACTCACTTAGCTCAGTGCAAGCTAACTAAACCCTAACTCAAATACAATTCAACTTAGCAATATATTATAACATAATCCCAAAATCAACTCGATTCGAAATTTACGTGTGTGAATGCCCTCAACTCAATCTAATCTCTCACTGAACCAAAAACTTCACTCGAAATTAATCCTTAACCGAACTTTTCACAACCGATTATCCAACTTAATTTCAACTAAAACCCTATTCACCATCATACCATAATAGCAACGTACAATCAAACCAGCATACGTACCGTCGTACCAATATTACTTTAAACAATCATTACATCATACTATTATTCGATTTACCATCATACTATCATGATACTATATCATTAAACCATCATACAATCATACCACCGTACCATAGTAACATAGAACCATCACACATCATATAATCATACCACTATACCATCAAACCGTCATACCATTATAACGTCATACCATCACACCATCATACCATTATACCATTCCATCATATCACTACACCATCATAACATCACATCATCATATACATATCCCATCTTGCCACGATACCGTCATACCATCATATTATTGTTACATCGTACCATCATACCGTCACATCGTCATAACATCATACCATCATAACGTCCTACCGTCATACCATCATATCATCATATTGGGGCCGATTCTGGCATACAAATTTTACTATTTATGTTATTTTTTTAAATAACATAGTAAACTGGTATTCTCGTGTTAAAAAAAAATTTTATGTTATTTTTTTTTATGTTATCATCTGTCAAAAATAAAAGAATTAAATTTAAGCATGTTATAAGATTTTATCAAGTCGAAATACAAATTGAATTGAACATTTATTTATTTTTTTAAAGTTTTGCAATAAAATTAAACATTTATCTAAAAAAAAGCAATACCTACATACTTTTCATTAAATTAAATTTTTCTACTGAAATCAATATGCCCAATTATATAGTATGTAATGGCAATTTTGTTAGCTCGAGAAGAACGAAGAACCCAAGTATTTTTATATGAGACAATTTTTGTATTTTACTGACATTTAGCAGAAAACATGAATTTTTTTTTCCGAATGTTGGCCAAAAAAATCGAAAAATGATGAAATTTGGCTTGCAACTTTTTTTTTCATAATTTTCAGATTTTTTTGGCCAACTTTCATAGTAATTCTTATAAGTCGGTCGTTATTGCTGAAAAAAGTCGGTGGTGAATTCAGTTTTGTTATATATACTTGGGAAATTGTCATGTACAAACCACAAAAGTAATAGATTTCTTATACCCTATAAACACTTTTTTGTTTCGAAATTTAAAATTGTACCAGAATATTTTATTATAAAATACGCTATAAAATGTTGCAATCGGAATACGAAAAAATAAAAAATTTTATTTTCCATTTTAAAATTTATTTATAACATAAAAAAATAACATAAAATTTCAAATTGTCAGAATCGGGCCCATTATCATATCATCATATCATCAAATCATCATATCCTTATACCATCACACCATCATAACATCAAACTATAATCACCATCATCATCAATATCACTGTCACTATTACCATACCATCACCATCATTATCACCATCACCATCAGCATCACTATTAAAAGAATTATGATCCAAAAATCAACTCAATTGGTCAAATTTTAGAAAACCTGATTATAATCTGTTCAACTCGGTCAAGGTGTGTGGATTTGTTTAAATATCATACACATAAGTATATACTGTTGTGTACATACATACAAACACTCAAGTTATATATATTTTTATCTCAACTGATCACTAAACCCTAATCCAACCCCAACTCAACCCCAATTCAATCAGCAAACGGAACCCAACTCAACCCTTAACTCAACCGCAAATTCTACGCCAGACTCAATTTTCAAATCAAACATAATAAAAAAAATTGTCAACTGCTCACCATATCCCTAATCCAACCCAAACTCCAACTCAACTTCAACTCAACCTGCAAATTGACCCCTATAACATAACCTTCAACTAAACCGAAAACTCAATGCTCAACTCAATATTCAACTGGTATATATAAAAAATTGGTAAATATTTATATAACCAGGTATTTTGGGTCAATTCGTATGGCAGATACCCGACCCACTTGACGTACAGCTTTCAAAAGCTTTTGAACTCTCCGCCTTGACCATAGAAACAGATTAGCGAAAAAAGTTCCAGATGGGACAAGCTGTTTTCGAGATACCATGGATTAGAGACATTCAGACAGACATTTTTTTATGGTTTTTTAGACTCAGGCATTTTTAAACCGTCGAGAAAAGTGATTTTAGACCAACCAAATTTTTGGTCATTTTTGATAGGATTTCAATACTTTGGTCTTTCCGAAGTAATTTACATCTATAGTTAATATTTTATATTATAACTTTGAATCACCATGTTTAGGGGAATTTTTGTAATTGGTAAAAATTTTAATGCGCAGCACGCGAAAATACGGTATGATCACGAATCATATTTTAACTATTTCGGATATGGTCATTTTCAATCCTAAAATTCCTCAAACATATTCATAATAGACAAATAATAATCTACATGTCGTATTAATCAAAACAATACAACAAATATCAAAATAAAAATATATTTACATTATAGGGTGGTTCAATAATTTTATAGAGGAAATTTTATATTTTAGTACTAATGTAAAAATATGCATGTGAAGTTTATCCTAAATTTCTTCTAAATAAAAAAAATGGCGGAGTGAGAAGTCTGGTAAAATTGCAACAGAGGGCACCACAATCACAAACACCCCTCCCCCCCTCCCCAGATGTCATGTGGCAATACCAAATTAAATTTTCAGACAGATCTGTCATTTAGTTCAGTTTTGACAGCCATTGAAAACAGATAACCCATTGTTTTTTTGCAAACATGGAAAAAAGTGAATTTCGTGTGTTAATTAAACATTATTTTTTGCGTGGAAAAACCATTACGCAAGTTAAAACAAAGCTTGATAAACATTATGGGGACTCTACACCATCGATTAAAATGATTCACAAATGGTTTACTGATTTTCTTTGTGGTCGTACAAGCACAACTGATGCCGAACGTTCAGGACGTCCAAATGAATTCACCATACCAAAAATGGTTAAAAAAAATCCATGATACGGTATTGCAAGACCACAGAGTGAAAGCGCGCGAGATAGCTGAGATAGTAGGTATCTCAGATGAACGTGTGTGCAATATATTACATGAACATTTGAATATGAAAAAGCAATCAGCGGGTTGGGTGCCGCGTTTGCTTACAATCGACCAAAAACGCACACCGCCAAAATCCATGAATTACGCTTCGAATTGCTTCCACATTCGCCATATTCTCCAGACCTAGCCCCCTGCGACTATTTCCTGTTTCCGAACTTGAAGAAATGGCTCGGCGAAAAGTGATTCGGCTCTAATGACGCAACAAACGCCTATTTTGAAGGGTTGAAGAAATCGTATTATTCGGAAGGGATCGAAAAATTGGAAAAACGTTGGACTAAGTGTATCGAGCTAAAAGGCGACTACGTTGAAAAATACATTTTTTTTGGCCGAAAATGTTATTCCTTGTTTCATTTTTACCAGACTTCTCACTCCGCCCTCGTATTACTTATACACTTATATACTAGAAAAGAGCCGATACATAATATGGAAAAAAAATTGAGAGAAATTTTTTAAAAATAGTTTGGAAAAAGGGAATTTACTTCTCCCTCTAGTGCTAACTTTTTTAAAAATATTTTGGAAAAGGAGGAATTTACTGCTCTCTTTTTGCGTATCTGAAATCCAAGAGAAAATTCTAAAAGTTGGTCAATAGTTAAGCTAGGCCTACATCTTATCACCCAATATAGGAATCCGATGAGCAATTTCTATAAATGCGTTTAGTATCACGTCAAAGTTCGTCAACTTTAAATATGGGGGTAGTCCGTAAATACATGTATTTTGATCTCCATTTGCATATCTGAAATCCAAGAGAAAATTCTAAAAGCTGGTCAATAGTTAAATTACGCCTACATCTTATCACCTATTAAAGAAATCCGATGAGAAATTCCTATAAATGTCCTAGGCGTTAGATTTGTTACACATTTCTGCACTTCATATAATTTATAATTTGAAAAATGACCAATTTTTTGGATAAATAGCCACAGAATTTTGAAAATAGTGAAGGCAGACATTTTTTTTTGACTGAAATTAAAAAATCGGTTTCTACATTATTAGATGATTGATTCAAACATTACTGCGTAACAAACAAACCTTTGAAACCATTTTGGTAGTGATATCATCATGAGTAATTCCTGACCAAAGAACGTTGAGACTGGTAAATCTTTCATCTGAACAGTCTGAATTTCACTACTTCTCTTTTTATAACCTTAGCAACAGAATTTTCTTGCTCCAGAGTCACTTAATAACCGTTCAAAACTTAGCATTTTTTGACAGGAACTTAAAGCTCTACTCTACTCTCGACATTTTCAACCAAAATACAATCTGCTATAAACTATGAATTTTTAGCGTGAAATCTAAAAGGCTGGAGGGCTATACCAGGGGACTATTCCTGGGGTCCTATTATGGAATGAATGGATCGTCTTTCGTATTTTTTGCGATTTTATGGATGCGATTCACTTCGTATGTGTGTATGTATTGTGAAAAGCGATTAACGCATGTCGCATTTCTTATATGCAATTTTTTATTTGCAAATAAAAACAAAAGAATATTTAAACAAAATTGATTTAATGTTTCTTAATAAAACACATTTTAAATACTCAAACTAGTTGTTGACACAATTACTTCCCACATGCGATATCGGACTGCCATTGAGTAGTTTTTAAATTTTATTTTCGCAAAAATGCGCTATGGCATTTTATAACACGGCAAATCATTCGACCAAGAACGTATTTTTGCGAAAATATCGTTTTATAATAACGAAATCCGATATCGAATGTAAAAGATTCGTATTTGATTTAAATCAGAAACGGATGACTCTGATTCAATTCAAATAAGAATCCAACACCTCGAAGATTCGAATACGTTCGTATCGAAATTACAAATAGCCCCGTAGGAATAGAGCTCCGACTTTTAGCACCCCATCTAAGTAATTCGATAAAAATGACGAATGGGATCGTTCCAGATGTCAGTATTGGTTTCAGATATCATTGCCCTTTGTTTACCTATAGTTTTGAAGATTTTTGTTACCATATTTTGACAGGAAACTTTACGTCATGTCAGGATTGATTTGAACCCTTTTTTAATGTTTGGTAACCTTTGTTTTCAATTGAGTTATAATTTAATATTCAAATTTGTTCATCGGTTCATAAAAGAGACCCGCACTCTATTCAGGAGTTTATAAACAAATCTAGCAAATTTGATGGCAGTTCATTTTCTAATTCATATGATAACACAACTCTACTTCCATTAGAGCTAATCCTATTCTATTTCGGTCATCCCTTTACACTGTTTCCAGGACAGAGTAACTCCTTTCTATGGAAACCGTATGATACTGTAGGCTTTATATAAGATGTCTTATAATCAAATTTTCTTATTTTCGGAATGGTGCCTCCCTTAAAATTTCGATAGTTAGGTTTCCATTTTTTCAAAATTTCCTAATAGTTATTCGAAAAACGTCGATCTTCATCAAATTTAAGATAGTTTACGAAAATATCTGACCAAAATAAACGTTTTGGTTAATAATAGGTGAACTCAATCTAGTTTAACTGACCCAATTTAACGCAAAACCGTTTGCGTTAATTTAGGGGCAGAAACGAAAATGCCTAAGGTGACAGTCCTATAATTTATTAATATATTAGCGGCATTCCACAAATAACCAAATAACAAATATTCCAACTGGAAACACCACGTTAAGAATTGTATAGGCATATCATGCTAAAAGAAACCATTTACTTGTTTTTATTCACTCCACCAATAGGCAAATGCAATAGGTGTATTGGTTTGTGTTAAACTGTTTTAATTTTAAATTTTAAAATATCAGATACAACGAGGAGTTTCGTTGAGTGAATAACATGGCCGCACTAATCCGTATCGTTTCTATAAAATAATAAATTGTTTCAATTTGTCCTATTTGTATGATGGATTTCTCTACTTATAAATTTATTTTAAATTGATTTAAATATTTTACCTGCATTTTTTTGCTTTTCTCCAAAGTACTCGTGATGACTTTCGTTGAGTTAAGGCGAATTAAGAAACTTACCAAAAACTCCATTTCCATGACGAGATACTCCTGGGTTATTCCGATTAATTTCAGCATGGAAACGTAGTAATGTTTATTTTATTTTTAAGCGCGCTAAAATTAAATTATTACATTCATATAAAAATTAAGTAAACTAATTTCCTTTATTTTTGATACATAGTTTGTAGAGAATGAACAGTTTCAAATTTAAAGACAAAACCTAACGCCGCATAAAGAAGAAGAAATAAATTACTAAGGGGACATTTTTAACATTAAAAGAAAATGTCAAAAATTACAAGAAAATTATTACGAGAGGTTTGGGGATAGGTTGAAGTAGTAAACTTTACTGGATGTCAACTAGAAATCACAAAAAAATCAATTATCTTAAAACCCCATATTTTGTTCAATTCATGAACAGAGTACCACTCTCTTCGTCAAATTTTATTCGCCTTCATAACGGAAAACTACCAATCGACCCTTCTCTGTGTCTAACCGAACGGTTACGAATCTACCTAGTTGTTTTTGACTTTTTTGGAAATTTGAATATTTATTTAGCTGCTCACTCACCAAATCACTAATGCTGGAAACACATGAGCAGAATTTCTGCTAGCAGTGCTGCCGGTTGAAATGCAAGTGAACTACATGAGCGTCGTTTTTGACACGCAGAATTTTTTTTTAGTGGAATTTTTTTTTTAGTGGACAAAATTAGAAATAGAGACAACTTGCAAAATTCTGCGAGGCAAACAGAATTCATGTATTTTAGAAAAGCAATTTTTTAATGTATATTTTTGCAGAATTCTGCAAGTTGTCTATTTCTAATTTTACTGCGAATCAGTAGGCTTACGTAAAAGGAAACAAATCTATAGTACAATTATTTGTATACTTGTTATTATTTTCAATGAATTTTTTAAATTTGTTGATAGAAAATAAATGTTGTGGAGCAAGTGCCAAATTGGAGGATAAAAATTAATTAATTTGTGACAAAATAAGGCATTATTCATTTCAAAAAATTGTATATTAAAATTAAATGCTATGTAACAAATAAATGCCACACAAAAATTAATCTGCTTCTCGAAAAGGTGCACATTGAAATTTTGGTTTACCTCCCACATATGTATAATGAAAACAAAGACGTAGTCCTACGTCAAAATATATTCCTAACTTTTCAACCGGCCAAATCAAAGACAAAATTGAAACTGCTTTTTGAACAGCACACAATCTCATATTTCACGTAAACGTTCTACTGTACCACCAAATAAAATACATTTTTATTTAAAAACCTGTTAATTAATACGCAATTTTCCCCGAGTGTAAATAATCCCACATGATTTATAAATAACACTAATTATATATTAAATATTTTAATAATTATTAATAGACTTTTAAACATCTTCATCTCTTAAAACTTAAAGAATCTCTCAAAAATATAAACATTTGATTTTACCTGTCAAAACCCAAATCGTACTAGATTAGCATTTAAAACGAATAATTTATTTTACATGAAACTGCCTACGCTCGAATAAATATTGATTCGGTATAACGTACAAATTTTATATTCGTTATTATAAATAAATTTATCAAGATTTATTTATAAATAGATGATTTTCTAAATAACAACAATTTATTTAAAATTTCAAGTGCGAAAACTAATAAAAAATGGTTTAGATTTTTAGATACGTTGTATTTTTAAAATAGGAACATAAAACCACGTGTTTTTACGAAAAACCAAACAAAATCAAACTATTGGCACACGTATTCGTTTAATTTAACATTTATTTAGAAGACCTTGCTAACTGATTGGTTTTTATTAAAAACTTTTTTTATTTAAAAATAAATTTTCGAACATAAATGTTTTCATAATTTTGTAAAAAAAAACACAAGTATTGCATGGTGTGCGAGCATTCATCGGCGCGGATTGAACGATTTATTTTTTTAAACAGATAGTCTTTAAAAACTTGAATGAAACCTAACCAAAATTTTGAAACAGTGTGAAACACCAAGAATCACTTAAAGGAATTGCTAAAAGTTTCGCGGAATTCCGTTTAAGCAACTCTGACATGTATTTTTAACTCAATTAACTTTTAATCGAGCAATCATAAACCGTGTGGGTGTTTATTTGTTTATTTAGCTTACATATGTTGTGTAAACAAAATTATTAAGTAAATTAGCCATCAGTTAACAGTTATATCAAATTTCCTAATTACATATACCGATATCAATTATCGTTCTAATTAAAACAGAAGTGATCATCTGGATTTTAGTTAATATAAAAATTATTTTTTTTTAATTTTAGATTTTTTTAAATTTCCAAAATGCCACGAAATAAACAAAAGAATAAGCCGAAGAGTGGTGGTGGTGGTGGTGGTGGTGGATCAACCGCTCCAGCGGCAGCAAAACCAAATGTGGCAGCTAAAGAGGAAAAGGTAGAAGCACCTGTCGTTGCAGAGTCCGTTAAACCCCAGGAAGCAGCTCCACCTGTTAGCAAAGTAGAAAGTTCAGCTCCAGTTGCAGAGAATGCTAAAGAACTTAAAGTGGAAGAACAATCTAAACCAGCAGAAGGGCCTAAACCAAGCGAAGTTTCCAAACCAGCAGAAAATGGCGAAGGTGATTCGCAAACTTTGAAGAAAAAACGTAATCGCAATAAAAAAAATAAAAATCAGCAAGGTGATGCAGAATCCCTTGAAACAGACAAATCTGAATCACCTGTTGTAGTGGCGGCGGCAATTGAAAATAAACCAAATCAAAATAAAAAACAAAACAATAAGGGTAAACAACAAAATCAACCGGCTAAACCAGTTGAAAAAGAAGCAGCCACCCCAGTTATTGCTAGTGAAGAAAGCGCTGTTGATAAGGCAGCCGAACCAGGCGCTACAGGAACTGCAAAACGACGCAATCGTAATCGCCGCAATAAAAATAAATCAAATACAGGTGACAAAGATGCTGATGAAGGTGAAGGAAATGATGTAGAAGTTGTGGCCGAGAAACCGGTTGAAGCTCCAAAAGAGGTTATTGAGCTAAAGAAAGAAATTTCGGTGGAAGCTACCGTAAAAGTGGAAGAGAAACCAGTGAAAGCGGAAGCCGCACCTAATAATAAGGGAGGTGGTAAACTGGACAACAAAAAATCTAAGCAAGAAAAGAAGCAACAAGCCAAACAAGATAACAATAAAAAGACAAACGTAACTGTCGAACCTCCAAAGCCAGAAACACAAATTAAGGCCGAAGAAGTAAAAAAGGTTGAGGAAATAAAACCTGAAGAAAATAAACAAAATAAAAAGCAACAAGGCAAGCATGATAATAAGGCAAATGTAGTCGCAGAATCACCAAAGCTGGAACAAAAACAACCCGAAGTTAAACCCGAAGAAGTAAAATCTGTAGAAGTTCAACCGGCAGAGGAAGTAAAGACAGATTCTAAATCACACGAAACCAAATCACAACAAAACGAAAGTAAGCAATCAAATAAGAAGAATAACGCTAAAAATAATAAGCCAGAACCACCGAAGAAACAAGAGGAGAAAGCAGTAAATGACAACAGAGGAAACATTAAACTCGTATCCCGTACCGAATCTAGTTCAGAGGAGCAAATAGCAGAAAATGTAAGTGAAATTGTATCGAGGCCACAAATTGGAATGAAACCAAACACTGAAGCGAAAGAGGCTAAACCTGAAGCTAAACTAGAAGTTAAACCAGAAATGAAACAAGAGGAGGCTAAACCCGAAGTTAAGCCCGAAATAAAACCTGACGCTACCCCCGAAGTAAAACCAGAAATAAAGGCTGAATTAAAACAAGAAGAGAAAGTTGAATTAAAACCTGAAGCTAAGACAGAAGCTAACCCGGATGTGAAACCTGAAATTAAACCAGAAGTGAAACCCGAAGTAGCGCCTGAAGTAAAAGCAGAAGTTAAGCTCGAAGTAACACCGGAAGTAAAAGCAGAAGTTAAGGCCGAAGTTAAACCGGAAGTTAAGCCTGAAACAAAACCAGAAGTAAAACCTGAAGTGAAAGTGGAAGCTAAACCTGAAGTTATACCTGAAGCAAAGCCAGAACCAAAACCAGAAAATACACCCGAAGTTAAAACAGAAAATAAGCTTGAAATTAAAACAGAAACTAAATCTGATATAAAGCCAGAAGTGAAACCAGAAGCTAAGCCAGAAGTTATACTTGAAGCTAAGCCCGAAGTTAAACCAGAAATTATACCTGAAGCTAAACCAGAAGTTAAAGTTGAAGTCAAGCCCGAAATAATACCAGAAATAGTACCAGAAGTAAAGCCAGAAATTAAGTTTGAAACTAAGCCTGATATTAAGCCGGAGGTGAAACCAGAACCATTAAAACCTATTCCTGCAGCTGTAGCTGCCGTCACACCTAGTCAACCTATATTAAAACCACAACAATCACCAGAACCAAAACATGTAGAATTAAAGAAGGATGAAACAAAACCAGAGCAACATGGAGGAAAAGGCAAAAATAAGCAACAACAGAAGAAGCAGGATAAGAAATCAAAAACTCTAGAACCGAAGCCTGCGGCAAAACCAGTTGAGGTTAAAACGCCGCCTGTTCAAGCTGATCAACCTGCTGTATTAGAACTTTCAACACCTCCACTTGAACTAAAATTATCCGAACCTAAAGTACAGCAGAAACCTGAAATTAAACCAAAACCCTTATTCAATAAACCCGAGGAACGGAAATTGAATATCCAGCCTATACCTGACCCAATAGCAAATTTAAAAAAAACTCCGTCCCCTGGCCCATTTATTTCACCAACTCATGAATTTGAAGTAAAACTCGTACCAGAAATTCCGATCCAAGATAAAATCGAATTAAAAGTAGATACGACGCTGCCGGTATCGTCGCATCTCTCGAAAAAAGACGCAGAAAAACAACTGATTAGTGAAGCTTTATCAGAATTAATAGATGCCGCATCTGTACCGGAACCCATAAAAATCGACAACATAAAAACAATTTCTGATAAAAATCGGATAGTATCACAACCCCAATCCAATGAAGATACCAAATCAAATGTAAGTAGTTCAAAAAACGAGGGAGGAAGCGATTTTGTTCTGTCTGCTAATACTGCTATCGGTGATGATACAACAAAATCGCTTAAATCTGACTCGCCCACGGAAAATAAGCGCACCAAAGATGAGTTGAATGCCAAACAAACAGAATCTGGTGATGAAAAAAAGCTGCACGATCTTCCCGAGAAGACGGCCCAAGAGAAACTCGAAGGTGTTCAATTTGCATCAAAATTATTGGAAATTTTAGATGCGGTTATGATTGCGTCACCCGAACAAAAACTAGCCTTGCGTACAGCAAGTGAAAAATTGAGTGGGGATGGAGATACATCTAAAAATACAGAAAAACAACAAAATGTTGATAACAAAAATAAAACTGGAGCCAAGCCAAAAAATCAACCGACATCACCAACTACAACCAGTAAACCTGAAATACCACCAAAACCTGAGCATTTAGTATCTAAAAATAAGAATCAGAAACAACAACATAATGGTGGTGGCAATAACAACAATAATAATAATAAAAAGAAACCTGACCTGTTACCGAAACCTGGCAAAGAAAAGATTCCTCCAATTTCACAAAAACAACAACAACAACAGCAGCAATCGTCGAATTCAAAAAACTTGCAGACCGTTCCAACTCCCCCGCCGCAAACGAATGAGAGTTGGAACGATGAAACAAAATCCACCCAAACGAATTCAAAAAACTTGAATAGTGCTCCAACCCAATCCCCTCCCAAACAACCAACCACAGAGAAGGGTTGGAGCACCAAACAAAATAAAAAACAAAAAAAATCGTCTACTCAAACGACGACCACCAGCAGATCACCACCGGTACCAATACAACTGCCACCGGAATTACAAAATAAGAAAATTCCAAATATCGCAGAAATGCTCGAAATATTATCAAAGGCTCGAGGGGACCTAACCACCGCTAATTCACTGCCACTAGCATCTAAAACTTTAAATCCCAAAGAACTAATGGACGATGGGATCGATGATGACGAGGACGAGGAATACTATGAATATAAATTTATTCCACGACAAGTATTTCTAGCCTCAAATTGTATGGTCTGTCAGCTACCACTACAAAAAATAAGTCCATGTAAAAAATGTCAGATGGTGGCATACTGTTCGGATAAGCACGAAAAACAGGACTCGAATAATCATGCCCCACTTTGTCAAGCGCTCTATGAAATTGCCGAAAAACGTGGCGGCCATGTTTTCCGCAATGCAAAAGTGCTAACCGATGACGAATATCGTTCACTTCGGGTGCACACCATGAATCTATGCCAAACAGCATTGCAACGCCCCCTTCAACCGTACGAACGTGAAATAATATTATTTCCACGTTTATGCGCTAAATCAGCGTGTCGCGAATCAAATCCTGAACTTATAACCAACTGTAAAAATTGTCAACAGGCTGCCTATTGCATCGCACACGAGGATCATTTAAATACAGAAACCCATCAAAAATGGTGTAAATATTTCGATTTGTATAAAAAAATTGTAATACAACAAAAAAAATACGGCAAAATTGAACCGACAATGCCAACGAAAATGGCCGTCAAACCGTATAATTTACCCAAATCAATAAATCATGTGTTCAGCGATTTGTACAAAAATTTTAATGATCTAAAAGATGATTGTGGCTATTCGATTTTAACCCAATTGGGTACAGCACCACTAACTGCCTTGTATTGTGCCCAAAGATGTGAACAACGTATTGAGGATGTGTATACGATACATTTGGTTGGGGCTGAAATACAATTTGAGGCGGACACGCTGGATAAGTGGGAAGCATTTTTCTTACATTTAGTACCAAATTTAGTGGAATTGAAAATTGTATTTATTGGGCCAGAATTGAATTCAGAAAATTTGCCATTAGACATATTAAGTAGAATAAGGTAAGGCTGCGATTGGATATATTTTATGGCAAGTCGCAGTAGAGGTTTATTTATTTTTATTTTGTTTTTATATTACAGAATGTGTCGTGCGTGTCGTCAATCATGTCGTGCCGTTCGTTTTGATTTCCAGTGTGGAAAATTGTATCACAGTTACTGTAAGAGCTCTTGTTTTACAAAACCCGATTTAAGTGAGTATTTTATTTGTTTATTTATGTATTGATATGTAATGCTGGCTGGGATATTTTAGTCAGAGGGCATCATGCCCATCGATTGTCTCTTTGCCAACCTTTGGAAAATCTTTATAGAAAGGATTGGGATTGAATTGCCATTAACCGGTATTTATTCGTAAGAAAATGGTCGTTTTCTCGTTTTCCGTCAATTTATTTGGTGTGGGGTACTGAAAAATTAAAAAGAAAGAAGAAGATTCGCAGGAGAAAAAAGTAAGATGTTTCTACTCAACACTAAAGCATAAGAGAACTTGTTCTGGTGAAATACTCATTAGCCAACAGAAAAATGATGAATTTTGAAGAAGAAAGT
This sequence comes from Tipula helvola, assembly GCA_963556165.1. NCBI lineage: Eukaryota > Metazoa > Arthropoda > Insecta > Diptera > Tipulidae > Tipula > Tipula helvola. Next base: position 55,267,462 of record OY744481.1, read on the forward strand.
AAGAAAGGAAAAATTAATGGAATATAAGATAATTTTACTGCTGGCTAATAATCGCCAGAAAAAGTTCTCTTTTGTTTTAGTGAAAAAACTTACTATGTCTGCGGAGAATTTTCTGCTACCTTATACAGCATCGGTTTAGGGTCGCCTGAGACAAGGGATTTACACAAAAATCTAAGGCGCTAGTGGATTTTGTTGGAAATCGACCTTCGCGAAGGATATGTCGTTTCGAAAATTTAATAATTTATAACTAAGAATGGAGCTTGGCTATTTCTTAACTGTTTCCGAAGAAATCCGACATGCACGATGGAATGGGATTCTAAAATGATTCTTAGATAGAATTCTGGGAAATAGCCGCAAACTTAAATACGGGTTACTCACGAAATCCATTACATCACGAATCATTTTCTGAGAAACTCCGTGACTTTTTTTGAGAAACTCTAAGAATAAGTTGTGTGGTAAATTCTGGTGAAGAAGAATTTTAAGTTTGAAACGAGTTCTAAGCGCGCCAACATTTCAAAAAAATATTTTTTTTGTAATTATCATACTAAACGGATTTTAACAAAATGTATTTGGTAAAGATGGATAAAAGATGTATGTATATACATGTAAATACAAATAAGACATTTTTTTATGTAAAGGCTAAAAAATACCATTTGCCGCAATCTAGCAAAAATTGCTTGCTTATCTGCTTGCTATATACCCCATTCCGGTGTTGATTGCAATGTACGAGTAAATTATAAATTCATTCATAAGTATGTACTTATGTACAAAAAAAAGTTTGTTTGTAAATAATTTAAAATAGGGCCGAAAGGTCAAATGTCGAAAGACCGAATGTGTCGAAAGGTCGAATGTGTCGAAAGGCCGAAAGGGTCGAAAGGCCGAATACCGAAAAGCCGAATGGTGAAAAGCCGATTGTGTCGGAAGGCCGAATGTTGAAAGGCCGTTTGTGTCGAAATTGATTTTAATTTTTCAGGGTTGGCTACCTTATCTAGAAAAAAATAATACAGAAACTGAAAATCCCGAAAAAAAAATCCAGAAAAAAAATCGTGAAACGAAAAAATTCAGAAAAATAAAAATCCAGAAAACTAAAATCCAGAAACGCAATTATCAAAGTGCGGGCCAAATTGAAATTAAAATTTATAAAACATCTATCGAATTTTACTTTTTCCGTAAAGTTCTTAATATTTACGATAATGGAAATTGCTTTGTCAACCTTTCAGACACAGATCAAAGAAATCGTATCGCCCATATCGCTTCTACTGATCGTTCTACGACAAATGTTTCAAGTTATTTTCTGATTGGCTTAATTCGTTGGGTTAGTATGGCATCGACCAATGTATTGGAGCGAATTGCAGTTGTAATGCTTTATAAATGCTTCGTCAACCTTCCAGACACAGATCAAAGGAATCGTATCGCTCATATCGCTTCTACCACAAATGTTTCAAGTTATTTTGTGGTTAGCTTAATTTGGTGGGTTAATATATGGCATCGACGAATGTATTGGAGCGAATTGTGGATTTAATGCTTCGTCAGCTTTGCAGACACAGATCAAAGGAATCGTTTCGCTCATATCGCTTCTACTGATAGTTCTACCACAAATGTTTCAAGTTATTTTGTGGTTGGCTTAATTCGTTGGGTTAGTATGGCATCGACGAATGTATTGGAGTGAATTGCGGATTTAATGCTTCGTCAACCTTGCAGACACAGATCAAAGGAATCGTATCGCCCATATCGCTTCTACTGATAGTTCTACCACAAATGTTTCAAGTTATTTTGTGGTTGGCTTAATTCGTTGGGTTAGTATGGCATCGACGAATGTATTGGAGCTTGCAGACACAGATAAATGGAATTGTATCGCTCGTGCTTCTACTGATAGATGTACCACACATGTGTGTCGGCCTTTTGGCCCATTCGGCTTTTCGACATTCGACCTTTCGACACATTCGGCCTTTCGACTCATTCGGCTTTTCAACATTCGGCCTTTCGACACATTCGGCCTTTCGGCGTTCCGCCTTTCGACATTCGGCCTTCCGACATTCGGCCTTTCAACATCGAACGAATAATTTGCTTCCCTATGTCTTTATCGTTCTTTCTCGCATAATATATCGCCATGCGAGTACTATGGGTCTACTTTTTTATTCGCCCGGTGCAGTGCGTTTCATTATATTTTCTTATCTGCTTTGATCGTTTTCTCTTCGAGAAACAAGGACAATTTTTACACTACACTGCTCTGCTCGATGTGAATAAAATAATTCGCAATTTGAAAGTTTTCGGAGAAATCGGATTTTGAACTTAGGACTAAAATTTGTTCACCTTTCAATTCAAATTTTTATGTTTTATGTTTAAAGTCTTAACTTAATATTAGTATTGGTACATTATACTGCTTATATTCCATTTACGCTTCCACTCTTTTTGCATTTCATTTTTATTGTGAGTCAATAGCTAGATTTTGTATCGAGATGTGACTTGTGATAATCGCCTGTTTTGTCAAGACCATGTAACGAGATTGAGAAAAACAACTAGGTAATGTAGAATGTGCAATTATCTAGTTTCTATGTGTCTACTGCAGAGTCAAACTACCGTGGAAATCGTCGCCATATCATATGCCACAAAAAAATACTGGCACAGTATTTATAACCTGTCTTGGTTGGGAATGAAGTATAAATGATGGAAAAATGTACTTCTTAAAAAAAACAGAAAACAAAACTAACCAATCTAACAATCTCATTATTCTTTTTCTTTTCAGTATGTTTTTTCAACCCCGGCTTACATCGTCCAACTGGTTTCCGTGATGTGGATACATGGCCCGAAACTATTGCAGCGGCCACAGCACTCGATTGTCCAATCATTGTAACATCATACACTGAACTTGAATCACCAAAGGACTATGATCGTTTAGTATCGGAATCAAAACGAAAGCTGAATGTAGTTCAAGCACCGGAAATTAATCCATACTCATCATATCGGCCCGAACGTAATTTTATATCGGACGAAGTTGCACCGATGATATTTAAAAATTATTTTTATTTTATTGTAAAATAATTTAATTATAGTTTTTTTGTTTTTGTTTAATTTAATTAATTTCAATTTTTTTTTTCTGTTTCCCCCTTGTACTTGAAATGCACACGAGTTTTTTTTTTTTTTGATTTTTTTTCCGAAATCTCGAGATTAGTTTGTATAATTTCGAGGTTAATTACGTTTTATGTATGTATAGCAAAATTTTTTTGTTTATTGGAATTCCCAACAATTTTTTTTTGTCGAAAACTATTAATTACTAATAATAATAAAATAAAAAAAAAAATTTAAATTTGGTTTTTTTTTTTAATTTGATTGATATTAATTAATTTCAGAATCAGCTGGTTGATTACTCGTCTTTTATATCACTTCAATAAAATTCACTAGCTATTTATGACTTAAGCGAATCCAATAGAGCTGTATAAATATTGTGAGAAAATATATTATTTTTAGTACATGTTCTAAAATTTAACAACGATTTTGTAACGTACACATTTTATATTAAGTATAGTAGTCAGCTCGGTCTATGGTATATTTATGTGTAAACGTGACTTTAGTTTTAGTATAAGTCCTAAAATAATAATAATTATTTGAGCAATGAATTAATTGCAACCGTTTATTTGCTTAAAGGTTCATTCATTTGAAAAATATTTCCTCAAATAAATGTCCAAAATGTGTACTAAAAAATATTTATCATAGGTTTCGAACATAGCCGTAATAGAGTTTCTCGTGAGCAACAGGTAATCAGTTGCTGATCAAATTAACTGGTTAGGTGACAAGTCGCAATTATATTTCCGGAGATATTGACCATCCGTATATTCGGGGGGACATGTTGCCCACTATGTACATGTAATTTAAATTTTATCTAACAAAAGTTTTATTCGATTCAAAAGCTAATTTGTAGTACATTACAAAAATGTTACATTATACTTAATACTTGGCAACTACACTACACATTAAGATATTTTTTTTATCTACGTATCTCTCTATATAACTTTCATTCAAATAAAAATCCCCACTGTAAAAGTAATGTATTACTATGGAATCCCCATACGTAGGAGAATAATCGCGTATTTCTACTAAAAAAAAACAACCTTGATAGTGGTGCGAGTCATCATTTCATGCGGTTTTACTTCACAAGCGCTGTAGCGCACTCATAAAACCGCTATTTATACTAAAATGAAAACGTAAATGTTTATTAACAAAAACTTGTTTGATTTGATTCATACAAAAGATTATCGTTTAGCTGTTTTTTTTAAGACAACAGATACATTTTTTTATCAAAGTAAATTTACATTGTGCACGGTAATTATTTTCTCAAGTGTAAACCAATCGAAAAAAAACAGCGGCTTAGATAAACAAACACATTTTATGTGATGTTGCCATCGTCGCGCTGCTTATGAATACTTCAGTGATAACATCTCGATGAGTCGATATCAAAGCAAATAATAAATATTCTAATAATTATTTAACGTTGTCACCGTTACCGACAAAAAATTCTTATTTACGATAATACACGTTTTTTACAGAAAAAAAATGAAAATTTAGTGTTTCCGCTGAGGAACATGATAAATTTCAATATTCAGAAAAATGATTTATGGGCTATACTCGGTTCAATCTTAGATCAATATCTTATTATCTTATGGATATTGCATTGTGATTTACATTTATAATTATGTATGTTTTAGCTGGCATATTGTAGTATGCTTACCACATTCGAAACTTCTTGGTGGGAAATCAAAACAGAATAAAACGATTCGATTGAGATCAAATAGTTAAATTTGTTGTGTAAACATTTACCCGAACAAAAATAACCAACACGAATAAGAATCCCGCGCAATAGGCACAAAACGGCCAATTTCAAAATGGGATAAAATGAAATGCGATGGAAATTCTATGGTATGTTCCACAAGAAAGTATCTCAAATTATTCTTTCTGTTTAACCCGAACCATAGTTTAGCAGGTAAAATTGTTCTCTTCACTATATTACCTTTTTTGCGTTAACTCCTTTCTTCAGTGAGCCATCCAAAGCTTATACGATGAAGCGTTGAATACGTCTGACGTCCATCTCATTAAGATCCGCTAGGTCACTAAGGCGCAGAGCTCCTAGAAATGTTCATCTGCTTTGTGCTAGACAGGGACAGGCGTAGAGTAAATGGAGTACAGTTTCTTCCTGCTCTTCATCATCGCAACTTCGACATTAATCATTCGACTCCTAGTCTCCGCACATGCTCACCTATGAGACAGTGTCCTGTAACAACCCTCACGACGAAATGAGAGACAGCTCTAAGCTACCTTCGACGTAATGAAGCCTGATCGTAGCGTTTTAATAGCGGCCTGACTTTCCGTAAAAATGCCAATATTCCTTACAGATATTACATTACATTTCAACCCGACCACGGATGGCGATGGAATCATGTAGTCGATCGTATCATTGCTGTTTCTATTACACAGAATGGATGAGTGGCCTGTAATATTAAAGGTTCACATAGAGATGGTTTCAGAACCTTATAGCTGTGCTCGCTGTCATCTGAATGCCCAGAATAAACCCCAGAAATAAAATAACGAGTTTACAGGAGTATAGCGCTGTAGTAGCTTTCCTTACCCTTTTGGAAATATTATGCTTCCAGCTAAGTTTACTGCCTAAAATAAGAACCAGGTATTTCACTTTATCTCTATAAAGCCTCCAATATGACATGCTACTTGTCTTTCCAGTGATTTTAACAGAAAAGGTCTTAATGGGTCGAAGGTCTTTGGGATGGCAATGAGGGTTTTTCCCGCCTTTGGTATAAATGTTGCGTTACCTCAGTTTATTGCCTGGGAATGTCGCAAAGTTTCAGGCTACCTCTGAAGATAAGTTCCAGCCATGGTAGAGTTATGTCTATAGTTTGCTGAACATCTGCAGGAATAATGCAATCATGCTGTTAATTGCCTACACTTTCTTCCTCCTGCTTATTAGTTCGGAGCATTCTAGACAGTGGGTTTTCAGTAGCAACTGAAAAGCAAAGATTCCGCACTATTTGTGATCCAAATACCATCCGGTCGCTGAAGATAACTCGGAATGATGGGACTTGAATCCAGTATTCCAGCAGTTTTTATTTTCTTGGTTTTATTGAGAAACCTTTTGCATTTTTGACGAGATCTTTGGAGCTGTTTCGACTGCCAAGGTGGCATGGTTTAGCCAAAGGTCTATTCAGAGGTCAAAATGGCATCCGTTTGTTAGAAACAGAACTGGAAAAATTCTCACTAATATAATGATAAGCCAACACACTGAGCCTTTAGAGGCAAATTTAGCTTATGGTGAAATGGTCCGAACTGGCTAACGAATCTTGGCTATTGGTCATTAAATCAAGTGAATCAACACTCAACCTCAACTTTATCAAATTAGCTATCGGCTTCCATTAATCTGAAATGTCTCAACCCTTTTCTGGAGGAATCGGGGCTGCCACGATTTGGAGCAAAATTACCAATGCAGCAATCACTTACAATGTTAAACATCCGATAATACTAGCAGCATTGTAACGTAAGGGAACACCACTTACGATATCTACAAGCAAGACAAACTCTCATAATGGCAACATTGCATCATAAATATTAGATCCTGAGTTATAGACAACAAATAGTAAATTGACCTTTTTTCTCAAACGTCAAATGATGTAAATTTACTGCCGAAGGCGTAGGAAAATCGTCATGTTGATATCTTGTTTTCTGTGTTTTAGGCCAAAAAATTAAATTTTTACGGTAGATTTAACTTTAGAAACGTTTTTGTGTTGATTTGAGGTTGTGTCCTGTTATATCCATGTGAACATAGCACCCCTGGCAACCCTAATGATAAACATTCTATGTACATACATCATGTAAACGTATTAGACATTATGAATAAATAACAGTATGAAGAGAGAGAGAGAGAGAACGTAAAAGACGCGTTTATATTAGTGGCGACGAGGATGGGATGAATTGTAACTTCCCGTGTTGGAGTTTGTTGACCTGTAATTCCAGTGCTTACCACTGGAATGAGGTCTCGATTTTCCCTTCCATCATAGTGGTATAGAATCGCATCAGCTGTAGGTTGTTGAATTTCTGCTCCCCCCTTTTCAGACAATTCCATTGCTTTAGCTATAGTTAAAGCGTTGTCAAGTGTAAGGTCCGCGGTTTCCAACAAGCGGCTTTGGATTTGGGCGTTGCGTAGTCCAAATACAATTTGATTACGTAAAGCTGTATTTAGATAAGCCCCGAATTTACAGTTGATTGCCAGTTTTCGTAAGGCTATAGAGAATTCCTCAACCGATTCATCGTCAGCTTGTTTCCTTAGATGGTAATTCTCCATGATCCACAGTGGAGCTGGATCGTACACTTTTGTAAGCATGTCGACGATTTCTTTGTAAGTTTTTTCCTTTGGTTTATCCTGTGCAATTTTATCACAAAGAACATCAAATGATTCTTGACCCAAGTAATGGAGTAATAGAGGCACTTTTTTTCTCATCTGGTGTAGTCACGATTTGCATTTGAAACACTGACACTGTCAGGCGCAATTGTCGACGTAATTTGCTTTTTTTTTTTTTTTTTTTTAATTATTATATTTAAGACTGTTGCTTATTTCATTAATTTCTACAATTTTAATTTCTAAAGTTTACCTTAAGTATTTGGGTTAGTTGCAAATGAAATGTCCGATGATGATCACCAAGAGATCGAAAACGTTCATATAATTTTTTGTAAATAAAATTGAACTTTTTTGAAAATTTTAAAAAATAAATATTGTATTATCTCAAGTACACTGTAGATTTTTTGGTTTTTCGGTAAAAGTTTTCGGTTTTGGTGGTTTCAAGAAGGTGATTGTGACACTAAATAATTATTGTATTTATCCTCGTCGCCACTAATATATCAAAAATGGAATCAAAAATGACATACAGCACAACGTCAAAAAGCTTTTGTTATCACACACATTTTTAAATTTTTTTTTTTTTTTTTTTTTTTGTTATCGCTGCGGTAGTAAAGATCATCGAGCCAAGACGTGTTCACACCGAAATACAGTTTGTACATTTTGCAACATCAAGGGACATCTTCAATCTGTGTGTTTCAAAGCGAGGAAAGATAACCAAAGTACAAATTACATCGAGGATGACACAACGGATTGTACTGAAGATATTTTTACTATTTCCAAATTTTCTAACCCAAGCAAAGTTCCAAAATTTTTTGTTAACCTAAAAGTAAATGATATCGTTTTGGGTTTCGAGGTCGACAGTGGGTCTCCGGTAACGATTGTTAACAACAATTACAGGACGAGGTACATCCCGGATGAACAATTGCAATCAACAAACACAAAACTCGTGAGTTACTGTTGTACGGAGATCAAAGTGTTTGGTTACATTGTCGTGGGTGTCAATTCTGGTGTTGAGTGTCGCGATCTAAGACTTTACGTAGTCGAATCAAATCGTAAACCACTACTTGGCCGTGAATGGTTACACAACATAAAACTCGACTGGAACACAATAATAAACGGAAAGGGGGAACAAGTGGCTTTAATCAAATCAGTGGACATAAATACAAAATTGAAACAGCTCAAAGACAAATATATATCGGTATTCGGAGATTCCATGGGTAAAATTAAAAACCTACAAGCACGTATCCGTTTAAAAGAGAGCTCACAACCTATTTTCATAAAGGCAAGGAAAATACCATTTGATTTACGAGACGCGGTGGAACAAGAACTCGAGGATTTGGAACAAAACGGCATCTTACAGAAAGTCGATTCATCCAGATGGCCTACACCCATTGTTCCTGTCAAAAAGAAGGGTGATAAAGTCCGCCTATGTGGGGACTATAAAATTACGGTGAATCCTTGTATACTAGTCGAGGAACATCCACTTCCTACGATATGGAAGATCTCTTTGCGTCGATGGCGGGAGGTGACAAATTTTCAAAAATTGACCTACATAAAGCATACTTGCAAATGGAAGTACATCCAGATGATCGGGAAATATTGACGTTAAGTACGCATCGCGGCTTGTTTCAGCCAATGAGACTTATGTATGATATTGCATCTGGACCAGCAAAATGGCAGCGAGAAATTGAGCAAATTCTGAAGGACATCGATAGAGTATCAGTGTTCTTGGATGACATCAAAATTACAGCGCCTAATGACGAATCTCATATGCAACGACTTGAGCAAGTATTGGCGCGGTTGAACAAGTGCAACATGAGAGTAAATTTCAATAAATGCGAGTTCATGGCACCTGAAATCGAATATTGTGGTTACAAAATCGATCGGCATGGTATTCACAAAATTCAAAGCAAGATCGAGGCAATTACACAGATGGCGGAACAAAAAATAAGGATGAGGTTCGTGCATTCCTTGGACTGATAAATTACTACGGACGATTTTTTAAAAATCTCAGCACGGTTATTTACCCTCTGAATTATCTGCTGAGAGATAAATTCAAATTTGTTTGGGACGAGGAATGCAAAACAGCATTTCACAACCTGAAAATGCTAATCCAACAGGAAATACACTTAGTACACGACGATCCAAAAATGCCGTTAGTACTGGCTACTGACGCCAGTCCAGTTGGTGTGGGGCGGTACTGAGTCACGTTAGAGAGAGAGTGAAAGGCCTATACAATTTGCATCGCAAACCCTATCGGATATACAGCAACGATACCCACAGATTGACCGTGAGGCATACGCCATCATGTACGGCGTTCAGAAATTCTATCAGTACGTTTACGCTCGTAAATTTATTTTGATTACTGATAATAAGCCTCTAATGCAAATTCTTTCACCGGACAAGGGACTTTCGACATTATCAGCTACACGAATGTAGCACTACGCAATATTTCTGCAGGCATTCGAATACGAAATACAATATCGCAAATCATCGGATCATTCAAACGCGGATGCCCTGTCACGATTGCCGCGTGCCGAAACAAATACAAGTATCGAACTTATCGACCTGATCGAAATCAACGCAATCGAAACATTACCGGTGACGGTCGATCGACTACGAGAGGCTACGACCAATGATGATACGGTGAAACATTTGATCGAGGGACTACAGACAGGAAAGATAGTCAAGCCTGATCAAAGGTTCAATATCGAACAAACGGAGTTTACACTTCAGAGTGGATGCCTTTTACGTGGACTCCGAGTTTACATTCCAGGAAATTTACGACAGCAAGTGTTGCAAGAACTGCATACAGCACATTTTGGGATTACGCGGATGAAGTCATTGGCCAGGAGTTTCTGCTGGTGGCCAAAACTGGATAGCGACATTGAAAATTTGTTGAAAAACTGCTTAAAATGTCAAAAAACAAGATCGAATCCAAAGAAAGTTCCGACACACGTATGGGAAGCAGCGAAATGCCAAATATGCCGGGAGATATTTGCGAAATTCGGGATTCCGGAAATGTTGGTGAGTGATAACGGAACTCAGTTTACGTCCGATAATTTCCAAAATTTCATGAAAGTGAATGGAATCCAACACAGGTTGAGTGCTCCGTATCATCCAGCAACGAATGGCCAGGCGGAAAGGCACATACAAACATTCAAAAATAAATAATGATGTCAAAAGACGGGGAAAAACAAAATAGATGCAAAGAAGTGCAAGCTAACATCAGGAAATTAAACGCTAATGACCGTGTCTCTGTTCGTAACTACTGTGGCGACGGAAAGTACAAATTCGGAGCAATCGTACAAGTGCTGGGTTCACTTCACTATCTGGTAAAATTGGACGATGGACGTACTTGGAAGCGACACATTGACCAAATACATAGAATTGGATCAGAAATTCAACAATCTACAGCTGATACGATTCCATACCACTATGATGGAAGAGAAAATCGAGACCTCATTCCAGTGGTTAACACTGAAATTACAGGTCAACAAACTCCAACACGGGAAGTTACAATTCAGCCTACATCGGAGCCAAAACAGACAACAATGGTTGCGGAAGCTAGGTCCACTCCACCACAATCAAGACCGAGACGACCGATCAAACCAAAAGTTCATTTGACATATGATGAGAATTTTGAACAGTCAATTTAAAAAAAAAAAAAAAAAAAAATCCACACCGAAGTAAGATATGTTATGGTGCATTTTATACCTTCTGTCAGGTTCTAATCAATAGTTCTCACTAAATGAAGCTGTGACTGCTGCTGTTGTTTCTTACTGAAACCATCAGCCGCCAATTCTTAACCCATTTTGCCTGACACACTCAATGGAAATAAATAACACCAGGTAATATAAATATATTTCCATGCTGCGACTATTGCTTGGTCTAGTAGTGGTTCACCCTGGGAATTTTTTTTTTCAAATTTGAAAATTAAATTAAAAAAAAAATTGCATAAAAAATATCAACGACAAACATATCAGTCAAGCGGTTAGAAACACTTTCTTCAGACTTTGTGGGCTTGTGGATCTTTACGATGGACTTTTAAGACAGTTATGGTTAAAGTTAGAAGCAGAGAAACGCTTTTTGTAGGAAAACAATTTTTTTCTTTAATAAAATATTGCATGCCGCATAAAAATAAAAAGGGAGTCCCCGGAAGTATAACAGATCAACTTGATGCAACAATAGTTTTTTGATCACTTCCTTGAAAACTGATCAAAATGTTTACTTAGCAAAACAACATTTTTTACGTAAAATACTTCTCGACTGTCCAACAAAACTGCTTGTATAGTTTAAATGTAATAAAATCATAAAAAAACGAGAAACTGGAAAAGCTACTTTACGTCATCAAAATTAATTAATTCACCTTGAAATTAGTGCCGCAAAAAATAAAATTAACACACAATGGCGTGTAGATTTTTCCGAGTAAGAGCGACGCTTTTTAAAACAAACCGTCCATACTATTACCGCTCAAGCTTCGATAAACTAAGTATTGACATAATCTAATTACAATACTATTCATAAATAATTGTCTGTAATATATGTATGACATAAACAATACTGCAACAGAGGCTATTTATTTAATTTATTAATATCTGTTCTTCTCTGTTTTTGTTCTACTGTACATAATTATCGTGTATCACGGAATAAAATAAAAACAAATCGGCGGTCCACCAAACACTATTAATATACTTGAAATTCAGTTTTGTTATTCATAGTTTGGTGAACGATCGAATCGAATAGTCGTTTTCTGTGCTAATTAAATAAATTAAATAATAAAATGAAATCGTTTGCACTTTTAGTTTTGTGCACTGTGATTGGATTCAGTTTGGCGGACCCGGCTGATAACAAACCACAACCCAAATGTGATATTAGTATTACAACCGTGAGTGGGACGGCTCGACCAGTTGGGGATATTTGTGCGGGTACTTTAATTTTCGAGGATAACTTTGATTATTTAGATATGAAAAAATGGCAGCACGAAAACACTTTAGCAGGTGGTGGTGTAAGTGAAAATTTGTGTGCACAGTTTTTATATAACAAGAGGTTTTAATAAAAAAAATTTTTTTTGGTTGTTTTATAGAACTGGGAATTCCAATGGTACACCAATAATCGATCAAATTCTTACGCTGAAGATGGCGTATTATATATCAGACCAACATTGACCGCTGACGAATTTGGTGAAGGTTTCTTGTCATCGGGTGTATTAAATGTGAACGGTGGAACCCCATATGAGCAATGCACAAATCCATCATTCTTCGGATGTGAACGCGTTGGTTCACCAAATAATATACTCAATCCAATCAAAAGTGCTCGTATCCGTACCATTGAATCATTCTCGTTTTTATATGGGCGTGTTGAAATTAGCGCAAGACTTCCAGCCGGTGATTGGTTGTGGCCTGCACTATGGCTTATGCCAACTCGCAATGTATACGGAACGTGGCCAGCATCTGGTGAAATTGATTTAATGGAATCTCGTGGCAACCGTAATTTAGTAAAGAATGGTATTAATATTGGGACGGAACAAGTTGGATCCACTTTACATTTTGGACCAAATGGACGCTTCAATGGATACCCAACTTCAACTTTTTCACAAAACTCGGCACCAGGAAATGGTTTCCATTTAGGATTCCATCGCTATCAAATGGAATGGACACCAACACATATTCGATTCAGTGTTGATGATGTTGAAACAGCTTTAATTCCATCTGGATTCTGGGTCCGAGGTGGGTTTGCAAAAAATGCACCAGGAGTCGAAAATCCGTGGCGTTTCAATTCACCAATGGCACCGTTCGATCAAGAATTTTATTTAATCATAAATTTGGGTGTTGGTGGTATTGCCTACTTCCCAGATGGTGCATCGAATCCAGGTGGCAAACCATGGACAAATAATTCACCACAAGCCTCTACCGATTTCTGGAATGGTCGCAATCAATGGTTACCAACATGGAATTTGAATGTTAATCACTCAAAAGAGGCTTCGCTCCAAGTGGATTATGTCCGTGTTTGGGCATTGTAAACAAATTAATTTCATCCCAAACACTGTTTTATCATCTTATGCTCCATAAAACTATAAATATTTCATCAATAAAATTAACAACAACAGAATAAGCGTACCTAAATCAGAATTTTATTTTATGTTTTAATTCCTCCGTACGTAAATGCGATAAGGTTGTTGATCAGTGGCCAACTTATTATGCATTTATCTAATTGTTTTGTACTTCGTGGTAAAGTTAGACATGTTAAAGGAATATTTTTAGGAATTAAATCATTAGGGCTCTAATTCCACGTTTTGGCGTTACAAGTTCTATGGCAACCTCATACTCAATCTGAATCAAACAAACCCTTTATTAGTTCATACGCCTCGAAAAACATGTGTGTCCATTTATTTGGTTTGTTCAAAAAATTCTATGAGGATTACAAAACCTATATTTCACAAATCTGTATTTTATAAAATATTTGTGCATGACCTTGATGGTCAATTGTGCGTTCCGGGAACTTCTCGTGCAATTGTTGCTTTGGCTGTGTGGCATGTGTCCCAGTTTCGTTGAAACCACATATCCACATCTATGTCATCCAATTCGGGTCATAAAAAGGAGCAATCCTGCCAGGTTTCTCTAGAGGAGAAATTATGCCAGGGCCCAGGATGTCATCCTAAATTTGAATTTAGATTTAAATCAAAATCATTCCAACGAAATAATTTTTTATTTACTATTCACATGGTGAAATTCTTATTGGCCCACCATTTATATTATAAAGATAAAGCTTAGCACAAAACAATGCAATTCTAAAAACTGCATATCTTGTGGATGCTTGAAAATCCTGGAAAGCTGAGACAGGTTCCACATTAATTATTTATTTCTAAACTTTACTTACTTAAACAGAGTTGAATTTATTTAAATTAACTTTCGAAATTAAAACAAAATTAAAAAAATCCTTAATTCATAGTTTAAGAAACAAATTATAAATTAAAAATTTTTTGATAAAAATTGGCTTATACCTTGGGTTGTCTCTGTGGTACATAGTTTGGTTTCGTACTGACAAGCTATTAGCTTTCTATTATTTGTATGGGCATAAAACACACAGAAATGAGGGTTTTCCTTGAGTTTTGATTTAGTGAATATAATTCGCTAAGTCAGTACGTTCTTGCCTCATGCTTAATGTATGAAATTATATTTTTAAAGTTTGGTTAGCTACCTGATGAGTAGACCGAACTTTTTGTTCGTTACGAGCTTGTCAGTACGAAAGCAAACTACCACAGAGAAAATTCAAGGAAAATTTTAATATTTTGGAGTAGATACTCGATACACTTCGACAGTGCAATAATATAAAAGACAATGGTTTGGCAATAAAAAGTTTCCTGAAGGGTGGGGATAAAACCAACCACTTGCTGCACAAAAAGACATTCTAGATTTAATAGCATGTGGGTGTGCTTCACGTTACAATGAAAATGAAAGAAAGCACGTTTAAAATGTTCTGTAATGTGTAAAATTTGCGTAGGCTTTGAATGTAGTAATTGCGAAGCTCAAACTGCAGCAGTACTTTTCACTACAGGTTTCCGCGGATCCATAAAACTCTTAAACGTTTTTTGTTTCGTGAACTTTGGCCTATTTTGAACCTATATGTTTCCTGTACTATTAGCTGAAAGTAATGCTTAAGCGGTCGATCAGCACAATGATTTGCATTAAACAATAACGTTAGAAATCTTCGATCGGGACTTGACGAGCGCGTTTCGTTCGTGCGAACCAACTAATTACGCCATTAGCATGAAAATATCACATGACACTCATAATAGTTGAGGCTAACTCCCATTACAAAAATATAAAGATCCACGTTTCAGTTTCAAAGTTATGAACTGCTAAAGTCAGTGCTGAATCAAAATTGAAAACCATCAACTTATAACATAAGCGCCAACCAAATGCGCAAATTAAATGAAATTTTCACACGATAGTCATACTTATTCGAGGCTTACTCCTGGTTCAAAAAAAGTTTATGATTTGCCATTTAAGTTTACAGTTATAAGCCACCAAATTCAGTATTAATTTAGAGTTCTTATGGGATCGATTTATCTATTCGAACGGGAAGCATTGTTTTTTACCAATGGACATACAGATCCTAAGCGTATAGTTGACAATTTTTGAGCAACATTTTTTTCTTTTGAATTTCGGTAAATGGCTTAAACATAAATGTAGATACCCCTTAGCCGAAACTTCTCTACTAAACGTTTATCATACAAACGGTGAATTAAAATTCATTGATTATTCTTTAATTATTAGTAGTGACAACTGATGACAAAAAATATCTCATAACCTTGTTCCTACAGGTAATCCCTTATCGGTTATACATTATTGTTAACCGACACATTGTAATTATTTTTTAAGTTAAGAAAACTTACTATCTTATCACCTTTGGATCGTGCTTCACTATTACAAACCATTTTTATTTAAATTATCACTGAATTGTTAAAATGTTTATCTAATAAATGACTAAATAATTGTACATAAATGATTGTGATTTTCAAGTGCCGTAATCAAAACCAAATTTATTTTATAATTAAAACTTTTATAATCACTACCTAGACTAAATTCTTTAAAGTTTAAGTGGCCATGATAGGGGGGAGGCAATAACGTAATACATATAATATTATCACCTACTTGAAACCAATAATGATAAGAATAGTATATAAACCAATTCAGCTGTTAAGTAACAACCAAAAGTGAGCCAAAATGCGTGTGAGCGACCCTGGGCAATTTCATGGGCACCCGACAAATTTGCTCGGAATATAATCTATTAAATTTAGCATTACATATTAGTTATTAATTTAGCATACAGTACAGATCATGTTGTCAATTATTTCCTGGCCCGTTGTTCGCACAGAATTTAAATTAAGTAACAATTTTGGTTCAAAAAGTCAATAAGTTATTCTTTTTTGAGTTAAGAGGGCGAATCTTTGAAATTAAATGGTTAAATTAAAAAATGAAATTAACGTAACTAAGTAGTACTATCTCGCACCGAGTAATATCGCTTGTAAAGTGTTATGACGACAAAAAACACAATTTGCGGGACGTTTTGTTTCATCTTTTACGCAACACGATTAAATTCATTTACTTATTTGTAATGAATTTAAATGTGATGAGTGAAAATTTATAATACCTCATAATGGGGTATATACACGATACTCTAGCAAGCAGATAAGCAAGCAATTTTTGCTAGATTGCGGCAAATGGTATACTCGATGCTAATAAGCAAACAAATTTTGCTGAATTGCAACAAATGATAATACTCGATATTTTTGCTCTAGCTAGCCAGCAAGCAAATAGTTAAAATTTTGCGAACGATTTAATTTATCGGCAAATTATAGAGTTTAGTGGGACATACTCACACATCTCGCATGTTAACAAATTGCGACTGTTAAAGATGGCGGATTTGCGACCCAATCTTTTATTTGCTCGAAAGGGCATTCTCAATACTTCTAGCAAGTCCGCCATATTTGTTAATATTCAGCGAAATGCTGAATATAATTTTTGACATTTCACTTAAAACAAAATAACTTAACCACAAAATACAACAAAATAAATTATGTTTGAAGAAATTTTAAAGAAAACGAGTGAATAATTTTTATAAAGATGAGTGCCCAAAAAAAAAAGAAACCTAATTTCAGTGACAGTGATTTATTAAACTTTTTAAAATATTAGAAACTCGCAGAACCTGAGTAAATGGTATGGTTGTTAATTGTTTTTGTAAATACATTTTTTTTAAATAAAATAATTTTTCAGGAGAATCAAATTTATTTGGCGAGGCATTAGTGAGCGCTTGGAACGAGGTTGCGGATGAATTTTCCGCATTTCCGTGGAGTGGGGAGGAACTTTACAACAAATTTACGGACCTTAAAAGCTCAACCGTCAAAAAACGGGGGGATAGCTTTACTTCGTAAAGTTTCTCGTTTCAGGTCTGCAGAAAAAAGTTCAATAATAAAGTTGGGGGCATCTTTAGTAAACCTGTACCGTTTAAAAAAAAAATTGCATCTTCACATTCAAAGGGATTCTCCCTATCACGAAACACTTTTCGATGAATATTGAAGTGATACCTTTGACGTATTAGTAACCACTCCATTTTTAATTCTAAACAAATATTTTAAGTTTTAACAAATCAGATTTACAGCCGAATTTTTGAAACAAAGATGGTTTATGTCACAAATAAAGATGGAACAATTTGAACAAAGATGAAACAAATATTGAAATGTCACTCAACCTAACCTAAAAATAATTTAATAGGTATTTGATTTAACATCTCAAAAACTTGATAGCAAGATTTTGTGCTATTTTGATTGCTAACAGCTAGCAAAAATTTTTGAGAATGTGAAACTCGATTTCAGCTAGCAAAGTTGCTAATTTGCTTGCAATGTGGTATCGAGAATGTAGCCCTAGACCATGTTTCATTTCGAAAATATTTAGAAACTAAGCTAACTATTGTATTCGAAATAATTGTATTTCATATTTTGGTAAAAATTTAATAAATTTAGACAAAACTATAGAATAAAAATTGGATAGTTATTTTATAATCATAACTTTTCAATTAAAATTTTTGAAATTTCTTGGTACCACTTTTCAAACGATTTTTCTGTTTTTGTTAATAAAATAAAAAAATTTCAAAAAAGGTTTTTTATTTCAGTTTAGGTTTCGTACTCATTTTCAACATATTAAATATTTTAAATTTAAATTATTTAAATTTATTGACGTTATTTTTATATATTTGATTAAAAACTGAACAAAGAACATCCAATTATTCACGTTTTGAGGTTATATTTTTTATTCAGCGTAATGACATTTGCGCGCTGACGCTGAGTATAAAAAAAAATATTGCATTGCGAAAACGATCCAGTATGAGTTTTTAATCAAGAAATGTTGATGTATGAAAATATTTATCGAGTTCCAGTTTGCGAATTGATAAATTATCGAGTATGTGCTCCATTATCGGATAGCACAAAAATGTTTTGGCTCCGTCGATATCCGTTGTATTGAAGTTTCCCTGTAATAAGATTTTTCGTAATATTAAGAAAACTCGTACCGACCAAACGGCGCAGTGGTTAAAGCTACGGCGGTTGGATCGGGAGGTACCGGGTTCGAATCCCTATAGGGGCGGGATGCAAAAGGGATTTTTTATCATCTTCATCTGATTACGATCGGTGATGACGATGAACACATCTATGACCCCCTATTGAGAGTGCAGAATCCATGGGCCGAGCCACCTTTCATGTTAGATATTATGCACGATATTTTCGAAGCGGTTTGTCATTATGACATTTGCAACGTTCTATTCTGTTTATGTTAGAAGATTTAAACTATCGCAAAGAACATTTTAACTATAGATCTCTTGAAATTAGTAATCTGTGCCAGTCAATTAAACTTGAACCCTTGAAAAAGAAACATTTAAACATGACGGCTAGAAAAATGATGACGTTTTTTTTACCCTAATGATCGGCGCCATAGTACCCTAAAGATAGTAGCTTAGATAGTAAATATGAAACTATTAGTCAAGAGCTGATAATAGATAAGACATTTCAATAAATGTCAGACATTTCAAGGCAGTGATACATGCAAAAATTTGTCTTTTAAGGTAAAAAAATGCAGCACGCTGATTATAAGTACATGCAGCTCACGCAAAGTACAAATGGATTACAATGATCGGATTTTTATCGTTTTTGTTTACGAATTATTTATATTACCGTGATTGATCATTGACATTGATAGCTCTTGGAGCGCTCATTCGTACAACAGGCGATTATGTTGCTTATTGATGTTTAGGGTTATGTTACTTTATATTTTGATTTGGATTTTTATTAACGAAGTTAAATGTATGTCGTCGGTTACAACAACAATAGACACAAAAACATGAATTCCTTTGATGCTTCATGATTTAAAATACACTAATTATCTTACAACTGAATACAAATTCAGTCATTAATAAATATATTTCGCTGGTCTTCATAACACTATTTCAGTGCTGGGAGTTTGCCCGAAAGGCGAGAAGCGAGTTTATGTATTTCTTCCAAAAAAAAAATGATTACTCTGTTTCATTCATTCAATCTCGCTTTTTTTTACTTTGCGAACTCAGTTAAATTTATTCTACAAACCGTTAATTTGATAGTTCGACTTTCTCCATTTTCGAACTAAAATGCTGGTGACTAACACAGATAAATGCAAACTGAAGTAAAATGGCGTTTTATTCTCGCTAGCATATAGATCACATTAAAAACAACAATTTCTAATTAAAGAAAAGTGTTCATATTCAGAGTTAGTAGACGTAAACTCGATTCTCAGCCTTTGTGCAAAATCGCCCTATGGTTTGCACAATAATTCTCTAATTTATTTCTAGGAAACACTCTTAAAAATGAATAAGGCAGAAAGCTTCATAAACATTTGTTCTGAATTTGAACCTTCAACATCGAAAGGAATATGGGCCTATATCATAAATCTCAACATACGGTTGGTCTTCAAATGTCTACCACAGCAAATGGACATCTTGTCGAGTCGAAATTAATCAAAATAAAGTAAATTAAATTTAAATATGTAATTCAACAATCGAAATCTGTTAAATTAGTCAATTCATATTTTACACAATAAACGTCAAACAAAAAAATCGGCCAGAGAGAAAAGAGCGGTGGAAAATGTTTTAACTTTAAAATGTCAAAAACTACAACGAGAAAATAATTACCACAGTATTCGATAAGATCCTAAATTATTCTATTGTGAGTTTGGAGGTCGATCTTTACTGATATTTTGTAAAAATAAAAATTGAAATTTATAATTTTATTTGTTGGCGTCTAAAAATACAAACGACTATTCTTCAGTATAGCCATGTCATGGTGAGGATGAGCAAAGTACAGTTTTGTTAAGTTAATCACCTAATCCTGCCCCGTACGCTTTAAAATACATCATTACTCATATACGGCAATCTTTTGGAAGACTTTATATTTAGACGGTGAACAAAGCGTTGTCTCTATTAGACATGGGCGGCTATGTTGACCGTTAAATCCTGGCAGCTGGAAAGACGGTAGATTAAACAATTACGAAATTATTATTTTATTATTTATCAATGTATATGTGCCGCCGTCATTTATACCAAGGTCGAAACATTAATGGAAAAGAAGAAGCGTTACAAAATGTATAGCAGACTTCTAGTTTCTAGTACTAGAATTTCAATCAACTTTCAATCAAGCGACAGCTGAACATTTAAAGGAGGCAGAAGAGTTCTACACAAATATCGGATTATCAAGTAAGACAACAACAGCAAAGTTGAGTAAAAATATGAGACTAAATATGAAAAAAAGGTAAATTTTATTTAAAAGGCTTCAACAGATTCCAAAGATGGTGGCTCTCAGACAAAAATACACGGATAGAAGTTTGCATTAGGAGGAGTTATTTAGAAACCAACTTAGTTTATTTGATATGTTTCTATAGCTAGGTTAGATACCACCAATGGTAATCTAACTAGGATTCTCTACTCTATTAATTTTACAAAGTTTGGTCTTACAAAACTAATGTTACGGTGACACCTAGGGTTGGAAATTTTTTATGTTAAATCTGTTTTACATTGCCCTAGAGAATTCTTACTGGAAAAAACATATTGGTTCTAGAACTTTGGTTTCAGTATATAAAAAGGCAAATGAGATCGAATTGGATTATTCGTATTTGGAAGGCGATAGTGTGAAGATTAAACCGAATTATTTAAAAAAGTGATATAGTGCAACTATTGTTAATAGGTGTACTGAATTAATTGAAGTGTTTTTGTTTTATTTTGTTTTATTCACAATCCAGTGATTCCATCCTTGATTGACAAGACAAAAACGTAACAATATATTTGTTAAATTAATATCAACCCCTAAAATCAGTGATTAGAATATCTTTAAACTATTGCAAAGTGAGTCTTCTCTAGCTCTTAACTCAGTATAAGTTTCACCGATACAAGTGCTTACCGATTAGGTACACCAGTTAAATTCGGTTCGTTAAGAGTGAACGGCAAGTCCGCACACTTAGATCAAAGATAGTAAACACCAGATTATTAAAAAAAATACATCAAAACCACTTACGCTAATTAACCTTACGGTTATAAAAATTAGAGTAAAATAATTGCCACACATGGTGCCCAAACTCTTGGTACTTGTGCACCTGGACACCAAACAAAGCACTAATTGACAGTATCGACGCTCATTCATCAATTGACTGCTATATCTCACGCGTCATGCATGTCACACTCACAATAGCAATCTAATCAGGATTAAATTTCCAAACACACACTGAAGTGCAAAACATACTAATTAATTTATTAAAAAATAAAAAATTTGTTCGTCATTGTTTTTCTTGTAATTATCATGTATTGCCAAATATCAGTACAGAAAATCGACTGAGTACAGAACCTATATAAAGCTTTTCATTCAGTTGGTTATTACATATAATTTGGCTAACAATTGATTGAATTGGGAGGCCGCCAAATAAGTAAAAAAAATTAAAAAGTTAAAATGAAATCGAACACACTGTTCGCATTTTTACTTGTGTGCAATGTGATTGCGTTCAGTTTGGCTGAACAAAGTGATACGGAAGCACAACCAAAATGTACTCCTAGCCCAACAACCGTGACTGGAACTCGTCGACCAGCCGAAATTTGTTCGGGCGCTCTAATTTTCGAGGATAATTTCGATGAGTTCGATATTACGACGTGGGAACATGAAAACACGTTGGGCGGTGGCGGTGTAAGTGAATATTTATGTGCACGATTTATATAAAAAGTGTTGTGATTTTTATTCAAAATTCATCTTGTGATTTATTCCACCGTTAAAATTATTTAATAAAATAAAACAAATATTTAGTTTATTTTGTTTTTAAATTTATATTAACTTCGTTTTAGTGAAATCGATCAAAATTAAAAATAATAAATTTTTTATTTTTATTCAATTAATTTTCCTTACAGTGGAATTTTTTATTAAATAGTAAAATAAGTGAAATAAAACACATTTTTAAAATTTGAAATTTAAAATAATTTCATTAAAAGCAAGAAATAAATAAACTAAATAGCTATCTGTTTATTTTAATTCATAATGATGTGATTTGACAAATTGTTATTTTTTTTTTATTTTTATAGAACTGGGAATTCCAATGGTACACCAACAATCGAACAAATTCATATGTCGAAGATGGTATATTCTATATTCGACCAACTTTGACCTCTGACGAATTTGGTGAAGGTTTCTTAACATCGGGTACATTAAATTTACATGGTGGTACTCCACATGAATACTGCACAAATCCAGCATTCTACGGTTGTGAACGCGGTGGCGGACCAAATAATGTCCTCAATCCAATTAAAAGTGCTCGAGTTCGTACCATCAATTCATTCTCATTCAAATATGGTCGTGTTGAAATTAATGCAAGACTTCCAGCTGGTGATTGGTTATGGCCCGCACTATGGTTTATGCCAACTCGTAACGTATACGGAACATGGCCAGCATCTGGTGAAATTGATTTGATGGAGTCGCGTGGTAACCGTGAGTTTTATCAAAATGGTGTTAATATTGGCACAGAACAAGTTGGATCCACTTTACATTTTGGACCAAATGGATACTTTAATGCATGGCCAGCTGCGCACGCTTCACGTAATTCGGCACCTGGAAATGGTTTCCATTTAGGATTCCATCGCTATCAAATGGAGTGGACCCCAGATTATATTAGATTCAGTATCGATGATGTTGAAACCAATTTTATTCCATCTGGATTCTGGCAGAGAGGTGCATTTGAACAGAACGTACCAGGAGTCGAAAATCCATGGCGTTTCCATTCAGATATGGCACCATTCGATCAAGAGTTCTATTTGATCATGAATTTGGCTTGCGGTGGTATTGCTTACTTCACCGATGATGGACAGAACCCAGGTGGCAAACCGTGGGCTAATAATTCACCACAAGCCTCAACCGATTTCTGGAATGGTCGCAATCAATGGTTACACACCTGGAATTTGGATATTAATCATTCGAAAGAAGCTTCACTTCAAGTAGATTATGTTCGTATTTGGGCATTGTAAATAAATTAATTCGGTCACAAACAATATTGTTATCTATTGAGAAAACCGTATACTAATTTTAATCTTGTAATATGCAAAATTATTATTTGATCAATAAAATTAACAATAACAACAGCAACCTCGTTTCTAAATGAATTTTCTTTTTATTTCTGTTAAAGTAGTGCATTATGCTTAGTGTAAATGAAACTGTCCAGCTTTATTTGAATGGTTAGTTTAAATCATGTGCAGTAAACTCATTTTGAAATATCCATCAAAATTGAATTGTCTCGAATTTTGTCAGATTATTCGAATATTATTGAAATATTGAATTATGAAATATGTATATGATTGAAGTCGGCGTAACAGCATTGAGCATTGCTGTCTATCGCCATATTTACTAACTTTGAAATGTAGTATCATCGCGATCGCCACTAAGATCATGCACGGTGTGCCTGAACCACTTTTAAATGGCTCGGAAAACCACGTCTCTATTTTCTTCAAGGATCGAAAGTTCCATGTTTGAGAAGTCCAAAAATCAAAAATTAGCAAAATCCCGGAGCCGTTTTGAAAAAACGTAATTTCAATTTTTTTTCTGCGACGATACGAAAATTCACGATATTTTTTCATTATTCTGTAGGTGTAGCCAAGAGATATGCTGAAATGCTTGAAAAGATGAAACGTTTGTACAATGTGCTGAATGGTCAATTTCGGTTGGTTGACAATTTTTCCAATTTCAGAAAGAGAACGGCTTTC
The DNA here is from genome assembly GCA_963556165.1 of Tipula helvola. Classification (NCBI taxonomy): domain Eukaryota; kingdom Metazoa; phylum Arthropoda; class Insecta; order Diptera; family Tipulidae; genus Tipula; species Tipula helvola. The sequence goes on from OY744481.1 coordinate 55,291,667, forward strand.
TAAGTGCAGCTGTATTATCACGAAAATCAAAACTTGGTTGCTTTTTGGTCATTTTAATTTATATTTATTAGAATATCAATATGATATATGATAATATAATTATATGATAATAAAATTAAAAGGCAAAATTTATTTAGGCTGCCCAAATCATAATATAGTCCTTACACGAAAAAATGTCTTCTCTTGACTGTCATTATTTATTCAAGGCTGTGGAACAAAAGCCAGCCAGAAACACCTTGAACCTTAAACATGGCGAGAATTATATTCTTGTATAGCTCTTAGAATTTTGGAGCTATATAACGATGGCTTAGTGAATATCGGCCCTAACCCACATTTTTTGCAAAAATGACATTTTGATACCAAAATGTAAAATGCAACACGTCGCGTCTTTCTGTGCGACTGGTTTAACCTAAAAACCACTAAAACACGTTCCACATTCAATTTTGTTCGTCCCAAAAGCGTATGGTATTATCTGTCAAAAATCTCGTTTTTTGCATTTCTGTAAAAATGTTAGAAATATGGGTTAGGGCCGATATTCACTAAGCCATCGATAATCTGGATGTGTATGGTGGACTTTATAATTCATCCAGGTATTTTTGAAGTCATGGTGAACTGACTCCATAGCTTGCTCACTGTAGCTCCCGAGTCCTTTCTCCATTTTTCGGCAAAAAAGAGGAACGTGGAAAAAGACAGCATGAACTTTTGGCGTTATTGGTATTGCTAGGTCCAAATAACTTCTTTGAAAATCAGAAATATACACCTCAAATTTTTCGTCAAGACTCCTCGAGAAACATGAATTGACGACACTTGAAAAATCATTAAAACATCTGACATATTTTAAACCATGAACACTACATTTTGCCCGAAGCAGATCTACCTTGTTCAACAAAGTTTTGCAGGCATTGCCTGCAAAACCAGGAGATCCATGGACAAATTCTCTGCTTACATTGCACGATTTTTCCCATTTCACAGTATCGTCTTCGCATTCCCTCAGCATGTGCCCATACAACGTGTTTACTACCCCGAGCATTAGATGCAGTTCAGGTGGAGGTATTACATCGATGATTTCTGTCTCTGGATTCCCTGTAAAAATAGGTTGATATACGTGACTGTAAAAATTCTTGGCATTAATATTTTTACTGCCACTATTCTTGAAGGCGTCTGAATTTTCACGGCAACTACCAACGGTTCTATAACTTCCACACTCACTCAAGAGATCTTTTGATGCAGTGCACCACGTACACGGGTAATGAGAAGAATGAGCCATGACCCCAGTTATTATATTGGCCATTTTAGTCAACAATTTTACAAATTAATTTTAAATAAAAATCAAATTTAGTAGCATTATAAAAACAAAAAAAGGAACTGAAGAAGGAAGAAAATCCGAAACCGGTCTTCCAATAAAAATAAAAAATAATATCACAAAAAAGAAAGCGTTACGAATTAACTATTTTTAGTATTTATTTACAAACAATTGTAAATAATTTTTTAAAAATAATAATTCAACAAAAAACAAAATATTTGATTTCATTGAATTATTAAGTAATTCATTGTGATATAAGCCACAAGTAAAATGGATACTTACCATTTTTATAGTTCTTATAGATATGTAGCTCATCATGAAACAATTTTTGGCACCCAAAACAAAAACCGAACAAATATGATGATTTTTTTACAATCCATCTATCATTTCTATGGTATCTATTTTACCAACAGTACTCGAATTTTGGTCGAAAGATAGGACTTGAGAAATGAGAGTTTCTTTACCTACAAGGAGTACAATATTCAATTTATTATGTGCTGTATCATTTTCTTTATATTAGTTATTAATAAAGTGTAACATGATACACCTTTCAGTAAATGAACTCTCGGCCAAATTCGGTACCTACTTCGGCCAAAATTCAATACACATTTCATGCTAGCCGTTTCAAAAATATCCCGGCGGTGCGGCGTTCTGAAATATTCACAATTACGAGGCTTGGCGATTCTTTCACAGCCATTCTAGTTTCTTCGAGGCGTGCTACCTACAAGCATTCCCACTCAAATCCCTTCAAGTTTTTAGAATGATAAATTACCGAGGACCTATAAGCTCAGATTAATGGTCTAACTAAGTCATTGGTTTAATTAAATTACACACCAGTCGTAATAACAACTATCTACCTAAATCGAACATTCACGATTCAAAAACTTTTTACTTACAGATTTGTATGAATTCCCAACTGTAGTCTTACTTTGGGAATTTTACAGCAATAATGCCGTGTATTTTCATTCTGGAATGACTAATTTCATTCAACTGAGAAGTAGGTATAGAAAAACTATCTTCTTCACGTAGTTGTAGTGTTTAACACTAGAGTAAATATATTAAATATATGTATTTAGTTTTATGAGTTGGTATTAAATAACAATTCTCAATTTTTTGATAAATCAGAATTTTAAATTTTGTAGCAATCTGGTTTAAGCCTTCTGCCCGGTCATGCATCAACTTCAACGGCCAAACCAAATATTCATGTCAAGAAGCTAATGCTGTGCATCTTGTGGGATTATTTCAGCATTATACTTTTCTCCTTTTTATCGCGTGCACATTTTTTTTGTGTTGCGTGTAGCTCCATGATTCAATAAAAACCCAGGTTAGATCAAAATATGTAAACAAATGGCCATCTTTTTTGTTTGGCGTCTTGATTTTTTGATTCTCGAAAAAATCACTAATCGCGCTTAGCTAATCCTTAGTCTGTCAAGTGTTTTAGATGTAGTGTATCAAGTTGAAGATGAGCTAATCTCGTTTTATTTGAGGATTATACCCTTGACAGACTAGGGATTAGCTAAGCACGATTAGTGATTTTTTCGAGATTAGCTGTAGTGTGTCAAGTTGAAGATTAGCTAATCTCGTTTTATTTGAGAATTAGTCACTAATCGAGATTAGTGCACTAATCCTTGAAAATTTTCGAGCTTATCTCGTTGTATTGGGTTTAGTGATGGTACAAGAGGCACTACAATGTGAAATAATTATTTAAACATTGCTGAAAATGCAAGTGGCATGAATTTACGATAGAAGTTATAAAATCAATGACATCTTAAAACATTTGTGCTGAATAAATTTTGAGGAAATAGAAAATCTAGTGTGTTTTAATGTATAAATCTTAGAAATATTGAATTAAAAAATGAGTCCAGCTGATTTACCAGCTATATTTCAGCGAATTACCATAATAATATTTTATTTCTCTGTAAGAAACTAATCCCTAGTGTGTCAACTCATATGGATTTGTGGTGGATTAGCTAATCTCGTTTCACTAATCGCGCTTAGCTAATCCCTAGTCTGTCAGTGGTATAAGGCTACCTAAGTAGTTATATTCCAAAAATGTATCCAAACAAAATCATTTAAAAATTCCATTTACATCGTACCTGTCAAATTGATAATAGATTTTTTGATTAATTATACATTTGCCATTCAATTTGTTTTGTTATATGAATATGATATTTGCCAAATATGCCAATTTATCAAAGATATTTTGATGAAACGTAACTTTATCACATGTCGTTCGCCATTTAAACGGCTCCCGTCATAAGTAAAGCCAATTAGCGTGTTCACACCATATAAACAGCGCATCGCAACACTTCCTCGTTCCATACCTCTTTGCCTATAAACTATGACGGAGGGGTAATTTTTGTGTTGCATCGTTTCAACAAAAATTGTCTGTGGTGAACGAATTGCAACTCACTAACACAAACAAAAAAACCAATCAAAATTGTAAAAATTTTGTTCATCTAGTATGCTTATAATAAAATATTACTTATACACAGATAAATATCAAGAGTTGGCGCAACATAGTGTGAACGCGAGGCTGTTGCGGTGTTGCGATGCGCTGTATACATGGTGTGAACACGCTAATGGCACAGGGCAACAATTTTGGTTCATAGGGCACCACAATACGCAGGGTTATAAACCTATATTAGCGTTGCCACATGACAGAAATATCGGCGACGGTCTATTAACGAATATCCGATTTTCAATTAAATAAAAAAATAATCTTGATGAAAATTGATGAAATCATCTACCAAATTTGCCCTATTATTAATTATAATTAAAATATCATACAATATATTAAGTTTTTATTTAAAAATAACAAATTCTAAATTTGAGAGAATTTATCGGCGATATTTTACTAAATGGTATAATAAAATTCGTGACCGAACTCTTCCAAAAATAAACACGATTTTCGCATTCATTCTAAAATTTCGACGATTTTTTTTTTCGTTCTGATTTAACCTCATTTCGTTGGGCTGGGTTGCCAAAAGTATTGAATAATATTATTAATATAAATAATTCCTTTTGAACACACCATGATTTTTAATTTTCAGACTACTTATCAAATTAGAAACTGAACAACGCTAAAGGCGGCCGCATGTATGCAGATAATATCCGGATAAATATTTATCCGCAATTTCAACCAACCAAAATCACTGAAAATAAAAAGGAATTTCCCCTCCGAAGTTAAAAAAATTGTATCTTTGAGCAATTTTATCCGCAAGGATCCAACTTGGGAGGGAAAATTCTTTTTCATTTTCAGTGATTTTGGTTGGTTGAAATTGCGGATAAATATTTATCCGGATATTATCTGCATACATGCGACCGACTTAAAGCCAAATGTCATTTTGTTTGTGTGACGTCAATTTTTATCGACGATATATCATTTCTCATGTGGCGCATTTTTGTATAAACGAACGAAATCGTTCGTTTTTATCTCTCCATGTGGCATCGCTAATAGACATTTTTTGACAAGATAACCTCTTCAAATAAATTTGCGAAGTCTCGCCTAGGCGTTACCAAAGCGAAGCGTAAGCGCAAAGTTTTTTCTTTGATGCACCACTACACTTTCACAGTCTAGTTTTGTTTCATTTTTTTTTTATTCCTATTCCTACTATGTATGACACGTTGTGTATAGATACTTTCTTATAATTCTTTCATTCTTCAAATATTTATTTTGTAGAGATGCCATTTTGAATTTCTTTTTTATAAAATTGATATGTGTAATGTAAGTATTTCGTGACGGTGTTTTACATACATTTTTTATTCTAAAGATATGTTTGATGTTTGTTTCAAATATAGATAATTGATTTCTTTTTATTCGGAAATTTGGATAGAATTCTAATATTCAGGCCAACACAATCAATATAATGAATTTTTTCAAAGGTAAATATGATTATGATATTGAAATCATTTTAAGATTATCCTTGTAATTATTTAATTATTCCAGAAATGTGTCGTCAATGGGTATGTCAATCCGTGTGTCCAGACGTATATTTTCTACATGACATAATTACACACATTTCGCGTTCACACGTAAAATCTCAAACTCTCGACACCAATTGCAATTTATCTATGGATGTGTAAAATTATTTTCATTTCATTATGATGCTTTGAGAAGAAATGTATTCAACAACAAAAAATCAAAAATCAAACATTTTTAGCAAACAATTTTGTTTAGTCGTCCCCATTTTGGCTATTGGATAAAAAACAGTGTGTATTAATAATAATTAAATAGCTATGTACTCAAACCTAAAAAATGTTTAAAACTATAAAAAGACGGAAAATCCTGAAACAAAATCGAAAACATAATTTGTTTCTTCATTCCACAACGGTCATATTTCAAATGAATAGCGAAAACAAAAAAAAAATCCGACCATACAAATTTTTATATTACTTTTTCAATGTATTAGTGTGTAACAAGTCGTGCCGCAATAAAAATTGTTGAGGAAAAAATCCACACAAATATCCCCACTCCAAAATTAGTTTGTAGGCAAAGAGGTAAGGAACGAGGAAAATACACAGAGTATAAAATATACGTCTGAACACGCTGAATTTCTAAATCCTCAACGAAGAGATTCTTCGAAACCGCACAGAGGTGGTTTAACAAAATAAATTCTTAAATTTTGTAAAAATATTTAAAATGAATTAATACAATTTTTTATGTTAGTAATCAACATTTATGATTTTTAGTTTTATTTTAATTTCAAAACTATTTTTAAAAATATTCGTTTAAACGAATATAGTACGTAATAAAATTACTTCGCCCAGTGTTTCGCTTTCACTTCGTTTCTATATTATTTTCATAATAAATTTATACAAAAACCCTTCGCTTTCGTGCCACAAGCCCACAAACAGTACTTTATTGAAAAGAATGCGAAGATAAATGCGAACTACCCATACATACAGACATTTAAATTACTTCGCTTTCATTTTAATTTTCATATAGCAGCTGCGATAAAAAGGTTACGGTTTTGCTTCACCTCAGCGTTACGCTTGCGAAGAGTTTCATATATAAATGTCTTCGCTTGCATTACTAGCGTTTCGCCATGTTTAGAGGGACCTGTCCTATTCCAAACGGAATAAAAATACACAACATTTAGTACATTCGAAAAAAGACCAAAGTAATACGGTAAACAGACACAGAGTTAATCGCGATTTTCAGCTGTCATTTTTGTCAAAAATCGAATTGTGGAAACAAAATAATCCGATTTAGGCGAAAATCGTGTAATGACAGACGACTGTCATTACACAATCTTCACAAAAAACTGGATTATTTCGTTTTCACAACGCGATTTTTGATAATCGGGATACATGAAAATCGCGGTTAACTTTGTGTCTGTCTATCGTATAAATTTGTAGTAAAATTCGAAGATAAAATTTGTCAATCTTTTTCCGAACATGGGTAGTAAATTTATAGAATCCGTGATGCTCCAATCGTCAATAGGCTGGCATGAAGCAATGCAATGTGCAGGTGGTTTAAACGAAAGCGGGTCTATATAGCCCTGTACGTCCTCGAGTTGGCTGGCAACGGCGTAAGGTAGGACGTTAAAAGGGAACTGCGAAAGAGTTGGGAGTGCCTCGAGCCCCAGAAAAAGATTGCATAGATAGAGACAAAAAAAAAAAAAAAAACTTTATATCGAATTAAATACAAAAAAATATGTTTTAAATGGTGAGCGATTTATTATCCATGAAAATGCGTGTTCGAATTTTTTCGATATTGATTTTACATATTTTAACTTTTTGTATGGGCAAAGTAATTTTAGTAAATTTTTTACCAACATAACAAAAATAAATTTTACTATAAATTTACTATGGTCTCTTTTCGAATGTGCTAATTGTTGAAAAATTTCCAAAGTAATACGCCTATTTTTCAGTATTTGACAACAAAAAACAATTTGACATTTTAGTGGAAAACCAAGAAAAGTAGTCGTTCTGACTTGAGAGTGTCTGCATCTTTAATCTACATCTGCAAAGGATAAACAAATAGATAAATGATATAAAATACGTATTTTATTTGCATTTTAGTTAACAAATTTTAAGCGAAATAAAACTAATTAAGTATTTATCGGAATGCCACAGAGAAAGAATGCATTTTATTACTTTATGCACGAGTACAAGGCAAAACGCGAACTTACTGGTAAAAAGTTTCGGGGATTGCGGGAAGTATCACGAGAATGTTCTGAAATATGGCGGGTATTTAAAGTTTTTCATATTTTATTAAATTTCGATGTAATAAAAATCGTTTTGTTGTAGCAACTTTCTCCTACTGATAGGCTCAAATATGCTAGGATACGAGATGCATCTAAAAATACGTGTCATGGTGTGCCATTGGCTCAAGTGATTAGAGAACAGAAATTACTCCAAGAATCTAAGAATCGAATGAAGAATACTATCGATCAGGTGATTAGCAATGCAATCCTGGCTAACAGTACGTATTAATATTTTTTTTGTTTATAAACTTTGTTAAACTTATGAATTTTATATTTTAGACTTGGATTTAATAACGGTCTCGATAATTTCATTTAATTATTTTTGTCAATCAAATGATCTCACATACACCCCTGCAGAAGCTGCGGTCATTAATTTCAATTTGGAAAATGGCATAATTGATAGCTATCACACCTTGGTAAATCCAATAACGCTTCCCCTGGGTATGGCTTTCGTGGCGAAAAACCATGCCGATGACACTCATAGACTACCAGTTCCACCAGATGCTTCGGGTGAAACAGATTATGGTAGAATTTATGAAAATTTGTACAGCTTAATGTTTGACGATGAGATGAGTGTTTTGAGACCCGTATTCACCCGTGATGCCGATGTCGATATGGTAAAATCAATTTTGAATATTCTTGCGGTTGAAGCGAATAAGCCCGTGGATAGTATTGATGTATTTCCAATACATGAATTTTTCTATGAATTAAAAAAAGCCACAGTTCAATTGGGTGAAATAACGGGTGGTGGTTTTCCATCGATCCATTTGGCGAAAGCTTGTTTGGAACGTGATGTTTACGAGTTCCATAGTAGTTTAGCTTGTGAAAAGCACGAGGATATTGACACTCCAAATGTTTGTAGTTTATCTATTGTAAAAAGATGGGCCTTTACCATAGCCGACAATTGCTGTCTTGATTTGAATATTAATTTAATTCCCGGCCAACATTTACCTGTCGATGCGAAACTTCCCGATTTTAAATTTGAATCCGAATGTGATCCATTTAAAGTAAAAACAGAAAATATTAAAAAAGAAGGTGATGACGATGATACACTCTATGAATCATCGAATGTTTACACAGATTCTAAATTCTCACGGCGTGATAAAGCTGATAGATGGTATCAAGATGGTGCATCCGGTATGGCGATGAGTTCTACCATGAAACAGGAAGACTATGATGATAAATATGGTGAAAGAGGACTTGTTACGGTCTCCAAACGAAAACGTAAATTCAGCCCAATACGGCCCCCACGCCACTAAAGTTTTTTTGTGTATCAAGATTTTTTTTTTTTATATAAAAACGTCTATAACGTGAGTATTAAACAATACATTTAACATAAAGTGCATTTTGTTGAGAAATTTACAACAACAATTGCACGTGACAGGAGTTAAATAATTCGAATTAAAAATTTGAGTTATTTAATTCGAGCTCGGAACAAAAAAAATACGTAACCATTTGAATGAAAAACAGGAGAAGTATAGTGAAAATAATATCTCAGCGAAACTCATTTTTTCATCGTTGTGCGCAGCCAACAGTGAAGTAGTTAAAAAAAAAAAAAAAATTCAGAGAAGGGTCGGCTGTGTAATATCAAAAAATTATAAATAAAGATATGTGAAATTTGATTCCATTACATAATGTAATTTCTATTGGAAAATATTAAAAATTCTCATTATTTTATAGGTAAATCCTAAAATAACATGTGAAATTGAAAAATATAAAAAATATTAACAACACCACTGGATATGTAACGTTATACCCATTTAAGGTACGAACTAGGCATATTTAGAAAGAAATGTCATTTTTCGTGTTAAAGCAAAACAATAAAAAAACTCGATTTTAAATTTCAATTTGTTCGAGGCAAGCTAATGACATTAAAATTATCTTAAATGTTATCAAAAGTTCTAGTGCTAGTGTGTTATCTAAATTAAAATTACATTAATTATTGTGAATAAATTTGAGGAAAAACATAATTCAAAATAGACAAATTCTAACCTCAAAATGTAAACAAATTAGCCTAAATACATCGCTGTGTTTATGCCATTTGTTTTGATGCGCGAGAGCTGTCAGAATTTCGCTGAGATATTATTTTCACTATACCAACATAGAACACAAAAATTAAATCGAGAAAATAAATCGTGGCTTATTTTCTTAAAAAAAAATAATTCCAAAATAATTCGAATTAAATTTTTTTCAACAAAATACGCTTTTAGAAGTGGAACGGAAATTGAACGCCGACAAACGGTTTCTTTTAACAAAGATCATTTTTATCCTAAAGGCAGCAAAACTTGCAATTTATAATACATACCTAAATAATTGTAGTCTTAAGGACTAGTTATATAGACGAAAACGAAACGGAACGAATGAATTGAATGCATGAAAGCATATCGTCGCTTCCAATTAAAAGTACATATTACATCTGCAAATCACTAATTTTTTGGAGAGGCCTTAAAATTGTTAATGCTAATTTCGACTTAATTTTTTTTTAAATAAAGTCCTTCCCAAAAAGTGTGACAAGAATTTTATTTAAAAAAGTTAGGCCAAATTGAACATTAAATACTTGTCACGCCCCTCCAAAAAAATTAATGATTTGCAGATGTAATACTCTTAATTGGAAGCGACGATATGAGACCAATTATATAGACGAAACGAAGACGGCCGGTGAAATAGATTCAATTCAATTTGCTTTCGTTTCGTTCTTCCGGTAATTCACTATCGGTTCTGTTTTTTTGTCTAACCCTTAAAATATGTGTTTTTAAATTTTTTTTATTCCGTGTGTTCGCTGATGGCTTTTTGACAGAAAATACCCGAGTTTTTTTGACAGATTTTACCCCCGCCAACTTCACATCAATAAAAAACTCGGGTTTTTTTTGGTGACATCAGCGAACAACTTTTTTACTTGACTAATAATTTTGGTGTTTTAAATGTCAACATTACATATTATTTTAATATTTTTTATTAATATCCTTATTCAAATCGAAGCATTTCATATTATTTTAATTTAAATTTTTCAATTCATCGAAATTTTGGATTTTTTTACGCCGATAAAAGTAATAATTTTCGGTTGTCAAAAAAACTCCAAAAAAAACCCAAGTAAAAGTAGAGTTAAAAATACACCGACTCTTTTTATGCGTTCGTTTTTTTGCTCAAAAAAACTCCGATCTGGGGTGAGATGTTGTAACCATCGCGTTTTTCGCTTCGATGCATTTTCGATAAAATAACAGTACTCCTTTGTTAAAAATATAAAATTTTAAAACAATTTAGTTATAAAATACCGTTACTCTATCGAAAATGCATCGAAGCGAAAAACGTGATGGTTACAACATCTCACCCCTGTTTTACCCCGGTGGTCATCAGCGAACACTAGGATTGGTAATAATACTAATAAATAAAAGTCGGTGTCCATTCCTTTGTTGTTTTCAAAACTTATTTTATTTGAATAATATTATAATTACACGAAAGTAAATTCTTGAAATAAAATATAACCAAATTGCCAAACGTCAAAAAACGAATTCGTCTATAAGCGTATTTCCTTGAAAAATTTACAACAACAATTGCATAGGATAAACCCTCGCAAGAATAACATTAACCCAAAAAAATATTGGGTTAAATTAAACCCAATTCTAATTTCTGGTTATGATACCTGCCACCAGGTCATATTACATATTAAATTTATATTTTATTTCGAAAAGTTGGCTTTTGCCAATTAAATCAAATTGGCTATTTTCTTGGGAAACAAATAAACCCAAAATAGTTTGGATTCAATTTTGGTCAACAAAATACGCTATATATAACCATGACTCTTTCGTCTTTCGTTTCAGCCCGTTTCGTTTTCGTCTATATAACTAGTCCTTTACTTTGGCAATTTTACAACAACAATGCCGTGTATTTTCATTCCGGAATGAAGAGATTCATTCCGCTGAGAAGAAGGAATAGAAAAATTCTCTTCTTCACCTAGTTGCAGTGTTTACCACTAGAGTAAATAAATAATATATTTTAATTTTATGAGTTGGTTTAATTTTTCGATAAATCAGAATATTAAATTTTGTTAATTATCATTTGGAATTATAAAGCGCTGGTTATATAGACGAAAACGAAACGGAACGAATGAATTGAATACATGAAAGCATATGAGACCAATTATATAGACGAAACGAAACGAAGACGGACGGTGAAATTGATTCAATTCAATTTGCTTTCGTTTCGTTCTTCCGGTAATTCACTATCGGTTCTATTTTTTTTACTAACCCTTAAAATTTATTATTTGTTATTTTTTTTATTAGTAATAATACTTATATAAATAAAAGTCGGTGTCCATTTTTTTTCAAAACTTATTTTATTTGAATAATTTTATAATTCCACAACAGTAAATTCTTGAAATAAAATATGTATAACCAAATTTCCAAACGTCAAAAAACGAATTCGTCAATTCGTCTATATAACCATGTCTTCTCCGTCTTCCGTTTCGGTCCGTTTCGTTTTCGTTTCGTTTTCGTCTATATAACTAGCGCTTTACACTTTATTCAATAATTTGTTGTTATTATTTTATATTTGTTAAAATTCTAAATAATAAATTATATTTTAGGGCTTGGTACCAACTGTTGAAAGTAAAAATAAAAATTATTCTGAAGAAGAATTGTTCTTACTTTGGGCAAAATTTCATTCCTATCCGGATAGGAATAACTTTTACCAAAGTAAGACGGCAAATTTTAGTACTAGTTCGCCCTAGTGGTCGTGTTTTCTTGGGCAGATTTGAGTTAGACTGTGCCCGAAACCTGTGATAAATGTTGTCTTACTTTAGCAATTTTACAACAAAATGTCGTGTATTTTCATTCTGGAATGAATAATTTCATTCCACTGAGAAGTAGGTATATGTCCTGTTTGATAATTCGCACGGTGCGGTGCAGTGTACATGTTTTTCTTTATTTCGCCAATAGAAAATAAATCAAAGGAGACAAGGAAAACCATATGCACTGCACCGCACTGTGCGAATTATCTGTAGTCTACTTTGGCAATTTTACAACAACAATGCCGTGTATTTTCATTCCGGAATGAAGAGTTTCATTCCGCCGAGAAGTAAAAATATTTGTTAAAAAATTATCATAACTGGGCATTTTACTCTCATGATAATTTTTTGTTTTTACCAGTTCAACATCTATGTTCAATTCTTTTGCAATTTTTTGGAACGCATCATTTTTTAAATCAGTTCTTTTAAATTGTTTACTATGGTTATTTTCCATAAACATTCGTTAATTATAAACATATGAATTAATTTTATAGTATTTTCAGTATTAATAAATGCCATTGCGAAATATTTTTTTTTATGCAGCTATAAACATACGTCTCAACACTCGGAAAAAAATGAAAAACTTAACCTTAAAAGTGCATTTTAATTGACATTTCGTAAAAATTTCATGATAATTTTTTCGTGAAATAGCCTCCTGATAATTTGCTGAGAATGTCGAAATTTGTATAATATACTTACACATACATTGATAAATTTAATATCATGAGAGAAAATCTCAGCAATTTTGCATAGTGTAGACCCCGTGTTAGTAAAATAACAGTAATTAAAATGAAGCAACAAAAATGCGAGGCGGGGAAATATACAAAAAAATTATTTCCCTACCTAGACTGACAGCATAATAAAAATTTGTGAATGTAGAGGAATATTTTTTAAATAAATTGCCGTCTTACTTTGGTAAAAGTTATTCTTATCCGGATAGGAATGAAATTTTTCCCAAAGTAAGAGCAATTCTTCTTCAGAATAATTTTTTTTTTTACTTTCAACAGTTGGTACCAAGCTCTAAAATATAATTTATTATTTAGAATTTTAACAAACATTAAATACATAGTGATAACAAATTACACACATTTTTAAAATTTTTTAAAAACACTTGTTAAATATTTCGCAAAATTACAAAAGGTTTAAAAAATCACTCGATCGATTTCGGCTTATTAGGCCATCATCAGGAGTATCTACTAAACTGATACTCCTGATGATGGCCTAATAAGCCGAAATCGATCGAGTGATTTTTTAAACCTTTTGTAATTTTGCGAAATATTTAACAAGTGTTTTTAAAAAATTTTAAAAATGTGTGTATTAAGTGTGTTTCGCCAAGTGCCTACGGCAGAAAGTGTAAGTAGTGATAACAAATTATTGAATAAAATATAATTATATAATTCCAAATGATAATTAACAAAATTTAAAATTCTGATTTATCGAAAAATTGATAATTGTTATTTAATATCAACTCATAAAACTAAATATATTTAATATATTTACTCTAGTGGTAAACACTGCAACTAGGTGAAGAAGAGAATTTTTCTATACCTTCTTCTCAGCGGAATGAAACTCTTCATTCCGGAATGAAAATACACGGCATTATTGTTGTAAAATTGCCAAAGTAAGACTACAAATGTCAACATGGGTTTCGGACACAGTCCTTATATCATGATATTGCAGGTTTTCTTTTATTTATTCCGGACGTTCCGAAAGTGACGTACCGAAACCGTTTTTTTATTTATTCTGTTCCTTTTTTATCCATTCTTTTATTTATATGCCGTCTTACTTTGGTAAAAGTTATTCCTATTCGGATAGGAATGAAATTTTGCCCAAAGTAAACGCCAAGAATAATTTAATTTTAATTTCAACAGTTGGCACCAAATTCTTAAAAATATTATTAGGCGTTTTCGGAAATAGACCATGGGTAAATTCGCAGTAAATTTCGACCATTAAATTACACTATAATGGTCTAATTTAATAGCTAAATTTACTGTGAATTTACACAACGTCTATTTCCGAACACGCCTAATATTATTTAGAATTTTAACAAATATAAAATAGTGACAACAAATTATTGAATAAAGTAATTCCAAATGATAATTAACAAAACCTAAAATTCTGATTTATCGAAAAATTCAGAATTGTTATTTAATACCAACTCATAAAACTAAATACATTCAAGATATTTACTCTCACATGATCAATGTTCTATTCCTTCTGTTCTTTCTGTGTGGAATGAATAAATGAAAATACACATTATCACGTTTTGCCATAAATCGTATGTTCACTGATAGCTTTTTGACAGAAAATATCCGGATATTTTTGACAAATTTTACCCCCGCTAACTTCACTTTAATAAAATATCCGGATTTTTTTTTGGATGACATGAACGAAAGACTTTTTACTTGACATATATTTTTGGTATTTTAAACGTCAACATCACATTTTCTTTTTATTATTTTAATATTTATTATTAATATCATTGTTCAAATCGAAGCTGTTTATATTATTTTAATTCTTTTTTTTTTTTTTTAATATTAAAATAATTTTCTTGTCAAAAAAATCCAACTACCTAAAAGTAGAGTTAAAAATATACCGATCCTTTGGTTGCGCTCGTTTTTTAGCATAAAAAATATCCGGATCTTTTTTACCCCTTGGTCATCAGAGCCCAAGTATCACAAAAATTGAACTCATTCATAAGTTCCAAGTTTTTTTCCATTTATCAAAATTATTGATGGAACTTAAGTAACCCACATAATCAAGTTCCATCGGTTTAGTATTTTTGTTTCACTTTTCATAGGAAATCTTATAATATAATGGAACTCAAACTTGTACTCAGTTCCATAAAAATGAATCATTTATTTCAAATAGTGATACTTGGGTGAACACTAAGTAGGAAAAATGCTATTCCACTTGACGGAATTGACTGATAGTAAAATTGAAGGAAGATAAACATTTGCTGGATGAGCGGATGAAACAAAACCCTTCTCAGTCAAGAAATATTTGTGTCTGTAGTACTGTGACTGCAATTAAAAGTATCAAAATAAGAACATTTTATAGCAGTCACACTAACACACATGCATAAAATTAGTATATGATGAGAAATATTTCTCGCACACTAATAATTTTATGGTTATTATATTTTCCAAAGTTGCTCCTTAAATTTTTGCTATAAAAAAGTAAAAATAAAAAATCAACGTTTTTTGGTGGAGATTTTTTTAATTTTTATGGAAAATATACTAAACAATATAATTATTATATAAATTAATAATATTTAATTTTTAAGATAATTTTGAGATGTAAATAAAACTAACCGATTTAATAGTAATATTAAATTTAATTAAATAATTATTGGTTATGTTTTTGTGGGCTGTCAAAATTTCTCCTCAAAATTTTGCTATAAAAAAAATTAATAAATAAATGAAACGTTGTCTTTATCTATTATGTACATAAAGTCTCGAACTTTTTCTCTTTTCCTCTTTTTTTACTATCAGTCAATTTTTCTAGTGGGATAGCACCTTTAAGATTGATTTCCATCAGAAAATTGTATTGATTAGTATATTTTACTGATAAAGACAGAGAAGGTAAGACAATCAAAAACTCCATTAGAGTGACAAAGCAGTAATTTTTTTATAGCAAAATTTTATGGTTATATTTTGACAGATTTTTGTTAACATAACCAACAAATTTCATAATTTTTCGTAATTCATAGTGTAATTAATTTTTTTTTGTATTTTCGATAAATTATTTATTTTTGTGGAAAAATTAAACTAAAATTTGTAATGAATGATCTGGAAACCGATTTAATGGATTATTTGGATCTCTAAAACATAATGAATATGCGGAGAGAAGAAACTGGGCAAAATGAAGCTTCAAAGAAAAAATTTTAGAAATATTAGAATTAAATTATTATTAAAATTATTATTAGAATTTATTTAATATAAATAATAAATCTTATATCACAAAACTTTGATAACATTAAATTTATTTGGAAAAAGAAGAAGTTTTTATGTCGACCCGTCTGTAATTTTTATGGGTTATCTACCATAAAACTTCATTTTTCGATTAATCGAACTGTATTTTCGATATTAAAAGACAAAAATTGTAATTAGGTTATGATATTGCGATGTTTCAACTTGAGAGAACAATTTCAAATGGCAAAACATAACCTCAAACATTAATCGTGCGGAGTTGCTAGACTCCCATCAGGCGCGTCCCCAGGTGGCGGATAGGGGGAAACTCTAGCCGACTTGTCGGTGGGTAGATGGGAAATAAAATACCATTCGTGGACCAAAACTACCTAAGGGTGGTTCCCTGAATATATTAGCCACAATGGGAGACTAATCGAGAAAACATTACGGCGCAGGGAAACGAATACCCAGTGTCGGCAACTTTGAGGAGTGAGCAAGCGGGCTCTCAGTCGTCGATATCCAATGACCGCAATACTTCAGAAGTGATGAAATCTGAAAACCCATTTAGAAGAAGTTCACCAACAAGACTTTATGCAATGCATAAATCGGAGAAATTTATTACCCCAGGTGGTACTCCAGTCAGCCGGCTGGACAATCCATCCTCTTCGAAGGCTGGCTCTATCTGGGTAGGGCCAAATACTGCATGACAGAAGTGATGCCAGCTAAAATTTTACATTGCGAGCGGCTCCATCCAGTGAAAGAACTATTGACCTAGAAAATGAAAATATGGATCTATTGGGAGGGCTACAGAAAATTGAGCAATTATTTGCCAAGCTAAGCAAAGAAATTGAGTATCTAAAGCGAGAAAATGAACTTCTAAAAATGAATCGGGATGCTAAAGAACATAGTGAATTAGAGAGAATTGAACCAGAGAAAATTAACTATTTCACTGATGAGAATGAATTAGAAAGGGAGACGGACTGTATGCTACAGAAGAAAAAACAGTCCAGCAAGCGTAAGAAAAAAAAAGCTGAATCGTCACCTGAGGTTGAACAACTAAATGGTAGTGGAACTACAAGTACCAAACCGAAAGTTTGGTACCCGAGGTCAAACAACCAAAAGGTAGCAAATCTACCAAGAACATTGCACCAAAAGAAAAACCACCCCCACTAATAAATATTGTGGGCGTAGCCAGTTACCCAAAAATTCTGTCACTGTTGAAATCGGTTACTGACAAAGGGTGTAAGGTAACAGCGCTAAACAATGACGTTTGGAAAATTAATACTCGAGACTCAGATTCCTATAACCATAGACTAAAATAATAGAACCTTATCTATGAAGCTGAATAGTGAAAAGTATCACTGGTTTACCTATGAGGGCAAACAGGCTCGACCTATAAAAGTTATGGCAAGAGGTTTGCATCACACTTGCTCAAGCACAGAAATAATGGAAGACTTACAAAGTAAAGGCCTTAAAATACTAGATGCAGTGAATATTGTTAAAAAAGAGAGCACAGAAAACCAGGAAGGAAACCAAACTTTCAGTAAAAGGAGATTCCCTATTTTTATGCTGATATTTGATAATAAAGAGAATATTCAAAACATTTATGGTATAAAAGCAATTCTTCACATGAAGGTAAAAATTGAACCAATGAGGAGAACCACTACACGCATACCCCAATGCAAGAAATGTCAGGGATTTAATCACACCCAAAGATATTGCAGCCGGAATTCGAGATGTGTAAAATGCTCAGGTAAACATCCAGGCATGTACAATAGGGGGAGATGTGCCAGCTAAGTGTATAAATTGTAAGGGGTCAACATCTAGCCAATTATCGAGGCTGTGAGGTTGCTAAACAACTACAAAAATTAAGAGATAAAACACGAAATCAACCGCAAAATCATGAAATTCGAAGAATTCAAACATCAAATCAAATGGATCAAAATCCACAACCAAGTAACGCAGTGCAAAGAAGAAAATTTGCTCAGGTAGTGAAAGACTCGGGGTCAACTAAATATATGGGCTCTGAAAATAACCGAATTATGGAAAATATTATAAACAGCATGGAAGCTATTACAAAGCGGCTAGATGACCAAAGTATTCTGAACAACATGATATTTGATCAACTGAAGAAAATTCAACTCCCACAACGCAGTCCAATAAAAAATGTTAAGTAAGAACACAACTTTCAGAATAGCCATCTGGAATGCGAATGGGCTTATGCAACATATTCCAGACATAGAAATATTTTTAAATACAGAAAAAATCGACATTTTCCTAATATCCGAAAGCCATTTTGTTAAATCTTCGTTTGTTAAAATCCGGAGTTATAACTTATATCATTCCATTCATCCAGCGGAAAGAGCAAGAGGTGGTTCGGCATTACTAATAAAAGCAAATATAAAACACCATATAGAAACAAAAATCGAAGAAGAAACAATGCAAGTCACTACTGTTAGGATTCACATTAAACACAGACAGCTTCCTGCCTCCGCAATATACTGCCCTCCCCGGCCAAGGCTGGGCAGTAACGAGTTACATACAGGGTGTTCGGCACATGGACCGACACAATTTTTTGGGGAATTGGTGGGGTCATTAGCTAGTTTTCACCCATACGACCCTACGTCCTAAGTGACACGGTAACTGAGATATGATTTTTTTTCGTTTTTTATTTAAATTACCTGAAATCTCGCCTTTAAATCGTCATATTTTTTTTTTGTGATTGTAATAGCACGAAATAACTTTTATTGTATTCTGCAATGTATTTTTAGTCTAAATAAATTATTGTTTCGTACAAATGGCTTCAAGAAAATAAATTATATGAGCTTCGAAAGTCTTGAAAGTGTGTAAATGTATGAAAAATTTCTACTTCTAAATTCAATATAAAAAAAAATAAACATTATTTTGAACATAGGTTTGTTTTAAAAAGTTGTCTAGTTTATACTCTTTCCAACGGTATGCTACATGTTGGAGAAATTATTTATGGTATGGTCAAAATAAGAAATAGAAGTTGTCAGGGTCAAGAAAATTCTTTTTATCTTTATTATGTTTTTATTAAATATGAGTTATAATATTTGTTCGAATTGTTCTCCTCTACTCCGTATGCATGCACGACATCTTTACCTTATTTCAAATGTTATTGTGCGAAGTCGCATTTCTCTTTTCATTATTTCAAATGCAGCTGTAATTCGCTCCATTAAAATTTCTCGTGAGAGCACCTCTGTTGCATAAACCAATTCTTTGCACGTCCCCAGACGTAAAAATCGAGCGGTGTCAGGGACGTAGAGTCGTATGGGTGAAAACTAGCTAATGACCCATCCAATTCCCCAAAAAATTGTGTCGGTCCATGTGCCGAACACCCTGTATTATTGTATTACTGAAATTGTAACCAGATTGTATATAAGTATAAAGTTGGTAAATAAATAAATGAATCCTAATTCCCAGAAAATTCCCAAAAATGCCTAAAAATTCCCAAGAATTTGCCCAAAAATTCCCAGAAAATTCCAAAGAAATTCCCAAAAAATTCCAAAAATTCCCAAAAAATTCCAAGAAATTCCAAAAATTCTCAAAAAATTCCCAAATATTCTCAAAAAATTCCCAAAAAATTCCAATAATTCCCAGAAAAAGCCAAAAACTTTCAAAAATGCCCAAGAAATTCCAAAAATTCCCCAAAAATGGCCAAGAAATTCCAAAAATTCCCAGAAAATGCTCAAGAATTTCCAAAAAATGCCCAAGAAATTCCAAAAATTCCCAGAAAATGCCCAAGAATTTCGAAAAATTCCCAGAAAATGCCCAAGAATTTCTAAAATTCCCAGAAAACTTCCAAAAAATTCCAAAAATTCTCAGAAAATGCCCAAGAATTTCCAAAAATTCCCAGAAAACGCGACGCGACATGTCCCACATATTCCACTTGTGAAAGATTTTCTTTTAATGCACATTTTTCTATTAGAATTATGAAATATTTGAATGTTTTGATGAAATTCACTTATATTTTTGCTTAAACTATGATTTCAGTGGCAACAACTAAAAACCACTTAAGTCAGTTCTCAATTAAATCGACTTAAGTGGTTTTTAGTTGTTGCCACTGATTTGTATTCATTAAATAACCAAAATAATAAGGATTTAATTTTGTCGCCCGTCGTCGCCGCTTGGTGTGTTGGCTGAAACACACCAAGAGCAGGGGTGGGATCATGAAATCCGGTCGGAAATGCCGGTCGTTTATAAAATGTCACCGCTAGCAAAACCGACCGGAAAAAACCGTATCATGAAATCCGGTTGGTAGAAATATTGAGCAAATTTTCGTTCAGTGTATATTTTTCTAAGTTGCTATATATTTTAGGACTGACTTGAGTTACACTTTTTTTATATTTATTTTAAAATGATCCTTAACAGGGACTAATCATTATTATGTGATCATTATTCTAATGGATTAAAAAAAAATTAATTTTCGTTTTATCTAATTTTTGTTTTATTTGCATTCAACTCATTCATAAAATCGGCCATTAGGTTTATCTAAATAACGTTACTCAATATTTTAGAAGTATTATTTATTCTAATAAAAATTACTACAAATTGATGAATGGTTTTCTAATGAATAAACATTTTCGAATTAATTTTTGGTTTGAAAATATTGCGTTTTTTTAAAGGAAAAATCGCTACCCGTCAACTAATATGTACCGGACGATTTTTGAAGGAAGTTTTCCGCGAAAGCGGTGTTCATGATACCGGTTTTTGTAAAACCGGGTGATTTTCGTCAAAACTCTACAGTACTTTTCATACCAGGCACCTCGGCTTTGAGCTTCAAAAATAAAAATTCTTTATTTCATTTTTCAATTATGTAAATTAGTTTTATTTATCGATATCGTTTAATTTTATAGAAATAAATTCAATTTGTTGAAAAATAATTTATTTTTAAGTGATAATTTAAAAAAAATTAAAATATATTGCAATGAAGTTATCTACAAAGCCAAGGCAATGCGTTCCACACTCGACTGCGATATTTTAAAGTAGTGCAAAGCGAAGAGCTTTGTCAACATAACCTACAAATCACATTTTTTGCAGTGTTTAAATTCAAATTTCGATCCTTGCTTTACTCTCTTTTTGCGAAAGGACAGAAAAAATATTTTGTTGAGCTTCAAAAATAAAAATTCTTTATTTCATTTTTCAATTATGTAAATTAGTTTTATTTGATTGATATCGTTTAATTTTATAGAAATAAATTCAATTTGTTGAAAAATAATTTATTTTTAAGTGATAATTTAAAAAAAATTAAAATATATTGCAATGAAGTTATCTACAAAGCCAAGGCAATGCGTTCCACACTCGACTGCGATATTTTAAAGTAGTGCAAAGCGAAGAGCTTTGTCAACATAACCTACAAATCACATTTTTGCAGTGTTTAAATTCAAATTTCGATCCTTGCTTTACTCTCTTTTTGCGAAAGGACAGAAAAAATATTTTGTTTTGTTTCTTTCCTTTGGAACGAAATTCAACAAAATAAAATATCTCTTTTCTCCTATCCTTTGTGTTTTATATGAGGAGAGATATTTTACGTTTTTCGATTTCGTTTTCGGGGAAAGAAACAACAAAAATATTTTTTGTTTTCTTCCACAAAGAGAGAAATAAACGATAAAAGAATGGAACGAAAAAATGAATTTAAACACTGCATTTTTGGTACAACTGTTTTATATTTACCGAAAAATCTAGCTCATATGTAGCTTACAAATTCATAATATGTATGTATCTCATTTCTTGCTATAATTCACGTGTAAAATGGACCTATATAAAATAATTGATAGTAACTAAATGTGCAAAGCCGACGCCACCGGTATGAAAGGGTCTCAGCTTCACATTTGTGGTAGCTAAAAATTTCGAGGGGAGGCGTCTGGTATGAAAAGTACTTACCAGTACTGAATTTCATGATACCGCCACAGCGCGACATGTCCCACATATTCCACTTGTGATAGATTTTCTTTTAATCGAAATTTATCTATTAAAATTATCAAATATTTGGAGGTTTTATAAAAATTGTTTATAATTTTGCTTAACATACAACTATCTATGAATACATCAGCAAATCAAGGTATATTTAAAGTACTTTTCATACCAAGCGCCTCGGCTTTGAGCTTCGAAAATGAAAATTCTTTATTTCAATTTTGAATTATGAAAATTAGTTTCATTTGATTGATAATGTTTAATTTTATAGTAATAAATTCATTTTGTTGAGAAATAATTTATTTGTAAGTGATAATTTAATAAAAAAATAAAATATATTGCAATGAAGTTATCTACGAGGCCAAGGCAATGCGTTCCACACTCGACTGCGACATTTTAAAGTGGTACAAAGCGAAGAGCTTTGTCAACATAACCTACAAATCACATTTTTGTCACAACTGTTTTATATTTACCGAAAAATCTAGCTCATATGTAGCTTACAAATTCATAATATCTCGTTTCTTGCTATAATTCACGTGTAAAATGGACCTATATAAAATAATTGATAGTAACTAAATGTGCAAAGCCGACGCCACCGGTATGAAAGGGTCTCAGCTTCACATTTGTGGTAGCTAAAAATTTCGAGGGGAGGCGTCTGGTATGAAAAGTACTTACCAGTACCGAATTTCATGATACCGCCACAGCGTGACATGTCCCACATATTCCACTTGTGATAGATTTTCTTTTAATCGAAATTTATCTATTAAAATTATCAAATATTTGGAGGTTTTATAAAAATTGTTTATAATTTTGCTTAACATACAACTATCTATAAATACATCAGCAAATCAAGGTATATTTAAAGTACTTTTCATACCAAGCGCCTCGGCTTTGAGCTTCGAAAATGAAAATTCTTTATTTCAATTTTGAATTATGAAAATTAGTTTCATTTGATTGATAATGTTTAATTTTATAGTAATAAATTCATTTTGTTGAGAAATAATTTATTTTTAAGTGATAATTTAATAAAAAAATAAAATATATTGCAATGAAGTTATCTACGAGGCCAAGGCAATGCGTTCCACACTCGACTGCGACATTTTAAAGTGGTACAAAGCGAAGAGCTTTGTCAACATAACCTACAAATCACATTTTTGTCACAACTGTTTTATATTTACCGAAAAATCTAGCTCATATGTAGCTTACAAATTCATAATATCTCGTTTCTTGCTATAATTCACGTGTAAAATGGACCTAAATAAAATATTTGATATCAACCGAATGTTCAAAGCCGACGCCACCGGTATGAAAGGGTCTCAGCTTCGTATGTGTGGTAACTAAAAAATTCGAGGCGAGGCGCCTGGTATGAAAAGTACTTTAATCTGCTGCTCGCTGCCGCTGCTCGGTGTGTTTCATGCTTTACCCTTAAAACGCGTACAAAAATGCTGATTGGTGTATTCCTTTGGGAAAACAAGTTTAGCTTGGTTATTTTGTACTAAAAATTAGTTGTATGTTAGTACAACTGCTTCGCATACATTTTCGCAAGAGGCGCTAGTCCGTGTACAAAATTGTTTGTTTACATTTTTTTTATATGGAGTTTCGGTGAAAACATGTCCAATTAAATCGCAAAATTGTTAATTAAAACTATCTTAAAGAAACGTTGATTGTTATAATAAAACTTTAGCCTTGTCTTGACGGCAAAATTAATTATAGTTCTAAAAATTAATTTTATGATCATAATTTGGAGTTATCGTCGTGACGGTAAAAGTAAACTACTACCCTCCCTCCTTTCGTCAAATGCGCAAACTAGTTATTTTGTTATTGTTATTAGACGTCAAATTTTGAAATAGGCGGCAATGAATGTTATTTACTTTTAGCACTGAAGCGAATTTGTAAGCTTTTTAATTTGTATTTGAAAAAAAAAAATTAACAATCTAAAAAATCAAGAAAAGAAGAAACCGAAGAGTTTTATTTATTTCTAATCAGTGAATGTTTGAGCCTGCAAAATAAAATAAACGCGTATAGTGAAAATAATATCTCAGCGAAATTCTGACAGCTCTCGCGCATCAAAACAAATGGGTTAAACACAGCGATGTATTTAGGCTAATTTGTTTATATTTTGAGGTTAGAATTTGTCTATTTTAAATTAAGTTTTTCCTCAAATTCATTCACAATAATTAATGTAATTTTAATTTAGATAACACACTAGCACTAAAACTTTTGATAACATTCAAGATAATTTTATTGTCATTACCTTGGCTCGAACAAATTGAAATTTAAAATCAAGTTTTTTTATTGTTTTGCTTTAACACGAGAAATGACATTTCTTTCTTAATATGCCTAGTTCGCACCTTAAATGGATATAACGTTACAAATCCAGTGGTGTTGTTAATATTTTTTATATTTTTTTAATTTCACATGTTATTTTAGAATTTACCTATAAAATAATGAGAATTTTTAATATTTTCCAATATAAATTACATTATGTAATGGAATCAAATTTCACATATCTTTATTTATAATTTTTTTTGTTTTTAAAACTATTACTCAGCCGACCCTTCTCTGAATTTTTAATTTATTTTAACTACTTCACTGTTGGCTGCGCACAACGATGAAAAAATGAGTTTCGCTGAGATATTATTTTCACTATACATACACAATAGAAAACAGAAAACATTCATTTTTTAAATTTTTTGACAAATTGATCGAAGCCATCCACCCGAATTTTCCGAGAAGTAGAAGTATGTTCCAATTAATTATGGGTATTTAGGATAATTAATTATAGTTCTAAAATGTACTAAAAATAGTTAAATTATGTTCGTATTTTACATTAGCTGTGTAATATTACACTACTAAATCAAATTATGCTCTAATTAATTATTCCGTCAAGACAAGGCTTTTGAAATACTATTCAACATATTTTATTTAAATTTAATAAACCGTTGACCGTTTAACATCCAAGAAAATTACAAATAAAAATGAGGTAATTTTTGGTATTTAATGAGGTTATGTCCGTTGTTTTAGAAATTTATTAGCCAGCAAAATATGGGATTTAAGGAATATTTTGTATTTAAAAATAGAAAATAAAGAGAAAGTTGGTTAATTGCATCGAAAAATATAAATTTAATAATAAGTTTAGTTGATAAATCAGCTATAAATATGTCAAAATTAACTGTTTTAACACTTTATCGACCGGGGTGTTTTGCTATGAACATGTGGCCTGTTACCGGTGTCATTTTTATAAAATGGGAAAAAGCATTGATCTTTTTTCAAATTCTTGTGTATTTTGAAGTAATTTAGATATTGAAATGAAAATTTAAGAACATATTAAGGAGGTTTTGATTATAATTTATGCATTATTTATTCAATATTATTAGAATCACATATGATTAAAAATTATTATATTCAAATTGTAAGTAAAATTATCATAAGAAATCATATCACACCCAAAATAATAACTTAAATTTACAAAAAAAATTCCACATCAATTTATTATAATAAAAATAAAAGATAACAAAAATAATATGTTCTGAACCATTCAAAATATATCACTAATAAAACATGAAGGAATCAAAAATTCACGGGACGTTTTACCAACAACTGAACTAAATAGTTTCAATTTTCACAAAATACGAAATAATGTGAAGATAACGGTTATTAAATACTACGTTGCATATTTCCTAGAACATCGTATTTGCAGTTTTTAGCGAGAGTCAAAATGCTTTACATGATTACATATCGCAATATGATTATTTCATATATGACGCCAATTGGCGTTCCCGGTCGATAACGTTAGTTTTGGTTAGGACGCCAATTGGCGTGCCCGGTCGTTTAAGTGTTAATTTATCGTTTACCGGGGTATTAAAGGGTTATGGATTATTATCTTTTCAAAATATATGTATTAATCTAATGTAAATTATTATTGTTCCTTCAAACTTCATATCGTGGTATTTTTTATTCAATTTATCTCAATTTTATTATAGCTGTTTTGAGCAAAACTCCATTACTGCTATGCTACTTTTGTAATTTTACAACAACAATGCCGTGTATTTTCATTCCGGAATGAATAGTTTCAACCCAAGTTTTTGTTGGTATGTATAGATTATTCTAGTAATAATTTTTGTTTTCTTATTTAATTTTTAATATAAATTGACAAAAGTAAAAAGAAAATTATTTTCGGTTTTAATTTTGAGCATAATTTGCATTTTTGTTTTTATATCAATAACAATTCCAGTGACCAAAGTTGTTTTAGCTAAAATATGTTTTCTTTTTTTATAAGGCAATTGTTGTTGCAAATTTCCCAAAGCAACGCAGCAGATGAGCAAAGCAAAAAGCCTTTTACTTGCTTAATGCTTATTGCTTATGCTGCTTGACGTTTTGTTTTTTGTATTACATTAATACATTAGTAGAAACGAGAAAGTAGTGAACAAAGTGGTTGAAAATTTATTTGCGTTTTTTTTACTTTAATTAAAATTTTTAGCGAAATTAATTAAATATTAATCAGAAACAGAATGCCAAAGAAGACGCCGAGGAATCCATTTTATTTCTTTATGCTCGATTACAAATTAAAACGCGAACGTAATGGTAGACGATATCCTGGTGGATTACAGCAAGTGGCCGAAGAATGTAGTGGAATATGGCAGGTATTTCAAATTTTATTATATTTTTATATATACATAATACGTATTAATAATCGTTCTTTTATTTTAGCAACTTTCGCCTAATGATAAGCTCAAATATGTTGAAAAGGCAAATATCGAAAAAAATAATACTAAGGGAGGAGAAAAATTTACTTCTCAAGGTGTGCCGTTGACTCTGGTAGCTAATGAACAGAAATTACTGCACGAGTCGAAGAATCGTATGAAGAATACTATCGAGCAAATGATTAGTAATGCGGCTATGGCTGATAGTAAGTATCAATATTTTTTTCAGGTTATGAACAGATGGTATCTTAAACTTGTGCCTTGTTTTTTTAGATTTGGAATTAACAACGATCTCGATAATTTCATTTAATTATTTTTGTCAATCACATGACCTGTCATACACCCCTGCGGAAGTTGCTGTCGTTAATTTCAATTTGGAAAACGGTATAATTGATAGCTATCACACGCTTGTAAATCCAATATCGCTCCCGTTGGGTATGGCTTTCGTGGCAAAGAACCATTCCGATGACACCCATCGGCTACCAGCTCCACCAGATGCCTTGGGTGAAACTGATTATGGTAGAATTTATGAAAATTTGTACAGCTTAATGTTCGACGATGAGATGAGTGCTTTAAGACCCGTATTCACCCGTGATGCCGATGTCGATATGGTAAAATCAATTTTGAATATTTTTGCAGTTGAAGCGAGTAAGCCGTTGGATAAGATTGATGTTTTTCCAATACATAAATTTTTCTATGAATTAAAACAAACCACAATTAAATTGGGTGGATTACCAGAGGGTGCTGGTTTTCCATCGATCCATTTGGCGAAAGCTTGTTTGGAACGTGATGCATATGAGTTTCATAGTAGTTTAGCGTGTGAAAAACATGAGGAACTCGACTCCCCGAATTTTTGTAGTTTATCGATTGTAAAACGATGGGCCTTTACCATAGCCGACAATTGCTGTATTGATTTGAAGATAAATTTAGTTCCCGGCCAACATATACCGGTCGATGCGAAAATTCCTGATTTTAAATTTGACTCTGAGTATGACTCATTCAAAATAAAAAATGAAAATATTAAAAAAGAAGACGATGACGATGATACACTCTATGAATCATCGAATGTTTACACCGATTCCGAATTTTCACGGCGTGGTAAAGCTGATAGATGGTATCAAGATGGTGCGTCCAGTATGGCGATGAGTTCTACCATGAAACAGGAAGACGATGACGATGAATACGGTGAAAAAGGATTTGTTACTGTATCCAAGCGGAAATTTAAATCGAGCCCATCGCGCTCTGGTGCACGGCGCTAAAGTTTTCTGATGTATCAAGATTTTTTTTTCGTTAGTATTTGAATTATTATAGGGGATCTAACATTTAGTAATGTAGTCTACCTTAATGTTTTAATTTTGATATTTTGTTCGCATTACTTTTGAAATGAAATCAGATTTGCTTAAATTCCATATTAGAAATTTGATTAAAAATAAAATATAAATACAAAATTTCTCGTTATTTTAGCAATAAACAAATTTTTTGAAAATATTTTAAACTGACTAAATTTCTTGTTAACAACAATAGACCGTAATGAACTTATTCATGGGGTATTAGGTAATCTAATCGTTGCCTTAATAAAAAATGTTTTTTTAAATTTCTCTTAATCTTATCTTGAAAGACAAACGAAAAAAGGGTGGTACCGCTGAAAAACTATTTCGAGGGATACGAGCTGGGAATGATTGTGTGTACAATGATGAATACAAACAAGATAAGAATTAGCCATGTCCGCTGTGCAAGAAAAGGTGAAACAAATGTATCAAATGAACCAGTTAATCCACTCGAAGGGATCGACACGATTGCTTAGAAAAGAGACTTCTGCATTCCAAGTGTTTAACCATAGACAGTCATAATAGATTTTTCATTGGCCTAAAAACACAAAATAAAAATTTTCCATTCATATGTTATCGGTGTATTGCATATACGTATTATAAAATATATGTCGTTTCGTGCAACTTATTCCACTTGTTAATTATAAAATTAATTAAAACAAAAAATAATTTATTATTGAAATACAATATACATTAAATACAAGTATAAACACTTGCTTATTGTGGAATTTTAAAAACAATTTTACATACAAGTATCGATTTCGATAATTACCATTATCATCATCAGCTTGTTTCTACTTAAATGAGTTAAAAGTGATAATTTTATAGTATTATATTTGCAACGCATTCTAAAATCTAGCCTTATAAAATACACAACAACGGTAACATTGGAATTATCAGAAGTTTTGTTTTTTTCCTTTAGTTATAATGAAATGAGAAATCTAGTATGAATGTCTATGGTTTAACTCTAGAATCGGTTGATAATAGTATATTATTCAACGAGCATATAATGGCCCCGATTCCCATAGTCGTATCGCTTATCACGCCAAATAATAGTCAAGTTTTCATAGTCCTTCTATAAACTCTGTATAGCTGATATGAAAAACATCCTATTGCAGATTGCACTGAATTTTTACGATAATAGCACAGAATATATGAATCGCTAACTGCAGAAAGGGGACTATGTCTGTATTTGAAATTTTTTAGGAAGTACAAAAAACTATATATCTTTTGTTATTGTTGCACTAATGTAATGAAATCGACAACCTACATTAAGATCTGTTATTGCAATCGTATGGAACTCTAATGTTCAATAGAATTGACTTACTCACTGGAATTTTCTTGATTTAATTTTTCGCAAATGTCCCCTTTTAACAGTAATAATTAAAAACATAAAGTAATTTCAACACATTAGTATATTTCTCGCTAACGTTTTTTAATATTCCTGTAATAAAATAATAAATAATTAATATAAGGAATACGATTTCTAGTCCTTCTCGACATCGTTTTCCACAGTAGGCCATTCTGAAATATTTTTCCAAAATTGCAAATTGGTGTCTGGTAAAGGGGTCAATTGAAGTAAATGTCCCTTTTCTGCAGTAAATAAGTTTTTCAATTCAATTTTGTTCTCTTTATTTTAATGGTGTAAGTCCCATTTCTACAGTAAACGATGAGTCTATATCTAAATTATACTAAACCGTTAAAAAATGAATTTTGGAAAAAATGTAAGAAGTCCTGTTTCTGCAGTTAGCGATTCATATATAAACAGAACAATATCTTCTATAGCGCTTTAGTCCTAAGCTGGTGAACAAATATTTTCGTTATTGTTTTTTCGACTGATTTTGATTTAGAAAAGATAGAAAAATCATTTTATATGCAATCAATGAAACAAAAAAAAATTACAAAAATGTTTGTTTTGTATTGATAAATAAAAACCAGTACAATTTTAAAACGAAAGAGAAATCTTTACACTTTATAATGTGCTTAAAAGAGATAGACATTCGTGAATAATTTTTGATTTTGGTCTAGTTAGCTTTGCGAAACTTTAAAATCAAATCAACAAATAAACAAAAAGAAAACTTGCAACTCCCATACGGTTGTGTATGAGTTTGTGTAGCATGTCTAATTTATTTGTATTGGTCTTTTGTTTATTTGTTGATTTGATTTTAAAGTTTCGCAAAGCTAACTAGACCAAAATCAAAAATTATTCACGAATGTCTATCTCTTTTAAGCACATTATAAAGTGTAAAGATTTCTCTTTCGTTTTAAAATTGTACTGGTTTTTATTTATCAATACAAAACAAACATTTTTGTAATTTTTTTTTGTTTCATTGATTGCATATAAAATGATTTTTCTATCTTTTCTAAATCAAAATCAGTCGAAAAAAACAATAACGAAAATATTTGTTCACCAGCTTAGGACTAAAGCGCTATAGAAGATATTGTTCTGTTTATATATATTCTGTGATAATAGTCATTCAAATGTCTTTCCTTGTCATGATATATTTTCAAGTGATGAGTAGCTAGCTGTGCTAGTAGTCACTTCAAATGACTATTGTCGTAAAAAGTCAGTGCAATATGATGTTTTTCATAGCAGCTATACAGAGTTTATAGAAGGACTATGAAAACTTGACGATTATTTGGCGTGATAAGCGATACGACTATGGGAATCGGGCCCATTAATATAATGGTAACTGTTATTCTCGAAGATGAAGTTTGCTGACACGAGCCGATAGGCGAGTGTCGTAAATCATCTGAGTGAATAACAGTCATTATATGCGAGTAGAATACGATACTTTGTCCACGACCAACAAATATCATTATGTTTTATAATCAAATCCTTGAAATACTCTTCAAATAATTTTCGTCGACATTTTGACGTCACAGTTTAATAATAATGAAAATGGCAAGAGACTACTAGATAAAATTTCAAAAATTAAATAATTTACTTGGAAATATTTAATAATGAAAGAAGAGACTACTAGATAAACTAGCAGTGAATAATGGATATCATTATAATTGATGAAACAAACGTATAATGAGCATATTATACGTTAGTCGTGGACAAAGGTCTATTATTATTCATGCCTTGGTTCAAATTCATTCAGATTGCTAAGGTTGTAGTTCGAGAAAATGATTTAGGATATAATCCCTCCTTTGCACCGTGGGCCCATCACAGCATTGAGTGCGGGACCTCTGTGGGTTCCAGCCAATTTTAATACATAATTATTTGATATGGGATTATAACAATGATTACCTAATGTTTCTCGTGAAAGATTGTAGATCTAAAGATCCATCTGGATAAGCTTACATGTATTGTTAAAGAAAACGCGTTCAGTTCTGTTTGGTTGGTATTTTGAGATATGTGACAATTAGCGTTGAGGAGAAAGCCTCAGTTCGTCGAGGCCTTCGAAGAGTCGAAATAGAAGACGGTCGGTGTAATCTCCGTCCAGGAATTGTGCATAATAGCTAAGTACCTGTTGGTAGTAACATTGCGCATATAATTTTTGTAATTGTAGTTGTTCAAGGTAGTCGAGTGAGTAAAGTAGAGTAGAGCTGACATCTGACCACGTTTAACACGATATCAATTTGGGTTTACTAAATGTTGCATTAAATGCAGTGAGTGAACTCGAAGGTAACAATTGACTAAAGTTAGGTAACGTTAACTCACTAGATGCGATACAGTATACAATTTGTTCCTTGCCCCCTTTGAATTGTTTTCTATTCCTTAGTAGTAAGAAAACGAAATAAGTTTACACTACACTCTACACCTTACCACAGAATAATAAACAACCAGTAACCGACATTACGTGGACCAAGAAATTTTTGCTCTTACCTTATATTTTACATATTAATTTTGAATTTTTAGCTGAACGATAATTTAACACCGAAAATCTTACTTTCTATAAACCAAGGTTAAAAAAATGAGTTCACTTTTCTCCATATAAAAACCGCGTTATGTCGCTTCTGGGAATTCTGTGACCTTACCGAGTGAATTAAGATATTCTGAAGCAGCTGGGAAAGCAGAAGTTGGCATGGGGCTTACAATCCAATCGCTTTCTCTAGTAGCTTCGTGTAGTTACATTCGAGGCATGGTTGACCCGATATGAGGATTCTTTGTAGTTGACCTTTAAACGGCAAATAGATACATAAATCTATTTCTGCCCAAGCTTACAAAGAAAGGTGCGTACTCAAGTGCAAACTAAGCAGCAACCAACACTTGCGGAACAATGCTATCTATACTTTGTGCGTCGTATTTGTTTCATTACTTTGTCGTGAGATTTGTAAAAATTTGATTTTGATTTAAATTTTTGTTTATTTTAATTATAATCAGCGAAAAATGAAATTCAGCTATTAAATAAGAAACAATGATCCGGATTGATTACAAAAATATATATTGTTTACATAATAAAAAAAAATTAGGTATGTTGAGATGGGACTATGAGGGCAAGATTAGAGATTTGATAAATGACCAGAATAGGTACTTACAAAGTTTAACAAACATCCAACACCTTCATTGTAAAATTTGAATAACAGTAAAATTAAAAATTTATTTGTTCTAAATTATATTGATAAAGAAACAAAAACGAAACTAACGACTACTTAAAATTTTATAATCTAATTAATTTTATTAAACGGCAGAATATCCCACAAGAATATTTACTGATAAGTTTGCTCGTCGTTTTACCTTTCACGATATACGGTGAATGATAGAACAAAAAATTTTAGGTAATAGCTCCTACCCACTAAATTAATTGATGAATACGACTTTTCAGCGTCAAATTCGATCCGAAATATTTTTAGTCAGACGAAAGATACACCGAAATTAAACCAATTTAACAGTATCTATCTAATTCCATGTAATAACTGCCATTTTAAATACATTGGTACCCTAAAGCAGCTGCATATAAAAAAAACCGAATTTCTAAACATGATTCTGCTGTGAAACCACCGATCAGGAATGGTAAGGCATTCCTTTGATACACCAATTTCAGTTCAATAAATTGAAAATATTAGACAACGAAATTTTGTACAGTTATCGTTTATTTTTGGAAATGGCCCATATAATTGGGAATCAAAAAAGTTTAGTCAATAAGAAAAGTAATATAACTTTATTCTGGGATCGTTGAATTAGTATCAAAATTTCCAAACTACCAATCTTTAATACGTCATGTTTGAAATTCAACGATAAAATTCACAGTCACAAAATGCATAGATGTGTATGAAACGCTTTTCCATTTGACGATACATGATACATCACCGATTTATCGGTACCGACACACGGATATTTTTTATTGGATGAATGGACAACATGATCCCCTGACAGTTTTGTAATTTTTATAAGAATATATGCTATAAGTCAAAAGTAAACAGTTTTTGCATTGTGAATGCTGTGTTATTCTGAGAATTCCATTTTCTTTTTAAATATATTTAAAAAAAATTAACTCACAGATGCAATCATACAAGTTTTGATACTGGAATTTCAAACGAAAATAGTTTTTCGGTTTAGTAATGGGCAAGGCAAAACGAAAAACTGCTAAAAATTGTCAAATTTTTCGTTTTTTATGTTTTTCGTTTTCCTATGGGCAAAGCGCTTTAGTCCGTCCGAAAATTAAATGTTAACGTTGTTTCCATAGGCGTGCAATATTTTTTTACACCTATTAATTTTCACATGAAATATGATTGTAATAAGTAACATAAAATCATAAATATTTTGAATGTTTTTTGTATTAAAACTGAGATATAATACATTTGAATGATTATTTATTATTTTATTTAGGTTTACTATCTAAGATAAATGCGGGCCATCAAAATTTTTATAAATTTATTTTATACATTACTGGAAGCTGCGCAGAACAATTTAAATTTTTTTTTTTTTTAAGATCTGAATAGGACTATACTTTGGTCTTTTTCCGAACATGCTAAATAACAACAGTGACCAAAAAGTAGTTTTCATACCAGGCGCCTCGCCTCGAAATTTTTAGTTACCACACATGTGAAGCTGAGATCCTTTCATACCGGTGGCGTCGGCTTTGAACATTCGGTTGCTATCAAATATTTTATTTAGGTCCATTTTATACGTGAATTATAGCAAGAAATGAGATATTATGAATTTGTAACCTACACATGAGCTAGACTTTTCGGTAAATAAAAAACAGTTGTGACAAAAATGTGATTTGTAGGTTATGTTGACAAAGCTCTTCGCTTTGTACCACTTTGAAATGTCGCAGTCGAGTGTGGAACGCATTGCCTTGGCCTTGTAGATAACTTCATTGCAATATATTTTGATTTTTTTAAATTATCACTTAAAAATAAATTATTTATCAACAAATTGAATTTATTTCTATAAAATTAAACGATATCAACCAAATAAAACTAATTTGCATAATGCAAAAATGAATAAAGAATTTTTATTTTTGAAGCTCAAAGCCGAGGCGCCAGTAGTGCGATTTTGTTGTGTACATGGGAATTTACTCCCAGGGAGTTTTGTATACGTACATCATGTGAAGTATAAAATATTGTTACTGTGTGTTGTCATTTATTTTATTTGTGTTCGTGTAGTATTTGTAATAGTAAGCATCAAAATGATTGAATCGGGTGAATCGGTTCAAATTTTTGGTGCTTATCTTCGTATGGGAATATTTTTTCCCATGTTTTTTCTATTGGGAATATGAGAGTATTGACATTTTGAAGTGTACGTATTTATGTTTATAATTTTTTTTATATTATTATAATATTTTGTTTTGTTAGATTGAGAGAAAATTAAATTAAATTGAATCAATATGGTAAGTATTTAGTGAATTTATGTAATACATGCGTGTAATACATATAATAGTATGTACAATTTAGTGTGTGTTTATAAATTACTCGGCTGAATTTTAGCTTTTCGCCTATATTAATTTGTTTTCTATTGAAACTTTAAATTACTACCACTCATAAACGTAACTTATATTAGTGATCGCATACTTTTAGGCGCAAAAATAAATGCGTAGCACGACCTATTTTCGTGTGTAATACTAATAACTATCAAGCGGAATATTTAATTTATAGTAAACTATTTGGTCATTACATGAATACTAAAAAAAATAATAATAAAAAAAAAAAAATGGATGTCAATCGAATCCAAGACCTTTGCCGCTCTAGTCCAGTGCGTTACCACTACACCACAAACAATATAGTAGTTCACATTTAATTTGCACTGTTAAATTGTTCTATTATTTCAAAGCGTTCATCCTAGCTAAATATGTATATATTAATTAATAGTGTGTGTGTTTATAATTAATTCGGCGGAATTTTAGCTTTTGGCAGCTATTGATTTTTTTCTATTTACATTTTAAAAATCTAATATTTAATCTAAATTACTAATATTTTAAAACTAATTCTCCCGCCAATCTGAAATAAAAGACAAACAAAAAAATAGCATGTGCACTAACACATCAACAATGGCAAATACTTTTACGTTCCGGTTATTTACTCCCATACTCCCATGTACACAACAAAATCGCAGTACTGGTATGAAAAGTACTAACTTATGGTTTCCACTTGGATGATTTGCGAATATTCGCAAAGGGAAATTTTTTGTTTCATGTCACTGTTACTGGCTTTACACCGTAGATAGTAGTCGTGTTCCAGTCGACCACTTCAAGAACTTATGAGTAGTTAAGTTTGTGTCTTTGCTTAAATTTAACTACTCGTAACTGCTCTTGCATTCTGGTAAGAGCAGTTACGAGTAGTTAAATTTAAGCAAAGACACAAACCTAACTACTCATAAGTACTTGTGAGTGGTCGACTGGAACACGACTTAGCAAAATATCAGGGGTACAAATTGAAAATGCGGGATTGATAACAGATGGCGTTACTAACGCTATACCCCTTCAAACATAGCGTAACATAAACGTAACATTTACGAAGGCTTCCTAATACTAAAGTCTTCGTAAACGTAACGTATTTGTGTAACAGAAATGATACGTAACCGAAACATTTGTCACAAGAGAAATGAAACAAATAAATGTTACATTTTTTATTCGCTTAGGCGTAACATAATTGAACAGTTTCTGTGTAACTTTTATGAATAGCAATTATGTAACATATTTGAAACTCATTTGCGATTCGTAAAAGTTACAATAAAATAGTTCAATTCTGTTACACCGAAGCGTTGATATGAACAGCAGCCTGCACATTCAAAAATTATTATTTTTAAATTAAAAGGCAAACATGATTAAGTTATAACTTATATTTTATTTATATATTTAAAAAATAATAGTCTAAAATAAACAAAGTTTTAATTTTATAATAATACTATAATATACTTTTATAACACTATTACCAATTTATTTAATACGCTAAATATAATAAAGCACAATAGTAAAACTATTTAATTTCTAATACAATACTTAATCAATTATTAATATTAAAAAATCTATTATCAAAACTTCAAAAATTTACTATAACCACCCATTTAAAATATTAAAAATTTATTTGAATATCAGCGGCATCAAAATAGACGGTATGTCGGTATTCCACAATTAAATTTTTTACGTACTACAGCGAGAAAAGCAAAAACAAAAATGGTTGTCATTTTTTTACGTATATAAATATGGCTGCCTTTTTCACCACTCACGAGAGGCAGTGCTGTAGCTTTAAAAAAATGTACGTAAACGTAACTTTTATGCTACGTATTTGGCGTATACATTTTTTTGTTGGGAGGGACGCATCAGGCAGTACTGTGACTATGTTCATGTCAAAGCTACGTCTTATAGCTTTAATTTTCAGTATGTGTCAATTTGTCGCAGTGTCAAATTCATAGTTTTTTTGAGCTCTCAATATGTCGAGTTTCGTGCCAACAAAACAGCATTTGCGGGAAGTTTTAATTTACTTCTTTAATTTGAAGAAAAGTGCTGCTGAAGCACATCGATTGGTCTCCGAGACTTATCCGAGTCATGTTCCATCGGTTTCAACGTGCGAGAGATGGTTTGTGCGGTTTAGAAGTGGTGATTTTGACGTTGAGGACAAAGAGCGGCCGGGCCAAGTGAAAAAGTTTGAGAATGCTGAATTGGAGGCAATACTCAATGAAGACTCGTGTCAAACTCAACAAGAGCTCGCAGATTCATTGGGAGTGACACAACAAGCCATTTCCCATCGTATAAAAGCCCTCGGAATGATCCAAAAGCTAAAATAATACTATTTTGCTATCCGGTGTAAAACCAATGTTTTGATAGTATAATAGCAAAAATAAAATATAATATTTTGATTTGATAGCTATCAAATTTTAATACCTATTATATTTTATTTTATTTTATTGTAGAAGGAAAATTTTGACAATGGATTATTGATAAATTAGTTTAGAGACGATTTTGTGTATTTTGAAATTATTATTTTTCATTAGTTTGTTATAATTTTCTGTTTTTTATGAATATTTTATGCGGTGTAAAACCGACTACGGTAGATAGTAAAATAGTATTATACTATTTTGCTATTATACTATCTACGGTGTAAAGCCAGTATGTGTTAGAAAAGTTTTGTATTTGTATTACCAAATAATTTTGTCAATTTAGACATTTCTAGACGTCAATAAAAAATCATAATAAAAACAATAAAGTATTCACATAGGAAAAATATATTGGAGGATTGAAAATTATGTTTCTAAACAAAATAAGGGAAATTTTTACTTTTTTTTGTAAATGCAAAATTTGCAATGGAAAAAGATGTAGGCATGACTACTTTTGATTGCAAATCGTATTGTAAATTTGTCTATGGTTGCGTAAATGCGTAGACAAATTTATATACCGATATGTATTTTTTTTGAATGTATACTATCCGTGTGAAACAATTTAAAACAGATTGCGATTATTCGCAAAGGCATCCCAAGTGGAAACCCACATGTTGTTTTAGCTAAAAAATGTTTTCTTTTTTTTATAAGGCAATTGTTGTTGTAAATTTCCCAAAGCAACGCAACAGATGAGCAAAGCAAAAAGCCTTTTACTTTTGCTTGCTGCTTCGCTTGACAAGTTGACATTTTGTTAAGTAGTGAACAAAGTGGTTGAGAATTTATTTGGTTTTTGTTTTTACTTTAATTAAATTAGCGAAGTTAATTAAATATTAATTAGAAACAGAATGCCAAAGAAGACACCGAGTAATCCATTTTATTGCTTTATGGTCGAATACAGAGTAAAACGCGAACGTAATGGTAGACGATATCCTGGTGGATACAAGCAAGTGGCAGAAGAATGCAGTGGAATATGGCAGGTATTTAAAGTTTTATTATATTTTTATATATACATACTACGTATTAATAATCGTTCTTTTATTTTAGCAACTTTCGCCTAATGATAAGCTCAAATATGTTGAAAAGGCAAATAGGGAAAAAAAAAGTGGAGAAAAATTTACTTCTCAAGGTGTGCCATTGACTCTGGTAGCTAATGAACAGAAATTACTACACGAGTCGAAGAATCGTATGAAGAATACTATCGAGCAAATGATTAGTAATGCGGCTATGGCTGATAGTAAGTATCAATATATGTTTTCAAGTTATGAACAGATGGTATCTTAAACTTGTGCCTTGTTTTTTTAGATTTGGAATTAACAACGATCTCGATAATTTCATTTAATTATTTTTGTCAATCACATGACCTGACATACACCCCTGCGGAAGTTGCTGTCGTTAATTTCAATTTGGAAAATGGTATAATTGATAGCTATCACACGCTTGTAAATCCAATATCGCTCCCGTTGGGTATGGCTTTCGTGGCAAAGAACCATTCCGATGACACCCATCGGCTACCAGCTCCGCCAGATGCCTTGGGTGAAACTGATTATGGTAGAATTTATGAAAATTTGTACAGCTTAATGTTCGACGATGAGATGAGTGCTTTGAGACCCGTATTCACCCGTGATTCCGATGTCGATATGGTAAAATCAATTTTGAATATTCTTGCGGTTGAAGCGAGTAAGCCGTTGGATAAGATTGATGTTTTTCCAATACATAAATTTTTCTATGAATTAAAACAAACCACAATTAAATTGGGGGGATTACCAGAGAGTGCTGGTTTTCCATCGATCCATTTGGCGAAAGCCTGTTTGGAACGTGATGCATATGAGTTTCATAGTAGTTTAGCGTGTGAAAAACATGAGGAACTCGACTCGCCGAATTTTTGTAGTTTATCGATTGTAAAACGATGGGCCTTTACCATAGCGGACAATTGCTGTATTGATTTGAAAATAAATTTAGTTCCCGGCCAACATATACCGGTCGATGCGAAAATTCCTGATTTTAAATTTGACTCTGAGTATGACTCATTCAAAATAAAAAATGAAAATATTAAAAAAGAAGACGATGACGATGATACACTCTATGAATCATCGAATGTTTACACCGATTCCGAATTTTCACGGCGTGGTAAAGCTGATAGATGGTATCAAGATGGTGCGTCCAGTATGGCGATGAGTTCTACCATGAAACAGGAAGACGATGACAATGAATACGGTGAAAAAGGATTTGTTACGGTATCCAAGCGGAAATTTAAATCGAGCCCATCGCGCTCTGGCGCACGGCGCTAAAGTTTTCTGATGTATCAAGATTTTTTTTTTCGTTAGTATTTGAATTATTATAGGGGATCTAACATTTAGTAATGTAGTCTACCTTAATGTTTTAATTTTGATATTTTGTTCGCATTACTTTTGAAATGAAATCAGATTTGCTTAAATTCCATATTAGAAATTTGATTAAAAATAAAATATAAATACAAAATTTCTCGTTATTTTAGGCTTTAGCAATAAACAAATTTTTTGAAATTTTTTAAACTGACTAAATTTCTTGTTAACAACAATAGACCTTAATGAACTTATTTCATGGGGTATTATGCAATCTAATCGTTGCCTTAATAAAAAATGTTTTTTTAAATTTCTCTTAATCTTATCTTGAAAGACAAACGAAAAAAGGGTGGTACCGCTGAAAAACTATTTCGAGGGATACGAGCTGGAAATGACTATGAATACAAACAAGAAAAGAAACAGCCACGTCCGCTGTGCAAGAAAAGGTGAAACAAATGTATCAAATGAACCAGCTAGTCCACTCGAAGGGATCGTCGCGATTGCTTCGAAAAGAGACGTCTGCATTCCAAGTGTTTAACTATAGAATCGGTTGATAAAGGTCTATTATTATTCATGCCTTGGTTCAAATTCATTCAGATTGCTATCAGATTCGGATTATAACAACGATTGATGTTTTTCGTGAAAGATTGTAGATCTAAAGATTCATCTGGATAAGCTTACATGTATTGTTAAAGAAAACGCGTTCAGTTCTGTTTGGTTGGTATTTTGAGATATGTGACAATTAGCGTTGAGGAGAAAGCCTCGGTTCGTCGAGGCCTTCGAAGAGTCGAAATAGAAGACGATCGGTGTAATCTCCGTCCAGGAATTGTGCTTAATAGCTAAGTATAAAAAAATATTTTTTTATACATACCTGTTGGTAGTAACATTGCGCATATAATTTTTGTAATTGTAGTTATGTTCAAGGTAGTCGAGTGAGTAAAGTCACAGAATAATAAACAACCAGAACCGACATTACGTGTACCTAGAAATTTTTGCTCTTACCTTATTGACGATTGTAAAAGTAGAGAAAGCGCCTCTCTAGGACAATAGTTAAAATGATGCACCTGATAAAATGACATTTGTCACAAATGCGACGAAAGAAAATTTAGCAATACGGTAATTTAAAAATTGTTTTTATAGTCTAAAATTGGAATAATTTACAATTATTAGCAATCCGGTAAGTAAAAATTGTGTTTACAGTTCAAAATTGGAATTGTTTACAATAATTTCGAACGTCAAATTATCAGGTACCTCAGTTTAAAAATTTTCCACTAGGTGGAATCCGTGATGCTCCAATCGTCAATAAGAATTTGATGTTTAAACACCGAACATTATTTGAGTTTTGTGAGGTTATGTCAGATGCTTTATGTTTGTTTTTGTTCAAGAATTTAAATTTTTCTTCTCCATTTCTATTAGGAGCTCGTTGCTGAATTGCTGATCATTGTTTTTGTGAAATTTGTTATTCCAGGCAGCTCATATGGTTCTTTTAACATAAAATTTACCGTACAAAACTTAAATAATTGATGATTTTATATTTCGTTTTACTAACAATTGTAACGGCGATCCGTCTATTTTATGTTAAAAATAAACAAATCCTTCTTTTGTTAACAAATATCATTTGATTATTATTCGCGTCGAGTTAAATTTCATTCATTTTTTTAATTTTTTGTTAGAGCTGTTTTGGGCCAAACTACATATAAAAAAAATGTAAACAAAAATTTTGACCCCGTAACGTCGCGACGCCGGGTGGAATAAAGGTTGAACTAACCCAGTTGTACTTTGCGTGAGCAATCGAGAAATTTTGTTTGAGATGGCACGTTAAATACATGAAACAGAAGTATAAAACAAAACAAATGAAATGTTCGGCTGTTTAAATGTGTTTTTCATGGGAGTAAATTACAATGATCGCATTTTGTTCGCTCTTTTTTTACGAAATATGGGGACATATGATCATCACAGTGAGGTATAAGAGATCATCACCGTGATTGCTCATTGATCGCTCTTGGAGCACTCTGTCGTACAACAGGGAATGTACTAAAACACAATCTATACTTTGTGCGTCGTATTTGTGTCATTACTTTGTCGTGAAATTTGTAAAAATTTTATTTTGATTTAAATTTTTGTTTATTTTAATTATAATCAGCAAAAAATGAAATTCAGCTATTAAATAAACAATGATCCGGATTGATTACAAAAATATTTATTATTGTTAACATAATAAAAAAAAAAAAAAAAATTAGGTATATGTTGAGATGGGACTATGAGGGCAAGATTAGTGATTTGATAAATGACCAGAATAGGTACCTACTTACAAAGTTTAACAAACATCCAACACCTTCATTGTAAAATTTGAATAACAGTAAAATTAAAAATTTATTTGTTCTAAATTATATTGATAAAGAAACAAAAACGAAACTAACGACTACCTACTAGGTATTAACGATATCAAATAGAATTGTAAAAATTCTTATGATCTAATTAATTTTATTAAACGGCAGAATATCCACAAGAATATTTAGGTACTGATAAGTTT
Organism: Tipula helvola; assembly: GCA_963556165.1. Classification (NCBI taxonomy): domain Eukaryota; kingdom Metazoa; phylum Arthropoda; class Insecta; order Diptera; family Tipulidae; genus Tipula; species Tipula helvola. The sequence continues at coordinate 55,333,963 of OY744481.1, forward strand.
GTTCGTCGTTTCACTTTTCACGATATACGGTGAATGATAGAACAAAAATTTTAGGTAATAGTTCCTACCCACTAAATTAATTGATGAATACGACTTTTCAGCGGCAAATTCGATCCGAAATATTTTTAATCAGACGAAAGATACACCGAAATTAAACCAATCTAACAGTATCTATCTAATTCCATATAATAACTACCATTTTAAATATGTACATTGGTACCCTAAAGCAGCTACATATAAAAAACCGAATTTCTCAACATGATTCTGCTGTGAAACCACCGATCAGGAATGGTAAGGCATTCCTTTGATGATACACCAATTTCAGTTCAATAATTTAAAAATATTAGACAACGAAATTTTATACAGTTATCGTTTATTTTTGGAAATGGCCCACATAATTGGGAATCAAAAAAGTTTAGTCAATAAGAAAAGTAATATAACTTTTTCGGGGATCATTGAATTAGTATCAACATTTCCAAACTACCAATCTGTAATACGTCATGTTTGAAATTCAACGATAAAATTCACAGTCACAAAATGCATAGATGTGTATGAAACGCTTTTCCATTTGACGATACATCACCGATTTATCGGTACCGACACACAGATATTTTTTATTGGATGATAAATCATGGACAACATGATCCGCTGACAAATTTTCTAATTTTTTTTGGTCACCGATATCGGTGAAGATGTTCCAATGGAAAAGCGTATACCTATTGACGATTGTAAAAGTAGCGAAAATGCCTCTCGAGGAATGAAATTAAAATGATGCACCTGATAAAATGAAATTTGTCACAAATGCGACGAAAGAAAATTTACCAATGCGGTAGTTAAAAATTGGTTTTATAGTCCAAAATTGGAGTTATTTACAATTATTAGCAATACGGTAAGTAAAAATTGTGTTTCAGTTCAAAATTGGAATTGTTTACAATAATTTCGAACGTCAAATTATCAGGTAGCTCAGTTTAAAAATTTTCCACTAGGTGGAATCCGTGATGCTCCAATCGTCAATATAATCGTTATCGTCGAAGTACCGGGGACGACATTATCGGTATAATGGAAAAATGCTCTAGTGATCCGGAAAAATTGTGTATAAAAAATTTGAAAAAGCATCGTTTGAGTTTTCCTCTCGAAAAATTATGGTGGAAAATTCGTACATGCTGAATTACATCAAAATCGGATAAGAAATGCCAAGTTCCTTCCTAGTTGGCCATTTTCCAGAACTTCATCCACGAATCATTTTAGAATCCCATTTCAATAACGCATACCAAATTTCACTAAAATCGGATGAGAAATGGCCAAGTTCCATAATAATTGATCATATTGCAGAACTTTATTTAATTTTCTGTCGTCGCAAACGCAAAATGTGAAAAAAGTCGTTTTTTTATTTTGATGATCACTTGTTCCTTTAATTGTTTTGTAAAACTTTGATCAATTTGTCCGGAAAAACGGTTGGATGGATCAATTTGAAAATAATACAGGGCTATTAGGAGTACATTAAACTGTAAAATGACCTGGCAACATTAGTCTTTTTATCAATATTTGTAAAGTAACGGTAGATTTACTAAGGCAACCTAAAAAGTCTTTTTCTTGTACTTTTTTCAAATCAGTATTGAGGGTGAAAAAAATTGTGTTCTCAACTAATCATTAAAGGGTCTTGTAGGAAATTTACTGAAGTTTATAGGCTGCCCTAAAGTTTATTGTGTAATCATTGGTTGGTGAGATATCGATGATCAAAGGAAAAAGGATCTTTTTTGATTCAAAGTCAGATATCTCAGCAAAAAGTTGATATAGAGAGACCAGAATGAAATTAAATTTACGCCTAATTAACAGGCTAACCGACCTATGCATTGGTTTAACTTAAAAAAAATTCCCGAGCCCATGGATCCTTACAAAAAAAAAAAAAAAATTCGAATTTTTTTTTTTCGCGCTCTTTCTTATGATTGCGTGAAAACGGTATCTCACAAAAATTTTCCGCTCAAAAGTCTCAAAATTAGAGATTTGAAGCTTTAAAATACTTTTCTTTTCATCTCTGTACGGCTGTATTTTACAAAGATACAGCTCTTCAAAAAACACTTGAAAAAAATTTGTGTTCCTTTAATTTTTTGGAGTAGTGTATATTGGGAAAATGTCTAAACAAACACACTACAGATCTGTGCGCAGTGAAATCATTTATATTTGTGAAAGCGCCAAGATAGTTGAAGAACACGTTTCTGGGAACACAAGTTCTTCTGCTATAAATACTTATAGCGAAAATGAAGTGTGTGAAATGAGTATAGACCACAGCACCAGCAGCAATGAAAGCGATTTCGAAGAAATTTCAGTGGATAGTGATGGTGAAACTGTAAATTGTTTGAATAATATTCAGGATGATATTTCCGAATGGAGTGTAACACACAATATTACAAGAGAATGTTTAAATTCGTTGTTAAACATTCTCCGGAAATATCATCCGAATTTACCCAAAGATGGTAGATCTTTGAAAAAAAACACGTCACAATAATGAAATAATACCAATGGGCAGTGGATACTATTCACACATCGGCTTAAAGCATCAACTGAAGTTCTTCCTAGAAAGAACAGATTTTAAAGGTAGTGAAATAGTGGTCGATATCGTTGTAGATGGGATTCCTTTGACAAAAAGCTCCAAAAGCCAACTGTGGCCGATCGTTGCTAATGTTGTGTTCCATAAAGAAGTATTTCTGGTAGGCGCTTATCATGGCTACAAAAAGCCAGATTCAGTCGATGAATTTATAGAAGCATTTGTTGGAGAGGTGAAGCATCTAATTGAAAATAATATTCTGTACAATGGCAGGACATTGGTTTTAAAAATAAGGGCTTTTGTGTGTGATGCACCAGCGGAAGCTTTCCTGCTAGGTAAGAAAAATTGTAATACTTACATGGTTTTATATTTATTAATAAAAATTTTCGTTTGTGTTTTAGGTGTGAAAAGTCATTCGGGATATTCCAGTTGCACTAAATGTATGATAAATGGAAGTTATTTAGAACATAAAATTTGTTTTCCAGGAATTAATGAATTATTAAAAACAGATAAGAGCTTTCGCAGTAAAACAGATACCGAGCATCACCTCAAATTAAATATTGCATTGGACAGTTTACCCATTGGCTGCGTTAGCCAATTTCCCATCGACTATATGCATTGCGTATGCTTATAGGCGTTATGCGACAAATGATAAATCTTATTATAAAAGATAGGAAGACATTTTTTTCTTTAAAACGTAATGCTATTGACACCATAAATTATAAGTTACAGATGACTCGAAAATGCATTTCTGTGGAGTTCTAAGGAAGGCAGCGAACTTTTCGTGATGTTGGCAATTGGAAAGCTTCCGAGTTTAGAACTTTTGTCTGCTACACTGGAATGGTTTCTTTCCATAATATTCTGAAGAAGCGTTATTATGATCACTTTTTATTGTTATCGTGTTCTATCAGAATTTTGGCCCAACTAAATAATTGTATCCGCAATAATGAATATGCTGCAGAAATATTGCGGATGTTTTGCGAATTATTTCCTGAACTATTTGGAAAACAAAATGTTTCGTACAATGTTCATAATTTATTACACATAACAGCGTATGTAAAATGCTTTGGACATCTGGATAATTACAGCGCGTTCAAATTTGAAAATTACATGCAAATAAAAAAAACTACCTCTAGAACAGATTCAAAATAGATTAAGCGAGAAAAATAATTTACCGACAAAATAGAGGAATATAATTATCGGCCAATATTTTCATTAAGCACGCAATTTCCGAATAATTACTGTTGTGTAAATGAAAAATATGTAAAATCATTGAAATTGATAATACCAAGTTGAAATGCCATTCTATTGTAAACTTAAAAAATTTCTTCGACTACCCAATACCATCCTCGGACTTAGGCATATATTGTACTACAATTGAAGAGTATGCAGAAGAAACGCACACAGTTGATACACAGATAATATTCACATTTAAATTCCTATGCAACATACTTTATATTTCATTAACAGATGTCTCAGTCGATTTCATTTTCTGAGGAATATGATGGCCAACTTCAAATTTATGAGGACACCGTAGATTTTGCATCAGATTCTGAAAGTTTATATGACATTTTTAAAAATTAATAGCAATATGAAGCCAGCTGTCTCAACTCAAAATGAATACTCAATAAAACCAGTTTATAAAAGCAAATTCAGATCCGAATTAGCTGCTGCCATATCAACGAAATCAACCATTGACATGGATGTATTACCATCATCACCTTCCTAATCGCCAGCTTTACCAAAATTTATATACAAATCGGAATCTTCAACAACAGTACCATTAAAAAATATTTCAACATTTATTCCACATCCTGCTACCGTTATACCACCGAAATCAATATTAAAACCGGTAGAAAAAAATTCTTGTAAAATTCAAAAAGAGCCAACAAAATATTTAAAAAATTCAAGCAACTTTGGCGCATCATCATCATCTCGACCAAAATATATATACAACCCAAACGGCTAATACTCTTGACAGACTAGGGATTAGCTAAGCGCGGTTAGTGATTTTTTCGAGATTAGCTGTAGTGTGTCAAGTTGAAGATTAGCTAATCTCGTTTTATTTGAGGATTAGTGACTAATCGAGATTAGCGCACTAATCTTTGACAACTTTGAAGCTTATCTTGTTGTATTGGGCTTAGTGACGATACAAGTGGCAGCTGAAAGTGCAAGCGGCATGAGTTTACGATAGAAGTTATAAAATCAATGACATCTTAAAAAATTTGTGCTGAATAAATGTTGAGGTTATGTTTATAAAAAAAAAAATCTAGTGCGTTTTAATGTATAAATCTTAAAAAATTGAATTAAAAAATGAGTCCAGCTGATTTACTAGTTATATTTCAGCAAATCACCATCACAGTATTTTACTTTTTTGCCTAGGAAACTAATCCTTAGTCTGTCAACGCAAAAGGATTTGTAATGGATTAGCTAATCTTGTTTCACTAATCGCGCTTAGCTAATCCATAGTCTGCAAAGGGTATTAGGCTCACAAACTTCTTCGTCAACTATTACAACACAATATAATCATACATCCATTTCACCTCCAGTGGCTCTATTCTGGTAATTCCCGGGGAATATGGAATATTTTGTTTTTACAGCAGTTATTCCCCAGATAAATTTTTCCAACATTTTATTCCCCATTTCCAAAAGTGCATTCTGGCAATTGGGGAATAAATATACAGGGGAAATAAATTTAGTTGTAAGTGTTCTCCATGGAATCACATTAAAATAAGTAAAGATCCGCGAAGGACCCTTACAAACAATATTAATATGATTAATTATTAATATCAACTAGAGAAATACAAACATTTTCGTTAAAAAATGTATTCCTCATCAATTCTTTCATAAAATAGGTATGGAAAAAAAACGTCAAAACTGCTGTAATTGGGAATAATTTTTTCCCAATAAAATTTTTTCCCAAACACCAGAATACACTTTGGGGAAAAGGGAATAAAACTGCTACAAAATTTAAAATTTCTATTCCTCGGGAATAGAAATTTTAAATTTTGTAGCAGTTTTATTCCCTTTTCCCCAAAGTGTATTCTGGTGTTTGGGAAAAAAAAATTTATTGGGAAAAAATTATTCCCAATTACAGCAGTTTTGACGTTTGTTTTTCCATACCTATTTTATGAAAGAATTGATAGGGAATAAATTATTTAACGAAAATGTGTGTCTATCTCTAGTTGATATTAATAATTAATCATATTAATAAAAATCTTCGCGGATCTTTACTTATTTTAATGTGATTCCATGGAGAACACGTACAACTAAATTTATTTCCCCTGTATATTTATTCCCCAATTGCCAGAATGCACTTTTGGAAATGGAGAATAAAAAGTTGGAACAATTTATCTGGGGAATAACTGCTGTAAAAACAAAATATTCCTTATTCCCCGGGGATTACCAGAATAGGGCCACAGATAGTGAAACAACAGCACAATTACAAAATATTGCCACAAACTTAACTCCGATAATTAAATATTCCTCACAATCAGCTAATGAACCAACACCACAAACACCCCTTCAGCCAAATTCTCAGGTGAATTTGGAATTGCTTATGAAATCCGTACTTAGAGAGGTTAAATTATTGCGGAGAGAAGTGCAAAGCAATAAATATAAATGTACATCAATTGATACTCCGATAGTCAAAATAAATTAAATATTCCAACTAATTCAGCTGAAGAATTTTTAAGTCTTGAAAAACAAATCAAACAGGATTACACGAAAGAGAAAATATTTGTACGTTATATCACAGAATATATATAAACAGAACAATATCTTCTATAGTGCTTTAGTCATATATTATAGAGTATATATACGCCATAACCTACTTTTACTATGGAAAAATTTGGACTAATTTTTGTGACCTTCATTTGAAAATACGGGAGGTTTTATAGTGGTTTGAAACATGACAGTGTACAAAATGGCGAAACTACATAGTTAATTGTTGTGTGGCTAACTTCATCATGTCAAAAAATACGGGAGGAAAAAAAATCGTTTAGTTCACGTAATGGCGTATATATATACATACTCTATAATATATGCTTTAGTCCTAAGCTGGTGAACAAATATTTTCGTTATTGTTTTTTTCGACTGATTTTGATTTAGAAAAGATAGAAAAACCATTTTATATGCAATCAATGAAACAAAAAAAAATTATAAAAATGTTTGTACCCACTTCTTTCTATTGATAAATAAAAATCAGTACAATTTTAAAACGAAAGAGAAATCTTTACACTTTATAATGTGCTTAAAAGAGATAGACATTCGTAAATAGTTTTTAATTTTGGTCTAGTTAGCTTTGCGAAACTTTAAAATCAAATCAACAAATAAACAAAGGACCAATACAAATAAATTAGAAATGCTACAGAAACTCATACACAACCTTATGGGAGTTGCAAATTTTCTTTTTGTTATTTCTTTGATATGATTTTAAAGTTTCGCAAAGCTAACTAGACCAAAATCAAAAATTATTTACGAATGTCTATCTCTTTTAAGCACATTATAAAGTGTAAAGATTTCTCTTTCGTTTTAAAATTGTACTGATTTTTATTTATCAATAGAAAGAGGTAAATACAAACATTTTTGTAATTTTTTTGTTTCATTGATTGCATATAAAATGATTTTTCTATCTTTTCTAAATCAAAATCAGTCGAAAAAAACAATAACGAAAATATTTGTTCACCAGCTTAGGACTAAAGCGCTATAGAAGATATTGTTCTGTTTATTATATTCTGTGGTTATATATTAAAATAAATTCCCCATTTTAATTAATTTCATATTTTGTTATTGACGATTGGAGCATCACGGATTCCACCTAGTGGAAAATTTTTAAACTGAACTACCTGATAATTTGACGTTCGAAATGATTGTAAACAATTCCAATTTTGAACTGGAGACACAATTTTTACTTACTGGATTACTACTAATTGTAAATAATTCCAATTTTGGACTATAAAAGCAATTTTTAATTACCGCATTGCTAAATTTTCTTTCGTCGCATTTGTAACAAATGTCATTTTATCAGGTGCATCATTTTAATTTTTTCCTCGAGAGGCGCTTTCTCTACTTTTACAATCGTCGATGCGCGTCTTTACACATACTTTCTTGCATTACGTTTCTTTCCTCGTTTCTTTACCCCTCTCTCTATAAACTGATTTCGAAGGTCAAATAAATGTAATTCTTTTTTCATATTTACATATTCAAAGACAAATAATTCAAAAGAATCACGTTTCAAGAAAGCAATGTGTAAAGTGAAGCCAGCGATATAAATACATGGATAGGGGATAGAACAAATTTTAAGGAGCAACTGAAAAAGGTCCTTGTCTTTAAATTCGAATTTTCGAATACCAAATTCAAATTTATGTGTAGGAGGCGGTAAAGCAAAGTAGCTGTCGCCTAGAAACGGAAAAAATAAACGTTGCAAATTCAAAACATGCCAGATACAATAATATAAAAGTGGTAGTAACCATGGTAACAAATTTAAAACACATCTTAAAAATAAAAAACGAAAATTCACTTGAATGTTTGTTTATGCTAGATTTTTGACATTTTACTCGAATTTTTGTTGTTGTTGTTTATTTTTCAGGGATGTATTTGAAATTTAAAGGAATAAATGGTTATTAATTCTTTAATTAGTGTACGAAAACTGGTAGCGTAATGTTTAACTATTCAAATTTGATATAATTAATTAATTATTTTCAATATAATTAAACATTATCCAATATTTATCCCATTCAATTTAAAAAAAAATCTGTTTCAAAAAATTTCGAAATGAAATTTATTCAAGTACGGCACTTATTCGGAAATGCTTTTTTTGATAAAGAGGAGTATATAAAAGAGTAGTAAGACTATACAATAAAATTTGCTCCATTTTTAGTGACGTAAATCAATGTGATTTTTGATCAATCCCCTATCCATGTATTTATATCGCTGAGTGAAGCACTGATGAAGCAGTGACACATTTTTCATGGCATGAGCAGCATAACAATATTGCAGTAAAATCGTTTAGATGCACATTTTGAAAAATATTATTACTTACGAACGACTACGAGTTTTAGTATTTTATAAATAATTCATTTTTTTTTTCATTTCAGAAGAAACAATTAAAAAGTTTAATACTATTCGGTCGTGTGATATGGAATATATTATAAAAAAATGGTTCCAATACGCAAAGGACCGCCGACGCCGGCAACAGCCCAAGCCATAAATATTTATATTTTTCTTCTACATAATGGGGCATGCAAAAAGAGTTTGATTTTGCTTCCGCACATCAGATGTCATTACCGTCGTGATAAAGGTTACAATAATGTTTAACGTTTAATTTTATGGCTACGAAGTTCGAACGCGTCGCTAAACGACTTATAAACATTTTAAAATATAAAAATTCTTTTGTGTTATTAAATTCACCATACAGTTTCGATACAAAACACTAATACCATTTGACATTCTAACCTTTACCGAGGGTGCTGCATTTAAAAACAGCGGAGAATATTGTTACTATAAGTATGCCCCATTGAAATATGTACTTTATTCATTTAAATTTAAATACAGCGACCGGCGATACGCACTAAACCGTACGTAAATGTAAAGTGCAGGTGGTTCGCAAATGATATGGATATACGTCTCATAAATATTACGTTTTAGGTGTAAACATTATGAACAATTTTGTACACACTAATACATAGAAAAGCTTTCGCAAATTTGTTTCACTTCTCATGTGACAAAACTATACTTTACGTACAACATCCGTACTGTTTTTGCGTGACGTTTACGAACACATTAGTAAATATAAAACATATAAAAAAAAAACCGTTCGAAAGCTGACAAGCTGTTCGTAATCGTAAGTGCTAAGTGGTTCATGCTCATGATGGCAAATATGAAAAAAAATAATGCTAAGGGAGGAGAAAAATTTACTTCTCAAGGTGTGCCATTGACTCTGGTAGCTAATGAAGAGAAATTACTACACGAGTCAAAGAATCGTATGAAGAATACTATCGAGCAAATGATTAGTAATGCGGCTTTGGCTGATAGTAAGTATCAATATTTTTTTTCAGGTTGTGAACAGATGGTATCTTAAACTTGTGCCTTGTTTTTTTTAGATTTGGAATTGACAACGATCTCGATAATTTCATTTAATTATTTTTGTCAATCACATGTTCTGACATACACCCCTGCGGAAGTTGCTGTCGTTAATTTCAATTTGGAAAACGGTATAATTGATAGCTACCACACGCTTGTAAATCCAATATCGCTCCCGTTGGGTATGGCTTTCGTGACAAAGAACCATTCCGATGATACCCATCGGCTACCAACTCCGCCAGATGCCTTGGGTGAAACTGATTATGGTAGAATTTATGAAAATTTGTATAGCTTAATATTCGACGATGAGATGAGTGCTTTGAGACCCGTATTCACCCGTGATGCCGATGTCGCTATGGTAAAATCAATTTTGAATATTCTTGCGGTTGAAGCGAGTAAGCCGTTGAATAAGATTGATGTTTTTCCAATAAATACATTTTTCTATGAATTAAAACAAACCACAATTAAATTGGGTGGATTACCAGAGGGTGCTGGTTTTCCATCGATCAATTTGGAACGTGATGCATATGAGTTTCATAGTAGTTTAGCGTGTGAAAAATATGAGGAACTCGACTCTCCGAATTTTTGTAGTTTATCGATTGTGAAACGATGGGCCTTTACCATAGCGGACAATTGCTGTAATGATTTGAACATAAATTTAGTTCCCGGCCAACATATACCGGTCGATGCGAAAATTCCTGATTTTAAATTTGACTCCGAGTATGATTCATTCAAAATAAAAAATGAAAATATTAAAAAAGAAGACGATGACGATGATACACTCTATGAATCATCGAATGTTTACACCGATTCCGAATTTTCACGGCGTGGTAAAGCTGATAGATGGTATCAAGATGGTGCGTCCAGTATGGCGATGAGTTCTACCATGAAACAGGAAGACGATGACAATGAATACGGTGAAAAAGGATTTGTTACGGTATCCAAGCGAAAATTTAAATCGAGCCCATCGTGCTCTGGCGCACGGCGCTAAAGTTTTCTGATGTATCAAGATTTTTTTTTTTTTTTTCTAGTATTTGAATTATTATAGGAGATCTAACATTTAGTAATGTAGTCTACCTTAATGTTTTAATTTTGATATTTTGTTCGCAATACTTTTGAAATGAAATCAGATTTGCTTAAATTCTATATTAGAAATTTGATTAAAAATAAAATATAAATACAAAATTTGTCGCTATTTTAGCAATAAACAAATTTTTTGAAAATTTTTTAAACTGACTAAATTTCTTGTTAACAACAATAGACCTTAATGAACTTATTCATGGGGTATTAGGTAATCTAACCGTTGCTTTAATAAAAATGCTTTTTAAATTTCTCTTAATCTTATCTTGAAAGACAAACGAAAAAAGGGTGGTACCGCTGAAAAACTATTTCGAGGGATACGAGCTGGGAATGACTATGAATACAAACAAGATAAGAATCAGCCACGTCCGCTGTGCAAGAAAAGGTGAAATAAATGTATCAAATGAACCAGCTAGTCCACTCGAAGGGGTCGTCGCGATTGCTTCGAAAAGAGACGTCTGCATTCCAAGAGTTTAACTCTAGAATCGGTTGATAAAGGTCTATTAATATTCATGCCTTGGTTCAAATTCATTCAGATTGCTAAGGTTGTAGTTCGAGAAAATGATTTAGGATATAATCCCTTCTTTGCACCGTGGGCCCATCACAGCATTGAGTGCGGGACCTCTGTGGGTTCCAGCCAATTTCCGGAGACATTTTATCGTTTCTCTTATTGGAGGGATTGTGTCGCTGTGTCTATGAAGAAATGTGGTTTCTCCAGGTAATGAGACTAAATGTTGCTTTACGGTATCTAAATTGTGTGTTATATTTAACTTTGTTTCGAAATTTTTGACATTATTCGAGATTAGCTTGGAGCTGAATTAAAAATAGCACCAAGTTACATAATCTGCTCTCTCTATTCTGAATTATCGAACTTCGAAATGTTTGGATTAATAGGGATTTTGGAATTTGAATAGCATTGGTTTTGCTAAATGCTTTAAAATTTCATTTTTTTTGCCAGTATTGAAGATTTTCTAGAATTCTGCGACTATTCGAACTTTCCAAGATTATTCGAGTTTATTCGTGTTAGTTTGTTCAAAAATGGTCATAGAGCAGGAAGAAGAATACGAATCAGAGGAAAGCATTGGGGATGAGCCTGTGGCTCGGAGTGACGACAGTATTTAGGCTCTAAGGATGGAACGGCATAGTGAGCCACTGCCAAGTGCACAAACCAGACCTTAAAAGTCCTAAAACAAAGAGGTGGGCCTACACTAATCAGCAACCTATGTACAAACAAATCGTTTATGAAGCTTACACCAATCGACTGATAGAAGCGTTTCCTAATTCTTTCAAACAGTCACAACCAAATACATTCGATTCATTTACTGAAACGGTATCGATTTAATTTTGGGCATACTGATTGCTGCTGGTGTACACAGAGAAAACAAAGCAAATCTGGATGATATGTGGAATTTAGATGTTCTGCTGCCTCTTATACGTGCAGCCGCAGGAAATGTGTTTACGTTGTACTAAAAAATCTGAATTTTTCAATGCATTCAATGCATGCATTGCATTCTTGAGCCTCCTCTGAATATGTATACTGATTTTATTTAATGTTGTCTTCTGCACAGAAGGGTAACCATCGAGGAACCCAGGAAAAGAAATGGGCCGGTACAGTGTGTTAAGTGCCAAGGACACACTAGAGCATATTGCACTTTGAATGATGTTTGTGGTAAATGTGGTGAACTCCATAACGCGAAGGTTTGCAATAAAGCAAAAAAGGAAAGCATCAGCGATAAAATGCAGCAACTGCGATGAAAATCACACAGCTAATTATAGAGGGTGCCCAATTTATCTAGAATTGAAATGGAGAATCAATCCAAAGCAGCGAGCAGAGCAACGAATGCTTAATCTTCACTCTTCAGCTAGAACGGTCAACGTTAGTGTGCATAAAGGGGTTTCATACGCAGGTGTTCTTAGAGGTACCGGCCCTAAAGTGCAAGCAATTGAAATAGCAAATATCTGATATGCGCTTTACCAAAAATAGCTATTTCCAAATTAATGGGTACTCTATTTATGACACTAAGCACCCAGATGGGAAAGCACATGGAGGCACTGCTGTATTGATTAAAAGAAGACTAAAACATGCGTCTGTCTGTAGAAGTGGTCTGGAAACTGTGTCATATCGGCAGTGTACTGTCCTCCAAAAACTTTCCTATTCAAAAACTCCAGTTCTTGGATTATTTCAGCCAGCTGGGTAATACATTTCTTGCGGGAGGTGATTACAAAGCCAAACATACTCATTGGAGATCCAGATTAACATCTCCGAAAGGTAAACAACTTTATGAAGCTATAGAGGAACAGTCCTTGGATTATTTATTTGCTGATAACGCAATTTACTGGCCCACGGATAAAAAGAAAATTCGTGAATTAATTGACTTTTGTGTAACTAAGGGTATTCCACGTAAATATGCTAAGGTCACCGATAGTTATGATCTGTCTTCTGATCACTCACCGGTAGCAATAGTGATTCCTAAGGAACGAAATGCCGAACCGTCTTACAAACAAGAAAACTAATTCGGATCAATATAGGAGGCCAGTCGAACAAAATTGTCTACTTAATATTCCTCTGACCACCCCAGCTGATATTACCCGTCATAAGTAGTTCTGAAAAAGTTAATCAACTGTCACATAATATACAGGAACTAATCCAGGAAAGGCGAAAAATTCGCTGTTAATGGCAACAAACAAAGTGACCGTTATTAAAATAGAAATTATATCGAGCTATTTTTAAGGCCCTAAGATTTGCTTTGCGGGAAGAAGAAAACCAGAGCATTCAGAACTATTTAAGTGATCTCTCGGCAACTGAGGGGACAGATTATTCTTTGTGGAAGGCAACAAAAAATTTAAAAATTCATTATCAAATTCATTTTGCTGCCCATCTAACAACAATATTCGCACCGCACGAAGAAGATAATTATTTCGTGCTACCCCAGCAAATGGATGATGGTTTATCCTATAAACTTATAAAGTATATGGACAAACGTCGATCTTGTACAGGTTACCTGTTTGAATTATCAAATGCAGCTATTACATGGACCACAGTAAACGACAACCAACTATCGCATTATCCAGCACTGAGGCCGAATATATAGCAATGTCTTCAGCAACCCAAGAGGCTATTTATTTGGCTGAAGCAACTGACTGATGAACACGATCCCAAATTGCCAAGCTCGATCCCAAGCCTGTTAATTTTTTCTGTGACAATCAAAGTGCAATATGTTTAGCTGAGATGGATGCTTATCGACCAAGAAGCAAGCACATAGATATTCGACACCATCATATTCGAGAAAAGGTTAACGACAAAAACATCACAATACACACTTCAACAGACGAAATGGTTGCGGACAGTTTGACAAAAGCAGTTACTAAGGACAAACATAATTTTTGTATTAAAGCTATAGAATTATGTTGAAAAATCATAAATAATTGAAAATTAACTTTTAATTGTTTTTATTGAATTAAACTTTTTATTAATTTTTTGTATTGTCAATTTTTAAATTCGTTATTTAATTATTCAACTAGTGAGAGTGTTGTTAAATTATGAACGCACTCCAAATTCTCATCTGTCAACACTATTATATATATTGAAATAAACACTGCTGTATTTTTGTATGTACCTATCATTCGTAAAGACAACATCTTTATTTTTCGCTCTGCTAAGAGGAAAGCACGTGTCAAGAAGCAAAGGAAGAACTAAGACTTAAATACAGAAAGATGTATTGGCTGATGGGAAGGAACTGTTCTTTATAAACATACAACAAGCTCATCCAAAGATTTCAGAATTTGGTATTAAGGAACATCGTTGATGCACATTGGTATGTCAGGAACAATGATCTCCATAAGGAAATTAAAGTGAACCACATTGAGGCAACTCAGCACCGTAGCAACACGAATTTAATATGCAGACTTAAAAGAACCAAACCTTTTGAGCTGGTGTAATTGTTAGCTTAAACAGCATTGTGCTGTCTAGAACTCACTACAAAGATGTGGTTTGATTCAATTTGCCAGACATATAGAACGCCATTGGGAAGAAGCCATAGATTGATATAAGTTAGTAAATTAAGTCAGAAACAAATTGCTCATTAGTCCAGGAGACTATGTAGGTAGATTGTAATTACATAAAATAAATAAATAAAATTATTTTAAATAAAAAATAAATCGGGAAATTTGAATATTTGTGTTGAGGGGAAATTACCCGGGTATTTATTTTTTTTTCTTATTTTTGGTAGAAATAAAGTAAAATACAAAATCAGTTTTTGATTAAGTTGATCTACGGTTTTTGGGATTCTCGATATTGGATAAAACCCGAAAAACTATACCCTATAGTTAAAGATTTCTAGTTTTTATCCGCGGAAAACGTGTGCAAATTGATTTCCAATTCAACCGCATATACAACCGAAGTAAATCGATTACTTGCTGTCTCCATAAACAATTTTTTGTTGTTATTTTTGTAAACAAATAATATTTTGTTAGGGGAAATTTTCTAAACAAATAAAAAATGTAATTAATAATAAAAAAAATAAAAATAATTTGTCCTGATTAAAATAATAAAAAATTACTAAACACAAACAAAAAAAAAAAAAAAAAAAATTGTCTCCAGCAATTAAAAATTCGTTATTGATCAAACACCATCGCACCGAAATTAACTTAGTTAAGGAAATTCTTATAAACACTGTATGTATAGCAATTTAATGCTATTCTTGTGCTTTGGAATAAGCAGGAGACAAAAATTTAAACTGTTTCAAGTGTATTTTGCTAATATTGTGCCAATATGTATCGAATAATCGAAATAATAATAAAAAAGTTTATTTTATATATTTAAATAAAAAAATAAAAAACATTTAATTTCGATTAAAGGCGTGAACTTGCGATTTTTCTCGCGATATGAGTGGTAAGTAAAGTAATTTTCTTTGCAAATAATATTTTGAACACGAATGTGTGCGATAATGGAATAGTTTGTGCGGCATAGAAAATTCTGAATTTTTATTTTTTATTTTTATAACATAAATCGAATTCATATGTGTTTAACCTCGTATATGCTAATAAAATCGATTTGATTGTTTTTTGGATAACATCATAAATATAACCAAAATTTAGTATTTCTATATATCAACACGAGCTTTGAGTATATATCGATACTTTATTCTATCATATAACTATTTATAACCGCATAAAACGATGTTGATTGATTCAGTTAAATTTGTCACGCCAAAATATTTGATGCAACAATTGTTGTAAGCATATTATACCAATCTATAAACTATTTTATTTAGACGGGGCTAATAATAGAAGTCTTATTTGTACAGGGATTTGTAAACGATATTTTTGTTAGTAAAGCAGCAAGATTAGTATAATGCCGAACTGAATTATAGTTTTGCCTTTCCCGTTTATTATTTAGAAATATGTATAAGTGCACTATTCTCAACATTACTGAAACCTATCATCTGTCATGTTTATATATCTTCGCTCTAAACGCTTTCCTCGGAGAAGCAAATTAAACTGAGTCGTGGAACTAAGAAGTCTCACGGGTTCATATCTGGAAATACCGTATTTCATCAAAGTATTTCTTCCAGAACACTTTTGGAGTGTTTGGCTCTTCCGATATTACTTTTATGTTTAGATTTATTAAGACGGGTCAATGTAACATATCTGTGGATTCGATTTCGATAGAGTTTTCTTTCCTTTGAGCCGGGCTGTAATTTATTTTATTCGGCGAATTCCGCCAGCATAATAAGCAGTACCATATATCTTGATGAGATTGCTCGGATTTCTTCATTAAACTCTTAACAATCTTTACCGCTGCCTCTGCCTTGCCATTTCCTCTTGGATGATGCGGAGATGAATTTTTGAAATGACTGATCCTTCATGGTTTCGGTTTTGATGTTATCAATTCGTTCATCAGTAATTTTAAGTGAGTTGACTAAATTAATTTTTCGAAATTCTTGCAAAACCTTATTTTCTGACACTTTTACTTTAAAAACATTCGACTGACTAATACAATTAAAATCCTCTGATACTTACAACGATGCCCTGAATAACGTCTCAGCTAAACATCAACAATCGTTTTGGCGCATTTAACAGTAGCTTTTTATGTATAGTTAACGGTCCTTATCAGAGTTATAACATTGCCCACCAAAGGGATATCTCAAACATCGCATTCGACCAAACCGACCAAACGGAGTCTAGAACGTTGTTAATTTGCGGCTCGATTCTGACAATTTCAACTGCCAAAACCCCTTAGTTATATCAATGGTGGAGAATAATTTTGCTTTCCCTAGCTCAGGTAAAATTTCATCAATTGTTGTACTTTGATAGTGGGGCTTTTTTATTGCGACATTTAGAGGTATTGGATCTAAACAGATCTTGAATGAGACCATCCTTTTTAACAAGTAATATATTACCTAACCCACTTTGTGTTGGTTTGTTCATGTGCTCATAGTGCCATTGGTATATACGACGAGGAGATTGAATAACTGACTTCACTGTTTCATCCACTTTTATTTCCACTTCTTCCGGTAAGAGTCCGTATCCTTCGAGTACGTCGATATACTTCTGTCTTATTTGATTGGCTTGATTTATAAGACTTTCATTCGCCGGATCATTCTCCATTATATTTACACTGTCATCCTTCATTATTTTATTCACTGCATGTTCATTCCGCACAACACATTTATCATAGTGAATAAGCCCGAGAATTGTATACACGCGTTCTCAGACAACACCACATAATGAGCGTTATTGACAACTTGGAAAATTATTAGACATTTTCTATTGTTGCGGAGGCCATAATCTGATAAAGTTAATTTAGAGTTCTCTAACGTAAAATTATTATTAGTCAATTCACGTAGTTGTTTAAACCCAATGAAACAAGCTTGTGCAGCCGAATCCAGATCACTTGTTACTTTTTTCCATTCTCCATTGAGTTTTAAGGTTAAATCTGTACGACCCTAATTCGCTTTTTCGTAATCGCTTTTTAAGATTCGTATCTCTAAATGCCACATGCTATACAGTCCCGCAACAAGCAATCAACTGTCACGTTTTGATTGTATTTACATATGTACATCGATGATTTTGCGCAAACGAATTAAGTGCGTATCAAACAGTTCGGTATCCTTTTGATTACATGTGTGAAACAAATATCTGTCGCACAACACGTTTCTTTTTGAAACCAGACGACTTTCAATAAGTTTTAGAACGTTTTCTGTTGTGTCTTTTTTGTCTTCGGTTAATGAGAAATGAGAATATTTGATTTTCGCTTCATCCCCATTGATTCTTTTTTTCTTCGGTGATGAGCCATTTATCAATGCCAGCTGCAGTCACATATTCAATCCAATTTCTTTTGAATAGTTCATAATTTTCGTCAATGATGTTGCCTTGTGTTTCTAGTGGCTTCGGAAATGGTACGTTTTGCGTTGGCGTACTGTGATCGTAAACACGTTTTTTATCGAAATCATTACGTAATGCTTTTAGACCTACGTTAACTAACTGCATATTTTCATTGATATTAGTGCAACTTGTGGTAAACAGTTTAATAGCTGCTGTAAGTTCTTCACCCGATCTTTATTTTTGTTACTATGTAATGATACTTAACCTCACTTTCTTTATAATAATTTGTGTATTTTTCAAGGGTAATCATTTATTTTGATGAATATTATTTTTACGTAGGTATAACTATTTATCTGACATCATATGGTTTTAGATTTATTATTAATAAAACACACTATTTAACTTAAATAATATAATGACAGCACGTGCTATTTTATTACTTCATACCAAGCCCTCTACAATACAACTGCCATCCATTATCCACACACACATGGATACCCAATTATATACATGTAGATATGTACTATCATTAAGCTAAAATGTATATAGACATAGAATATAACATGAACAAACGCGTATCAACATGTTTTCAATTCAGGTTGAATGAAAACTTTTTCTATTGAATGATTTGAAGTTGTTTTGGGACCTACGTCTGCCAGTTGGTTCTTTAATCCTTTTACAAAATCTGACTGATTTTCTTCACCAGGTAGTGAAATTAAAGTACCGTATACCAATTCTGAATGAGTTGAATTTAAAATCTTCCTTGTAAGTAGAACGAATACCGAGTAGAATTGTTGGTAGAATGTTGAAACCAGTTTTTATGTTCGTAGCACATTATTGCCGTCTTAAGGCTTGATAGTGGTAAACCGTAATTAGCAAATGTTTGGCACCAATTGTTTTCGACAGTTCATTGAATAAGCGTGAATCGAATTGTTCGTTCTGATCTGTAGTTATCCGCCGAGGTATACCGAATCTTGAAAGCCAACCAAACAATAATGACGATGCAACAGTATCTACCGTAAAGATGATCAGAATTGCTCCAGGCCAACTAGTGAAGCGATCGATACAAGTATGTAAATTGGTAATGAACCAACTGTGTCAATATTGATTTGTTTAAATCTGTTGTTAGACAATTGGGATGACGCAAGGGGTGCTCTGTTGTGATTTTGAGCCCGCCGGCATGGAATACAGTTGCGGACAATTTGGGAACAATCCTTATTGATGCCAGACCAAACAAAATGGTCCGTGATCATATTTTTGGTGGCTCGAATATGCGTTTGGGTGGATGTAACATCGAATGAAATGTTATGACAAGAGCTTCACGTAGTTACCTTGGAATGTACAGACGAATTTGCGTCTCGGAAACGTCACAATAAATTTCTGAAGATGATTAAAAAAAAATTAATTTTTTTAATTTCAAAGGATCACCTGAACCATTTCCCAAAATTTATTGTAATTCTGGATCTTTTCGTTGCTCCTCTGCGATTTTTGAGTAATCGATCATAGGATTACCAGTTATCACCCTTAATGTGGCGAATATCTGTAATGGATTGGCTGATGAATTCTAACTGATAACCCAATCTAGGTGAGTTTTTACTGGTGTTTTCTTGTCAGTGGTTACATGAAATTTTCTGCCTTCAAGCAGGCGACGAAAATGTTTAATACCCTTAAAAAAATCACCAACATTCTCGATCGTAGGTGCTATACTTTGTTTCTGTGATTGATTGATTTGATTAACCATAGCAAATGTTGCTTGACGTTGTTGT
The DNA here is from genome assembly GCA_963556165.1 of Tipula helvola. Taxonomy (NCBI): domain Eukaryota; kingdom Metazoa; phylum Arthropoda; class Insecta; order Diptera; family Tipulidae; genus Tipula; species Tipula helvola. Next base: position 55,353,763 of record OY744481.1, read on the forward strand.
GGTAGTTGTTGCGTCTATTCTTCCTTGTCTAGTCGCCCCCAGGAGCTGTACCTTGTTTCTGCTAACGACAATTTCTTAACATCACTTTATAAGAGGGTCAAACTGAAATATCAGCTCCAGTGTCGATCAAAAATTGTGTCGACGTTGTTCAGTGTTTTGATGACTTTGAATCAAAAGTGAGCATAATATGGCTTAATGCTTTTGGTTGTTTTTCAGCAAACTTTACATGATACTAAGACTAACACTCTGTTGTGTTACCAACACAATGTTGTCCTTTTTTATTTGCTTTGATTTGGAATAATTACAGGTTCGACCACACGAAAGTAATTTCCTCAACATTTTTTTAACGCTCTTTCATAACGCTACTGCTTGCATATTTTCGTATTTCTGTTAACAATTTTGTTGGTGTTCTGTCACCCAATTCGATTTCCGCCAGCAACTTTTTGATTTTCTGTTGTTTCGAACCAGGGTATATCTTTCAATTAATCGGTTTTTGATTGACCCATATTTGTCTGTTGGTGGAGGTTTAGCAAGAATGTCACTTGCACCTGTTTAAGAACTTCGACATGAAGAGCAGTCACAATTGTGTCATATAGCGTTTCGTCCGCGGTAATACCTGTGACTTTAAATTGCGCATCAGCACACTGGAACTACAATTCGGGACGACTTTTCTAAAATGGCGGCAGTTCAACGGCGATACGCATAACCTTTTTCTCTGCGCCACCACCCTTGTTATTTTCAGTTATGAAGGTATAGGTACATTTAATGCCAGTCACCTCAGTTAGACCTAATTTATCGTAAAATAAAATACTCCAGCTCCCGCCCTGCCGATTAGCTTGAAGCCGTCCGTCAAGAACTGCTTATCTTCTGTTTTCGGTACTTACCGTTTCTTCAGGATTCTCTTGAAGGTAATACAGTCCGAAAATCTTTCTCGAAGAATAAAGTTGGTGTGTAATCGAGTTTTCTACTGAGATATAGCTGAAGGTTGTACAGCTGTATTTGCCGCCATCTTCTTACCAAAAATGGCGACCTTAAGAAAATGAAACATAGCCTCTAAGGCGCTATTTCTCTAAGTCACCTTGTCAAAAGCTGGCCCCTAAACTCCGTATATATGTAAGTACAGGGGCGGCAAAATGAAATCCGAACGGTAATGTCTGACGGTTAACGTTTCTCGTCAAGTTATCAATTTTTAATAAATTTATTATTTTATTAAGAAATCCTTATCAAATTATCCCTTCCGTCTGATGTTAAACGAACAAGTTCTGATGGTAAACTACCGATTAAACGATTTTCATGATTTGACGGTAAATGTTTTTCCGTCAAAATTCGAACGGTCATGAATTTCATAATGCCACCCCAGGTCTTACTACGGTGGGGTAGAGCCAGTGTTCTAGCTCCAGTTTCAGACTTCATCTATTACCTTATAGCTAGCTTCACTTTCAAACATTTTGCTATCTAAGATAATGCTCAGATATCTTGCTCTGGCAGTAAAAACTAAACTAATCTAGTGCCGTTTAAGATATAGTTATGGGGCTATACTACTACCGAGATTTTGTGTTTCTTAGTAAAGAGTATGAGCTTTATGATGGACGAGTTGATTCTTAGTAGTCCACATTTTCTGGCCCATTTCGTAATGATTAAGAACGAATTCTGCATTAAATCCTTAATCATGCCTAAGTTTTCTCAGAGACAGCTATAGCCCTATAGTCTGCGTAAACAATCGATGCTATACCCTCTCTCTCCAGTTCCAATAGTAATCCATTTATCACTATATGTTCCACAGAAGAGGGGGTATTACAGGGGATAGTTAACCTCCAGGAATGACAATCGATCCTCGAATTGTCTCTGTTTTCACTTTATTAAAGACATCATCAACATCGTGGGATGTCACCAAAACAAACTGTTGCGAGTAAATTGATTTCTCAAACTTACGTATCAGGGAATTCAGAGTTGTGTCCTCAGATTTCCCTTTTATTGATCCGGTCTGGGACAGTGAGTAGTAATATCTGTAAATTCATCAAAGCTCCCAGGGAAGAGGGTTTCGATAAGAAGCTCTAAGAATTCCCCGCTAAAAGCTGTCCAAGAGCCATCCAGCTTAATTAAATAGCTGGGAGCCTTATGGTTTTGGCTCTATTAAAGGTTGTCTTGCCAACTTTACCATTGTGCAAGCAGTATTAAAGCTCTTTAAACGACCCAGTTCCTCCATTGTCGTTGAAGGTTTTGGAGACCTCGGCAGCAAGACTGCAAGAGTTCTTCCAACCTTTCCCCATATTTGCTCCAGTTTGTTCTTCTAGGGTTCGTAAAGGGAAGGCTGTCCGTGTAGCAGAGTGAATGTCGAGCCTATAAGTTATTTAACGGTGGTCTGAAAAGGAGTGTTCCTTCCCCATCTTTCATTCCTTAACCAAGGTTTCATCTAGAGGGCCACCTATATATATATGTAGTAATAAAAGTGCGTTCTTGCCTAGCGTTGCAAACTGAAACGTTAATAGACAACAAGTAACCAAAAAATGACTCAACCCTTTCGTTGACAACCGTGCTTCCGCAGATTTTGTGATGCACATTTGCAGAGGGCTACGTTCACAGATGGGCTTTGTTAGATGAGCACCCAGCAATTGATCATTTTACATATAATCCAACTCATTTGCCGTCATTTAGCGTGACCAACGTTACACCTAGGTCATCCGTTCAATAAAGAACGTGAACCAGGAGGAGACAGCAGCTATAACGCTAGAAATACTAACTAACCGTCAAACATTCGTCTTTTTTTCTTTTTCAAGCTTAAAGTTCGGAAACGTGCAAAAATCACTTAAAACCGTTTCGTATATGAGTTACAACATCTGCCTATGTAGGTAATATAAATTTATTATATCACACCACCCTCTTAAGATTCACATAAATGTACATAATAAATAAAATAAAATGCACACATTACATGAAATTAGCGTGTGTAGCATGTACGAAAGTGGAAAATGAAAAAAACAATACGAGTGTAATAATAAGGATTTTCACACACCTAACATTATATACTCGTATGTGGAACAATTTCGTTTATAAACAAAAACTTTTCACTTTGGTTTATTCAGTTTATAATTAACCGTCAAAAAGTTTAGATCCATAAAAAAATATTTAGTTTGAGCTTTGTATAATTAAATTTTAATTAATTTCAAAATGATTGCATGTGATCCACTACAGCATACTAGCATGTATCAAAGAGCTGAAGACATTCTGATTGTGACTTTTGAGTCGAAAAGGTGTTTTCTAGATAAAATTAGTGAAAAGTGTAGCCATCTTTTTTTTTTTCAGAATTATAAAGTAAAGTTATAAATTTAATAATATAAAACTAAGTAAAGTACATTACACATCAAATTAAATCAGGTGAGTCCAAATTAGATTGTATTTTAGATAAGAAAAACACTATTTCAGGCGTTAATACGCCTATTTCTAAGGCAGACGGGTTTTCCCGCGTGCCTAATTTTTTGCCATGTGTTCCGAAAAGTAGAACGCTAGATGATTTATTATCTTTCTCTGACTCCTCACTAGAGGATAAGGGTGATAAAAGACAAAGAATGTCTAAAAATTCAAGAAAAAGGAAAACGCAAAATAAAAATTACGAAGCAAAAAATAAAGATAGGTTAAGTTCAAAAATAGTTTCTAACCCCAAATTAGTGAAAGTGTCGGAGAATATTCCAGAAATGAGCAGTTCTGACGAGTGTTTGTCAAGTAATGAAGAAATATCGGTAAATGCTAAACATACAAGTGCCTCGACTTCACATTTGAGTAATCAAATGCCAAAAAGTGAAAAAAACGTGTCATCCAGTACAAACAGAGGAGGAAATATGGAGAAGAATGTCCCAAAAAACTATAAAAATACAAACAATTTAAGGACAGATATTTACAATATTTCATCAATGGACAACAACACAAATTTGAGCAGTAATAATATGGAAAAGGGGACCACTATGGGTGGATTAGACAAAAGTATAAAGAACATGTATAGTATTCAGGATAAAGGCCCTTTTAAGGTGATTGTTATCAAAGATAAAATAAATTTATTACATTTAGGGAAATCAATTAAAGCTAATGGGTTTAAAAATATTCTAACGGTGGAGCAACAAAGCAAGGATATGGCCAGAATTATCTTCAGGAACTACAAAGATGCTAACGAATGCATTAAATCGGACCAATTCAGGAATTTCGATTTGTACAACGCTTTTATACCGGATGCATTTATAAAAACAGTTGGAGTAATCAGAGATATACCTTTAGATCTATCAATAGAGGAAATTACAAACAATATTAAGTCGAACCTAGATATCATCAAAATTGAGAGGATGACAAGTTGGGACCAAGCAACACAAGAAAAAAGAGATATGGAGCTGGTTAAAATCACATTCTTAGCTGACATAATTCCAAACAATGTGACGATGTACGACAATATATTGATAAGGGTAAATCATTTTATTCCGAGCCCAATGTATTGCAAAAATTGCCAAAATTACGGTCATACAATAAGCAGATGTAAATCGAAGGAAATGAAACCATGTGAATTATGCGCGAAGAGAGAAGAACAACATCTATGCGATAATAGAGAGAGATGCAAATTTTGCGGATTAGGTCATAGAACGAACAACAAAATCTGTGCAGAAAAAAGAAGACAAAGGAATATCACAGAATGTATGACTATAAGCAAAATTTCATTTAGAGAAGCCAAGGAGAAACTGTTTGGGCCGCCACAGAAAAAATTCCAATTTTCAGATTTCAATTCATCATTGGATGAAAATGGAATAGAAGAAAGGAAAAAGCTAAGTAAAAATTTGATGCTCACGGAATCGAAACTGAATGATTTATCTAAAATGGTTGAGGAACTAAGGAAAGAGATCAAGAAGAAGGATGGATTAATATCAAAAATAATTGGAAAAGTTAATCACGCAATGGTCAACAAAGATAATCCAGCATTTCTTGATCTGATACTCATGGATCTAGAACAAGCCAAAATGGAATCTAAACAATAGATAACAACTTGTAATATATTATATTAATTTAAAATAATGATATTTGAATTTCATATATTAAATGGTAATGGGTAGAATAAAAATTATGTATATAAATATTAGGAGCCTTAAAAGCAATAAAGACATTTTAGAGCAATATATTACAAATAATAATATAAATATTATTATTTTGACAGAAACGTGGACGAAAAATAATGAAGTTATTTCTTTCAAAAATTACAATCTAATTACAAAAAACAGATCAGATGGTTACGGGGGTATTGGATTCCTAGTGGATAAAAAATATTCCTTTAAAATTGTAAATTTGAATTATTTATATAATAAAATCGAAGTGCTAAAAATTAATATAAAACACAAAAATTTAGATTTCAACTGTATAGCTTTCTACAACAATAATAACAACGAAAAGGAAATCATAGTGACGGAATTTAGTAATATAATAAAAGAAATCATAAATGGAAAAGTGATAATAGCAGGAGATATAAATGCACACAACGTATTATGGGACAGCAATAGTAGGACGGAAAGATTAGGAGCAAAAATAGCAGAAGTAATAACAGAGAGTCAATGGACTATATTAAACAACGGCAATCCCACAAGACAGGATACTTTCAGGCATAGAACATCTGCCCCTGATATAATGTTGTGCAATAATAATATCAGAAACCATTTAAACTGGATAGCAACTATGGATAATATAGGAAGTGATCATTTTCCGTCTCTTATATATTATAACACCAATACAATAGTATACAAACAAGTAACAAATTGGAATAAAATCATAAGTGAATATAATAGCGCTAAAAACCATGAAAATTACAATATTGAAACCATGCTAGAAAAAATTATCGACCAAAACACATCCATTATTAGGTGTAACAACAAATTTAAACCAAATCCATGGTGGAATGAAAAGCTTCAGATGTTTTGGAATATAAAGAAAGCAAAACAAACAATATATAACCAAAATAGAACACTTTATACGGCAATGGAGCTGAGGAAAGCTATACAGAAATTGAAGCAACAGGTAAAAAAAGAGAAAAAAAAGAGTTGGATAATATTTTTAGAAGGCATTAACAATAAAACAACTAATAAAGACATCTGGGATGAAATAAATAAAATAAAGAATAAAAAACATAATAAATTCAACATAATGGACGATAATAATAACGCTAATAAATTTCTCAAAGACAATTTTCCACAAATAGTAGAAATCGAATCTCCTCCTTTTGTAGTGGGAAAACAAACAAGAAACGAGACGGAATTTAAGATAAAAGAGCTAGAGGAAATTATAAATAAAGCGAAAAATTCAGCCCCAGGAAGTAATAAAATTAGCTATAGACTAATTAAAGAAATAATGAAGCAAAACAGTTCTTTCATAACATCATTACTAGATTACTTCAACGGAATATGGAATTCAAATAACTATCCAAAAAATTGGAAAATAACGAAAGTAGTTGCTATTTTAAAACATAATAAAAATGAAAGAGAAATTAGTAATTACAGACCGATATGTCTTCTGCCGGTTTTTTCTAAAATCTTTAATAAATTGATATTAATAAGAATTAACAAACATCTAGAAGATAATAATATATTGAATAAAAATAACTTCGGTTTTAGGAAGAATACCAGTATAATGGATTACATGACAGAACTTATGAGGCATATTCAAGTAGAAAAATCAAAAAATAAAAAATTAATATTATTGAATTCAGACATAAAGAAGGCGTTTGATAACGTTGATAAACGTATTCTAATCAATATAATGGAGGAAATGAAGTTCGACAACAATGTTATAAACTGGATATATTTTTTCCTGACCAATAGAGAAGTTACCATTAGCACAGCTGGACAAGAAATCACTAATACAACAAACTCGGGTATCCCACAAGGCAGTTGCTTAAGTCCGACATTATTTAATATTTATACTAATTGTATACACGAACTTAACAACGAAATGGTAATTGTGCAGCAGTTTGCTGATGACATTTGCATGGTTATAAGCGGAGAGGACGAGGGAAAATTAGAAGATAATATGAAATCAGCATTATTAAATCTGAAAGGTAAACTTGCAAATCTAAAATTAAATATCAACACAGAGAAAACTCACTATCTAAGACTGTTTAAAAATAAAAACAATAAAAAGAAAATGGAATTCAAAATCAACAACAATATAATTAAAGAGGAAATGGAAACGAAAATTTTAGGTATCACTTTTTCAAACAGGCTATCTCTAGTGAAACATTTTAAGAACATGAAGGAGAACATACAAAAAACAATTAACATATTGAAAATATTTACTCATAAGGAAGGAGGAACACATCCAGAACTATTGTTGAACATTCACAAATCAATAATAAAAGCAAAAATGGAATACGCCTATATTATCACAGAAGAGGATAATAAAACAATAAATAAAATTTGCCAAAACACTAAAAACATATGTTTAAGAATTTGCTTAGGTCTTTTGAAATCCACCCCAATCCCAGCTTTATTAGCGGAGGCAATCGAAATTCCAGTTGAGTTGGAAAACAAAATAATTACATTAAACTATATAGCAAAAAACTTATTCAATGGGACAAAAATTGGGAATGACATATTAACATTAAACTCATTATACAAATTCAATAAACTATATGTCAAATATCCAATATTGGAGAAAATAAAAATAATACATAAGAAAACCACATCACCTAATAATCTTAGAGTAATTCCTGAATTTAATACCCAATTCAAAAAAGACGACCACAACATAGATACAATTAAAATCATGATCCAAAGGGAATTGGAGGAATTTGAGGAATATTCGAGAGTTTTTACTGACGGAACATTGAAAGAAGGTACAGGAGGCATAGGTATATATGTAGAGGATAAGGATATAAAAATCTCCATTAAGTTAATAAATAGTACTGACATTAAAACAATAGAAACCATTGCAATAAAAATAGCAATCACTGTATCCTTAACTAATAAAAATAACAACATAATTATATTATCGGACTCACAAAGCGCCTGCAAATCCATTAGAACGTCAATTATACGAGACACTAAAAATCATTTTGAAAATCAAATAATTGACACAGTAGGATTTAATAAGAACAAAAACATAATAATTAAGTGGATCCCGGGTCATGTGGGAAATGTAGGTAATACGATAGCAGATAATTTAGCGAAAATTGCCCTGATAAATCCTACCCATACTTTAGACAATGAATTTACGCTGAAAGATATAAAGAAAAATATCAAAAAGAAAATGAATAAAGAATGGAAGATTATTTATAACAAAATGACAGAAACCAGAGGCAACTTCTATAAGCAGTATAATATGGAACCACCAGAAAAATTATGGTTTAAAAACATGAACTTTAAATATAAAGATATCAGAACTATAAATAGATTGAGAGTAAACCATGCTCACAACAAAAAATTTAAAAATATGATTGGGATTGAAAACAATCCAAATTGTGATCAATGTGGGGAAATAGAAGATAACGCACACATAATAAATGCCTGTAGTAAATATAATAATAGTAGGATAAATTATCCAACGCTTATTAACAAACCACTGCAGTTAATAATAAAAGAGCAGAATACAGTAGAATATAAAGAGATTATCAATTTTTTGAAGGATATTAACTATAAGCTATAAAAATAAGATAAGAAAGAAATAGTGTTTTTCGAATCTGACTACATTTTTATTGGGACTCCTAATAATGTATAGTATGATAGAGAAAACATCTTTTCAGAAGAATTTATTCTGCAATCAGATGATTACTAATCATACTAAAAATACTAATTTTATCATTATACGTTACTAACAAGGGGGTTTAATACACTAACTTAGAATAAGGTGAAGGGTACTATAAGATTAAAAAAAAAAAAAAAAAAAATGTGAATTGTCAATTATAAGAAAATAATACATATCCTCGGTGGTGGGGGGTAATTTTAAAATCAATTAAAAATTATTTTGGGAAAAGATAGATTAATGAAACAAACATTTCTCACTATAGAAGTAGAATCTTTCTATCTGTCATTTTGACAGTTAAAGCTTTAGTATTGTTAAAGAAAATTTTTATAAAACTGTATTAACAAGTAAATTTAAAAAAAAAAAAATTGTTTTTGGTTATACATGAAATTGTAAAAAGGAATGTAAATAATAATTTAAGTTTAAAAGTATAAAACATTGAAGTAAAGAAATCATAAGAATCAAAATAGTACAAGTAAAATTAACAAACATAACTTTGCTTTCTTTAGAGATAAAGAAAGACAAAGCACATACTCACATTTCCACTGCTACAGCCCTTCGGAGAAGAAGGTTCTGGAAGCTAATAGTGGAACAGGACAAGCAGGTCATTTGGCTGACATCACAGCTGACCACAACAAATCGAAAAACAAACAAACAAACAAACAAACAAGAGCTGAAGAAGGTCATATAATATATTTAATTGAATATAGGGAATTGCATGTAGCGGAAAATAATAACGGATTTTTTTGTTTTTTGAATTTATTTATAGATAGTGAGGACAGTGATGGAGAAGGTGGCCTAGGTAATGTAAGTCGTGTTATCATACGACCGCCAGGACATAGTGGCAAAGCTAAACGGGGTCATTTATGTTTTGATGCTGCCTTCGAAACCGGTAACCTTGGTCGAGCCGACCTAATTGGTGAATTTGAATATGATTTGTTTTTACGGCCCGATACATGTAATCCACGGTATCGATTTTGGTTTAATTTCACCGTCGACAATGTGAAACAAGATCAACGGGTTATTTTCAATATTGTGAATATAAGCAAGGCACGAAATCTATTCAAAGATGGTATGACGCCTCTAGTTAAATCATCGGGCCGGCCCAAATGGCAGCGGATAAATAAAAATCATGTTTTTTACTATAGATCGCCAACGCATCAAAATCACTATGTACTAAGCTTTACGTTCGCCTTTGATCGTGAAGACGAAGTATATCAATTTGCTTTGGCGCCACCATATTCATATTCAAGACTGCAATCGTATTTGTCCATATTGGAGGGAAAGTTTGGTGACAAATTTAATCGTGAATCAATTGGTCAATCGCTTCAAAATCGTAAACTAGATTTGATCACAATTGATAATGTTCAGAAACCAGTGAAAAGGGATTTTAAAAATCGTATACGAGTCATTGTAATTTTGGCGCGCGCCCATCCCGGTGAATCACCAGCATCGTTTGTGCTGCAAGGGCTGCTTGAATTTTTATTGAGCAATCATTCGATTGCGAATACGTTACGGGAAAATTTTATATTCAAAATTGTGCCGATGGTAAATCCGGATGGTGTATTTTTAGGCAATAATCGGTGTAATTTAGTTGGGCACGATTTAAATCGATACTGGAGTAATGCAACAACATGGACTGAGCCTACATTATGCGCTATTACAGACTTATTAAATGAGATTGATAATTCCGATGTAAGATTGGAAACGTGTTTGTTCATATAAATCTTTTACAAGAACTCCGATTTTTAATTTTAGTGTTATCAACTAGATTTTGTGATGGATATACACGCACATTCATCCCTTCTAGGATCATTTATATATGGGAATACGTATGACGATGTTTATCGGTACGAGAGGCATTTGGTGTTTCCGAAACTACTTTCAACAAATGCTGATGACTTTTTGACCGAGAATATGATGTTCAATGCTGATGAACGCAAATATGGTTCAGCCCGACGCTTTGTTTGTGAAAATTTAGGTGAACTTGTTAATTCGTATACCTTAGAAGTTTCGATGTATGGATTCTATTTAAAAGGAACACAAATAATGAGTCCATACACTGAAGATGGATGTAAGTTTAATAATTGTTTCTATATACATATATACAATTAAAACTCAATTTATTTCAGACATGCGATTTGGGCGCAACATAACACGAACATTTCTAGAATATTATCGCTTTACAAATGTGTTGCCTACCCCGATTGTAACGGAAATGTCATCGCGTAAAGGACGACCGCGAACACATCGAGCACGTTCCAAAATTAAAAATGAAGTTCGCGTCCGGCCAAAAACTACCCGAACTTATGCCCCAATCAGTTATACCGATTTATCAATTAACTATGAAACGACTTCATCAAATGATGGTTCACCGGTTCGCTATAATCCAGCGTATACACATAATCTTCATAATTCATATTATGGATATGGAAAAAGACCGTCTGGAAATCTTTTAGTGCCACCGATCAGTAACACCGATCAATTTAGTCTACTTACCATTCAATCGTCAAAATTTAATAATTTAGAATTTAGTCATGAATACAAATCAAAAATGTCGGCTAAATCAAAAACTACGACGGCAGGGAATCGAAGTGCTAAAACAATTGATACGACAGTGAATGTACCACCCAAACCGTGTCTCTCGATTATCGATTTTAATCAGTTAACACGTGGCGGATTGGATGCAGCCACTAAGGGGAATAATAAAATATATTTGAAAAAAATTGTGTAGCTTTTTAAATTTGATTTTAATAATAAACTTTTAATACATCTAAATTATGTTAGTGGTTTAATTTTGAAGCTTTAGGGGTTAAGGGTCGACGGCAAAACCATAAAATTCTTATGAAAGTGATCGTCCGAGGCCATAGCCGCCGAATTGTCCATAAATTGTCCATAAAACACAGCAATTTGACGAACAACCTATTTTATTTTATTTTACAGGTAACAGGAATGAGCGATATGTGAGTTAGCAACGCTATATTGTTGAAACAAGATTCATATCTCATCAGGGCAGTAAACAGTAAGTAAATTCAACAAGTTATAAACTTTTTCGAAATTCATGGGTAGTATTCGGTCGAGAATTTCCTGTCAATATAGTGTTTTATAAAAGTTGAACTGTAAGCGAAATCCGTCATCTGGTCCCTCTTTGGGCTCTAGATGCGCTTCGTATCGAACAATGCCGAAACCTGGTTCATCATACGCGATTCGAATTGAAGCAATCCTTCATCTAGATTGGCTTCTGATGGTGTAACCGCGGGCTGAACAGGTGTCGGCGTTGGTACCAAATCGAGTTAGATGTCATCACTATTGTCTTGAGTAAACCCCACGCATCCAAAACTGGGAAATGGAATCGTCGAACTGAGACGCCTTTCTATCCCCCAACGCTTCTGCTGGAATGTGATACATTAAACGGTTAGGCAGTGCAAACTGGACTGGAATGTAGTATGGAAACAAATTCTGTGCAAACAAACCTATAGTTAGTGTAGGTTTGGTCGTTTGGTATTAAACTGTATAGGTAAAATGTTTTAATGCAACAGTAGATTTGTAGTACGATGTACCAAAAAGGAAAGTAAAGTAAGAAAATACTTTGTGGAGTATGGTTTGAGATGTGGTTATTCCTGCTCCATATTTTTATTTAGAATTATGGGTAACTTTGGAGTCCTTTAACAGGTCACTTTTAATTCTACAACTATATTATACAATATATGAACCCAGCACTTAGGTATTAATTCCAGTTATTTTTCGTGGCGTGACAAATCAAACAGAGGTTACATAATTTAACTTTTATATCTATTTACATTAACAGTTTTGTATTCAAATTACATAATTTTATACATTGATACCCTAATTTGATTTAATAACTAAGTAGTTTTATTTAATTGAATCAATTAGTCAGATTAATTAATTTTGTTATACACAATACACTACAACATGTTTGGCTATGATTTTTTCTAACTGAATTTTTTTTATAATGCAAAATTTTCTTAAAGGAAAAACAAAACTTCCAGGGAAACCTTGACTTTAGCTGGCACACCGAGTTCGAAAAAGTTTCCTCTCTTCCATAATTCTTTGAGTTTGATTTAAAATCATTTGGCGCGAACAAACCATCTACCATTAATTATGACCCCACAACTTCATTTATTGTTTTACAAATATATTTAGTTCACTATAAAATTACAAAATTATTTTGGCCAACACGTAACAGTAAAGCCTTTATTCTATTTGAAAACGTTTCGCCTCCACAAACAACAACCAGTGCATTATTATTTAAAACACTCGAATTAAGAATATTACTAGCTTCAGTTTCATTCAGTCTACACATTTTGATAGCCTCATTATATTTTAGCTTGTAGCCGCTAGTTTCCGGTCGGGATAAATAAATTGTACAATCAAAATTCCAAAATTGCTTCATATTGTACAATTCATCGCGCAGTAAAATATTTGCCACATCTTTAAAACATGCCAACACTCGTAACCTTGTTTCATTTGTTTCATCGTTTAGCACACTTCGTACAATTCGATAGACTGGAGCTATACCCACACCTTGAGTAATAAAAATCAAAGATTTATATTTATTTGGCACATACTCAAAATGTCCATAAGAACCCTTCCATTCGGTCAAATCACCCACTTTTAACGAAGCGATATACTGCGACATTAAACCACGCTTTAACAGTTTGACTAAAATTTTGAACTTTAAATTACTACTGTCTACATCAATTGGTGTGTATGGGCGACTAATAAAATCGTCTTCAGTTTCCGGATCGTGTTTATTTTTTCGTTTATTTACACTCCATGTTTCATCATCATATTGGACATTTCTAAATTCAGAACTTAATTGCCGGTTCTCTACGTATTTAGTTCGTAGCATTAAATAATTAGCTAACGGAATATTTAAACAATCAATTTCCTTGTTGATTGATTTACATTGATCTAGATCATATTGGAATTCCAATTGGAACACATTCGCTGTACACTGTTTAACACTAGTTAACCGAAAAAACAAATAAGTGTTTGATAAAACGTTTATTTTGTTTGATAAATCATTTGTTTGAGTTTTTGAAATTTTATTATCAAGAACACAATTATTGCAACCGTTGCCACAACATTCTAAATCGTCATTGTAATTTTCCATTATCTACACTTTTATCTGTCACATAATTTTACTGGGGAGTGAACTCCTTAAAGTTTTGCTGAATTGAATTGAATACGTCTTATAAGACATGCTTTCAATTTTGAGAAACTAGATTGATTCATAAACATTACTTAAATTTTTTATTTTATTTTTACAATTATAAATACATATTTTGATAAAACATATTGACCCGATTTTACATATAAATATATGATTATATAGCTGTACCCCGTTCCAAATTTTGTTTGATTTCAACTGTGTGCTCGCCATAAAATCGTTCCAATTTTTTGTTGAATCGGGCATTTTTCTCATTGATATAATCAATATCAGCATCATCATTGTGCGTACGACGACGCGAGAATTTTTTACGCTTCAAAATCTGTTGTTCCACATCCTTTACCATATTATCGATGGCGCCTGGTGTATCTTTGTGCAGACCATGCAATATTACATTTGGGCCCCCATAAAATGCATCACCCAATTTTTCTTTTTGTGATTCATATTTTTCCATATCTCGTGGTGGCATACCTTTAACCAGTCGATTATATTGCCTTGCCGTTTGTGCTTCATAATCAGAAAAGCCTGGATCTGGATTCTTTTTGGTTTTCTTGCGTTCAAATTTTTCCGCTTCAATCGCAGACACATCTAACACTTTCACCCGATCATAATCTAAACCTTTTGATTTAGCATCTTCTCTAGCTTTTTCATCATCAACCAACCATTCTGCACGACTTTTACGTGCTTCCCAATTCGATGGCAATTGATTTCGTGCGTGTTCTGCAATGACTTCCTGGTGATTATGTGTTCGTGCTTCATTTCTAGCGAGATGGAGTTTTTTTAATCGTTCCATTCTTTCTTTATATATTTGAGCGGACGTTTTTTCAGGTGTTTCTGAACTTGAACTTGTTGCTGTTTCCATTGTTGAATAATTTTGCTTTTCTTTTTATGCGAATGTATACAACACAAATGGAATTTTTATTAAAAAACAGTGAGCTGTCATAATAAACTACCAACTTGAGAAAAAAATAAATAAATAAAAACCCATAAGACCGAAAAATTCTTAAACATTAGTTTCAAATACTATCGGTAGATGCCTTTGTTGTTTTATTGAAATATCCCAAAAAACTATAAAATGTAATTACAGATATTAAAAGACAATTTTTATTTTAGGCACAATGACAATAAATTTACGAAGATTTGTTTGTATTCGGATTGTCCATTTCACATCGATTTGTATAACAACATTTCTTGTTTTCGGTAAGTTGCTTTCTTAAGTTTCTATTTCATATTTCAATAGATTTGAATTAGAACGACCAGTCAAATTTTTATATAATTTGCGCCTAAAATTTATGCTTCAAGAAATACAAAGTGTCATTTGCAAAACATAAAAAGTTGTTACAAATTTCAGGAACTCCTCTTATTATTGACGATTGTAAAAGTAAAGAAGGCGCCTCTCGAGGACAATAGTTAAAATGATGCACCTGATAAAATGACATTTGTCACAAATGCGACGAAAGAAAATTTAGCAATGCGGTAATTAAAAATTGTTTTTATGGTCCAAAATTGGAATTATTTACAATTATTAGCAATCCGATAAGTAAAAATTGCGTTTACAGATCAAATTTGGAATTATTTACAACAATTTCGAACGTCAAATTATCAGGTGGCTCAGTTTAAAAAAGTTCCACTAGGTGGAATCCGTGATGCTCCAATCGTCAATAAGGAACAATAGCTTAACGAGATATAAAAAACTTTTGTATTTTGTTTAGATACAGTTTAAGCTGTCATCAACCTTAAACAGATGCAGTGATTCAAATCACAATTGCAGAATAAATTTTGATTAGATTGTTGGTCCATGGTTTTTGAAGAGCTTGAAGATTGTCAGTGTAAAATCTTCGTTCGGAAATTAGGAGAAATAGGCAGAGTTCTAATTCCAGCATCGCCCTCTTTAATTGCTTATCCAAATTACTTCGGTCTAAAAAGACCAAAGTATTGAAATCCTGTTGGTCTTATTGGATTCGGATGTAGTGAGTAGTTAACCAATTTATTATATGATGGAGCTTGCCTATTTACGAGTATCAACCGATTATTATGAAATTTGACATGTGTGTTGAAAATGGGTTTGGATAAAGTTCTGGAATATGGCCAAGTATGATGGAACTTGCCCATTTTTCAATCGATTATGATGAAATTCGACATGTGTATTGGAAATGGGATTCTAAAATGAGTTTTGGATGAAGTTCTGCAATATGGCCAAGCATGTTGGAACTTACCTATTTCTCAATCGATTGTTATGAAATCTAACATGTGTGTTGGAAATGGGATTCTAAAATGTTATTTTGGATGAAGCTCTGGAATATGGCCAAGTATGATGGAACTTGCCTATTTCCCAACCAATCATGATAAAATTCGAAAAATTATTTTTCAACCGATTAAACTGAAATTCGATATGTGCGTTGGAAATAGGATTCTAAAATGTTTTTTGGATGAAGTTCTGGAATATGGCCAAGTATGATGGAACTTGCCTATTTTGCCTTTTCTAAATTCGACAAGTGTATTGGAAATGGGACTCTAAAATGTTGTTTGGATGAAGTTCTGGAATATGGCTAAGTATGATGGAACTTGCCCATTTTTCAACCGATTATGATGAAATTCGACATGTATGTTGGAAATGGGATTCTAAAATGAGTTTTGGATGAGTTCTGGAATATGGCCAAGTATAATGGAACTTGGCTATTTTTCAACCGATTTTGATGAAATTTGACATATGCGATGAAAATGGGATTCTAAAATAAATTTTGGATAAAGTTCTGGAATATGGCGGCTAGGTATAATTGAATTTGCCTATTTCTCAACCGATTATTATAAAATTTGACATATGTGTTGAAAATGGGATTCTAAAATGATTTTTGGATACAATTCTGGAATATGGCAAGTTAGACGGTTAGAAATATCAGTATAATTTAAGCATGTGAAGTTATCCCAGTTTTTCATCCCAGAAAAAATAAAAATGTTCATCAGGTAACACTATCCCATCCCATCCCAGTATTTTTCTGTACATATTCAAAATGTAAATAATAAATAAAATGATGTATACTATACATATTTTTTCATCCCATCCCAGCTTTTTTTTTATAGTGTATTAAACATAAAAAAATTCAAAATAAAATTATCATAATTTTAAATTATTTATTTGCTATCTCCTAAGAACTTAGTGGGCCGGAAATGATTCTTTATGTTTTGAGTTGGTAATAGTGAGGACTATCTGTGATGAAGATCTAAGATCAGCCGTATGGGTAAAATTTCCACAATCGGCCAACTTCCAAATGAGTTCATATAAAATTATCAAAATTTTAAATTATTTATTTGCTATCTCCTAAGAACTTAGTGGGCCGGAAATGATTCTTTATGTTTTGAGTTGGTAATAGTGAGGACTATCTGTGATGGAGATCTAAGATCAGCCGTATGGGTAAAACTTCCACAATCGGCCAACTTCCAAATGAGTTCATATAAAATTATCAAAATTTTAAATTATTTATTTGCTATCTCCTAAGAACTTAGTGGGCCGGAAATGATTCTTTATGTTTTGAGTTGGTAATATTGAGGACTATCTGTGATAAAGATCTAAGATCAGCCGTATGGGTAAAACTTCCACAATCCTCCAACTTCCAAATGAGTTCATATAAAATTATCAAAATTTTAAATTATTTATTTGCTATCTCCTAAGAACTTAGTGGGCCGGAAATGATTCTTTATGTTTTGAGTTGGTAATAGTAAGGACTAACTTTGATGAAGACCTAAGATCAGCCGTATGGGTAACACTTCCACAATCGGCCAACTTCCAAATGAGTTCATATAAAATTATCAAAATTTTAAATTATTTATTTGCTATCTCCTAAGAACTTAGTGGGCCGGAAATGATTCTTTATGTTTTGAGTTGGTAATAGTGAGGACTATCTGTGATGGAGATCTAAGATCAGCCGTATGGGTAAAACTTCCACAATCGGCCAACTTCCAAATGAGTTCATATAAAATTATCAAAATTTTAAATTATTTATTTGCTATCTCCTAAGAACTTAGTGGGCCGGAAATGATTCTTTATGTTTTGAGTTGGTAATATTGAGGACTATCTGTGATAAAGATCTAAGATCAGCCGTATGGGTAAAACTTCCACAATCCTCCAACTTCCAAATGAGTTCATATAAAATTATCAAAATTTTAAATTATTTATTTGCTATCTCCTAAGAACTTAGTGGGCCGGAAATGATTCTTTATGTTTTGAGTTGGTAATATTGAGGACTATCTGTGATAAAGATCTAAGATCAGCCGTATGGGTAAAACTTCCACAATCCTCCAACTTCCAAATGAGTTCATATAAAATTATCAAAATTTTAAATTATTTATTTGCTATCTCCTAAGAACTTAGTGGGCCGGAAATGATTCTTTATGTTTTGAGTTGGTAATAGTAAGGACTAACTTTGATGAAGACCTAAGATCAGCCGTATGGGTAACACTTCCACAATCGGCCAACTTCCAAATGAGTTCATATAAAATTATCAAAATTTTAAATTATTTATTTGCTATCTCCTAAGAACTTAGTGGGCCGGAAATGATTCTTTATGTTTTGAGTTGGTAATAGTGAGGACTATCTGTGATGGAGATCTAAGATCAGCCGTATGGGTAAAACTTCCACAATCGGCCAACTTCCAAATGAGTTCATATAAAATTATCAAAATTTTAAATTATTTATTTGCTATCTCCTAAGAACTTAGTGGGCCGGAAATGATTCTTTATGTTTTGAGTTGGTAATATTGAGGACTATCTGTGATAAAGATCTAAGATCAGCCGTATGGGTAAAACTTCCACAATCCTCCAACTTCCAAATGAGTTCATATAAAATTATCAAAATTTTAAATTATTTATTTGCTATCTCCTAAGAACTTAGTGGGCCGGAAATGATTCTTTATGTTTTGAGTTGGTAATAGTAAGGACTAACTTTGATGAAGACCTAAGATCAGCCGTATGGGTAACACTTCCACAATCGGCCAACTTCCAAATGAGTTCATATAAAATTATCAAAATTTTAAATTATTTATTTGCTATCTCCTAAGAACTTAGTGGGCCGGAAATGATTCTTTATGTTTTGAGTTGGTAATATTGAGGACTATCTGTGATAAAGATCTAAGATCAGCCGTATGGGTAAAACTTCCACAATCCTCCAACTTCCAAATGAGTTCATATAAAATTATCAAAATTTTAAATTATTTATTTGCTATCTCCTAAGAACTTAGTGGGCCGGAAATGATTCTTTATGTTTTGAGTTGGTAATATTGAGGACTATCTGTGATAAAGATCTAAGATCAGCCGTATGGGTAAAACTTCCACAATCGGCCAACTTCCAAATGAGTTCATATAAAATTATCAAAATTTTAAATTATTTATTTGCTATCTCCTAAGAACTTAGTGGGCCGGAAATGATTCTTTATGTTTTGAGTTGGTAATATTGAGGACTATCTGTGATAAAGATCTAAGATCAGCCGTATGGGTAAAACTTCCACAATCGGTCAACTTCCAAATGGGTTCATATAAAATTATCAAAATTTTAAAATTTTATTTGCTATCTCCTAAGAACTTAGTGGGCCGGAAATGATTCTTTATGTTTTGAGTTGGTAATAGTGAGGACTATCTGTGATGAAGATCTAAGATCAGCCGTATGGGTAAAACTTCCACAATCGGCCAACTTCCAAATGAGTTCATATAAAATTATCATAATTTTAAAATTTTATTTGCTATCTCCTAAGAACTTAGTGGGCCGGAAATGATTCTTTATGTTTTGAGTTGGTAATAGTAAGGACTAACTATGATGAAGACTTAAGATCAGCCGTATGGGTAAAACTTCCACAATCGGCCAACTTCCAAATGAGTTCATATAAAATTATCATAATTTTAAAATTTTATTTGCTATCTCCTAAGAACTTAGTGGGCCGGAAATGATTCTTTATGTTTTGAGTTGGTAATATTGAGGACTATCTGTGATAAAGATCTAAGATCAGCCGTATGGGTAAAACTTCCACAATCCTCCAACTTCCAAATGAGTTCATATAAAATTATCAAAATTTTAAATTATTTATTTGCTATCTCCTAAGAACTTAGTGGGCCGGAAATGATTCTTATGTTTTGAGTTGGTAATAGTGAGGACTATCTGTGATGAAGATCTAAGATCAGCCGTATGGGTAAAATTTCCACAATCGGCCAACTTCATGAGTTCATATAAAATTAGCAAAATTTTAAATTATTTATTTGCTATCTCCTAAGAACTTAGTGGGCCGGAAATGATTCTTTATGTTTTGAGTTGGTAATAGTAAGGACTAACTTTGATGAAGACTTAAGATCAGCCGTATGGGTAAAACTTCCACAATCGGCCAACTTCCAAATGAGTTCATATAAAATTATCATAATTTTAAAATTGTATTTGCTATCTCCTAAGAACTTAGTGGGCCGGAAATGATTCTTTATGTTTTGAGTTGGTAATAGTGAGGAATATCTGTGATGAAGATCTAAGATCAGCCGTATGGGTAAAATTTCCACAATCGGCCAACTTCCAAATGAGTTCATATAAAATTATCATAATTTTAAAATTGTATTTGCTATCTCCTAAGAACTTAGTGGGCCGGAAATGATTCTTTATGTTTTGAGTTGGTAATAGTGAGGACTATCTGTGATGGAGATCTAAGATCAGCCGTATGGGTAAAATTTCCACAATCGGCCAACTTCCAAATGAGTTCATATAAAATTATCAAAATTTTAAATTATTTATTTGCTATCTCCTAAGAACTTAGTGGGCCGGAAATGATTCTTTATGTTTTGAGTTGGTAATATTGAGGACTATCTGTGATAAAGATCTAAGATCAGCTGTATGGGTAAAACTTCCACAATCGGCCAACTTCCAAATGAGTTCATATAAAATTATCATAATTTTAAAATTTTATTTGCTATCTCCTAAGAACTTAGTGGGCCGGAAATGATTCTTTATGTTTTGAGTTGGTAATAGTAAGGACTAACTATGATGAAGACTTAAGATCAGCCGTATGGGTAAAACTTCCACAATCGGCCAACTTCCAAATGAGTTCATATAAAATTATCATAATTTTAAAATTTTATTTGCTATCTCCTAAGAACTTAGTGGGCCGGAAATGATTCTTTATGTTTTGAGTTGGTAATATTGAGGACTATCTGTGATAAAGATCTAAGATCAGCCGTATGGGTAAAACTTCCACAATCCTCCAACTTCCAAATGAGTTCATATAAAATTATCAAAATTTTAAATTATTTATTTGCTATCTCCTAAGAACTTAGTGGGCCGGAAATGATTCTTTATGTTTTGAGTTGGTAATAGTGAGGACTATCTGTGATGAAGATCTAAGATCAGCCGTATGGGTAAAATTTCCACAATCGGCCAACTTCATGAGTTCATATAAAATTATCAAAATTTTAAATTATTTATTTGCTATCTCCTAAGAACTTAGTGGGCCGGAAATGATTCTTTATGTTTTGAGTTGGTAATAGTAAGGACTAACTTTGATGAAGACTTAAGATCAGCCGTATGGGTAAAACTTCCACAATCGGCCAACTTCCAAATGAGTTCATATAAAATTATCATAATTTTAAAATTTTATTTGCTATCTCCTAAGAACTTAGTGGGCCGGAAATGATTCTTTATGTTTTGAGTTGGTAATAGTGAGGAATATCTGTGATGAAGATCTAAGATCAGCCGTATGGGTAAAATTTCCACAATCGGCCAACTTCCAAATGAGTTCATATAAAATTATCATAATTTTAAAATTTTATTTGCTATCTCCTAAGAACTTAGTGGGCCGGAAATGATTCTTTATGTTTTGAGTTGGTAATATTGAGGACTATCTGTGATAAAGATCTAAGATCAGCCGTATGGGTAAAACTTCCACAATCGGCCAACTTCCAAATGAGTTCATATAAAATTATCAAAATTTTAAATTATTTATTTGCTATCTCCTAAGAACTTAGTGGGCCGGAAATGATTCTTTATGTTTTGAGTTGGTAATAGTGAGGACTATCTGTGATGTAGATCTAAGATCAGCCGTATGGGTAAAATTTCCACAATCGGCCAACTTCCAAATGAGTTCATATAAAATTATCAAAATTTTAAATTATTTATTTGCTATCTCCTAAGAACTTAGTGGGCCGGAAATGATTCTTTATGTTTTGAGTTGGTAATATTGAGGACTATCTGTGATAAAGATCTAAGATCAGCCGTATGGGTAAAACTTCCACAATCCTCCAACTTCCAAATGAGTTCATATAAAATTATCAAAATTTTAAATTATTTATTTGCTATCTCCTAAGAACTTAGTGGGCCGGAAATGATTCTTTATGTTTTGAGTTGGTAATAGTGAGGACTATCTGTGATGAAGATCTAAGATCAGCCGTATGGGTAAAACTTCCACAATCGGCCAACTTCCAAATGAGTTCATATAAAATTATCATAATTTTAAAATTTTGTTTGCTATCTCCTAAGAACTTAGTGAGCCGGAAATGATTCTTTATGTTTTGAGTTGGTAATAGTAAGGACTAACTTTGATGAAGACCTAAGATCAGCCGTATGGGTAACACTTCCACAATCGGTCAACTTCCAAATGGGTTCATATAAAATTATCAAAATTTTAAAATTTTATTTGCTATCTCCTAAGAACTTAGTGGGCCGGAAATGATTCTTTATGTTTTGAGTTGGTAATAGTGAGGACTATCTGTGATGAAGATCTAAGATCAGCCGTATGGGTAAAACTTCCACAATCGGCCAACTTCCAAATGAGTTCATATAAAATTATCATAATTTTAAAATTTTATTTGCTATCTCCTAAGAACTTAGTGGGCCGGAAATGATTCTTTATGTTTTGAAATTGACATCTAATTTATCCTTTTTATATTAACCATGTACTTTGGACCAATTAGTATGGCTGTTATCCGATTCTCTTGACCTACAGGTTCCAAAAAACTTTGCATATCTCTGCCTTGATAATAAAAACTAATCAAATTGGCGAAAAAAAATTGAAATCGGATTAGCCGTTCTCAAGATACCATGGGTATAGACTGCAATATGACCAGACAGACTGACGGACGGACGGACATTTTTTTTTCCTTTGTTAGACTCAGGAACTTTCGTTCGAGAACCAAATTTTTGCCCATTTTTGTTAGGATTTCAATGCTTTGGTCTCTTTAGACCGAAGTAATTGACTTCTGGTGGTGTGTTAGTGAGTTTTATATTTTAAGTCGTGTTTGTATACGGGGACATCACTAACACTAATATGTCCTGTGCCGCGGTGGCCCAGTGGTTAGCTTGCTTGATTTAAGCTTCGGAGGTCCCGAGTTTGATTCCCGGTGGGTGATGAAAAAATTACGGCTGTTTAATGTAGGTTTAATGAATTAGTCACTCATTATCCGTTACTAAACTCCATAATGAAGCGGCCAAATCCCTCCATGGGATATAGCGCCAGCGAAAAAAAAAATTGACGTGGGTTAGTGAGTTTTATATTTTATGTCGTGTTTGTATGCATCACTAACAGTACGGCTTGTAAACTAATTTTAATAATTATATAATTTTTTTATTTTAATTCAAGTGGCAAATTATATTTAATTATTTTATTTTTTTTTTCGATTTTTTAATTTTTTTAATTTTTTTTTTGTTTTTTGTAATTTTTTTGTATTTTTTTATAATTTTTAGTTTTTATTGTTTTTTGTGATATTTTATGATTCTTTTTTCTATAAGCATGTTAATCGTATTTAAATGACTATTGTAAATTACAGTTAATTATGGGTTAGATTCCTTCCTGTAAACTAATAAATGCGGAGTAACATTGTGGGTGTGAGGAAATTTCACATTAGTAACGTGCTCCATTAAATCGTCGTACTTTTCCCATCTATCATTGTGGTGACAATAAGCAATGTAATGAGCATTTTGTCTGATATAACTAACAAATCCAGTCAAATTAAAGATTTCCATATTAACTGTTAATGTTGGCGGGATATTAGAGATACTGACACTCTCGATTGATTCTATGGTGGACTCACAGTACACGAATAGTACTGGGCCAGAAAAAACTTGATTTATAGTTTTTTCTGTACCGCAGGGGCAATAAAGAACATCTGGTCCTTTGATGCAACCTTGAAGCATTAGTATTCCGAGTGTATCTAACTTCTGCAGGTCAATTGGGAGGTATTTATATTGGTCTATTCCATCTATTTTGCATGTCTGACAGGTTGACATTGTCCAAATGCTGGAATAGTTTATTTCTGTTAAGAAGTGAGTGGATATTTTTGAAATATTCGCCGTACAATCCCACTCTAATCCATAAAGTTTGGCTAATATTGCATGCCGATGAACTTTTGCAGAATCTTCTTTGGAGTTTAGTAAAGCATTTATTAAACCAGAAAAGTGTTTCTCATTGATTTTAAAATCTTTGGAATCTGTATTTATAATGCATTGTATAAATGCATCAAACGCACAAGTATTATGATAATGATCATTTTTAAGCGATCCGTTCTTTAAAAAACAGAAATGGTCTGTTTCCAATTTTTTAAAAACTTTTAATTTTTTTGAGTTTTTTGGTGAAACTTTTTGATTATTTTGCGGAGCTAAATACTCGATTATGGAAACTTTTCTTTCGTTCTTTCCCGACGTTGTTAATTTTTTGATTAGATCTTGTGAAAAGTAACTTTTCAAAGTTTTGGGTTGTCCACGCCACATTTCTTCCTCGTCAAGGATCGTTACCAAAGTTTTATCGTGAATATTCTTATTGCTTGCTAAATCTTTATTCATAATTTTAAATCTCTCTTTATTTTTGGGTACACCAAGCTGTTTTCTTTTAAGAATAAATTCGTTACGTTCCTCAATCTCTTTAATGAATCTTAACGGCTTTGCCGGAAGTTTTCCAAGAGACATTGTGCGCCCCATTCGCCGTTTTATAACGGAAAAGTAGTTTTCCACATTTCCGTTACTGTAAATATTTTCATTAAAAATTTTTGACCAAAACGGCAGATATGTTAAATACTTTTTTAAAAATAATTGCACAAATTCCGGGTTATAATTTGGATTTAAAGGATTATTTTTACTTTGTACATTTTCTTCAGAAATAGATTCTGAAATAGATTTAAAATCTTGGTAAAATTTACTTTGAAGGTACAAAGTTTCTTTTAATAGTCGGCTATAATTGTCATTAACATCGTTGTCTGGTTGGACACTGTCACCCGATTTGACTTGGGAAAATGTCACTGTGGACATTAGAACCTGGTCCAAAGCATTACATGCAGACTCAGTAAGGTATTTGTTTTGCAAAACAGTGCATAAATCGAGCCACATTTGTTTTAATTGAGCATAATCACTTATTAAATACAAGGAAGCGATAATTTCTTTCAAAATTTTCTTGCTTTTGTTTGATTTCGCAAAAAATTTATTGACATCTGCCGTCATACAATGCATCAAATGCGAAACGCACAGGCGGACATCAACAATGTTATTTGGTTTAGACTTTGAATTTAATGAATTATGCCAAAAATTTAAGTATTGAACGATATCCATTTTATTAAATGCGTCTAATACTGCATTTATTTGAGCAAAATTAAAATCAGTAACGATGGTTTTAATAATAGGCCATGCCTTCAATTGGTTTTGAATCTCAATTCGGTACGATCTTAACCAACCACCAATAGTGTCCAAATTGTGGCTTGAACTAACCATATCGGTCAACGGAAATGGATCGTTCGGTTCATTGTCGTGCAGTTTAATTGGAGCAACAAGAGCGTAATAAAATATACATGCCTCCGTGTTTAGTGGATTTCTTATTAAACCTCCAGTAGCATCCAAATAGCCCACTAAATTGTTGCTATTTTCATTAAATAGGAGTTTTAATATGTCTATTTGTGTTTTGCCGTACTTTATTAAAACAAATGGTTTTATACAAAACTTTTGTACTAAGCCACTATCCTTCGAGATTTCCTGCGTTATGTCACTTAAATCATTTGAATGATTATCTGCTGCTTTAAGAGCATCAGACCGAATTTTTCGCAGTACATCTAATGATTTGACATTAGTTATATTAGTTTTACTTACAAAATTTTCGTCCTCGTCTACGACCATCTTCTCGTAAACCTGCTCAGCGTATTTTTCCGACACTAGCTTTCTTTTTAAATTTATTCTGTCGACACCTCTTACCTGCCGAGTTTTTAGTTGTTCGTGACACTTGGGCACATTTGTAGAATATATGTCAAAAATTCCTTTATCTAAATTAAAGCTTTTTAATTTATATTGTTTACAATTAGTGTGGCCACAATAAGCACGAATACTGATACCATATTTGCCGTAATCAATAGACTTAATGTTAATTAAACAACCACTTTCCTCGGATAACGCATTGGCGACAATGCTTGAACATAGGTTTTTGCTGTTAATTTGCCGTTTCGAATCAATGATAGGATACCAAATCTCATTGGAGATTTTTAATTGTCCGATTGCTTCGGTGTACATGTTTGTAGGCCTTATGTTTACCTGTTTACGTTGCCGTATTTTTGGCTCGACTGTTCGAAAAACATCATCATCGGATAAAACTATTGACAGCTTAGAGGGAGATTCATAATTTTCAATTTCTACGCCTTCGGAAGATTGATTATTGCTTAAAGTAACATTAGGTGGTTGTAAATTAAGTTTACTTTTATCAATTTTCTCCTGTAAAGATTGAATAAAATATTTTGATTTAAAAATTTTTTGCAATTTTCGACGATAATTGTCTCTATTTTTTAAACCTTTAATATTTTTAATCAAAATAGAAAATAATCTTTGATTGAACAAATTTTTCAAATCTCTGCTGTTCAAACCACTAGTATTTTCTATGACAATTTGTTGGATTTCATCAAATTTTGATTGGTCCAAAGTTAATTGTTTGAAAGGCATTGTTAAATAAATAATCGTTTAAAACTGTTTAATGTACTCGATTTATCGATTCCCAACTTTATTAAATGTTTTCAGAAATCACAAAATCTACACCTGCACTTGTGCTTTTAGCCAACAATAATTTAGGAAATGTTTATTTGACTCACTTTTAAAATTTGTATATCAACCAATAAAAATCAATAAAAAAAGACCGTCGCACCGATTTATGAAAAATTCAGGAAATTAAAAATTATATAAATACATACATAAATGTAATATAATTCTCTAATAAAAATCTCAATATCTAACTATTTCAGTTCTTTTTAATTTTTAACATCCATAACCACAAAAGGATTTTTTCGTTTTCCGTTGGTTACATTAGTTCGTTAAACTTAAGAGCATAAAAATATTTGAGTGTAAAGTGGTGAATATTTGAACAACACAATATAAGAGAATTAGAAAAATAAAACCACTTCTGTCAAAAATATATTTCGTTTTTGTACTTTCTCGATTTGTATTTACTGGCTAGGTTTCCAACATGAAAGTTTATAGACGAATTATAAGTGAAAATGTAGAGATGTCGAGAAAACTAAATTTATTTTAAAAATTGTTATAATGTGAATTTGTAGTTAAAATAAATGCAATTAATGCAATATCGATATACTTTTATTGAATAATGATTATTTTGGCAGCACTGACAAATATTAAACTAATACTGTAGTGATAAAGAACATGCAAAAAGTTATTTGACAACGTATTTTCAGAAAAAGTTTTGGTAATTTTCATTGAAAATAAATATTAAATTAGTAAAGTTGAACTATTTGCCCGCGATATACACACACACACACACACACACACACACACACACACACACACACACACACACACACACACACACACACACACACACACACACACACACACACACACACACACACACACACACACACACACACACACACACACACACACACACACACACACACACACACACACACACACACACACACACACACACACACACACACACACACACACACACACACACACACACACACACACACACACACACACACACACACACACACACACACACACACACACACACACACACACACACACACACACACACACACACACACACACACACACATACACACACACACACACACACACAAGCTCCCATGCCACAGAGCGCCAATACCGAGCTGCTCAGTACTGCTCAAAAAGATTGTGGAAACGCTATTCCCAACACAAGACTACACGCCAAACCAGGAAAGTCTTGAGCGACGACAGAGCGACATTCCGGGCGTAACAATGGACGAAGTAATGCGAGCGGTTAATAGGTTTGGAGACTCAAAGGCACCCGGTCCGGACAATATCCCCAATCGAGGTTTTAAAGCTGCAATGTCGCTACATCTCGATGTGCTAACGGAAATGTATGATAGCTGCATGAAAGAGGGTGTGTTCCCAGACCGCTGGAAGCGACAGCGCCTGGTGCTGGTGCTAAAGCCTAGCAAGCCACCGGATGATCCATCTGCGTACCGCCCACTCTGCATGTTGGACTCGGCCGGAAAAGTATTTGAGCGAATACTGTGTGACAGGATAGAGAATGCCATAACAGAGTCCGATGGACTATCACAACGTCAATATGGTTTCAGAAAGTCTAAGTCCACAATCGATGCCATTTATGAACTAACCAGGACGGCGCAAGCGGCGATTGAGGGGAAGAGATGGAGAGGCGGGGCAAAAAAATACTGTTTCATCGTCACTCTTGACGTAAAAAATGCGTTCAACTCTGCCAACTGGACGAGAATTGCAGAATCGTTGTCCCAATTTCAGGTGCCAGCATACCTCAAGTAAGGTGCTGGAAGTAGCTGAAATAAGGGTTGGTAGTTGCGTTATCCGCACGGTACCGCATCTAAAATACCTCGGTGTGTGGGTGGACGCCAGGCTCAGTTTTAAAGAACATCTAAAGTGTGTGGGTACCAAAGCAGCACGGGCATGTGCCAACATCTGCCGTATAATGCCCAATGTTGGTGGGCCAAAATATCTGAAGAGACGCCTTATTGCAAGTGTGATTAAGTCCATAATAATGTATGGCGCCCCCATATGGGCGGACAAAGTAAGCGGGCGGTCATACTTACATGGTATAGAATCAACATACAGGACAAGTGCACTTAGAGTGATCAGCGCATTCCGCACCACCTCTACAGATGCTGCCCTGGTGATAGCCGGTATGGTACCATTGGATCTACTAACGACTGAGGCGAAAAACCACTACCAAATCAGACGTGGAGATGATACCGATCGATAGGAGCACCATACGGCCATCAGATACACCAGCATCGATCAATGGCAAGTACGATGGGACGAATCAGGGAAGGGCCGTTGGACAAAACGGTTAATACCCAGCCTTATGGACTGGGTAAACAGAACACATGGCGAGGTGAACTACTATATCACCCAACTACTAACAGGCCATGGTTGTTTCCGTGCATATCTGCACAGGTTTAACTTCGAAAAATCATCTGCCTGCACTAACTGCGGAGGTGCGATCGAGGACGCTGAGCACGTATTTTTCTTTTGCCCGAGTTAGTCCTCACTATTACCAACTCAAAACATAAAGAATCATTTCCGGCCCACTAAGTTCTTAGGAGATAGCAAATAAAATTTTAAAATTATGATAATTTTATATAAACTCATTTGGAAGTTGGCCGATTGTGGAAGTTTTACCCATACGGCTGATCTTAAATCTTCATCACAGATAGTCCTCACTATTATCAACTCAAAACATAAAGAATCATTTCCGGCCCACTAAGTTCTTAGGAGATAGCAAATAAATAATTTAAAATTTTGATAATTTTATATGAACTCATTTGGAAGTTGGCCGATTGTGGAAATTTTACCCATACGGCTGATCTTAGATCTTCATCACAGATAGTCCTCACTATTACCAACTCAAAACATAAAGAATCATTTCCGGCCCACTAAGTTCTTAGGAGATAGCAAATAAAATTTTAAAATTATGATAATTTTATATGAACTCATTTGGAAGTTGGCCGATTGTGGAAGTTTTACCCATACGGCTGATCTTAGATCTTCATCACAGATAGTCCTCACTATTACCAACTCAAAACATAAAGAATCATTTCCGGCCCACTAAGTTCTTAGGAGATAGCAAATACAATTTTAAAATTTTGATAATTTTATATGAACCCATTTGGAAGTTGACCGATTGTGGAAGTGTTACCCATACGGCTGATCTTAGGTCTTCATCAAAGTTAGTCCTTACTATTACCAACTCAAAACATAAAGAATCATTTCCGGCTCACTAAGTTCTTAGGAGATAGCAAATAAAATTTTAAAATTATGATAATTTTATATGAACTCATTTGGAAGTTGGCCGATTGTGGAAGTTTTACCCATACGGCTGATCTTAGATCTTCATCACAGATAGTCCTCACTATTACCAACTCAAAACATAAAGAATCATTTCCGGCCCACTAAGTTCTTAGGAGATAGCAAATAAATAATTTAAAATTTTGATAATTTTATATGAACTCATTTGGAAGTTGGAGGATTGTGGAAGTTTTACCCATACGGCTGATCTTAGATCTTTATCACAGATAGTCCTCAATATTACCAACTCAAAACATAAAGAATCATTTCCGGCCCACTAAGTTCTTAGGAGATAGCAAATAAATAATTTAAAATTTTGATAATTTTATATGAACTCATTTGGAAGTTGGCCGATTGTGGAAATTTTACCCATACGACTGATCTTAGATCTTTATCACAGATAGTCCTCAATATTACCAACTCAAAACATAAAGAATCATTTCCGGCCCACTAAGTTCTTAGGAGATAGCAAATAAATAATTTAAAATTTTGATAATTTTATATGAACTCATTTGAAAGTTGGCCGATTGTGGAAATTTTACCCATACGGCTGATCTTAGATCTTCATCACAGATATTCCTCACTATTACCAACTCAAAACATAAAGAATCATTTCCGGCCCACTAAGTTCTTAGGAGATAGCAAATAAAATTTTAAAATTATGATAATTTTATATGAACTCATTTGGAAGTTGGCCGATTGTGGAAGTTTTACCCATACGGCTGATCTTAAGTCTTCATCAAAGTTAGTCCTTACTATTACCAACTCAAAACATAAAGAATCATTTCCGGCCCACTAAGTTCTTAGGAGATAGCAAATAAATAATTTAAAATTTTGATAATTTTATATGAACTCATTTGGAAGTTGGCCGATTGTGGAAGTTTTACCCATACGGCTGATCTTAGATCTTCATCACAGATAGTCCTCACTATTACCAACTCAAAACATAAAGAATCATTTCCGGCCCACTAAGTTCTTAGGAGATAGCAAATAAATAATTTAAAATTTTGATAATTTTATATGAACTCATTTGGAAGTTGGAGGATTGTGGAAGTTTTACCCATACGGCTGATCTTAGATCTTTATCACAGATAGTCCTCAATATTACCAACTCAAAACATAAAGAATCATTTCCGGCCCACTAAGTTCTTAGGAGATAGCAAATAAAATTTTAAAATTATGATAATTTTGTATGAACTCATTTGGAAGTTGGCCGATTGTGGAAGTTTTACCCATACGGCTGATCTTAAGTCTTCATCATAGTTAGTCCTTACTATTACCAACTCAAAACATAAAGAATCATTTCCGGCCCACTAAGTTCTTAGGAGATAGCAAATAAAATTTTAAAATTATGATAATTTTATATGAACTCATTTGGAAGTTGGCCGATTGTGGAAGTTTTACCCATACGGCTGATCTTAGATCTTCATCACAGATAGTCCTCACTATTACCAACTCAAAACATAAAGAATCATTTCCGGCCCACTAAGTTCTTAGGAGATAGCAAATAAATAATTTAAAATTTTGATAATTTTATATTAACTCATTTGGAAGTTGGCCGATTGTGGAAGTTTTACCCATACGGCTGATCTTAGATCTTTATCACAGATAGTCCTCAATATTACCAACTCAAAACATAAAGAATCATTTCCGGCCCACTAAGTTCTTAGGAGATAGCAAATAAATAATTTAAAATTTTGATAATTTTATATGAACTCATTTGGAAGTTGGCCGATTGTGGAAATTTTACCCATACGGCTGATCTTAGATCTTCATCACAGATAGTCCTCACTATTACCAACTCAAAACATAAAGAATCATTTCCGGCCCACTAAGTTCTTAGGAGATAGCAAATAAATAATTTAAAATTATGATAATTTTATTTTGAATTTTTTTATGTTTAATACACTATAAAAAAAAAGCTGGGATGGGATGAAAAAATATGTATAGTATACGTCATTTTATTTATTATTTACATTTTGAATATGTACAGAAAAATACTGGGATGGGATGGGATAGTGTTACCTGATGAACATTTTTATTTTTTCTGGGATGAAAAACTGGGATAACTTCACATGCTTTAATTTGTTTTATACTACTTTCGGTGTAAAGCTCTAGAATACGATTTTTCGTGTTAAATTGGACGCATGTACCCATGTTACTGAAGCTTTTAACCTGTTTGGCTGTTGTTATATAAGTAAATATGTATTTATTGGTTAAAATAGAAATCAATACTATCAAAACTGTCACACCAACTTTATGACACTGGTGAATGCTATTTAGACACCAAAGACCGAAGTTCTAATCACCCCACCCCGTGAGGTTTCATCCCTTTATATTTTAGTTTCGAATTTCGTTGAAAGACTTGCGGGTTGGAACGATGAACGTATCCGAGTGGATTTATAATTGAACATTTGGTTTGAACATTAGGCAATTGAATGATTCTTCAAATTAAGGTTCGCTGTTACATTAGGGTTGCCACCTTTGCAAAGTGTGAAATATGGACATAAAAAATTTGTAAAAAAAATTTGGTTCACCAGCTCCGGCCACATTATGTTTTTTTCTTCCGTTCACAATTAATAATTCAGAGAAAATTCTTTCGATTAAGCGTTGCTTAATCTTTTAAATAATTTAAGCTTGATTATAAACTGCCATCGCATTTTTTAAATTTTAATTGTTGGCTGTTATTAAACTTTGGAGCAGCCGGTTTCCAATGAAAATAAAAAAATATTTTTTAGCAAGTTTTTTATTGGCAAAAAATTTCTTGGCACCTTAAAATTAATATTTTGGAACAAAATATAATAATTTGGAACAAAATATAATATGATAATTTGGCAACAGTTATAATTTTTTGGCACTATTGAAGGGAACGCAAAAAATTATTTTTGGGCATCGACATAAACATTTTGAGCGACAAAAATAATAAACTGGTAACAAAGTTATATTAAGAATTAAAAACTTGGAAGTAGTTTTAAAATATTCTGGAAAATGGAGATTTATTTTTCAAATGACTTCGTCAACCTTACAGACAGAGATCAAATATTAAATAATTTGTATCGACTAAATTTAATTTTCCGTTTCCATTTTTTTATTATGTACTAAAAATTATTTTTTTCTGTCGCCAAATTATTTCATTATGTTCTTCAAAATATTTGTTTGTATTCTCATGTTGATCCAAAATATTATTTGTGATGCCAATTTATTATTTTTCGCCAAGATTTTTTTCTTGTATTCCTGTTTAAATTGTTCCGTTATTTTTTACGAAATTGTAATATTGGGGCCGATTCAATCCAAATATTCTATTTTTCTTTTCTTCTATTATTTCAAGGGAAACTCAATACATACAATTTTTAAAAATATAGACAAAATTACGGATTGTTTGAAAATCTCATCTGTATCTCGTAGAAATAGTGGCAGAATAGAAGAAAAGACAAATACATTCAACCGAACCCATTATTTTAATAAATAAAGAAATTTATGGACAATCAATATGTCCATATCATTTTTTATTGTCATATGGACAAAATGTTTATAATATGGACAGTCAATATGAAATATGGACGGGTGGCAACCCTATGTTACATTAGGTTTATCTAAAAGATTAATAAAATGTGATACGAGGTGTGACGACTCCAATCTTAATTTATGTGGTAATAAAACTCATAAAATATTCTCAAGAATTTATGTATAATACGTGTTTGTTCCGGAAAATGAGATATTCCAAATTAGAAGATAATCAATTCAAAACAACTTTTTACACCAAGGTTTTATTTTTTTGAATTTAAGAAAAATCAAGAACGTACTAAGCGTTAAGGTCGTTACACATGTAACGATAAAACTGCGCGATTAATTTGTACAGGTATAACTGCGGAGTTACTTATTATTGACGTATAGAACATTCAAACATCACGTGTTTCAAGAAAAGTATGAAATACAGCTGAAGCTTTGCCCGTAGCAGCGTATAGTGTATTTCAATAATTAACACTGCGTTTAGTTGAGCATCGATACCTTTGTGATATTTGTTGTTTGAACGTTTGAATTTCTAATCTCTCGCCTAATGCATTCATCTTTGAATCGCCACAGGAATTCCTGCGATGTAAACAGATTTCCGTTGTCACCTACGGTTATTTGAGTGAGGTACTCCGTAAAAAGCGAATACATTTGAAAGCACTTTCTTAAGCATGTTTTTGGTTAGATTTATCACTGAAACATATAAAAATTGTTTGTTTTAAAAGGTCCTGCGGAAACACGTGATTCATTCCATTCGTTTATGTGGCTGCACGTAATACTATAGAGATACTATAGAGAATTGTGGTGCTTGCATTATAAGCCAGTTATCTTTGCCTTTATTGGAATCGGGTTTTCTCGCGTAACTGGTTGGTTTCCATCTTTTCTTTGTTTAGGGTGACCAAAAGTCGATAGGCAAAATGTTGATGTGTCTTCAACATCAACCTTTTGCCTATCGACTTTTAGGTTTCCGTAGTAATCGCTATAAGTGATAAAAAGTTGGTGAAAATGTTCAATTTTTCTAGAACCTATTCAACGTCGAAGCTGTATGAATTTAACAGTAGTGCTCATTGGAATGAAGGGTTATTAACCAGTTTTGTAGGCTGTCAGCCAAGAATTTGTCGAACTAACTGGTATACGAATTCTGCGTGTAAATGCTAGAATTTGATTTCGTCGCAAATTGTTTTTTCTTAAAATTTGTTCATTTGAAAATTTATGGTTTTACCACAGAAAAGAATGAACAGATATGGAAGTTCCATGTCAAGTATTTACATAGAAATATTCAATCTAAAAAATGTATTCCTACTCTAATCTAACCAGTTAAGACAGGGAAAATATAATACAATAATATGTTTCGCTTCTCTTCTTTTTTGATTTTTATACAAAGAAGAGAAGCGAAATATGTAATATTTAATTATATTGTCTCTGTCTTAACTGGTTAGATTAGAGCAGGAATACATTTTTTTGATTGAATATTTCTATGTAAATACTTGACATGGTACTTCCATATCTGTTCATTATTTTCTGTGGTTTTACCCTGAGTGTGCGTTTGATCTTGGAAGTAAATGAATTCTTGTAGTTTCTTCTAGAAACTCATCATTTGTAGTTGCGTTCGAGATTCTTTTAAATTTAGAATGTACAGCGACTGAATTAATATTTGGTAATATTACGTGCATCGTTGGAAAGTAGCGAGAGCTTTTGCTATTCCAAACGGTTTTGTAGTATGATCACATGCATGGGTTGAAATTTCGACCACACGTTGTGAGTCTGGATGAATCGATTTTGTAGTATCGTTCCCACCACCAAGTGTACAAAGTGCTGCCAAATCACTCTATACTAAGGTATTAAAATACTGCAAATTGGACACGCTGCCCAGTTTACGCAGCCACATTATTAGTAAGTGCTCCCATATCATTAATATGGGCTTATATTTTGGTAACTTGAAAATAGTGAAAAGCCAATAAAAGAGACAGATACGAGTATTAGAGAACTGTTGGAGAATGGCACTTATTCACTTCAATTGTGAAAAAATACAATGAGCATTTAAGCAAAGATATTCTTTTGGTAGTCAGGAGGTAAAAATCAACTAGTCGAGTAGGCACACCATAAACATTTCGTTGACCACAAGCAATTGAGTTTATCTGTAGAGGTAAGCTTAACTGGGACGGTTTTTTTACTGTAACTTGGTAATAATGTGATTCCAGCTGACAGTAGCAGTGTGAAAGATAATTTTTAATTCCGAAAACGACCCCATCAGCAAGACCAATTATCACATTATAATTTACTTCCTCAACCCATTTTAACCTACAAATCAATTGTTATACTGTCACAGAACAGGAAAACCGCACGAAAAAGTTTCTCAATTCATTGGAACCACCACTCGACTTTGTAAAATGGCATGTCGCCTTTATTTCGAGGATCTTGGAAATTTCCACTAATAATAGGCCTATGGTCTTTGAAGTTTTGCTTGCTCAAGGGCTCACACTGTGCCATGGTATTCAGTAGGCTTTCGTGAATATTTGTGCCTAACGATATCTCTGCGCGACCCTCAGGAGCTGAGAATTTTATTAGAACAAACTTCCCTAAATCAAAAGCATAGGTGGGGTTTAATAGTACAGATAGGTACGCAGATCAGGGGTTTTGCACACAGCGAACCGCTTTTTTTGAGCAACTTTTAGCCTAAAGCGAGATTGCATTATGGGAGTAGGCACTCGCTCTCGCTTTTATTTTCGACCATATAGTACTTGGTGAAAACTATGAAAAATAAATTTTAGGTTGAGGTTTTAATTCAAAAAATTTGAATTTTGCTGCCACATATCTTATGCATGTATGTAGAATTAATGTTTTGTTTTAATGAGTCCTTCCTGGTCACACCAGAGATGCCCTCATCAAACTTGCGTCTGATTATGATAGCCACATCATCCGCATAGCCCTGGGCATCAAACCCAAGGCTGCTCAGAAGGGCCAGTAGTCTGTCAATAACTAATGACCATAAAAGAGGAGACAGTACGCCTCCTTGGGGACAGCCCTTTACTGCCTTGATGGTTACTAACTCGCTATCTAGTCGGGCTGTAATCTCACGATGTTACAGCATGGAGCGGATCCACCTAACAGTAGAAAGCAGGCCTTCCTTTTCCATTGCTGCCCTCTCTAGCAATCCATAGGAGGTATTATCAAACGCCCCCTCAACGTCCACAAAGGCACAAAGGGCAATTTCTTTATATGCCACGGATTTTTCAATCCTCGTGACGAGACCGCTAAGGGTCATCACAGTGGATTTACCAGTTTGATAGGCATACTGGTCCCAATGCAGCGGATTTTTTTCGAGGATCTCACTTCTTATATGATAATTCAGGATTTTTCTATCGTCTTCAATAGAAACGATGTGAGGCTAATTGGCCGATAAGCCTTGGGCTGGGTGTTTGGACGATTCCCTCCCTTCGGTATAAACAGTAAAGCTAGCTCGATGGTTGGTTGTACAGTAAAGCTAGCTCGATGGTGCGCGTCTCGTTGCTGTTTGATGTATGGTGCAAGGAGTTTGGGCCGATAGTGCTTCGATATGTACTGCCAGCACTGCCAATTCGAGCATTGAGGTCGCCCAAAACAATTTTAATATCATGTTGCGGAATTGATTTGAAAGCGTCTTTGATTTGATCAGGCTTCTGACCTGAAACCTGAGTGTACAAATCCGATTACTGACAGGCATAAAGTCAGTCACAAATTGACGACATCGATTGCTAATCAAGAAACCAACGCCAAATTCATGTTTATCCATGTTATTACTATGACAGAGAGTTCAGAGACCATCTCACATTGCTGGCTGTGAAAATTTTTCCAGAGAGTCTCCAGATTCTACTGTGAGGCGCATAGGCCATCTCACTTGAAGGTTCATGGCGGTCCCCTTGGGCTACTACCACTACTGAATCCGGAAAGTGAGTATCTAATAGTACTTCTAAGGTTTCTTTCTGGTTTTCAGTGAACCTCCCATTTTGCATCTGAAGAAGTCCTAAACCATTAGAATGATCCCTAGAAAGGACTTTATGGAGACAAGCTGCAGAGAGCAACTCATTGATTCCCTTACAGAAATTTCTCCAGGTATCCCTTTTGGATCTTCTTAATTCGAGATTATACTCCGTCAAGGCCACCTTATACTCGCCCCATTTACCGGTGCGTTTAGCTTTGTTGAATAATCTTCTCGATTTTTTCCTCAGCTTACCCAGCGTCCCGTTCTACCACGGGATCATCTTTGTGGACTCTCTTCACTTAATCGGGCAGTTGTTCTCGTAAGCCAAGTGTATAGAATTATGCAGCTGGTTTGAAAAAAACTTCCAAGCCCTCTGTAGACTCTATATGTTCCCCATAACCGAGGACATTTCTGTGCCTCAGTGGTGATGAACGGTCCTTGCCAATAACAGTTAGATTATTAAATTTTCAGTTTTCGGATAATTAATCCTATATATTCCCTGTCTCCCGACGTTTTTAGTTTTAATTTTAACAATCATAGAAAGGTTCGTTCTCCATTTTAATTTTTCATGACCTATTCCGTTAAAATAAATAATTTGGGTGTGCCAAAATAATGAAAAGAGGTTTAACCCTCGTTCAAACCGCACGTGCAATAATTTTCTGACCATAACACACATTACTTTCAATTGTTCAATTCCACAAATTCAATAAAACATATTGCATTGTTTTGAAGAATGTCGCACCATATATATAATGCCAACATACAATAGTACTAAATAACATTTACATAAAAAAAACTCATTGCAAAAGGAAATATGCATAATGTGAACAACAAATTCAATTTCCGAAGTCATTATAACAAAAATCTCAGAATTTCATTGAAGTATGTACATATTGTGTGCACTCCAAATTATGGTGAATCAATTTGTGAATAAACACAACATACTATACAAAATAATACAAAAAGCCGGGAGTATAACATCATCGCTTTTTGTTTTTTTTTTCAAAACAACTAACATTGACATTGATTCAATGATCTTGTGGTGTAACTATAGAACGATCAAGTTCACTTATGCATTAAAAAAAAAAAATTGAGGTAAGCTATAAAAGCTATTTATACCCTTCAACTCACATTGAAAATATTAACTATTTAATTTGTTTAATTGAATTTCTCACATGCCGCCGTATGTGTTATTCATTCAATTCGTAATTCTCAATGAGCATCCAAATTCGACAATAATTTATTTGTTGACCAGTTAAATCACGTTCGAATATTAATGGTCATTAATTATGTTTGTGTTATTGGTCAAGGGGGATTTATTATCACATAAAATAGTAAGTATTTACGTAGTTTGCTTACGCATGCGTTTTTTAAGTTTTGGAGACATGATTACACTTTTAATCGAATAATCGAGCGCTTAAGCGTATAAAATTCTATTTAATTAAAAAAGAGAGTCCATTACACATTACTTTATTCGGAAAAACTATAATCAATCAATAATTCGCAAATCTTGAAGGTGTAGACGAATTGTTTGTCACGTAACAATCGAATACCGATCATAATATGATTGAAATACAATATAATGTGCTTCACCATAACGGCTAGCGAAATAAGGTCGCAGGAATTAAACTCTTAAAATGTGTATGGGGTTTCCGACTTTAATTCGCAAAACTAGTGGACTTAAACTCATAAAAAAATATTGTTTCTGAGTTTAATCCAATAATATTTCATTTTTTTTTTGCGTATATAATAAATCGGAAACACATAATCTTCTGCTGACTTAAATCGCAGAAATAGCGCGAAACCTTAGAATTCAATCGCGACACAAACGATATGAAACTACATGAATTCCTGCGACCTGAAACCAATTTTAAATGTAGTGGGAAGGAGTTCTATCTAATTCTCCCGTTACAAAGTTCTTGTACAGACGAAATAAATATTTTTAATTAGCTGCATTCAATTTGCATTATGAAACAAACAGTAATATCATAAAAGAAGAAATAGAGTAAATGTGTGTCCGAAATGTAAATTTAAATGCACATTTTTTAAAATGAGCATTTTTGCAATAAATTAAGTTACATGAAAATCATTAAATTCATTAAATTAATTAAAATTGGTCAACACCAAATTAATAAATCGATACCTAAATATGGTTAATTAAAATATAAATTGACATCAAATAGATGTATCAAAAATGCACATTAAAACTACATCGCATGTAGTTTTTTAAATGTGTCTTCGCTAAATGCACATTTTCCAATTCAGACGCGCACCCATGGGGTGCATTTTTGTGTGACGACACCCCAAAAATAAGGCTTTTTTTTCTGCAGTATTGAGTGATGGTTGCTATACAAAAATAAAAAGAGCAGCGAATGCGAAAGACAAAGTTCTTTATTGGCTGAAGATTTAATTTTTAATGTTTTACGTGGGAAAATAAAACTAGTAAACATATTACTACTCTATGACGCTAAAAAGTATAAAGAGTTCTCGAAAAGTTGTTGAGATCATAAATAGATATGGTCACTGCTGCAACTACCATATAATTGAAGAATTAGAAACAGATGTAACATTTTCATCTTCCAGTCAATCCACATTATGTCCTGAAGGTATTGTTAGAACAAATGGGTTATTTACGGGAGTAGCATTTAATAACTTTGATCAATTTGTTGACACAGCATCAGGTTAAAACACATTATACGACACTGTTGGCGTAATTTACCAAAATGGTCGACAATATAGAACACGATTGTTTAGCAACAAGTGTTGTTTTGGATGCTGCGAAAAGAATTAAAAATTCCGAATGTTTCAATGTGGGTTGGCTTCAACAGCAAGTTTATACAAGACTTTAATACCTCTAAACAATAAAATTGTTATCTAACGCCTATCAACGAATCACCTACTTCTAAAAATATTGTTCTCGAAACACTGAAAGGAAGCCAAAAAATCGCTGAAGAAGTGGAGCAGTCTTTTCGCAAGAAGTACAGCAGATCGCCGATCGGCGATATACGCTCTTTCTCACACTTCAACCATTCATAGCGTCACTCACTCGCATTCATGTACAACATTCCCAACCACCTGGCAGGTAGGGAGCCCCACTAAAATGATCAGCCTTTTTGAAAATATGTTTTCTTAGGTATATACATTTTTCATTCTGTCTAAGTCTTAACTTGCCTCAAATATATTTTTTAGAAATCTACGAAATTCAACTTTGAAACCGCCTGGCAACATTTTAGACCCGACCAAATGATCTAGATTTTTGGTTTTATATTTTATTAATATTAAATTTAAAGGTATTCAAATTTCAAAATGCCTCAAGGACATTTTTTGCAAAAAAAATTTCACAACTTAACAAATTCAAGGGTTGATAATGCCCCGCTACCCTTCAGCCAGGTCTTTGATTTTGTATTTAGACGTTGCTATTTGCTAAAGAAAAGTCACACAAATTTTCTTGCTGCCTCACCTACTCAAAATTGTCTAACAACTCTTCTACTATCACCGACATGTTTGATCCAATGAAATACCCTGTCAGATAATGCCTTTACAAATTATTCTTATCTTCTACTTTCTGTAATGAAAGAGATAATTTTTGTTATTTATTTGTAAGGGGGCCAACATAGGAATTAAGCGAAAATCTTAGCAGTTATTTTACCGTTTTTACCCCAGCTCGTACTCCTACGCTAAACTATAATCACCCTCATTTAAGTAGGAAATGGAATAACCATTGAAGATCTATTACCTTTTTCCTACTGATTTTAGGAAAATATATCAGTCTTCAGCTCAACGTCCAAAAACAATATTTGTGGATAAACTTAATATGGCTAAGTGGGATGGAACCTATTTTCCAACCGATTATTACGAAATTTGGCATGTACGTTGAAAATGTGATTCGGGTGATTTCCAAAATATTCAATTTTCTATGAAATGTATGGAAACAGTCATTAGAGGCATCAAGAACCGCAATCGGAGCACAATTGAAGATTTTGGGTTTTTCTGGCCCCAAATCTTCTGATCTATAGTAAGGTGATTTCTAAAATATTCAGAAAATGGAGAAATACAAGGCCATTTTCTGGGAATTTTTGGAAACTCGAGGCCATTTTCTGGGAAATTTTGGAAGTTCAAGGCCATTTTCTGGGAATTTTTGAAAGTTCAAGACCATTTTCTGGGAATTTTTGGAAATTCAAGGCCATTTTGTGGGAATTTTTGGAAGTTCAGGGCCATTTTGTGGGAATTTTTGGAATTTCAAGGCCACTTTCTGGGAATTTTAGGAAGTTCAGGGCCATTTTCTGGTAAATTTTGGAAGTTCAAGGCCATTTTCTGGGAATTTTTGGAGATTCAGGGCTATTTTCTGGGAAATTTTGGAAGTTCAGGGTTAGTTTCTTGGAATTTTTGGAAGTTCAAGGCCGTTTTCTGGGAATTTTTGTATGTTCAAGGCCATTTTCTGGGAATTTTACGAAGTTCAGGACCATTTTCTGGGAAATTTTGGAAGTTCAAGGCCATTTTCTGGGAATGTTTGGAAGTTTAGGGTTATTTTCTGGGAATTTTTGGAAGTTCAAGGCCATTTTCTGGGAATTTTTGGATGTTCAAGGCCATTTTCTGGGAATTTTTGGAAGTTCAAGGCCATTTTCTGGGAATTTTTGGAATTTCAGGGCCATTTTCTGAGAATTTTTGGATGTTCAAGGCCATTTTCTGGGAATTTTTGGAAGTTCAGGGCCATTTTCTGTGAATTTTGGAAGTTCAAGGCCATTTTCTTGGAATTTTTGGATGTTCAGGGCCATTTTCTGGGAATTTTTCGAAGTTCAAGGCCATTTTCTGGGAATTTTAGGAAGTTCAGGGCCATTTTCTGGGAATTTTTGGAAGTTCAGGGCCATTTTCTGGGAAATTTTGGAAGTTCCAGGCCATTTTCTGGCAATTTTTGGAAATTCAAGGCCATTTTCTGGGAACTTTTGGAAGTTCAAGGCCATTTTCTGGGAATTTTTGAAAATTCAGGGCTATTTTCTGGGAAATTTTGGAAGTTCAGGGTTATTTTCTGGGAATTTTTGGAAGTTCAAGGCCATTTTCTGGGAATTTTTGTAAGTTCAAGGCCATTTTCTGGGAATTTTTGAAAATTCGGGAATTTTTGGAAGTTCAAGGCCATTTTCTGGGAATTTTTGGAAGTTCAGGGCCATTTTCTGGGAGTTTTTGAAAGTTCAAGGCCGTTTTCTGGGAATTTTTGTATGTTCAAGGCCATTTTCTGGGAATTTTAGGAAGTTCAGGAACATTTTCTGGGAAATTTTGGAAGTTCAAGGCCATTTTCTTGGAATGTTTGGAAGTTTAGGGTTATTTTCTGGGAATTTTTGGAAGTTCAAGGCCATTTTCTGGAAATTTTACGAAGTTCAGTGCCATTTTCTGGGAAATTTTGGAAGTTCAAGGCCATTTTCTGGGAATTTTTGGAATTTCAGGGCCATTTTCTGGGAATTTTTGGATGTTCTAGGCCATTTTCTGGGAATTTTTGGAAGTTCAGGGCCATTTTCTGTGAATTTTTGGAAGTTCAAGGCCATTTTCTTGGAATTTTTGGATGTTCAGGGCCATTTTCTGGGAATTTTTGGAAGTTCAAAGCCATTTTCTGGAAATTTTGGAAGTTCAGTGCCATTTTCTGGGAAATTTTGGAAGTTCAAGGCCATTTTCTGGGAAATTTTGGAAGTTCAAGGCCATTTTCTGGGAATTTTTGGAATTTCAGGGCCATTTTCTGGAAATTTTGGAAGTTCAGTGCCATTTTCTGGGAAATTTTGGAAGTTCAAGGCCATTTTCTGGGAATTTTTGGAATTTCAGGGAAATTTTCTGGGAATTTTTGGATGTTCAAGGCCATTTTCTGGGAATTTTTGGAAGTTCAGGGCCATTTTCTGTGAATTTTGGAAGTTCAAGGCCATTTTCTTGGAATTTTTGGATGTTCAGGGCCATTTTCTGGGAATTTTTCGAAGTTCAAGGCCATTTTCTGGGAATTTTAGGAAGTTCAGGGCCATTTTCTGGGAATTTTTGGAAGTTCAGGGCCATTTTCTGGGAAATTTTGGAAGTTCCAGGCCATTTTCTGGCAATTTTTGGAAATTCAAGGCCATTTTCTGGGAACTTTTGGAAGTTCAAGGCCATTTTCTGGGAATTTTTGAAAATTCAGGGCTATTTTCTGGGAAATTTTGGAAGTTCAGGGCTATTTTCTGGGAATTTTTGGAAGTTCAAGGCCATTTTCTGGGAATTTTTGTAAGTTCAAGGCCATTTTCTGGGAATTTTTGAAAATTCGGGAATTTTTGGAAGTTCAAGGCCATTTTCTGGGAATTTTTGGAAGTTCAGGGCCATTTTCTGGGAGTTTTTGAAAGTTCAACGCTTTTTTCTGGGAATTTTTGTATGTTCAAGGCCATTTTCTGGGAATTTTAGGAAGTTCAGG
This sequence comes from Tipula helvola, assembly GCA_963556165.1. Classification (NCBI taxonomy): domain Eukaryota; kingdom Metazoa; phylum Arthropoda; class Insecta; order Diptera; family Tipulidae; genus Tipula; species Tipula helvola. Next base: position 55,397,903 of record OY744481.1, read on the forward strand.
ACCATTTTCTGGGAAATTTTGGAAGTTCAAGGCCATTTTCTGGGAATTTTTGGAATTTCAGGGCCATTTTCTGGGAATTTTTGGATGTTCTAGGCCATTTTCTGGGAATTTTTGGAAGTTCAGGGCCATTTTCTGTGAATTTTTGGAAGTTCAAGGCCATTTTCTTGGAATTTTTGGATGTTCAGGGCCATTTTCTGGGAATTTTTCGAAGTTCAAGGCCATTTTCTGGGAATTTTAGGAAGTTCAGGGCCATTTTCTGGGATTTTTTGGAAGTTCAGGGCCATTTTCTGGGAATTTTTGGAAGTTCAGGGCCATTTTCTGGGAATTTTTGGAAATTCAGGGCCATTTTCTGGGAATTTTAGGAAGTTCAGAGCCATTTTCTGGGAAATTTTGGAAGTTTAAGGCCATTTTCTGGGAAATTTTGGATGTTCAAGGCCATTTTCTGGGAATTTTAGGATGTTTAGGGCGATTTTCTGGTAAATTTTGGAAGTTCAAGGCCATTTTCTGGGAATTTTTGTAAGTTTAAGGCAATTTTCTGGGAATTTTTGGAAGTTAAAGGCCATTTTCTGGGAATTCTTGGAAGTTCAAGGCCATTTTCTGGGAAATTTTGGAAGTTCAAGGCCATTTTCTGGGAATTCTTGGAAGTTCAAGGCCATTTTCTGGGAATTTTTGGATATTCAAGGCCATTTCCTGGGAATTTTTGGAAGATCAAGGCCACTTTCTGGAAATTTTTGGAATTTCAAGGCCGTTTTCTGGCAATTTTTGGAAGATCAAGGCCATTTTCTGGAAATTTTTGGAAATTCAAGGCCATTTTCTGGGAATTTTTGGAAGTTCAGGGTTATTTTCTGGGAATTTTTGGAAGTTCAAGGCCATTTTCTGAGAATTTTTGGAAGTTCAGGGCCATTTTCTGGGAATTTTTGGAAGTTCAGGGCCATTTTCTGGAAATTTTAGGAAGTTCAGGGCCATGTTCTGGGAAATTTTGGAAGTTCAAGGCCATTTTCTGGGAAATTTTGGATGTTCAAGGCGATTTTCTGGGAATTTTTGGAAGTTCAGGGCCATTTTCTGGGAATTTTTGGAAGTTCGAGGCCATTTTCTGGTAATTTTAGGAAGTTCAGGGCCATTTTCTGGGAAATTCAATGTTCAAGGCCATTTTCTGAGAATTTTTGAAAGTTCAAGGCCATTTTCTGGGAATTTTAGGAAGTTCAGGGCCATTTTCTGGGAAATTGCGGAAGTTCAAGGCCATTTTCTGAGAATTTTTGGAAGATCAGGGTTATTTTCTCGGAATTTTTGGAAGTTCAAGGCCATTTTCTTGGAAATTTTGGATGTTCAAGGCCATTTTCTGTGAATTTTTGGAAGTTCAAGGCCATTTTCTGGGAATTTTAGGAAGTTCAGTGCCATTTTCTGGGAAATTTTGGAAGTTCAAGGCCATTTCCTGGGAATTTTTGGAAGTTCAGGGCCAATTTCTGGGAATTTTTGGAAGTTCAAGGCCATTTCCTGGGAGTTTTTGGATATTCAAGGCCATTTTCTGGGAATTTTAGAAGTTCAGGGCCATTTTCTGGGAATTTTTGGAATTTCAAGACCATTTTCTGGGAATTTTAGGAAGTTCAGGGCCATATTCTGGGAATTTTTGGAAGTTCAAGGCCATTTTCTGTGAGTTCTTGGATATTCAAGGCCATTTTCTGGGAAATTTTCGAAGTTCAAGGCTGTTTTCTGGGAAATTTTGTAAGTTCAAGGACATTTTCTGGGAATTTTAGTAAGTTCAAGGCCATTTTCTGGGAATTTTAGGAAGTTCAGGGCCATTTTCTGGGAAATTTTGGAAGTTTAAGGCCATTTTCTGGGAATTTTTGGAATTTCAAGGCCATTTTCTGGGAATTTTTGGAAGTTCAGGGCCATTTTCTGGGAATTTTTGGAATTTCAAGGCCATTTTCTGTGAATTTTAGGAAGTTCAGGGCCATTTTCTGGGAAATTTTGGAAGTTCAAGGCCATTTTCTGGTAAATTTTGGATGTTCAAGGCCATTTTCTGGGAATTTTTGGAAGTTTAAGGCCATTTTCTGGCAATTTTTGGAAATTATAGGCCATTTTCTGGGAAATTTTAGAAGTTCAGGGTTATTTTCTTGGAATTTTTGGAAGTTCAAGGCCATTTTCTGGTAATTTGTGTATGTTCAAGGCCATTTTCTGGGAATTTTTCGAAGTTCAAGGCCATTTTCTGGGAATTTTTGGAAATTCAAGGCCATTTTCTAGGAATTTTTAGAAGTTCAGGGCCATTTTCTGGGAATTTTTGGAATTTCAGGGCCATTTTCTGGGAATTTTTGGATGTTCAAGGCCATTTTCTGGGAATTTTTGGAAGTTCAAGGCCATTTTCTGGGAATTTTTTGAAATTAAAAGCCATTTTCTGAGAATTTTTGGAAGTTCAGGGCCATTTTCTGGGAATTTCTGGAAATTCGAGGTCATTTTCTGGAATTTTTGGAAGTTTAAGGCCATTTTCTGGGAATTTTTGGAAATTCAAGGACATTTTCTGGGAATTTTAAGAAGTTCAGGGCCATTTTCTAAGAAATTTTGGAAGTTCAAGGCCATTATCTGGGAAATTTAGTAAGTTCAAGGCCATTTTCTGGTAATTTTAGGAAGTTCAGGGCCATTTTCTGGGAAATTCAATGTTCAAGGCCATTTTCTGAGAATTTTTGAAAGTTCAAGGCCATTTTCTGGGGAATTTTAGGAAGTTCAAGGCGATTGTCTGGGAAATTGTGGAAGTTCAAGGCCATTTTCTGGGAATTTTTGGAAGTTCAGGGCCATTTTCTGGGAATTTTTGGAAGTTCAAAGCCATTTCCTGGGAGTTTTTGGATATTCAAGGGCATTTTCTGGGAATTTTGGAAGTTCTGGGCCATTTTCTGGGAATTTTTGAATTTCAAGGCCATTTTCTGGGAATTTTTGGAAGTTCAGGGCCATTTTCTGGGAATTTTTGGAAGTTCAAGGCCATTTTCTGGGAATTTTTGGATGTTCAAGGCCATTTTCTGGGAATTTTTGGAAGTTCAAGACCATTTTCTGAGAATTTTAGGAAGTTCAGGGCCATTTTCTGGGAATTTTTGGAAGTTCAAGGCCATTTTCTGGGAGTTCTTGGATATTCAAGGCCATTTTCTGGGAAATTTTCGAAGTTCAAGGCTATTTTCTGGTAAATTTTGTAAGTTCAAGGCGGGAATTTTAGTAAGTTCAAGGCCATTTTCTGGGAATTTTAGGAAGTTCAGGGCCATTTTCTGGGAATTTTTGGAATTTCAAGGCCATTTTCTGGGAATTTTTGGAAGTTCAAGGCCATTTTCTGGGAATTTTTGGAATTTCAAGGCCATTTTCTGGGAATTTTAGGAAGTTCAGGGCCATTTTCTGGGAAATTTTGGAAGTTCATGGCCATTTTCTGGTAAATTTTGGATGTTCAAGGCCATTTTCTGGGAATTTTTGGAAGTTTAAGGCCATTTTCTGGGAATTTTTGGAAATTCAATGCCATTTTCTGGGAAATTTTAGAGTTCAGGGTTATTTTCTGGGAATTTTTGGAAGTTCAAGGCCATTTTCTGGGAATTTGTGTATGTTCAAGGCCATTTTCTGGGAATTTTTCGAAGTTCAAGGCCATTTTCTGGGAATTTTTTGAAATTCAGGGTCATTTTCTAGGAATTTTTGGAAGTTCAGGGCCATTTTCTGGGAAATTTGGAAGTTTAAGGCCATTTTCTGGGAATTTTTTGAAATTCAAGGCCATTTTCTGGGAATTTTTGGAAGTTCAGGGCCATTTTCTGCGAATTTTTGGAATTTCAAGGCCATTTTCTGGGAATTTTAGGAAGTTCAGGGCCATTTCTGGGAAATTTTGGAAGTTCATGGCCATTTTCTGGTAAATTTTGGATGTTCAAGGCCATTTTCTGGAATTTTTGGAAGTTTAAGGCCATTTTCTGGGAATTTTTGGAAATTCAATGCCATTTTCTGGGAAATTTTAGAGTTCAGGGTTATTTTCTGGGAATTTTTGGAAGTTCAAGGCCATTTTCTGGGAATTTGTGTATGTTGAAGGCCATTTTCTGGGAATTTTTCGAAGTTCAAGGCCATTTTCTGGGAATTTTTTGAAATTCAAGGCCATTTTCTGGGAATTTTTGGAAGTTCAGTGCCATTTTCTGGGAATTTTTGGAATTTCAGGGCCATTTTCTGGGAATTTTTGGATGTTCAAGGCCATTTTCTGGGAATTTTAGGAAGTTCAGGGCCATTTTCTGGGAATTTTAGGAAATTCAGGGTCATTTTCTGGGAATTTTTGGAAGTTCAGGGCCATTTTCTGGGAAATTTTGGAAGTTCAAGGCCATTTTCTGGGAATTTTTGGAATTTCAGGGCCATTTTCTGGAAATTTTGGAAGTTCAGTGCCATTTTCTGGGAAATTTTGGAAGTTCAAGGCCATTTTCTGGGAATTTTTGGAATTTCAGGGCCATTTTCTGGGAATTTTTGGATGTTCAAGGCCATTTTCTGGGAATTTTTGGAAGTTCAGGGCCATTTTCTGTGAATTTTGGAAGTTCAAGGCCATTTTCTGTGAAATTTTGGAAGTTCAAGGCCATTTTCTGGGAATTTTTGGAATTTCAGGGCCATTTTCTGGAAATTTTGGAAGTTCAGTGCCATTTTCTGGGAAATTTTGGAAGTTCAAGGCCATTTTCTGGGAATTTTTGGAATTTCAGGGCCATTTTCTGGGAATTTTTGGATGTTCAAGGCCATTTTCTGGGAATTTTTGGAAGTTCAGGGCCATTTTCTGTGAATTTTGGAAGTTCAAGGCCATTTTCTGGGAATTTTTGGAAGTTCAGGGCCATTTTCTGGGAATTTTTGGAAGTTCAGGGCCATTTTCTGGGAAATTTTGGAAGTTCAAGGCCATTTTCTGGGAATTTTTGGAATTTCAGGGCCATTTTCTGGAATTTTGGAAGTTCAGTGCCATTTTTCTGGGAATTTTTTGAAATTCAAGGCCATTTTCTGGGAATTTTTGGAAGTTCAGTGCCATTTTCTGGGAATTTTTGGAATTTCAGGCCATTTTCTGGGAATTTTTGGATGTTCAAGGCCATTTTCTGGGAATTTTAGGAAGTTCAGGGCCATTTTCTGGGAATTTAAGGAAATTCAGGGTCATTTTCTGGGAATTTTTGGAAGTTCAGGGCCATTTTCTTGGAAATTTGGAAGTTTAAGGCCATTTTCTGGGAATTTTTCAAGGCCATTTTCTGGAATTTTTGGAAGTTCAGGGCCATTTTCTGGGAAATTTTGGAAGTTCAAGGCCATTTTCTGGAATTTTTGGAATTTCAGGGCCATTTTCTGGAAATTTTGGAAGTTCAGTGCCATTTTCTGGGAAATTTTGGAAGTTCAAGGCCATTTTCTGGGAATTTTTGGAATTTCAGGGCCATTTTCTGGGAATTTTTGGATGTTCAAGGCCATTTTCTGGGAATTTTTGGAAGTTCAGGGCCATTTTCTGTGAATTTTGGAAGTTCAAGGCCATTTTCTTGGAATTTTTGGATGTTCGGGGCCATTTTCTGGGAATTTTTCGAAGTTCAAGGCCATTTTCTGGGAATTTTAGGAAGTTCAGGGCCATTTTCTGGGAATTTTTGGAAGTTCAGGGCCATTTTCTGGGAAATTTGGAAGTTCCAGGCCATTTTCTGGCAATTTTTGGAAATTCAAGGCCATTTTCTGGGAACTTTTGGAAGTTCAAGGCCATTTTCTGGGAATTTTTGAAAATTCAGGGCTATTTTCTGGGAAATTTTGCAAGTTCAGGGTTATTTTCTGGGAATTTTTGGAAGTTCAAGGCCATTTTCTGGAATTTTTTGTAAGTTCAAGGCCATTTTCTGGGAATTTTGAAAATTCGGGAATTTTTGGAAGTTCAAGGCCATTTTCTGGGAATCTTTGGAAGTTCAGGGCCATTTTCTGGGAGTTTTTGAAAGTTCAAGGCCGTTTTCTGGGAATTTTTGTATGTTCAAGGCCATTTTCTGGGAATTTTAGGAAGTTCAGGACCATTTTCTGGGAAATTTTGGAAGTTCAAGGCCATTTTCTTGGAATGTTTGGAAGTTTAGGGTTATTTTCTGGGAATTTTTGGAAGTTCAAGGCCATTTTCTGGAAATTTTACGAAGTTCAGTGCCATTTTCTGGGAATTTTTGGAATTTCAGGGCCATTTTCTGGGAATTTTTGGATGTTCTAGGCCATTTTCTGGGAATTTTTGGAAGTTCAAGGCCATTTTCTGTGAATTTTTGGAAGTTCAAGGCCATTTTCTTGGAATTTTTGGATGTTCAGGGCCATTTTCTGGAATTTTTCGAAGTTCAAGGCCATTTTCTGGGAATTTTAGGAAGTTCAGTGCCATTTTCTGGGATTTTTTGGAAGTTCAGGGCCATTTTCTGGAAATTTTAGGAAGTTCAGGGCCATGTTCTGGGAAATTTTGGAAGTTCAAGGCCATTTTTCTGGGAAATTTTGGATGTTCAAGGCGATTTTCTGGAATTTTTGGAAGTTCAGGGCCATTTTCTGGGAATTTTTGGAAGTTCGAGGCCATTTTCTGGTAATTTTAGGAAGTTCAGGGCCATTTTCTGGGAAATTCAATGTTCAAGGCCATTTTCTGAGAATTTTTGAAAGTTCAAGGCCATTTTCTGGGAATTTTAGGAAGTTCAGGGCCATTTTCTGGGAAATTGTGGAAGTTCAAGGCCATTTTCTGAGAATTTTTGGAAGATCAGGGTTATTTTCTCGGAATTTTTGGAAGTTCAAGGCCATTTTCTTGGAAATTTTGGATGTTCAAGGCCATTTTCTGTGAATTTTTGGAAGTTCAAGGCCATTTTCTGGGAATTTTTGGAAGTTCAGGGCCAATTTCTGGGAATTTTTGGAAGTTCAAGGCCATTTCCTGGGAGTTTTTGGATATTCAAGGCCATTTTCTGGGAATTTTAGAAGTTCAGGGCCATTTTCTGGGAATTTTTGGAATTTCAAGACCATTTTCTGGGAATTTTAGGAAGTTCAGGGCCATATTCTGGGAATTTTTGGAAGTTCAAGGCCATTTTCTGTGAGTTCTTGGATATTCAAGGCCATTTTCTGGGAAATTTTCGAAGTTCAAGACTGTTTTCTGGGAAATTTTGTAAGTTCAAGGACATTTTCTGGGAATTTTAGTAAGTTCAAGGCCATTTTCTGGGAATTTTAGGAAGTTCAGGGCCATTTTCTGGGAAATTTTGGAAGTTTAAGGCCATTTTCTGGGAATTTTTGGAATTTCAAGGCCATTTTCTGGGAATTTTTGGAAGTTCAGGGCCATTTTCTGGGAATTTTTGGAATTTCAAGGCCATTTTCTGTGAATTTTAGGAAGTTCAGGGCCATTTTCTGGGAAATTTTGGAAGTTCAAGACCATTTTCTGGTAAATTTTGGATGTTCAAGGCCATTTTCTGGGAATTTTTGGAAGTTTAAGGCCATTTTCTGGCAATTTTTGGAAATTATAGGCCATTTTCTGGGAAATTTTAGAAGTTCAGGGTTATTTTCTTGGAATTTTTGGAAGTTCAAGGCCATTTTCTGGTAATTTGTGTATGTTCAAGGCCATTTTCTGGGAATTTTTCGAAGTTCAAGGCCATTTTCTGGGAATTTTAGGAAATTCAAGGCCATTTTCTGGGATTTTTAGAAGTTCAGGGCCATTTTCTGGGAATTTTTGGAATTTCAGGGCCATTTTCTGGGAATTTTTGGATGTTCAAGGCCATTTTCTGGGAATTATTGGAAGTTCAGGGCCATTTTCTGGGAATTTTTGGAAGGGCAGGGCCATTTTCTGGGAATTTTTGGAAGTTTAAGGCCATTTTCTGGAAATTTTTGGAAATTCAAGGCCATTTTCTGGGAATTTTTGTAAATTCGAGGCCATTTTCTGGGAATTTTAGGAAGTTCAGGGCCATTTTCTTGGAAATTTTTCAAGTTCAAGGCCATTTTCTGGGAAATTTTGTAAGTTCAAGGCCATTTTCTGGGAATTTTTGGAAGTTCAGGGCCATTTTCTGGTCGAGGCCATTTTCTGGGAATTTTAGGAAGTTCAGGGCCATTTTCTGGGAAATTTTGGAAGTTCAATGCCATTTTCTGGGAATTTTTGGCAGTTCAGGGCCATTTTCTGGGAACTTTTGTAAGTTTAGGGCCATTTTCTGGGAATTTTTGGAAGTTCAGGGCCATTTTCTGGGAAATTTTGGAAATTCAAAGCCATTTTCTGGGAGTTTTTGGAAGTTCAGGGCCATTTTCTGGGAAATTTTGTAAGTTCAAGGTAATTTTCTGGGAATTTTTGGAAGTTCAAGGCCATTTTCAGGAAATTTTTGGAAATTCGAGGCCATTTTTCTTGGAATTTTAGGAAGTTCGTGGCCATTTTCAGTGAAATTTAGGAAGTTCATGGCCATTTTCAGGGAATTTTTATAAATTCGAGGCCATTTTCTGGGAATTTTGGAAGTTCAGGGCCATTTTCTGGGAAATTTTGGAAGTTCAAGGCCATTTTCTGGGAATTTTTTGAAATTAAAAGCCATTTTCTGGGAATTTTTGGAAGTTCAGGGCCATTTTCTGGGAATTTTTGGAAATTCGAGGTCATTTTCTGGAATTTTTGGAAGTTTAAGGCCATTTTCTGGGAATTTTTGGAAATTCAAGGACATTTTCTGGGAATTTTAAGAAGTTCAGGGCCATTTTCTAAGAAATTTTGGTAGTTCAAGGCCATTATCTGGGAAATTTTGTAAGTTCAAGGCCATTTTCTGGTAATTTTAGGAAGTTCAGGGCCATTTTCTGAGAAATTCAATGTTCAAGGCCATTTTCTGAGAATTTTTGAAAGTTCAAGGCCATTTTCTGGGAATTTTAGGAAGTTCAAGGCCATTTTCTGGGAAATTGTGGAAGTTCAAGGCCATTTTCTGGGAATTTTTGGAAGTTCAGGGCCATTTTCTGGGAATTTTTGGAAGTTCAAGGCCATTTCCTGGGAGTTTTTGGATATTCAAGGGCATTTTCTGGGAATTTTGGAAGTTCTGGGCCATTTTCTGGGAATTTTTGAATTTCAAGGCCATTTTCTGGGAATTTTTGGAAGTTCAGGGCCATTTTCTGGGAATTTTTGGAAGTTCAAGGCCATTTTCTGGGAATTTTTGGATGTTCAAGGCCATTTTCTGGGAATTTTTGGAAGTTCAAGACCATTTTCTGGGAATTTTAGGAAGTTCAGGGCCATTTTCTGGGAATTTTTGGAAGTTCAAGGCCATTTTCTGGGAGTTCTTGGATATTCAAGGCCATTTTCTGGGAAATTTTCGAAGTTCAAGGCTATTTTCTGGTAAATTTTGTAAGTTCAAGGCCATTTTCTGGGAATTTTAGTAAGTTCAAGGCCATTTTCTGGGAATTTTAGGAAGTTCAGGGCCATTTTCTGGGAAATTTTGGAAGTTCAAGGCCATTTTCTGGGAATTTTTGGAATTTCAAGGCCATTATCTGGGAATTTTTGGAATTTCAAGGCCATTTTCTGGGAACTTTTGTAAGTTCAGGGCCATTTTCTGGGAATTTTTGGAAGTTCAGGGCCATTTTCTGAGAATTTTTGGAAATTCAAGGCCATTTTCTGGGAGTTTTTGGAAGTTCAGGGCCATTTTCTGGTTATTTTTGGAAGTTCAAGGCCATTTTCTGGAAATTTTTGGAAATTCAAGGGCATTTTCTGGGAATTTTTGGAAATTCGAGGCCATTTTCTGGGAATTTTAGGAAGTTCATGGCCATTTTCTGGGAAATTTTGGAAGTTCAAGGCCATTTTCTGAGAAATTTTGGAAGTTCAGGGCCATTTTCTGGGAATTTTTGGAAGTTCAGGGCTATTTCTGGGAAATTTTGGAAGTTCAAGGCCATTTTCTGGGAATTTTTGGAATTTCAAGGCCATTTTCTGGGAATTTTAGGAAGTTCAGGGCCATTTTCTGGGAAATTTTGGAAGTTCATGGCCATTTTCTGGTAAATTTTGGATGTTCAAGGCCATTTTCTGGGAATTTTTGGAAGTTTAAGGCCATTTTCTGGGAATTTTTGGAAATTCAATGCCATTTTCTGGGAAATTTTAGAGTTCAGGGTTATTTTCTGGGAATTTTTGGAAGTTCAAGGCCATTTTCTGGGAATTTGTGTATGTTCAAGGCCATTTTCTGGGAATTTTTCGAAGTTCAAGGCCATTTTCTGGGAATTTTTTGAAATTCAGGGTCATTTTCTAGGAATTTTTGGAAGTTCAGGGCCATTTTCTGGGAAATTTGGAAGTTTAAGGCCATTTTCTGGGAATTTTTTGAAATTCAAGGCCATTTTCTGGGAATTTTTGGAAGTTCAGGGCAATTTTCTGGGAAATTTTGGAAGTTCAAGGCCATTTTCTGGGAATTTTTGGAATTTCAGGGCCATTTTCTGGAAATTTTGGAAGTTCAGTGCCATTTTCTGGGAAATTTTGGAAGTTCAAGGCCATTTTCTGGGAATTTTTGGAATTTCAGGGCCATTTTCTGGGAATTTTTGGATGTTCAAGGCCATTTTCTGGGAATTTTTGGAAGTTCAGGGCCATTTTCTGTGAATTTTGGAAGTTCAAGGCCATTTTCTTGGAATTTTTGGATGTTCAGGGCCATTTTCTGGGAATTTTTCGAAGTTCAAGGCCATTTTCTGGGAATTTTAGGAAGTTCAGGGCCATTTTCTGGGAATTTTTGGAAGTTCAGGGCCATTTTCTGGGAAATTTTGGAAGTTCCAGGCCATTTTCTGGCAATTTTTGGAAATTCAAGGCCATTTTCTGGGAACTTTTGGAAGTTCAAGGCCATTTTCTGGGAATTTTTGAAAATTCAGGGCTATTTTCTGGGAAATTTTGGAAGTTCAGGGTTATTTTCTGGGAATTTTTGGAAGTTCAAGGCCATTTTCTGGGAATTTTTGTAAGTTCAAGGCCATTTTCTGGGAATTTTTGAAAATTCGGGAATTTTTGGAAGTTCAAGGCCATTTTCTGGGAATTTTTGGAAGTTCAGGGCCATTTTCTGGGAGTTTTTGAAAGTTCAAGGCCGTTTTCTGGGAATTTTTGTAAGTTCAAGGCCATTTTCTGGGAATTTTTGGAAGTTCAAGGCCATTTTCTGAGAATTTTTGGATGTTCAAGGCCATTTTATGGGATATTTTGGAAGTTCAAGGTCATTTTCTGGGAATTTTTGAAAGTTCAAGGCCCTTTTCTGGGAATTTCTGGAAGTTCAGGGCCTTTTTCTGGGAATTTTTGGAAGTTCAAGGCCATTTTCTGGGAACTTTTGGAAGTTCAGGGCCATTTTGTGGGAATTTTTGGAAGTTCAGGGCCATTTTATCGGAATTTTTGGAAGTTCAGGGCCATTTTCTGGGAATTTTTGGAAGGGCAGGGCCATTTTCTGGGAATTTTTGGAAGTTCAAGTCCATTTTCTGGAAATTTTTGGAAATTCAAGGCCATTTTCTGGGAATTTTTGGAAATTCGAGGCCATTTTCTGGGAATTTTAGGAAGTTCAGGGCCATTTTCTGGGAAATTTTGGAAGTTCAAGGCCATTTTCTGGGAAATTTTGTAAGTTCAAGGCCATTTTCTGGAAATTTTTGGAAGTTCAGGGCCATTTTCTGGGAATTTTTGGAAGTTTAGGGCCATTTTCTGGGAATTTTTGGAAGTTCAGGGCCATTTTCTGGGAATTTTTGGAAATTCGAGGCCATTTTATGGGAATTTTAGGAAGTTCAGGGCCATTTTCTGGGAAATTTTGGAAGTTCAAGGCCATTTTCTGGGAATTTTTGGAAGTTCAGGGCCATTTTCTGGGAACTTTTGTAAGTTCAGGGCCATTTTCTGGGAATTTTTGGAAGTTCAGGGCCATTTTCTGAGAATTTTTGGAAATTCAAGGCCATTTTCTGGGAGTTTTTGGAAGTTCAGGGCCATTTTCTGGTTATTTTTGGAAGTTCAAGGCCATTTTCTGGAAATTTTTGGAAATTCAAGGGCATTTTCTGGGAATTTTTGGAAATTCGAGGCCATTTTCTGGGAATTTTAGGAAGTTCATGGCCATTTTCTGGGAAATTTTGGAAGTTCAAGGCCATTTTCTGAGAAATTTTGGAAGTTCAGGACCATTTTCTGGGAATTTTTGGAAGTTCAGGGCTATTTCTGGGAAATTTTGGAAGTTCAAGGCCATTTTCTGGGAATTTTTGGAATTTTAAGGCCATTTTATGGGAATTTTTGGAAGTTCAGGGCCATTTTCTGGGAATTTTTGGATGTTCAAAGGCATTTTCTAGGAATTTTTGGTATTTCAGGGCCATTTTTTGGAAATTTTTGGAAGTTCAGGGTCATTTTCTTGGAATTTTAGGAAGTTCAGGGCCCTTTTCTGGGAAATTTTGGAAGTTCAAGGCCATTTTCTGGGAATTTTTGGAAGTTCAAGGCCATTTTCTGGGAATTTTTGGAAATTCAAGGCCATGTTCTGGGAATTTTTGGAAGTTCAGGGCCATTTTCTGGGAATTTTTGGAATTTCAAGGCCATTTTCTGGGAATTTTTGGAAATTCAGGACCATTTTCTGGGAATTTTTGGAAGTTCATTTCATAGAAAATTGAATATCTTGGAAATCACCTTACTATAGATCAGCCGATTTGGGGTCAGGAAAATCTAAATCTGCAATTGTGCTCCGATTGCGGTTCTTGATGCCTCTAATGAAAGGTCTCGGAACCTTTAATTTTCGTGGTAACGCGCATTTAGATTGCTTGATTATTTCCAGAGATTTAAAAGACAATTCGGTTTTTTGGAAATCACCTTACTATAGATCAGGGGATTCAGGGCCATAAAAAACCAAAATCTGCAATTGTGCTCCGATTGCGGTTCTTGATGCTTCTAATGACTGATATCATACATTTCATAGAAAATTGAATATTTTGGAAATCACCTATCTAGAATGGTTTATGGACGAAGTTCTAGAATATGGCCAAGTATGATTGAACTTGCTAGAATATGGCCAAGTATGATGAAATTCGACATGTGTGTTGGGAATAGGATTCTAAAATGATTTTTGGGTGAAATTCTGAAATATAGCCAATTATAGGATAGAACTTGGCTATTCCTTAATCGATTATGATGAAATTCCAGATTTGCGATGGAAAGATGATTCTAAAATGATACTGCTAATCCGAGACTATACCACTGTCCGCCACACACTTCATTGTTTTAATTTTAAGCATGCCGAAACTTACAGCTCTGACAGTAAATACTCAGGAAACATATACTCCAAGATAATCTCGATGGTTAAGCAATTGAAATAGACGTTTACGCTTCCACAAAATAACTTCAATAGCTGCATGATTTGCAGCATCTACATCAGACAACAATTTAAAAACAATATTGACATATTCCTCACAACCTCATCCAAAAATAATTTTTGTGTCACATTTTCTTTTATTAGTGGTAACGTCAAAATTCATCATAATCGGTTAAAAATAGTTGAGGTATATCCTAATTGCCCATACCCAGAATTTAATGTTAAAATCATTTAAGAATGCAGTTTCCAACCCATTTGTCGAATTTCCTCCAAATTGGTTAAGAAATAAGGAAGTTTCATCATACTTAGCCATATTCCAGCATTGTATCTATAAAAACCATTTTAAAATCCCATTTCCAAGACATATATCAAATTTCATAATAATCGATTAAGGAATAGCCAAGTTCCATCACACTTGGCCATATTCCAAAACTTTATCCGAAAATCATTTTAGAATCCCATTTTCATCGCGATTGTCATTTTTCACTTAAATTGGTTAAGAAGTAGCCAAATTCTACTTCTACTAACTATTTTCCAGAACTTCATCAAAAAACCATTTTAGAATCCCATTTCCATTACATATGTTGAATTTCATCACAATCGGTTCAGAAATAGGTAAGCTCCATCATCCTGTGAATTTGCGGGTTGAGTTAGGGTTGGATTAGAGTTTAGTGAACAGTTGAGCAATCGATATAAAAGTGAGTGTTTGTACACTGTACATTACAGTACGATAGGTTTTACACTTCAAATTGAAATTTTTACATTTCAAGTTGAACCTGTAGCAAATTATATGAATGGCCATTATCATCCATTTATTGACGGATTTTATTGAAATTTGACATCCACGATAGAAATGGGACTATAAAATGATTATTGGATATACGCTTCTGGAATATGACTAAGCGGGACTTGGCTATTTTTATTTAAATTCGATTCTTACCAGCAATAATTATTGTTCCTCATGTCACTCATTTACCATGATGAATTCATAATTTAGAAAATCTCATTTATATGTATAAAATAGACGCTTGACCAGTTTTATCTGCTCTAATTGATTAAAAATTAAGTATGTTTATATTATACGGTGTGTTATCCAATTTGCTTCATTTTATTACATAACATATTTTTTGTTATAATGACAAAGCAATAAACCGTGCGCAGATAATCTGTGAACGTGCTTTGTATGCGCCAAACTAAATAACACCAGTTTTCAGTCCTTTGAAAACAATATATTTGTGCGATGAGTAACACATTTACGACATACATATGTAGCTATCTACAATACATAGATTAGTACAATGGATTAGGAAGGTAAAATCGTAAAATAATTTCCATGGCGCAAAAAACATGATGATTAATTTTATTTATTACAAATCCTTCGTAACCATCAGAATATTAAATTATAATATATGAACGCGTCAAAATAATCAAGTTTGTTTGTTTGCATAATGTACCTCAAGGATTTTAAATGATACACAATATTACGTTTTGAGGATGTGATTGAATTAACCAGAAGCCCTTGCTATTTCTCAAATAAGGGCAACATTTTAAATATTAATTGTACACATTCGTAACGTCAATGACATATTTGCTTTGAAAATTCCGCGCTTGAACTTTTCTGCACAAGAACTTTTTTTGTATGATAACAGCAACAAACCATTAATGAAGTACATATAAAAACGAAATCAAATCAAACATAAAGTTCATTATACCCCTTTCACCAAACTTCGTCTTGTAAGTTTTCAAAAACTTGAATTTACTATATTTTATGCTTATTGTATGTACATACATAATATGTATGTAATACGTATTCGTCATCACACTTAACAAACCGGAAATTATTTTTTTTTGTACACACATATGCGAAAGTGTGTATTTGTTTTGTTTGCTTTGTTGCAAATTGTAATTCTGAACGAAAAATGATTCTATGAAATTCATTAATTATTATTAGTAAATTATACACTTTCATTAAAAATTATTTTTTTATTATCTTTCTCTACAGATCTAGAGCTAGTTGGCAGCGGTAGGTTGTTGTGTAAAGCTCACAAATATTTTAACAAAAATTTCAAGGCTGATTTACGATTTATGACATTTGAAAAACTGTTAGTAAATTCTTCATAGATAAATAACAGAGAAGGCATTTTTTTTTTTTAAGAATGAGGAAGACAGAACTTTACTATCTGTATAAAAAGAATCAGAAAAGTAAGCTTCTATTTCCTTATTAAGATAAAAGAAGTGACCTTTTTAGCCCCTTATTGATCCAATGTACAGTACGCAACAAAATAAACCGAACGACTCTCATCAATAAATCATTTTTAGCATAACTTTCAGCAGAATTTTATTTCAGTCTTATTCATTTATGAAGTTAAAGGTATGTACAGTACGTACATAACATTCAAGATTTTTAAATTAAATAAAACAAAAAATAAAATAACTGAAATTTTAATTGAACAATTAATAAATTATTTGAATTGGACTATTTTGCCGCGGCAAAATACAGGGTGAGGAAAAAGTATAGAAACCACTAAAATTCTCGCGGAGTATGTCAAAAAAAAATATAAGCAAGGTTTAGTCTTAGGTAATTTTCAACAAGGAATTTAATGGTGAGCTTGGTTGTAACCTCGACATCCATCTTCAAGGTCATATTGAGGTCATGGTCATTATTTTATAAGGAAACTCCCATTTTTGACAGCGGATTCGAAAAGAGCGATCAATTGTACTTCTGAATATATATTTTCCATGACCTCCCTGTTGAAATGCTCATTGGGAAATGATCAGACCAATTTAATATTGAATCAACTCATGCTAATATCTAAACGTCAAACTCATATTGTTTTTTCACTTCTTTGTAATACAGCTAATAAAGCAGTTATACTTTTATATTATTAAAGCATTTCGGTTTCTTTTTATTTTACTTAAACTAATTACAGCTGGCAAATAGATTACGAAGTTAAAGCAAATCTATAGTTTCTACAGGTTATTGCCCCAGTAAATATCGTTTGCCGAAAGGTGAAAATAAAGAAACCAAATAAAGTTAAAGTTTAAAAAAAAAAAATGGCAAATCCAGAAATAAAAAGAAGCTACGATGTGCATCCATTGAACGGTGAAAATTACTTCGACTGGAAGTATGAAATGGAGCATTTCTTGAAAGGAATCAAATGTTGGTCGATTTTGACGGAAGCAAAACCGGTCGCTACTGACCAGTGCAAAAGAGGCTGAAATCAAGGAATGGGAAGAAAGCGATCAAAAGGCTCATACAAAAATCGTTTTGAACACCTCGCGGCCACTTCACAGTATCACTCGATCGGCGAAAACGGCAGCTGAAGCTTGGAAAGCATTGGGAGACTATTATTCCAAGGTAGGACACTCGAAAATCGAATTATAATTATACGGCGCATTTGCAAGAAAGGGATGGTTGACGGCCATTTGTTTCAACAATTGGTCGAGCATGGTGAGACGGTGATGGAAGCATGGCGAGTGGCGATGCTTTTGAGCCGTTTGCCAACCAGCTATGATGCATTGATTACAGCGCTTGAATCAAGGGACAAAGCTGATTTGACAATGATATTTGTCAAAGCCAAGTTGATTGCCGAATATCATCGATGCATCGAAAATTCAGGCGAAACTAAGGAATCGATTTTAAAGACGACTACCAGCCATTTGGAGTGCTATTTTTGTAAATCTAAAGGCCATCTAAAGCGAGGCTGCAGAAAATACGCACAGTGGAAAAAGAACAATCCAGAAAAGCGTTCAAAACATAAAGCGAATACAGTAAAGCAAAATGGCGACGAATTCTTGTTCACTACATCGACCAGTGACATCAACACTTGGGTGGTCGACAGCGCTGCAACAAGTCACGTGAGTGGCAATAAAGGTTTCTTTGTTGAGTTGGGCGCGGCCGGCAGCAGCTTGACTGTTGCAAACGGTGAAAGGGTTCACATCGAAGGAAAAGGTGCATGCAAAATCGAATTTGTCAACAGCGATGGGCAAATCAATGCAGCTACACTTACGGACGTTTTGTATGTGTCAGGAATTAAGGGAAATATAATTTCGGTCAAGAAATTAGCATCAAAAGGTTCTAAGGTAATCTTCTACGACAAAATATGCGAAATCATCAAGGAAAACGTGCAAATCGCAATCGCAGACGAAATCAACGATTTGTATGTGTTATGTCAACCGAATAAAGTCAACGCAGTTGTTCAAAGGCTTGAGCACAAAACGAATTGTATTCACAATTTGCATCGAATTTTTGGTCATCGTGATCCAGAAGCAATCAGGGAAATATGTTCGAAGCAACTTATGTTTTAAATTGCTCCACTACAGACATAATGTCTATAGGAGCTGTACTTTATTTCATATTTTATAATGTTGTTTCAACTAGATTTTAATTTTGTATTTATTTTATTGAAATAAAGATAGTAATAATAAAAATAATAATAAAAAAATGGTTGATGGTATCGAAATCGTTGATCAAGGAAAAATGCGATGTTTGTTTAAAGGCAAAACAGACTTGTTTGTTTAAAGCAAATCAAAGAATGTTTTGAATTTGGTTCATACGGACGTGTGTGGGCCAATGCAAACGGAATCGCCGAGTGGACGACGCTACTTGTTGACGATGATCGATGATTTTTCGAAATATACAGTCGTATATCTGTTAAAGGAAAAGTCGGAAGTCTTCGAAAAGCTGCAACAGTAGGTGGCAATGGTTCACAACAAGTTTGGTCGAAAGCCAGTTATTCTCCGATCGGATCGAGGAGGAGAATACACTGGCGCTGCGGTAAAGAAATTTTTACAGGACAACGGTATTCAGATGCAATACACAGCACCGTATTCAAGTTTGAAATGGCGTTGCTGAACGTAAGAATCGCACGTTGATTGAAATCGCTCGATGCATGTTGGTGGATGCTAATTTGCCAAACATGTTTTGGGCTGAGGCGGTGAATTCGTCTAACTATTTGCAAAATCGTTTACCATCAAGAACCATCGAAACTACACCATTCAAGCTATGGAACAACAAAAAACCAGGTATGAAGCATTGCGTTACGTTTGGTTCTAAATGTTTCGTTCATATTCCATCAGAAAAGCGACGAAAATTGGACAATACAGCAGCGCAAATGGTTTTTGTTGGTTGTGATGAAAACTCGAAAGCATACAGATGTTTTGATCCAGTAAAGCAAAGCAGTAAGTCATAAGCCGTGGCGTTCGATTCGTCGATGGCAAAGGGGAAATCGAATGGGGGACAACAACAGCAACGGCGCGTTTCACAGCGATCAAATAAAGGTGTTCCACCAAAGCAATTAATTCAAGAGATTCACATGGTAGAACAAGACATCATCGAACCGAAGATGTTATCACAGGCGCTAAAAAGTAAAGAATGCGAACAATGGAAGCTCGCAATGGAAGAAGAAATGAAGTCATTGCATAAAAATGGCACGTGGCAATTGTGCGAATTGCCAGATGGTCGTGAAGCAGTCGGATGCAAATGGGTTTTCAAATTGAAAACAGATGCTGATGGTCGTGTTACTCGTTTCAAAGCACGACTGGTGGCTCAAGGTTTTTCGCAGAAGTTCGGCACCGACTACGATCAAGTGTTCGCTCCAGTGGGAAAGCAGACGACATTTAGAGGGCATTGGCATCCAGAAACAATTACATCGTTCGTCACATCGATGCCAAAACAGCATTTCTAAATGGAAATTTAAAGGAAACAATCTACATGAAGCAACCTCCAGGCTTTGAAAGGGGCGAAAATAAGGTTTGTTGGTTGAAGAAAAGTCTCTACGAGCTGAAGCAAGCAACTAGGGCATGGAATGAGGCAATCCATACGGTCTTGGTTGATGCAAGTTTTGAATGTAACACAACAGATCGATGTTTGTACCGAAGAAACATCAACGGTGAATGGTGCTTTTTGTTGCTTTACGTCGATGACGGTATTGTTCTCGGAAAAACAATCGAAGCAATCAATGAGGTAATACAAATTTTATCATTGAAATTTGACATTGAAGACCTGGGAGATATAACGAAATGCTTGGGCATAGAAGTCGGAAGAACAGCAGACGGCTTCTATTGTTTAACTCAATCAAGGTACATTCTAAAGATCACACCGGATTTCGGTTTGAAGGACGCTAAAGGTTCAAAAGTACCAATATGGTTGGTTACGGAAAAGCAGTGAGCAAAGATAATTTGCTGATCGACAACAAAAATTATCAAAGCTTAATTGGGTGTTTGCTATTCGTTTCGGTAAACACTCGTCCAGACATTTCAGCAAGTGTTTCAATACTGGCGCAAAAGATGAGCGCACCAACACAAGACGATTGGAACGAATTGAAACGCGTTGTCAAGTACTTGAAATCTACAGCAAGTTTGAAATTAGTACTTGGTAACAGCAAACATGACGGTGAACTGTTGTATGGCTATGCGGATGCAAGTTGGGCCGAAGACAAGAGCGACAGAAAATCGAACAGCGGTTATGTGTTCATCGTCAATGGCGCAACAGTCAGTTGGGCGTGCCGAAAGCAAAAATGTGTGGCATTCTCATCGACAGAATCTGAGTTCGTAGCATTATCGGAAGCGTGTCAGGAGGCTTTTTGGCTCAGGCATTTGCTAGAGGATATGTAGCAACCGATAGCGTCAGCGGTAGTGATACACGAAGACAATCAAAGTTGCCTAAGTTTGATTGAAGAGGAAAAGTTTTCAAAAGAACAAAGCACATCGATACGCGACGAAACTTTGTTAAAGACTACATCGAAAAGGGAATCATAAGGTGTACGTACTGTCCAACAGACGAAATGCTGGCGGATATCATGACAAAGCCGTTGCCAACATCAAAACACGTGAAGTTCGTCGAGCAATTACAACTATTAAATTGAGGAGGAGTGTTGAAATGCTCATTGGGAAATGATCAGACCAATTTAATATTGAATCAACTCATGCTAATATCTAAACGTCTAAACTCATATTGTTTTTTCACTTCTTTGTAATACAGCTAATAAAACAGTTATACTTTTATATTATTAAAGCATTTCGGTTTCTTTTTATTTTACTTAAACTAATTACAGCTGGCAAATAGATTACGAAGTTAAAGCAAATCTATAGTTTCTACACTCCCAAGGTCACCTGCAGGAATAATTTTAGTTATAAAGCTTATGATTTGCTACGAAAACTAAAAAAAATAAAAATTAAAAAAATTAATTCTTTATTTTTAAAATTTATATTTTTTTATTTTTTTTATAATTTAAGGGAACACACCTTAAACTGTGACATACGCCAACTTTCAACGGCCGGCCTCCGTAATTTTTTTTTTTGGTTTAATTTACTTTCGCATCCTCCGAAATTAATTATTAAACCAAAAAAAAGGTACGTGGGTGGGAAAATTTGGCGTGTGTCTCAGTCTATGATGTGTCACTGTTGAACATGTTCCCCTACATAGCAACACAAGCATTATTACAATGTTCTGTTATTTATGATTTTTTTTTAAATTTTCGTAGGAAATCATAAGCTTTACAATTAAAATATATTTCTTCAGGTGACCTTGGAAGGTCATAGAAAATACATATTCGGACGTACAATTGATCGCTATTTTCGAATCTGATGTAAAAAAACATGAGTTTCCTTATAAAATAATGTCCTTGACCTCAATATGACCTTAAAGATGAATGTCAAGGTCACAACCAAGCTCACAATTAAATTTCTTGTTGAAGATTACCTAAGACTAAATCTTGCTTATTTTTTTTTTGACGTACTCCGCCAGATTTTTAGGGGTTTCCATACTTTTTTCTCACCCTATATTTTTTCGGTCCTCCTTCAATGTTTTCCCATTTCTCTTTAATCAAGTTAAAAATTCCCTTTTGTTTATCCTTTTCGTGGTGGGAATATTATTATCGGTGATCGAACACAAATTCTCAATAAGGTTGAGATCTGGGCGTTGTGACTCAAGCAGTTTAATTTTAGTTTTTTTTTTTTAAAATATCGATGCAACTTTCGAAGTGTGTTGGGGTTGTTAATTGTTATCCTGTTGAAAGGTGTAACGTCGCCCATGATGTAATTTCTGAACAGATTTTTTAAAATTGTTTTTTAATATTTGCATCTGATCGTCCCCTTCTTTGTCTCGTCAATCAATAAGAGCTCGCACCGACTCCGTCGGTAGTATGCTACTACTAGCGGGTTCCACAGTCTCCTTTAAAATTATATCTTTAAGCGCCTCACCCCGACGACGCTAAACTCTTTCGCGCGTTTATGATCCAAAAAGTTCAAATTTCGACTCGTCGCACCATAAATTTGAATGCCATAACTCCTTAGCATTCCCCAGATGCTTAGCTACAAATTTCAGCCGTTTGTTTTTGTTAATTTTGCTAATTAAAGGATTGCATCGTTTGTAGCAGTTAATTACACTTTCTTTTAGCTGCCTTTTCATAGTTCGAGTTGAATGATTCAAGTAGTATAGCACCTTTAGTTCTCTAGCAGATTTTGTTGCAGTTTTTTAACCTTTCTTACGAGCATCACATCCCTCTTAGTGGTTTTACGTTTTCGGCCACTACCCGAATAATTTAACATCGAATCGGTTTGCTCAAATTTCAAGCATAAGTCTTTTACAGTAGATTTTTCTACTGCGTATTTGTTAGCGAGTTGTTGGTACGATACTCCGGTATTTCTATCAGTAACGATTTTCGCTCTCGTAGGTCCATAGATAATTGGGGCATTGTCGTATCTAAAAAAACCGAAGTAAATCTAAACATACCAATTGATCAAGTTTATCAAAAAAACATAAAGATTTATGCCAAAAAAATATAACAACCAAAGCGTTCGGTTTATTTTGCCGCAATAAAATATGGGGCGGTTTATTAAACAAATTATTTTTCAAAAACAGTGATTTAGACTTTTGATTGATTGATTGATTCGGATGTACGATCAAGCCTTAGCAAGATTCCTGGATACACCCTTTACATATAACAAGACAAAGGATATAGGAAAGGAATGTTAGCATTATAGACTTGACCCGGTTTCAGCCACCTAGTCGATAGTTAGTAAATTATGTTAGTAAATTTTTTTTATTGACAAGTTGTTAGTCACAAGACAACACAATCTCCTTAATCAGCGTTCCCCATTTAGTGCCGCATGTTTTTACTGAAAAGCTGTAAGGAATTACTATTACCACTAATTTTTCCATCGGCGGTTGTGAGGGGGGGGGGAGATTTCATTTCATCATCATGTTCCCATGCGGTTATCCAAATTTGTACTAACTGTAGTACGTGTTGCTTGACGTTGCTGTTGAAGTTGTTGCGTCTCTGCTGACTCTCCTGTTGTGGCAGCCTCCCAATCAATCAAAATGAGGTATATGCTGAGAAATAATGTGAAAGTATTGACAAAACTAAAGCTTTTAATACATATATCAATACAGTTGGGCGGTTTATTTGTCGCATACTGTACATATAATACAAAAAATAAATTTCCAATTTTAAAAATTGACTAAAGCTGTGGGCAAAATCTGTAAATAATTTAAAACTGTAAAATTTCCATTTAGTACATATTTACCTATGAGGTAGTGCGAATTCTACAGTACATTAATCCCAAAAATAAAAAGGGCTGAAACCTCATGAGGTGCAGAACTTCGACCTTCAAAATTAATTCAACTCCCAAATTAATCCGTAATTGAACCTCTCAACCTCCAAAACAATATTTATGCAAAATTTGGTTCAAATCAGTTAAGGCGTGTGGATTTGTTGAAATATCTTACCATTCTTATTCTTTTTAGCGAAAGATTGGTGAGAAAAGTTTCTAGGCGAACTTGAAAATTATTACGGAGATAGTCTCGATCGTTTAGCAATTGAAATAGACCTTAAAGCTGACTCAAAGAAACCTCAACAGCTGCATGATTTACAGAAACCTCATCAGACAACAATATAAAAACCACATTGACATATTCTTCACAATTTCATCCAAAAATAATTTTTATGTCACATGTCCTTGTGTTCGTTGGAAACGTCAAAATTCATCATAATCGGTTAACACTAGCTAAGGTATATCCTAATTGTTCATATTCCAGAATTTAATCTTAAAATCATTTAAGGGGGTATTCTGGTCTAAAGACATAAATATTGGGTGCTTATATCGAGCTCGATAAAAAAAAAAAAATAATTTAAGTAATTAAATAAGTTGTAAGCTGGTAAAATATGGGGTAAAAAATTGGTTTTATGCTGGTTGACACGATTGCAACCTTTCTGGTCATCTGAAACAAAATTAAGAAAACAATTTTTAATGTAGTTGAAGTTTTTTCAAAAATTAATTGAAAAATTAATAGCTTTTTATAGACAAATTTTATATAAACTAATTTATTTTATAAACATCCTAATATTTCGACCTTTCGGTCATAATCATAGGTAACATTTTTAATGATCTGTAATCAATTAAGATGCAAAACACATACCTAATTTGTCATATTATAATTTTTTGTATTTGATTGGAAAATTTTTTTATTTTAATGTTTCGTCCAAAAATATTTTTTTGTTTTGGTTACTATTCAAAAATAATAATTTTGCTTTTTCAGAAAAACTGAGTGTCTTGTTGAAAATTGATTCCAACGGCATTTACTTTAACATAAGAACATATTTTGGTTCTGTTTTCTTATTATTATTTTTGAAATTTTATAAAATATTTTTAGATGTATGTATGTGGTTGGGGACTTGGGGTAAGTGATTCATGTCAAAAACCTTTAGAATACTAGTTGGATTGGTAATGAAAAAGATAATCATATACACTAATCTCCTTCTGTTATTCTATAAGTGGGCTATACAAATTTTCGTTGAATCAGGCTAAAATAATTCTTTTGTAACCCTCTGCAATCAGTTTTGTAATTAACACTGTTGGTATTTCTTGTAATGTGACACATTTCTTTGAAACCTCCTTTTTGTTTCTTCGATTCAAAGTCCAGAATGGAAGCCTCGTTTTTTTTTGCCTTATATATTTTTGTAATGTGTTTTGCATCTTAATTGATTACAGATCATTAAAAATGTTACCTATGATTATGACCAAAAGGTCGAAATATTAGGATGTTTATAAAATAAATTAGTTTATATAAAATTTGTCTATAAAAAGCTATTAATTTTTCAATTAATTTTTGAAAAAACTTCAACAATTTACAACAGACAAAAACAGTCCGAAACAGCATATTTTTCGGATAGAATTACATATATATTTGTGTGAGCATAAAACACACTTTACCGCATCTAAATAATCATAAGATGGAACAATTACAAAGAATGATCAACACGATAGAACAAAACTATCCTGAACACCTTACAACGACAAAAGCACTCCTATCATCTACAAGAAAATTAACATTAGCCCGAGAGAGATATCAATTTTTACTGAACTGCAAACGCGAAGACATCGTACCAAGATTTTTAATGGATAAAGGAAAATGTTTCAATTCGTAAATATTCAAAGGATGAAATCCATAATGTTCAAAAAAATGCTTAATTTAGAAATTAAAATTTATAAATATAAAGTTACATACCTAAACAACCAGGTGAGTGATTCAAATGTCAAATTAAAAGCCAATATACACATAGTCATATACACTAAATTAATACAATCCCTTAAAAGACACGAAACTTACATAACAAGAATAAACAAAAACCTGAATTCGAAATTTAAAAAACTTATGCAACATCAAAACAAAATTAAATTAAATTTTGATCCATCAGACGTTATCAATCTAACAAATAAACAGATACCAGAAGACTGTCTTACTCTAATAAGTTTTGGTCCGAACTTTAACCTACCACCTAATAAGAACTCTATCGATACAATAGGAATTTTAGCAGATATTGAATCTATACTTACACAATATTCGGAGGACGATAATACTGCAGACATCAGAATATTCACCACAAATGCCCTACAACAGTATAGTAATAAGAAGAAAAATAAGGAAAATACTAAAATAGAAAAAACTATATTAAAATATCAGAAATCGTTGCAAATATTCTTGAAACTTAATCCCAATATTATTCTAACTAGATCAGATAAAGGGAACAAAACGGTTGTATTAGAAAAAGAAACATACTTTACGAAAATGGAAGATCTAATTTCAGATGAGTCCACATGTATGGAAATAGAGAATGACCGACAGTTTTAACTACAAAAAAAGTAAATAAATTAATAGACGAACTATACTAGAACAAATCCATAGATAGACAACATAAAGTAGCATTAAAAGTAACATCTCCAGTAGCTCCTAGAATTTATGGTCTCCCCAAAGTACATAAAACGGGCATACCTTTGAGACCAATAGTATCAACAATGACATCACCCGTCTATTACTTATCCAAGTTATTAATTACTTTTCTCAAGCCACTTATTGAACATAGTCCATACAACATAAAAAATTCGTCTATTTTGAAACAAATCTTGGATACAATAACGCTAGAGGACAACGAAATTTTGGTTTGGTTTGATGTGGTATCTTTATTTACGAATATCCCCATAGACACCGCTATAAATGCAATATTGGAAAGATGGGTTGAACTAAAAGATACTCTACCCTGTACACGAGAAATGTTCCTTAAATTATTTGATACGTGTATAAAGGAAAACAACTTCTTTCAATTTAATAATAAAATTTATAAACAGCTTTTTGGATTAGCGATGGGTAATCCTTTATCTCCGATTCTAGCGGACATTACGTTGGAGAAACTTTTAAAACAAACACTACCCAAACTGACGAGGAAACCTTCCTTTACTATGAAGTATGTTGATGACTTTTTGTTAATTCTACATAAAGATTATATTGATGATACTTTAGGAAAATTCAACTCGTTTCATGAGAAAATAAAGTTTACAGTAGAACAAGAAGTCAACAATAACATTGCTTTCTTAGACATGAAAATAACAAGAAAAGACAACAGATTAACAACAAACTGGTTCAGTAAGGAGATGGCCTCCAACAGAATACTAAATTTTTACTCCTCTCACCCATATCAAATGAAGACCAATGTAGCAGAATCATTTATTAAACGGGTTTTCCATCTGAGTGACAGAGCTCAGTTGGAAAATAACAAAACAATAATATACAGAATTTTAGTAAAGAATAATTACCCAAAACATTTAATAAAAAAACTGATTACAAAAAGCCTCTATAAACCTGACAAAAAACAATATGTGGAGCGATACCATACATACATTCCAAATCTAACGGAAAAAATCAAGAAAAGTTTACACACGACAAAGTATAATAATAAAATAGCCACCAAAATAAACAACACATTATTATTAATTATTAAAAAAAATTGGTTGGAACCATCAGAGGTTCCGCACTCAATGCCACGATGGGCCCATGGTGCATACCAGTGATTCTATCCTAACTCGCGAACGCGTGCTACAGCCTTAATAAACTGAAGTAGTTTAGACCGAGGCAAGGAATTCAGCTGATTATCAGCAATGGATCTGGAGTCAAATAATTGCAACCTAACTCTGTTGAAAGCAGGACAGCTGCACACGAAGTGAATGCAATCATCATCGTCTTCAAGGCAATCCTCGGATACAACGTCAAGAGGTAGCCCCATGCGCTGAAGGTGTACCTTAAAATGACCGTGCCCAGTAAGAGTCGCGATCAAGACTCGCAGCTGTTTCTTACTGAGAGATAAAGCAAACTTAGTGGCCTTCAAATTAGGTCCACTAACAAAAAGTTTGGCAATGCGACAGCTACAAGTAGCAAGCCATTGCTGTTTTAATTTACTTACAGCGCAGTTTTTTATCGCCTTCTTAACATAACTAAATGGTAAGGAAGCAACTGGTTCGGGACCGATGAATTTAAACTCAGCCCCAGCCCTCGCTAGAGAATCAGCGACATCATTGCCCTCAATACCACAATGGGCAGGAACCCACATAATCGTCACTCTATTGCTAGAACAGAGAATATGTAAAAAGTGTTTACAGTCCTTAACAAATGTTGACGTTGTCAAGGGATTATCCAAAGAATTCAGCACAGATAAGCTGTCTGTACAAAAACAAAATTTTTATTTGTAACAGCGAGATTCAATGCCTCAATTACGTAGAGCGTTAAAGCAATTAGTTCCGCCTGAAAAACTGTGCAGTACCGACCCAGGCAGCCTGAAAAATGTAAATCAAACGTAGGGCAGTACGCTCCATAACCCGAACTATTATCAGAGCTAGAGCCATCAGAAAAGAAGACTATCGACTCATACAAGTTCTCAAGAAAATCCAGTGATCTCCACTGGTCTCTCGAAGGTCGCACTACTGAATATAATTTAGAGAAATTGAATTCAGACATCAGTCTATCATTAACCATATCAATTCCTGGTACTAATGATACGAAATCATTTAAGATTGTTCTATGGCCCACGACTGAACCAAGAGAGTTCCACATTCCTATGCTCTTTAGCCGAAACGCAGCAGAACATGCTGTGCTAAGAATGAAAGAATGTAGCTGTGGAAAGAATAGAATTGTTTCCATGGCAAAAAGGGGGGTCGAGGCCATGGCTCCTGTAATGGCCCCTAGCAATAATTTGTAGACCATTAAGTTTAATGATTAAAGCCTTTAAATTAACTACTGGCCACCATACCATGGAGGCATAAGATAACATTGGTAGAACCAAAGATTTATAGATGAAAGACAGCATTTTGGGAGTTAAACCCCAGGTTTTCCCAAAAGCTCGTCTACACTGGCAAAAAATGGCAGTCGATTTTTGTAGTTTATACTCCAGGTGAAATTTCCAGGAAAGTTTACTGTCCAATAAGACACCTAAATGCTTAACATGGTCGGATCTGTTAATCGGCCTCCCGAAAAGTAAAGGCACAGTTAGTCCACCAATATTACGATTCCTGGTAAATATAACCATATCAGTTTTAGAAGGATTGACGTGTAGATCCTTTCCACCACACCACGACTCCACAATACGTAAGGCATTCTGCGTTAAGTCGGATAACACATTCAGGTGCTTTCCAGCAACTGTAATAACAAGATCGTCAGCGTAGCTAACAAACAACACATTAAGTAAGTCATTTAAGAAACTGAAAGACAGAATCCCGAAGGAACAGACAGCAGGTGTCGTATATAAGATCCCCTGTGGTTGTGGTAAATGTTATGTAGGTAAAACATCAAAAACTATTACCACCAGAGTAAACCAACACAAAACTGATGTAAAATTCACAAATAAAAATAAAAACCACATCACACACTTTCGTTCGGTATTATGCAAACACTCTTTGGAATGTGATAAAAATTTCCTGTTCGACGAGGCTTCCATTCTGGACTTTGAATCGAAGAAACAAAAAGGAGGTTTCAAAGAAATGTGTCACATTACAAGAAATACCAACAGTGTTAATTACAAAACTGATTGCAGAGGGTTACAAAAGAATTATTTTAGCCTGATTCAACGAAAATTTGTATAGCCCACTTATAGAATAACAGAAGGAGATTAGTGTATATGATTA
Source organism: Tipula helvola (assembly GCA_963556165.1). NCBI lineage: Eukaryota > Metazoa > Arthropoda > Insecta > Diptera > Tipulidae > Tipula > Tipula helvola. Next base: position 55,426,552 of record OY744481.1, read on the forward strand.
TCTTTTTCATTACCAATCCAACTAGTATTCTAAAGGTTTTTGACATGAATCACTTACCCCAAGTCCCCAACCACATACATACATCTAAAAATATTTTATAAAATTTCAAAAATAATAATAAGAAAACAGAACCAAAATATGTTCTTATGTTAAAGAAGTAAATGCCGTTGGAATCAATTTTCAACAAGACACTCAGTTTTTCTGAAAAAGCAAAATTATTATTTTTGAATAGTAACCAAAACAAAAAAATATTTTTGGACGAAACATTAAAATAAAAAAATTTTCCAATCAAATACAAAAAATTATAATATGACAAATTAGGTATGTAACCAGTGAAATCAATCATTTTTAAATTTTCTTATATTTTCTTATCAAATGTTAAAGTATTTTTTTTTGCCTTATATATTTTTGTAATGTGTTTTGCATCTTAATTGATTACAGATCATTAAAAATGTTACCTATGATTATGACCGAAAGGTCGAAATATTAGGATGTTTATAAAATAAATTAGTTTATATAAAATTGAATTGTTTATTCTTGAAAAGGCTCATGTCCACTTTTTCAAATTATTCAGGAAATAAAAAAAACTTTATATTGTCAGCAAAAATAAGTTTAGGAGGGAATTTGAGTTTGTTGATAAAAATGTGAGTCGCTATGAAATTTTAGGCTGAATTTTGGGGTTATTTGTCAATTATTTCAGCTAGTATGCTTATTTTTAAAGCATGGACATGAGCTCTTTCAATATTAAACGAATCGTTTATTCTTGAAAGGGCTCATGTCCACTTTTTCAAATTTGTACTTTAGGACTTTTTGCAAGTCACATATTTTTTTTAATATTTATTACGTTTACAGTATCAAACACTCTTTGAGAAGGTAATCTTACCTCGGTAGTATTAAACCGTAGAAGTTTAAACGTCAAACTTTTCAAACTATCAATAAATTTCCGGGCTTCCAAATTTCCGTCGCTGGTCATTTCAAAATTTGAAAATTCCGAAACTTTAAATTTGATTTTTTTTGCTTTTCTGCCTTTTGATTGAACAGCAATTAGGGCCCCATATTCCTCTGGCAAATAAATTCTGTCAATTTTCTTTAAATTTCTCTTGATTACTCCAAACACACGATCACAAGGTAGAAAATTATGGCCTCTAGAACGGGGAAATACTGATAGATTTTGGTCAGGTTTTTTTCAATACCAAAAGCCATTACAAATCGTAATACCGTGTTACATATTACGATTTTGACCAGGGTATTACTCTTGAAGAAACCGATATGCATTATGGCATTAAGTAAAAACACAATAATATTTTACTTTTTAAATATTAGTGTAGTGTTTAAAAGGCACATGTCCTGGAAATGAGCCCTTTCTAGAACAAATGATTTTTTTTTGCAAGTTAGGTGCCGTTCCATTAACCATATGGCAATGTCGTCTTGTCATAAAACGTATGTACGTGTCTATGATACAAAACCGTCATAATACTAATCTTGACAAAAAGTGGACATGAGCCCTTTCAAGAATAAACGATTCAATTTGTCTATAAAAACTATTAATTTTTCAATTAATTTTTGAAAAAACTTCAACAATTTACAACAGACAAAAACAGTCCGAAACAGCATATTTTTCTACCAACGAGAAAATGGAAATTTGTTTTTCGCAAAATTGTGGCTGTCTGAAAAAAAAAACGTATTGTTGGACTCTTTTTCCTTTTAAACGCCCAATATGTAGTCTCTAGACCAGAATACCCCATTAAGAAACCCATTTTCAACGCTCATGTCAAATTTCATCATAATCGTTTAAGAAATAGGCAAGTTCTATCATACTTGGCCAAATTCCGGTGCTTCATCCAAAAATCATTTTGGAATCCCATTTCCAAAGCACAATGATTTCGGGGACGCCAAACATCAAAAAAATTTGATTTAACTTGACAACTTCCACTAAGGTTGCTTGCCGTAACGGTATTGTCACCACAAATTTTGAGAAATGATCAATTACGATCAATATGGAGGTATTTCTATTTCGCGTTCGGGGATACGGTCCTAAAAAATCTAAACAAATTCTCTGCCAGGGAATAAATGTAAATCACAGGAATTTATGAAATCTTTGACATCCCGGGAAAGCGTAGGCCAATAATAGTTTTATAACGTTGGATATTTTCGATGATTTTGCTTATGCCTATATAGGTCGGTGTAGTGCCTCAGATATTAAATAGTTTCCAATTTGGAATATCTCCCATAGTTGAAGTTGAATCGGGTCGGTTTAGATTTTTGAACAATTTTCCATCCACAAGTTTTACATTCGTTGTCCCAGAGTAATTTTCTAATTCTTGTGCCATTGCCTGTTATTTGTCGGATTTGAACTCTGATGATTCCAGCGGTATAGACATGGGTAATCCAAGTTCAATTGCGTCCATATTTGTTCTGGATAAGGCATCAGGAACGACATTTTCGAGGCCCTTTTCGATATTCAATTTCGAAGTTTTAGACTTCATCGCGCCAGTTGATCAGTAATGATAGTAAAAGGCAAACCCTCCAGCTCTGTGATGCTCCAGCCACCGGCTGGCTCTCACCTTCCAAATTCTTCTGGAAAAGTATACTGCCCCTAGTCCAGACGAGCTTGCGTCGCACTGTATATAAAAGCGTTGCTTGAAATTAGGTGAAGCCAAGACAGGAGATGATGGTAATGAATTTAAATCCTTGCATTCTTGCATTGAAATTTCTTGCCCTTTTTAAGGAGATCGGTAAATGGACCTGATAAAACTGAGTAAACAGAGATAAAATGCCGATACCACCCAGACACACCCAAAAACCGTTTCATCTGCGGCACTGTTTTTGGAGGTGCACGAACCATATCCAGATTAGGTCTTAATCCCCCCTTCCAACTTCATATCCCAAGTAATCGATCTCTCTCAAGGAATTTACATTTTTCCACATTAATGGTGACTGAGTCCAGCTTTCGTCAAACGCTCTGAAACGTCAGTCAATAAAGACAGATGTTCCTATAATGTGGATGTAGTGATAAAATCATCGAGATATACGAATACTCGATCTTGTAAATGGTGGGGAATCACTTTGTGCAATAATCTGCATAAGGTTTGTGGTGTATTACAGAGTCCAAAAGGCATCACTCGAAACTGGTATAATGGGCGGCCTGGTTTGGTGCGAAAAGCGAGATCTATAGGCTTGAAATATAGGTAGCCCGATCCAACCTGCGAACGTATTTTTATGTAGTAAAAACTAAATAGTCGGCCGTGTTCTGCTTATCCTGCTACCGATTGTATTCACTGTAGCCGATACATGATAATAAATAATAAATTAAAAATATAAAATTCATTAAAATAAAACTCAAAGTGTATTATTATTGAAAAATTAAGTTTATTATAAACATAAAAATAAAAAACACATTTTAAAATATCATAACCATCTGCAGTATTATAACCAAAAAAATTTAAATATTTTGCCTTATTTAATTCCTGTATAATCTTGATTTATTTATTTATTTATAAAATAATAAATAGTTTTAAATTAAATAATTTTTTGTTTTATTTTAGTACTGCTTATAGTTTTAATAATTATAAACTTATGTATATAAAATAATTAAGAGATGGATTGTTACGTCAAAATTTACCTTTTTGTTTTATCGAACTCTTTAAAGTATGATAGAGTACCTGAATATATCGCATGAAACATTTTCTTAATCATCATCATCGTCAACAAATTGTCTTATGCTAGCATATGAACCCGACACTAAAGCAATAATTGAGAATATCGCTAGGGCACAATTCTTCCAAAGGGCCCATTTGAATTTTCCTAATTCGTTTGGATATAAAAATACTGTTTCCACGACGGCCGGTACGAAAATTCCTAGCGTTGAAAGGAATACGGCACCAACAAGACTGATGAACGGATCTAATTTGGGTACACCAGCTGCAATTCCGCATTCCACAAGGATAATACCAATACGTATTGCGATTTGTGAAATATTCTGTTTCTCTTTTGCAATTCGAGGCGACAATTTAGTCCACAGGATTTCCAATGGCACATAGTACTGTAGACCGAACGTAAAGAAAATAGCGAGGGCCATTAAAATTTTGGCAACATCACCCCATCTGTATAGGTGTATAAAAAAAACAGCTATTTAGTTAAATCTTGTTTCAATTATTTTACAAATTGTTTGTATAACTCACGGATCACCCTGTGGTAAATTAAGTGTAATACTTCCTTGGACTTCATCACCAAATCGAACATAACCAAAGAAACCTATTGTTGCATACAAAAAGATAACAATTCCCATGGCAATATTTAAAACACCTGGACATCCCAAAAAATGTTGTGGTTTTTGCATTGTATTTTCCACCGGCATAACTACACCAATACCTTCCATTGCGAAAATAACTGTACTGAAGAATAATGGTAATGAACCGACTGACGCCATTAGTGGCTTATCAAAGTCTGGTTTCACATTGAACATATAGTAGAGTGTAATCGCAAAAGTAATGACAATTAATAGATTGGCCAATGCTGAGAATGGTACCAAATACTTTAACTCGCGAATCTATAACCAAACCAATTAAGAAAATTTGAATTTACAGTTTAGGCGCCAATAAAAAATGGTACAAAATAATTTATAAGAACTTACTTGTCCCATGCAAATGAGCGGAACAATTATTAGTGCAATATATATCTTGATATCCCAATCAATGTTACATGCAGGATTGATTACATCTTGGAATGATTTTGATATGAACACGATAAAGACACAATTTCCACCAAAGTATGTAAACATCAATGCGAATTCGACAAATGTTCTGAAATTTGAAATAATTTGTATAGATACCAAAATTAAAATTTGGAACTTTTAGAATTTGAATTTGGTTTTTTAATGATTAATTGTGTACGTACTTTGCGGCACCTGCATATTTTCGTAATGGTTCTGGGCCATATTCAAATACCCTTCCACATGTGTCTGCAAAACTAAGTGATGGTATTTTTGTTTTTCGACAAATATCATGTGACGTTCTAACCTAAAAAAAAATATGAAACGTTTTTGTTTAATTTAATTTATTTTTTCAACTGTGAACATTGCTTAACTTACCAAAATGTGAACACAGTATGTACATAGAATACCAACGAGGAGTGTTCCAATAGCACCAAACACTAAACCGGCATTTTTAAATGCCATTGGCATAGCAAGTACTCCGGCGCCCAGTGAACTTTTTAGTAAATGCACTAAAGATCCGGTTGTCCTGCATATAAAAAAAAGTCGATGTTTAGCTCTTTAAACCCTTAGAAATGTTAGTAACACCCTTACGTACTTGGGTTTTCCACCGTACGATGTTCAAATGGATCATAGTCATCATCGTCGGTGCCTGGATATTTTTTGTCTGCCAAATGTGTTCTGCGAAAATAAAGCGAAACGTAATTATGTACTGTAGTAGTCATTTTGAGCTATTTCCAAAATATTAAGAGCAACTATTTTGAGCAACACCTCATTATACTTAACTTCCCCATTTTAAGCCAGTATATTAACCATTTATCCATTTGCTCAGAATTACCAAATTTCAAATTTGAAGGCGAGTTCAGCAGTACAGCTGTTTGGTTGCTTATATATACTTCATACAAAACGTCTAACTTTTAAGTTTTTTATCACAAGTGCAGAGTTCTTCCGCTTTATAACCAAATATTCCCAAATGATTGTCGGGATATTTTCTCAAGACTAAGATCCATTATGTTGATGAGGTAAAATATAAACTCGATTTGAGAGAGACACTTGTGCTATTACGTTTCGGTCTATTTAGTTCGAACATAGTGTCAAAGGTACTAACAACTGTTAGTGTCACACATTTGGAGAAACACTAGAATTAGAAACACACAAAATACGAAACAAAGTGGACTAATGTCTACACTCTACGTGGTCGCAATAAGATTCTATGGACACGAATATATACGTTTACATGGATTTTCTCACAAACAAGTTAAGTACAAGATACAATTAAAATTATGTTACTTGCTAATGTGATAAATCCCTCAATGGTGAGTTTATGGAAGGTCTAGAACAGCTGAGGTCACTGGTTAATATTAGATTCAAATTCTGAAAGGAGAATATCAATATCAGGAGGTAAACGAGGATGATAAAGATCCTCAGTATTTGTGGCATGACTTGAATATGTTTTGTGAACTTAAACATAAAATCGATGCTGCTGCTCACCAAGAATTACACAATTGATAAACATCACTCCCAGGAAAAATTCGATGCTCAATAAAGTGATGCAATATTAAAATGTTGACAAATTGGCCCGAGGTCGCCGATGGAGAATAATTCCGAATCATTTTATCGATTTTTCATCAGACGGACCAAAACCTTATGCCGAAATAAATTCATCAAATCGTGCCTTGAAATCGATGGCCAACCTTTCTCTGGCTGCTTCATTCTGACTGGTAAAATTTTTCCATTTGTGATTTTTGATGGTCAAATTTAGAGTTAGTAGGAGTAGGATAATTTTTGACGCAGATCTCTCCGTGACTATTTGTATATCCACCGACTTCTCATTGATTCACTGCGGTTGTGACCCCATTGCTCCAACTTGCTCTTAACTGTTGAAAATGTATGTGTTCCCAATAATTTTCAATCCGATTTAACAAAGTTGAGTGAAAGGTCCTTTGAAAGGTAATGTTGGTCACCTAGGAAACTTAATGTCTGCTCTATACCTTGTCTTATTTATATTAGAGAAAAAATGTTCTCGCATTTAAATGTTCCTCCTGCTATTTACAGTACTAAAATCATTTTAATCAACCACTCAGTGAACATTAGTATAAGAATTAGATAAGAAACTAGAAATATTTGTTTGATTTGCCAATTTATCAAATTATAAATATTATTATTGAACTTAATAATCTTAAAGTAGATACGATCAAACACTTGTCTTCGAGATAAGATAAAATGTAATTACGTGCGACATATTTATGATATGTCACTTTAATCCGGAATATACCGTATGACCAGACCAGTGATGCCCATAAAACATGGCTTAAATAAACATTTATGTATGGAATTCGAATGGAATGTTTGCAAGTGTCGATTCGTTAAACCCAATTTTCGATGACTCGGCCACACATTTCGATGGAAACGGTCGCTATCTCTCGTTCAATATTGGCTCTGAGCTCCTCTAACGACGTCAGCTTGTTGGCATATAGCAATGATTTAACGTATAGCCCCATAAAAAAAGTCGAGAGGAGTTAAATCACACGATCTAGGTGGCCAATCGGCAGGACCATTTCTGGATATAGCACGTTCATCGAATTTAGATTTCAATAAGTCGATTGTTAGACCCGCTGTATGGCATGTCGCACCGTCTTGTTGAAACCACATATCATTAATGTCTAGCTCATGCAATTGACCAAAGAAATAACGTTGCAATATGTCGCTGTAGCGATCTCCATTGACTGTAACGTAACGGTAATTTTTATCAACGAAAAAAGCGGTCCAATGACACCACCAGCATGAAAACCACACTATACAGTTATATTTTGTGGATGAAGTGGTGTTTCTTCAAGCACATAACGTCGCTTCCAATTAAGAGTAATACATCTGCAAATCATTAATTTTTTTGGAGGGGCGTATCAAGTTTTTAATGTTAAATTTGGCCTAATTTTTTTAAATAAAATTCTTGCCACACTTTTTGGGAAGGACTTTATTTCAAAAAAAATTAAGTCGAAATTAGCATTAACTATTTTAAGGCCTCTCCAAAAAATTAGTGATTTGCAGATGTAATACTCTTAATTGGAAGCGATGATAAGGGTTTTCACCTGACCAATAATACATATTCTGTTTGTTGACGAAATTGGTCATCTTCTTCCAACATTTCCAGAGCCCAATCCGAGAACGTACGCCGCTTCATATGATCGAGTGGCTTTAGTTCTTGAGTTAACTTTATCTTATAATGGTGCAAGCCAAGATCTTTTCGCAAAATTCGCCAAACTGTGGTCTGAGCGATGTCCAATTCTTGAGAACGCCGTTGAATCGACTGTTTTGGTTCGTTTGCAGACGCTTGAATGGCAGCAATATTCTAGGCAATTAAAATCCGTTAATGAATATTTACATCAAACGCGTATTGCGAATGCGAATAAACGAACAAACGTTCGAAAAATAGTTACAACTACATTTTAATTTTTATTTTAAGTTTTTCCAAAATTCTGCCCGAGTGTTGTATCATACACGCGAATTTTGCATATTGTTTTATTTTAAGTAGTTTTTTGTACAAATGTGTATTTAAAATCATAACGCAATAATTAAAAAGTCAAAAATCCTAAAACAAAAAATTTAAACATTGAGCGTATTTACGGAATTCCGGATTCTTTCTTTGTATTTCCCTCCTTTACCTACAAAACCGGTTTTATTGCCGCCATGTTGGGGATTCATTTTTAAACCAAATATTTTTGTATTTCTCGGGTTTCATCGTACTAACACAAACAAAAATGAAATAAAAAAATTTTCAAGGACATATAATTCGCAGTTGAAAAGCATTTGTATGTTTGTACGAATAGAATGATGTACAATGTAATACAAAACTTGAGTATTAAATGGTTTACAGTGAACAAATTTAAAATTTATAATTTCGTTTTTTTGTTTAAATTCGCTTCTCTATAGTTGTTTCATTGCCTGTATATGTGTTGGCCGTTTTACATAAAAAAAAAACACTCTATATGAGTAATCGACTTTCAAAAAAAAATGTTCCCATACAAAAATTAAAAATTTATATGAAAATATCTCGTTTTTTTTCGTTTTTCTCGTCTCGCATTTAATAACTTTTTAAATAAGGCATAAAATGATTTTCCGATGATGCCACACTAAACTATGATATTTAATTATTATATTGGACAAAAAAAATTTAATTTTTATCAAGATTTGGACTATTTACAATCAATTTTGTTTACCTAGTTTTTTAAATTTGGAATCGTAAAACAACGAGACAGCTACAAAAAAAAATAAAAATAAAACAAAACAAAAAGCTATGAAACAATTTTTTTTCTTTATTTTCATCAGTCTGCAAAAAAAATTGTTTCATAGATTTTTGTTTTGTTTTATTTTTATTTTTTTTTGTAGCTGTCTCGTTGTTTTACGATTCCAAATTTAAAAAACTAGGTAAACAAAATTGATTGTAAATAGTCCAAATCTTGACAAAAATTAAATTTTTTTTTGGCCAATATAATAATTAAATATCATAGTTTAGTGTGGCATCCTCGGAAAATCATTTTATGCCTTATTTAAAAAGTTATTAAATGCGAGACGAGAAAAACGAAAAAAAACGAGATATTTTCATATAAATTTTTAATTTTTGTATGGGAACATTTTTTTTAAAGTCGATTACTCATACTTTAACAACATTTCTCTAATTCGGCCTGTAAAATGTAGTGGTATTGGTTGTTTATAAATAAATTTTTGTTTCCTCTCTTTAGAAAAGAAATAAATCGCTCGCTATTTCATTCCCTTCACTTTGTTTTTATACGAGGAGAGATATTTTATTTTTTTGAATTTCGTTCCCGGGGAAGGAAATAAAAAAAAAATTTTTTTTGTTTCCTTTCGCAAAGAGAGATTGAAGAAGAGAACGAATAATGAATTTAAACACTGGGTTTAACACAAGAATGAAATTACAAGATTATTCAACTCTAAAAACGTTACTCTCTTTTTTTCGAATTTAATAAAGCGTAGGGACCAGTCTCTATATCTTTCTTTTTTTCGTATCGCAAATATAATTTTATTTCACTCATAGCTGGTTCATCTATCATTTCTACAAGATTATTCAACTCTAAAAACGTTACTCTCTTTTTTTCGAATTTAATAAAGCGTAGGGACCAGTCTCTATATCTTTCTTTTTTTCGTATCGCAAATATAATTTTATTTCACTCATAGCTGGTTCATCTATCATTTCGTTTATTTTAATCGGCTTGATTGAATGAATGAATGAATGAGAAACAAAATCAATAACGTACGATCAATACAAATGCATGTGCTATTGTATATATGTCGTCGTCTTAGGACTAGAGTACGCTAACCACCAAATTGCCATTTTTCGGGTTTTGATGGATTCTGAGGATTTAAAATATCCTCTTTCGTTTGCGCGTATTTACGTCTTAATCAGTCTACCCATTCCTGAGGGAACTGGTTTTGTGTTTTCCGCTATCCACTATGTCATAATGACCTCGCAAACTTTAATTTTCATTTTTCTCAAAATAGTGATTTTGTCGCTTAGCGTACTCTAGTCCTGAGACGACGATGTATCTTTCTTTTACTTTCCATAGTATTAAATATTTGTAGCACTCACACAGAATGATTATGAATGTATTTTAATTTTGTTTGTTCTACAGTCAAAATCAAAATAAACGTTCTGCTCATAGTGTGATGAAAGCAAATCGATGCGTTTCAGTGCAATATTGAATATCACTGCTGTGCAGTGTAAAAAACCAAATGAGAAAATAAAAATCGAAAGAGAAAATAAAGCGTAGGGACCAGCATGTTTACTCTCCATAAGAGTTGGACAATCTTGTAATATATCATTCTTGGGTTTAAAACATTTTATTATTTCCTTTTTTGAGTAATAAGAGAATAATAATGCGGTCGATTCAATGCAAATCTTCTATTTTTCTTTTCTTTTATTCTTCTACTATTTCAAGGTAAACTAGATATAATTTTCAAAAAATCCACAAAAATTTTTAGATTGTTTGAAAATCGTATCTAGTTTTCGTAGAAATAATAGCAGAATAGAAGAAAAGACAAATACAAAATTTACATTGAATCGGGCCTAATATTATTTTTGAATTTTGAATATCTCTGTTTCATTTTGATAAATGCAATAACTTAATAGTAGTTATCCTATTCTTTTGTGTGCAAAATTTGATTTTTGCTTTCAATTGAAACCCGTTATTTGACAAAATGAGAATTTAAACCACCCACTTTGAGCAATTTTACATTTAAAACGTTGCATTATTACACAAAAGATTTATTTTTGCTTTATTTGTCATATTAAGAGCACGCCGCCGCCGCCGTTACTAGATTGTTAATATATCTCGTGAATTTAACCTGTGCAGTTGTGTGCTTTGAGCTTGGCAAGAAAAAAAAATATTTTATTTTAACATCAGAATAAAATTAAGTGTAAGTATAAAACAATTGTTAAATATAAAGTCCTGTAGTTGCAATACAATTAATTTGAAATAATGTCCGTCAAAATAATAAGTAATAGTTTGTAATGGTGGTGGAAATCCAAAAATTGAATTCTGTACACAAAATTAATATTTTAAATATTTTTTTTCAATTAGTGGGTGTTTATTTTAATTATAATATTTTTTTTGAAATTACATATAAACGTATTAAAATTAGAATTCTCATTTAAAAATAATATTGATGATAATTTTGATTAGCTTGCAGTTTAAGGTCGCTGCACGAGTATGGATATAAATCCGTACAGTCTGAATCCGAACGAAGTTTGTAACTTATTTGACCTTTTGCTAAATAAATTCCCGTAAATTCGTCTATTTTACTTATCAACTTTTCTTTGCTTTTAGTTTCAATAATAACAAATATGTATATGATAATGTCAATAATAACAAAGTAACGAATTTTTTTAAAAATCGAAAAGTCAGAAATAAGCAAACAAAAAAAAAATTGGGGAAAAATAGCTCGTTATATATTTTTTGGTATGGTTATGTTGGTTTTCTGCGGATATTTTGCTTAATGTTGAAATAATTTTAACTCGAGAGGAGAAATAGGGGAATATTTTTTTCGGTCACATGACCATATTTGGGTAATTTCATTGGATGAATGACCGGATTCAGATTGTACGGATTTATATCCATACTCGTGCAGTGACCTTTATAGAAAACTTTGTACTAAGAAAAAAACGAAGTAGCGGGATTTTTAGATAAAAGCTAACTTAAAACCAAATTAAATTTTGATAGCGAATTGAATGAAAATCGTAAGACGTTTATTGGGACATGTATTTATGTTTATCGTAATCTTGGTATGCTGAAACAATTTTGCCAATAGATTAATATCAAAAATATATTGTATTTATTGACTGCAATTTAAAAAGCTATTTAAATTAATTTTGTGTACCAATAAATGTCAATGAGACTTATAAATTTCTACATTTTTCTATTATGATAAATATTTTAGTTGACAACAAAGTTTACATGTTTAGTATGTTCCTTTCAAATTGTAAATAAAAATATTTATGAAAAACATATATCATCACATCGTTCTACTGTTGTAAAGAACAGTTTTCTAAATATAATACATATGTATGTATCACCGTTGATTGAATATATTAAGATAATACCACCGCGATTTTCGCCGCTACGATCGAGTAACGTCTCCACTGTCGCTTATAAATAGAGACAAAATTGTTTGAAACTATTTTAGCTCTTCTAGCAGCTTAGAAACTACAAAATAGTTTTTTCCTTATAATATTTGTATTAATATTGGTGTAAATGGGTGTATCCAAAACCAACAAAAATGTTTATACAAGCCGTGCCATTCGCTCTTTACACCGATCCTCTCTCAGAAGTTGTGCTCTATGAGTTGGTATTGATATGTCACAAAACCAACAAAAATGTAAACAATAATTTAGGCATTTGTGTTGGTTTTGTGTATATATATTTTCTGATTTATTTTATACATTACTAATACTAAGCCATAGGGTACAATTTTTATAGCTTAAGTGTTTGCTTGGCACGGCTTGTATAAACATTTTTGTTGGTTTTGGTGTATCTTTCGGTTTACGTTATTTTTCGTGGGTTTTGTTTTTGCTTTCGTTCCACAATTTAATTATATATTGGAAAATGTTACTCACAGTCACGTTTGATAAAAAAACATCTGAATACAATAAAAAGGAGCCTACTGAAAACGAATAAAAACAACACATCAAGTGATGCCATTGTTTTTACTTTTCGTTTGCTTTAAACATCTTGAAGCATTGGTTTAAACATTTTCCTTAGGATATCGATATTAGTGAAATATTATTCAACAAAGTATTGTAAATTGAACTTCAACGTGTTAATATTTTATTTTTTACTTTTTTTAAAACTTCAAGGAAAAATATCATATATTTTTCTTTATTGCTTTTGAAAGAAAGAGTAAAACATTTGATTTTGTATTTCTTCATTGCTTGTGAAAGAAAGAGTAAAACATTTGACTTTTTTATAAAGCATGATTTTTTTTGGTTTAGTATTAGTATAATAAAAACTAAACAAACTAAAAATTGTTTTTATTCCTTTCTAGCTGCATTGTTTTATTGAAACCTGGCTTTGTTCTTCTTAAACCAAAACCAATATTGATTTGCTCTTCGTTTTCCATGTGAAAGATGAAACAAACAATTTAAGTTGTTGTTGTATTCCGCAGTGATACTATCTATAATATATTCAATCAACGGTATCACACAAATATAGAAAACACTCACCGGAATTGATTTTTAAAACAAACAATGTTTTGCTAAATCAAGCAAAAGTTATATTGTGCAAAATTCCAAACTGTAAATTTAACTGTAATTCTGAAATCGAATTAGTACGACATACGCTGAAGCATATACAAATCAAAGGCACTGCAGTACAGTGCCCGATAACCAGGTGTGCAGTCTATTTTAAAAATATTTGGTCATTTCGGTCACATTTACGGCGAATACATTTATTTAAGTTTGCTCGAAACGACGACGAAATCCCGAAATTTTTTCGTTTTAACAAAAATGCCAAATTATAAATTATAATGCCAATTTTAGTTCGTTTAATAGTTTAAATTTTAAAGACTTAATTTCGCAACTGAAAATAAAACATAATGTTCCAGAAACTGTGATAACATTAATTATTGATGAGTTGGAAAAAAATCTATGCTAAATGCAATTAAAAAAAAAAGGTTATTGAAGAAATCAATGAAAATGTTTTAAGCAAAGTTAACCTAAAAAATGATGATATCATGGATTCGACTTACAAAAGAACAAATTCATTGAAGCTAAATGAAAATTTTGTCAAACCTCTTGAAATAAATTTGGGGAAAAGTAAATTTCATTTAGATTGCCATTACCAATACATTCCGATACTAGAAACTTTGAAGATACTAATGAAAGATAGGTATATCTGTAAAAGAACAAATACTAGCCGCCCAGAAATGTGGTATTAATGATATTTATGCTGATTACAACACCGATGGCTTGAATTACCGCAACTAAACGGAACTTATTTTATACATGGATGCATTTGAAGTGTGTAATCCTTTAGGTTCGGCCAAAATAAAACACAAAATTTTGGGAGTTTATTTTATTTTAGGAAATATTCTTCCACATAATCGATCTAAAGTGGATAACATCCAACTTGTATTACTTTGTAAGGAGTTGCACGTTAAATCATTTGAAAACCACATATTTCAAAAATTATTGCATGATTTGATAATCCTCGAAAATTAGGGAATATCCCTATCAGCAAACAGTAAAATTTACGGTTCTCTCATAGCTATTTGTGGGGATAATTTGAGTTGCCATAAAATAGGTGGATTTTTAGCAAATTTCAGCACATCACAATATTTTTGTCGATATTGCCATATTACAATAGCTGAATTTAAGACGACCGCCAACATGCTTAAAGAACTTCGCTCTACTAAAACTTACGCAAATGACATCAAAGAAGTTAGTGATTTTGAAATAAAATGTTACCGAGGAATAAAACAAAATTGTACATTTAATGAACTTACACACTATCATATATGTAATCCCGGTTTACCACCATGTATAGCCCACGATCTTTACGAAGGAATTATTACGGAGGATCTAAATTTATATATTCAATATTTTGTTGAAAAACGGTATTTTTCATTTGAATTTTTAAATCAGAATGCTCGTTACATAAACACATACCTAAAACTAAACACGTCATTTCCAAATATAAATGAGAAAACCAAGCGTATTACTGGCAGTGCCCATCAAAATTATACTTTACTGATGCTATTTCCTTTTATAGTGCTTAATTGTAAGGAACGTTTTGATTACAAAGATGCTGTTTGGGAATTGGTGTTGGATCTTATACAAATATGTCAAATATCATCTGCGTATACCATATCGTATAATCAAGTTTATAAACTGGAGTTTTTGATACATCATTATTTAAATGCCAGAATCAGTATGTTTCCTAATAAAGGTTTAATTCCTAAACACCATTACTTACAACACTATCCAAACTTAATCAGAAAATTTGGACCTCCAAATAAATTTGCATCTCTTAGATTTGAGAGTAAGCATCAATATTTTAAAAAAATTGTAAATAATGCAAGGAATTTCATAAACGTCACCAAACTACTATAGCGGAGAGACATCAACTATACCAAAGTTTGGTAAAATTACGATTTTCCGATCAAATTATTGCAGACTATTTTAACAATATCAGCATTACCAAATTCAAAGGGCAAAAAATAGATTATACGTTTGAAACAAACCGAGGTAAATACAAAGATATAGAATATGAAGTCGACACTTTGCTTCCTATATTATTGAAACAAATTTAATCGCAGCTTTAAAAAATACTCATATTTTTGTGAATGCTTCATATAATGAAATTGAATTTTTTGGCGATACCTATACAGTAGAATTGGAACATACTAAAGGTGTCTTTATCGTAGAAAAATTAAGCTGAGATTCAATGACAATTAGGTATACTAATTTATTATCTCCATTTCCAATCAAAACATACAAGCTTCAAAACATTGAATACGCGTTGTTTCAGTTGTTTCATTTTTAAAAAATACAACATACGAACTTAAGTAAACCAAAAATATTTCTTTAACAGATGTTAAAAATAGGATTCAAGGTGTGGAGTTCATCGAAAGCTATTAAGAAAAGTTTCTGTTCCGAAATTAACTTAGATGCGGTAATTCAGGAAGGTAAGTCATACAATTCATTTCAGTGAACAAAACCCTTATAATTAATTTAGTGAGATAAGTTTAGCTTTTTAAAGAGTAATTAATTAACCAAACAACACATGTTACCGTAATATTTAGACAAGACCATAACATAACCACAACAAAAAATCTGTTCTGAAAAAAATTTCACATTATGTAAAATTATTTTACCTGTATATTTTCGATTTCAGCAAACGACATTGGTATATCAGGCAGTAAACTTGTATTAAAAGAAGACGGCACGGAAATCGAGGACTCGGAGATCCTTGAGTATTATTTAAAACAAGTATTTTTGTTATTGGAGCCGGATCATAAGTGGGGCCCATCCCTAATTGCTGAGATACCAAAAGAAACTTCGTTAACCAAACTCGAGACCACAATAAATGAAGAACAAAACTTTGAAATTGTATTTATGCCGACACCAACAATAGATCAACGGCACCTACCTTCTACAAGCTTGGGCCGTAGTACTGATACCTACTCTTCTGAATATGATTCTTTAAGTGACACCTTATCAATGTCAAGTGGTGCCTTTTCTCCATCATCCAATGACAGCAACTTTGTTTTTGCTCAGTGCAAGATATTGTTTGGTAACTTTAAAATAAATTGGAATAAAATGCCGACACACATATCATAGGCCTATTTGAAAAAGAGCTGCGATTGGGAAATTACTTAAAAGATTTCATACATTTTATAGTTGACGACATGCGCGCAATATCATTTTACATTTCAGTTCCCATTTTCCGACAAGCAGTGCTGGAGTCAATATCAAAATACCCTAAAAGTCTAGGTATAATTACGGAAGGTTTTGAAGTCAACACCGAGCCAATAAATATTACGTCGAAATTATTATATTATAACAACTATTGAAATCGGTGCGGGGCGAAAAGGAATTGGGACACTTCATAACAAACCAAGCTTAATAAAAAGACTCAAGTCATTAAAAGAAAGCTGTCTAAACTGGATTAGTGAATCCGGCGAAGATATGGACTCGTTAGAGAGAAAAAGAATAATTTCGAAACAAAAGGCGGGAATTACAAATCTAACACCCCTCGAAGAAAATAAAATCAACACATTTTTTAGTGAAACTTATTCATTGCAAAGAAACTTTTTGAATAATATGGAAGCTCCTCCAACCATATCAGATGTAAAAGAAAAATGGCCACATTTAATTTTATCAACATTTGCAAAGGAACATTTCTCAAAACTGGTAAATAATTCGGATATCGACGCTCAAAACTTAACACAGAAAGTAGATCAAATTGTGGATTTTTCAAAAAAAAAAAAAAAGGGCCGGTCTCAATCAAATATGCGACGGAGAACAAAATAAAGAATTTGCTGTGTTAAAGATTTTAAACACTTATTTCTAGAGTACACTAGTTTTAATACAATATTGCAATATGTTTCACAATATTAAAAATCCATTCAATCTCCAGATGGGCACGCTAATAGATGATATAGTTCCGACTCACAATGCATCGTGGATTGCAGTTTTAGGTAAGTATTTATTTTTAGCTAGAAAATACTGGTTATACATTCATTATACATTCAAATGGACAAACACTTAAAAGTGTTAAATTAATTCTAAGTGACTGAGATTGCAAATATATATAACTTTGCATTTAGACTTGGTGACGTGAAATAAGGCCAGATGCATTAATGCTATAAAATAAATGTAGGCTTTAATTCGCAGTCTAAAGTGTATTAGCCTTGAAATATTTTTCGACTGGTTTTTCACTTTTATAAAGCGTAATAAAATCCTTGGGCCTTATTTCACTTTAACAAGTAAGTTAAAGTAAAAACATTCTATTCAATTTTATATAATATTTCGTCATTCGTTAAAAATATTAGCTTTTATTAACAAAAGTGAAAAAATGCTCGAAAAAAAATGCATTATTGGTGGTTTTAATGAATTAAAAGCCTACATTTTTCGAGCATTGAGAGCACAGTTTTATCAATATTTTGACGATACAACTAATAATCATCTTATTTTAAAGTTATTATTATATTTTGTTTTCTTCTTTTTTACAGAAATCGTCTCGATCTATACAGCGACAACAGCGTTTTTTGTGTTGGCCATCAACCATAATGTTATGTGTACCAAAGAAATGGTGTTAAAAAAATAATAAGTTTAAATAAATTTGTAAAATAAATTTATTTATTTATAATAAATAATTATTTAAAATAAAAACAAAAATAAAATTAATTTATTAATTTATCAATTAAGTGGCGTATTTAAATATTAATATAAATGCATAGCATTTATAAATGGTGACCCCGACGTGATTTGAACACGCAACTTTCTGATCTGGATGTGTGACGCTATCCAACTTATTGTGTTTGAAATGTGTAGCGTGAATTGGGTGAACCACTACACATTTCAAACACAATAAGTTGGATAGCGTCGCAATCTAGTAAATTAAATGAAAATCAGGTAAATTTTATTACCAGATTTCCGGTAATAATAAAAATTACTACAATTCCAGTTGAATATTTTCATCGATTTATTTTTTAATGCAGTAATCTGAAATCTAGTAAAATTCTAGTTAAATTAAATTAAATACAAGATAATTCCTGTTTGCTTGTACAAGGAATTTCTAGCAGGGCTGCGGAGTCGGAGTCGAGGAGTCGGACTATTTTAGCGGAGTCGGAGTTGGAGTTGGAAAAATACTGACCGACTGCGACTCCGCATTTTATATTTTTTTCCCTCCTAAAATGCACCTTATCCTTAGTTACGAAAAGACTCCAATCTGTATATTTGACCCCAGGTCAATTTTATAATGGATGGCGTAGCGTGATGTTTCACTCAAGAAAAATCCCAATTATCCTCGCAACACAAATAAAATCATCGTTAACATAAAGAGAAATTATTCTGCTTGATAACGAAATATTATTGGCGGGAATTTATATCGACTCCATAAGGTTAGAGTATTATTAAGTGATGATCGACAAAATAGAAGCAAACCGGTACTATGTAATTTGGCAATCGTTTAAAATAATTTTTTTGATATTACCGAAAAGGTCACAATCATCACCAAGAAGTAGAAGAAAAACATGAATTTGAAAAATTTCTATATGACCAGAAATCGAAACGACCTCGGATTACAACAATTCAGAATTTTTTTTTTTTTGATGGCTTAGAGAAAGTGAGAAGTATCCACAGAAGTACGAGTCTTAATATTCTTGAGGCCATACTAATTTTCAGAACGAATTCGTAACTAATTTAAATTGTAGAAATTTTGTCTTTTTTTTTATATTTTATTTCTTTAATTATTCTTTAATTAAATTTTTAATTTTTGTTATGTATAAATATGTCCTTGTGACGATAGAATTTGAATACGAGCAGTAGTATGAATTTTATAATATTTTGATTACATGTAGAAGTTGGAGTCGGAGTCGAATAGTCCGACTCCGCAGCCCTGATTTCTAGTCAAGTTTTATTTTCGTCATCTGATATTCAGTATCATATCAGTAAAATGTTGAATTTCGTGGTGTGTTGTGGTGAAATAAAAAACAGTTGAAAAAAGTTTCCTCAAAATTGTTTATATTTTTATAATAATTGACGAATGGAACGGTGTGTATACTCCAGCAGATAATAGTGAAATATGTGATAGACTGTTACCAAAATTTGCTATATGAAGTTATATAGAAATATTTTCTATTTAAATTGCATTTTTATTTGTGGAAATTGCAACGATTGGAAAATTAAATTAATCCCATATGAGAGTAAACTTTTCCTAATTCAAAATAATCTAAATTATTCGGAATACTGTACTATATTTTCCAAATTATTCCATATTCTGAACCATACTATTATACCGGCTAATCAAATTTCGAGACATCCAACTTAGGTGTGTATTGTAACCTAATTATTTCAGCTATAAAAAAGAACAAAGTTAGCAGAATGTTTACAAAATGCCCTAATCTCTCATTGCATACTCTCCACAAATGTCTGCAAACCATAAATAATTAAATTTGATTAAAAAAATAAAAATATTTTTACGAAATTCATTTATTTATTTCAATATATTAAATTTTTTAAATGGATGATTTCAAGCAAATTGGATAATACCTATATTTTGAGAAAAGGTTCTATTTCTAGATTTAAGAAAAATTCAATCTTATCATTAACATTTCAATAGTTTCTTGAAACAAGAAATTGCTTTTGTGTTGATCCAGAAAATTTTTAATTTTTAAAATAAGCAAATCCAAGAAAATTGGACAATATCGTTTGAGAAAAGAGTCAATTTCTAGTTGCAAGAAAAATTGGGAACAAAACATTCATATTTTTCTCCATTCGTTGTTTTTTTTTCTTCAATCAAAAATTTTGAGCAGTTATAGATGCAAGAAACTAAATCTCAGATTACAATTAAGCAACAAATGTTAACTCAAGAATTTTTTTATCATTTCAAGAAACACAAATTTTACATGAAGAAAAACTTGTCAGAAATAAGAAAATTAGCTTTTAAATGGAGAAAAAGTACATTTTCTTCAATCAAGGCCTTATATATACAGGCCTGATTGTACACGAAAAAATATTCAATGAGCTTTCGATATGGGTACTCATTTGTCTATTTTATATGGCAAATGCATATTTTGAGTGATAAAATCATGACATAAAATATGAGTAATTTTAACGGTTGTTGAATTTAAAAAAGTACTTGTATTTTAAACCATTTGTCATTTTAGTTTCGAAGAATGAATCAACCTCGAAATTAAAAAAATAATTAAATAAAAATAGTCCCTTTATCATATTTTATAGAAAAAGTTTCATTTTAATTGTGCTGCCAGATGCATAAATGTAAAAAAAAAAAAATTAAAACAGCAATCGCTGAAAAAAATGCTGAATATTCGTCAGCAATAATGAAATGTCAAATTTTTGTTTTGGTTTTTTGTTGTGTTTATAGTTTTTAATTAATTTTTTTTTATATCGAATACTCGTATCCACGTATTGCTCGTATGTACACAATTAAATTTAAAGAAAACACAAACTTTATTGGAAATAATACGTACATTAATATTTTATTGTACAATATATAAAAGAAAAATTAATTTAAAAATCTAAACACAACAAAAAACCAAAACAAAAATTTGACATTTTGACATTTCATTATTGCTGAGGAATTACGGACTAAAATCGAAAAGTAATATATGCATCTCAATAACCTCAGAATTTGAGCAAAAATTAGAGGAATTAAAAGAAGAACGACGCAAGGCGGAAGCAAACGAAGCAAAACGTTTAAACTAGCTACTAGCAACCGTAGGTGCCAAAACGTTTTACCGTGAACCCCCCGAGTTTTAGTCGTAGATATCTGGAGTGGAATCCATTTATTGGCATGTTTAATGCCATGCCATTATTCACCACACAAAGATTCAGTACCTTAGATTGTCACTTGGTGGTATCGCTGCTAGTGCCATAGTGCCTATCGAACTATGAAGTCGCCCGAAAAATTCTTAAGGATAGATTCGACAAATCAAATTTCATTTGTGGCACGTCCATGAGTTGCTAGAATTTGTTGATCATTCGATCGCATCTTCAATAGATGCTCTCAAACGACTAGTAAAGCAGTGGAACGACCTGATTGCATACGAAATGAGATGAAAACTGAATGCAGACACAAAAAACAATTAGAAAATTGCTGCCCCGTCAACCCACTTACCAACGATGGACGACCTCTGCATTTTCTCAGAACTAACTTACTATTTCGACAACTTCAAAGTTTCATTGTGTACATTGTCAAGCTACAAATAAGAGCGCCTCGAGTAATTCAGTTATTAAAAATTGTAAGAAACAAACCAACAATGGAGCCATTTCATCATCATTTATCTATTTGGCTAAACTGGACATCCTGTTCTGGGAAGAGAATTGTTAGACTCAAGCTCACAAATAAATTTTATGACATCTCATTTTCAGCTCTACTATAATTACCACGACGCAAAGGACCAATAAAATTCATGGAATTGTCGCCCACGCCGTTGTATTTCTCTCCAGCAAAACAATTACCGTGAAATAAAACACTACTAATTTGTACACCGCTTTGGACGTTCAAGTGTTACCGAAGATCTCATGGTATCAGCCAATCTGTACAATCAATAATATCGGATCGAGGAGAATTCCATCAAATATCCAACTGGCTAATCCCGAATTATTCAAACAAGAGACATAAATTTACTCTTTGGCGCAGATATCTATATCAACAGTTACTCTCCGTTGGTCAAATCTAGATGGCTGACCAGTTATTGGACGCAATTACTCAATGTTTAAGAATAAGTACAGCACGCTAGGCCATATGGAACCTCGAGTTGTGCAGAATGACCTTTTCTAAATTTTAGTTGACTTTCGGTTACATGCATCGCTTTCGTCAAGTCCGAATTCACGAAGACGACCAGACATTCCAACTCATCTTGTAGATAAACTCACCAGCTGAACCGCTTTTGACATTTAAGTTGACACTGTGACATATGGAACGTCTTTAGCACCATTTTGTGCAACTAGATGCCTTAAACAGCTAGCACTCGTTCATGAAGGCACTTTACCTGTCACCACCGAAGTTCTAGAGGCAGATGTCTACGTAGATGATTTACTCAAAGCAAATTCCATCGCTGCTGCATCAACTGAAATTTACAATTTCGAACATACTTCAGTCTGCTGGTAGAGGTAAAACAGTCTCGATTTTGCGAAAACTGCTAATGCAATCACTATGGCAGCATTGAGATCAATCATCACCACAAACATATCAACGTATTGGCAAACGCTTCGATAAAGTATGAAGTTACTTAACAATTTTAACATCGATCGTCACCTATTCAGTTCACTCAAGTCACACAGTATATCTAGATACACGATGAGTGAGCGCACTTATGGGGCAGTTATTCACCATAAAAGTTCATTACATATGGTGGTCTGGTCTTCGTTAAGCTATTTTGCTCAAAATCCCGCATAGCTTCATTACAAAGGACAACTTTACTTCGACTAGAATTGTGTGCAGCAGTCCTCCTAATTCCACTAGTGCACATAATTCTTGGACAAACGCTTGGGCAAAATTCTGCCCATCTAAACGGAAAACATTCATCTAGAAACGTATCACTGCCGTGCAAGAAAAATGGATGCATGTACTGACCGAGTGTGATCCAGTAGATCTAATTTCTCGAGGAGTAAAAATCGAAAATTTATTCAACTCATGGACTTATAAACCTTCATTCCTCTTAAATAAAGCTTCGTGTTGGCCGACGCTCCGTGCAGAATTTCCTCTACCTGAGAATTCGTTCGAGATGAAGAACCCGACACAAGTCGCGGTATTGTTCGACAAGTCCTTGCATATATGTTACACCTAAGGTTCCAGTCCAGCCGAAGTTGAAAATGAGCGGGCCGCTTAAGCTGAAAGAATTGGATCGAGCACTTCATACGATCATCAGAATTGTACAGAGAGACGCTTTTCCTGAAGAGTACAGTGGGTTGCGAAAAGCAAATTTCGTCGTAAGGCAACCCCATTTCTGCTCATTATCGCTATTTTTAGATACTCATCACATCATTCGTGTTGGGAGAATTTTCAACATACCAAATATGCATCAATTTATACTAACATTAATTTATAGGAAATTGCTATGTTGGTCCACGAGCGTCATTAGCCGCCGGTCGCCAGTTTTATTGGCTATTCTATGGTACAACCGTGTGCAAGAAGTTTGATAGAGAAAGCAACGAATGCTTTCGTGCCAGACAGATTCCGATGACACAATTAATGGGAGATTTACCGCCAGAACGGGTAAATGCAGCTTCACCGTTCTCTTTAGACTTTGCTGAACCATTTTTTTTTCTCTGATAACGGCACGAATTTTGTGGGTTCTAATTCAGAGTTGCGTGAGCTGTATGAATTGCGCACATCTCAACATTTAAAGAAACAGTTGCTACACCTTAGCTTGGTGGCCTTCATGAGCTATGAGCAACTGATTACGTTGCAAAGGTTTCTTCTCTGCACCTTATATTAATCGAAATGTCGATTAATAAAATTGCCCGGTTAATCGATACAAAATTGCGATAACAAAACTAGTCTTAACAACAAGGTGACTGATGTTTGCAAGTTCTTGAAACATAAAATATTTTTGATATTTGGGGTATCGATGGAGCGATTTCCAGCGTTTGTGTTCTATAAACGAGCAATACGTGGATACGAGTATTCGATATAAAAAAAATTAATTTAAAAATCTAGACACAATAACAAACCAAAACAAAAATTTGACATTTCATTATTGCTGAAGAATATTCAGCATTTTTTTCAGCGATCGCTGTTTTAATTTTATTTTTGTACATTTATGCATCTGGCAGCACAATTAAAATGAAACTTTCTATAAAATATGATAAAGGGACTATTTTTATTTATTTATTTTTTTAATTTCGAGGTTGATTCATTCTTCGAAATTAAAATGACAAATGGTTTAAAATACAAGTAATTTTTTAAATTCAACAAACATTAAAATTACTCATATTTTATGTCATGATTTGATCACTCAAAATATGCATTTGCCATATAAAATAGACAAATGAGTACCCATATCGAAAGCTTCGATTTTTGTACAATCAGGCCCGTTAATACATGGCCCTGCTTCAATTAAATATCCGTTTTCTTCGTTGTAACAACTCTTAGTTTTTTCCGTGTATGTATTTGTTTCGACAAAACAGAAATAGGTTCACCAATACGTTTCAAAAATATGTATCTCGCACACAAATTGAAAGCAACATTTAATCGTTTCAAGGATTTTTTGGAACAGTTCAGATATATTGGAGCACAGTATGATATCAAAGGACCCACTAGAGTTCAAATAATATGACGTTTTACAACACTTGAAATAAACATTGCTGTGCTCCAGAGTTTACTTAAAATCCCGTATATTTTACCGCACAGATTATTAACATGAACATACCAGTTTAATTTATTATCTATGAACAAACCCAAGCTTTTGACTTAGTCATAGAAATCAATCCTTTGATTATCAATTACTAGATGAATAGACGGTATAATTACTTGCTTTTTATTCGAAAGGATAACAGCTTGAGATTTACTGGGATTAATTTGGAGTTTATTTACGGTTGACCTATCAAGTACTTTGGTTAAGGTAATATTTAGATTATGTACTACATTATCAACAGAGTCGAAATTTCCAAACGAATACAATTGCAAATCATCAGCATAAAGATGATAGTAAGTATTATTAGTTTGTTGAACGACTTTGCATATTTCGTTTATGCAAAGAGAGAATAATATTGGCTCCAAAATCGAACCTTGAGGAACTTCAGATGTAATACGAATAGTTGAACTACAATTTTCATAATATATTACTGATTGTTGTCTTAAATGTAAATAAGAAAATACTAATTGACAATTTAGAAAAGTTATACTTTTTACATAGCTTCATCATTAAGGTAGTATGGTCAACTTTATCAAACGCCTTAGAAAAATCTAAAGGAACTAGAATACCAAATTTACCATCTTCTATATTAGAAGTAATGTCATCCACAACTTTCAAAAGTGCTGTAGTAGTGCTATGATTCGCTCGAAAACCAGATTGATAGTTGTTTAATAAGTTATACTTTGTTAAATGACCGTTTATTTGGTATTGAATAATTCTTTCAAATAGTTTGGATAGCACTGGTAAAATGCTGATTGGGCGAAAATCGTGCACATTTACTGGGACACGTGTTTTAGGAATAGGTGTAACCACGGCTATTTTCCACGTATCTGGAAAGACAGATTTAGTAAGTGCTGAATTTATTAGATAGGTTAAATGGGGCAAAACTATTGGCATTAGAAGTTTCATAAAAATAAGTGGTATGCCATCAGGACCAGCCGTGCCGGATTTAATTCTATCAAAATGAAGCAAAACTTCATCATTAGAAACATTACGAAAATAGAAAGCATTTTCAGAACTATATTGTAACGTATTTAAATTCAACTTATTATTACTTCCAAGGAAAACCGAACCAAAATATTCATTAAACTCTTCTCAGAGTTATATTGGATTTCGAGTCAGTACCATGAGAATGAATGTAAGCCCTAAAATTTTTCCAGAATAATTCACATGGGATGTTTTTGTTAAAACGATCATTGAAAAATTGGCATTTTGTGGACTTAATCAAATTATTTACTTTATTTCTAGCTCTGATATATTCTAACCGATTGAATTCAGTTTTATTTCGTTTCCAGTTTTCGTGAAGAAAATCGCGAATATTTCGGTACCTGAGAATGAAAGTTAATCTCATTTAATTGAGGTTTTACTTAGTACTTTCGAAGCGGTGCAAAAGTATTAAGTAAATTCAATACAAAAGCATTAAAAATTGATAATTGCTCATTTACATCGCATAACGAATAAAGACTATTCCAGTCTAAAGAGCTAGCAGCCAAAAATAAAGCATCCCTGTCAATATTACGAAAGTTCCTCACAAAATTAAATTGCGTGTTCACCTTATAATTCCCAGTATTAAATGCATAGGAACCATAAATCATATCATGAGTAGTAGTAATTCCGGGTACAGAGATTTGCGTTAAAGTACGAAAATTGACAGGATAATTAGCAAATGCTAAATCAATTAACAAAAGAAGACATTAATGATTTGAATTTTTTGACCTTTGGTTTAGTTCTAAGACAATTACAATTAAAGTCCCCAACAAATATTACTTCACTGAATTTAGACATAATATCATCCAAGATAATTTCAAGATCATTGATAAATTCTATTTTGGGTGGACAATAAATCACATTACTATAAACAATTTTAGGATTCAATTTTTCCTAACATAAATAGCGACACCTCCACCTCGCCGACCCGCACGGTCTTTACAAAGTAACGTAAAACCATCAAGCAGACTTCCTGGATTTAGATGGCAAAAGTTAAATGCAAAATCATTATTGAGGAACGACGACTTCACGACAATGTTCCTCATGTCCAAAGAGCTTATATTATTGATATACATGTCTATCACCCATCATTATAATTAAATATTAGAAAACCACTGCAATGAGATGAAATCAGTGACACATGAATTTTAATAAATGATGAGGAAAAGTGTATGCGGTGAAATAAATTGGATAAATTATGCATTGTAAATCTAATAATAAAAACAAAATGAATTAAAGTAAAAAATAAAAAAGTATGTAAACAATTTTAAACAAAAGAAAAAAATGGTCATGAAAAAACTGCGTAAAAATAACGGTAAATTAATTAATATAAACATTAAACTAAATTTCTAACTCCGGCAAAAAAAATAATAATTAGAAAAGAATAAAGAATTTATGAAAAAATTATCACTTTAAAATAAATTTGGGAATTTGTAAAAAAATAACAAATATTAAACAAGAAATATGTATATTAAATATTACTTTTTTTCCTCGTAATTCTAACAGATGTTGCGGATGCGGGTTTACTTCCACCATAGTGTTAATTGTGGCGATGTTTGAATTAACATCAATGTTCGCAGATGTTATTGATGATTTCCGCACACGAAACAATGCTATTTTATATTTTTATCGGAAACAAAACGTGTATAACAACGAAAACGTTATTTAAAGCCGTAGAATTACTGCTTATATTTTATTTCAATTTTAATATGAGTTAACCAAAAGAGATCAGCTCAACAATGCAGAAAATTCAAAATTTATTAGCTATACCTAATACGTTTGGTAGGTCAAAGAAGAAAACCTTGGGCAACAAATCCAGAGTCTATAGTCTTTTGACTGCAATAAATGAGCCGTAAAGTTTCTTTATTTATTTAATTTAAATGAATTTTAAAAATACTTTGGTCCTGCAGTCCGAATTTAATATTATTACTGAAGTAAATATTTTTTTTTTTTTATTAAAGTTTGAGATATTGTAATAAACTATTAGAAAACTATAAATTTGTTTCAATTTAATTGTGACCCGAAACCAATTTTTTTTTTTTTTTTTTCGCTGGCGCTACATCCCATAGAGGGATTTGGCCGCTTCATTTTGAAGTTTCGTAATCATTTTTGTTAACGGATAATGAGTGATTAATTCATTGATCCTACCCTTAACCAGCCGTGATTTTTTCATCACCCGCCGGGAATCGAACCCGGGACCTCCGGAGCGTAAAGAAAGTATGCTAACCACTGTGCCACCGGGGCGGCACCCGAAACCAATCCAATGATAAAATATTTGTAGATTTCTTTTAACTATAACCATAGACATTCATACTAGATTTCTCATTTCATTATAACTAAAGGGGAAAAAACAAAACTTCTGATAATTTCAATGTATCGTTGTGTTGTGTATTTTATAAGGCAATGATTATAGTATGCGTTGCAAATATAATACATACATATATGCAATACACCGATAATAACATTTGAATGGAAATTTTTTATTTTTTTTTGTGTTTTTAGTCAAATGAGAAATCTATTATGATTGTCTATGCTATAACTATGTATATTCGTATAAAAAATAAAGGAACATTTTTGATTATAAATGGTGTGAAATTAGTAGGCAGTTACATTAAAAATTGTTATTTCATTAGTTCTCAACTGAGCTGAAATATACTGGAACAGCAATTTTGAGCAAAATGCATGTTAACTAATATTTTTCCACAATTTAATATTTCTTTAATGGGTGTTTTCTTTTATTCATTCTGGATATTCCGGACATTCCGAAAGTGACGTAAATCGTTCTTTTATTCACTCCATTCCTTCTATTCCTTTTTTAGTCCATTCTTTTATTTATTCGGAATATTCAGAAATCAGAATGCATTCTTTTTGTACTACATCGAAAGGTGAATTAAATCGTAGATATTATGGAAAATGAAATTATTGATAAAATTAAGTATTTAAGGTGTTAAAAATTAAAATTTTTGAAAATATTTTTAGCTTTATTACATGATAATAGTTTTAAATAGAGCTTGGCGGATACAAAAAATCCCAGTTTTTTTAGAGATATATCAATTAAAATTAATAAATTAATATTGCATTGGAAATTTTCACGTACAAATAATTTGCAACTTCAATTAATTATAATAAAATTATTTATTTAATAAATTTAACTTGTTTCCTAATTTTCAAAATAAAAAAAATTCGTGCTATGGAAAATGTATTCCATTTATTCCAATCCGTTCTTTTATTACATTACTTACGGAATATTCCGAGGTCACGTGATCAATATTCTATTCCTTCTGTTCTTTCTATGGAATGAATAAAAGAAAACACCCAATTTTTACACGGATATTTATTTGAAAGAAAATATTGATATCAAAGAATGTAATTTTACCTAGTCCACCAGTAATATCTACTTACTGAGTCAGTTCGGGCGCCCGTCAGCATATGGTAAAATACATCTCTAGAAATACTTGTGTGGCTTAATTATGCTAAGCCTACCAACTTTTTTATCTTCGAAAATTCTCGTAAGTGGTGCGTTCTCTTTTTAATAGTTCCGAAAGAGGCAGATTTTACGTGCCATTAAAAATTTATGGATATCATTTTTTTTTTCAAATTGTAGTTGTAAGATTAATGAATGAAACGTGCGAAAAAAGCTTTGTCCGACAAAAAAGTGGGGGCGTAGAGCGTGTCCACCACCGTAAACATTTGAAAATAGCGATTATTAAAAATTTATACATACCCAGCTATTTTTTAGTAGAACCGTTTAATAAAAATATTTAAAATCAAGAGGTAAGATTGTCCGACAAAATGGATGGGTCAATTTTGCAGTCCGACGCTTTAAAGTCGTCTATTCCATGATAACAATTAATTTATTAATACCAATTTAATTTTTTTTATCGTTATGAAATAAATCATAACTTTTTACTTTCTTTTACGTAAATAAAATATCATAAAAATGTTGGGTCTTGAGATTATTGGTGATTTATCCGTTTTGGGGTCTCCTAAGTCCGAAAAATTAGGTTTCGAAATCGTGTCTGTCTGTCTTTAAGTCAAAAATCTGCTTTAAATTAAAAAAACATACTTTAAATGGAAAATACCAATGGTTAATATTAATGAATCTTAAAAATATTTTAATTTGCTGTTGGCAGTAAAAGGTAACTTTTAGGGGACCCCTAATTTTTTTCTTTACTATATTTCGGTTGTACAATGTACAAAACATAAACAATCGAATACTATGAAACTAAAAAAGAGTAAAATGTATCATACATTTTTGTTTATGATACATTTTACTGCCTTTAAATTAAACCATAAAAACGACATGCGCAAAGCCAAAACCTGCTAAAATTCTCATAGAAAGCCTGCTTGTTCTGTTACCCAACTTATACGCATTTAAAAATATATACTGTTAAGTGTGTTGGTCACTATAAGAAACCATATCAAAAAAATTTAATTTGTTTCGTTTTTTACCACTACTACTCAGTGGATATCATCAACGTACTTTACTACTTAATATCAATTGATAATTAAGCATTTTTTACTTTATATTTTTTTACTGTATTCATTAAAATCGAAAGATGTAAATGCAGGACGTGTAGAACTTTTTTAAAAGGCATTCGGCAATAAAAGTAAAAATGAGACAGTATTTAAAAATAAATTAATAGGGCTTCTAGTATGCCGCCAACGAAGGAAGAGCTTCTTCAACAAATAAAAAGAACAATATACTAACCGATTCATTAGTATTTGTGATGAGAACATTTATGGTAACGTTTATGTTTGTTGTAATATAAAACCAAGGAAAATTATTTTTTTTCTTTTTGTCTTATTTAATTCAATTATAAATAATGTTTTATTTGATATAAATTTCATAAATAAATTCATAACTGTAATGCAAATAAATTCAATTAAACTTAATTCAATAGTATTTGTGATTCATATTTTTGATTCATAGGTATTTGTGATATGCAGAAAAATTTAAAAATAATTAGTAAATCAATTAAATTTAAAATTATTTTTGACTAATTAAATAGTGGTTTAGGCCGTGTGCGAAACTAAATATTTTAACTGTGGTAAAAATAATAAAATTTATCACATATTTTCACCGATTTGCTGTGCGAATTGCAACCAGTTAAAAAGTTAAAATTTTGGCGTCTGCTTGTTTTTACTTTTGGAAATAAAATTGAATAATTAATAAATAACTTAGAATATCGAAAACGAATATGTACCAATTTTGGCTAAATATTTTCTTATTTAAAATAATTCATTTAATAAATTATAGAAGTATACAAAATTGTAAAATTTAATTTCAAAATTCTACAGTATCAAGAATAATTATGATTATTAAAAATCTTTAGGAAGCCCAAAACAAGTCTCTAAAAATTGAAGTTAAATAAGGGATGTTTATAAACATTTACTTAATATAGTTTTTAACGGCTAGTGGAAATTATTAAATAATTATATTCTTTAGAAATAATTATTTTATAAACATTTACAAGATAAAAATTTAACAGGCCCAGTTAAAATTTTTGTGGTGAATATACTGTGGCAATATGACATAAGGGAATAACTCTAAAATTCACATTTTTCAGGAAAACGTTTTTAAAATTAAGAGTTACTCAAAATCGTATGAGTTTTTTGAATTCTTACTTTTTTGAATGATTATTACGGTTGTTTGTAGTTGCTGGATTATTACAGAACATTGCTATGATATGAATTCGAATATGGAGATTTCGAATTTGAAATAATACGTAAAAGAGTATAACTAGAGTTATTCCCTTATGTCATATTGCCACAGAATTATTGTCAAAAATTTAACTTGTTAATTTTTTATGCGGTATTTTTTTCGTTTCGCACACAGACTAAGTCACTTATAATTTGTGAACCATTGGAACATTTTTATTACGTCTCCATCACGTCTCGGAAGTGACCAAAAATTTTGTTCATAAAATCACAGGGAATCTTATCCCACAAGGTTTTATAAGCACCCCATTATAAATGTTTGGTCTTGCTAGATTGCGAGTATCCTCAGCTTTCATTTAAACCCTCGCAAGGACAAATACAAACTTTGCCTTGTCCTAGGCAACTAATTATGTTCAATATTTTTATAAAATTTCGTGCCAAATTCTCCTTCTTGTGTGTGGCAGCATTATTGCGCTGAAGAGCAAATTGAGGCTCGACTGTTTTTCAACAACTGGCAATACTGCCTCATTCATAAACCGAAATAGAACATTGACCTTGAAGTGTTGTAATTTATACAGCCTCATAACCTTTTATTTTTTCCGCAAGAGATGCTAACGGAAGAAGTAATCACCGTATTTGATATTCTCTGTAGTACCAGCATTTTTTTTCTCCATATTTTCTAATTAATGCCAAAACGCACTAATTTGGACATAACAAGGTTCTCCAGAGTTCAATTGTCAATCCAATATAATTACGTTTACATTTTGTTTCCTCGCAGTAAATCATATTCTGGTTGGCTATGTGTTCTATATGCTACAACTCTTCAAGGCCAATGTTCAATTTCGGTTTATTGAATGATGTAGCATTCTTATTTGTTGAAAAATTAGTCAGGCCTAAATTTGTTCTTCAGCACAATAACGCTCCCATACACAAGAAGTATCATTGCTTCGAAATTAAATAAAAATATTGAACATAAATGGTTGCTTAGGCTAAGCCAGAGTTTTCATTTGTCCTTGCTGGGGTTTTAATGAAATCAGAAGGTATTCGCAATCTAACAAGACCAAAAATGTATAATGGGGTGCTTATAAAACCTTTTGGGATAAGATTCGCTGCGATTTTATGAACAAAATTTTTGGTCACTTCCTAGACTTGATGGAGACGTAATAAAAATGTTCCAATGTTTCACAAAATATAAGTGACTTAATCACTATTAAATTAGTCAAAAATAATTTTAAAAATAATTGGTTTACTAATTATTTTTAAATTTTTCTGCATATCACAAATACTTATGAATCAAAAAAATGAATCACAAATACTATTGAATCAAGTTTAATTGAATTTATTTGCATTACAGTAATGAATTTATTTATGAAATTTTTATCAAATAAAACGTTATTTATAATTGAATTAAATAAGACAAAAAGAAAATTCAAAAAAATAATTTTCCTTGGTTTTATATTACAACAAACATAAACGTTACCTTAAATTTTCTCATCACAAATACTAATGAATCGGATAGTATGTGTATATGTAGTGTTTGGTGTAATGCCCACATGAGATATCCATCAGAATTAAACCCAGAAAATTGCGGATGGACTTTAATAGATAACCAATATCATCTTTACTGGTTCGATGGGCCTCAAAGTCCTTCATTTGAGGAAATATCTTCTTTTGTTTTTGGTATCGTATTATTGATTTTCGCATTAATAAAATTGAATTTAATGGTTTAAAAATTATAAATTTATAAAATAATTAATTTTGCAGATTCTAATGACTGTGATGATGAAGCTAATGAGGGGGATAATGAAGTTGATGACGAGATTGATGATGATGATGATGATTCAACGAGTGACGACAATAAAGAAAATTCTGATCAAGAATGATTAAAAAATTGAATTATTTTTATAATTTTTGTTTAGCTTTGTTTAGATTTTTTGAACTATTTTTTAATAAATAATTATTTTTATAAATATTAATTTAATAAATTTTTCAAAATAAGGAAATAGTGTTATGAACTATCTTATTTACTATTACGTATAAATGAATTATTTTACCGAAGATGTCTATATTTTTATTTTCGGACTGGCCGTGCGCCCCTATATTTTTGTCGGACAAATGCAGAAGTAGTTAGGTAATAAAATCACGGACCTGCCTGATTTTTGTCCGACAAGTATTAATAAATTAATTGTTATCATGGAATAGACGACTTTAAAGCGTCGGACTGCAAAATTGACCCATCCATTTTGTCGGACAATCTTACCTTTTGATTTTAAATATTTTTATTAAACGATTCTACTAAAAAATAGCTGGGTATGTGTAAATTTTTAATAATCGCTATTTTCATATGTTTACGGTGTTGGACACGCTCGACGCCCCCACTTTTTTTTTCGGACAAAGCTGTTTTCGCACGTTTCATTCATTAATCTTACAACTACAATTTGAAAAAAATGATATCCATAAATTTTTAATGGCACGTAAAATCTGCCTCTTTCGGAACTATTAGAAAGAGAACACACCACTTACGAGAATTTTCGAAGATAAAAAATTGGTAGACTTAGCATAATTAAGCCACACAAGCATTTCTAGAGGTGTATTTATCAATTTTACCATATGCTAACGGGCACCCGGACTAAGTGTTTTTTTGCCTTTAACTAGAGTGAAACGAATAATCGATTAAGTACTTCATTCATATTGTACAGTGTAAAATTATCTTACTTTAAAGTATTTTTACATACACTGTGCACTTCCTTTGCTCTTTTAAATGGTCTTTTTCCACAGATTATGTGTAGCAAGTACTCTACATCTGTGTAATTGTCCTTGCAGATCATGTATAATTATTAGTAATAGAAGTGTAAAATTACCTTCCCGTTTTTTTTACAACGCTAAACAATGGCAAATGTTGTGCCAATTATTATTGTAGTAAAATTCCAACAAATTTTTTTACTGTATACAATCAATTTTTTAAGGTTATTGTAGCGTGAAAAGAACAATGATCTCAGTGGTCGTTTCCATTTCTTGTACATTATTTGTCTTTGTCATTTAAAACACAAAAATGTTCTGATTCCTAGTCCAGCGTAAAGTCCATTTTTTTTCGCTGGTACTACATCCCATAGAGTGATTTGGCCGCTTCATGATGAAGTTTCTTAATCATTTTTTCAACAGAAAATGAGTGATTCATTAATCCTACATTAAACAGCCGTGCTTTTTTCATCACCCGCCGAGAATTGAACCCGGGACCTCCGGAGCTTAAAGCAAGCATGCTAACAACTGTGCCACCGGCGCGGCAAGCCTATTTGCTTGATGTTAAAGTATTATGAAAATTTCAATGAGAAATACAAATTATCTAAGTACTGTATTTATGCAGGTTTGAAAATTGTTTATTTTAAAAAGTATTTCAAGATTTTTTAACAACGATGCTTTTGCCTTCAAAAATATAACATGACTAAATTTACAAAAAGAAAACGCGAACAATTCAAATTAAATAAACGAAATATTGCGGTTGTAATTTATGTATTTAGAACAGAAGTATTCATTTCTATACATTTTTCCTAATAAAAATTGTTTGAATGTTGTGAGTTAAATTGAGCAAAGGTACCATCCCTAAAAAATAATTACAATCGTTTGTATATTTGTCTAAACGTAACGGCATGGTATACGTACTTTTTGTTACAAAAGAGCGCACGAATATTAAGGTGCTTTTTTGAAAATACAAAATATTTCACAAGAAACGTAGTTAAAATAAAATATTATGTAGCAATAAATTAAAGCTTCATTCCGTCATTTTTGACATACTTACTGCGAATTAAAATCGGCCAAAGTGAAATTTGATTGTGCAAGATTAGAATTTTTTTTTAATTGTTTAGATGTCATCTTAGCAGTGTTGTTCTACAATTTGTCTCAATTTTTGTAATCTGTAATGAGATAACAACACAATTTTTTTTTTAATTATATGTTATTTACAGTCGTGTGCAATAAAATAAGGAATTCCTTTCTTTTAGCAAACGATTTTGCTGACCGAACTACAATTAGTTGCGAAATGGGAAATGTAAAAAAAGTTTGGATGGCCATACCTCCTGAGAAATATCAAAAATTATTGTATTCTTTGTTGTTTGTTTGGTTTCACAACCAAATATTAAATTTCATTATATGACTGAATTATTATTTTATTATTGTCTTATTATAACTTGGAATATAATCGTATGAACTACCTATTCTTGTGTTTTGTGCATAGCTGAAAATAATAAAAACCAACTATCGTGTTTATTAAATTTAAATTAAATCTATTTCGAAATTCGCGAAAACAAAAAAAAAATTCTAATATAACCTATTAAATTGCACACTACTGTATACATATAGTTGAGTATTAACGTTCCATACGGAATCATAAATTTTAATCAAATTTTTTATTAATTACTGGTAATTCTAAATTTCCTAAATATTTTAATTGGCATTGACCGCATACACATATACACTTTATAATGCATTATCAATTGAAGCACTTTACATTTCGAACACTGTACTCAGTTATATAGCCAATCTCACATTCAAAAAATTTGTTTATCACAAACAAATCGACAAAAAATTAATTCCATCAAGGCCAATTAAAAAAAACGCGTTGATGTAAATAAATCCCATTCACTCTCGCCATTTAATTTTATTTTACAATATACTAACAATAATTTGAAATTAAGAATACATAATTAATTATTAAAGGTAATAAATTAAATAAACACCTTTTTGCAGATATTTTGCACGTCAATTAATAAAAAATAAAATTTAATTAAATTAAATTTTAATATTTTGGCGAAAACTTCATATTTAAAATTAAAAATATTTTTTACGTATTTATACTTTGGACACCTTTCACAAACTAAATCTGGTTAAAATTTAAAACTGAAACTTTACAACAATAAAAAAATAAAAAATTTACTCGACTTGTGCAATTAATAATGTCGAAATACTTGTTGTTGTTTTATTGGGTGTTTTTATTGAATCTCTTGGAATTATTTTTGTATTATTGCGTTTTATTAGTAGAGCCCGGAAAATATGCAGTATTTATTAGTATTTATTGGCATTTATTCTACTTTCATGTTTTTTTATAACTTTTAGTAAAAATCCAAAATTTGCCCAAATATAAATTAATTCCTTTTGAATTTTGGCATCACTTTTTGCCACCAATCATATGAAGCTTGGGGGTGCTGCTAAATATAAAAACTTACGGAATCTATCTCTTATCTTAATCTTGTTTTATCACAGATACCAAAAATGCGTCCGCATTAGTACTTGTGCTGGTTGTAGTATTTGATGATTTTATCACAATCATCTCTCCCTACCAATACATATATCATACGCGACACTTCCGATATGCCCCTCGCGCAAGTTCATGCCAAGTTTAATCACTGAATGCTAAATCACTACAACACATTATGTTTAACATTCTGAATCACTCAAAAAAAAAAGTCATCACTTAATTTATACACAATTAACAGTTTTCATTGGTTCTAAGCGCAGAACGTTACGAAAAAATCAATCATGTAACGAAGGCAAAGAAAATGAAAATAAGCTAAATCATTGGCAATTTCTAGAATGTTTTGTATACATTGATTTTAGTAAACTTACAAATTTTTAGTTTTATTTTGTTACAAACGGTACACAATGTTGCACATGTGGTCGTTATTTGTTGCAGATCGTATTGATCACGCTCGAGATGTGATCGCTATTATAATTTAAACAGTGTATCCGCAATCTTGTGTGCTTTGGTGCGCACACAAAATATAACGCTTGGATATTGTGATAACAGAAATTCGATCGTTTTTTGCTTGGTATCACAAAATGCTGAACTAAGTATTTTACACAAAACTGTTCCACGGCCTAGTAAGATAACGTAAACGCACAAAGCAAATTCGTTCAATATATATTTAAACGCACAACGCGACTGTTTCTGCTTGTCTTTATGTAACACACAACCACTTTTGGTTTCTATCGGACTAAATAGCGAACTGTTATTGTCACCTTTTCATATTTAAATTTTTTTTTTGAAATTTTTTTTTGTTATCAAATTTTTATGTTCACCTCCAAACAAGAATGAATCTCTTACCCAGAAAAAAAAAACTCGTTTCAAACATCGTAATTTGTTATTGTTGTTATAGAAAGATCAGAAAATACCAGTATATTACGTAGCTACTGCTGCAGCACCGTGTACCTGTTTATTGGTTGTTAACTATATAAAAAAGTAATACAAGCTGTAAGGTATAGCAAATATTTAACATTTAGGCGTAATTACACCGCAAGCGCTGACCAAATTAATTAAATTTTATTTTGAAATCAGTGAAA
The DNA here is from genome assembly GCA_963556165.1 of Tipula helvola. Taxonomy (NCBI): domain Eukaryota; kingdom Metazoa; phylum Arthropoda; class Insecta; order Diptera; family Tipulidae; genus Tipula; species Tipula helvola. The sequence continues at coordinate 55,464,362 of OY744481.1, forward strand.
TTCGTTAACAAATCAATTTAAAAATTCGATTGGTTGTGAAACAAAATTTGTCGCAATAACCAAATTGTTACATAGATAATATTTGGATATACAGTGGACTCGAGATAACATGAACGCCGAATACCATGAACTCCGGATAACGTGAACAATTTTTTAATTACATGTACTACTCGGTAACGTGAATAATTAGAAAGCTCGATAACGTGAACTACATTTTATACACTCTCGCACGTCCATAATTGCATACATAATTCTTAATACATATCGATACCTTAGAGCAGTGCTTCACAAGTTGTGGGCCGTGGCTTCCTAGGGAGTCGTGGAACTGTTGTCAGGGATCCTTAAAACCTCGCCTTAATATCTCTAATAAACCGCACAATTTCCTCGCACACAAATTTCTGAATCTGCCTATTATCAATGACCGCTACGGTTTTCTGTGTTAATGGTTTTTGTAAGATATCTGTTGTGTAACAGGAATTTCAAATCGCAAACCTAGATCTGAGGGGCAAAAAAATCATGTTTAAAATTGAGGCCTTTTATGAAGTAACAACTTTTTTAATTCAGAAGTCGATATCTGAAGTATGTAAATTCTCGGAAATTGAGAAGCTAAATTTAAAGTTAAAATTATAGGATCTTAGGTCTATGAAAATTTTGCGTAATTGCGTAATTTTAAATGGCAGCTTATCAAATTTGGCTTCAACAATTTCAGTTTGGTTTAATTGTATATCAGATACAGATTAGAGTTGAGAACTCCAAATCGAAAATTCCTCCAAATCGAAAAGTGTTATGAAACAGTCAGATTATTCGAAAATTTTAGAGCCTATTCGAAGAATACGCTTGTGCTTAGTAGTATTAGTAACATTAAGTTACCTGATAAATAATTCCAAATTTACACGAATTTTCGGATTTTTTCAAAATTTTCGGAGGTTTTCTAGAGTTTTACAGTCTTTCCGATACTATTCATTAATATCCAGATTTTTCTGAGATTTTTCGAATTTTTCTGGGGCAATCGAAATGTTTCCGCGGTTTATTCTAGATTTCTTAAATTTTTCGACATTCATAGGACATTAATAGGATTCGAGATTTTTAAAGTTTTCGAATTTATTCGAATTTTGTAAGGCAATATTCTGAGCTTATCTTTGAGTTGTATAAGAACTTGCAGCGTTACATATATATGTAAATGTAAATGGTGATATTTATGGTAAAAGATTTTTGAGATTATCCCAAAATTTCGATATTTCTCCAATTTTCTGTTGGTTATTCGAAAAATTATTTAAGAATGTCCAGGATATTTACTTTGTACATGGCGGTGATTAAAGCATTGACCAGTCAGTCTTTAAGAAATTTAAGTAAGAATGCGACCATAGGAACATGCATGTTACTGACCAGCGAAACTTTAAGAACTTTTCGTTCAGTCTCGTTAAATTTGAATTGTCATTTAACAATCTTTAACAAGAGCGAAAACTATCGCCCAAACTGAAGGAAGAAACGTCAATGTATTCAGTTTTTTGATATTTGTGAATTAATATTATGTATTTATGTTTCATTAATTAAAATAATAATTTAAATGCATTTTAAACATGTACATAGAATATTTTGTAGTGTAATATGTATTAAAAATAATAAAATACAAATATTTTGAATTTTTTTTTGTCAAACCGTGTTAAAGATTCGCTGGGCGATCTGTCAAAATTTCCGTAATAATACACTTTCGTTAGATTCTGTAAGGTTTTATTACGGATTCTTAAAGACTGACTGGTCAATGCTTAACACGTATAGGATTTCCTTTGGTTTTACATAACTACGGATAATTTGATATTTGAGAACTTTCAAGGATATTCAAAATACATTAAAAATTCGACCTTTTTGAGATTATTTCGGAATTCTTGATATTTTTCAAATTATATTAGAAATTTATGATGCTTTATCGATATATTTAGAACTCGTCAAAGCATAGAGTTGCAAGATGTTTCGTTTTATTCATGCGGGCTCTTAAAACATTTTAACTATAAACTTAAAACTAAAGCTCTTGACAATTTTTTCAAATACATAATTTATGCTCATAAAACATTTTATTAAAAAACAGAAATTGTTAAAAAGCTCAAAAATGTTAAGTTCAAACCGAAAAGGTATGAATTAATTGTCAAGCTTAAAGCTTATTGAAAATAAATATTCTAGATTTATTCCAAAATCCCACCGTCTTTTAAACTATCGCATTTCAGAATAAAAGTAAATGATTTGGATTAAAAGGTTCGATACGTGAAAGCTCCTAAAACTAAAAGTTCGACATTTTTTGCCAATATAAAATTAAACATTTTAACAAAATCCTCAAATTATGAAAAGGCTTAAAAATGTTAAGTTCAAACGTAGATAGTATAAATTAGTTATCAATCTTATTAAAGCTCATTGGAAACATACATTCTAAATATATTCCAAAATTCCGTTACAAAGGGTAATTTTGAGATAAATTGTTTAACAAGTTTCGATCAGTGAGAGCTCTTAAAACTAAAAGCTCTCGAAACTTTTTGCAAATATATATTTTTGCACATAAAACGGTGTAACAAAAACCTGAAATTATTGAAAATTTGAGAAATGTTGAATTTAAACCCAAATACATAGTAATAATTTATACCTATCAAGCCCAAAGCTCATTGAAACAAATATTCTAAATTTGTCCCAAAAATTTGGTATTTAAAATGTTAAAATGATTTGATTCAAAAAGCTTCAATAAACGAAAGATTATATTAAATTACCAAGTTCCCTAGTGAAATGGTTTCGTTTGATTAAAAGCTCCCAAATTTATATTGAGAACAAATATACTAAATTATCCCTAAATTCCGCTACCCTATGTAAAATCGAATTTCTGAGTAAAATAGTTTTGGTTTAAAAAGCTTTTCTAATTGAAAGCTCTTAAAACTAATAGTGGTTGACATTTTTTACAAAACATAAGTTTTGCTCAGAAAACATTTTAAGAAAAACCTTAAATTATAAAAATTCTCCAAAATGTTAAGTTGAAACCCTAAAGGTATAAATTAATTATCAAGCTTAAAGCCCATTGAAAACAAATAGTCTAAATTTATCTGAAAATGCCACTTTCCTTTATAATATCAAGTTTTGTAAATGATTTTGGTTGAAACCCTTTGAAAACTAAAAGCTTTTGATGATTGTTGGTTAACTTTAAGATCAAATATTCTAAATTTTAGCCAAAATTCTGCTACTAAACCATACTTCTGAGTAAAATGGTTAGGTTAAAAAAGCTTTGATAATTGAGAGCTTATAAAATTAAAACCTTTTGATTTTTTGCGTATACATACAACATTTTAGCAAAAACCTAAAAGTATGAAAGAGGCTCAACATTAAAAGTTAAGTTAAAACTCAAACTTATTAAAATTAGTGACCATATAAAAAATTCTAATTAAATGTTTATTTTTATTTCAAGAGGTGACTTAATTAAAAAAAAAAACTGAACTACTATCATCTACTGAGAAGAAACTCGTCATAAATAAAATTTCAAATTTTGGATATAAAATTGTTAACTCTGAAGTTTGTTCTGGAAAACTACATTTTTTTTTAATGTTTCAAGTATTTTCAGAATTTTCATATTTCGATAATTCAGAACAATTAAATTCAAATTTGGTCTTAAATGCCTAAGTAAAGACCATTTGACGTTAAAATTAAAAACGAAGCAAATTCGGGTCGACGAAAATATTTCGTACCGGAGTTTTTACAGAAGCATCCAATTTTTAATAGTTCCTTATGCCGAATCTTTTCAAGATTTTCAAAAAGTTTGATAGTTTTTTGGAATTCTACAATTTTTGCGTATAAAAATTTTTTAACCCTACAAATCGGCTGAAGCTGAAGGAATATTTTGGGTTAGCAAATATATATTACAATTGATATGCTGCGCGGGACATCTGAGATCCTTGAACAGAACCATAAATGATGAGGAATGCCTTTCTGAAAGTCTAAATTTGTATTTACCACAAATTATAAAAATGAGCATAGCACTTGTGTGCTCTAAAGCAGTGCTTCTCAAACTTTTCTATTCTGCGGCCCCCGAAATCGAAAAAATAAAATGTTCATGGCATTCTTGTTCAAAGATCTCTGATGTCTCATATCGGTAAAAAATTCCTATACGCAAAAATTGTAGAATTCCAGAAAATTGTTAAGCTTGATTTTAAAAAACATGGGAGGATTCTAACTACATAAGGAACTATAAAAAATTACATGTAGTATGTGTAGTACACATACTACATCTAATTTTCTAAAGCCGGCTCAGTACTCATACCTTGACGGAACCCATGTTGATAAACGCTTAGTGATTTACAATGATCTAAGAGTATGGTACCTTGAGAATAACTGGCTGGAGCGCGAAAGGTCTATAGTTTCCCTTATCATTATGGGCAACACTCTTAAAAATAGGAATAATAGTAGCATACTTGAGCCTCCTAGGTACCACTCCCTGTTCGAAGGAAAGATTGAAAATATAAGCAAAAGCAGGGCTGATAAATTTAGCAACAGATTTTAAAATATTGTTACTAATTCCTTCGTTATCTAAAGACTCTTTTGGCTTCAATGATTCAATTATAGCTAATATTTCACTATTAGGAACCGGAGTCATAAAGAATGTTTTCAAACAGTAGTCATAGGGAATGTCGTGATTTTGCCCGCAACCTGTCAGCAACGCTATTAAAATAAAAATAGAACTCGTTAGAAACTTCATTAGTAAGCAAAGTACCGCTATCGGATAGAATATTAATAATCGAAGATGGTTTAGTATTTTTTTGCAAGAATATGCCGGGGTGGCACAGTCGTCAGCATGCTTGCTTTAAGCTCTGAAAAAATTGGGTGATGAAAAAATTATGGCTGGTTAATGTAGGATCAATGAATTATCATTATCCGTGAAACATAATGATTACAAACTTCATAATGAAGCGTCCAAATCCTTCTATGGGATTGACGGCCAGCGAAAAACAAAAGTATATTCATATACTTTGATTCGTATAATTTGGACGTTTCAACTTTTTTACGAATTTGTTTTTTTTTTAATTTGACTGGCAAGTTTACATGAGATCCAAGGTTGTAAGAGCTTGATATTTGTCGCCTATGAGAATAAGTATAACACTGCTTTAAATTTTCATAATAAAATAATGCTAAAAACTGATCAAGAGCCAGCGAAGGATCATCCAGGTTCAGAACAATCTTCCAGTCGACCTGCTCGGCGAATTCATTTAACAATACCATATTAAGTTTTTTTCCTAGACCACAATAAAAACTTAGTACGAGATGCCCAAACTGTATCAATATTGAAGAATATCTGAATAAAATCATAATCTTCCATGTTAAGGTCGATTGCTTATGGATTGAGGTAAGCAAGATCATTTGTTCGGAGGCGACCAAAGAAATGATCTATGCAACTGGATGATGATGTTGCCACTCGCGTAGGAACATTAACCAAAAGATTCAAGACAGCAGATGTAAAAAGCAGATTTTTGGAATATTATTACGATAACGAAGTAAGCCAAATATCACCTTGCATGAAAGATACAATGAGCGTCCGTGAAGGCACAATAAAAGTTAAAAATACTAAGAGATTGATGTTGCTGAACCTAAAGTAGGCAGACCATAAATACAAACAACAAAATGAAAATGATCGCGACGGATTTTCAAAATTTGCAATGGAGCGACCAAAAGAATGCGTTTTGCCAGGTGCTTCAGGGATGCACTCAGTTTGTGTTTGTATTACATATCAAAATTCAAATGAACCAAAAGATAATGAAGAAGTTTTAAAATATATTATGTACAATGTTCAAAATTATGTTTGTAAATCGAGTAAAAAGCTTGATTTTAGCGGATATCCAATCAAAATTGGGCGAGCAGGGCTCGAAGAAATGAGATGTCATATGTGGACACAACAAGATTTGTGCAGCCTCGAAGAAATTATAAAGTCAACGGAAGAATTTTTTGAAATTCTGAAAGGATTGTCGGGTAACTGAAGTTACATAGTTTCACTGCTAAGCGACAATCTTTCTCTTCGAAAAAGAAAGGAAAACTTTAGCCAGGGAGAATACATTATTATTTGCTATTTGCTGAAAACTATTCATTTCTAACACAAGAAGAAGTACAATCAAGGCACAGGAAGACCCAAGAAACAATATACAATGAGCTAAAACAAGTATCATTTGCAACTTAAACATACTATAAACCAAGTACACCTTTTCCAGAAAAACTGATAAATTTTCTCAATAATAATAGTGAGATCTATCCTGCGCCTACAAACTTTGCTTAACTTTCATTAACATATCGTCACCTCAGCATTTACGTGTTACAAACACATTTTAATCATTTTGGAGTTAGGGTGACGGTCGTAACTCCAAATTGACTTAAATTCATTTTTGTGACTTAAAACTAGAGTGTTGGTGTGGTATAATAATGACTTTGGAATCTAATTTGACGATCCAGTCTACATTTTTACGTAAGACGAAAGTTCTAACTCCAAAATTATTAAAATCTATTTGTATTATTTAAATACTGAGATGACGATATGCTATCACAACGTGGATTTCAATATAAAAGCAGCATGGAGCAGCTGATGGAGTTGGTGGAACTATTAAAAGGCTAGCACGAGCAGAATCCGTGAGGACATTAAACAGCACGTTTCCCTAATGCTTGTGATTTATTCAATTGGGCGAAGGACAACATACCTGACATACATTTTAGATATGCATCCATTGAAGAACCTAAGAATGTTGAAAGCAGGTTGCGTTCACGTTTTAATACTATGTTTTTCATGGAACCCAAAAAATTTAAACCATATTCAAAATTTATTGAAAGCCGTTTTAACCATTAAATGACACATGGGGTCCAGTGGACCCCAGACCTTTTTCAATCGTACATATTTAAAATGTTTCCTTCGGAAATGCATTTCGTGTCCCCCCGTTGCTACAGTTGAGATATTGCACCACCTGTTTACGTGCTCAGCGCAAGCCGGTTGACTGCTAGCAGCTATGTAGAAATGTCCAAAATCACGGTTGGGTCCAATGGACTCCAGTGTATCATATACGTATATTTGTGTGAAAATCGAAATAATTTTTAGGCATCTCAACTCTAGCAGACCTAGAGCGGGAGAGATACCTTATATCTCCGCTGCTGATATCTGTCTGTAAACAAAGTAATTCGATCGTACTTATCCGATTTTCAAGAAACAGAGACAGACTAATAGACCTTGACTAGACAAGAAAAATGTGATATGACTAAGATCTCTAAGTGATCATATTTGATAAAAATTGAATGAAAATATTTGTATTGTATACGAAATAATTTTTCAAAGTTGTTTTTGCCGTTTTTTGTGTTGTTTTATTGTTTTGGTCGTAGATAAGACTGCGCCCGTTGTTAAAATTTGTTTAGTTTATCATATTACTTTTGGTTTTGACGTATTATTAGATGGCGTATAATTTGCTGAGTCGAATCGTCCGAGAAGTGCTAGAACCCATCGACGAAGCATCTTCAGGGGAAGAAGATAACGTGTTTGAGGATAGTAAAGACAATGATTCAGACTTGTCGATGTGCGGTGTTCCAGAGAGTGCCATGGAAATAGACCAGAAACACATGGAAGAGGGTACTTAGGATCAACGGCTTTTGTATGTAGGAGAGCGTCAAGCGGCTGGCCAGAGCCGTGGTCGGCCATCTTCGACGATAAGAAAATATTCAACGTTGATATTGCAAAATAAATACCTTTTTTTAAAGATTCCGTATCGGACTTATTTTTATCTATAAAGATACTATTTCAAGGGTACACCGCTAAATTTTTAGCTAAAAATATTGAAAATTAAAGAAATACTGTTATTTTATGTAAAACAAGCCATTTTCTAATTTTTTTCACAAACCTTCTTTTTTTTGGTATCATCAAATTAAAATTTCATTAATGTAATAATTTGATCTCCTTTAGCAAGCTTTAAACTATATTGGAAAAAACTGTCAAAGCTAAATATGAAAAACACAAGGAATAATAGGCAATTTTCATGCTGGGGTCTAAAAGACCCCAGTGTGGCATTTATGTGATTTTTCTTAAGTGTGTCATTTAAGGGTTAAAATAGTACATAGTTTGAGATAAAAATATTGAATTATATTTAAACACAACTACAAACTTGTATTCTTTATTTTTAAATATTTTTATTATTGTTTGCAGTGATAAAAATGGCACTAACAAACAATTAGAGTAGGAGGAGATATAAACTGTTGATTTCAAAAGACTGTATTCCAAAATTTTAGTTCTACTGCCAAGCTGATTTTTTCACAGATTAAAGTGGTATTTAATATAATACATTTTTTGTTATTGAGATATTAAGAAATACAGATTCAAAAAATCATCAAAATTCCAAAATTTAAAATTATTAAAAATTAATTATTTCTAATTTTCTAACTTTGAGAAACCGTTGAGAAAACTAAAATCGGTCAAACCGTTCCGAAAATCTTGTTACGTTTTTGTCTTGTTTGTCAATCAAGGTTCGTATCACTAGATTTTGAATAAAACACAACACTTCAATTTATCACAAACGATTTTATTTCTTGACTATACAAATTATTCCAACACAATTTATTAACAAAAATTCACAAAATCACTTATTATATTTTTTGCACAATTTCACTAGTTCACTTATAACTTTTATTTCACACTAAAACACTTTTCAAATCACTTTTTAATCTTCACTTATCGCTTACCAAAAACTAAATGTTCTAATTTGAACTCGTTCGCTCCGTATTACATATGTATCATATATGTACTCAAATTGAAACTTCTCGAAATTTCATGATTGTTCCGGTAAAAATAGTCTAGACACATTTAGAACAGTTTTATCATGGAAAATTCCATTGTAGTACAGTAAATTTGTCATCGTAGCAATATGATCAAAAACGTAATACATATACCCAAAACCCCTTGAAAATCAGAAAACTTTGAGAGAGTGTAACTCAAGAGTAAAAGAGAGAAAAAAAAAGTATGCTACAAATTTTTATTTTTTTGCTTATAAATCGAATAAATATAGTTTGAACAATTTTTGAGACATCGGGTCAACGGCTCCATGAATTAAGAAAGGCTGAATTAAAAATGTATGAAAAAGGAATAGGTAACTTTTTTATTTCAGAAATATTTTTAAAAAAATTAAAAAATCGTAGGTGTTTCATACAAAAATCAACTTTTTTAATTCGGTACCCCAATCCAACTCATGTACGATTCCATATAGAATCATATGGCTACACGAATTAAAAAAGGCTGAATTAAAAATGGTGATTTTGTATGAATTTGTATGAACATCTGTTACCTTTTTTAATTAATTTTTTTCTGAAATAAAAATGGTATTCCTTTTTCATACAAAATTCGCCTTTTTTATTTCATTAATGAACACCTTTTTTAATTCGTGTAGCCGAATCATATACTTATGGACAAAGAAACGTATCATCTGTATTTTTGAAATTACGAGTAGCTTATAATTTCGAATAAAGAGATATCTTTCAAGTAGAAAATTTGAATGCACTTATAAATAAAACTCACAATACTTTAATAGAACTTTATTTGATTCTAAGTTTATATTTATTATTATAAATTTTATGAATATTTATTTTATATTATTTATTATAATTTCACAATTTTTGAATATATTTTTGCTGAAGCGCACGAAGAACTGAATGCTCAGATTTTTACAATTTTATTTTCAGTTAAATACATAATATAAAGTATGTACATAGGAAATTGTTATTAAATCGTAAAGTTGTAAATATTCACGTTACATAATTATATAAAGTATTTACATTTATACTTTTACTAGCGGACCCGGCCGACTTCGTCCGGACTTTTATTGAATACTTAGCTATATTGAAAAATTAAAAATTAAACCCTAAAGAATTATTTCAAAAATATAATTTAAACAGATGAATTTTTCTAAATCTGTACATTTTTTTTTTATTTTGTTTTGTATTTTCTTAATTCTAAATTTTTTCATTTTTTTTTTTTAATTTTTATATTTATTTTTGCATTTATTCTTAATTTCAATTTTTTTTCTTACTTCTAAATCATTTTTTTTTGTTCATTTTTTTTTAATTCTTAAACTATCTTAACTATTTGGATACTTAATTTTTATCTTAATGCTAATTCATGCACAATATTTCTTGTTGTGCCATCGGGTGCATGAATAAATAAATTTGATGGATTGCCAACGCGTGAACATGCGACGTACAATTGACCATGTGAAAAGCATGGATTTTCGAGATTGATGCCGCAGACGAACATTGTTTGTCCTTGGGCTTTATTTATCGTCATTGCAAAGGCAAGACCTAAAGAATTTACTTTGAAGATTCCTTGATAACCGTCTACTGGGGAACCTCTTTTCCGTGGTTTCCATTTTTTTAATAGCTTATTCCATGTGAAATAGGATGGCACTTCAGAATAGAGCAAAGTTTGTGCAAACTGACCAAAAATATTATTTTGCTTGCAAAGCTCAAAATATTGTGTTAAAGTTGTTTTTGGCGCAGTTAGTGCTCTTTCTATTGCGTTTTGCGCATTGAAGTAAACGCGTTGGCCATTTTCCAGATGGATGGCTAAATAAATGACAGCTGGGTCTCGTTCATGAATGGGAAAGCTGAGAATTCGCCAAACTGCCTCATTTGAGCTTATATACCGTCCCATCTGATACCTTGATATTTCGTCGTATTGATTTTGCAAGTTCTGGACTTCAAATACGGCCATGTCGCTGCCTTTGTGCACATATTTGCATATGTATTTAATGGATTTCACAGAACTGCAAAATTCTACATTTATGTGGGCCTTATATGTTTTTGACAACAAAGGTGAATATGGCACAACCCATCTATTGTCTATTTCAATTTCACAATCAGTTCTCTCCAACATAAATGTATTACCACCATTTTCTTGTGATCTACGACGAATCGACGATATAACGGATATCCATCAACTCCAGTTATGGTATCAGACAGGAGGTCTTTTTGGGAAACGTTTCGTGCATTTTCCATTATCCATGCAGGGTGATGACGGATTTAAATCACCGCATGGACCGTGAATCATATTCGATTTCACTATTTCGAATAACTCAGGGTCGGTGTTTTGATCTGGTATTTCTGCTGATATTATATTGTCGATTTGTTCCGGTCTTATTTTTTCGACTAACCAGATCAAAATATGGGCATGTGGTAATCCACGTTTTTGCCACTCCACAGAATACATCCAGCAACGTGTTTCACCAAATACATGGTGTTTTACTATAAAATCAATTAATGATTTTAATTTTTGTCTGAATATACGTGCTGTTATATCATGGCGATGTAACGCTGATGGCCCTGGTAACAATAATTTTTTTATTTCTTCCCATTTCGGATTGCAAGTGAATGTAATAAACAATTCTGGCCGTCCATAAGCTCGTACGAAAGTCATTGCATCTTGAATGTATTCCTGCATATGTCTTGGGCTGCCTGTATACGATGATGGTAGTATATATGCCTGACCAATGTTGTTGATGTCTAAATTGCTATCTATGTTGTTTATATAGCGTCGCGTAAATGTATGTATTCTTCGGCGCGCAATTTTGCCTGATTAAATCGGATATATCGCAGACGTTCACTTTCGATTTTGGCATACATATCAACAACATATTGATGAAAGAGTTGTCTGCATTTTAAAATGTGATTATTTTCATTGTGTCTCATCATTAGCCGATATGCGTAATAGTTCATGGCACTCACATTTTTATTTGTTTCTTGTCTGGTCATTGGATCGCGTTGCTTGATGTTAATTTGATAGCCATCTTCTCCTTCCCAGAAGATTATGGGGTATTGTAATGCGTCGTATGAGCGATGGCTATTTTGAATTGTTTGAGCAGTATTGTCTCGGCGCATAATTCTTATGTCTCTCTGTTCAAATTGCTCTCCGACCATAACGATGGCTACGTCATTGATGGTCGGTGTATTAAATCGTCTGGAATGTTGGTCGGAGGGTGCTTTCTCTGGTCTTATGACTACCATATAATTATCATTAGCCAATCTTGGCGATACTTCTTTGAATGACCTTTTCGTGCAAGAAATCTAATAAAAAATTATCGTTTTCTCTTTTTATCTATTGAGTTTTTCACTTTTCTGAAATTTTATCTGAAAATATATTGTTTTTCATTAATTTAATAAATGATAATTCACTTTTCACTCTTGTTGAATGTTTGTTTTTGTATGCGAAACACCGTTAACAATCAGTTTTCCTCTATAAATCACTTATTTACCTATACGATCAAATACATTGCATTCGGTAAGTCACTTCTTTATTATTGGTTTTTTATGCGATCAAAAGAATAATTTTACATTTATTTTACATTTATATATTATTAAAATCACTTTTTTAATGAATATTCGTTAAACAAAAACACAAACGATTATAATTGTCAAATAATACACGTTCCTTTAATGAAAATGGGTGCCATACCGAATGCAAAGATAGAGGCGCCATCTGTAGTGTAGTTGTTTTGTCGCCTAAAATATTTTAAAATTTTATTAATTTGATTTTGAAATTTTTATTGATATAGAAAATAATTCATTTGCATTTTTAAAAAATGATGCAAGACAGAATTTTGTATTTTAAGTGCATATATGTGAAGAAAAAATGCATTAATTTATCGAAATTTCATATATGTATGCATAGAAAACAGTATATTTTAAATTTACTAAGAGTGCAGCGCCACCTTTTGACCATACATATACGTAAGAAGTATGTTTGCGCCACTTAATGTACTGATATATACACAGAATATAGCGCCTAAAAACATAAATTGCCGTACATCGACACCAGCGCCACATAGCGGGGTAGAATATATATAAAAACACGCGCCGGTCTTTTACAAATATTTTGTGGGCTGGAAGTCGAAAATCGGTTGGGGCATTCAAGAGTTCACCCCTCACAAATAAACGTTCTTTTGATTTTTATATATATAAGGATTATCTTTTAAAGTACATAATTGTCTAATATACATTATACACTAGGGAGCAATTGAAAGTTAAAATTTATATGCATTTATTATTTTTTGCAATAGTAATAATCATATTTGTGTCATTTACTATTTTTTTCTTCGTATTTTAAAAAAAGGAATCCTAACTAATATTTGAAGAAAAAATTAAGTTAAAATTGGGCATCGACTAGAATATTGCTAAGTGATTCGCCGAGAAGTGCGCACATGCAAGAGAGCAATAGAAAGTTAAAATACAACTTTCATTAATTTGTGTAAGTATAACTTAATTCTACATATTTTCTTTGCATTCGCGAATATTTAGTAGCATATTTTCTAGTTGACTTTTTATGTAAGCTTGCCAAACAAAAATTATTATGTGTAAATCAGGGGATGTGCGGCGTTTTATAATTCGGGATCGGGAAGCCGGTAAAACTTACCAATAAATTTCAGCTTCGTATGAACGTATACGAAAAGTATCAGAACACGTGTACAGTCAAATCGTTGTACAGCGGTGGACGAAAACCTAAAATTACGGAACACCAGGAGAGACTCATGAATCGAGAAATTAATACCTCCCCAAGTACATCGGCTCGATTGAAGGAGTGGGTGAAAATAGAAGCTACAGTATGCGGACTATCCGCAGTAAGATAAGAAAAATGAGGTTAAAAAACTTCATCGCAAAAAAAACGACCTATAACCTCCACAAAAAATCAGGATACGAAAGGGTGTGGTGCCACCAATCAGACCATCTGAAACCGAACTTTATTATGCCCACAGTAAAGCATGGTGGGGGATCCTTAATGGAATGGGGTTGCTTTTCTTCCTCTGGTGTTAGGAACTTGGTGAAAATCAATTGAAAGTTGACGGGACAATCGATTTATTAAAGAATAATTTGGATGAATCTTTTTACAAAATAAGTTTGGGCCGTTTATCTTCCATCAGGATAACGATTTTAAATATACATCGAAACTGGCAGCTAATTTCTTTATTGATAATTCTATTATCAAATTGGAATCGCTCAAATTGGTCGATTTTGGATTCAAAAGTTGAAATGGAGTGACGAGCCAATGTGACCATATTTTGGGAAGATCTTCAGAATAAACGGAACGACATACCCATAGACATGCTAAAAAACTTTACGTATTGCATGAAATGGAGATTGGAAGTGAGGCTTATTTCTGTACACGAACACGTACACAATCTGGACGAATTCCAGTGATTGCTACGTTACAAAATTTCCTCTATTGCGGGCAGTACGAATTCGACCCTATTCCTGAATACGAACATAAATTGTACGAATTCGTGTCGTTGGTATTTTTGAATAAGAATACGTTTAGTTCTTGTACGAATTCGTCTAAGCTTTTAAAAATACATAATATTTTTAAAAATTGAAAATATTATTTATTTAGCAAAATTTTACATATAGTTTATAAATAATAGTATTGGAGATTGGGGAGTTGTGAGACGGGTTTTGGTTTTAAACTTGAACTACTCCACAATCATAATATTCTTCATATCTGAAAGCTTTAAACTCTAGTTCGACAGTAATGGTAGCTATGTTCGACAGTAATGGTAGCTATGTTCGACAGTAATGGTAGCTATTAGTTCATTCTTTTCATCGAAAATAAACGTTTTTGTCAAAATGTAAATTGCACGAAAAAAAACATTCATTTTTCGAATGTTCGAAAATTTTGGGGAGTTGTGAGACACTACTTAAAAACAATTAAAATGACATATTTTGATAATTATTTTTTATTCAAGATGGAAACTAAGAAAAATAAGACAATTTTTATGAAAAAATCTTATGAAAATGCAATACAATCAATCCGATTCGCAGTGAACGCATGTATAATATCCAGCTTGTAAATTAGCACACTTAACTGTGCACTTAAACATAGCTCGATCGCATACATTGCAATGAATGGAGGTTTTTTTGGTCAAATTTTTCGGCATTGCACCTTTGCAGATGATGCAGATGTCTTCTTCAGAATGGCGCTGTCTTACAACTCCCCAAATCATTGCCGCATAATTATTAGCACATTGAATGTTCATGCAAACATGAAAGTGTGTCGAAACTTGATTGACTAACGATTCATTTGTATATATTTACCTTTGCAATTCGCTTGAAATACTGATCGAAAGTATTAGAAACAAAATTGGTCAAGAAACTTTTCGAAAAATTTTAAAACACATTACATGGAGAGACGCTCAGAATGCGTGTTTACTTAATGAATTCTAGCTACAAAATGAGGTTGCATTGAGAAACAATTTTACACTTATCACCAACGTCTGAAATATGACGGAGGATGGCGCTGTCTTACAACTCCCCATGCCTCACAACTCCCCAATCTCCCTTATAAATTCATCAATCAGAAAATCTAAATAAATAAAACTAAAATTTTACCAAATTTGTATTTTGCTATACATATACATATGTATATGTAGATTTTTATTTCTTTTTATTTAATATGTATAATTATTGTATTTTAGTTTGATATAAAATAACTAATATTTAACAAACATGGCGCGGATTCGTTTTTATTCAATAGCCAATTAGAAACTAAAATGATGCCAAAAATTTGACATATTTACGTTTACTTTCACACTGTCGTTTTAAGGCTGTTTCACGTAAAATAAAATTTCCTTTTGCCTACACTACAAAAATTATTTGGGTTTTCGTTTCGTACACAGATTCCTATCGTATTCAGGAATGTTCCTGTTTTTGTTCGTTCATACGAACGAATATGTTCGATGACATTTTAGTTAACGACAGCATACATACATTTACCAAGAAATATCACGATGTAAGTAAAATTTGATTTTACTTTATTCTCTATTGTTAATATGGAATATTTTTCATGTACCAAAGTTACTAGAAAGTAATTTAAAGTACTACCAACAAAAAAATAGCTTTTAACCTTCCTGCCAACACGACACACCTGGTTGTGTATTAGCTTTTTGTAACTGAATGAATTTTTTTGTTATAAAATTATATGAAATTTACTTCGGTCTAAAAAGACCAAAGTATTGAAATCCTGTCAAAAATGACGAAAAATTTGGTTGGTCCAAAACCACTTTTCTCGACGTTTTGAAAATCCCTGAGTCTGAAAATGCAAAAAACAAAAAAAAAATGTCCGTCCGTGCGTCTGGATGTCTATACCAGTGGTATCTCGAGAACGGCTTGTTCGATTTTGATTTTTTTTCGCCAATCTGTTTCTATGGTCAAGGCGGAGATTTGAAAAGCTTTCGGAGACTGTACGTCAAGATGGTGGGGTACCTGCCATACCAAATGACCCAAAATACCTGATTTTATAAATATTTACGATTTTTTTATATAATATGCTGGTTTGGTTATTGAATTGGGCATTGAATTGGGAATTGATTTGAAGGTTAAGTTAACGGTCAATTTGCGGGTTGAGTTGAAGTTGGGTTAGAGTTGAGTTGGGGTTGCATTATAATGTAGTGAGTAGTTAACAATTTTTTTATATGATGGAACTTGCGCTTGCCTATTTATCAACCGATTATTATGAAATTTGACATGTGTATTGGAAATGGGAATCTAAAATGATTTTTGGATAAAGTTCTGGTATATTGCCAAGTATGATGGAAGTTGCCTATTTCTCAACCGATTAAGATGAAATTCGATACGTGCGTTGGAAATGTGATTCTAAAATGATTTTTGGATGAAGTTTAGGAATATGGCCAAGTATGATGAAACTTGACTATTTCTCATCACATGTGCGTTGAAAATGGGATTCTAAAATTGTTTTGGATGAAGTTCGGGAATATGGCCAAGTATGATGGAACTTGGCTATTTCTCAACCGATTACGATGAAATTCGACATGTGTATTGGAAATGTGATTCTAAAATGTTTTTTGGATGAAGTTCTGGAATATGGCCAAGTAGGTGGCACTTGCCCATTTCTCAACCGATTATGATGAAATTTGACATGTGTGTCAGAAATGGGATTCTGAAACGAATTTTGGATGAAGTTCTGGAATATGGCCAAGTATGATGGAACTTGCCCATTTCTCAACCGATTATGATGAAACTCGACATGTGTGTCAGAAATGGGATTCTGAAACGAATTTTGGATGAAGTTCTGGAATATGGCCAAGTATGACGGAACTTGCCTATTTCTCAACCGATTATGATGAAATTCGACATGTGCGTTGGAAATGGGATTCTAAAATGTTGTTTGGATAAAGTTCTGGAATATGGCCAAGTAGGTGACACTTGCCCATTTCTCAACCGATTTTGATGAAATTCGACATGTGTGTTGGAAATGGGATTATAACATGTTTCTTGGATGAAGTTCTGGAATGTATGATGAAACTGGCCCATTTCTCAACCGATTTTGATGAAATTCGATATGTATATTGGAAATGGGATTCTAAAATGAGTTTTGGATGTGTTGTTTGGCTATTCCTTAATGGGGTATCATCAAATTTGAGATGGGTGTTGAGAATGGAATTCTAAAATAATTTTATGATAAAGCTCTGGAATATGACCAAGTATGATGGATCTTAGTTATTCCTTACCCGATTATGATAAAATTTGACATGAGCGTTGTAAATGGGATTCTAAAATGATTTTTGGTTAAAGTTCTAGAATATGGTCGGTTACACGGTTAGAAATATCAGTATAATTTTGGATACTACTTTCGGTATAAAGTTCTAAAATACGATTTTTCGTGTTATATTGGATGCCTGTACCCCTGCTAATTAAGCTTTTGACCTGTTAGGCTGTTGTTGTATGTATAAGTATGTATATTTATCTTAGTTAAAATAGAAATCAGTACTGTCAAAACTGTCACACCAACTTAATGACACAGATGACAGGTGAAAGCAATCCTCATTGAAAAAACCAAAGACCGAAGTTCTGATCACCTCGTGAGGTTTCAGCCATTTATATTTTCATTATGATATCGTTTCTATATTTAATGTTTATCCGTCTTTGATGGAAAACTCTTGATTAAATTCATACATACCAGGGGTTGAACGTGTTGATAAAAGTGGTTTTATTCTCGTGTTGACACGAAGGTTAAACAAATTAATATTTAATATAATATGTTAATGTCACATTCATATATTAATTTATTAACAATATACGTATTTATTTATTTTTTATTGTTGTATTGTGTATGTATTTTAGTGTAAAAATTACTACCGTTAAACAGTGCCTATAGAAGAAGCTGTGATATGACTAATTGATTTAAATGAGCAATTGAAGGAACCGCCGGCACTTGGGAATTTGGTGAGAGCAGCTAGATTCACCTCCAACTTTACCAATAAATGATAATGGTCAACATGATAAGATCGACGTTACTGTCAGCAATATAGAGGCCCCACTCCCAAAAAACCTAGGGACAATTTATTAGTGGCACAAATCAAAATGCAAAAGGCGCTTCTCCGAAATATTACCAACAAATTAGAGTCTCACCAATACCGTGGCTGACTCGAGCAAGTTATTGAAGCGACTAGTTCAATTAAAGAAAAATCCATAGAATTAAGGGAACGGGAAATAATTAAATTGAAAGAACAAGAATTGGAATTGGTAGAAAAGGAGATTAAATTAAGAGAAAATAACATTTTAATAATATTAAATAAATAAAATCAAAAATAATATATGTACATACATAAATTTAAATCAGATGATCTTAAAATTAAAAGGCGTAAATTAGATATTCAAGAATTGAATATTTGAAGAGGCTGCTACCGAGTTTGTAAAATTGAATGTAATTAATTAACATTTTTCATTTAAATGTAAATACGCAACCAAGATGTGATTGAAATCTGCGATATTAATATTAGAAAACATAATTTGTATATAGTAATAATTTTATTTTGAAATTGATGTCTGAACATGGAATGAATTTAAATAAAAGTTTATCTCATGGAATTTTTGCCGTATTCTCCTTGCTACAATGTTATCAGGTCCATACCTATAATTCTTGAGAATTTTCACCATGAGAATCTTCATCTGCTGTTGTCACATTTTCTAAATCATATGTAATATTGTAATATAGGCACATATTGTGGAGCATGGAGCACACGTTGATTATCTGAGCTGCCTTTACAATATGAATTCGAACAGTTTTGTACGTTCATGAACGGATTTGTGTGCGATCACATATACATATATAAATATATATATAATTTATTTATTTATTTATTATTACCTACAGTAAATATATACAATCGGAAAGTAAACATACAAAAACAAAACTTAACAATTACCTTTAGACAGAAATTTAAACAACTCGTTTCTAAACGAATTTCTTGTCATGTTAAGGTCGAAAACATCGTAAACTGAATTGAAAAGCCGCGACACTCTCAAGACTGGTTCCGAAAGTGCAGAATTCGTAGAGACAGAATATGTAGCAAACGGCGACTGCGCAAACAGCGTATGGGAGCGTAGATATTGCAACGAGCAAGTAATTCGTCACAATCTAAGAAGAATAAACAAAATAATGTTTAAGGCAAACTAAGGCTTAAATTCTTTTTATCTATGGTTCATCTATCACTTAATTCTCTTCTTCGGCAAATTCGTTACTCCACGGTATAGGGGTGGGGGGGGGGGGGGGGAGGTGATGGTTATTGTTTCGTTGTTTTATTTAAATTAGATAAAAAATCAAAAAATTCGGCATTTGACTCTTTCAGCATTTTTGTTTTGATGTTCCTGAAAAAATTTATTCTGAATTTTTTCATCCTGTTCCTTTTGGAACTCGTGCTCTTTTCTCGTGAAATTTCTTCAGTAATTCCTGTTGCATTTTTAGGAATTATTCCCTCATGTTTCTGGCTGGTTTGCATTTCTCACTGGAATCAATTTTAACATAATAAGAAATTGTTGTGTATACATACTTTTTTAAAAAAATTAATTACATTTCGATGTAGATGGCCCTGGCACCATATCATTATTACACCTTATATCCGTATCCTCATCCAACTCAGCTTCAATTTCGGTGTTATTGGTCGATGGAGTAAGTTCTGTTAACACAAAAAATCATTAAAATGTTATAAACAATTTAAATAGACAATCAATTATACCATCGGTGTCAATTCCACGAAACGTTGAACCTGGTCGCGTTCCCAGGATTTCGTCTAACTTTTTATAATGCTTAATTTCCATTCTTACAGTATCGCTCGTATTATTATTTTTTTGCATTCTCTATATTCCGCCTTTAATTTCCTCATTTTAAGCACAATTTGTTCTTGATTTTTATTACATACTTTATTCGCGAGCTACCATTTCTTTCCTACACTTTGAAAAACTGTCCTCTGTATAAATTTTTTACCATCCAAAAGTTTTGTCACTTGCTTTTCAACCAACACATCTAATAAAACATCCACTTCTTCATCTGACCACAAATTTCTTTTTTTTTTTAACCCATTCTGTATTTCAATTGATGATTTATTTTCTTCTAACTTCTAACCTAGAAATAAGCTTGTGAAATATCATTTTAGTCAGTCTGAAGTTACATGTTACACCGAAAATTAAAACCGACTCAACCAACCTAATGTTAACCGACTGACTCGGTCATTATTTCGGTCGCAATTTCCGTTGCGGATATTAAATTAATTTAATTAAATCTGGTTTGCAAGTATAACCTTTACAATCTAATCAGTTATTTCGAAAAGTTGCTGATTTAATTGAAATAAAATTTGTAGATCATGGCACACAACAAAAATACAGTCAATAAAAATCTATGATTATTTAAATTTTCTACTATATAAGAATACGTCTAATTTAGTACGATTAATTTACAAATAAATCACAATAAATTTCCTTCCGACTTTCACTTGGTGCGTTTTTTACATATCACAACTAAATTTCCACGCATTTTGCTAAAAAAAAGTCGGTTTGCGTATAAAATCATCAATTGCATTACAATTACAATACAGCTGCATAATTGTTTTCCTGTAATTATATGGACATACAATTTTATGCAACAACTCCAATTCTTTATATCCTTTCCATTTTCTATTTGCTTTCGTATTAACTTCGCGAGTATGTGCCTTCAAATTCCAAATTGGAACTTTATCTCTGATTTTACTATCTGTCTACATAACATAACATAATCGTACAATACTATATACCATAATCATCGATCGCGGTTTATTTCGCGTTTTCTGGTTGTTGCACGCGTATATATATGTATGTAAGTATATTTTATGACGAATGGTGGGAATATTTTTTTGTTGTTGTTATGTTTTATGTGCGAAGTTTGTTTATGTTGTGTCGATGATATACAAACATTTTTGACGATGTTGATGGTTTGCACGTTGTTTTTTTTTGTCTTGTGAGCGACAGAGCGAAAGACTCGTTGTAAATATGTATGTACGTTGTGTTTTAGGTTGGATAATTGCATATTGTAATTATTATTATGTAAGCATGTATGGCTTTGTTAACATTTTTCTTCTACTTTAAGTTTTTTTTTCTTTTTTTTTTTTTGGGGGGGCTGCTTTGTTAGATCACGATCGATATTTTATACAAATGTCGAATAAATAGTGAATAATAAACTAAAATTAAAATTTAATTGGGAAAACGAAATAAAACTGCTGTACATACCTATGTATATAGTTTCGGATTTTGTTTTTGTTATTTACTTTGTGTTTCCATAAACTTAATTTTTGTTTTATCGTTTAATGATGCAAAATAAGCTCAGTTAAATTTTGCTACTGAAACGCGAAGCATCTAAATAGACGACGCGCTCGCGCTTTACCCAGTATTTCCAATTAAAATAAAACGAAAAAAAGTTTTTGAAAAATAAGTTAACGTCAGTCATAATTTTTTATTTTAATAATTATTGTGCAAAGTGAATTAAAATTTTATGTTTTTTTTTTTTTTGAAAGAGTGTTAAAATTAAGTGCGCGCTGTGCATGTACATTTAAATACATAAAGCGGTGATCTGAATTTCGTGGATACGCAACACAAATATTAAGTAAATACTTAGACCAATTTGGTCCATTGCACTTAAAAAATATAAAAAAAAATTATTTTATGATTAATTTTGATGAATTGCAATTTTTTTGCGAAAGTGTAATCACTTTAGGGATTAAGAAGATAGCGGTAATTGCACGTATTTTAATATATTTAACGTGTCCTATATATATGTGTCAGCCGACATGAACGATTTTTTATTTTAATGGGATGTATGTACATATGTGAGAATTAAATTTAATTGTATATTAATTGGAAAATGTGTAAGGTAAAGCTGTATTTGTCCCATTACGACCTCCGCCATCCAAAATATTGTACATATAATGTTTAAACGTAAACTAAGTGTAAATCAAGGTAAACATCGAATCGGCTTTAACAAAGCGAATAAATCGCTAATTGACGGCTAAATGGATAGTTTAATAGTCAATTATAGAGATAACAGCAATTAATAAATCGCACACAATTTATAATAAATTAACAGTTTAATCAATATTTAGATAATAATTTCGACACAAATATAATTGTCTCCAAAAGAACTCGTTTAATTAAAAATTTGATACTGCTTCTGTTACCTCTAACCAAGCTAGGTAGTTGGTATGCAATTCAAATTTTGTACAAATTTTAGAATTTTCTGAACTCCTTTATTCCTTAATAACGTTTCGAAATTAACGGATTTTATTACTTATGTGAGTTTCACCAAATTTTGAATTTTAACAGTCTGAGAGTTTTATTAAAACGGGCTATGAATTTCGGTTAATTTTGTTTTAGCAGAGAGATCTAAACCAAATTAATTCAAACCCCAGCTTATTTACATAAAAATGTCATTAAAGAAGAGAAATGCGATTTTTAATTAATGTGACATTGATCTCACATGATGATGCTGTTTCTATATAGAGCATCACAATGAATTCCTAGGTGTGCTATTTTTGGTATATTTAATTAACAAGAATAACTAGTTATAATTAATTCAAATGATAAACTTTTCTAGTATTTTTGTTTTTTTATTCTTCGAATTTTTTAGGTATAATATTATAAATGTATCCTAAGATCTAAAATGCTGCACAATCATTAATCATTTCTGTAAATTATTTAATTATACATTTTTGGTAAATGGCAAGAACCGTACTAAGGACTAAGACAAGGAATGTAGCGCTCATTATGTGAGTCTCTCTTAATAAGTGATTTAAGTAAGGGATTTCGATATTTTGAGACAATGTATTAAATTAAGTTATTAAATTTCGATCTTTTAAAAATTTAGAAAATTAATAAAAAAGAATTTAGAAAGAAATATCCACTTTTCTTAGCTATTTGAAAATCATTTTATAATCAGTTAAAAATCTCAAGACTTCACACAAGGTTTATTAATTTGAATCGGCAACCAAACAGCGACAATTACAAAATTTGGACTTTTTTGTCCGAATGTGATGACTTACATAATCCAATGCTGCTTTTCGAAGTCGAATCCTATCCCAAATTTGCTGAAAACTGAGTTAAGAGTTAAATTAAATCAAAAGAGTAAATTTACCTTTACGTACAAACCAAATGAATGTAATTGTTCCTATTAGAGCGGGCGGCGGCTACAAAAGTCGTGTACCCATCGAGTTAAAGAAAATTTCAGTTTTGTAGTAACAGTTGACTACCAATAGATATGATAATACTTGGTCGGCCAAGCTCTGAGTCTTCACTACATATTCATTTAGTTAATAAATAAAATTATGTTTATTTTATAGCTTCTAATTAGTGTAACGAAATAAAAATGGTCTGCTGCATGATATCTTGGTGGTAAGTTTTTAGGGTACTTTTTACCCATCGAGTTAAAGAATAAATATTACGCCAAATTATAGGTAAAAGGTTTTACTTTTTCATTTTCTTGGACTTCTTGAGCACAGCCTGATTTGTGATTTTTTCAGTCCCACCAAATTTATCTGCGAATGTAAGATCGAACCCATTATTAATCGGTTTTAATATATGCAGTTTATTTCATATGTGCGTAATTAATTTTGTTATTGGGAAATAATAGATTTTTTGATTTTTTGACTTTTTAAATAATAGTGATATCGTGAATTAATATAATATTATGATATAATAACTGCTTTATAATAAAGTTGATGAAAATAAGAACTAAATCATATAAATACAACCAGTATAGGCGTGTAAAAATGGCAGAGCTTTATACAACTGAGCGCCTAAATTTTCAAATAATTCCGTGCAAATAAGCTCTTCTGTTGTATCTGATGAATTTTAACCAGATTTCTTTTGCTGATAGTTTATCCAAGTTGCCCAATAATATTATAAGAATGTCTGTATCAGAGGCCCGAATTAGTACTCGACGTTGTGAGCAAATTTTTCGAAAGTGAAAGAAAATGCGCGTGTCGGCTTCTTCATGATGACAAGTAAAATCAGATTCCTGTACTTGATATAAAAAACATGATTATCCGACAGCTAAAAAAAATTTTTTATCTCACATTACCGGTGCTAAGTGATTATTTTCCCAATGCAATGTTTGGCTAAAAATTCAACAATTGCTTTTTTAAAGCCGATGTTATTTAAGCTTTTCTAGAAATAACTATCTCTGCTCTGAGTTTCTCCAGTAATCTGGTAGGGTATACAAATCTCTCGTCGATTTTAACGTTCAGCATCTTTTATAGATGATGAATGATGTATATATGTATATCAAAACTAAGATGTACTTCTGTAGCAGTAGTTTTGCAGATTTTGTTTAGTATCTGTTCTGCAATTTTGCCATAACTTTGTGGAACAGTACCTAATTTCTGTAATAAATGAAATCCGTCAATAACGTAAACTTCTTCGATTGAGCATCCTTTCTGTTTTATATTTTCAGTCAAAGTAATTGAAAGTTTAAATTTTGGCGGTTGCTGCATGTCCCCATTGTATTGGGATAATACTGGTGGAACAGGGGCCAAAGGAAATTTCATGCACGTTTCGATGTCTATTGCATGCTATAAACTGAGTGCCAACAAACGTCAGAATATATCCCTTTCCATTTTCAATTGGACCGTTTCGACGCCACTTTTCTACACCCTTTTGACTGATTCTGATGGAAAATTCACAGTCGTCCATGAATTATAACTTTTCGCGTTCTCCGCGTTCATACGCATTTAGTCAGCTGTTTCCTTTTTCACTGAGCGCCCGGTAGGAATATTGAATAATCGTCGGCTATATTCAGTCTTCTGAAAAAGGATTCATGCAATTTTTAATTCCTTTTATTAATTCCTATCAACAATTTATATCTTTTTCATTTAAATTTACGTCTTCTATAATGGAAGTAACAATCTTAGATCTCATGCTATGGCTTATAACCGTATAAGCCCTAATTTCATATGCTTTCCTGGTTTCGTTCTCTCTTTGTGTGTAGCGTAAATGATATCTTCACATATTGCTTTAATTTATGTGGGAAACTGCAGCAGGGAAACTTTCGAATTTAAGCTTGAAATTCCTCATACCGTTAAAACCAAATTTGTGCTAATTAGTGCTCATTGGAAAAAATTAGTGCTAGTCCAGGAGCCGAGAAAATGGTAAAATAATTTTCATATTTCGCCTGAAAGACGGTAAAAAAAAATATAAAAACAAAATCTGATTTAAGCGGAAACCAAAAAAGATTAGCCAATTAACTAAAATTTTTTAGTTAGTTCATACAATGAAGAAATTTATGCTTATCACAAAAATATAAATTTCGAATATTTTCATTGATAAAACAATGAAAAATGAAAATCAATCAATAGCCCTTAATGACACTATATCGAAGACCGATAGGCCTGAATTGACAGTCGTAATTATTGCTATTATTATAGCAACGATTTTCGAAAATCATCTCAAAATCAAGTCAAAAATTCGATATGAATTTGGAACTTAACTTGGTGATTTCGATACTTTGTAAGTATGTTTAGTGATGGATTTTGATCCCTATAAACGTTGTAACATTCTTATAGTGAGGTTTATAAATGCGAAAACTGTTACTATAACATTAGTTATAGTTGTAGTAGCGATAAATTCGGGCCATACTATTATACGGTCAATAATTTCCGAATTGAACAAAAAAATTATTGATTTTAACTATTTCTGACATAAAATATTTTAGAAACCAATAAATATGTTGTGTCATTCAAAATACGTTGCGGTCCGATTTGTGCTAATCCAGACTGGACTAGAATGAATTTAAACTAACCAATCAATTAGCACAATGGTTAAAACGGCTATATTTGGATCGGAAGGTACCGGGTTCGAATAACACAGAGGAGGGATTCCAAAAGTATTATACCTCATATAACAATTGTGACTCTTTATTGATACGCCGAATTCTTGGGCTGAAATATTTTGCATGTCAATACTAAACGTTATTATGGAACGTTTTATTGTGTGAAAACTACACTGAAAAATTAGTGAAATATATGTATTGATAAAACAATGTCTTCAAACTTTCGAATTTGAAAATGAAACTTCTCGTACCGTTAGAATCGAATTGTGCTAATTGGCTCTTATTGGGAAATACTAGTTCAGCCGACAAAAGGAGGAAAAATCATGTTTTGCCTGGATGATGGTAAACAATTTTCAATTTTCAAAGATTAGTGCACTAATCTCGATTAATCACTAATCTTGAAGTAAAACGAGGTTAGCTAATCTATAACATGACACACTACCGCTAATCTCGAAAAAATCATTAATCGCGCTTAGCTAATCCCTAGTCTGTCTGTCAGTGGTAGGTATTTTGGTATAACTATGAGAAGTTTCAAGCTTTAATTCAAAAGCTTGCCTGCTGCCATTAATCGTAATTTAACGAACACGCAAGGTGTCTTGGATGATTCAAAATGTGTTCGCTAATGGAAAAGATAAAGTTAAGTGGTTAAACTTTCCCGGTTTCCGCTAAAAATCATTTTTCGTTTTTATTTTTTTTCCATCTTTCAGGCGAAATATGAAATTCCTTTTCCCATTTTCTCGGCTCGTCGACTAGCACTAATTTTTTCCAATGAGGATTAATTAGCTTAAATCCACTTGTAACGGTATAAGAAGTTTCAAGATTTAATTCGAAAGTTTGCCTTCTGCCGTTAATCGTAATTTATTGAGCACGCAAGGTGTCTTGGATGATTCAAAATGTATCGAAAATTTTACCGAAGTGAAGCTCATAGCAAATAACAAAAAATGTTGTATGTAGTGTGAGTAAAATAAACAGTATGCATTTAGGCGATTTTTGAATAGTCGAACTAACGATGGAACCATGGAAGTGATTACATTTTTTCAACAAAAACCAAAAGTCCCAAAATCAAATGATTTTTCTCGAATGTCCGTAGTATGCACTTGATGAAAAAATTATGAAATGGCCGGACCCTGGGGTCGGCCATATAAATAACAAGCAATTTTTGCATCAAATGTTGTCGATTCTCGCCGACGAAATTTGTTCAACAAAAATCAAAAGTCCCAAAGTCAAATGGTTTTTCTCGAATGTCCATAGTATGCACTTGATGAAAAAATTATGAAATGGCCGGACCCTGGGGTGGCCGCAACAACCATATAGTAAAGTACTGCTTTTTTCTAAATCAGTGGATTTTTCGTGTCCGGAGATAATACAGAATAATTTTTCTATTGTTGTGCTATGGATTTAGCGCTTCATCCTAAATAGTAGGTCATTTAAATTCAATATTGACCGAGTGATTCAATATTGACCGACTTTGGGACTTTTGATTTTTGTTGAACAAATTTCGTCGGCGGAGAATCGTACAACATTTGATGCAAAAATTGCTTGTTATTTATATGGCCGACCCCAGGGTCCGGCCATTTCATAATTTTTTCATCAAGTGCATACTACGGACATTCCAAGAAAATCTTATTTGGTTTCTTTTTAAACAAAAATCGTCACTGAATTGTATTAAAGTTATTGTTTATTGTTTTCTTGTCCACATTTAGGCGTATAATTTATATTACCACTACATATAAATACGTATACGTATACGATAAATTTGTTACTTTTTTTTGTTAAGTTTTTCACAGGCATAAAATTTTCATATTTCCTTGGTTTATTCATGAAAATACTCGAAATTTATAGTTTTGTGATAAGCACAAATTTCTTCAATGTGTGTAAAACATTTTATGTTGGAAATAGGTTGAATCATATATTTTTGTTGTTCAATTTGGAAATTATTGAAAGCAAAATGTGTCTTGGAAGGTTCCGTATAATGAAGGTTTAATGAATGAAAATTGTCAAAATTTATAGTTTTGTGATAAGCACAAATTTCTTCATTGTATGAACTAAGTAAACATTTTTAGTTAATTGGCTAATCTTTTTGGTTTCCGCTGAAATCAGGGTTTGTTTTTATATTTTTGTTTTACCGTCTTTCAGGCAGAATATGAAAATTATTTTCCCATTTTCTCGGTTCCTGGACTGGAATTTTTTCCAATGAGCACTAATTAGCACAAATTCAGTTTTTACAGTATGAGAAATTTCAAGCTTAAATTTAGAAGTTTCCCTGCTGCAGTTACCCACATCTTTAATTCTAATATTTTCTTCCTCGTTGTCACACCGTCTTTTGTCCACTCCTCTCATGATTTCCTCTCAATGTAGTATTGATCATTTTAAAAGCCACTGCGAAGTCGAATTTACCCTTGACGCTTTGGATGAACATCGACGTATGATTCATCAACAATGAACTTGTGATGAATGATGAAGATGAACCGATGTTGTTTATACCGGCGACTGAATTATTGAGTTCCGTTTTAGTCCGTTATATCGGTTTAACGGTAACTAGTCTCCAAAGTACCCGTATTTTGTGAAATATTAGAACGCTGTATTTATTGAGAACTATAATAAACGCCATAACGAAAATAATAGAAAATAAGAATTAAGCCATAAATATTTATATTCTGTCTCAGCTAAAGCACATGTTTTCCATTTAACCAATAATCGTGAAACCACTTGTATGAAAAGGCATACGTAGCTTCGATATTACATATCTGTAAGAGTGTTTTCATCATTACAAGAGAACATATCCATATTTTTATAAACAAAACACTAAAAGTGAAACGCTGATGAAAACAATGTTTAGATATTTCACTGTGGATGCACCATCTGCGACGCCCATTTAAACTGTAGAGGTCGAGTGAATAACAAAGGTTTCCTTGAAGCTTATTAACTTCTTGCACGAGTGTTTATATTCTTCGTAGTAACATTCAACGCTCCTAAGCAAATAACTGCTTTCTGGTCCAATATGATTTTGTAACAATTGGGTTTACACCTTTCTGGTACTTTTACTAATTCAGTTAAATTCAGTTTTTGTTCATAGTTTGACGATTTATTTTGTTAGTTCAGTGTTAGAAACTCAATGGCTCTAAATCTTTTTGTATTGATATGTCCTTTTTCCATTTTAACCAACATCAATTTTTGTCAAAAGATCAAGTAGCGCTGACACAATTTCGTTTAAAGCTACAGTAATGGAAAATTCCTCTTTTAAGGAGCCTGCACTGTATGGAAAAATTAAACATTTATTTATTGAGCATCACTGAATCTCCGTGATCCCTATATGGGTCAAACAGTAGGGCACTGGATCGAAATCGATTAGGTAAGCAAATTAATTGGGAAAATTATAGAACTTTAGAACACAATTTCACAAGAAATAAAAGAAGCAAGAAAAAATACGGTTGCCGAAAGAGGCAAATTACGCTACTGCCTACGGTGAAACGCTAATCAGCAGTGAATTTTAAAACAGTACTCTGCGGTTATGTTAGCAAGTAAACTCATACGCAGACAGAATAAATTGTCACCACCGTAGAATATTAATAATCGCCAAAGGGAGGTATTGCTGGAATATCAAAAGCATACAGAACTCCTGCTGGCATACTGGCTGCCGTTTATTGTCTGTTACCCTTCCGTGATTACATTAAAAACCGCCAAATGTCATTCCGATTTCCTTCAGGGCGGAAGGGATTAGGACCCTCACTTTTTCTTATTTATAATTCACTTCTAAGTGGAGGACTCCTTTCTGTTTTCCTTTTTGCTAATAATGGTAAAAATACCAAATATTTTCTGGTCCGTTTTCATTTTAAAGAATGTGAAAATATTACTAGAAGATTGAATAAATTCCAAATAATAAATTTTGGCGTAAATTGAGGTCACCTTTAATATTGCCTCTAAATTGATACTGAGCACTACAGATGGCAAAATTAATATTTCACATTTGAAGAATTGACGTTCTAAAAGAAACTGACGTAGATATTGTTCCATTTAATATGACGTCATTGCACACACTGTGTCTAGAACATAACTTTTGCCAAGCTCTGTAATGTATGTAATGATTGACTGCGAAAATGTCTTTTCGTCTGTGATTAAAAGATTTTTGAGTTGCTTTGGATCGAAATTTCATTTCTCAGCTAAGATCCCACAGGATCACCCGGCAAAAATCGCTCATTTTTAGTTTTAAATTAAATTAAAATTGTTTTTTCGCTTTTTAACAAAGCTCCCTCTCCCCCCATCCCTAAATATATTTCTCAGATCCATCCTAGTGCCACCTTTGTTTAAACGGTTTTGCAATTTTTACTTTTATTGTTATAGTTTTCTATAATTGAGAACAATAAAAAATTGTAATCATTAAAGACATAAAGGGCTGAAAAATCAATTCAATCCTCAAATCTATCCATAACTGAATCTATTAACTCAAACTTCAGCTCAACCTCTAACTTAATTTACAACTCAACCTCCAAGTTAATTGCAACTCTTAATCAATCACCAATTCAACTCCAAGTCAACCTTTAACCTAACCTCAAACTCAACGTATAACTCAACCAAACCCCCACTTCGTAACAAATCTCAGCCCTCTACTCAACTCCCAACTCCCAAAACATACTTGTCTCTCATTTTCTCTGAAAATGAGTTGTGGGAGTTTCCTTTTTAGTTTGTTCCACTGATGCTTAATTGGTTATACGATGTAGAACTATAGCAACTGAAATTGTGATACCATCCTTAGTTAGGATACCCAGTAAGTCCCAGTAAACTAAAGGGAAACAAGTGTGATCATAAGCCAACCTGGGATTCCGAAATGCTCGTTGCTGTCCCAAGCATCCGGCCTTGCGTTGTCTTATATTAGAAATAAGACTTAAAGTTTGTAATACAATTTTCTTTTTATGTGGAAATGCCTAAAGTTGAGAAAGTTGTAAACGAGCTGTTACTTCTAGTTTATTGTGTCTTATACAACATTAAATTGTTCTTAATATGGATGTTTTGCAAAATTGTATTTTACGTCTTTTTTATATTTATTGTTTAATTTAATTATTATCAATTGTTTTATATCTCTTTTAAATTTGATATATTATTTATCTTTATAGTTACAGTGTTTAACTTTCTTTTCCCGATAATATCTCTTCGTTTGTTAGAAAAGAAAAATCTTTGTTCTTACAAGTTTCTCTCGCCCGATTTTATTTATTATTTTTGTGTTGTTTTCAAACGAATATTTCAAAAGTAACTATGAACGTATTATCTATGTATGTAAGAAGATAGGTGAGAAGTAGGTATTTTATCTTCTTGTTATATATGAATTACATCAGACAAAACAAAATATGTACAAGAGAATGCTAGACAGTAAGTCGTTTCCAAATGATTATTTTGTATGATTTGGTGACAAATAAAAAATGAATTACAAACAAATTAAAATTCTTTTATCACAATACTAACCATCTAAACATGGAATCAACACGCAATTTTTTCTAGATTATATATTAACGAGACGTCACCATTACTAAAGAAGTCTAATGATTTAGACGTGACTTATTTTGTTTATTATCTAGGCCGCCCGTTTACGGAGAGTAACTAGAAGCGTGCAAATTTTAATTACCACAAATTCCAATTACATACAATAATAATAAAATGACAAAAAAAAAATCGTGTTCTATCATGGTGTCACACTTACGCAGGATGTCTGTCCCGGACAAAACCATCTTTGTAAGTGCAGGTGTTTTATTATTGTATTGGCAATTAATTAGATATAAATAAATAAAACAAATGACGATATTTACATACATACGTGTATATAAAAAGAAAAAAGGTTTTTTGCGAGCTTAACAGCAAGGCTTTATTTAGAGTTATTATAGGTCATCGCTTAATTGTTGGCATTTCAAGGTTTATTATTAACATAAATAAATAATCGTCCCACACATTATTTGCGATATTTCAAAATTGAACAAACGAGACCTTAACGCGCAACTATACGAAAAGTGTGTGTACTTGAACGGTATTTGCAAGTACAAGCATAACGTTAAAATAAATATTTAAATTTAGTAATAAATCAATATTATGGACCAAGCGTACACTCACACACAGGTTACGTAAAGCTAATAGCTTGAATACTAATATAATTGCGATAGAAAGTTTAATTAGCATAAATCTGATGCGCAATTTAAAAATTTTGACAACAACAGTTCTGGGTACAGCTACATAATTTATTGCGGTGACTTTATTTACTGTATGTATAGTACATAATTATTTGAGACAGTGAATTTACTGTGCAATATGGAAACATGTCCAAGTGACAGTTTGGGGATTTTTATTCTATTTAAATTCTGTACTACTGACAGAGTGATGATTACTCTTTAAATCTTTGTTGACTTGGTGAGATCGGGAAATTTATCGGTGGGTTCAAAATTCTTGTGGAAAATGAATGTCACTGTTCAATCAAATTGTTTAATGCTTATGTTTGGATTGTAAATTTTGAATTTTTCTTTGTTGAGTGAAATGAACGCGTTGTGATCTAACTGCACAATGATACATTAAAATATAAAGGTCATTTTTTATGAGAAGTTGTCCGAGGCCAACGAGGTGGGAAACCTGAATACACTCATTGCTATAAAATGATGTTGAATGTATCATGTGCATATGTGCGTTCATTCCAAGCAGGTACTAACAAAAATGTCGAACCAACAGTTAAACTGGAAAAAATGGTGTAACAGGTACTGGTTGTTGTCACTTTAGTGAACTCTAAAATCTTCTTCATTTGGTACTTCCTGAAGAATAGTTGTATTTGTTACCCTTCTTTCAGTGAAAAATTTTCTTCCGTTTATTGGAATAATTATTGTAGTCACGTCATCGTCGCAAACTATAATGGCTGGTTCCTGGTTGCAGATGTTGCGATGAGCGCGGCATAATTATTTGTCTTCGCTGAGGTTAACATTTGAAGCTCACAAATAGTTGTTTGCAATTCTATTAGTCAACGAGAGGCCTGGTGTTAGTGCTCCTTCAGACGGATCTGAGAAATGCCTCCATTTGAGCAATTACTGTCGAAATTCTTCGTATATCAGTGTGCTTTACCCGATTTTTTGCTTTAAGTGTTGCTTCATTGCTTTAACTGCTGCCTTCCATAGCCATCTGAAATGTGGTGCCGATGGTTATATAAAATGCAATTCCGTTACATTCTTAGCTAATAGTTTTTGAAGACCTGGAGTATCCCGTTTTAAACACTCACGCTTATCTTTGTCGATGTTGATCGAGCTCCGACAAACTTCGTACCATATGCTGCTACTAAGGCTATTGCAGTCAAATCGCTGAAAAATCTCGACTTCGTTTAGAAACTCTGACTTGAATAGATCCTGTAAAGTCTACGCTCCTGTGGGTGAATGGACGCGACGGTAGTACTCGTCCTTGAGGTAAGTTTGCCATTATAGCTGTAATTTGGTGGTGGACTTAAAGCATTAAGTTCCAAGTCTATCGGTGCGGCATTGTGCGTCATATTGCCGTCTTGTATCTTTAAAGTTTTCCTTATGAAGCGTCGACAATATCTAATGATGCGGAATATTTTGTTGATGTCTGAATATATCTACTAGCTGCCCAAACGGATTAACTATTACATTACTCGCAACTAGCATTACATGTTTTACTTCTAGCTCAGCATCACTAGTGAATGGGTTGTGCCCAATCATGGGTCGGTCGATCGAGCTACTTTGAACCCGTCTACCATAAACTGAAGTCTTTCAACTGAAGTGTTATCAGGGATCCAATGAAAGCTGAGTGTTTTTATTGTATTGTCAGGCTTAGTTTCCAAAATTTAGTGGGCCTTGGTTATTGGAAGCCAATTTCCAGAGATTAAAACCTCCATATTTGAGCGTGCTATAAACTGTTTCTGTACTGATAATGCATCGTTGAGTGTGTAGTTTCTAGATATGAGGTCGTCAACATAGAAATCAGTGAGGGCGATTATTTTCGCGATTGGATATCTGGCTTCCTCCGTCCGCACCGCTAAGCAGGTGGCTGAAGCAGTGCCATAGGTCACGGCTGTATGTTTGTATTATTGCAGCTGCTTTTCAGGAGACTTTCTCCATAAGATTCGCTGATATGCCTGATCTTCTTTATGAACCTTAATTTGACGAAGCATTTTTCTAAATCGGCTATGTATAGACGTACTTATGTTTTCACCAACGTAAAAGTATGCTCAGTAAGTCCTGCTGGAGAGTAGGACCATTCAGCATAACTTTATTTAATGATATCCGTGTGGATGCTTTTACCAACCCTTCTCCTTTAAGACAGCATGGTGAGGTAGATAATTGTGCTGAACATCTCTATCTATGCATTCAGTTTTCTTCATATGCCCTAAAGCCTCATACGTGTCCATGAATTGTTGGTATTGTGGTGCCAACTCAGGGTTTTTGGCCAGACATT
Organism: Tipula helvola; assembly: GCA_963556165.1. Taxonomy (NCBI): domain Eukaryota; kingdom Metazoa; phylum Arthropoda; class Insecta; order Diptera; family Tipulidae; genus Tipula; species Tipula helvola. The sequence continues at coordinate 55,498,950 of OY744481.1, forward strand.
TTTCAACTTGGAGTAGTCGAGCGATGGCTGTTTTGCTTGATTGACCGAGTGGTTTGGAAACTTATTAGTCGGTATTAAACCGAATTCTAACTTTATAAACTCTTCACATTCCTTTTCTCCTTTAGTAAGACTTCGTGGTTTATTTGTTTCCTCTAGTTCCCAAAATCCCAAAACTTTTTTAACTGATTGTCAATTTCGTTGGTGATTATAACCATAGTCTGATACATTGCCATATTAATACTAGCAGATGTATTTCTAGTAAGAATTCATCCCCGTTTTGTTTGTTGTGCAATATACTCATTAGGTGCACCTTTTGTTAGATACAGCATTGTTATTTGCCGATGATTCCAACAATTTGGTTGAATGATCTTATCTGGCATGCTACCGGTTATATTTTTGAACACTACAGTCTTAACTTTGATCTTGAAGTTTGAGGAAAACCGCGACCTAATTCTTATACTGATGAATGAGCCATACCGACTTCTGTCCGACCCATTCCGGTGATGTCAGCTTGAATCGGTGCTTTTGTAAGCTTAAAACTTAAGACGGACCAAGTGTTCGTAATAACGTTATTTTGGCTATGGCTGTACCTAATACCTTGGTGGGTCTATTAGCTGTTTGCAAGGTTATTTTAATCGGAGTTTCTTGCGCTTTTTGGTTGCCTTTTCTATGTCGTGGTGTAAAATGTATGAGTAGACTTGCCACCTTTGGAAATCTGGAAAACGGGTATCATACATTTTGTTTCTAAATGTTTCCGGAAAGTTCGGAAAAAACGGATGCACATCTTTTGCGGCAATATCTTCCATGATACTTCTAAATTCAGCTTCTACACAAGCGTTTTGCTCTGAAAGCTGATCGCTCCAATATTGATAAGTTTTGGAATGTCTTGCAAGTGGTAATTTCATGAATACCATCGCAATACTCACAGGATGGTTCTTTGTCGTTGTCACATGTGTTACCTGCTTTATAATATTTTGTTGGTGTTGTGGCTTCTGTCTCTTGCTCCCTTTGCCTCTAATTATAGTTGCAAGCGGTTGAAATCTTGATTCCAGGAAACTAAAGAAATGTGTTAACGTTTGAATTTCTTTTAGAATTTTGTTTGTACTCTCATCAATAAATTGTGTTTCAGCATCAAGTTTCCTCGTTAAGATGCCTGTTATTAAGGCATTCCGGTGTTCTGTCTGTACATCTAAGTTGTTTATTGCGTGTAGCCATTTCAAAGGGGTGTCGTGTATTTTCCTTAACCTGCTAGCAGGTTCGTTCGCAAACTGGGTAACTTTTGGTTGGTAATGTTATGTTGGCTTTTTTCGTGATATTGCCTTTCAAAAATCCGCTAAAATCTTTTTCCAACTTCTACTCAATCTCAATGACGCACCACTCGTATTCCACCGGGATTTCTTCAAAGGAGTAGTTTTTTGCGATGATCTTCTCATGGTTGTTATTAAATGAACTCCATCCAAGCGTCTGTTAGGCAGCTGTTTAATTTTGTTCTGTTTAGCCGCATTCAAACGATTCTTTCAAATGTGGGCTTACATTAAATCCAGGTTTACATTTGCAATTGTCGATACTTTATCCCAACGATGATTGATTTTTTCCAATCTTCTCCAAGCATTTTCTTCTTTTGTAGAACCCAACATTCGCCACCATTCATTGTCTGCTCTTTAATATTCTCAATTACTTGTTTGTCTTCTTGAGTCTCCAGATTTTGGGGCTTAGTTGTGGGGTTTACTGTGTTCTTTAGAAGTTTGGCACTTTATTTTATTCAGGTGGTAATTTTAGATTTGGGACAAATTTCGATAATAGCGAATTGTTCAATTAACCAATTACTTAATGTAAAATTAGAATTTTGTTGAGTAACATTTTGGGAAATTTTAATTAGCTTTGCTTAAATAGATAACAACATAGGTGAACATTAATCTAGATTAATCGTGTAACTTAAAGAAAAACTGCTGATTATTCGGTTAAATCAAAAGTCAATTATTGGCATATTTTACTCGGTACTGCAATTTTTTTTCGAAAATTTACCTGCCTTTGCATGCAGTGTTTCTGCGATTTGACATTATTTTTACCTTTTTTGCTACACATACGAAACCTTTTTTGCTACACAGATAAAAACTGCGAAATAGGGAACCTTGTAAACATTTTTACTACGCCCCAGTGTACCTTTGTCTTGGTTTGTTTGCGGATTTATATAAATTAACCACTGGGTCAAGAAAAGAAGTGAACGAGACGAAATTATTTTTTTTATTTCATTTAGCAAATGTGTGAAGTTATGTGCAATGGAGCACCTTGTCGACATTATGCCGTGTAGTGTAGGGTAACTGGTTTAATTAGTTTGTATAGATTGCGCGGTGTTTGGCAGTACATAATCCAGATAAATCATATTCTGTAAAAATAAACCAAAACCTCGACATGATCTAACCATGTTTGTGTATACAAGCCGCACGTTTAGGTTTTTCTGTATGAATATTAGATTTTGTATTAATTTACATTTTTTGAAATTTTGTGGTCAAAGCCGGGGGTTTTGCTTGAGAATTACATGTAATTAGTATTCCATTCATATACCAGTAGTAGATACATAAATTATTTTTGCTACTTTCCGGTGCTTCTTGTATTATTTAATTTTTTTTTTATATTTGTTACAGTTGAGTTTACTGTTCTAAATCGAAATTACTAGAATCTCTCTTTCTAATATTCTGGGGTAGCGCTAAAATAAAATTTAGCCTTATCACTTTAACTTTATGTGCTAGATTTTATTTTTTGTTTCCATTTTCGATATACGCTAGCAAATTGACTGTTCAATTATCTTTCTGATCGTGCAGTTTTTTTTTCTTGAAAATACTTGGTCTGTATTCTGTCCTGTCATTTCCGGCATTCCTCAGGGTTTGGTGCTCTTCTATTCACCAGTATTCACAACTAATTTCCTGTTGGCTAATATCCCATTATTTAAAACTTCAAGATGTACTACGCCAGTGTCAATGCCTTGGATGTTTTAGCTCTTCCTTAAGCTAAAACCAAACAAACAAATTCAGGTCTTCTAATACGACTCAAGGAAATTTGAAACGGAACCAAATTGTTCATGAAATTAAAAATTATTCTTAATTTGTGTTCAAGCACGAATAATTTTGATTTAACGACTGTGTAATAGTGCACAGGTATTCAAAGTTATTATGTATGTCCATAAAAAAGTTTGCATGCAAAATATTATAATTTTAGGTTATATAACTCTAATTATCATAATTGAATTTGTTGTTTCTTTAGTTTCTTTATAAAAACAAAACGTTTCATAGTATAAACATGCCGATCTGTTCATTGAATCATTTGGGAAATGATTTTTTTTTCTTTTTTGTAAATTCTCTGTAAATATTTACTTAGAATTTTTGGCGTTTCCTTGATATTGTTATGTATGTTTGTGTACATTGAATGTATGGTGGTGATGATTAATACTTGACTTGAAATCACGTAAAAAAGGTGTTGAATATATTATATTTATATAAACAGGCTATTTGTGGCCCGTATCATATCAACAATTTTATCCCTTCGGTTTTGATTCCGAGATACCTTTTCGCATTGCCCCAAAAGATGCTAAATCGAATACCATCTTTGCGCCTTCCAAAAGGTTTATTCCATCTTCTGGTCACCACAAGACAAACCCGCAGGAAGTCTCCCATTATTCCACAAAAGTAATTGACGTATTATTATGTGTTACTTTTTGCTGTTGCTCGAGTAATCTTTGCAAAAATATCTAAAAAATAATTAATTAAATCAGACTGTACTGTATTCTGAATATGGGGAAAAATTACAAAGTCTTTATATGGTGCAAGAAGTCATGTTTTAATTTTATGATTTTTATGTGTTGAATGTGTAGCACTAAGTAAAACAGGGTGTCAAATAATTAAACATTTCATGCATGCTCATTTTAAAGATACATGAATAGGAATTATAAAATAATTATAAAAATGGTACCATCTTTCATTTTTCCTTTTTCAAAATGGCCGCCGAAAAGTTATTTTTCAAATTTCTTTCATGCCCATCTTTTTTTTATTTTATTTTTTGTTTCCTTATTTTAGAATTTGCGAAATATATCGGTAGAATTAAGTCCTAAATCAAACAAGTTCCTGGATTTCAGACAATTAATGCTGCTTTACTTCATTTTTACAAAACCAACAATAATGTTAGAATCCTAGGGGTCGTCCATAAACTACGTCACGCTATTTTTGATCATTTTTAACCCTCCCCCTCCCCCATGTCACAAATCATCACAAAGCTTTATATCCCCCTAAGAAACTACGTCACAAATTCAGTACCCCCTCCCTTCCTCAAACAAAAAAATCAAATAATTGGCATACTGTACAATGCATTTTTTTAATTTTAATTAAGAAATTTAAAAAAAATTAAATTTAGTTATATTTAAAGTTATTTGAAATTTAGTTGTGTTAAAAATTTGTAAATTAATTAAATTTAAAATTATGTTTTGGCTAATTAAATAATGATTTAATCACTCATATTATTTTTTATGTCAATCGTTAGCTTTTATCACCTGTCTGAGATTTCTCAGTAGTGAAGTGACCTAACAAGTTGTCAATAAAATCTTTTGAAATCTTATCACAAACTATTTTATTAGAACCAGACTATAAGTGCTTAGCTTTAATAGGTCCCAAACACCTTTATTTTCAATTAAAACCATTTTAGTTTAGATCAAGCTCTCCCCTAACCGAGATACTTAAATACTCTGTTGGTCGGTGGGAATGTATCACCTGCCAAACATAATTGAATCGTTTATTCTTGAAAGGGCTCATGTCCACTTTCTGTCAAAATTAGTATGATGACGGTTTTGTATCATAGACACTTACATACGTTTTATGACAAGACGAAATTACCATATGGTTAATGGAACGGCACCTACCTTGCAAAACAAAGTCATTTATTCTAGAAAGAGCAGATGTCCAGGCCATGTGCTCTTTTATACTAAACTAATATTTAAAAAGAAGAAACCTGAAAAAGAGAGAGTTAATCATTAGTTATGTAACGATTATCTTTCTTGTAACAATTAACCGTAATTCACATTAAATAATTAAAATAAACATCGATATCATTTTAATATATAAATTATTAATTTGATTAATTTGAAATTTATGATTTTTAATAAATACACATACTGTTTTTGATTTTAGAAATTATTCCCTCTGAGGCTGTTTACAGAATGGTTAAAAATGAAATAAAGCTGAATTTTGGGGTTATTTTTCAATTATTTCAAGAATAAACGATTCGTTTATTCTAGAAAGGGCTCATGTCCATGCTTTAAAAATGAGCATAAAAGCTGAAATAATTGACAAATAACCTTAAAATTCAGCTTAACACTTCAGAGCGACTCACATTTTCATCAACAAACTCAAATTCCCTCCTAAACTTAGTTTTGTTGACAATATATAGTTTTTTTTATTTCCTGAATAATTTGAAAAAGTGGACATGAGCCCTTTCAAGAATAAACGATTCAATTTCAAATATTACAATTTCATTTCATTTTTTTATAGTGCAGAAATAGTTTAAATTCCATTTTTGTTTATTTCTTAATTACAAATTGAAAAAAAATGATGTCATTTTGAAGTGGATACTACTTATGGCCTAACTAATTCAATGAATTGATTACAAAATATGGTCCAATTATTCCCGAAGCAAATGAATTTGCGAAATAAAAAAATGTGAATTTTTTATATTATTTTCGATTCTTCGAAAAAAAAAAATCGCGACCTTAAAGGACTGTACACACCAAGCGCAGCGCGCCATGTCCACACAATCCACTTGTGATTCATTTTCGCATTTTTTGTATTAAAATTATGGAATATTTGAATTAAAAATTATTTATGATTTTTCTCAAACTGCGATTTCCTGTTAATATATAAACAAATTAACGTAACGCCGCACCTGGTGTGAACAGTCCTTTAATTGATACTAGCACACATACGTAAACATTAACATAAGTATACCAACGTAGAAAGTATTTTATTAAAATCAAACAACTAAAAATTTAAATAATTTCTTAATTTAAAATTGTATTCATTAAAAAAAATGCTTAACTGCGTGACGTCACATTTTATAAAACCCTCCCCTGCCCCATCATCACAAATCGTCACGTCGTTCGATAGCCCCTCCCCCCCTAAACAGCGTGACGTAGTTTATGGACGACCCCCTATTTAAAATCGAAATTCCATATTCTAAAATATTCTGGAAAAGGAAACTTAATTTCTAAAGAAGAATGGAAATGTCTATTTTCTAGAATACTTGAAAATTTAATTTTCTTTTTCCAGAAATTCTGAAAATAATATTCTTGATCTCCTTCATACTAATTTTAAAATTAAATCTCATTTTTTCAGAATAAAATGTAGATTTAATTTTAAAAGTAAAATGAAAATGTGTATTTTATAAAATAAATAAAATTACATCTTCCTTTTTCAGAATTCCTGATTATCTTATAATTTGAGGGATCTGCCTCTCCATTAATTGGACCAGAGCCCTACTGCGGCGTTTCTAAGGGGCACCTTAGGGCAGCGGTTAAACGCTGGGAGGATGTGCAAAAGTCCTCTAACTGGCGCGGAATTCCAGGTTTGAGACAGGCGAAGGAATTTATTTCACCTTCGTCGGCTAGGGCCAAGGAATGTCTTGTACTTAGGAAACCTGAGTTGAGGCTTCTTACCGGCTTCCTCACAGGTTACATCCTCTTAAAGTATCACCTTAAGAAAATGAGCCTAAGTTCGATGGATAGATGTCGCTTCTGCGACCTGGAAGCGGAATCAGCGGGACATATTCTGTACCATTGCCCAGCCATTTTCTGCAAAAGGTTACAACATCTAGGAGGAAGAGTAATGAGCCCGGATAGTCCGGGCGGTCGCAGTGCGGGGTGGCTTGAACGCCCACATGGCCCTCAAGTAATAATAATAATAAAATCTTAAAATTAAACCTTCCGTTAACTGAGCTTGTGGAAATATGAAATTTAATTTTGAAATTGTTCTTGACAATTGTGATTTAAACACTAACTTAAAAGTACAGATTCTGTTAAAGGACGAATTAAATTTATCATATTCTGAAAAATGAGGATTTAATTACTATACAATAATAAAATTGGAACGGGAATTTTACAGGATATTTCAAAATTGAAACTTCCATTTTCAGAATTTATGGAAAACCAACTTCCATTTTCGGAATTTATGATATTTAATTTTAAAATATTCTAGACAATAAAAATTTCCATTCTAAGTTTTAGATTACCTCCATTTTGAAGAATATTTTAAAATTAAATCTTACTTTTCCAGAAATTCTGTAAAGAGAAAATTTCATTTTAAAATATTCTCGAAAACGGAAATTTAATTTTAAAATTACAATAGAAAAGAAGACTCCTTTTTCCAGGATATTTTTTCCCAGAATTCCCTTTTCCGGAATATTTGAAAATATTGATATTTAGATTTTAAATAGAAATAAAATAACTTCCAACATTATTGGTGGTTTTGTCAAAATCAAATAAATCCTCATTAATTAACTGAAATTCAAACAATAAATTGTTGAGACCTATTTCATTTCATACTTAACTCGTAATGAAATATTTCCCAAATTCTGAAAATAACCCCCCTCCCCTCGCCCCGCTTCCCGAAGGTAAAATAACTCCCAGTGTTTTTTTAATTATTTAAATTTTCTTTCTATTAAAAATAGAATGAAAGAAATCTTTCCATTTGGTTTCCATCATGTCTTTTTCATTTGTATCTATTCATGCAACAACAATATGCGATTCTCATTGCCCAAATGAAAAAGCTTCGTGAAAAAAAACGCTGAATAAGTTGTTTTAGAATTTTTTTAGAGTAAGCCACACTGCAATCACACATTTTATCGAGTTTCATATACATATATAGTATTTCCGCTAGAAGATACAGGAAATGGTGTAAATATTAGCTAAATAAATGATAAAGTATGTAGATTAAAAGCGATTGTTTTCGTTATTGCCTGTCAAAATATAAAATAAATTTAGAAATGACCAAATTATTTTTAAAACTTAACTAAATTAATTATTTAGAAACTTTTCTTAAATAAACGGAATATTTTTTAATAAATTTACTTATATCATAATTAATTCTAAAGTGAATCATATTAAAGTTTCAATGCACGTTGAATGCTAAAAATACAAATTTATTTTTATAAAATTTTATTTCCATATTTATGATGTTCTCACTGCCAAAATGGTCGATGAGAAAGTTTTATTCATATGAAAAGATTTTGCCGTCATTTTTTCCTTCTCAAGGAACATGATTTGGAAAAGCATATTTCTCACTGAGAATACTTTTCATTATACTTTTCATGGAACGATATTTGACCCCCAGAGGGTAAAGTATAATGAAAAGTATTTTCATAGTGAGAAATACGTTTTTTCGATTCATGTTCCTTGAGAATGAAAATATGACGTCAATATTTTTCATATGAATACAAATTTCTCACCGTCTTACCGACCATTTTGGCAGTGAGACTGAGAACATCATAAATATGGAAATAAAATTTTATAGAACTAAATTTGTATTTTTAGCATTAAACATGCATTGAAACTATAATATGATTCACTTTAAAATTAGTTTATAAGTAAATATATTAAAATCTATTCCGTTTATTTAAGATAAGCCTCCAAATAATTAGTTTAGTTAAGTTTTAAAAATAATTTGGTCATTTTTATAATTTATTTTATATTTTGTAAAATGAAATGAAATCCGGTCGGTAAAAATATTGAGCAAATTTTCGTTCAGTGTAAATTTTTCTAAGTTCAGTATTTTGCTATGGACTTGTCAAAATAATAAATCAAAATAACAATTCTTTTACGACTGACTTGTCAGTCTTTGTTAAATTTGTTTTATATATTAATTTTAAAATGGTCCGTAACAGGGTCTAATCCATGATTCAATAAATCCCAGATTAGCTCGATTTTTCAAAGCACGTGTTCGTGACGTCATGCAATTCCGATAAATATGTAAGTTATTCTTTTTTTACTTTTCGTTTTTTTTATTTGTTGTTGTAATTTATACGTAAAAGAATTGGATGACGTCAAAAAATAAAGATGGTCATTTGTTTACATATTTCGAGCTAACCTGGGTTTTTATTGAATCATGGGTCTAATCATTATTATGTGATCATTATTGTAATTGATTAAACAAAAATTTAATTTACGAGGTAGCTATCTAATTTTTATTTTGATTGCATTCAACTCATTCATAAAATCGGCCATTAAGTTTTACTAAATGACGTTCTTCAATATTTTAGAAATATTAAATTATTCTAATAAAAATTACTACAAATTAATGAATGGTTTTTTAATGAATAAACATTTTCGAATTAAGTTTTATCATTAACTAATTTTTGGTTTGAAAATTTTGGGTTTTTTTAAAGAAAAAATCCCTATCCGTTAACTAATATCTACCGAGCAACTTAGTTTTTAAAGATCTAATCAAAATAGCATCCGCGTTGTATTACACCCGGTACTGCCTGATCAAGTCTTGACGGACCAGTAAACGTATAAATAATAAGGATTTACACATCCACAAATAATAAGGCAAAAAAAACGGGCACTTCAAAACAAATTATTTATTTTAAACAATATTATAACTTAGTTATACAAAGGGAAACTTAATTTGTTTAAAATTTGGTTGATCAACAGGTGCCTGGTTGGTAATTGGAATTGGAATATTTATTAGTTGATGGTTTAACGTGAACACGATTAATTAACAGATTAGATTTCACTGCACTTGCTGAGGACTGAAATTACGTAACGTATGAACCCGATAAAATATGCGTACGTTTAAATAACAGACTGGAATTCACTGCGCTTGGTAGTAACGGAACAAAATATGTGTGTACATTTGACGCAATTAAATGCTCGACTGGATTTCACTGCACTTGGTAATAGCGAAAAATTATGCACATGTGACGCGATTAAATAATCAACTGGGATTCACTGTACTTGGTAGTAACGGGACAGAATAAATATGCGACTTGATTTCACTGTGAAACGATAAATATGCGACTTGATTTCACTGTGCTTGGTAACAACGATACAAAATATGCACATGTGTATGCGACTAAATAACCGACTGAGTAATTTATGCATGCATGCACACGATTAATTAATCGTCTGGTTTTCACTTCACTTACGGATAACGGAATGAATAAATTATGACGTAATAAAATAAAATTAACTTATTGACTAAACTGGGATATGGAACAAAAACAGATTACCTAACTTAGTACCGGTTTTTATATTAGCCATTATTATATTATTTATAGCCATTTATTTTACGATGTCAATTATCGTATAACAGAATTTAACGTGTCAGCTGACAATACCTGAACTAACAGATTTTCCTTCGATAAATCGTTGTGTGTTTCTATTTTTACAGACGAATATTATAAAAATAATTAGGAACCGAACGGTCAAAGAAAATTGTCGGAAGTTAAGATATTGGACCCAACTCCGAGATACTAAAATGTATCTTAAGTTATTTTATTCGTCTCTTCCTGTAAAAATTTACGTTGAAAGACAAAAATAAAAATTTTGCATATTATGGCTCGATTATGACTGAACCTTAATATAACAAATAAAAAAAATTATTTTACGGAGTTAGCTGGCTCGCAAAAAAAGCAATTGTTTAAAGAAATAATTTTATTGGCACGCCAATAATCAACTATTTGCGAACACTGACTTTAGAGGCTGATTTTATTCGAATTTTTTCAATTTTTCTGATTTTCCGATATTTTCCACGAGTAGGTAGAACAATGTTTACCACGTAAGATAATTTCCAGAAGTTTTTATTGCAATCGATAAATCCTGTTTACTTTTGGCTGATAACCACTAAATTAATAAATATACGTATTCAGAAACAAATTCACTGCTTCAGTCCTTCAGAGCGGAAGAATCTGTGATCGCATAGTGGATAAAAAGAGAAAATTCAGGTCATATAGATGGTTACATCTGACCACAACAACAACAACCACTAAATTTTTTATTTTCGGCTGGAAACTTTCGTCTAGCTATTTAAATGGGTTAGTTAGACCTAGACCAACTTACTGGGTTTTCTCTCCGATTAAAGAGGATCACGCACTTTAGTTCGAGTCGAACCTATTAAAATCAAACTATTAAAATCAAATGTTCAGTGCACTAATACACTAAAATGTTCTTAAATTTGCTGTTAATTTATTGTTCGCTCAGCCTGGCATATTTAGAACGATTTAAGTTGGAGATTAAACATCATCAAAAGAACACAACCCGGCTTTTTAAATGAAATAAACAACTGAAGTTAATCAAAATTCTCCGTAGTAAGGTGGAAGTAGGTGGACTAATTTGCAAAGAGCTTTTGGATTTTAGTAGCCAAAAAGTAGAACCGTTAATGATTTCGATAGAAACTGCATGATTAGGAATCTGTTATTTGTAACACTCAGGGTTTGCAAGTTTTGTCAAACTTAACTTTGATTTACCAAAAGTTACATATGTGAGGCAGGGAATAGTGGTTAATTAATTTAGTATCACTGCATTATTCAATAACAAAACTGTATTGGAACATTTTCTAAAGTGCGTAAATTTTCTTTAACGAAAGTTCTCTCGTGGAGCCAATGCCACGATTATATTCCTAAATAATAGGTTTCAATAAATGATTTTGGCCGATTTTTCATGAAGTCAACAAGATAATTATTAGTTATCCAAGATTCTTGCAAGCTTTTATTGATGAAATAAGAAAGCTTTGACCCATGAATTAGGAGTTCAAATAAAAAGTCACAAATGAAACCATCCATCCTTTTTTCAAGCCCTTATGGTATTCGAACTCGATACGATCCAAATACTGCAGCTTAAACCTCTGTACCGTTTGATCGGTTCTGTTAAATTAGTTCTGGCTAATTCAAGATTAGCATAATTTCATCCGCAACTGAAATTATTGAATGTCACAATGTGTCTTGGATTTTCGATATAGTGTCATTTAGGGGTATTGATTGATTTTAATTTTTTATCTTTTTATGAATGAAAATTGTGGACATTTAAATTTTTATGGTAAGAACCAATTTGTTTAATATTTTTACTAATGTAAAATATTAAGTTAATTGATTTTGTCTGGTTTCCTCTGAAAATTAGGTTTCATTTAAACAATTTTACCGTCTTTCAGGCGAAATATGAAAATTAGCTATTTCCATATCTTCTCGGCTTCTGGACCAGTACTAATTTATTCCAATGAATACTAATTATCACTAATTCAACTAATCCTTTCAAATTTTGGACTAAGAGGTAAACAATTTTGACAATCATAATTTTTCACTTCTTGGTCCTAAAATTTCTTTCAAAATGATAATGCCTTCAAGAATTGTATACAATCCCAAACCATTAGTGTTAAAAGAAAATTTCACATTTATTGACGAAAGTCTCTCTGAGAGATTAAACATAATATGCGATGCTTTGCAAGCTTTAAAAAAATATGACAGGCAGTCGCATGTATGGAAGCACTTGCACAATTTTCTTCTGTAATGGTTTCAGATTGAATTTAAGTCTTGGGGCCGTTTATCTAGTATTTAATGAAATTAAAACAAATCTCGTTATAGAAGAAAATTTTGGGACAACTTTCAAGGTTTAAAAAAAATTTACAAAATTGACGTTTTGTTGATAAATTTGAAAGTGTGATGGGTGGTTTCTGAAACCTTTTCTATACCGTATCAATTAATTAGAGCATCATTATATGTTTATGGGTATTCAATTGCATTCAGCTGTGCTCATGTATTTGACTCTTAAAGATAAATTTTGAAATCGGGAGTTCCAACCCAACCCAATATTTTAACGATTTATTTAGTGTAAAACTGTAAACTTTATTATGTCCACCACTGTAGTTTATCAAAAACACGGTTCTATACAGTGATTACTCAAAACTATTTAGTCAGACAGTGATAATTAATTTATATTTACTTAACATCGCAACATCTGTTTTATCGCTTATTTACATTTTACGCGGCACGCTTCTTATAATTAGCCGAGCTAAGCTACCTGTATTTGTAAAAGAAAACAAAAGATTAAAGTATTATAAAATATTGCATTGTTCTTGAAAATCTTCTCGCTTTAAACATCAGTATATACATACACGAACTTGAAATTAGTGATGTGCATTCATATTTGTAAATCAATCAAATTGGATTACATCATGTTTAACTAAGATTTTAATTAAACTTCCGCAGATTAAAAAAAAAAAAAAATAAACAAATTAATAATCACAATTATTTCTGTGTAAATACGTAAGGTCATTCAACTGCAAAATACTTAACATTTTACGTTGGAATTTCTGACCTGAAGATTAGGTAAAACGATAAATTTGATGACGTATTTCGAGTATAGTGTTCGGTTCAATTACGCCCTTGCAATTCTTTGACAGCAAATTTTTTTTTTTCGGTTTTCTTTAGTAAATACTGCTCCAAATTTTTGGATACATGAAAAACCTTTTACAATTATTTACTTGCTTGTTTTTTGGTTTGGTTTGGTTTTGATGTAATCTTTGTCCATTTCTCTCAGGCTATGTAATTTAGATGAAGAACATGTTATGTGGTGATTTGCGATTGAAAACCTTTTTTTATCAGAAAGAATAAGAAAACATAAATTATAAAACCAGAAAAGATCATCAAAAGTTGAATGGAAAAAAACCAAAAAAAGGTTTTTTTTTTTTTGGTAATGATATAGGCATAGGGTGACCAATTATTTACGCGTATTCTGATTTAAGAATATGGACCACATATAGTAAACTTGTTACGTATATGTACGATTGTGTTGTGTGATTCGAACACTAATGTTCTTTAGAGGCGAAATAAATCTAAACCATATTAACATAATCAATCATAAATTTGTCACTTTAATAATGTTATCGCTTCGATTCGAAAATCGACCTTCGATAACGTGGGGCAATATTATTTACACTGTAACACAATAGTATCTAAAAATAAAAGAATTCGATTTTAAGTGCGGTCTTGAAGAACTTGCGTGGGCGCACTATCATATCTGAGTGACGATAAAATCCGTATCAGACATGTTAGTGATTAAATAAACGCAGGTTCTTATACGAGAATGTCTACTATATTATGTAAAAGCTACTTGAGAAATATGGAAACACATTTTGTGTGTTGTTTTATTATATCCGGTTCGGTTTCAATGTTCAGAGTTCATAATGTACAGTGGTTCGTCTTTTTTCTAAATCAAATTACACGTGATGTGATTTAAGTTATTTTTAAATACACACACTTAAGTATTCCAAATAGCTAATACAAAACAAGTTTTGTAAGGTCAAAACTTAAATAGTAAATAAATAATTATAGAGATGAACTTGTGCCTGATATTTTTTGCAAAGTAGTTTTAAACATAATTTACGATTTATATCCGTGTCAATTCTGCTTCGCCAATAAAACGACCGATATTTTTGGAAAATGATTATTAATCTTCATCGGAGTCGTAATGTTCATTTGTTCTTATTATTATAAAATTTTGTTTTTTGTTTTTCACGTTCTATTATTTGGAGGTTTGACCTTAGCCTGAAAAGCTTTTATTTTATCTGTCTGTCTAGAGAAACTACCTTGACGTTTTGTAAACAAAGATTTTATTGCAAAACATGCATATGCAAAAATCTTCAGACAAAAGTTGGCATAATTTACTTTTTGTTTAGTAAAGTAAAACACCGAAACTATTTGATAGATTTCAAGGTCAATTAAGGTTATCTTCGTTTTGTTTTCTGTTGACCGGTTGCCTATAGCATACTAATAATCTATGTGTTCGTGACAAGATAAGACACGATTAAACAAATATTTATTTTGGTAAATACACATTCTTAATTCTTCCCAAACGGGCCATAGAGAATTTATTTGCCGATATACATAAGTCAATCAAAACGTTCAAAAATTAGGATCGCTATAATATTCCGACAAAACCCAGAAAATTTATTTCGAATAATTTATTCTCTCCAAAATTTGAGGCATCTTGTTAATTTTTTGAGGATGTTTTCATTAAGAGTTAAGGGCGTTTTTAGGCTGAGTTGAATTTTATTTTAAATGTGTTAACCGAAAATGCAAAAACACCTCAATTAATTTTTATTAGATAAAATCATCGATTTCTTGTTAGCCTTGCTGAAAGAGTGATTTATAAAAAAAAATGGAAAATTTTTGTTCCCGGAACAATTCGTATTTACAAACGGTCGTTTGTCTGAAATCAATCTTCTTGGTGATTCATTCACATGAAATGAATTCTTGTGACTCTTAATGTTCTCATGACGCCTTCGGAGTTGGCAAGAGACCTTGCCATGAGAACTTATTATTTTATTGTACCTCGAACCCATTTTGTCACCTCGGAAATTTTTTTTGACTCAAACACTGTTGGACATAGATTGAAATTATAGGTAGTTAACTCGCCAATAAATTGTGTCTGCTCATGCATGATTGATAGCAAGGCAGCCAGAAGCTTTTTTGGGTTGATACCCATGAAGCAACTCGACAATGCTGTAGTGCGGCATGTGCTCAGAAATGTTAAGGTAGCCTTGTTTCTCCATTTCTTCTCCAGTATAATTTTGTACAAATCTGTTTTACATAAAACGGCGCCTTCGTTAGATGCTTGAAGTTCCCTCTGCGGATAGAGCAGTATCGGGAAACTCATCCAATGTAAAAATCGACCTCAGAGAACGGATAGCATAGCGGTGATGTATGTATTTCAAGCCAGAAAGGAAAAACGGGAAAGATCATCCATACACAAGCCACTCCAGAATATGCCGGCCAAGTTAATGCACCACAGCATATTTTGTTTTGGCAAATCGCTGATAACCGTCAAATTTAGCCGGAATCGGTCAAATGGAAAGAGAAAAAGCAATGAGCAGATTTAAATTTGTCGGCGGGGTCTGTCGTCAATCCAATCTGGTTTGTCGGTTAACAGGGTATGGTGTCTCCAATTGTTTGTAGCTAAACATAACAATCATACCACAAACACCAAATTTATCCCATTCATTGTAATGTCTATTATTACTTTTTGGGTAGTTCTCGTAATCTCAGCTAAAAGTCTTGCTTGACGAGACCTCCAATAGGTTCTGACGTATTCTGATTTTTTTATACCAGCGTTTTTAAACCAAAAGATTCTCTTTTGTGTCCTTTGAAACATCTGTATCGCTGTATACTCTACCTAACCTCGGGCAAAACATGATTTTCCTTCCCTTGGATCGCGCCTATTGTCTCACATAATATGCCGTCGTACATATTTGCTAGAGTACGAACATCAGATAATGTAGCATTCTTCTTCTGGAGGGTGGCTGTCCTAACTGGATCGTGTCTTCCGATTAATAGACAGATGCCAGTCATCCAAGCGGGTCGAATATTCTACTAATGTGAGAAAGGACGTCGCATTTTGTAGCCTTTGTCTGACTCTGTGGTGATGCCTTAAATGTAAATTTGTGTGTTTCGTACTTTTAAATGTGATGAAGGCTCTATTGCTGTATCAACTAATTCTTTAATGTAACCGATGTCTTCTTTGTTATGAAACATTTTCGTAATTGAAATCCATATTGAGATAAAGGTTTGCTGGCCTCTTGCCTTAATTGTATTTCTTCTTCCTCTGTATCTACAGCAGTAGTTAGGTTGTCTACATAACTTGTTTTCCAATTTCGTGACACGCAATTTGATTAGAATATTTGTGTTCTTCAGCTATCTGTTTGAAGCACATTATTGCTAGAAATTGTGTACTAGATAATCTGTACGTGACGGTTACAGGCGATAATAACTTCTTAAGCCAAATAATCGGCTGGAACTTTGTGTCGATTTGATTGACTTGACGAGATTTTTTTTATAACAGCGGTTATGGCTATTTTATGGCCTATAAACCGATTGGATGGTCGGGCCTATTGATTGATTGACCCATGCGAGACGTTGCTGATCCGACGAAAACAATTCTTAACTTTTTGTGGAACTTGTTGTTTTTAAAGCGCCATGATGTGGCTGATAGTACCCTTCGTTGGTGATTTCACTTCCTCGTATATGTTCCATGTAATACAACTACTCATACTCAGCCGCTCCATGCTCCGAAGCCTCTCTATAGCGATATTGGTTGTTTAAACGGTAAAACTACGACAACTCTACCGTCTGCGTTCCATCTAACGTTTTCTGTGAAATACTGTGCTCTCTTCAAACCCACATCTGATTCTGCTTTGGGTTCTAGATAAGTAGTGGCTATAAAAATGATGGGGTGAATTCTCGTTCTTCTTCGCATGCTCCTAATAGTATCCAGCTAAATATAGTGTTTTGCATAATTGAGGCATCTTGTTTGTGATTTTTTCTTCCATCTAGCAGCACTCAAAATTAATGATCAGCTCCTATAAGAATTCTTTCCTCATATGGGCTAGTTAATTGAACCGTGCCTCACATTTATGCTAAAACACTGGTAAAATAACGTTCGTTTTGGTAAAACTAATGAGTTGATTTCAAGACCATGGTTTTGATTTGGCAGTTGTAGTTTGGATACCCGCCTTCTGGTGAGGCTATCTTTAGTTAAACAGGCTTGGGAGCCGGAGTCCAGCAAGTTTCGATTTTTTAAATCCATTCTCTTGGTTTGTTAACCTCTAAGTTATTGAATTGTGACCAATCGAACAAGGAATGATTTTTGTATTGACATAATTTACATATGTAGGCCACTGTTACGTAGGTGACGTAGGTCATGTTTTATTTAAAGAGCTTAACTATTACAGCGCATCAATTCTAATTTGTAGGACGTTTCTGTCCACGTACACTTGCTTTTATCGTTTAACTTGGTTACCAACCAGTATATTAGTCAAGGAACACTAGATTCTGCTGCTCAGTATGGTTAAATTATGAATGAAAATAGGTCAACAAATTGCAATTTTTGGCAGCTTTACTTCAGCATGGGCGGTATGTGGTGATGTATTGAGTGTCATATCAGCTCCTTGTAAGGCGGTTTCTGATATGATCTTCATTGATAAGCGAGCCAATTTGAAGCGTACGAGTACGTATAGTTTCAACATCAGTATCATCGTCAATTGTGTGAATGAATTTAATTATGTTAGTCATCTTGGCTTTAATTTTAACCACTGCTTCTTGAGGCTTGCTATGGTTCCGCCATTGTTCGAAATATGCGCATGGTGAGCACTATTCGAAAATATGTTCATAAAATTCCACTTTCTTGCACATTTTAGTTCACAATAAACACTATAGTTAATACGATGCACTTGGATTTATTTTATTATTCTATAAATCACAGCACTACACTATCCTTGCCGGCTTCGCAGACTAAATTTTTTTTAGCTCGACTTCGATCGCTTGGCGGATTCCATATCCGTACCTCGTATTTTTAGTTTTTATTAAAACTATGGCTAATTGTGGCCCGCATTTAGTGTTTATAGCTATTTTCTATAAAAAATTCTAAATGCCACGAGTTATAAAATTGTG
Organism: Tipula helvola; assembly: GCA_963556165.1. Classification (NCBI taxonomy): domain Eukaryota; kingdom Metazoa; phylum Arthropoda; class Insecta; order Diptera; family Tipulidae; genus Tipula; species Tipula helvola. The sequence goes on from OY744481.1 coordinate 55,517,421, forward strand.
CCCAACTTAAATATTTCAAAAGCCAGAGAATTAAAAAGCAGCACTCTTGATTACCTTTACCTTTACCATCATCAACACCATCACCATTCCTATTAGCATTTCATTCCAACCAATACAATTCATATGATAAACTTATGTTTATTCATTTAATTAGTTTCATTAAAGGTGTAAATTTTCATTATGTGATAATAAGCATTTTGTTTTTAACGATATAACATTCTAACATTAACCAAATAAAATCATCCTCGCAGTGCGAGGTGGCTCGAACGCCTACATGACCCTACAGTAATAGTTATCATTAATATTACCATTACCATTACTATTACGATTATCATTACCATTCCCATTACCATTACCATGACCATTACCATTACCATTACCATTACCATTACCATTACCATTACCATTTCCATTACCATTACCATTACCATTACTTTTACCATTACCATTACCATTACCATTACCATTACCATTACCATTACCATTACCATTACCATTACCATTACCATTACCATTACCATTACCATTACCATTACCATTACCATTACCATTACCATTACCATTACCATTACTATTACCATTACCATTATTATTACCATTATCAGATTTGTCTGTAGATTCCACTTCTTTCGTGAAATTGTTTTTTTACAAACATTTTTTTTATTGTTTTGTTTTCCTTTATTTTACAATCTATCTCATTGTGAGATTCAGTAAATTTTTTGCCTTTTTACATTGTCATGATCGGAGTATCTTTATCCATTGATAAAATCTCACTTACATTACGATTACATATCTTAAATTGATATAACCCATAAATTTAACTATTATTGAATCGATTCACTAGAGAGAGATTTAAAAATAAATGTCTAAAGGTAAAAACTATAAGTTCTGCTTGGCAAATTAAAAATTTTGTGACGTTTTATTCTTTTCCTCGTTGTGGTAGTGAGAAGCTTGCTCGCCAGATGGTTTGGATGAATTGTCAATCTTGAGTGATACTTGGCGCTGGAATCTCTAATTTCTTCCTGTATTGTTGGGACCTGTAGATCTCTGTGAATTATATCGCTTGATACGAATGAGGAAAAATTAAAAGTTGAAGATATTAGCAACGTAAACATTGACATTTTTGACAGTTTTGATAAATCAAAGTGGATTACGATTTCTAGATGATTTTTGAGCATAAAGTTTTCATATTTTATCGCAGACAAATATGAAAGAACCGAAAATGTTAGAGTATGTTAAAACTACAGTAGAAAATGAAACTGTGCATCGAATTCTGCAATCAGGAACAGTCGTCACAGAAATCAAGTATAGATGAATCATGAAACATATTCTTCTGTGGTTAGACATACATGAGGTCGAACAAATAGATACAGTGACGCCTTCCCACAAGGTGATTAATCAGAGGAAACTTATATAATCCCCCTGGAAGGTTTTGGTGACGGAATTGACGGAACAAATATTAAACTACAGAAGGCCATTTATGGTCTCAAACGCAGGTCAGTATAAAGTGGAATAGAAAACCTGTACCAAGTCAAAAACACAATAAGTGTTCAATGGGATTACGATTAACAAATTTCAAATTAACTTCTAGTGGAGGTGTTGAAAATGAGAATTAAACGGTGTTGAGTTAAATCTTTACATCGTTACGAACCAGTAAAACTTTAGAAAGATTACCAATAATTCGGCAAAGAATTTTGTTCGTTAAAACCGGTATTCTTGAAATAGTTTAGCTAATCCGATTTATTAAACTGCAGTATAGGGTGGGAAATTGTAAACGCATGGTGAACTTTAGTACAATTTATAAAGATATGTATAGCTGCAATTTTTGCCTACCCTTTCAACGGAAACGGCATTTGTAAAAGTTACTACGGCGCTTCGCCGCAATCGTAGAGGAATACTTTACGTTTTTGTATTATATTTTTGTGAGAAAATAGAGCTTACCAAATGCCAATTAAATTAATTAGTAAATAAAAATAAATAAAAAATTAATTTTCCCTATTTATATCTAATGACAAACAAGTAGTTCTTTCGGATTGCTAGAACTTTGTTACGATAAAAGCCTAGAAGAGGTTGGTTGATATGTAACTACATATTTCCAGGAATATAATATTTTGGATTCTTTAAGCAAGATGAAAAGTTAAGACTTACTAGAGTTTTAGTTCTTCTTTTCAGATCTGAATTAACTAAATACTTGAAACTAAATCGAAATATAGAGCAACATGTACATATACTTATATACACCCTGGACTGTATACTTTCCTGCGTTAACACAAACATAGTATTTCTTAGGGGATACCATCATATTCCCGAACGAAAAAATCACCCAAAAAAATACCGAAAAATACAAAGTAAACTGCCCCATCGAAAGGGAAGATCCCAATATATTTTTGATATCTAAAATATGAAAACAAAAGGAATCTACATAATTTCATGTCATCCTTGCGCGGAAAGGACCAATGGTAAGCGGCTTTGGGCTTTGGGGCGTTCGCTATTTTAGTATGTGAATTATTATTAAAAAATACAAATTTTTCAAAAATGATTCAATCACTATGAATATTAGAATTTCACAAAATTGTCAGGGCGGGGGTTTGGGGGCGGTAGCCCCCATCTTCCAAAATATAAAACGAATTAAAATAATATTTCAAAAATTTGTTATTTTTAAAAAACTTGGTTTTTTGGGATTTTTGAATTTTTTTGGGATTTTTTTATTTTGAATAACGACCCCAACCCAAACATTTTCATACACAAATTTTGATAAAAATATAAATTTAGGTTTTCATAAAAATATAAATTTTGAAAATTTTCATTAAAAAAAAATGCAAAAATTAAAATCGATTTCGATCCAAACAGCCTTTCGACATTCGGTTTTTCGATCCAATCGGCTTTTCGACATTCGGCTTTTCGATATGCGGCCTTTTCGACCCTTTCGGTCTTTTGACATTCGGCCTTTCGACACATTCGGCCTTTCGGCACATTCGGCCTTTCGACATATTCGGTCTTTCGGCATTCGGCCTTTCGGCGTTCGGCTTTTAACATTCGGCTTTTCGATATTCGGCCTTTCGACCCTTTCGGTCTTTCGACATTCGGCCTTTCGACACATTCGGCCTTTCGGTACATTCGACCTTTCGGCACATTCGGCCTTTCGACACATTCGGCCTTTCGACACATCCGGCCTTTCGACACATTCGGCCTTTCGGCGTTCGGCTTTTGACATTCGGCCTTTGGACGATCGCCCTTTTGGCCCTATTCCGAAATTTCGAATACATATTCAATAAATAAACACATTGAAATTATCATCGTATAATGTTGATAATTTCAAAATTTAAAATCTTGATTTTCGAGAATCAATGCTTAATTCAATTAAACACGAATAATAACGAAAATGTTGAATAATCTCGAAAATTCTATAAAATCTGGCAGAATATCTTTACAAAACCCTCAGCATCAAGCAAATGCTAAATAAATTTCGAAAAATCACGTACGAGTAAAATCAAAACACCCGATAAAGCAATGATGTAACATGACGCAACTCACCTCGAATTTAGACTTTATTAAACAAAATATAAATTAGAAAATCGGATCGCCTGCATGTGGTTGATTGTGTAAGCAAAACGCATACGAGTTTCAAGAAGTTAGCGTAAAATGGCGTTCTCATGAAGCTTACATAATCAAGTTGTCTCACAATTACAATTTTATGAATTTCAGTTACCGAAACTCGCAACTCATAACATACGAGAGATTCAAGATTGACATTTAAGGTGAAATTGAAATATGACGGATGGATTACAATAACTCTTGCGCTGTGAGTTTACTTTCACAGCGAATTCACACCACGAATTGGCGCTTGTTGTCTATAGTAAATACCGGCTTTGGTACTGGTAATTTTTTACGGTAAACTTGCGATATGTAGGTACCTGAGCAAATCCTTCATGACTATTTTTTTCTGTAGTTAGTGGATGACACATTGGATAAAGCTCAGTTTGTTCCAAAATCTGGAGTGACCACTGATTTTCCTTTTATGAATTTTCAATTCAATGTTTTGGATTGTGGTGATTGTCGCTCAAATCAGGAGCCACTTAATGTTGAGCCACGAAAATTGATTACCATCAAGAGACTAGTTTCTGTTCAAGATTTTTTTCTCGAAAATATTCGCTTATCTGCATTTATATCACTCGATCAGTTGGAAGATTTATTAAAATTTTTGACGATTTCCATCCATTCATCTGGAGTATAAATGTATTGCTGCGCAAATTGAAGAGAGAAGATGTATAAAGTATTTACAGTTCTTAGCAAATTTTGACTCAGTCAAAGGATTATCCAACGAATTCAGCCCAGTTAGGCTGTCTGTACAGAAAGCAAAATTTGTATTTGTAACAGTGGGATTCAATGCCTCAAGTACACAGAGCGTAAGATTAATTGCTTCCACTTGAAAAACTGCGCAGTATACCTACCCAAGCAGCCTGATAAATTCAGATCCTAATTAATTAAACGTTTAATGGAACTAAATCGAAATATAAAGCAACATGTAATAAATGTTTACTTACTTTAATTGATGCATGAATTTAAATTTGATATGCCCTGAACTGTATACTTTCCTGCAATAACACAAACGTATAACAAATATTGTAAATACTTCAAAATTAATTTTTGAAGCTCATAATTTGATCGTTTGTCAGTTAGTCGCACTTTGTCTAGACTGTAGGTATTCGGAATTTTTTTTTTTGTGCACTAAAAAATACTTAGTCTAGACAAAGTGCGACTAACTGACAAATGACCAAATTATGAACTTCAAAAATTATTTTTGAAGTATTTACAATATTTGTTAGTGTATACAAAATTACAAAATTTCCCAAACAATTTTGTTAACATTTAATGATTTTATCAAAATATATCGTGTTAACATAAGGGTCACGTGTTTCACTTTATTGAGTAAAGCGCGTTTCATAAATTAAATATAGGACAATAGGTTTGTATTGTATAAGACAATACAAATTTTCGAGGCTTATCATAATAATATTTGATATGACACCAAAAAATGTTTAATCGAATCAATTAAAGTGTGATTGATTATATTCCAATAAGACTTAATTGGAAGCTCATGTTTTGTAAATTTATACAATAATTTATGATAAGCTTATAAGATACAAAACAACAATGTATGATTTTATGTATGTATATACAAAATTATTTTATGAATGAATAACGAGTAGATTGTAGACGTAAGAGTATCATGATGACCGATCAAGGTTTTAGGTTTTTTTTTTATTATGTTGTGGCTTAATTAATACAAAAAGTCGATGATCGCCGAAATTGTGCCATATACAGGTTTTTGTACTGTCCAACTCAATCAGTCTTGTAAGTCACGTTTTTGTATTCTCTTTTGTTAAAACTACAAAAAAGATGCTTAATTTGATTTTTTTTGTTAAAATAATAATCATTAAAGATCGTACGATCGATTGTCTGCGAGCAAGGAAACTTACATTCTTTGACTCTTGAGATTTTTCTTTTTTTACAGTTTAGTTGAGTACCATTTGACGATCGATAAGTAAATAGCAGTTGGTTCGACAGACTGCGTTGAATCTCATTATATATTTTTTCCTTATTATTTAGCACAAGGTGGTTAAAAAAAAAGAATTCTTTCAGACAAAATGACGTTCAAATTTTATTATTTTTTGTTTCGTGGTTATCGTTCTGCATAATAAATAATAATCATTTCAATGTATTTATTTTATAAAAAAGCATAATCATGAATAAATTATTAGTAAAAAATGTCTGCAATTATTTTATGAATTGACGGAAGGTGCATAAAGCACTTTTCATTTCGTTATATAAAGGCTGAATACAATTTGTAGGAGTTGAAGCAATATGATAAACTATTGTCGTAATTATATGAAGAAAATTAAACAAAATCTATGTACGCGATTATTAAAAACAACAACACTCAAATGTGTCATTTCCGGTGAGAAGTGTTATGTCTTTCTGCAAATAAAATAATTTATTTATTTTTTTAATACCTATAATCAGCTACAAAAACCGACCTCCACGTAGTTTAACCAAACCGCTGCTAATTAATTAGCAAAGACAAAAGCAAAGGTACACTTAAGTGATATTCTACAGCAGCGACTTGGCTACCCAAATTTAGTTGAATCAACCAAAAATTTATGTGATAAAAATGTCTTCGCATCGTACAAATCAAAATTTCGAGTTCTTCAAAATGATATATGGTACAAAAGAGGATGTTTTAAAACCCGTATACATACTATATTTTGCTTTACTTAACCATGAGAATCATTAAATATGAAGGGCTCTCTGGTTGGAATAGGAGTGCTTTATTATAAATAAAAATACCAAAAAGTTATATTTTATATTATTGTTTATTTATTTATATTTATTTAATGTTTTAATTCATTCAGTTCTGGATTGAAACTTCCTTCTTTAATTTGGAAAACGTCGCCTTATATCAGAGCCTTCTAGAGTATAGAGCCATAATCATTATGACGTATTTTTTAGAAGCTTTTTACGTGGTATAGCTTTTCACTGATTTCCAAAGGAATCCATAGTAAAAACGGTGCAGTTTAGCTTCAAGTTTTTCAATGAAAACAGCAAAAATGTTACAAAATGTTTATACAAAAGTGTTCTACATATCTTTAGCAGCAATATACAAGAAAGGTATATTGGTATTAAGTAAATATTAATTGCAGAAATTTTTAAATATTAATTATTTCTAAAATATATTTTTCAAACTTTCATTTTGAAAAATACATCAAAGTTGGCTCTGACAAATTAAAATAATACTTGCTAAATTTATCTTTAGTTTTACTAGTGTATGTTAGATGTCTATAATTGTTGGCAGAGAAATACGAAAAAAAATTATTTAATCACACAATTATGACACGTTCTTAATATTTTCTGTTCAATAGGATGGGTCGTAGGGATAATGACAGGTCACTGCCTTTTTGGGGAGCATGCGAGAAGGCTGGGGATACAGACGAATGACTTTTGTAGAAGTTGCATGGACGAAGAGGAGGAGGAGACTTTGGAACACTTCCTATGCTTATCATACAGAAGGCATAAGTATTTGGGTGTGTACGGTATGGACAGCCTTTCGGAACTCGCAGACTGTGGAGTGCGAGATTTATTACGCTATATAAATAGCTCTGGTTGGTTTCAACGGGAGTAATGGGGAGATGGGATCCTGTGGTGTCACAACGGGTTACTGCTGGCCTAAGTGTGCGATAGCAGCCACTTCAACCTAACCTAACCTAACCTAATATTTTTTGAATTTGGTTTGCTTTTCCTACAATTTTTGAACTCAAATTTCCCCAGGTCGCAATTTTTGCTACGATTTTTCAAAATATTTGCTACCCACTGCCTATGCTAATGCACACGATTTGTAGTAAGCTTTTCTTTTTAATTTGACCAGAATGGTGTTGTTATGAACTTTTTTTATATTTTGGCTTAAATAAACCAATTATTACAAGAAAATGAAAACGATTTACTTAAACGAGATTTATATATGTTGAAATTCAAACATTTATGAAAATATTTCAGAAATCATAATTAAGAATTTGCAACGTTTTCATTTACAAATTTCTCTTACAAAAAAAAGTGATTTCCCATATGTTTTATGTGTTTTACTATGGAAATTTTGGTTTTTTCCTCGTTTCTAATTCCCTTATAAAAGCTTCGTTTTTTAGATTATGGCTTGTATAATCAAGGTTGCTTTGCTTATATACTAAATAACAAATGCGTGTGCGTCAGCCAACTGAAAATAACGCACACTCTTTTTATTTCATTTAATATAACTCTTCCACAATATCATTGACATTAATTGTCAAATACGAAAATAATTTAAATGACATTTTTTTGTTTTGCTATTTTTGTAATTTTGAGACGAAACGCCATACACTCCTCCTCTAGTAAAATTTGATCATGCGTCCAGCTCTCGTTGTATTGTAATTTAGATTAGGTGCAAATGTGACCTTTTTTATTGGAATAATATTTAGTGGATCCGCTATGACTTCCTGCTTTGGTATTGATACTTCCACGGTGACAGTAAAACATGGTTTTAATCGATCCAATGATACTCTTACGTTTTTGTTATTTAATCCGATATCAAAAAAATTTATCAAATTTATTTATTACTGCATGTGGTCCTATGTATGGAGGTTGCAGAGATTTTCTTAAAGCATCCGTTCGTAGAAAAACATATGTACAATTTTCTAATGCTGGACTAACGAAAATTTTATCTTCATTGTTCCTAGTAGCTGTTTCTGGTCGTAATTCATTGAAATACTGTTTCAAAGTTTCGACGAATTCAGATTGATTTATACTATAGTGTTTGTTGGACTTAACAGTTGTCCCGGAATTCTTAACGCGCTTCTATAAATCGGCTACCAATCCTAATAATATCGAAGGCAGTATGGTGGTCCAATCAGAACAGTTATGGCACATAATTGCCGCCTTCAAAGTGCGGTGTCAATGCTCGATCATTCCGTTACATTTTGGATTAAAACTGGTTGTGCGCTTTCGTGGACAAATATTTGCTCAATCCGTGATAATGTATCTGCTACTACATTATCGATGCCAGCTACGTGTTGTATGTCTGTGGTGAATTGACTTAATAAGTAAACCAAGGGCTTATGATCTGTGAATATTGTAAATAATCTGGCTTCCAATAGATATCTGAAATGTTTAACTCCTAGATATACTGCCAGTAACTCTTGATTGTAGGCACTATATTTTTGTTGCGCTGAATAGAACCCTATGTAGTGGTTGCCATGTATTCTGCGACCACTGTTGTGCTACTAATCAACCATGATTGATAGGCGTACTGATGCTAGTGGATATGCGAGACTTTTGGCTTGACATAACTTCGCTTTGCACTCTTCAAAAGCGGTACTAGCTTCATTGGACCAAATAATTTGCACCTTACTATTTTTCTTGTAGCCTTTTTAATAATTGTTGAGTATTGCCTGATCTTTTATAGCTGCAGGTTTAAAACGTCTGTAGAAATTGATCATCCAGCAATCATTTTGAACTGTTCTAATAATTGGGTTGGTTTTTTCTGCCCTAAAGATAAACCATGCAGCAAGTTGTGTAACTTGGTTTTTTTCAGACTCACCTAATTCTCGAATAACTTCCTGCTTAAATGTGGTATAAGGTTGATTTCTTTTCTGTCTAGTTATTAGACTGTATGTGAATACCTTGTTTTTTCTTCAATGATGTTTGCTATACTAAACTGTATCTTCGAAATGTTGAACCAAACCTCTGGATTCTGGAAAAATAGTGGTTGAGGTGGTTTAAATGCGATGTGATGAATTTCCTTGTTGAACGAAATTTTTGGTAACTGAATTTTGTTACTTTCCAAATCAATGTCTCAAATTTGGATGTTTTTTTTTCTATTACGATTGAGCGCTTGCCACTTTCGAAATTTAGATTTTTTTTTTCGATTCTTGGACTCTTGGTTCCTAAAGTCCACAATTAATCTCCCCAATTCTTAATATCTTTACAGTTTTTCTTGGGTGCTAACTGTTCGCGAGCAATTTTATACAAATTTTAAATTGTTGGCCCTTTTAGAATCGAAATACTATAGCGCCACTATCGACCGTTAGTAAATTAAAATTATTATTTGATGAACATACTTGAAGTTGAACTTTGACAAAGTAACATCTTTAAAAATTGTTAAATGTTTACAATTTTAACATATTTTGGGTATAGCCCCCAATTGAGTTGATTCTTGATCTCCCGGTTGAGGGCGAAAATCGTTTCCCATATTAGCTATGTCACTCATATGAATGTTTGAACAATTTTGATGTGATAATTTTAAACGCCCTCTGTATCTTTTACAAATATTTTTCTGAATTTCATGTAATTGTTAAGGTATTATAAACTATATATGGCAGGTCTATAAGAAAAGCCCAGAATCACTAGATTGTGGAATAATCTAGACTATCGCGTTTTTCCATCAACTTAAAACCGGTACCAATTACAAACAAAAGACAGACATGAGATCACTGAAAGATTGAGAACTGGAACCAAATTCCTACTTCTGTCTGGAAGTAAAAGGAGTACTCCCGCCAGTGATCTGGTGAGAATAATTACTTCGAGATGCACAAAGTTTGCAGAATTTGAAGAAATTTCAAAATTGTGTCCTTGAATTTTCCTATAGCTTTTAAACTGGTTATCTTCTGATTATTTTATTTTTGCTTTATTTACAAATATACGAGTATGTACATATAGTTAGCTTAGTGGGTTATTGAGAAATTTGTCTCCGGTTTCATCATGAGCATCCATGAAATATATGTACTTTGATTTGCTTCTCGCTGATCAGATGGCAACTAATTTGTATTTACATTCAATGAAATTTTTAAGATGAATATGGCTTGGACAAAAAATCTCATAAAACGTAATAATAATTTGGTTTTCATGTATTTGTAACCATCACACTTATTCTATGCATGTATCGGCGTCTTTACTGGAAAAAGATGATACTCGACATCTTTTCATTTAGTCATGTTGTCAATTCCTCTTTAATTATTTTCCAGTATTTTGTCTCAACTTTTTCATGATACCTTCGCCCTGAAAATTTCGTTGAACGAAAATTCTCATGTTTGTAATATCGTAATATGGTGTCATGTGTCACCACGTATAAATAATGTCATATTCAGACATCCAGTTTATTACAATCGAATCAAAAATTTCACAGGACCACAAAATAAATGAGTGTGGGGTTCCTTAAATCAGACCACCAAGTGGATTATATGTTTTTTGGTCAGCGCTTTTTTCTAACCTCAAAAAATAGCTTCAAACTATAAAGCCCAACAATATCAACCGTTAAACCTTATAATCCTATATACCTTCATAGCTCAATAACCTAAAACACATAGACTCAAAATTTATAACCTCAAAACTCATAAATCTCTAATCTCAATAAACTACAAACCAAAAATGCAGTCTTGAAATCAACCTTTGAAGAGTTTCAGTTTTATAATTCCTTACGTCCATCACTGCATAACCTCAAAACCCATAAACCCCACAATCCTGAAGTATAACATAAGAAAATTGCATGTTACAATATAACTCCGAATCATGTAGAATTAAATTTCATAACTCCGCATCCCCATAACTCCATACAACCTAGTATCTAAAAACTCCGTAGCTCCAAAAGTCCATAATCCTATAACCCCATAGCCCTATAACCCAGAAATTCTATAGCCTTATAGCCCCATAACCGTAACAACAAAAAGACTTACAAGTGAACTTTCAAGAGCCTGTAATCTCAGAAAGCTACAATCAAAACTTATGCTCGACACTTAATTCTTGTTTGCAGAAAGTTTAAACCAGATATTTAATCTTATTTCTCCATAAACTTTGGGTCTTCAAAACTATGATTCGAATACTCAATAAGGTTAAAATTTCCTGCATTGTAATAACCTATATTTAGCGATACCCAGGAACAGCGACGTGAACGTAGCAGGCTTATGTTCCCTTTGGGGTGCTTGATTTACGTGAATCCCGTCGCCTCTCACGATTCTCAAAGAGCTTTACGATTTTGTAAGTACCCATTTCATGTGTTTTCAGTTTTAGAGTGATACCGAGTTCGTTTATTTGTAAATGACCTTCGTAGTGTTTTTCGTTTGTGTTGGTTTGACGTGTCTCTCTTCAAAGAGCAACAGTAGTATTATACTATATAGTACTATACTATAATAGTACTTGATGTGTGTACTATTTATTATTCTTGTACGCGGCGTATCGCGGTTCACTCGAATAAATTAAACCCGATAATTACAAAGGCGAACACACAATACGTATGTATGTGCCCCGAATTTATTTCACCATTAATTATTTACAAAGTTAATATGGCCTAATTAACTTCCACCACCACTATTATTATTTACTCGAATTATTATAGATGATTATTACGTTATAATTATTTCGCGATCACGATTCAAAACAAGGAGATTGATTAATTAAAATTTATATAAGATGAACGGCACTTAAGAGACGACTTGCTATTTCGATTTCGAGTGAAAAATACGTAATGTCAAATTTTTTATTTTAAGACTTTAAGTAATACCAAAAAATATTGACGATTGGAGCCTCACGAATTCCACCTAGTGGAACATTTTTAAACTGAGCTACCTGATAATTTGACGTTCGAAATTGTTGTAAATAATTCCAATTTTGGACTATAAAAACCATTTTTAATTACCGCATTGCTAAATTTTCTTTCGTCGCATTTGTGACAAATGTCATTTTATCAGGTGCATCAATTAAACTATTGCCCTCGAGAGGCGCTTTCTTTACTTTTGCAATCGTCAATAGAGTTGCTTTTTGTGTTTTTCGAAAAACATATTTTATTAGTTTTGGATGACGTCGACAGATGGTGGTAATTTCAGTGTTGTATTAAATTTATTCAAGATATTTATTTAATACAAAATAGTGAACTGTACCTACTCAAATATAGGGAAATTATATTTATTGAGTTGAGCACAGACATAAACCGATATAATACTTGCATAGCAAGTTGCTATCCTATGATAGGTGTCACTATTGACCGAAAAGAGCTGTTCATTCACAATTATATTTGAAAGTTGAAATGCTTTACATTTCAAATAATTGTGGCGATAAACGAGTTAAAATTAGCGATTTTAAATAAGTGAATCGCTACAGTAGTGCCAACATATGGCTATCTCAAATACCCTGATATCTCTTTTCAATATCTTTTAAATCCTGGTGGAATCTTTCACCCTGCCCTTCACTAAAATCGCCTAAATTTTCAGGAAAGAGATCAATATGAGAATGAAGAAAGTACAGCTTTAGATTCATTAGGCATCCCATATTTTTAAATTGTTTTACCATATTTACAACTATAGTCACGTAATTAGGATCTTTCCTATTTCCTAGAAAGTTTTTCGTAACGTCTCTAAAACTTTGCCAAGCTGCCTTGTCCACCTTAGTCATTCTGTTTTGGAATTCATTGTCTTTCCAAAGTTCTCTAATTTGTGGTTCATCAAAAATACCATTTCTCATTTATGTACATAAAGGTAGTTTTCATTGTTTTGACGAATTGTTTTACAAGTCCCAACTTTACATGTAATGGTTGAAGGATTATTTTATCTGTTGGTTTTAGAGTCTGTTTTATGATATTTTTAGATCCTAGAGCTAAATTGTTTCTAGTTGGCCAATCCCTTTTCACATAGTGTTCGGCAAGAGCTCGTCTGTCCCATTCACATAGAAAACATGGATGTTTAGTGAAACCACTTTGTTGACCTAATAAAATTGTCATAGTTTTTAAATCTCCACATATTTTCCGCTTGTGTTTAGCGTAATCTAATTTTTAGAGTAGGAAGCAAAGGTTGTGATACTCCTCATTTAACACAACCGAATGACCAAAAGGTAGCGGAGCAAGATGAACTGGACAATAGACGCCAGTTATTGGCTTCATAAGAAGCATTATACTCATTTATTACATTTTATTAGTCCTTCAATATTGTTACAGTAAACTAAATTTTTACGTCTGTAAAATATTTTCTAAATTGGATATCTCTTTCTCGATAAAATGTTGTACGAGTTCCTTGAGCTAGGCAATTTTTCTCTTTTAATCTTGACGCCATTAGTTCAGAAATTTCTTTTGAAAGTCCAGAACTTCTGAACACGTCATTAAGCTCTTCTTCAGCTTCAAGAATGATACGGCAAGTCTCAGATTCAACAGTAGCATAAGAAATCGAAGACTTCGTTTTTCGGTTTAGCCTAAAAACTATCGCTAAATAAAAATAGCAATCGTTCTCATGATTTTTTCATCCGCCCGTTTCATTTGTTTATTAAGTTGCATGGACCATCTTAAGGATATTGTTTTTGGAGTCCAATGATTGATCATTTCACTTGTTTCTATACCAAAAAAGTACTGGTAACTTTCAAGTTAATCTGTGAATAACTTTCTAAGTTTACTCACAACATATTCTACACAAACAACACCGAAAGAGTCTACGCAATTATTGCATAATGTCTTTCTTGTAATACATACTTATCAAAGGCGAGGTTACCCACCGATGTAGAGCTGCGGTCGTTTGATGACGACGCCTGCGGGCCCGTTTTCTCACCCTGACCAGCCGCCGATACTGGAGTTCCAACTCCCTACATCGTACTTTTCCGTATGTCGTCCATGACGACATGAGCGCCATGATCCAGGGACTTTGCCGGATCGCAGAACAACTCCGTTGCCCACCGTTACCGCGTGGAGGTACCCTGGATGCCGACACATGGCAAAACTGTCAGATTCAGAACTCAAGTCTTACGTGCAAGTACATTTACTGTTGCATTTTAGGATTAAAGAGTTATACGGCTATACGGTTACAAGTTGAAAGGTGATGGACTTGCAATTTGAAAGGTGATGGAGATGTGGTGTCATGGAATTTTAACTATCCACCTTAAAGTATTTTTTTGTCACATTTAAGAGTTGTAGGATTACGGGGTTTTGGGTTTATAGGGTTATGAGGTTTTGGGGTACTGGGGTTATAGGATGTTGGGGTTATAGGGTTATGGAGCTTATGAAGCTAAAACTCTACGAGATTGAGGTTTAAGTTTTGCGTGTAAGTTTTTTTTTGATTTTTGCTGCATTTTGGATTTGTAGTTTATCGTGATGAGATTCGATTATCGATCTCAAGATTATTGATCTATGAAGGTATAGGGTTATAAGGTTTAAGGGTTAATATTGTTATGTTTTATAGTTTCAAGCTGTTTTTTGAGGTTAGCAAAAAACACTGACGTGATTTGGCAAAACAGGTTTCTGATTCGATTTCAATGACCCAAAAACTTGGTCTGCTTTAAGGAACCCTCCACTCATTTTTTCATAAATTTCAAGTTAAAAAAATTTAAAAAAATTCAGATTTCAAACAGATTAACAAACCGTCAGGGAGTTCAGCCCAACTTATGTATATGTGAATAACGTAAGCAATATCGATACCGAAGGTTATGAAAGGAATATTAATAATTATAGAAATTGACCCGGTTCCAGACACCTAATTAGTCATTAATTTTTATGTTTTTCGTTAATGTTTCTTTTTTTTTGGTGACAAATTGTTCAAACTCTCTTCAAGCTGTCATTTAAGTATGTTCAGGAGATGCATAATATGAATAGGTGAATGAGTTCAAATACCTATAGGATCATTGATCACTGAGAAAATAATCAAGTCTCCCCATATATGTATAGCGAAAAATAAAACTGGACATCTACAAAGCGCTGATAAGACCAGTTGTCACCTTTGGTTACGAGTCCTGGACACTGACAACAAAAAACGTCCAGAAATTGATGTAACTGAGCGCAAGATCATAAAGTTGACATTATCAGATTATAAAATCGTCAACGCTAAGATGACTTGGGCACATGCTTCGATCACAAAATTGACACCAATAAACAGGCCTTGGGGTCGGCACCAACGAAAGTAAAACCTAAACACACTCGGTCACCGTGTTTGGCGTTCTCTTGCGGCTGATCGAACTATACATATTTGGAGGAACATCGTTGAGGCGGCCGAATTCCTTCAAAAGGGATATAGCGCCAGTGGAAGAAGAAGATAGTTGTGTAGCTCAGTTTAAAATTAACTTTATCTTGTGACCATTAATATTGTGACCTTAAATATTTGGAGTGGGCTTTTATTTTCTGCTCGAATATAAAATATAAATTTGTCACAACTAATAATAGAAAACCGTTACGCATATTAAACATTTTTACGAACATCAAACGGAAATATTTTTTTGTAGATCATTTTATTAGTCTACCTTATATAACAAATTAAATTACATAATTTAATGTTGGTGATAATTATTTTGGATACAAAATTTATATAACTATGTATATGTAGGTCAAGGGCTTCGAAAAAAAAACCCACGTTTCAAAACCGGATTCACAATCGAAAATGCAACTATAATAAAGTTCAATGTTGAGCTTAATTTAACGCCACCAATTTATTTATGTAGCATAAACATTTGAAAATGAAAGTTCGTTTCATTTGATGATAAATCGACATAATCGATTAACCTTCACGTAAATGTGATCGCACGCCAAATAGCATTAACTAATTTTCTTATCTGTTTCAAATTTGTATAAATAATAATAAGAAAACTGATTTTTTTGCATTTTGACATCCTTTTAAAATTTTGCATCTTTATTTTTTTTGTATATTATGCAAATGTAAAGTAAATCGAAAGTTTCTTATTTTCAAGTTCGCTGCCAAGCGAATGATTTATTCAATTTTAAATAACAAAACTATTTTATAAATATTCAAATGAAGTAGTATATGTAATTGTTGAAAGATTGATCTGTTTGTAATGTAGTTTGGCGTCTTATGTGTGTATATATTTTGTTAGAGTAGGTCACACAATTTGTGTTATGGCATTCCATGTATTCATACATATATTAATTTGCAAAGTAGGAATGTGCAATTATGTCAATGTAATGAAATGGAAATGTGTTTGTAATATATTTACGGTTGTCACTTTCAATGGAGATTAAATATTTAATATAATGATCTATGTACTATGGAGTTCATACATGAAAAATCTTTATTCCCTCATGATTTTTATTCCTTAATGATTTCCGCAGCTAATCTTAAAATATTCCATTATGCTCTTTTCGATTCGCTTCAACATTCTTATCATCGATTCCTCTATCGAGAAGGTTGTAAACGGACTCTATAAACTGAATTGACATTTTCCGTTTTGTATATTTTAAAGCTAGTTTTGGTTCGAGTGATAATTTTACTTTATAATGGGTAAACTGACTCAAGAAAATGAAATGTAATCGAATGGCAGTTTTAAGAGATAAATCCAATCTTTTAAATTTACCTTCGACTTCAGGTCGGTAAGCACAAACAATGATCGATGTTTAAGTTCAAACTAAGGCAAATACTACCATCAAATAGATACCATAAGAAAAAATTTCCGATTTATTTGGCAGGCGGCATTTTGCCGCTATCGAAATGATGGAAAGGTGATGGTGACATCATGTTGGTGATGCAAAATTTGCGATATCGAGTAAAAATTAACGATAAGATTATATCTTTAGTGATTTCTTCCTTGATTATGGCTTAGATAAACGAGTCGAACTTAATCGAAGAATTGGTAACAATTTGTGTCCGATAAAATACTGTTAAAATTGTTTACTGGATTAGATATCTTGTTAAGTATAGGACCTAAAACGAATGAATTGAGCGCAAGATTTGCTAATTATTCGAAGAAATTTGCTATACCTATAAGACACGATTCGATGATCGAACTGACAAGGAATCATGAAACCGCGAGAGTTTTATTTACTAAAAGTAAAGGTCCTAACTTTCTTGATACGTTCTAAATACTCATTCATAACAGGTAATGTCGTTGTAATATTAACTCTATAATTGTATCGCATCATTGTATGTCAAACGCATTCGAAATCGTTAAAGTCTCGATTTAAGTATATCCAAACTTTTTGTTTGAAGTATTTGCACCAATGGTTTGTGATCTATTTCAAGCGTGATATAAATTCCTGTGATGTAGTTGGAAAATTTTTCTCGTTCTATTTGGGCATAATGACTTTCCATTTGTGTCATTGTTCTAAAAATGTACGCTACGATTTCACGATTATCGGATTTATCGACTTGAATTAAACAACTTCCTATTCAATAAGATGACGCATCCGCGCTTATAATGATATTCTTACTTGGATCATAAAATGCTAGTACAGGTTCTTCACATATAACTTTCTTCAATTGTTCAAATGCATTATTTTGAAGTATAGTCCATTGATAAGTTGTATTATTCTTCAAGAGATTATTTAATGGCTCTGAAAAGTTGAGATTTATTTTCTGGAACGGGGAAACGCTTACTAGCCTCTACTCGATCTGGAGTCTGGACCAATTGAAACTCCTTTTTTTGTTAGAACGTGTCCTTACCATTTGACTTGTTGGACACCAAACACGGATTTTGATTGATTTATTGTTATGTCTTCATCACTTAAACGTTTAAGAACCATATGAAGAATTTTATCATGTTAATCCTTTGTAGGTGCAAATATGTGAAGATCGTCAATATGCGATGTAGTATTCTCAATATCATATTTGGAAACGAAATACTCCGGTGCACAAGAAATTCCAAATGGCAAACGAATAAATATATATCTACCAAATGGTGTAATGAAGCAAGTTAATTTATTTGTCAAGCTTAATCTGATAAAATGCTTTGTTGACATCGATTTTCGAAAAATATCTCGCTCCAGTTAAATTATATAATATCGCTTCGATCCGTGGTATCGGATAATATGGTCTTCCCACTGATTCATTCAACTTAGTAGAGTCAACACATAATCTTATTTCCTTATCGTCTTTAGGTACTACAACAATAGGTGACCCCCAATCTGTCACATCATGCATTGGTTGAATAATTTGAAGTCTAATAAGTCTATCAATTTCATTTTTTAATTTGTTCATGTAGGGTATTGTTACTGGACTGCACATAAGGTTTCGAATTATCCTTCAATTTTATTGGCACTTCGCCTTTAAATATTCCCATTTAAAGAGTTTTACTGAGTTGAACTCCTCGTGCTATTGATTTCTACGGAGCTAGGTGGTGGTTGTAAAACTTTGAGTAACCTGATTGCTTCCCGTCCTATTAGTGGAATTCTTTAGTTTTTTATTACGATAGAGTTAAATTCAAAGAACCTAAAACCTCCAGAGGAGATCCATGAGGACCACTTGCTATTGAATTTGTGTTTAACTGTTCAAAAAATTGTTTAGGTACTATGTGCTCCGGAAGGGAAACGTTACTTGCACCCGTACCAACAAGAAATATTGCTGTAGCCGGAAATTCCTGAATATAACAGTCCACCTGCCAAACTTCAGTCTCAGAAGAACGACATAGAATATGGCCTATGAATGAATCTATTTAATTTGTCTCTACTTGATATTTGATTCTCAATTTGGTGCCTTTCCGACTGTCTGATCATCTCGGTTGCGGATTGTAATGTTAAACCCGATTTTAATTGCATTGCCAGCGCTAATTCGGGCCCCATAGCTCATTGATAATTTTTGGTGGTTATTCGTAAACTCGCAAGCGCCTTTTGAGAATTGTCCACAATTTCTCTATCGGATTTAAATCCGGGCTTTGTGCTGACCATTTAAACATTGTACGTTTTGGTTCATTCAACCATTTTTGCACGATTTTCAAGGTGAGTTTGGGATCACCGTTTTGTTTAAAAATTATTTCATCGATGAGGTCGGCACATTCATTAATAAAATCTGGCAAATTTTATTTTAAAATCATCCACCAAGTTTTACCGGTTCTTTGGCTTGGTGCCTCTATAATTTATCGCCAGGTCTGTGCCAACAGTATTATTTTGCATTTGATCGGAAACGGTTTATTTTGGTTTCACTTGACCTAATAATTCGTTTCTAATATTCCGCATTGCAAGTTTTATGCTATTTTGCAAACTTTAAACGGGCGTTTACATTTTTATCGGATAAAGCTGTTTTTTTCGGTTTGAGACCCTGCTGACAAATCCAATTCTTTGAATACCCATCAAATGCCTACTCGCTTAGTTTTTTTGGTTGTTTTAGCTGCTTCTAACGGTGTTTTAATACTTTTGGTGGTGGTTTTCTCATTTAAGTGGCGTTTCATCAGACAAGCGTCTCGGTTGAACAATAATTTACGCCGTCCTTTCTGGCTCTGCGTAGGCCCAATACCATTTCTTTAGCAATTTTTCTTGAAGAATGCCTCTTTTCTATCACCGATTTAATACAATTCTCTAGTCCCGTGCGTATTTTTTTCCCGAGTTTCCGTTTACAGCCAAAATGAATCAAATTCGCGGTAGGTATAGATCGTTATAAAAGTGAATAGCATCATAATCGTAAATAGCGCTAGTCTGAAGTATTTTTTCATCGCAATTGAGATAATTTACATTTGCGCACCTAGCGTAAATTTGTTTGAAGTTGATGTTTTGTTCAAATGCTAAAATGTTTTCTGAATTCAACTGTAAATAAAAATGCATTAAAGATGATGTCACAGCTAAATGATTTAATGAATTCTGATCAAGGAAACACCGCTATCATCTTTATTCATTTTGATATTGCCACATGCAAGTGATGTCGACCAGCATTCCAAACCGTCAAATTCATTTTTTTACTGCATTGTTTCACCTGTTTGACAATTTTCATTCAAAAAACTACAATTTTTTAATTTGACGGACGGTTTTCAATTTAACGTTCAGTAAAATACTAAATTGGATTGCTTCGATAACTTTAAAGCAACTGTTTTATAGATTAAAAAAAACATTTACTTAATCCGATCGCAAGTTACCTGAATGAATTCAGGTAAATCACGTCAAGCAAAAAACAAATCCAATCAGATCAGCAGATTTGCTAACTAAACTCTTTTTTACGAAACAAAATGCACCTATTACAAACAAAAGAACCTACCGAGATTCCTCTCGGGTTGCGGTCATCCGAAATCTTGTCCAAATAAAATGCAATCGATTGGTAAGTAAAAGCACTATACAGAGTGTAGTGTTGGCGAACTCATGGCCCGCGGGTCATGGAGTGACCCGCGCGTCATGGGTTATTTGTTTACTGAATTGGTGTTTGTATAATTTTTTTTAAAAAAAGTGTCTTCAATATAACAAATTAAAACGTCTTACTCCATCCTCAACTCTACTCTCAACTTAACACCCAAATTTAATATTGAAATTAACTCAATACCACACGTGCTACATTTAAAGTAAAATTCAGCATAGCTCCCAATAAATCCTTATCTGAGGCGCTGGCTCACCCTCAACTCAACCCCAACTCAATCCTAATGAAATCTAAACTCAACCCCAAACTCAAAACCCGACTCAACCTTCAAATCAAAATTGTCTGAAAAACTACTTGCCCACACAAACTCAACTCAAACTATCTCTAACTCAACCCTCAATTCAACCCCAACTCAATCCTAATGAAATTTAAACTCAACCCCAAACTCAAAACCCGATTACCCGACTCAACCTTCAAATCAAAATTGTCTGAAAAACTATATGCCCACACAAACTCAACTTAAACTATCTCTAGCTCAACCCTCAATTCAACCCTTAAAAAATCCTCAACTGTACTGTTTATTCAACCCTAACCCAATTTCAATTAAACTCCAACTCAACCGCCAAATTGAACCCCAATTCAATCAATCATAACCTCAACCCCAACTCAATCTTCAAACCATTATAATAATAAATTGGTTAACGTGGTTCAAAAATCATGTTTTAATGCCATGTGTTCATAACCACGTGGTTATAAACAAACCAAATCGTATAAAAGGTATTCGATTGACAAAGCAAAACTTCATATCGGGCAAGCCATTCTCGAGGTACCGTGAGTACAAACATCCAGACAAACAGACTGACATTTTTGCTTTTACGAATTCAAAAATCCCCTGGCTGGACAAACAAAATTTAAGGTCATTTGTCACGAACATTTCGAGAACTGTTTGTTCGATTTAAATTTTTTCTTTCGCCAATCTGTTTCTATGGTTAAAGCGGATAATTATAAATCTGTGGAACATATATGTCAAGAGGAACGGGTACCTGCTATACGGATTGATCGAAGGCCACATGATTATTAACAAGTGGTTTTATGAAGTGCTTTTTGAACCTCGTTGACCAGATTTTATATATATTATGCTGGTTTGAAGATTGAGTTAGGCGTTGTGTTTGTGGGTTGATTTGAGGGTTGAGCTGGAGTCGTTTGCCGATTAAGTTGGGATTGAGTTAGAGTTGAGTTGGGATTGGATTACGGTTAAGTGAGCAGTTCCGTTTGGAGGGTTGAATTGGAGTTAGGGTTAGAGTTAGCTTGAGTTGATTTGAGTTGAGCTGGGGTTTGCTTCAGGGTAAGTTGTTGTTGAGTTGATATGTGGAAGCTAGCGTCAGTTATTCGAGTTAAATCCAGGAATGAATGTAGTTTTTCCGACCAAGTTAATTTGACTGTTTTGGGCGTTGAGTTGGAGTCTAATTGCAGGTTGAATTAGGATTGAGATGTATCTATGCAGTTTTCAGACCACGTTAGTTTAGGGATTGAGTTGAGTCTTGAGTTGGGATTTGAATTGAGGCAGAGTGAGGGGTTCAGTTGAGTGTGGGGTTGAGTTGGAAGTTAGCCCGAGTTGAGTTCTTGTATTTTTTATATGCAGCTATTCTATTACTTTGTCAAGATTCATTACATATTCGACAAACTATGGAGAATCTGAGTAAAATCAGACTAGGAAAATTCTAACTCCTTGAATAAATTTCCCATGCAAAATTTATGAATAACTTTAAAAAATGAAGTTCAATCCAAAAAAAAAAAAAAAAAAAATTTCGATCAAAAAACTGTTTGACTGAAATGCCTCTAGATATTTCGGTGAAGCCCAGTTCAAAATGAAAGGAATTTCAGGCCAAAAAGTAGAAGTTACCTCAGTCGAAATAGTTTAACACTGAAATGCCTTTTCAGAAGGTAGTTCAATCAAAGAACTAAAAAGGCATTCAAGTCAAAAGTTTCTTGATTGAGGTGAGATGCAGTCAAACAACTGGAGGGGAATTCCAGGCACAATTGTTCTTCCGGAATGAAGCCAATAAAATTTCCAAATACATTGCCTTTTGTGTAATTGGACTTAGCAACATTCTTGAAAGGTATTTCAATCACAAATTTTTGGACTGGAACGTCATTTTTTTATGATTCATAATACCTTCTGAAAATCCATTTCGGACTAAAAATATTTCTAATTTTTGACCGAAATTCCTTTCTTTTTGACTGAACTGTTTTTGAGTGAAGTGCAGACGAAGGCATTTCAGCCAAAAAACAACCAAAAGAATTCTAGACGAAAAATGTGTAACTCAAATACCTTTCAAAAACGTTATTATTTGAAGTTTCTTTTTTCAGGGAGTTTTAATCAAAAAATTTCTATGGGGAATTTTATGACCGAAACTCCTTTCGTTTTTTGACTAAAATGTTTTTGACTGTAGAACAATTTTAGCAGGAATTTTGTTACTTGTTCGACTAAATTTCCTTTTCAAAAGTATTTCAGTTACCAATCCAAAAAAAAACGCGTTTTTAGTTTTTTGATTGAACCATCTTCTAAAAAGTCATTTTAGTTTAAAATTTTTTGGCTGAAATGTGTTTTACTGGTATTCCCGGAGCTGGAAAGTATTTTAAAGCTATATGATCTTTGACAATCAAAACTGTTGATGAAGAAAATATTTGACTGACTAATATGGTGGAACTGTACTTAAGATATCTGAAGATCAAAAATAACTTATTTGGTGACTGCAAATTGGTTCAATAGTGAGATAAAAATAATCTACCAAATGTCTTAAAGAGTATAAATCGAAAAGTTGTTTTTCACATTTTGAATTCAATGAATAACAAAAATAACTCGTCAATCCGTGACAATCCATCAAATATGAACACTTTGCCGTGACCAATTTAAACGAAATAATTCAATTTTAGTTAGTTTTTGTAAATTATTATCAAGGTGGCTCACTGGACCATAGCAAATGTACCATGAAATTAAAGTGAAAGTCATTAAAAGAAAATTAAAGAAATGTTATAGTTTTATAAAATATGTATATAAAATAACACTTCCAATAGCCGTGATCGTCTAGTGGTTAGGACCCTACGTTGTGGCCGTAGTAACCCAGGTTCGACTCCTGGTCACGGCAATGTATCTAGTTATGTCGATACATTGTCACGGATGGAAGTTTTATTTTGTAAAATTAAATTTTTTTAATTGTATATAATTGTAAAGCCAAAATCCCCCAATATCACAGCCGCGGACATTTATTTGGTACTTGAGTTTATCATGAAATTGAAGCCTTGTTGAACGTTGCACTCTCAGCTAATTAACAAAATATATTTCTTTCTTTTTTTAATTCCTGCCTCAAACACAATTGGCAATCCCAGACATTATACAAAATTGCACATTAAATGTCAATAGCCTTCAAAATATTATGAAAAACACCGATAATATTGTCTGTCTATAAAATTGCGAAAATATAATAATAAAATTAATCAGCTGCTGTTTAATGTTCGATCAAAACCAATAAAATTAGATTTAATCGCGCGCGCGTGCAGTGCGGGACTCAAACATACATTATAGGTATACAAACAAACAAAATTGTGGTGTAGCTTCTGCTGTTAATTAAAATGAAAAAGTAAATATTTACAATCGTTAAATGACACTTACAAACATATGTATATTTATAATTTACCATCAGTGTCACGCGTCACTATATAAACTAAGATTATAAATCTTATTTAATATCTGGGGGCGATTTTATGATGACGAAGTACAAAATTATTACTTTTATAAGCTTATCAATTTGACTGATAATACAATATATATTTATAACGATAAACGTTTTTTTTTTTTGTGGTATATACTGATTGTCAGGTAATTAATTTTTGTTCGATCCGTTTATAGACATACGATATTTTATTGTAAAACATCATGCACGGCTTAATCAATTCAATTACAAATTTATGGCACAAATTCGTAACAGTTCATTCATTTTTTTGTTGTGGGAAGAAAACAACAAACTTTCTAACAGTACAGATGATGGGGTTTGTTGCGATATAGTATGTTGGCACTAAATGCGGATTCAGAAATTTCTTCAGAAATTTGTTTAAACCAATTTCGTTGAGTAAAAGCGACGTTATTTTTCATTCTGGTTCCTTTGATTGACGCAACACTGACGTCGCCTTAACTGTCCCAGAAATGTAATTTCTTTATCAATCACGTAATTTAAAATTATTAAATTTAAAGGTTAATCGTTTTAAAAATGTTTATTTTATTTTTACAATGACAATTAATGCAGATTAACAACCGTGTATGAGCACTTAAGGGGTTGGTACGAAATATTATTCAATAAAATTTTACTTGTTTTGCTTTGGAAAGTAATGAAATGTTTATGATAATGGGTCTGTTAAAAAAAGGTGCGATCAATTTTTACGTTAAGTTTTACATCTTTTGAATTAACAAGTTGTAATTGTTTGGAAAGTATAAAATACAGACAATAAACATATAGATTCAAGCTGAGGCTGGAAACAATAAAGTCCTTGTAAAGACATATATAACGTATGTCCGAGAGACCGAATTATTACTTACAACTGTAATCAAACAAAAGTTGCATATAAAATGAATGTATGCACTGGATAAACTATAGAAAATGAGTACGAGAGGCAAACTAAAACCCACATAAAACGATAGTTGTCCAATATAATAGAGCTGAATAGAAGCATCTTAAACAAAAATTAGAAACTTAACAATGAAATTCATGAAATACTGAAATTAAATGGAATAGAAAGAATGTTTCCACATTGGGCGATCAGATGAATAAAAACGTACACGGTAAATAAAATTTCACTAGATGTGAGCATATCATATAGACGATCTAGTTGAATCGTAAAATTAAAAATACTAGATTTCTAGTTGTAATAAAATCTGGTAATTTTACTTGAAATACAAATCTGTAGTACTGGAAATCAGGTAAATAAAACTACTTGATTTTACGAATGAAATTCTGGTAAAATTATGAGAAATACTGTTTTTTAATTATAGATTTCAATTTCAAGTAAAATCGAATACTAGAGTTTCTTGCAAAACTATTAGTTTTCCTGGATTTATTCTACTAAAGCTCTAGTAAAATAACCGGAAAAAACTATATACTGTAGCAAAATTCTAGTTAATCCTAAGTCATTATTTTTAGTAGATATACTAGATTGCCGTCTAAATAAATTTCAAATAATAATAAAACAGTATCTAACGAAATATAATTATTTGACACTGCAAGCTGCATTTAGGGCTAAGCGAACGGATAATAAAATATCCAGTGTTTTCACTAAAGGTGGATTGGTATACGTGCTATTCAAGAATAATATCAAACCAGCTGTACTGAGAAGCATCGATGACCTTCATAATGCTATAAAGCAATATAATTCTGCAATTAATTTAAATACCGTAACTTCCATTGATGTAACCATGGCTGAAATATTCAATAAAAATCAACTCATTCAGGAGAAATCATCAATAACATCTGCGAACATTGATGTTAATTCAAACATCGCCACAATTAACACTGGACTGGTGGAAGTAAACCCGCATCCGCAACATCTGTTAGAATTACGAGGAAAAAAAGTAATATTTAATATACATATTTCTTGTTTAATATTTGTTATTTTTTTACAAATTCCCAAATTTATTTTAAAGTGATAATTTTTTCATAAATTCTTTATTCTTTTCTAATTATTATTTTTTTTGCCGGAGTTAGAAATTTAGTTTAATGTTTATATTAATTAATTTACCGTTATTTTTACGCAGTTTTTCCATGACCATTTTTTTCTTTTGTTTAAAATTGTTTACATACTTTTTTATTTTTTACTTTAATTTATTTTGTTTTTATTATTAGATTTACAAAATGCATAATTTATCCAATTCATTTCACCGTATACACTTTTCCTCATCATTTATTAAAATTCAAGTGTCACTGATTTCATCTCATTGCAATGGTTTTCTAATATTTAATTATAATGATGGATGCTAGATATGTATATCAATAATATATGCTCTTTGGACATGAGGAACATTGTCGTGAAGTCGTCGTTCCTCAATAATGATTTTGAATTTAACTTTTGCCATCTAAATCCAGGAAGTCTTGTTGCTAACTTCGATGAATTTAAACTAATTATGAAAGATATTCACTTTCATGCAATTGCTGTGTCTGAAACTTGGTTCAAAACCAAACACTCTTGTCAGTGCTATCAGCTTGATGGTTTTACATTACTTCGTAAAGACCGTGCGGGTCGGCGAGGTGGAGGTGTCGCTATTTATGTTAGGAAAAATTGAATCCTAAAATTGTTTATAGTAATGTGATTTATTGTCCACCCAAAATAGAATTTATCAATGATCTTGAAATTATCTTGGATGATATTATGTCTAAATTCAGTGAAGTAATATTTGTTGGGGACTTTAATTGTAATTGTCTTAGAACTAAACCAAAGGTCAAAAAATTCAAATCATTAATGTCTTCTTTTGTTAATTGATTTAGCGTTTGCTAATTATCCTGTCAATTTTCATACTTTAACGCAAATCTCTGTACCCGGAATTACTACTACTCATGATATGATTTATGGTTCCTATGCATTTAATACTGGGAATTATAAGGTGAACACGCAATTTAATTTTGTGAGGAACTTTCGTAATATTGACAGGGACGCTTTATTTCTGGCTGCCAACTCTTTAGACTGGAATAGTCTTTATTCGTTATGCGATGTAAATGAGCAACTATCAATTTTTAATGCTTTTGTATTGAATTTACTTAACACTTTTGCACCGCTTCGAAAGTACTAAGTAAAACCTCAATTAAATGAGATTAACTTTCATTCTCAGGTACCGAAATATTCGCGATTTTCTTCACGAAAACTGGAAACGAAATAAAACTGAATTCAATCGGTTAGAATATATCAGAGCTAGAAATAAAGTAAATAATTTGATTAAGTCCACAAAATGCCAATTTTTCAATGATCGTTTTAACAAAAACATCCCATGTGAATTATTCTGGAAAAATTTTAGGGCTTACATTCATTCTCATGGTACTGACTCGAAATCCAATATAACTCTGAAAAGAGTTTAATGAATATTTTGGTTCGGTTTTCCTTGGAAGTAATAATAAGTTGAATTTAAATACGTTACAATATAGTTCTGAAAATGCTTTCTATTTTCGTAATGTTTCTAATGATGAAGTTTTACTTCATTTTGATAGAATTAAATCCGGCACGGCTGGTCCTGATGGCATACCACTTATTTTTATAAAACTTCTAATGCCAATAGTTTTGCCCCATTTAACCTATCTAATAAATTCAGCACTTACTAAATCTGTCTTTCCAGATACGTGGAAAATAGCCGTGGTTACACCTATTCCTAAAACACGTGTCCCAGTAAATGTGCACGATTTTCGCCCAATCAGCATTTTACCAGTGCTATCCAAACTATTTGAAAGAATTATTCAATACCAAATAAACGGTCATTTAACAAAGTATAACTTATTAAACAACTATCAATCTGGTTTTCGAGCGAATCATAGCACTACTACAGCACTTTTGAAAGTTGTGGATGACATTACTTCTAATATAGAAGATGGTAAATTTGGTATTCTAGTTCCTTTAGATTTTTCTAAGGCGTTTGATAAAGTTGACCATACTACCTTAATGATGAAGCTATGTAAAAAGTATAACTTTTCTAAATTGTCAATTAGTATTTTCTTATTTACATTTAAGACAACAATCAGTAATATATTATGAAAATTGTAGTTCAACTATTCGTATTACATCTGGAGTTCCTCAAGGTTCGATTTTGGAGCCAATATTATTCTCTCTTTGCATAAACGAAATATGCAAAGTCGTTCAACAAACTAATAATACTTACTATCATCTTTATGCTGATGATTTGCAATTGTATTCGTTTGGAAATTTCGACTCTGTTGATAATGTAGTACATAATCTAAATATTACCTTAACCAAAGTACTTGATAGGTCAACCGTAAATAAACTCCAAATTAATCCCAGTAAATCTCAAGCTGTTATCCTTTCGAATAAAAAGCAAGTAATTATACCGTCTATTCATCTAGTAATTGATAATCAAAGGATTGATTTCTATGACTAAGTCAAAAGCTTGGGTTTGTTCATAGATAATAAATTAAACTGGTCTGTTCATGTTAATAATCTGTGCGGTAAAATATACGGGATTTTAAGTAAACTCTGGAGCACAGCAATGTTTATTTCAAGTGTTGTAAAACGTCATATTATTTGAACTCTAGTGGGTCCTTTGATATCATACTGTGCTCCAATATATCTGAACTGTTCCAAAAAATCCTTGAAACGATTAAATGTTGCTTTCAATTCGTGTGCGACATACATATTTTTGAAACGTATTGGTGAACCTATTTCTGTTTTGTCGAAACAAATACACGGAAAAAACTAAGAGTTGTTACAACGAAAAAAACGGATATTTAATTGAAGAAAATGTACTTTTTCTCCATTTAAAAGCTAATTTTCTTATTTCTGACAAGTTTTTCTTCATGTAAAATTTGTGTTTCTTGAAATGATAAAAAAATTCTTGAGTTAACATTTGTTGCTTAATTGTAATCTGAGATTTAGTTTCTTGCATCTATAACTGCTCAAAATTTTTGATTGAAGAAAAAAAAACAACGAATGGAGAAAAATATGAATGTTTTGTTCCCAATTTTTCTTGCAACTAGAAATTGACTCTTTTCTCAAACGATATTGTCCAATTTTCTTGGATTTGCTTATTTTAAAAATTAAAAATTTTCTGGATCAACACAAAAGCAATTTCTTGTTTCAAGAAACTATTGAAATGTTAATGATAAGATTGAATTTTTCTTAAATCTAGAAATAGAACCTTTTCTCAAAATATAGGTATTATCCAATTTGCTTGAAATCATCCATTTAAAAAATTTAATATATTGAAATAAATAAATGAATTTCGTAAAAATATTTTTATTTTTTTAATGCAGACATTTGTGGAGAGTATGCAATGAGAGATTAGGGCATTTTGTAAACATTCTGCTAACTTTGTTCTTTTTTATAGCTGAAATAATTAGGTTACAATATACACCTAAGTTGGATGTCTCGAAATTTGATTAGCCGGTATAATAGTATGGTTCAGAATATGGAATAATTTGGAAAATATAGTACAGTATTCCGAATAATTTAGATTATTTTGAATTAGGAAAAGTTTACTCTCTCTTTGAAACAACCAATTTATGTTATTCTTGAACTAAGAAAAAAATCTTCAATTGAAGAAAATTCCTTAATAAATTCACAATAAATTCATTTTAAGCACAACTTTCTGATATTTAAAATGAAAAAAATGTTCCAAATGAATCAGATATACAAAAATGACACTTTAAACTACATATGGGATTAATTTAATTTTCCAATCGTTGCAATTTCCACAAATAAAAATGCAATTTAAATAGAAAATATTTCTATATAACTTCATATAGCAAATTTTGGTAACAGTCTATCACATATTTCACTATTATCTGCTGGAGTATACACACCGTTCCATTCGTCAATTATTATAAAAATATAAACAATTTTGAGGAAACTTTTTTCAACTGTTTTTTATTTCACCACAACACACCACGAAATTCAACATTTTACTGATATGATACTGAATATCAGATGACGAAAATAAAACTTGACTAATCAAAATATTATAAAAAAGAAGAGTAATCAAAATATTATAAAATTCATACTACTGCTCGTATTCAAATTCTATCGTCACAAGGACATATTTATACATAACAAAAATTAAAAATTTAATTAAAGAATAATTAAAGAAATAAAATATAAAAAAAAAGACAAAATTTCTACAATTTAAATTAGTTACGAATTCGTTCTGAAAATTAGTATGGCCTCAAGAATATTAAGACTCGTACTTCTGTGGATACTTCTCACTTTCTCTAAGCCATCAAAAAAAAAAAATTCTGAATTGTTGTAATCCGAGGTCGTTTCGATTTCTGGTCATATAGAAATTTTTCAAATTCATGTTTTTCTTCTACTTCTTGGTGATGATTGTGACCTTTTCGGTAATATCAAAAAAATTATTTTAAACGATTGCCAAATTACATAGTACCGGTTTGCTTCTATTTTGTCGATCATCACTTAATAATACTCTAACCTTATGGAGTCGATATAAATTCCCGCCAATAATATTTCGTTATCAAGCAGAATAATTTCTCTTTATGTTAACGATGATTTTATTTGTGTTGCGAGGATAATTGGGATTTTTCTTGAGTGAAACATCACGCTACGCCATCCATTATAAAATTGACCTGGGGTCAAATATACAGATTGGAGTCTTTTCGTAACTAAGGATAAGGTGCATTTTAGGAGGGAAAAAAATATAAAATGCGGAGTCGCAGTCGGTCAGTATTTTTCCAACTCCAACTCCGACTCCGCTAAAATAGTACGACTCCTCGACTCCGACTCCGCAGCCCTGCTAGAAATTCCTTGTACAAGCAAACAGGAATTATCTTGTATTTAATTTAATTTAACTAGAATTTTACTAGATTTCAGATTACTGCATTAAAAAATAAATCGATGAAAATATTCAACTGGAATTCTAGTAATTTTTATTATTACCGGAAATCTGGTAATAAAATTTACCTGATTTTCATTTAATTTACTAGATTGCGACGCTATCCAACTTATTGTGTTTGAAATGTGTAGCGGTTCACCCAATTCACGCTACACATTTCAAACACAATAAGTTGGATAGCGTCGCACATCCAGATCAGAAAGTTGCGTGTTCAAATCACGTCGGGGTCACCATTTATAAATGCTATGCATTTATATTAATATTTAAATACGCCACTTAATTGATAAATTAATAAATTAATTTTATTTTTGTTTTTATTTTAAATAATTATTTATTATAAATAAATAGATTTATTTTACAAATTTATTTAAACTTATTATTTTTTTAACACCATTTCTTTGGTACACATAACATTATGGTTGATGGCCAACACAAAAAACGACATGTTGTCGCTGTATAGATCGAGACGAGACTGAATTTATTTAAGATTTAATTTTAATTTTATTTTGTTTGTGTTTCGTCATCACGTCGTGTCTCGTGCATTTTGGTTTCTCGTGTGGAGTGCGTTCAGAGATAAACGACGTGAGAGTGAGACACCCAATGCGTAGTTGTGTTGGAATGTGCGACGCTATCCAACTTATTGTGTTTGAAATGTGTAGCGTGAATTGGGTGAACCGCTACAAGATATTCTATTTTATAATATAGTAAAACTGACCATCTAATATTTTTCTAGTAATTTTTTGTGCTAGAAAATCACTAGAATTATAAAATTCATTTTTCTTGATTTTTCCTTAGAAATTTACTGGATTTTCACTAGAATTTGCAAAACCAGATAATTAAGTAGCCAATTACCGAATTTTGTAATGAGCGTGTACATTCCATTTGGAGCAACCCAGCGATATATATATACATGGATAGGGGATTTCCCAAAAATCACATTGATTTACGTCACAAAAAATGCAGCATTTTTTATTTTGTAGTCGTACTACTCTTTTATATACTCCTCTTTATCAAAAAAAGTATTTCCGAATAAGTGCCGTACTTGAATAAATTTCATTTCGAAATTTTTCGAAACAGATTTTTTTTTAATTGAATGGAATAAATATTGAATAATGTTTAATTATATGAAAAATAATTAATTAATTATATCAAATTTGAATAGTTAAACATTACACTACCAGTTTTTGTACACTAATTTAAGAATTAATAACCATTTATTCCTCTAAATTTCAAATACATCTTAAAAAAAATTTGAAAAATAAACAACAACAAAAACAACGAATAAAACGTCAAAAATCTAGCATAAACAAACATTCAAAAGAATTTTCATTTTTTATTTTTAAGATGTGTTTTAATATTACCATGGTTACTACTACTTTTTTGTATGTTTATTTATTCCGTCTTAAGGTGACAGCTACTTTGCTTTACCGCCTACTACATACACATAAATTTGAAATTGGTATTCGAAAATTGGATTTAAAGACAAGGACGAAGGTTTTTTCTTTCTCTGTCACACACCAAATACTTTTTCGGTTTCTCCATAAATTTTTTTCTATCCCCTATCCATGTATTTATATCGCTGGAGCAACCAGATAACTGCCATAGACATTCATACTAGATTCGGGATGACATCGGGATGTTGATTAAGGAAATGTTTTATTCCGTATGCCATGAACGAATTTTCATTTTAAAAGAGCTCAGTTCCATTGCTTTTAGTTTATCCGATAGTGTTTTCCTTTTAAGCTGTTGGGTGTGCTTTCAATTATTTTATTTTTTCTATTGTGAACGGTATAAATCGGTATAAACAGTTATCCTGTTGGAATGTGTTAACCGTTAAAAAAAATGAAACATAAACATTCGCCTGGACTCTGTAGTTTTTGTCGTTGTTTGATTTTCTAAGTTCTCTCCGCAGTGGATGCAACAACACAATATTTTCCGAACTGATCCATCTGATAAAAGTTTTAAAAAATACTTTTCGCTCATAATTGCTTATGAAAATTGCACACTTGTATCGACAATTTATTTATTCCCGTGTTTGTGGTACAATCGGCCACCAACTGTTTTGCAAATTTTTCAGTCAAGATTTTTCTAATAGCGAGATCGACCCTGATGTGAGCTAATTAATATTTTTGTACGGTAAGACATCTTTGGGATTTTCAACTTGAATGGTGAATTTCATCTGTCTCTGTTGGTTTGCTTCCAATCGTCTTAAAAAAAATGAGATTTAGCAGTTTGACTATGGAAAGACTAACTATTACGATTATTTGCGACAGGGAACAATATTTTAGAAATCATTTTAAAAATATTATCTAACTGATCGAAACATTGACCTCTGACTATTAACACCATCACCAACGTGCTCTGGTAGATTCCACAAGATAATTCAAACTATCGTAATACGAGTCCTAATCTTTCAGCTGGCCAACATCAATATCAATGAAGCTGAGGTAATCTCCACTGTAAAAAAACGTATAGCATTGAGATACAAGGGCTTCATTTTCGTTGGCATTCACCTTTTTCCTCTTTAAGTCACCGTATTTCTTGGGGATCAATAAGTTGCAACCGGCACTCTTTAATACATATTTTAAGGTCTTTCATCCAAGCACCGAACTGCAACAATCTTGTTGCAGTTTAAAATATAGAAACGCAGGCGTAACATCTACAACCACACGATAAAACTCCATCAAATAACTGTATCAAGAAGATGGTAAAGGGGAGGAATATTCACCGGCGATTCTACGGGAATCACAGTAGAAGTTGACTGTAACAATAAATTACCGAAGTTATTATCTTTAAGACTGTGAAGATGCCAATTGTCTATCGAGTCAAAACTGCCAAAATCAGGGTGCCTATAAATCAGGGTCTTAAAAACTTATCGCTGGTAATGAATGATACAGAAGCGTATATCAAACTTTTTAATATTTTTAGAAAACAAAGAAATCGGGCGAATTTGCCACGGTACACTTAAATAAATTTAAAGAAGTAAACAAAGTTGTCACAGAAGTGACATAACCCACTCGTTTGACCCATTCAACACACTCCTCTCTGACGATTGACCGAACGAAACTGAGTCACAAGCAGCTAGCTGCCTACCAATCTTGGGCTTATAAATCAATCTTTAATAAATACAATTAGCCGAGCCACATATTGATACAACCATATATTAATATTATTAAGTAGCTACCTAAAATTTGGGTACTTGCCAAACGTATGCGAAAAACCGACGAAATACTATAGTAATCTAAAACGATTTGGTATCTATGAAGCCGAGAGCCGAATAATCGGAGTCGAAGATCTATCGAGAAAGTCTATCGTACACCTCAATATTTACGTGTTTATAAGCTGTACTCTTAAACGAAATTTATATGGCAAATTTATCTTACTTCGAGCAGCATGACGATCTTTACTGAAAAATACAACAATCAATAGTTTCTATCATAAACCAGCTATAAATACTAAGAAATCGTTTTATATTTTTTTTAGTATCGCTCGCAAGTATATGTAAATTGCGAATTATGTGCTATTAAAAATAAATTGTTTTGTTTAGACATTAACGGAAATTTGCCATAAAATTTGATTCTATCATTTCAGATAGATTATTATGTACATAACTCTGAACTAAAATCTAAACCATAGTATAGAGTATCGTAAAAATTCTTTTTTTTTTTATTTTTTATATTGACATACTCGTACATAATTATTACTACTGATAACTTATGACTCATTTAGCAGTTATTTATTTAAGTATACTAAATAGAAATTTATGTGAACTAAACTATTACAAAACACTTATAGGTATTATTGAGATAGATTAGAAAAAAAAAATTGGTAAACACACAATCGCATCTAGATCAAGGAGGTTAGACATATTGCTTAGAACACTTCAAACTATTTTTTTTTATGTAGTAACTCATCCGCACAAATCGTAATTATAATCACAAATAATACAAAATTGATTTTTAATATTGCAACAACAAATCTAGTGTATAGTAGTTTTAAAGATTAAGATTTATTTGTATTTTGTTTACATTTTGGTGTGCGTGTTTCTGAAAGTCTATAATAAAAAAATATGTTAGTGATAAGGTCGTACTGTAAAAATGTTGGAAAAAATAAATTTTTTTACAAATATTATGAATTATTTAGTACGGTAATAAATACCGCGGATTTAACGAATTAATTAATTATGATATCTGTGAATAACATTGATTATAATTATTATTGGCTTATTACAGAAAACTGTAAGCGACAAATCAAGAGGCAGCGTGGCCGAGTGGTCTAAGGCGCTGGTTTTAGGCACCAGTCAGAAATGGCGCGGGTTCGAATCCCGCCGCTGTCAAAGTTGATTTTTTTTTTTTTTTTTTTAATTTTTTTAATTAATTTTTTTGAAATAGTTTTAATCTAATCAAATTAATTTTTGTTTTTTTTTTCTAAATTATTATAACAACAATTCAACATTAATTAACGTGTACATATTTGATTTTAATTTAAAAATGTATGTCATTAACATTGCCATGTTGATTTGTATATACAATATATCAATGAACTGATAATCCCGCATAACTAAAATTATTATCTAATTTGTCATAATTAAATACCAAATCGCTTCTAATTCTAATTAATAGCTGAGGACTTTTTTTTTTTGTTGTAAGTGTTATCTAACAAACTATATAATTATTAATTATATAATATTGTATGTATATTGTAGCGGTGCTGTTATAAAAAAAAAAAATACAGACACTAAAAATAACGTGAATAATCACTCATACAAGTGTTATGTTTTGATTATAAAAATCGCGTGTTAGAAAGAACCACGCGCGAATTACAAATAAACTCACACTTTTGTTTTTAATGAGTTTAGTGAAAATAGTTTATATGTACATGAGTATTGTGCTATATTGTATGTACAATTGTCGATGTATACATTATTATTGTATTAGTAGTTTCATTACAGTTCAACGTAAATAGTATTTTAATAATAGTTGTTGATATTACTATCGCAAAATACACTTGTGTACAAAAGTTTGTTTAATTTCAGTCTATTTGTACCTGCCAATAAACATCAGTTTTATTACTTCGGCCTAAAAAGACCAAAGTATTGAAATCCTGTCAGAAATGACGAAAAATTTGGTCTGGACGTCTGGTTGTCTGGATGTCTGTACACATGGTATCTCGAGACGGGCTTGTCCGATTGGAATTTTTTTTCGCCAATCTGTTTCTATGGTCAAGGTGGATATTTGAAAAGCTTTTCGAGACTGTGCGTCAAGAGGGTGAGGTACCTGCCATACAATTAATCCAAAATACCTGGTTATATAAATATTTATGATTTTTTTATATACTTATATGTTGGTTTGATTATTGAATTGGGAATTAAATTTAGAGTTGACCTTCAAGTTAATTTAGGGGCCAATTTGCGAGTTGATTAGGGATTGGATTAGGATGTAGTGAGCAGTTAACCAATTTTTTATATATGCTGGTTTGAGGATTGAATTAGGCGTGTAGTTGCGGTTGAGTTGAGTTCCGTTTGCGGGTTGAATTAGGGCCGAGTTGGGGTTAGATTAGGGTTTAGTGAGCAGTTAAACTCAGGATTTGTGATTTTGTTTATAAAAATTTTATTGGGATTCTATATCTTATCCGATTTTGATGAAATTCAGTATTTCCAATGGAAATGGGATTCTAACATGTTTTTTGGCTGAAGTTCTGGAATATGGCCAAGTATGATGGGACTTGTCTATTTCTCAACCGATTATGATGAAAATCGACATGGGTATTTTTTTTTTTTTTATATTTTCCTAGAAAAATTTAATACAATTTTTATACAAGAAAACATTATAAAATCCAGAAGAATATTGCTAAATTGTAAATTTAATTAAATTTTATTTTAATACTAGCTGAGCCCGGTCCGCCTTGCTGGCCCTAAGTAAACCTATTCTTTTGTATTGTCTTTCGATTTAAATAGATGTTACAGCATTTAGTTATTGAAAATTTATTTTTCGTATATCTGTACAATAAGTACAAAGTGTAAACATTATAACGGGAAATTGATTTGGCAATATTGTTAATGAGCTATAATTGGAATGCAAACTCCTTTTAAATGATGACAATGGAAAGATAAATGTAGATGATTCGTATTATATGCCGCACAGTGATACCTGATGGAAGCATATTATTAAAAAATGTAATAAATATTTTATGTGAAATGAAATTCGTATAAATTTATTGTAACGTTCTTTATTTGAAAATTTGTTTGGTTTAAAATTTGGTAATTAAATTAGTAAAATGTTAATTGATAAAAATTATATTATATAGCGAACCCCGATGCACTTCGTTGCAACCAACCAAAAAAAGAAATGAAATATTCTAGATTTCTTTTTTTATGAAATGAATGCATTGTATTTCAAAATTATTAATGTCAATCCAAAACATTTGGATATACAATATTTTTCGTTTGCCTATTTGAAGCGAGCACAAACAAACAATTTGGAATTCCAAATATTGAGCATGCTACGTATAGCTGTCCATGTGAAAAGCACGGCTCCTCCAAATTTAATCCGCATATTTGAAGCGTTTGTCCTTGCGCCTTATTGATGGACATGGCAAATGATAGACGCACTGGGAATTGCAAACGCTTAAATTCAAATGGCATCAGTGCCGGATTATAGGTGTTCCGGGCCCTGGGCCAATATTATTTAAGGGCCCCCCCCTCCCCCCAAAATTTATTCAAAATATATTTTTTATTCATTTTTAGAATTAGAAATTATAATAAAAATAATAATAAATTAGAACTAAAGAGGGAGCTGTGACAAGTGAAATGATAGTTGGTCTAACATAATTTAATTTTGTATTAACTTTTTGCGAGCTTTCGATGTTGCAAATTCATTAATAATTTCGTTTATATTAAGTTTATTAATATTTCCATTTTCAATATATAATAAAGACAACGATGTTAGTTTAGGTTGGGCCAATGTGCTTCTTAAATAGTTCTTTACCCGTTTTAATGACTGAAAAGGATCGTTCTCCACTTGCATTACTTATTGGAATTGTCAAAAAACTCTCAAAAGGACATCCAAATTCTGGAATGTCTTATTTAAATTTGTATTCAAAATAAATTTATACCATTCCACAGGTTTATTGTCACTTTTTTGTATCACGCTCAGGTTTAAAAAATGGAACAGCTCACTCTTTAGTTCTGTACAATTAATATCTTTCTTATAATGAACGAACAATTCCGAAAAATCGGTGTTAGCTATTGATTTTTTAAACAAACATTGAAAACGAATGTAAATATCTTTATAAGCATTACACCTTCGTTTCAATTCCGCAGCTAAAACATTACATAATACATAAAAGCTTTCTATTTTGAATTTGTGTCTGTCTGCTGAAGGAATCTCATTTTCTTCCTCAGTTCCTTCGTCAATAAAACGTTTTAGTTTTTTTTACGACTCTCTATATCTCTGAAAGTAGAATTAGGTGCAATGTTCTTAGCTTCTTCCTCAAACTCGTCAAATTTGTTTCGAATTGACTTCACAAATTCTTCCAATGAATTGCAAAGATCGGCAACCATATCGAGAGTTGCCTTCGGAATTTGTAGAGATTTATTAGTTGCATCAAATCGCTCGAGAATTTCATACCAAATCACTAAATGTAAAACTTCAATTTGCGCTGCTCTCTTTGTTGATGTATCGTTTGCCAAAATATTCAAAGCTTGTTTAATTTCAAAATAACCTAGCTTCAAAGATTTAATTGACTGGTAACGAGATGACCATCGAGTGGCTGACAGACGTTTAACTTTTGAATGATTAGAGGTCCTAAGACACCTTTCTACAACTGACCATCTATGTGTAGATGCTGATAAAAATACATAAATCTTTTCAACAAGACCAACAAAATGTACAGCAGTTAAACCCGACTCAGCTCCACTATTTCCAATTAAATTGAGTGAATGATTAGCATATGGAATATAAACGGCTTCAGGGCAAATTTCTTTAATTTTAGCTTGTACTCCATTGTATACTCCGGACATATTTGCAGCATTATCGTAGCTTTGCCCTCTGCAATTCGTAATGTTTAGTCCAAGTGATTTGACTTTTTGTAAGATAATTGATACCAGATTCGCTGCTGTGTGAGAATTAAACGGAATAAATTCAATAAAACGTTCAACTATGGTAGCATCAGGTAAAGCTACTCATTTGATATTTTTTACATTTCTTGTAGGTCAGTATGGTTGTTGGATTGATTTTATGAGAAATTTTAAATTAATTTTTTAGCAAAAGTGTTTCGCTAATCCGGGCCCTCTAGAATTACGGGCCTGGGGCCATGGTCCAATTGGGGCATATGATGATCCGGCACTGAATGGCATGTCTGTTGGAATCAGTGGAATACGTGGTATGAGCACAATTTCACCTTTCGCTGTTCCGGTCAATATTGTGGCTTCAATTAAATTCGGCATCAATTTTTTTACTGCCAATCTTGTGCCATTGCACAGTTTTGGTGCATTTAAATTCCGCAGTAAAATAATTGATGAGCCAACCTTTAATTCAAACAATGCGGTGGCATACCAGGTGGTTCCAATGAATTCAAAAATTCAATTGG
Organism: Tipula helvola; assembly: GCA_963556165.1. NCBI lineage: Eukaryota > Metazoa > Arthropoda > Insecta > Diptera > Tipulidae > Tipula > Tipula helvola. Next base: position 55,557,162 of record OY744481.1, read on the forward strand.
ATAATTCACTGCATCATCTGCATTCATTGCGCTATCAACAGATTTATATGATATCACTGCACCTGGTAATTTTTCTTGAATCTGATAATTGATTGCATTGACGTGTAGATCTTGCATTGTACGGTGTAATGCTTCCAGCGATTTTTATGCGTCATTGTACATTCATCCAAAAGAATAATTGCTGCTTGTTGCAAAACTTTTGTCATCGCAGAATTTCATGAAATATTGCACGTGGGATGTTCAATCACCTGTTAATTTGAGAATAATTATATTTTACAATAATATCGATTAAATTGTAAAGTGATCAATCAATATAAGCACACCTGCACATTCAACGGCAATTTTAATGCAGAGTGCGCTGTTCGTCCACCATCCAATAGAGTAGCAGCGATTCCCGACGAAGCAAGTGCCAATGCAATTTTTCGTTGCGATCGAATGGCTGCCAAAATCAGTGATATCACAAATATTTTTCCCGTACCACCAAGCGCATCCAAAAAATATAATCCACCGACTTCATTTTATACAGCTTGCATATGGTATCAAAGACATGTTTTTGATGGTCATTTAATTTGGGAACATTCAAATTCACAAATGTTTGCAATTCATTGGGATCATACTGTTGTTCACGTTGCAATTCTCGATCAAATAAATCATGCATTGGACGATTGGGTGGTGACAAACCGAATTGCCCTAATGCTTTATTTGCAATCGTTAAGCACATATCTTCAATCGCTATCAATGCCTCATTATACATTTCCAATGAAATCAGCAAATCAGCGTTTCTTGTGTGATGACGCATTCCGATCAAATAATTTTCTGCCATAAAATCTTTGTATTTATTCCACAATTCAAGTGGATTTGATGGAAAACATGTTGATATGATTATGGCATATAACATACGTATTTGATGTGGAGAAGCGTTAAATCCCAATGCTTATCATTTTCAAGTAAACCTAATTGCTCACATGCTTCACGATACGTCACACATAAATGACCATTTACTCTTCGCAAATGTTGAAATGAACGTGGTCCAACAACATTTACTAACAACAACCGCAAATAATAACATTCTGCATTGTTTGGATGAACTGTGTATAATCTTCCCATGGTATCTGCAAAAAACACACCCGGATGGCCATCAACAGGTGTTCCTTGTTTACGTCGTTGCCATTTCTTTACAGTCCAAGTGAAATAATGCGTTACATCTGAATATAGCAACGTTCTGGCAAATTCATCGCTTACACACAATTGAAAGAATGCAGTTAATGTTGTTGCTGGTGGCTATGCTGCTCTCTGCTGTACATTTGCATCGGTAAAATACACACGCTGGCCATTTTCAAGATGAACAGCCAAATGAACAACAGCAGGATATATCGCTCATGAATTGGAAATGAATAAATTCTCCAAAGAACTTCATTAGTGCTAATGTTGCGCCCCATTTGATATTGGGCGATTTCATCATTGCTATTGTCACCAGCTACTCCAAAAACAGTCATATCACTGCCTTTATTCACATATTTGCAAATGTATTTAATCGACTTCACAGAATTACAGTGCTCAACATTTATGTGAGCCTGAAATACTATTGACAATAGTAGAGAATAAGGCACAATCCAACGATTATCAACTTCAATGTTTTGATTGCGTATTTTAATTGTTGTTGTATGGCCATTATTCTCCGGCGACCGACGTCGGTACAACGGGTATCCGTCGTTACCTGTAATTATATCCGAAGTTAATGCTCTTGGATACCGTTTTGTACATTTTCCATCGATCGTGCATGGTGAATTCATATTTATTTGACCGCAAGGGATTATATTTTTCGTGACAACTTCAAATAATTCTGGATCGCTGATTTCATCTGGAATTTCAGCTGATATAATGTTATCAATTTGATCGGGAGTTATTTTACGAACCAGCCATATCAAGATGTGAGCGTGCGGCAGCCCTCTCTTTTGCCATTCAATCGAATACATCCAGCAACGCACCTTTCCAAAAATTCGCAATTTGATAATCAAATCCATCAGTGCTTTTACTTTCTGTCGAAATACACGTGCTGTTATATCGTGTCGATCTGTTGGATTCTGACCACCAAATAAATTGTTTTTTATGTCAGCCAACTGTAGATTGCATGTGAATGTTATGAATAGGTCGGGACGACCATTTTTGCGAACGTATGACATTGCATCTTGCGTATATTCGTGCATGTAGCGCGGACTGCCAACATATGTCGATGGTAATATTGTTAAACGTTCGATATCATTAACAATACCATCATTCACTATTGCATCTCGCAAGTAGTGTTTGCATTACCGGTAAACCGGTTTACCGGTTTGCCGGTAAATTGCTCAGAAAGGCTATTCAGAAATACCGGTAAATTAATCTTTTTTCACCGGTAATTCGGTAAAATGAAAATATTTTAAATTTAATAGTTATTTAAGATAAATTATAAATTAAACAAAAAATATGTTGACAAGGACAACGTAATAATAACTACGTCTCTGGAACAAATGTAAAATATCCGTGTGTACGCCAATGTTGTAAATATTTACACAGGCATTGATTTACCCAAATTCTAACCATTCGTCAGACTAGTGACGAATCGTAGCGTGCTTTTTCAGCGACTGGTAAAGCGTATTCGATTGGACTGAAGAGTACAACTCTTCACTTCAGTTAACTGAGTTACTCTTCACTTAATTGAGTTACTGAAGAGAAGAGACTGTTCGATTGGTATTCTTCACTTCAGATAAATGTCAAAATAAAAATAAAACAATTTATTTCAATGCAGCTTGTATTTAGAAGAACTGTTTCAAAAATAATTTTCCTGCTTTTACCAAAAATCAACTAAATTGTCATAATAGAAATTTTTGTTTTCTATTTTATTATAAACATTTTTAATTAAAAATTATAATTGAAATTTGTCTGTTTATTTTTTTTTTCAAAAGCGAAAAACAAAGAAATCCTAAAAAAGAAAAACAAATAACTCTTATGAAGTAACTACACAAGCAAAATGTCTCTTCAGTTAATTCAGTTGCTCATAATATTTAACTGAAGTGAAGAGTTGTCAATCAAACTTTCTCTTCACTTCTATTACTTCAGATACAGCTACTACTTCAGTTAACTCAGTACAATCGAACACGCTTATAATCTGTAAGAAATTCAGATCAAATTTAAATGACGACAGCATGGATACAATTTGTTTTTTAAGAGTCTATTTTAATACCTAAAAGGAGATCTAGGCACTTAAGAAAACTGAAAAAATTGGATTTTATATTTTATTTTTATTAAATTAATGCTTATTAATTAATAATAATTATTTAAATTAATTTTATTGAATTGCTAGAAATGAATTAAAACTATGTAAATACATATATTTTGGAATAAATTATTATTGATTGCGTTATCCACTAGTTTCCGCTGTTTTTCATCTGTTATATTAGAAATAAAATTAGATTTAGATTTACCGGTAAAATCCCGGTTAACCGGGATTTTAAGAAACGTTTACCGAATTACCGGTAATACCTAAATCCGGTAATTTTGCAAACTATAGTGGGGACGTTGAGGTGTAACTTGCATGATATGCATTTACTTTAAATAATTCATGAATTTTGAGATTATTTCCATAAATAATGGCTTTAATAAGCTATACTTAAGATTTAACTGGCACTGCTAGAAAGTATGGTCATATTTAATTCGAGATTTTCAAGGCTTTCGACACTACTCTAAGTTATTCGAGATTTTCGTGATTTTTCATGATTTTGTGATTTTCGAAGTCTTTTCGAAGATATTTCCCTTCAATAGCCAACGATGAAAAACAGAGAATTCGATATTATTTGGCGCATGTTATCAACAATTGTTTTCTGAGGATTAATGACAAGGAATTGTAGAGTAGAGTTCACAAATATTGAACCTTACCAAGAAAATCGACGACTATTTATCGTTTCCTTTTAAATCTTCCTTTTCCAAATTTCTGGAGGATGGAGATGTAATTTCCAGAAATGGGGTTTGCGTTTTAATTTTCAAATTGGAGAAATTTGTTTATTTCAGTTATTTGATTATTTTGTACTATTTTTGTAGCGGCGCATAAATACCCCAAATAATTGGGACTTTATTTCATGAATTTTTGGAGTATTTTTTTTTATTTCTGTTTCGGTTACATAATGGTTCATAATGCAAAAACACCCCAATTTTTTTGGGGCATTTTTTCAGTTTTGCAATGTTTGTGATTGCCTTATTCCTTAACTGAAGGAAAATGAATCGTTTTATTGTGCAGGCTGGAATAAAATCGGTCAGTCACCGTTAATAAATTACCATTTTAAAATAATTAATGATGAATTTGAGACGTTATTAAGAATTTAATTCTAATTATAAATAACAAAAATATGAAATACATATTTCGATTAAACTGTGACAATTGATAAATAAATCATGATACCAATATAATTTAAATGTGCACACGACATTTCGTAATTCCGTGAATAAAAAAGAAACAAAATAATCAAAACTGTGTATCTGCGAAATGATAAAAATATTTGGAATGCGCGTATTGTATGAGCTAATTGCTCAATTATATGTGCATTAGCACCGATTAAATTTGTATTCCATATACTCGCTTAAATTGTTGTAATTAAGTAAAAAATTTGGCAAATTATCAAAATGTCTGCTAGCTAGTGTTATGACGAAATTGTGCAAAATATTTGCATATATAGATGTACATGTATATGAATTGGTCAATAGATTTGAAATTTCATAAATTTCATTGTGGGCGTATAGTTATGAATCATTTTATTTGTGTAGCCTGCGTCTAGTTCTATTATTATGGTTATTCATTGTCTACCTTATGTCTCATGAATTGGTTTTTTTTGTGGTAACTAAATTCTTGGAACATTTGATTTTTTTAGCATACATACATATTTACATATTTGAAATGTGTGTTGATTTTAAAAATTGGAAATTTAGATACGCAAAGGTGTAAAGTCAATATAATACACCATTTTCACATTAAATTAGAAATTTATTTTAGTTTAGCTGAAACATGTTTCAATTATGTACTTTTAAATTTTTTGCAATTCATTTTAATTATTTCACAAAACACGATTAAAGATTAGTTAAGCAGAATTCGTCACGTTTTGTAAATTGAATTGGACATTTTTTGATACATTTATAGGCGATTTATCTTTGATTTTAAACATTTTGGAAAGCATTTTGAACTTTTCCTTTTAAAAAATAAATTTCATTGTACTTTGCAATTACAGGTTTACTTACAGGTATAATTAGTATCCAATTTTGATCCAAGATCTTTTATGTGCATACACTCTACATCTGTTGCATTTTGTTCATTGGTTCTCCAGATTGTCACGTAAAATTTTTGTAAAACCCTGATTTTCTTCTAAATTTTTGATTTGAGTCATTAATTCTTGATTAAAATCTTGTACCCAATTGGCTCTATTGTTGCTTCTGATAAAGCTATAAATTCAGCTACAGTAACATTACAGTTGTTTATATATAAACAACCGATTATAATCGGTTGCTCCAACATCAAACAGTAACCTGTAGATATCTCGGACTAAGCCTAAAGTAGACCGCATTTTCTTAATATAAACCAATTTAAACCAATATAAACAATTTAATACGTAATCTGTATCTCCATAGAAATAAAAAAACCGTTAGGTTCTGACAGATATTTAGATTTAGACGAAAATTTCCTAAACTCGTTTGAAATCAAAGCTTTCGGCATCAAACGATAACGATTTTAGGGTTTGCTGGGTTGATTTACTCCTTTTGCACTTCAAATTCAACTAACAAATCAAATTAAGCCTTAAACCTAACATATTCAACCTTTTACAAACCAAGTTTGGATTAGAAAGGGTTGAATTTGATTTGCAATAAATTAAATGTTCGAGACTTAATTGGTGATTCGGTGTTTCGAAACAGTCAAATTATTCGAGATTTTCGAGATCATTCGAGTATGTTTTGAGATCGTCGAGTATATTTGATAGCTCGATGTTTTTGAGAATCTCAGAGCCTATTCGAAGAATATGATTTAAACAATTATGCCATACTAATTGAGGCTTTCATTCGGAGTTTCGAGAAGATTTATTTATATCCAGATTTTCATGTATTATTCACATTTTTCTGGAGTAATCGAGATTGTTCCGTGGTTTATTCTAGATTTCTTAAGCTTTTCGACAATTTTAAGATGATTCGATATTTTCAAATTTATTCGAATTTTGTATGTTAATGTTCTGGGCTTATCTTGTTGGCGGACCTTGCAGAATCACACAAATAAATTGTAACATTAAGTAGATTTTTCGAGATTATGCCAAAATTTCGATATTTGAAAAGAAAGTCCAGATTATTACATTTAAAATGGCGGTTATTACTGCGTATATTGTTTCTGCTGCTTTCAAACTTTCAAAAATGTTCAAGATACTTTGAAATATCGAAATTTTTGGGAATATTTAGAAATTCTTCATATCTAGAAATCATAATAACATTGAGTCTCAAGATGTTTCGTTTTATTTGAAATGAATCACGCTCTGTTTCGTCTACTCTCGAAATCAGATACTCTAATTAGCGCGAGGCTGGACAATATGAAGCAATAAGTTTTTAACTAAACGCTTTACTTGTTCATAGGTACTATAAAAGTATTTTTAGGAGTCTAAGCAAAATTTTGCGGAGGAGGCCGAAATTTGTAGTTACGCCACTGATTGTATAGCGTACCCAATCAGCATCCACATGATATGCTACATATAAACTAAATGATCGTTGTTACTATTCAATCGGTCTGGTCGATGGAATGCTCTTTGATGATATGAAAGAACGTTTCAATTGTAATTTTCGTTCGGCATTTGGCAATTATGCTCCAGTGTATTAATGCCCTAAAAATGTTGGGTATAACCTTATATGAACAGACTTACCAACTGCCACTAAAATCTAAATCAGGCAAAAAGGGCGGTTGCGGAACGATATGGGTCGAATTTTTGGCCAAGCAGACACTACAACCATTGCAGTATGAGACCACGCTTTATCGTGATGCAAAACGCAAGAGTTGTCTGCCCAAAATTCTGACCCAAACGTTATTTGCTAATGTTAATAAGGTCCCTAATTTTCAATGTCGATTTTTGTGCACCAAATCCTTGATTTCCTTGACATATGGTGTTAATGGGTAGACGACGAAATACGGCAATGATAATTCATCTTCTCTTCAAAAACACTCACTCTCGATACTGCATTGTCACCAAAATTCGATTTATGAAATAAAATTTGACGCAACTTCTTTGGTGAACTTTTTTAAAAATCGAAAAATGCACTTTTTGTGATGAAAGTAAATAAAAAGTCTGTTAAGATGCTACCAACGAAAAAAACTACTTTTTGATTTTTTTTTTAAATTTTGAATTCTATCAAATTTTTTATTAATCCTTATGGCATTTGATTTTCAGCGGATTTGACAAAAACTTATGCTTGGCTAAAGTACAGTTCAAGTAAGCTGATCAAAATCTATGACTTCTAAAACTCACTAATAGTACCAAACTTCGTTGGTACTCGTATCAGATTATATTCAAAATGTCATATAACTGACACAAATGGTCTAAATTTCTGCCAAATTCACGTCGTTGGTTCTGGGTGATAATAAGAGTGTTATTTAGCATAGTACCTAATGATTGAAGATTTATTCTCAGAATTTTAAAGGTCGTCAAGTTGATTGTTGCGAATTGATCATCATGAACTGCACTTTTGTCAATTATCAGGCAAATTCACCGAAATCCGTTTTCCATGTTTATCTCTATTCTCTGGCGCTGTTAATAATTATTACGTTTTGAAAGTTGTCGAATCGATTTCTGAAGTTTCATCAAGATTTATAGACTGAAGGCATTAAGGTTAGGTAACTACTTAAACTTCATGGCATTTCTTACAAAAATGTGGAATAATCAATAACTTGATTAAAGGTAGGGGGTACTATAATTATTGGCATGCCTAGGGTAACAAAATAAGTTTCATTATACCTATCTCAACAAAACGATTTGTCACATTAGACTAACACGGTGCCAGATTATTGATAAAGAAGTTTCGTTGTAATGACTGAACTGGTAAACTATGCAAAAGCCGTTTACGTAATCATTATCATCGATATCGGGCAGTTGATAGACTTTAATAGCATAAGTTTAGTATAAAGGGTACTTGAACAGTTTTTCTATTAAACCGTAAATATTCCCCTAAAGCGTGATAACCATCCAGTTCTCCTTAATTGTGTTAGTTAGGCAAACAGTAAAAATATTCTAAAGGTTTATTTGCGTTCTATAACTTGGATCTTAGTTAATTTGTTTTCGTCTAATAATTTAGTTCGAAACATTTTACTTGTTTGATTAGATTTTATTTTTATTCAATATTGGACGAACAATAAACCTTTCTATTAAGCAGGACAACATAGTGTTGTGGTTATGTTGATTTTATCTGACTTCCTAAGAGGTGAGAACAATGGTCTGCCAATTATTAAGAGACAATGGCGCAAGTTTCTTCCCTTTGTACAGTACTTAATTTTGTTTCTTTCTCAAACCTACTAGAAAGGCTGATGCTGTTAGCTCATTCAACAGTATTTAGTGTGTTTTTATTAGCTTCGGTTAGCAAAGACCAAAGAAAGGGCGAGTAGACGAGAAAGAAGAGACGCAAAAACTACCACAACAACGTCAAACAGCTTTTGCCATGGTTTAATACAAATTTTGGGTGACCGCATGGGAACATGATGATGATGAAATGTAATCTCGCCCCGCCCCCCCCCCCCCTTGCTTCGCGCTTGGTCGTACCGTACATCTTGATCAATCAATCCAAGCTACGGTCAGCAAAGACTAAAATTATTGAAATTCGGCTTAAAATATCGAAAAAATGTATTTAACTTTTTGCCTACTACTTTTCTCGGCATTTTGAAGGTTCCTGGAGGTCTGAACAAAGCACCTCGAGAAAGGCTTGTCCGCTTTAGAATTTTATTTTCGCTAATCTATTGCTATGGTCAAGGCGGATAATCAAAAAGCTTTCAGAACCGGTATGTCAGAAGGATTGGGCACCTACCATACGTGGTTTTCGATCCACCTTGGCCCAAAACCACGTATCAATTGACCCAAAACCATGTGTAGTTATTAAAACGTGGTTTTCGATCCACGTTGACTAATTTGCTGAGCGGCTATTCCTGAATACGTAAATGAAAGATTTGAATCAGATTCGATCGTTTATTATTTAGATCGAAGGAGAATTGTGTACATTCGAATTCGTACCTTATTCAGAAATAGCCACGCGAATTCCGATTCAATGACAAAGATAAAGAGAAATGATTTAATTTTTCTAAATATAAAAATCAAGTCATTTCTCATTCTTATTTGACACAGAACCGGAATCTGGGCGCTGGTTTGAGGATTGAGTTGGTCTTTGAATTTACGGTTGAGTTGAGGAATGAGTTGGGTGTCGATTTGCGGCTTTAGTTTGGGTTGAGTTAGAGTTGAGTTGGGGTTGGAGTAGGTGTTGAGTGAGCAGTTCGGTTTGGGATTTATTTGGGGGTTGAATTGAGAGTTGAGTTGAGTTCATGTAAGCGTCTAATTTTTCAGAACCTGTTGATTTTGCAGTTGAAGTGGGCGTCTGGTTTGGTTAAATTAAGGGTTGAGTTGGAGTCGAGTTAGAGTTGTGTTGGAGTTAAATTGGGGTTGAGTTGAGGTTGAGCCAACGGTTCAGTTGGGAATTTATTTGGTGTTGTGTTGAGGATTGAGGTGGAAGTTAGCTTGAGTTGTTTTGAGCTGGACATTGAGTTTGGGGTTGAGTAAATAGTTCAGTTAAGATTGGGTTTTATTCAGTTTATATTCGCATTCAGTTTTACTCAGAGATTAACTTGAGCATCGAATTTGGGGTTGAGTGAGTGGTTCAGTTGGGGATTTATTTAGGGTGATTTGATGATTGAACCGGAAGTTTGTTTAAGCCGAGTTCATGTGCCTATGTATGCGTTTTTCTGGCCATATTAATTTGGGGATTGAGTTTGACGTTGGGTTTGGGGTCTGAGTTAAAGGTTGAGTTGGGATTGAGTTGGGGTTGATTTTAAAGTCAGGTAGGAATTTGTTTAGCTTTGTATTCATAAAGCATCCACTTAAGCCAATGTTTTGCTTGAATTTTTGTGAATCACAGGGGTACGTCATTGTTTGGTTATTGTCAGAATGTTCATAATTAATATTTTGTTTTAATTTTTTAGCCGAAAATTAGAAATTTCATCGATTATAAACCACCAATTTTAGTAAACAAATTAAATGGAGATTATGATGAAACAATGGCTAACATTCGAATAATTCCACAATCTTTTAGGAAAATAGTGAAATTAACTTCGGATAAAATTCTTTTTAATTTTCTCCATATAACAATTATAAAAACAATTATGAACACGTCAGAAAAACAAGCAACAACAATCATTCAACCTTTGATGGACACAAATTATAGTTCGGAGGGTTAAAATCGCTGGCTGCTAGGTGCAAAAGTAAACGTCAAATATTTTTTAATATTTTTATTTCGTAAAATAAAAATACAATTTATTTTATTACCTTTGAGTATGTATATTTATAATGAAACGTCAAAAAGTTAACCAGAACGTCATTTATTCTTTTCTCCTATTTGACCCAACTTTTTAGTACAGTTTTTCAATTTACTCTGTACACTGTTAAAAAGTAGGTAAAAGAGCAATTTACCCGATTATTGGTACGCAGCAGCCTATGAAATGTTTCTTTTTATCAAGAAAGTTAAACCATAGACTAAAGTAATATTATAGAGACGTCTTAATACGAATAAAAAAAAGATCCAATTACCGGGTGCCAATCCATATCATAGCGGGTGCCAATAAGTAGTAATCTTTAGTGGAATTAACAAAAAAAAGCCAAATGGAAAACAAAAATGGACTTGAGTGTACTTTCTATACCAAAAGCAAAAGCAAAGTTCAATCATAAAATAAACTGAATGAGAAAAAAATGTGTAAGTTTTGTGTTACAGCCCTTTGTGTATGTATACCAATTTTGGGACATTTTTTTTATTCGTATTAAGACGCCTCTATAATATTACTTTAGTCTATGGTTAAACTCAATCTAATAAAATGCAATTTACCTCAAGTTAGTCAAATTTATTCGCATGCCACACGTAGACAATCTCACTTTTATGCTGCTTCGTCGTCTCATAAGACTAGTATTTCTTCAAAGAATATAATTGTGAATGGGTTGATTCAATATAATACGTTACAAGCTGATTGAGGGAATATTAACAGGTTTGAAGAGTTTAAATTTAAGTTGAAATTATATTTGTTGCCATCCTTATGATTAATGTAACGAAGGCCATACAAAATTCAACATCACATGACGTATAAGAAAAATAAGGTCCGAGGCACTGCAGTTAAATGATAATCATTTTGATGATTTCATTGACATTGATGAATAGTGGAAGAAAAGGCAATTTCAGGATGATAAATATTGTAATGACGTACAGCGAAATGCAAAACGACGTTTTAAAAATTATGCGAGATTTTCATAAAAATGAAAACCTTTCAGTACATTTGGATGCTGCTGGCAGTTTGGTTCGGGCCCCTTATAAACCGTGTTTAACCGTGTTTAATCTTATATTACGCTCTTATCGTAGCAGCTCAATCTTCTGATACAGATGCTGCGTCCCCGTTTTCCGTGACAGAAATGGTTAGTTCAAGTCATAATATTGACTTAATTGGTGGTTGGTCTAATTTTAAGAAATGGCCTGTATTTGACTCAGTTGTTATCGACTTTTCATTTGCAGAACTTAATTCAGTATTAAATGCGTTTAATAACATGGATATAGTTGAATATTTAACAGTAACTCATAATTGGGTCACTAATAGCACTAGTTCCAAAACAAAAGATGCCACTGTTAAGGTTTACTTGTGTTGTTGCCATTTAACACATACGATGGCTCAAGATATAAAAGCCAACTTTTCTGAATATTCGTCAGCTTGCAAAATTATGAAAGAAATTTTGGCATCTTTTTTCATAACCCCTAATTATGAAACCATCAGAGAATTATGGAAGTACCTTACTATTATATTATTGTCAAAATACATTAGATTCTGGCACAGATTTGATTAATGCATTTCCAACTGATATAGATTTTGAACTTGGTCCCGAAAATCATGATAATATCGGCACATAAAGAGATAACACAAGACCAATTAATATTCAGAGTCCATACTTTCTGGATATGAAAAAATTATAGACGAGTTTAAATTAGGTAATACAAATTCTCAAATAAATAGTGGATTAAATAGTTTCTATAATCCTAACTTCCTATTCCTGACATTAAAGAAATACATGACGTATTTACCTATGTGGGCTGGTATTATTAACCATGGAGTTCGACAAAGCAACAGTCATGTAGATCCACAAGCGTCGGTAAATTGCCAACCAAAATTGGACGATTTGTAAGAAGTGTGCATGATCGAAATGTGGTAATACATCGACAAATATTGTCAGGTGTACCAAAAAAAATAGCCAAAACCCGTATAAACATCGATGTAGCCCATCCCATCCAGTCGAGCCCTGATAACATAACTATACACGATTCGCAACTAAGTGAGTCCGGTTGGAAACGTAAAAATAAAGAACCAACGACACCAAAGACACCAACAAATAAATATGGTATTCTTCATTTTTTAATTTAAAAAATATTAAAAAAATTGGTACACATTCACCTCAGGAATGCACAATTGCCACTTTAAAATTGCTAAGCCAAAACTCAAAATCCAATAATAAATTCAACACTCCACAGCGCCTCCGCAAAATAATAAAAAAGGCTTTACTGTCCAAAGGTAACTTACATACTAATGTAACTTATTCATCATTACCAGTGCTTCAAAATGGAAGCCAATCTTGTGATTATTATAAAAACACATGTGCGTTTGATTCTGTAATACAGACATTGGCAGCTGCAATAAATGTTTTTACAGATTGTGGTATAATAGAAGGCAGAGTCAAAATATTAGTACAACATTTACTAAACAATGCATTAAATATTTCTTATAGCATTCGAAAAGAGATGCTAATTGAAATTTTTGGTGTTCAAAATGTGTGTTTCCAGCCTAACCGTTGAGCTAAAATGCCAATATTGCGAAACATTTGTCGAATAAGATAAAAGCTTTCTCCTAATAAATACAGCATTATTATTGGATGTTGGCTATTCGAACTTAAGCCAATGTATAGAACAAGTTCCACCCCAGGACTGCCCTGATGCATACACATTCTGTGGCAATATTGCATAAGGGAATAACTCGAGTTATACCCTTTTACATATTATTTCAAATTCGAAATCTCCATACTCGAATTCATATCATATCAATTTTTTGTAATAATCCAGCAACTACAAACAACCGTAATAATCATTTAAAAAAGCAAGAATTAAAAAAACTAATACGATTTTGAACGACTCTTAATTTTAAAAACGTTTTCCTGAAAAATGCGAATTTTAGAGTTATTCCCTTATATCATATTGCCACAGCCCTACTGAAAACAGCCCGATAGTAACAATAAGTCAGATCGAACAAACTCTTAAATTTGATGAAACTGTTTATAATTTGACAGGAATTGTTAGCTATGAACAGTTTGGTCAAATTAATTTTTCTAATTCGGGACATTTTGTCAGTTATTGTAAGAATAAACAGAAGTGGGGCCGGTACGATGATTTAAAAAAATATGTAGCTCCGTTAGAAATGCAAACGCTACTCGAATTAATCCACATATGATTGTTTACACTTCATCCCAAGCATAGATCATTAGAAATAAATCTGTATTGCGTTTTACTCGTTAATTAAATCATCACTGTGGCTACGCCCGTCGGGCTCTTGCAAAATTGTTTGAAAATTAACAAATCGACAAATTTCGCCTGGAACAAGGACGTTTTAAATCGTCCCTCTAGTAATGAAACAGCTTAAGAAAAGCTTAAAAGCTGTTTTTTTAAGAAAATTAGTGGTTTTAAAATAATTCGCATTTAAATGTTTATTGAAAAAACTTTTTGAAATAAAATCTTTTATTTTATAGAAAATTTAATTTTCTATGAAATAAAAAATTTTATTTTAAATTTTTTTTTTCAAAAAACATTTAAATGCGAATTATTTTAAAACCACTAATTTTCTTATACGCTGTTTCATTACTAGAGGGACGAAATTATTATTATTTACTTATATTACTAATTATTAATTAATTAATTATTAATTATTAAATATTAACTATTAACTCTTGGAAATGAAAGAAGATCCCTATAAACGGGCTCTCTGTTGTGAGTGAAATGGATCCCATTGGCTTGGGCGCTCCATATGAACGGATGTATGAACCAGGGTCCCTATAAATGGGCTCTCCTGCATGAATGAATGTGTGAACGCTAGAGAACGAAGAGTATACGGAAAGGTGTACATGCGAAATTCGTCGATTTGTTAATTTTAAATAATTTTTTACACGAGCCTTACGGCTCATATCAAAGTGGCTCTGAGGGATTTAAATTCCTCAATGTATGCCCTTAATCTATATAGACACTATATATGCCAATCTCTGGGTTCGTGCTATTTAGTATAATTTTTATTTTTTTTTGCTGGCATCTGATAGAGGGATTTGGCCGCTTCATGGTGAAGTTTTGTACTCATTTTGTTAACGGATAATGAGTGATCAATTCATTGATCCTACAATTACCAGCCGTGACCTTTTCATGCATGGTAATGACGCTAAGAGGTCTTTTTATGAAAGGTCTTGTCATTTGCATGCTATTTACCGCTATATCTTCAAATCTCTGTGAACTGTGAGCTGAGATATACTGGTTAACATATGAGCATTTTTTATAAATCGTTCAACCAAAACGTTGAATGAAAAATTATTTCGGAAAACCCTTTATTCTCAACGTATGGTCATGACGCTAAGGGGTCTTTTTATCAAAGGTCTGGTCATTTGCATGCCATTTACCGCTATATATTGATTGATATGTACCTCGAAGGATAACGAAAAAATATGTGATTTCAGAAATAAATTAAATTTTTTTCGAGTTTGTTATTTTGAATGTCTTTTTAGGCGCATTTTATTTGCCCATTTGCAAAAAAATTGCCTTGTATCAATACCATTTTGGTATTCGTGAATACCCACTGTGTACTTGGTTTTCAAAAATCCAATAGTATTTTTTAGCAGGGACGCGATTCCGAAATGAATACCAGTTTTGAATTTGGCAAATAAAATAGGCCTATTGAATTTAGCGAAGACACATCAATTTTTCGGGATGAAAATGCCTTTTTTCGGGCTAACTTCACATACGTTGCTTTGAAAACAGAATAAAAACTTATTTGTCACGTAGCCTACTTCCAAAAAGGAGAATTATTAATTGTTGTATTTTTTATTAAATTCAATCGAATAATTTTATTTATAAACTTTGGTTTAATCAAGCGTATGGTTAAAAAACAATTGAAACAAATTTCTTTCTATGAGAAGTATAAAATAACCCCGCTTTGGTGCTTCACATATATGAGGTACTCTTGCACTGAATTATTAATAATAACCACCCGATCACAAACCACTTAAACTGGACTTTAACCTGTCTCAGGGAAATTACCAAACGGAAGAAATTTTCCATTTAGAAGGGAATGCCAACTGATAGATAAACTGGTTAACCATAATACATTGTCTCTAAGACATTGAAAAAAAAAAACGCTTAGCCAATTCAAACAACTTCAATAATGTAATTTTACAAAATTTGCCAAGAAGTTTTAAGTATTTTGTTGTCAATAAAAAAAAAATGATTAGTTTAGAATACACGTTATCTTATTACACTCATATGTACGCGAGTACACTGATAAAACACAACAATACAAAAAATAATTCCTAGAGATCCAATAAAAACACCCAATATAACAACACTTAAGTAAGTAAAAAGGAATCAACAGATCAAATCAAATTAATACAATGACGGGGTTCGATATTTATATTTGTAAGTATAATTAATTACACAAGTCGAGTAAATTTTTTTTTTTTTTTTTTTTTTGATTGTTGTAACGTTTCAGTTTAAAATTTTAACCAGATTCAGTTGGTGAAAGGTGTCCAAGGTATAAATACGCGAAAAATAATTTTAAATAAATGAGGTTTTTGCCAAAATAACAAAATTAAATTAAATTAATTTTTAATTTTAATTAATTAACCCGCAAAATATCTGCAAAAAAGGTGTCTATTTAATTTATTACCTTTAATTATTAATTATTCTTAATTTTTGGTGGATGTGACAAATTATTGTCAATAAAATTATTGTAAAATAAAACGGCGAGAGTGAATGGGATTGATATCAATGCGTATTTTTTTAATTGACCGTGATGGAATTAATTTTTTGTCGATTTATTTGTGATAAATAAATTTATGTGAATGTGAAAATTGTTTATATAACTGAGGACAGTGTTTTAAATGTAAAGTGCTTTAATTGATAGTGCATTGTATATATGTGTATGCGCTCTAGCTGTAATTATTGTAAAGCAGATATCGAACGGCCAATTAAAATTTGTAGTAAATTTAGAAATACGATTAATTAATAAAAAAAAATTGATTAAAATTTATAATTCCGTTTGGAACGTTAAAACTCAACTAAATAATTGTGTTATGTTGGCTCATTACAGATTACAAAAATTGAGACAACTCGTAGAACAATACTGCCAAGATGACATCCAAACAATTAAAAAAAAATTCTAATCTTGCACAATCAACTGGCACTTTGGCCGATTTTAATTCACAGTAAGTACACAATTCATTTAATAATGCTCTATATGGTATACTCCCGATTAAAGTGACATACCATAAATATGTTTAACGTAATTATCTTTGGTCTTATCACGTAGATAAGTGTTTGATCGACTTTAAGATTATTGAGTTCAATAATAATATTTATAATTTGATAAATTGACAAATCAAACAAATATTTTTGGTTTCTAATCTAATTCTTATAGCTAATGATCACTGAGTGGTTTGATTAAAATGATTTTAGTACTGTAAATAGGAGGAGGAACATTTAAATGTGAGAAAATAATTTTTGTTTTCTCTAATATAAATAAGACAAGGCTATAGAGCAGACATCAAGTTTTCTAGATGACTGACACTATCTTTCAAAGGACCTTTCACTCAACTTTGAATACAACAGGTACGTTTTTAACAGCTTAGAGTCAAGTTGAGAGAAACCAATGAGAAGTCAGTGGATCTATAAATAATCACGGAGAGATTTGCGTCAAAAATAAACCTACTCCTTAACCCTAAATTTGACCAGCAAATGCAAAAATTTGACAAAAAGTGATGTCTTACATCGATGTGTTTGGTTCTCGGAAGGTAACTGGTAGTTATAGCTAGATTAATAGCACTTCTGTTGTCCCAAAATATATTCACACACTTTGAAGTTTCGACAAATAACTCTCGCAGTATCGGACTGTTTTGATTTGTGAAAATATATCCTGTAGTTGAACGTCTCTGGTCAAAATCGCTCGCCCAATCAGCATCAGAAAAAACGGTTAAACCGCATTGTCACCAGTCTTTCTGAATTTCAATTTAGCCGTTGCGCTTCCCCTTAAATAACGAAAAATTCGTTTAACTGCTGTCCAATGAGCCTGTCCAGGGTTATTGTTGAATCGATTAACTAAATTCACGGTATAACACACATCTGGCCTGGATACTTAAGCTGCAAACAATACATTCCTACAGCTGACTGATATGGCACTCTAGCCATTTCATCCCATTCTTTTTCTGTGCTTGGACAAAACTTCGCTGAAAGTTTTTGATTGATGTCTATAGGAATCGACACCGGATTGCAATTCGCCATATTATAACGAGACAGCATCCCGTTAATATATTGTTCTTGGTCAATCCAAGTCAGACCATTCTTGCGGTCGCGTGTTATTTGTAGACCTAATACGTAACGTGCTTCTCCCAAATCTTTCATTTTGAATGTCGACATCAGATTTTCTTTGAGGTTTCGTTTCATCTCTTTGTCATTCGTGTATATTATCAGGGCATCCACGTAAACAGCAACAAACATTATCTTATTTCCACTAACTTGGTAATAGATGCACGGATCAACTTTGGATTTGGCTAAACCACACTTTAACAATTCGTTGTCCAATTTTATATTCCAGATCCGGCTTGCCTGTTTTAAACCATACAGTGATTTTCTGAGGCGACACACTTTGTTGCCTTTTGCGTAACCTTCCAGTGGCGTCATATAGATCTCCTTGTAAAAACGCCTTCACTGCATCCAATTGATCTATATCAAGATTAAATTTCACTGCGATTGCAATTATCGTCCTAATTGAGCTATACCTGACCACCGGAGAATAAGTTTCTGCGTAATCAATGCCTTTCTCCTGACAACATCCTTTGATTACCAGTCTCGACTTATACCTTGTGATTCTTTCCAGTTGCATCCCTCTTGGTTTTGAATACCCATTTACAATTGATCGGCCAAGTGTTGTTTTCTTGTAGCGAACTGTATGCACTACACATAGCCTCTCTCCATTTTTCACTATCCGCACGGTTCAAAGCTTGGCTGACAGGGAGAGGATTATTCATTTCGATTGAATGCACGTTGTAAGTCAGATAGTCTTTCCATTTTACTGGCTTAGGTTGTCTAGAAGAACGTCTAACTTCGCCTTCATCCATGTTGATCTCGACTGTTTCCGGAGGCACATAATCATCAGTTATTATTTCATTCTCAGATTCTTGTTCAATGGTCGTGTAAAATGTATCTTCGTTCTTCACTTCATCAGATGATGTAGAACTATCATTCTGATCTGGATTATTTGTTGCTGTCTATTGAAAATCGATTCTTCCGCGGAAATGTCTAAATATGAGGAACTGACTGATTCTGACAGTATCTGTTCTTCAAATCGTTAATTCTCATGAAAAACTACATCACGACTGATAGTAATCCTTTTCGTATCAGGGTCATACACTCTGTAGGCCTTCGATACTTCGCTAAAACCAACGAAGATTCCCTTCTTCGACTTTGCGTCAATTTTTTTTTCGTTTTTGTTTTGGGATATGTTCCCAACATACGCCATCAGACACTCGAAAACGCGACAAGTCCGTTTTTTTCTCGACCACGCATCTTCTAGGGTCATTCCATTAATAACTCTACACGGCGAACGATTAATTGCATACGCCGCGGTAGATACTGCTTCTGCCCAAAATTGTTTGTCTAAGTTCGCATCAAACATCATGCATCGCGCACGTTCTACTATGGTTCGGTTCATCCGTTCCGTAACTCCATTCTGTTCTGGCATATATGGTGCTGTTAATTGATGCTGAATGCCTGATGCCCATATGATATTCGAAAATTGCTCATTGCAGTATTCACTGCCATTATCGGTACGTAAAACTTTTATGGTTCTTCCAGTCTGGTTCTCAACAAAGTTTTAAATTCCACAAAAGTATTTACCACTTCTGTTTTTGACTTAAGTATGTAGACAAAAATGCGTCTTGTGAAATCGTCGACGAACACCATAAAGTATCGTGCACCTCCAATCAAAGCACATTCTATTGGCCCGCATAAATCAGAATGAATTAAATCCAGTTTTTGATTTGCCCGAACTGCAATATCCTTAAATGGGAGACGTGTCTGTTTTCCCTTCAAGCAAATTGAACATCTATCGTAGTCTGTTTGACAACAATTAACGCTTACTGCATATTCTGATTTCAATTTCATCAAACTGTTGAAATTCAAATGCCCCATTCGCCGATGCCACAACATATCGACAGATTTCGATGTTCCAGTGATGACTACTTTGTTGGATTGATCATAAACGTTGCAGCCGCCGTTAACAAACACCACCTTTTTACCACTTTTTACGATTTGGCTAACAGATAGAAGATGATTGCACATAAATCTGGAACAAACATCACCTTTTTAACATTGATAACGCTTTCATCACCGGCCTTCAGCTGAATGTCACCAACATTTCTGACAGTCAAACGAGAGTCATTCGCGGTCATAACCTCGTTATTTGATGCTGGAACTGTGGTTCCTTTGAACCAATCCCCATGTGATGACATGTGTGCTGAAGCTCCTGAATCAATATACCACCTTGTAGATTTGGAAGTTGTACTCAGAAACGATGCAATCAAAGGTTTTTTTCCTTCTGGGGCTTTGTAGACCGTTTCTCTGGGCAATTAGATGCATAATGACCAAATTTGTTACAATTTTAACATCGAATGAATTTCTTGTCCCGACCTTTTGATTTAACCTTCTTGATAACTAATGCTGCATCACCTGTCATAGCTTCACTCTTGACATCTTGCAATATTTTGTTTTTAACTGAATCGGCAGAAATCCCGATTCCGGAAGCCTCAATGCTCATAATCATCGGTCTATATTCATCCGGTAGACCCGATAATAACAAAGTTCCAGTCCATTAATCCGTCACAGCCAATCCGACTCCATTTAACTTGCAAGCGTATGTAACTACCTTATTCACATATTCCACTACGGAACTACAATCCGTCAATCTCGTTGATATTAAGCTCCTGAGTAAACCTACTCGCCTGGATAAACCAGCGTCTTGAGAGGCTTTCTCCAATTCATCCCATGCTTCTTTAGCAGTTTTTGTATTCTGCACATGTGGGTAGGCAATTTTGTCAATCAACAAAATTCACTGTGCGCGTGCCTTTTAATGCTTTTCTCGTTTCCGTCTTTACCTATTACTGCATCCCATAAGTCTAGGTCTCAAAATATGCTTGCACGGCGAACCACCACGAATCATAATTATCACGTCCTTTTAATTTTTCTATTGACGAAAACGCCATTTCCGATATTTTTTTTAACTCACTTTAAAAAAAATACACACAAAATAAATGTATTTTTACTTGCACAATTCTGTATTTCAGTAATACCCGTAACCTGGGCCCATAACCTGTTGAAATCTTTACGATGGATATGAGTTTATATCAAGAAATAAAACGCACGTCTTTTCTATTACAAGTTGACAGACAGAAGGAAAAATAAAAAACTTTTATTTCATTTACTAAGAAGTTGTACACGATTACGAACATAACAATATGCTCAAGGCTGCCAACACATAAACTTAAAATAAATACAATTCTCATTTCAACAAATATGGCGTATATGGTGTATCATAGTCATGGCCGGATATTGCGTATCATAATCATCATCACGCCTTCCTTTGTACGCTATATCTCGGATGTTCTTGTTTTTACTCGATTCATTTTGAATTTGTGCGTTGGGTTTGGGGTATAAACATGTTTCGATGTCTATAATACACAATTGTACTAAAAACATTGGCTACGATGAGCATCGAACCATCGACCTTTTCGTTTATACCACGCGCCAACCGTCTAAGCTATTACTGTTCAAAACGTGAACTTTTTGTATGATGGCCATATTCGTTACAATATTGTTACGTTTTTGCCTTGTCAATCAAGGTTCGTTTCACTGGATTGTGAATAAACCAAAACACTTCAACTTATCACCAACGAATTTATTTATTTAACACCAAAAATTAACACAACACAATTTATTAACAAAAATTCGCAAAATCACTTATTACACTTTTTGCACAATTCCACTGTTCACTTATAACTTTTATTTTGCACTAAAACACATTTCAAATCACTTTTTAATTTCCTTTTTAATCTTCACTTATCGCTTTCCAAAAACTTAAAGCCTTGTTCAGACTACGTTAGTAATTTAGTCGAGTAGCGAGTATTTTAGTAACTAAAATCGATAAACTGAACAAAAAACGTTCGAACTACAGTCGAGTACAAGTTACAAGTGAGTTAGCAGTGTTTGAAACTGAAGAGAATACGCAACAAAGTAAATAGACACCCATGTTCTATATATTTCGTTGTTTCTTCGCTCCAATGAGACGACATCCTTGCGGCAACTAATGAACTCGACTAAATCAACATGTTCGCACTTGTTTTGTTTTGGTTTTTTTTATTTTGTTTTGTTTTGAAGAGTGGTGGGTGCCTTACTCGACTAAAAAAAAAAATAGAATAAAATGGATCGACTCGACTAAATCATATACTAATCTACTCGACTAAAATTTTGGCTGTTCAGACACATTTAGTTACTAAAATACTCGCTACTCGACTAAATTACTAACGTAGTCTGAACAAGGCTTGAGGGCTGGTTATATAAACAAATTTTAAGTGTTAGTAAAAAAAACAGAACCGATAGTGAATTACCGGAAGAACGAAACGAAAGCAAATTGAATTGAATCAATTCCACCGGCCGTCTTCGTTTCGTTTCGTCTATATAATTGGTCTCATAAGTACAACTGGGACTTTGCGTGAGCAATCTAAAAATTTTGTTTGAGATGGCGCGTTAAAAACATGAAACAGAAGTATAAAGTAAAAAAAACTAAACCTTCGGCTTTTTAAATTTGTTTTTGATAGAAGTAAATTACAATGATCGCGTTATTTTCGTTCTTTTTTTACGAAATTTAGTATAAAGTGATGCTCACGGTGAGCTATTAGTGAGCATCACCGTGATTGATCAATGATCGCTTTTGGAGCGATCTGTCGTACAAAAGGGCTGCTTTCATGCATTCAATTCATTCGTTCCGTTTCGTTTTCGACTATATAACCAGCCCTTTAATGTTCTAATTCGAATTCGTTCGCTCCTTATAAACTCAAACCAAAACTTCTCGAAATTTCATGATTTTTCCGGTAACAACAGTTTAGAAACATTTAGAACAGTTTTTATCATGGAAAATTTAATTTTAGTACAGTAGGACTTTGCGCTATCAATCAACTTATTATATTCTATCCTAGGTGTCACCGTAATATTATAAAAAATTACTTAATTAAAATGTTTTATTTATTTTATTTTGATTTGTTTTCGAATTAATTAAAGTTGTGGCACCAAAAAATATGGCATCAATTGTAAGCCACCTGAAAATTATAGGATAATTTTAAAACTCTTAAAATCATATTAAATTATAGGTAATCTAATAATAAAATCAAAGGCCTCGAAAACACCGAATAAAACAACTAACCGAACATTTCTGACATCCCGAAAAAAGCAACAGGTTGTGAGAAAAAACCTTAAATATAGAACTACATACGTCCATGCCTTAATGTAAGAGGGTACACCTTGTTTAATCCGAATAGAAGCGCTAGTTTCATTCAAATAAAGTCGCTACAGTTCATTCAAATTAAATTGTACCAAGTATTGAGAGCCGTTTGATCGTTTCATTCGAATCAACTGTAAAATATAAAGGGCTGAAACCTCACGAGGTGATCAGAACTTCGGTCTTTGGTATCTTCAATAATATCATAAAGTTGGTGTGACTGTTTTGACATTATTGATTTCTATTTTAACCAATATATATTTTCTTATACAACAACAGCCAAACAGGTCAAAAGCTTCAATATGGGTACAGGCATCCAATTTAAAACGAAAAATCGTATTCTAGAACTTTATACCGAAAGTAGTATAACAAATTATACTGATACTTCTAACCGTTTAACTGACCATATTCCAGAAATTTATCCGAAAACTCATTTTAGAATCCCATTTACAACGCACATGTCTAACACAGTGATACCCGCGGTTAAGGCATAGTCAAGTTCCATCCTACTTGGCCATATTCCACACATATCAAATATTGCCATTTCCAACGCACATACCAAATTTCATTATAATCGGTTAAGAAATAGCCAAGTTCCATCATACTTGGCCATATTTCTGAACTTCGCCCAAACCTCATTTCAGACTCCCATTTCCAATACAAATGTCGAATTTCATAATAATCGGTTGAGAAATGAGCAAGTTCCATCATACTTAGCCATATTCCAGAACCTCATCCAAAACTCATTTTAGAATTCCATTTCTAACACACACATCAAATTTCATAATAATCGGTTGAGAAATAGACAAGTTCCATCATACTTAGTCATATTCCAGAACTTCATCCAGAAATCGTTTTAAAATCCCAGAACTTCATCCATAAATCATTTTAGAATCCCATTTCCAATAAAAATGTCGAATTTCATCGTAATCGGTTGAGAAATGGGCAAGTTCCATCCTACTTGGCCATATTCCAGAACTTCATCCAAAACTCATTTTAGAATCCCATTTCTAACACACATATTAAATTTCATAATAATCGATTGATAAATAGACAAGTTCCATCATACTTGGCCATATTCCAGAACTTCATCCAGAAATCGTTTTAAAATCCCAGAACTTCATCCATTAATCATTTTAGAATCCCATTTCCAATATAAATGTCGAATTTCATCGTAATCGGTTGAGAAATGGGCAAGTTCCATCATACTTGGCCATATTCCAGAACTTCATCCAAAACTCATTTTAGAATCCCATCTCTAACACACAAATCAAATTTCATAATAATCGGTTGATAAATAGACAAGTTCCATCATACTTAGTCATATTCCAGAACTTCATCCAGAAATCGTTTTAAAATCCCAGAACTTCATCCATAAATCATTTTAGAATCCCATTTCCAATAAAAATGTCGAATTTCATCGTAATCGGTTGAGAAATGGGCAAGTTCCATCCTACTTGGCCATATTCCAGAACTTCATCCAAAACTCATTTTAGAATCCCATTTCTAACACACATATTAAATTTCATAATAATCGATTGATAAATAGACAAGTTCCATCATACTTGGCCATATTCCAGAACTTCATCCAGAAATCGTTTTAAAATCCCAGAACTTCATCCATAAATCATTTTAGAATCCCATTTCCAATACAAATGTCGAATTTCATCGCAATCGGTTGAGAAATGGGCAAGTTCCATCCTACTTGGCCATATTCCAGAACTTCATCCAAAACTCATTTTAGAATCCCATTTCTAACACATATATTAAATTTCATAATAATCGGTTGATAAATAGACAAGTTCCATCATACTTGGCCATATTCCAGAACTTCATCCAGAAATCGTTTTAAAATCCCAGAACTTCATCCATAAATCATTTTAGAATCCCATTTCCAACACAAATGTCGAATTTCATCGTAATCGGTTGAGAAATGGGCAAGTTCCATCATACTTGGCCATATTCCAGAACTTCATCCAGAAATCGTTTTAAAATCCCAGAACTTCATCCATTAATCATTTTAGAATCCCATTTCCAATACAAATGTCGAATTTCATCGTAATCGGTTGATAAATAGGCAAGTTCTATCATATAAACAATTTGTTAACTATTCACCACATCCAAATCCAACCCCAACTCAACTCCAACTCAACTTCAACTCAACGCGCAAATTGACCCCTAATTTAATCTTCAAATCAATTCCCAATTCAATGCCCAATTCAATAATCAAATAAGCATATATAAAAAAATCGTAAATATTTATAAAAGCAGTTATTTTGGGTCAATTCGTATGGCAGGTACCCCACCCCCTTGACGTACAGTCTCCAAAAGCTTTTCAAATCTCCGCCTTGACCATAGAAACAGATTGGCGAAAAAAAATCCAAATCGGACAAGCCGTTCTCGAGATACCATGGGTCCAGACATCCAGACATCCAGACATCCAGACATCCAGACATCCAGACATCCAGACATCCAGACATCCAGACAGACGGACGGACATTTTTTTTTTTTTTGCTTTTTCAGACTCAGGGACTTTCAAAACGTCGAGAAAAGTGGTTTTGGACCAACCAAATTTTTCGTCATTTTTGACAGGATTTCAATACTTTGGTCTTTTTAGACCGAAGTAAAATCGTATTGTTTCACTATCGGCCATTCTACCGCTGCAGTGCCTTTATCTACAATATTCCATAGTTTACCCGAGGAAGTCGAAGTACCACCCGAGTCCCGAACCCAAAAAAAAATAATGGCGCTCAATATGGCAATAAAGCCACTCTCACTCTTTAAAGTTGAGCTTCGAATGAGTGAATCGAATAAAGATATACATTCGATAAGTAGACTGATGCATTCAGTTGTTCAAGTTGAAAAGCCACATGTCAAGCATGAAGTAGTTCAATGCACTACTTGTCAAAGATACGGACATACCAAATTTTATTGCAATCACAAACCCAGATGTGTGAAATGTACAAGTGAACATCTCACAAATCAATGTGAAAAGAAAATGTGAGGTACAGAGGTGAAATGCGTGCTCTGTAATGGTAGCCATCCAGCCAACTATAGAGGTTGCAGTGTGTATAAAGAACTTCAAACTCACAGATTTCTACCTCTCAGAGAAAAAATAGTGGAGATCACAGTCCGCTACAAAACAGAATCCATCTTATCAGTCAGTTATTAGGACAATATAAGCGCAGAAACTCAAAGATTTAATTAAAGGTCAAACTGCGGAAGGAGATCGTACCAAAGAAACCCAATCAAAGGATATAACTCAAAAATCATCAACAACTGCCCGAGCAATCTTCTACACAACGGTTGGTAATTATGATGAAAGATTTAATGACCAAAATAGACACTATACTTAATCTTATAACGACCATTGTCTCGAAATCATTCAATGTTCAGAACCCGTTAAATTAGCAATTTGGAATGCCAACGGCTTGTCACAACATGGACAAGAAATTAAAAGTTTCCTGATAGAACAAGAAATAGATGTCATGTTATTATCCGAAACGCATAACACCAGCAAAAGTTTTCTAAAAATACCCAGATATACCACTACAACACAAATCATCCTGATGTAACAGCTCGCGGTGGCACTGCAATTATAATCAAAAACATAATTAAACATGAAGATTGGCTAGGTCCTATAGCCATTTCGGTCATGTACTGCCCGCCAAAACATGCAACAAAAATGAAACAATTTGATCATTTTTATAATGCTGGGATCAAAAGATTGATGACAACGAGAGGACAAGAATTATTAAACTCAATTCAAAAAAGTAATATTCATTCAGAAAGATCCCGGATGTCATAGATTTCTGCGTCACCAAAGGAATAGCATATTTACAAAAACTGCTTCAGATATAAAGTAACAAAGAATTTAAACACAAACATCAAGTTAAAGACGGAAAGTGATTTAGATGAAGCAGTGGAACACCACAATAAATGTATTCAGTCGGCAGCTTGGAAGTTCACACCACTACAAAATGAGAAAGGTGACGAATGTGGAAACTCGTCGAGCCACGTATAACGGCTTTTTGATGTGAAAACATCTTTATAGCGGCAGGAGTAAGTAAAAAATTGTATAGAACTCGGGTTACGGAAATAAAAGTGCCGAACAAAAAATATTACAGGTGTGTGTGAATATCGACAAGAACAAAAAATAAATAAAACCAAAACCAACACAAATGTCTTATACAAGCCATATTATTGCCATACAAACACAAAATAAAACCTACTATTTCTGTAAGTATTAGCGTCATAATACAGTATAATCTTTACATACTTTGATTTCAAATTGTAGTTTGTATCAAAAACAGTATAAAATATCACTAACACTTACAGAAAATAGTAGGTTTTGGATTTAATAATATGCGTGCGTCACAGAAATAATGTGGCTTGTATAAGACATTTGTGTTGGTTTTGATAAAACGTAAAATCAATGCAAAATCTACGCATACATATGCAATATACAACATCATCCGGCATTTCAAAAACATCGTGAGCCGAATACAAAAAAAAATCGCCTACTTTAATTAATTTTGTTGTGAAAATATCTGCTATATATGCCCGCAGCTGCAAGTGTTTTTGAAAATGAAAATTACATACGAGCAAAAGGGCCACAAATTATGCTTGTGTAGTGTAAAAAAATTAAATGGAAATAGCCTGCTGTGAAAATTGTAATATACATTGATACATAATAACATAACAATTTTAAAATTGTTTAATCGGTTCTGTCTGTATGCTTTCTTGAGTTTGTTTATGGGGGGTTTTGTGCTACTGGCTTTCCAATTGCAATGATTTTACGACCAACAGTGCGCCCAAATAGAACCGCTCTATTTAATTTATTTTAAACTGATCAGTGATAAGTGAGTTTGCCGTGTCCTTTTATTACTACGGAATCTTACAAGGTTGCTCTGTATGAGTAATGGTATATTTTAAAGCGTATATGGCAGGTTTAGGTGATTAACTTAAGAAAACTGTACTTTGCTCAAGCTCAATTAATCTTAGTAAGGTTCTTCCTCAAAATTCAAAATAGTAGAATAACTTGACTTTTTCAACCAAAAATTTAACTTAGTTTAAATACGGAGCGAACACATCCGTGTTTATGGAGGGGTTTCTGAGCCTTATCCAAATGGCTTGAAACGATTTAATAGATATTTATACAAAAAAAACAACGAGCGAGTTCACCCTCAACTCTCAAAATATTTATGTGAAAACAGTTTTGTATAAATATCTATTAAATGTAAATCATTTCTAACCATTTCGATAAGGCTCAGAAACCGCTCCATAAAGACGTATGTGTTCGCTCCGTATTTAAACTAAGTTACATTTTTGGTTGAAAAAGTTAAGTTATTCTACTATTTTGAATTTGGAGGACGAACCTTACTAACATTGATTGAGCTTGAGCAAATTACAGTTCTGTTAAGTTAATCACCTAAACCTGCCATGTACGCTTTAAAATATACCATTACTCATACACAGCAATTTGTTCAAGATTCCACAGTAATAAATGGTGCCGATAAACTACTGTTGGTCGTAAAATCATTGCAATTGGAAAGACAGTAGCGCGAAACTCCCATAACCAAACTTACGAACAGCATGAGCAATACTAATAAGCATACCGAACCGATTAAACAATTTTAAAATTATTATTTTATTATGTATCAATGTATATGTACAATTTTCACAGCTAGCTATTTCCATTTAATTTTTTTAAGCATAATTTGTGGCCCATGTGCTCGTTTGGAATTTCCATTTTCAAAAACACTTGCTGCTGCGGGCATATGTATATAGCAGATATTTTCACAACAAAATTAATTAAAGTAGGCGATTTTTTTTGTATTCGGCTCACGATGTTTTTGAAATGCCGGATGTTGTTGTATATTGCATGTGTATGCGTAGATTTTGCATTGATTTTAGGTTTTATTTATTTTTTGTCCTTGTCGATATTCACACATACCTGCAATAATTTTTGTTCGGCACTTTTATTTCCGTAACCCGAGCTCTGTACAATTTTTTACTTATTCCAGCCGCTAAAGATGTTTTCACATCAAAAAGTTTTCACATAAATATTTTGCGAGTTGAGGGTGAACTCGCTCGTTGTTTTTTTTGTTTCATTAACGGCCGATCAACCATTATCGAGATTTAATTAAAAATATGAAAAAGCAACGACAACAAAGTTTAGTTTTTCCTTTTTTCACCACTTTAATGGTGACAATTTACACAAATAAAACTAATTTCTGAGAGAACACATCAGGTCGCAGACATCAATTTTTGTTTCCTTAAAATCCATCTATTGATTGTTGAGATTTACCAATACAAGTCGGCGGAAATCTCGCTCATTTTTGAGGCATTCCCAGCTAGCTCAGGCACAACTCACCAGAGCCGTTCTTTTATTTTTTAAATTTCTATTCTTTCCTATTTCTATAATGGTATTTATAAGCATAATTTCTCTAGCTCGTTCCATTTCCGAGCAATAATAAAAAATAATCAAAAGCGTGAAATATTGAAGCTACCGACGCGACGTAGTACCCGTCAAACAAGGTGGTACGTTTACGTAACACTAGCGAAGAATTTTGTTCATACAACTCTTCGTAAACGTAACACTTTGGTGCTGCAATAACGAAGCAGTTATGTCGTTCCCGTCCTATGATAATTAGACTTTTTGCGAGGAGTTATCAATGTGTTAATAGTTCGTAAACAGTTCGCTTGAGGTGGTGCATTTACGTCACGTAATTAGTGAAATAATAACGTAACATTTTTATCGATATGGGTTTAATGCATTTGCAATTTTCCTTTTCTAAAAAAACTTATAGTTGCTTAAGTATTTTTGATTTTATTCTATAAAAAATATTATGCCACATATATTTTTCTAAATCAAATTGGGACATTAATTACATATTTGCTTAGTTATTTATTTATTTAAAAAAAATTGATGAACACAAAAAATGGTTATCGTTTCTTTATATTATTCCATTCAGTTTCATAAAGGAATTTGGTGTTACGTTTTGCTCATACTATTCTTCGTAAACGTTACGTTTAGGTGGAGCAAAAACGAAACATTAATGTCGTTTCTATTTCATGATAATTAAATTTGTTTGCGAGATATTTTTGTACTACATAATATTTTATTTAAATTTGAGAATCTATTAGTGCAAAGCAAAAAAGTGATAAGTTTATAGTACGCTTATGCGACGTATTTTGCGAATTCGCTTAAATTGTTTAGCAAGTAGTTCCTCAAAATATCACAAACTTTGAATATATGTAATACGAAAGTCACAATAAATTCAAAAGAAAAAAATCACAAAAATGTCAAAATTTCGAAGTACTTGAAACATTCTAGAAAACTTTGAAAAATACCAAATTATCTATAAATTTGTAAAATCGAAGAAACTCAATTCTGTAGCCTCTATCAAATAAAATTTGAGTAACATGGTTATTCTCGAAAAATTTCTAATAAACTCGGAAAAACTTTAAAATCTAGTAAATTCGCGATTTGGATTTACATGTGTAAGCTTTCCCGCAAATTAATAACGGATAAATATATGTACGCAAACAGTACCTGTTAAGACGGTTTTAAAATAAGCAGACTAAAGGATGGTGGATTATGTGCTTCATCAAGGTAACAACAGCATGACGAACGTACTCGGCCAGTACGCTTTCCTAAATGGCAATAACTCTAATGGCCTAGGAATGTCTAGTGGTGATTTTTAAATTGGTCATAGGAACTCAGGATTATTGGTAATGGCCTAGCCTAATACAAGATTATCATTAGACCGATATGTTCATTGAAGTTAACTGTGATTTGAATGTCGCACCAATCCATTCACAGAGTAAACAATTTCCGGAATTTTTCGGTAAAACTTCCCAAGAGACAACGACACAATTAACTTTAGCAATGGCAACTACATACTGTGACAAGATTCCGGTACTTGGCATCTCTTATGCCACCAATAATAATGTTGGGTTTAAGGAAAGATATCAAGATCACACCCGTTGTCTTGAATGAATATCAGAGTTAAATCGTGACGTATGAGCACGAACGGTGACTGCGACAACATTCGAGAGGAGAGTCATACTTGTGATAATTGACCCTAAATACGGCAATGTTATGTTTAACTTGGAACCTTGCTGGATGAAGCCAGATTGTTGACACAGTACGGACTATCAATGGCCTATAAAAACCAATTATTATTTTTATTATATTAAGCATAAGTCTGTTTTAATTGAACAAAAAAACTTTAACGATACAATTTCCGGTAATTTGAAATATTTACGCTATCCCAGGTCTCGATTGAATAATTTAATAGACCATATTAGTGAGTATACATAATGCACATAGCAAATTGAAATTAATCGTGTAGCTTAAATTGGGTAGATCAACTCGAAAACTGCCGACAGTAACTTTTTTGGTAATTTCGCAACAGAAGAACGTGACGATGAGACATTTTTTAGTAAGAAAAAAGATGAGGAAAAATTATTTCCGTCAAGTTTTTATGTTGCGAAATTACCGAAAAAGTTACTGTAGAAGCCCAATTATCGAACCTTTGTTGGTTGTCAAAATGTAAATCTCATATTTTGATGTTTTGTGTTAAAAATAAACCTGAAATCCTATCAAAATAAATTAAAACGGGTTTTGAATTACAGAAGCTGCTTGATTTTTTTTTATTTAAACCGTTAATTTATAGACGTTTAGTATAAAGCTCAAACAGCTCGTTGAAATCACGTAATTCTGAGCAAATGAATAAATTGTTAATATATTGGCTTAAGATAGAGAAATTAAAAGCTTGCCAAATTATTGCGAACACTATTTTGAAAGTTTAATGAAGTGTTGCTCAAAATAGTTGCTCAATATTTTTAAAGTTTTTAAATTAAGTTTAGTTTGATTTCTCTATAATTGTGCTTATACCCTATGTGGCTCAATATTTTGGAGTAGCTCAAAATGATTATTACTACAATAATTACATTTCCCTTTATTTTTCAGAACACAGTTGACAGACAAAAAATATCCAGGCACCGACGATGATGACTATGATCCATTTGAACATCGTGAGGTTGAAAAACCAAATACGTAAGAGCGTTTCTAACCTTTTTAAGGATATAAAGAGCTAAACACCGATATTTTTTCTGTTTTTTTTTTTATATACAGAACAACCGGATCTTTAGTGCATTTACTAAAAAGTTCACTGGGCACCGGAGTACTTGCTATGCCAATGGCATTTAAAAATGCCGGTTTAGTATTTGGTGCTATTGGAACGCTCCTCGTTGGTATTCTATGTACATACTGTGTTCACATTTTGGTAAGTTAACCAATTTTCACGGTTGAACTTTACAAAAATGAAATAAATAAATTAAATAAAAACGTTTCATTTTATTTTTTTAGGTTAAAACGTCACATGATATTTGTCGAAAAACAAAAATACCATCACTTAGTTTTGCAGACACATGTGGAAGGGTATTTGAATATGGCCCTGACCCGTTACGGAAATATGCCGGTGCCGCAAAGTACGTACACATTTAAAATCATTTTAAAAAAAACAAATTTAAATTCCAAAATTTCCAAATTTTAATTACAAATTATGTATTTCAATTTTCAGAACATTTGTCGAATTCGCATTGATGTTTACATACTATGGTGCAAATTGTGTCTATATCGTGTTCATAGCAAAATCATTCCAAGATGTAATCAATCCAGCATGTGACATTGATTGGGATATCAGGATATATATTGCACTAATAATTCTTCCGCTCGTTTGCATGGGACAAGTAAGTTCTTATAAATAATTTTGTAACATTTTTTATTGGCGCCAAAACTGTAAATTCAAATTTTCTTAATTGGTTTGGTTATAGATTCGTGAGTTAAAGTATTTGGTACCATTCTCAGCATTGGCCAATCTATTTATTATCATTACTTTTGCGATTACACTCTACTATATGTTCAACGAGAAACCAGATTTTGATAAGCCACTAATGGCGTCAGTCGGTTCATTGCCATTATTCTTCAGTACAGTAATTTTCGCAATGGAAGGTATTGGTGTAGTTATGCCGGTGGAAAATACAATGCAAAAACCACAGCATTTTTTGGGATGTCCAGGTGTTTTAAATACTGCCATGGGAATTGTTATCTTTTTGTATGCAACAATAGGTTTCTTTGGTTATGTTCGATTTGGTGATGAAGTCCAAGGAAGTATTACACTTAATTTACCAGAGGGTGATCCGTAAGTTATACAAACAATTTGTAAAATAATTGAAACCAGATTTAACTAAATAGCTGTTTTTTTATACACATACAGATGGGGTGATGTTGCCAAAATTTTAATGGCCCTTGCCATTTTCTTTACATTCGGTCTACAGTACTATGTGCCAATGGAAATCCTTTGGCCTAAACTTTCGCATCGAATTGCAAAAGAGAAACATAATATTTCACAAATCGCGGTACGTAGTGGTATTATCCTTATACTAGGTGCAATTGCAGCCGCTGTACCCAAATTAGATCCGTTTATCAGTCTTGTTGGTGCCGTATTCTTTTCAACGCTAGGAATTTTCGTGCCGGCCGTCGTGGAAACAGTATTTTTATATCCACACGCATTAGGAAAATTCAAATGGGCCCTTTGGAAGAATTGTGCCCTAGCGATATTCTCACTTATTGCTTTAGTGTCGGGTTCATATGCTAGCATAAGACAAATTGTTGAAGGTGATGAAGATTAAGAAAATGTGTCGTGCGATATATTCAGGTACTCTATCCTACTTTAAAGAGTTTGATAAAACAAAAAGTAAATTTTGACGTACAATTATATGAAACAATCCATCTCTTAATTATTTTATATACATAAGTTTATAATTATTAAAACTATAAGCAGTACTAAAATAAAACAAAAACTTATTTAATTTAAAACTATTTATTATTTTATAAATAAATAAATCAATCAAGATTATACAGGAAATAAATAAGGCAAAATATTTTAATTTTTTTGGTTATAATACTGGAGATGGTTGTGATATTTTAAAATGTGTTTTTTTATTTTTATGTTTGTCTGTTGTTGATATAAGAAATGAGTATATTTAAGTTTATAATAAACTTAGTTTTTAATAAGGAAATAAAATATTAATTTTATGTAATTTTAATAATGAATTAAGATAGTGAAATAGAGATACGCGTTGAGTTTTAAAAATAATAAATTTTGTTTTATTTCAATGAATTTATATTAACAATAATGGCATTAACAACATTTTTCGACTTGTTAATCAGAAAAAATGAAGAGGCCAAATCATATTATATACCAAAAAAGTAGAAATATCAAAATCCCCCCCGTACTTTATCCCGAGGGTCACAAAAAGTTCGGTCTACTCATAAGGTAGCTACGACCAAACTACAAAATACAATTCTAACTTCATACATTAAGAACGTACTGATTTAGCGAATTATATTCACTAAATCAAAACTCAAGGAAAACTCTTATTTCTGTGTATATCCACACAAATAATAGAAAGAGACAAATCTTATTGATTTTAATACAGATAAACTTCTCTTTCTAATAAATTTTTTGTTTATTTGTCATGTATCGGCTACAGTGATTACAATCGGTAATACAAGCCGATTAAAAAATTGTAAAATTAATTAAAAAAGAAAAACAAAAAGAATTAAAAGATAAACAGAGCGACTTTTTACTTCTTACTACATCTGAAAATGGGTAGGTTTCTCAGACACGTTCAAACGGTTAGTTCATGGCACGGACAACAAACAGCTTAGAGGAGTCAGCTGTCCACTGGAGACAACTGCGATGTAGCTTGGGAGATTTTAGAAAACCGCTTCAAAGGAGAAGGTTACGGGAGTTTACTCGTATCTAATCTGCTCAAACCTTTATTGGATCTGTATGCTAGCAACACAGAATCCGCAGATGCGATCAAATCCTTACATGA
Organism: Tipula helvola; assembly: GCA_963556165.1. Taxonomy (NCBI): domain Eukaryota; kingdom Metazoa; phylum Arthropoda; class Insecta; order Diptera; family Tipulidae; genus Tipula; species Tipula helvola. Next base: position 55,592,197 of record OY744481.1, read on the forward strand.
CACAACAAACAAGTGTCTATACGCCATAAGGAATACAGGCATCAACATCGAGACATTGGGACCTTTCTTTTTTTCCAAAAAAATTTGCAACATCTATACGAAAGCTCTCAAGAAACCCCAAGAGAATTTCAAGAAACAAGCCAGTTTTTGAAAGTTCTGAAAAGCTGAGAGAAATTGCACTTCACAAAACAAAATTTAATGATACAGTAAAGATACTTGGACTCTTCTGGAATTCTTCAACAGACAGGACTCTTTCAATTTAAAGGATATTTGTTAGAAGGTAAAACTTATCAGAGGCATCGGAGCTTTTCGATCCGCTAAGATGAAAAGCTCCACATAAATTTTGGAAACAGATGGTTAATCTACAAAATGGAATTACCACAGTTAGAGGAAATTAGAATACACCATTGAATAAATTACACAAGCGGCGCTAAAACTGAATTACATGGTTATTGTTACACCTCTAATCAAGCTTATGCTGCAGTGGTAAATAGTACAGTAAAATAATCAATGAAATTACGTTAATTGCTGCCAACACAAATGTTGCACCGTTAAACCAAACAATATCGCTACCAAGATTAGAGCTGAATGCCGCATTGTTACTTTCTAAATTGCTAAAAAATGTCGTACTTGCATTGAACATCAACAACAACAAATCAACATTTTCCTGGAGCCATTCCACAGCTGTTTTACCCTGGATACGAGGAAAGCCACAATATCATAAAACTTTTATGGCCAACAGAATAACAGAGATAGAATCCAACACCGATCCTGCTGACTGTGCATCTCGAGGACTAAACCCAGTTCAAGTATTAACCCATATAATTTGGTGGGAAGGGCCAACATGGCTAAAGGTCCGAGCTATTCAATAACAAAAATTGATGGTGAAGAAATGGAACAAGAAGATTTACAACAACAGTGAAGAAACAGAAATGGATTTCGATAGATTCTTATCATTACAATGGCTTGTTCACAGTATTTCATACTGAGTTAAATAAATTAAAAGCAAATCAAAACTTATCAAGGGGCAGTACAATTATAACGCTAACTCCATTTCTGAACGGAAATAACCTGCCTAGAGTCGGGAAAAGACTAATAACCTATTCTAATCTGTCATTTAAAGAAAAACATCCAGTAAAATTGCCCTTAGATCACAAATTGCCAAGATTGCTCTTCAGAGAAGCTCATTTAAAAACACTACATGGCGGCAATTAAACAATTTTATCGCACCTGAGAGCGCAGTGTTGGATAATAAATGCCAAGAACATAATTCGTCAAACTATGAATGTATAACCTGTATGACGGGGTTTAAGTCCGGCAAACTTCAGAGAGGGCCATCATACCAACGTCACAACCTGATTTTGGGGGTATCCACACCGTCGCTAGATGAAATTTGCTGAACAAACTCTGTAAAGAATTCTGGATAGTAAATAACATACGGATTATCTCTCGCGACTACAACGAAGGCCTAAATAGTTTCAACAATAACCTAATCTCCAATTGGGAGAACTAGTAATCGTCAAAGGTGAACAATTACCTCTCACGCACTGGTCACTAGCCAGATTCGTTAAGCTACATCCAGGACAAGATGAACGTGTTAGGGTATATCACTTTTAAATAAACGTTTGAAAGGAATATCACTAAAATATGCCGCCTACCCATAACTAACGAGCCAAAAGACTACATTAATATACATTGCAAGAAGGATCATCCTGTTCATTCAGCAATAGTTAAAGATACAAACATACTTTCACAGCTATATCAACCCCGCAAAATCTAGACGAAACTGTGCCAGCGAGTAAAACCACGCAGGGAGACAATCGGCAGGCCATGAAAAATAGACTACCGCTCCCCGTAATAAAGGACAACCAAAAACCAAGAATGCAGCCTCACAGGCATCTTGCATTAGCAATTTGTTGCAAATAATTACTCGACAGGCATATATTTCGAGGATCTAGGCAAGAAGTGAACTTTAGTGATTTATTAGAGATCGAAGCCTTTAAGTCAGCACAAGGCGCACTAGCAGCTGCTTGCAAAGGATTGCCTGGTTTGAACTGCGATGTAATCCTGGATCAACTTCAGTGGAAGGTCAACAACTTCATCGCAGACAATGATCTCCTATGGGACATGTTTGGAATTCTCACCCAGCGCGAGGTTAATTATCATAGTATGAAGCCCAATTTGAGAAATTTATCTCAGTTCAGTTTTTTTTTATCAAAATCCGTTTTTTTTTTTTTTTGCGTCAATAGAATTCAATATTAAATTGATGCCAGCAATTGAGACTACCGATTTGGAAAGATAGCTGGGAAAGATAAAGGATGAATTACTGTAAACAGAAATATTATAATACAACATTTCCTTCTTGACTATACAAATTCTGATAGTACTTTTAGATTGAATTTTCTACGAAATGTGTTGAAATATTCGATAGATCTAAATGCCAGTGGACATGACAATTACAGGTCTCAACGCCTATTGGTAGAGGTTTCAACCATCGAAATTGGCGCAGTGGAATACAAAACTGCCAAATAAATTTTCTCAAAAACGTCAGTAACGATTTCCTTTGTATGTTGATGATGATGTAGTAAATGTAGGAATCCAGCATATACCCGTTAACAAAATAATTGAAATATTCCGTGGGCGTGATTTTAACAAAAAATACTAAAACAGATTTGGCTGAAGATTTTCCGAGATAATATCTCCCTTTTCGAAGAAATATTTTTTTACGGTTAATTTTTTTTGCAAATTCCAACAATAATAGATCATGTTTAAATGGCAAATTTTCAATAACCGCAAGAGCTACCATCTTTCGGAAAACTCCGAAAATTCAAGCAACTTTCACGTAATGCCACTAGGTGTTGTGGTGAGTGCGAGGTGAGTGATTGAAGTGGTCGGTGATAGATGGCATTGATCAGAGAATAAATACATTTCGTACAAATTGATAGAGTGTACATGTTTGTTGGGTTAAAAAAGAAATGATAAAAAAATTAAGAGCTTAACGTCAATAGTCTGAGTGAACAGACACGTTCTTTTTTATGTCGAATTTTTATAATGAAACTTAAATTTAAAATATAAAACTGTAAATACAATTACAAAATAAATTGAATTATAAAGTAAATAAAATTGGCATATTGTTTTGTGTATAAATAAAATCGGAGCTGAAGCTGATAAGCATAACAGATAGGTTTTTGGGTATGACGCCGACCGCATAACCTATAATTGGTAACCAACCGACGTGATTGCGTATTAAAATTGAAAATACTATTATTCAAGTATAGCAGAATATTACTACTTAGGCGTACAATAGTTTATCAGCATTTGTTTTTAAAAAAAGTATCCGAATGAAATATATATAAAATATTAAATATCGTCCAAATTTTGTGCACGTGGTAACACTGGACATTTAACCTATAAAAAAAGATCAACTGTATCCAGCCAAATTTATTACCATCTGGAGTAACTATCATCTATATTATCATTTATATTGGGACAAATAGAATATATTGGGAATATAATATATTCAGTAAAACATTCATTGATGAGATCATTTGGGAAATTTCAACGTGCAACATCCAGGAAGCAGGCATCCAGTATCGTTTATATAACCATATAAGCAATTATTGTAATTTGTAACTGTAAGTACCATTTGTATTTTTGTTTGTTCAGTGCCATATAAGTAGCCGGTATAATGACCATTGCGAGTTTTTTGTTTGTAATCGCGGCGTTATTTTTGGGCGCGTGTTATTTCTTTCGCCGCGTGGCGAATGGCGTAGATTCGGACGACGAATTAGAAACGGAGAATGAAACTACTCCAGCGGGTTCGGTTGCGCAGTCGGTGGGCGAGCCAGTAGGAAGTACTATCACGTTGACACCCGAACAGTTGAGCGCGTTAATAGAATCAAGAGCGCGTAGTATGTTGGTTGCGCAGCAGACCGATAAACAGAAATTCCCTTTATCCTCAGTCGGTACTAGTACAGTGGCACATACGGATGCAGCAAAAAAAGAACCGCAAATGTCGCAAAGTATACCAAAATTGCATATTCAAGGGTCGGGTTCCGAAATATCGCACGTTTCTTTCAAAGCACCGCAGCCATTGTTTAATCAAATCCCGGAGGTGTGGTTTGAAATATTGGAGCAGCAATTTCAAGTGGCTGGTATTACCAAAGAAGGCACCAAGTATTCGCATGCAATTAGTGCACTCGATGCCAGGCTGCACAATCAATTTGCGAGTTTAATTATACGCGAGAAAGGTGATCAGCCGTACTCAGTATTTAAACGTGAGGTGATCAAAGGACTGGGTGAGTCTGAAAAGACTAAATTAAATAATTTGTTGCATGGGCTGACCTTGGGGGATAGGAAACCGTCCCAACTTTTAGAGTTGTTTAGGCGCGATGCAGGCACTAGATTCGGTGATGATTCGATACGCCAGTTATGGTTGCAAAGATTACCTCAGCAGATTCAGTTAGTATTAACGCCATTTGAGAATGATCTGCCGTTGTCAGTGTTGTCTGAACGAGCAGATAATCTGATCGAAACCCTGTCACAAGCCCAGATTCATTCAGTAGCTTCTCCGACTGGCATTCCACCAGAGACTAATCAGTCAAATTCCCCAAGTCTAAACGCAATATTAGCACAAGTTGTCACCGTATTGGGTGAAGTTTCAGCAGTAATGGCGGCAAATGGTAGGTCGCGTAGTCCCGGTAGGTCATATAATAATCATCCTCGAAAGCGTTCCCAATCGCGAGAAATCAGTCGTGGTAGTGATGAGTGTTTTTACCATCGCCGATTTGGTGAACGCGCACTTAAGTGCGTGTCGGGATGTAAACACAACGCCACGTTTATGCCTAATTCTGATATCCAGATAAAAGCAAAAAAATAATAGCACATCAGCATTCGGCGACGTGTCTTGATGGTGCTGTTTCAAGTCGCCTATTAATCCAGGAATATAACACAAAACGTAAATTTTTAATAGATACGGGAGCAGATGTGTCCGTTATACCACCAAATTTGTCTAGAAACTCAAGCAAAGTATCACAGTTTAATTTATATGCGGCCAATGGGACGCAAATTAAAGCATTTGGAACACAGCCTCTTCAGCTCGATATAGGTCTGCGTAGAAATTTCCATTGGAATTTTATTGTGGCAGATGTATCTATGCCTATTATTGGTGCTGATTTTTTGCAAAGCACGGGCTTAGTAGTTGACATTAAAAGACGTAGAATAATCGATCCTTTAACAAGTTTATTTACTGTTGGTTCCATAACGGTGATTCAAATACCAGCTCTTTCGGTTGTAGACAAAACGGTAGTTCACGCGGAGGTTATTGAGTTGTTGTCCAAATTTAAATCTGTTACACATGAATCATTGAATTCATCCGCGGTGAAGCATAATGTGACGCACTGTCTTGAGACCCGTGGACCACCGATATCATGTAGAACACGTAGATTGGCGCCGGATAAATTGGACATCGCTAAAAAGCATTTCGAAAATATGATGGCGCAGGGCATTTGTAGGCCAAGTAAAAGCTCGTGGGCTAGTCCGCTCCATTTGGTGCCGAAAAAGAACGGTGAGTGGAGACCTTGCGGCGACTATAGAGCATTAAATAATGTCACGGTCCCGGATAGATACCCTGTCCCCCATCTTCAGGACTTTTCTTATCAGTTGGCCGATTGCACAGTATTTACGACATTAGATTTAGTGAGGGCGTATCATCAGATACCCATCGAACCAGACGATATACCAAAGACAGCCATCACAACGCCATTCGGACTCTTTGAGTTTTGTAGGATGACATTCGGTTTACGGAACGCAGCACAATCGTTTCAGCGATTGATGCATACAGTTATGTTTGGTCTACCATTTGTCTTTGTTTATTTGGATGACATATTAATTGCATCAAAGTCATGGACAGAGCATATGAGCCATCTTAATATAGTACTTCAAAGGTTGCAGGAATATGGTCTGATAATTAATGTAGGCAAATGTGTTTTCGCGGAGACAGAAGTAAATTTTTTAGGACACTTGGTGAGCGCCGGTGGTATTTTGCCGTCATCAAACAGAGTCCAGGTTATTGCAGAATTCGAACGCCCATCTACGGTACAACAACTGAAAAGATTCCTGGGAATGGTTAATTTTTACCGTCGTTTTGTACCGGGTGCAGCACGAGACCAAGCTGTGTTGAATGATTTTTTAAAAGGGTATCGCAAAAATAGTAAGGTCCCTGTTGCGTGGACTGACAAGTCCATTAAAGCTTTTGAGGATTGCAAGTCAAAGCTGTGCGAAGCAGCAGTATTGGTTCATCCAGTGACATCGGCGCGTTTATCTATAATGGTTGATGCATCTGACACCGCAGTGGGTGCGGTAGTTCAGCAGTGTGTAGAAGACCAATGGCAGCCGCTTGGTTTCTACTCGGTGAGACTAACTGAAACCCAGCGTAAATACAGCGCTTATGATCGGGAGCTGTTGGCCGCCTATTTGGGGATTAAGCACTTCCGGTATTTGTTGGAAGGTCGTAGCTTTACCTTATACACTGATCACAGGCCACTGATATATGCATTCATACAAAATGCAGATAAAGCATCGCCGAGACAGCGTCGTCAGCTGGACTATATAGGGCAATTTACTACGGATTTACAGCACGTCCCCGGTGTAGGCAATGTGGTAGCAGATGCGCTTTCCCGGCTAGATCAAATAGATATTCCAGAGTCTGTCGATTATTCAAAAATTGCTAAGTTGCAAGTTGGCGACACGGAACTAAACGCGTTGTTGCAAGATCAACATACTACGCTAGAATTCAAAGAAATTCCCGTGTCATTTAATTCAAACACAAAGTTGTATTGCGACGTCTCTACCGTCAAGCCCAAGCAAAGTAAGCGAGTAACTTTTTCCTCCGAGAAATCACAAGTGGAACCTCGTCTGGTAATGACGAGAGCAGGGCGCGCCACCAGGCTGCCGCAACGATTGCAGGATTGAGTTTCGTTCAATTCCGTTAGAATTTCGCTGGAGGGGGAGTGTGTGGTGAGTGCGAGGTGAGTGATTGAAGTGGTCGGTGATAGATGGCATTGATCAGAGAATAAATACATTTCGTACAAATTGATAGAGTGTACATGTTTGTTGGGTTAAAAAAGAAATGATAAAAAAATTAAGAGCTTAACGTCAATAGTCTGAGTGAACAGACACGTTCTTTTTTATGTCGAATTTTTATAATGAAACTTAAATTTAAAATATAAAACTGTAAATACAATTACAAAATAAATTGAATTATAAAGTAAATAAAATTGGCATATTGTTTTGTGTATAAATAAAATCGGAGCTGAAGCTGATAAGCATAACAGATAGGTTTTTGGGTATGACGCCGACCGCATAACCTATAGTGTCACTAAATATTTACTGTCAAAAATTGTATGAGATTTTTAATAATATGCATTTTGTAAATATAAACAAAAATATTTTCGTATCATAAAAGTGACTATTATTAGTACGTGATAAATAAATTGATTTTGCCTGTCCCTTTTTGGAAAACGTCACTAATATTTTTTGATTGTGTAGTGACATCTAGTGGCAAACGCTCTGTACTTCTTTTTTTACCGTGCTGCCTCTTTCGGAAAACGCCCTGTATTTTTTCAACAATCGTGCTGCCTCTTTCGGAAAACATGATCTATTGTTTCGTAGGTGCCGGGTTACCTTTTAATTTGAAATTTAAGTTTCTAACTTTACCTGCAATACTTTGCTGATGGCAAATAATAATTGCTGTGTTCCATTGGCCTGAAACTACTGAAACTCAAACTACTCACAAGAGCTTATGTATCTACTCACAACTACTCTTGCTCAAATGAGTGTAGTTGAGAAGTAGTTACGCATAAAATTAACGGCAAAGGGATTTTAGTTTAAAATATTCTAATAGATGACTCTATACCAATTTTGGTTGTGTGAAATGTCATATTTTAACCCTAAAGGCCAAAGGCCGGTACGCTGCTGAAGTGGTATGAAATTTTTCATATAAAATTGACACAAGCGAAAACGAAAATGAAAATTTCACCGCTGAATTTCACTTTGTGGTACGCAGTTTAGCTAGCGAAATGAAAGTTTTCATTTGTTTTTGCGTTTTGAGGGTAATCAACTATCGAAGTGAATTTTATTGTATAAAATAGGTCATGTTTTCTGAAACAGGCAGCACGGTTATTGAAAAAGTACAGAGCGTTTCCCGAAAGAGGCACCACGGTTAAAAAGAAGTAGAGCGCGTTTGCCACTAGACGTCACTACACAATCAAAAAATATTTCTGACGTTTTTCAAAAGGGGATAGTCAAAATCAATTTAATTATCATGTATTAATAATAATCACTTTTATAACATGAAAATATTTTTGTTTATGTTTACAAGATGCACACATAAAAATGTCATACAATTTTTGACAGCAAATATTTAGTGACACCTATGATCTATTGACGATTGTAAAAGTAGAGAAAGCGCCTCTCGAGGAAAAAAGTTAAAATGATGCACCTGATAAAATGACATTTGTCACAAATGCGACGAAACAAAATTTAGCAATGCGGTAATTAAAAATTGTTTTTATAGTTCAAAATTGAAATTATTTACAATTATTAGCAATACGGTAAGTAAAAATTGTGTTTACAGTAATTGGAATTGTTTACAATAATTTCGAACGTCAAATTATCAGGTAGCTCAGTTTAAAAATTATCCACTAGGTGGAATCCGTGATGCTCATCGTCAATAGTTGGGAACAAGTATTGACGATTGGAGCGTCACGTAGTGCGTTTTTTTTATTCGCTATCCGGAGCCGCTATCGAGAGCCGTCATATAAAAATAGCTCCCGATAGCGGCTCCATATAAATAGATAGAGCTAAATATTTTTTATATCACGTTTTCACTAAGGAATTGAACTAAAAATTATAGTTTGACGTTAAATAAATTTAATTTACCAATAAATAGCACGTCAAATTTAAATTTTGGTGTAGAAAATTGGCTGCTCCTCATAGCAGATATCGGGAGCGTATAAAAAAACGCAGCTACGGATTCCACCTAGTGGAACATTTTTAAACTGAGCTAACTGATAATTTGACGTTCGAAATTGTTGTAAATAATTCCAATTTTGATCTGTAAACACAATTTTTACTTTTCGGATTGCTAATAATTGTAAATAATTTCAATTTTGGACTATAAACACAATTTTTATAAACGACAAATGTCATTTTATCAGGTGCATCATTTTAACTATTGTCCTCGAGAGGCGCTTTCTTTACTTTTACAATCGTCAATAGCATGTTAACGCCAACGAAACGACGGTGGCGCCAAATTGTATACAGCGGAAATAATGGGAAAACGGTTTGAGTGTTTGTTAAGTTTGACATATCTTGTACTAAAATAGAAAATGTATCTATTGGAAAATGCGCATTTAATTTTTTTCTTGAAAAATACAACAAAATAAATATTTCTAAAATGAAAATTTCATGTTTTTCCCTAAAAATAAAATTGGAAAACACACAATTTGACAAAAAAACATTTTTTTATGTTTCATTTTTAGTTCATAAAAATTCTAATTTAAAAAAAAATGCGCATTTAGTTGAAAAAAAATCTGCTTTTTAAAAATTGGCGCTGCATTTCATTTGGCGTTGAAATGCTAATAGATTGGGTTTTGGTACATCAGTTCAACCTTTATTCCACAAGACGTCGCGACGTTACGGGGTCAACATTTTTGTTTACATTTTTTTTATTGACGATTGTAAAAGTAGAGAAAGCGCCTCTTGAGGAAAAAAGTTAAAATAATGCACCTGATAAAATGACATTTGTCACAAATGCGACGCAAGAAAATTTAGCAATGCGGTAATTAAAAATTGTTTTTTTAGTCCAAAATTGGAATTATTTACAATTATTAGCAATCCGGTAAGTAAAAATTGTGTTTACAGTTCAAAATTGGAATTGTTTACAATAAATTCGAACGTCAAATTATCAGGTACCTCAGTTTAAAATAGTTCCACTAGGTGGAATCCGTGATGCTCCAATCGTCAATATGGATTTTAGCCCAAAACTGCTCTAATAAAAGTTTAAAAAAAGAATGAAATTTACCTCGACGCAAATAATAATCAAATGATATTTGTTAACAAAAGAAGGATTTGTTTATTTTTAACATAAAATAAACGGGTCGCCGTTTTAATTGTTAGAAAAACGAAATATAAAATCATAAATTATTTAAGTTTTGTATGGTAAATTTTATGTTAAAAGAACCATTTAAGCTGCCTGGAATAACAAATTTCACAAGAACAATGATCAGCAAGGAGCTCCTAATAGAAATGTTGAAGAAAAATTTAAATTCTTGAACAAAAACAAACATAAAGCATCTGACAGAACCTCACAAAACACAAATAATGTTGGATGTTTAAACATCAAATTCTTGTAAACCAAAAGTTTTTCTATTTATTTTATGTTAAAAATATAATAATTATTCTTTTGTTAATCAATTATTTTATTTTTCAGTTCGTATCATAGTAATTTTCTTTGATTATTTTTCAATTTTAATAGAGCTGTTTTTAATCAAACTCCATTTAAAAAAAATGTAAACAAAACGCATTGACCCAACGTTCATATACTCTGGTGGTAAGTAGACATACTAATCACAGATCGTGTGATTAGTATGTCTACTTACCACCAGAGTACATGAACGTGGGGTCAATGTGTTTTGTTTGCATTTTTTTTATATGGAGTTTGATCAAAAACAAATCAATGAAAATTACCACGATACGAAATGCAAAATAAAACAATTGATTAACAAAAGAATAATTATTAAATTTTTAACATAAAATAATTAGAAAAACTTTTGGTTTACAAGAATTTGATATTTAAGCACCGAACATTATTTGAGTTTTGTGAGGTTATGTCAGATGCTTTATGTTTGTTTTTGTTCAAGAATTTCAATTTTTCTTCAACATTTCTATTGGGAGCTCCTTGCTAATCATTGTTTTTATGAAATTTGTTTTTCCAGGCAGCTTAAATGGTTCATTTGACATAAAATTTACCATACAAAACTTAAATAATTGATGATTTTATATTTCGTTTTACTAACAATTGTAATGGCGATCCGTTTATTTTATGTTAAAAATAAACAAATTCTTCTTTTGTTAACAAACATCATTTGATTATTGTTCGCGTCGAGGTAGATTTCATTCATTTTTTAAAATTTTTGTTAGAGCTGTTTTGGCCCAAACTCCATATAAAAAAAACGTAAACAAAAATTTTGACCCCGTAACGTCGCGACGTCTCGTGGAATAAAGGTTGAACTGATGTACTAAAATACAATCTATTGACGATTGTAAAAGTATAGAAAGCGCCTATCGAGGACAATAGTTAAAATGATGCACCTGATAAAATGACATTTGTCACAAATGCGACGAAACAAAATTTAGCAATGCGGTAATTAAAAATTATTTTTATAGTCCGAAATTAGAATAATTTACAATTATTAGCAATCCGGTAAGTAAAAATTGTGTTTACAGTTCAAAATTGGAATTGTTTACAATAATTTCGAACGTCAAATTATCAGGTACGTCAGTTTAAAAATTTTCCACTAGGTGGAATCCGTGATGCTCCAATCGTCAATTGACGATTGTAAAAGTAAAGAAAGCGCCTCTAGAGGACAATAGTTAAAATGATGCACCTGATAAAATGACATTTGTCACAAATGTGACGAAAGAAAATTTAGCATTGCGGTAATTAAAAATTGTTTTTATAGTCCAAAATTGGAATTATTTACAATTATTAGCACTCCGGTAAGTAAAAATTGTGTTTACAGATCAAAAATGGAATTATTTACAACAATTTCAAACGTCAAATTATCAGGTATCTCAGTTTAAAAATATTCCACTAGGTGGAATCCGTGATGCTCCAATCGTCAATACCGTAGCCGAAATTTAACCGATTCGCCAAAGAAATATCTGAATTTTGACATTTCAAACTGTAAACCAACATGAACGCCTCTCTTTTAGTTCGTTTATAAAATTGTGTATCATGAAGAATACATTTAGGATGAGTTTAGGGGTCGTCCATAAACTACGTCACGCCATTTTTGATCATTTTTAACCCTCCCCCTCCCCCATGTCACAAATCATCACAAAGCTTTATACCCCCCTAAGAAACTACGTCACAAATTCAGTACCCCCTCCCCTCATCAAAACAAAAAAGTCAAAAATTGGCGGGCATACTGTACAATGCAGTTTTTTAATTTTAATTAAGAAATTGAAAGAAAATGAAATTTAGTTGTATTCAAAATTATTTGAAATTTAGTTGTGTTAAAATAAATTTGTAAATTAATTAAATTTAAAATTATGTTTTGGCTAATTAAATAATGATTTAATCACTCATACTATTTTGTATGTCAATCGTTAGTTTTGATCACCTCTCTGAGACTTCTCAGTAGTGAAGTGACCTAAAAAATTGTCAATAAAATCTTTTGGAATATTATCACAAACTGTTTTATTAGAACCAAACTTTAAATTCTTGGTTTTAATAGGTCTCGTACACCTTTTATTTTAAATTAAAACAGCTTTAGTTTAGATCAAAGCTCTCCCCTAACCGAGATCCTTACATACTCTGTTGGTCGGTGAGAATGTATCACCTAGCCAAAAATAATTTCAAATTTAATTAAATTACATATATGGTTCAGATCTTATTTTCGATCAATTGAATTTACGAAATAAAAAAATGTGAATTTTTCTAATTTTTCCACCAAGCGCGGCGCATCATAATCCACACAATCCACTTCTGATTTCCACACAATCCACTTCTGATTGATTTTCTTAATATAATGGCATTTTTTGTATTAAAATTATGGAATATTTGAATTAAAAATTATTTATATTTCTTCTCAAACTGCTATTTCCTGTTTGTTAATACATAAGCAAATTAAGGTAACGCGCACCTGGTGTGAACAGTCCTTTAAGTAATACTAGCACACATACGTAAACATTAACATAAGCGTATCAACGGAGAAGGTAAGTATTTTATTGAAATCAAACAACTAAAAATTTAAATATTTTTTGAATACAAAATTGAATTCATTTAAAAAAAATGTTTAACTGCGTGACGTCACATTTTATAAACTCCCCCCTGCCCCATCATCACAAATCGTCACGTCGTTCGATAGCCCCTCCCCCCCTAAAGAGCGTGACGTAGTTTATGGATGGCCCCTTATCGCATTTGTCTCTTGTTTGAAAACTCAAAATAAATTTCGCTTTACAGAAAAAACTCGAATTAAAAACCAACCTTAATTTTCTAATCGACTTGTACTGCCATCTAATTGTAAACATGCAAACAATTAGCCATTAATAAAAAAACTATTTGATGGAAAAAAACGCAAGCATAACAAAAAACGTTAACAGTGTAGTGTCAAAACAATTTTTGGTTTTAAAATAGCTAACTGCTAGTGCTTACAGTAGCATCATTTTGATTTGCAAAAGCAAACTAATTTTAAATAAAATATATAAATAAAAATAGTGCAAATATTAATATAATTAAAGTAAATATAGCGAATAAAAATGAATCGTAAGTCGAAGAAACGTCTTTCTGTAAGTAAATTTTATGATTTATCTGTGATTTTGTGTATTTTGACGCCCGTTGCACATTTCAGCTAAGCTAAGCGAGAAATACAGTTTTCGTTAACTTAGTTAGCTCGCCAAGCTCACCCCTTTGCACTTTTTAGCTGATAACCACGCTTACACATAAATACATTGCTGATTTTACATCTTCCCATTAAAATTTTGTGTTTACAACCTTGAGAAAAGAATTTAGCTCACATCGCTTAGCTTAGCTTAGCTTAGCTGAAATGTACAACGGGTGTTATGTTGATGTTACCGTTTCTGTGATGTTTTTGTGTATAATATGTATCATTGATGGAAGCTTTTGTTGTAATCAAATATGATTAGCAATTATCAGATAAATCGCCACATTACCTTCTAAATTTATTTATTATTTGTGTGCTTATAGATTTTGAAAAAAGCGGTTTCGTCCGAAGAGTCCAGCCCCACATTTACAAAAACTAATCGACGGATTAGTTTTAGTGGTAAAAAGTCAATAAAGTGAGTGAGTCCCGTGCCCTGTAATGAACTACATACTTTAAAAAATTATGTTTGTTTATCTTATAGAGAGTTCACAAGTGATGATAACAAAATGACCATATGGGGTAATTCGTATGAAGAATCCGCTGAAATGATACAATCAGCATCACATCACACTTTAGCGGCCGATTCAACGATTGTTCAATCCAGAAGTGAAATAACGCAGTGTTCTAAAACATATCTAAAGTCCGTGGACAAAGAAAATGAACAAATTAATTTACGTAGTCGTAAGGTCCTGAAACGTAAATCAAATGTGCTTAAAGCTATCACCGTTCAACCGGCGACTACTAGTCAGAAGGATATTACGCCAAATATGGAGACCATTGAAATGGATATATCGTTAAATGAGAATGATAATAAATCACAAAAACGACTTTCGGTTGACAAATTGGCTTCGCCCAATTTAACCCCGGTGCCACCTCATAAAATTAGCAAACTAAATCAAAAAGTCGAAGAGATGAGCACTATAAATAACCTTAGTGGTCGTCGAATATCCGATGAATTATTTTCTGAAGCAAATTATTCAATACCGTCACGAATTTTAGAAAGAGGCGATATAAATTTGACGTACGGATTTAATTTATCTGAATTCGATCTACTACAATCGAAACCTCGCCGGCCATCAGAAAACGTAACATCGTTTGCAACCAAAATCGATCGGCTTAATTTTTCGGATGAAGATAAACCGCATAATGAGGATAATTCTGTTATGTTGAAAATTCAAAATCCTCAAATTGAGCAAATGCGGATTACCGGAACCATTGTAACGGCCACAGAACAAAATCTTGATATTTCGGTTGAAATTAGCGATGGTTCAAAAGTGTTTGATAATTTACGACAAAGTATTTCCACAAAATTAAAAGAACCGGAAGAGGCTGAGACACCACTTACGCCTGAGTCACCAAAAGCTAATCCCGTATTGGAAATGTTTCAAATACGTAATAAATTGAAGAGGGAGATGGCAATACAGTTTGAAGAAAAGTTAGAAAAGGAATGTATTGTACCGTTTACATCGGCCAAATTTGAGACTCCTTTTATGCCAAATTTCATTTCAACGAATGCAGACACAAATCGGCACACCATAGTGTTTTCAAACAAGGGATTGGGATTAACAAAAATGAAGGAAAAACGCGAAACGATTCTTTTTGCTAAAGACAGCTCAGATTTGGATATGAGTTTATCAGAGGAAGATATTGGTAGCGGCCCTAAATCAAGAAGATCTACAAATCATTTTCAAAATGATAATCTTGAAAGTTCAATTATCTGTGAACTAGAGTCAACAAAGCAGGAGCCTGAAATGTCATTGGTAAATAAATCGCACGTTTATCCAGTAACTGAATTTTCAATGCAAAATCCAATTCAAAATAAATTTTCCGATCGTGCAACCATTTATTTCCCAAATAACGATTTGAACATAAATGAGTCTTCAAGATTTGATGATGAAATTAAAAAGGTCAAAGACACATCTCGAGGCACAATTTATTTTCCTAAACAGGCAGAGCTTGAAACATCATTGGCTGAAAATTATAATTTCACAATTGGAGAGAAAAATGCATGGAAACCAAAACGGGCAACTATCCATTATCCAAACCAAGATCTTGAGGTGACTACGATTGAAACAGCCCAAAATATAAAGGCCGAGAATACAAGTCTCAATATTACAGAGGCGGAAAAGGTTATTGAGCAGCTCGAGATATCCACGATCGAATCAAGTCCAAATGTAAAGGTCGATAATATCAATCGGAGTATAAAAATACAGGATAAACCAGAAGAGAAATTTGAAAGGCAAATAAAAAGAGGGACTATCCATTTTCCGAGTCAAGAACTCGAGTTTTCCGTGATCAAATCTAGTCCAAATAAAAAAAACGAGAATGAAACTGAAGATGTTAGTGAAAAACCTAAAGCGCAAAATAAACGAGGAACTATTTATTTTTCGAATCGCGATCTTGACATTTCGATCGATGAATCTGAGAATTTGATCCTTACAGAGGAGACGCCCAAATTTAGCGAAAAACATGAAGCTCAAATTAAGCGAGGCACAATTTATTTTCCTAAACATACAGAGCTTGAAACGTCATTGGCTGAAAATTACAATCTTGCAGTTAGCGAGAAAAATGCAAGGAAAACAAAACGGCCAACTATTCATTATCCAAACCAAGATCTCGAGATGACTACGATTGAAACAGCCCAAAATATAAAGGCCGAGAATACAAATCTCAATATTACAGAAGCGGAAAAGGGTATTGAGCAACTTGAAATACGGGCCGAACGAGACACTATCCATTTCCAAAATCAGCGGCTCGAGATATCCATGATCGAATCAAGTCCAAATGTGAAGGACGATAATACCAATCAGAATTTAACATTATCAGATAAACTAGAAGAGAAATTTGAAAGTCAATTAAAAAGAGGGACTATCCATTTTCCGAGTCAAGAACTCGAGTTTTCCGTGATCGAATCTAGTCTAAATAAAAAAGACGAAAATGAAATTGATGGTACGAAGGTTAGTGAAGAACCTAAAGCGCCAAATAAAAGAGGAACTATTCATTTTTCGAATCGCGACCTTGAAACTTCGATCGTTGATGAATCTGAGAATTTGATCCATACGGAGGTGTCCAACGATCCGCAAATTAAGCGAGGCACGATTCATTACCCTAATCAAGAGCTAGATATATCGACGGTTGATTCATGCCCTAATATGAAAGAAGAGGAAAGCAATTGGAATTTAACGGGAGATGCCAAACCAGCCGAGATATATGACGGGCAAACAAAAAGGGGGACCATTCATTTTCGGAATCAAGAGCTTGAAACATCGGTATTTATTGTGCCAGTGAATCAAAAAGTGAAGGAATGTAAAGAGCGAACTAAACGAGGCACAATCCATTTCCCTAATCAACAGCTCGAGATGACATCGGTTGCACCAAGTCCAAAACTAAATACGAATTATGAAAGCAAAACAAAACGCGATACTGTCAATTTTATAAATCAAGATCTTGAGTTTTCCCTAATCGAAAGTTGCCCAAATGAGAACGGAGAGAATCAACAAAATCAAATAAATCGAGGGACAATTTATTTTCCGAATTACGATCCTGAAACTTCATTGGCTAATGATTCTGTGAAGGAAAATGTGAAATCTATAGATGATCCAAAATTTAATGAGGAAAAAGCAACAGAAACTAAACGAGCTACTATCCATTTTCCAAATCAATCGCTCGAGATGTCTTTGGCTGAATCAAGCGTAAATTTGAAAGAAGAGGATATAAATGAGAGCTTAAAAGTAAAGGCAAAGCTGGATGATTCTACTCATTTTCAGAATCAAGAACTCCAGGAGTCTACGATCGAATTGTGTTCAATTGAGAATGGCCGGGAACAAACAGAACAAGACACCCAACAAATAAAACGAGGAACTGTTTATTTTACGAACCAAGAGCTTGAAACTTCCATGATTGACCTCGTAAATCAATCACGGACTTTAAAAGTGGGTTTCGAAATGAGCGCTCGACAAGAAATGCAAACTAAACGAGGCACAATTCATTTCCCTAATCAACAGCTCGACATGTCAATAGGAGAACAACATCCAAACGGAAAGAGTGAAAAAAAATGTGAAAAGCCAACAAACAAAGGAACAATCCATTTTCCGGAACAAAAACTCGACTTATCCACCGTCGAATCAGTTTCAAATGTAAAGGGACAGAATAGAAATTTGAATTTGTTAAGAGCGGCCAATGCTAGCAAAATGTTGGAAAGTTCAACAAAGCAGGAGACTATCCACTTCGCAAACCAAGAAATTAATTCTTCGTTAGTTATCGATAAAAACCCTAACCGGGGCACGATTCATTACCCGAATCAGCAGTTGGATATGTCAATTTTTGAACCATCCCCAAATACGATGGCTGGGCATAGAAATTTGAATTTTATAGTGGCTGCCAAATTTAACGAGAAATGTGAAAGGAAAACTAAACGGGAAACACTTCATTTCCTGAATCAAGAGCTCGAGATGTCCACGACACTATCATATTCAAATCAGAAGAGCGAGGGTACAAATCTGAACGTGGCATCGGCATTAAGCGATAAACTTAATAAAGGGTCAACTAAACGAGGAACTGTATATTTCCAGAGTGAAGAGCTTGAAAATTCAATGGTTTTTGAATCAAACGCGTTGAGCGCTGTCAAGTCGGATACAAATATACCCCGCAAAACTATTTACTTTGATACTCAACCAGCACTTGATATAAGCCTCGCAGATCTTGATTTGCCGAATACTTCTGAAGATGAGCAAATAAAGGCAAAAATGGAAAATCGGGTAACAACGGATTTTGTAAATGAAGGCTTGGCTGCATTGAAGGAAGAGGTAAAGCAAATTAGACCGGGAAATTCTAGTCGCCGAACTATTCTCTGTGACAATGAAAACGATTTTGATATCATACAAGAACCAGCCAAATATTTAGAGCATGCTACGGATTTTGATATGTCTGCACCAGAAAATAATTTAAACACATCAATGGCAAGAAAAATCTACCCTAGAACTCCGTTACCTTGTAAAAAATTTGAAATAAGTGATGCACGAGAGCTTGATATTATTCAACCACAGCCTTTAATACCTGGTACTATCTACTATGAAGATAAAACTCTAGATTTATCTGAATTTGAAAATAAAAGTCGTCACACATTGTGCCTTGAGGATGAGGAGGATGAATATTTGGATAACAGTGACATCGAACCAAAGATTGAATCAACAAAACAACCTTCACGATCAACTATTTACTTCCCAAATCAAAGGCTTGATATATCAAAAACTGGAGATGCAGAACAAATGGACACAAGTACATTGAAATCAACTCGTGAAAAAAATTTATTACGAGGTACAATCCATTATGTAAGTGATGATTTGGAAACTACCCAGTTATTAGAAAATCAACCAAATAAAAATAACAACATCGGTACTATTCCAAAAATTTCAAAATCCGAATATAATCGCCAAACGATCCATTACCAGAATCAAGACCTCGAAACTACGCTGCCGATGGATCATAACAATTCGAACGTAAAACATTTACAACACAAAGAGTCAAAAATCGAAAAGCGGGGAACCATTCATTTTAGGGGAACGGATTTAAATGATTTGGATATGTCTGCACAGTCAATTTTGACGGTTGATCATTCCGAGGTGCAGCGTTTGATGCCCGTTACCGAACGATATCAATCTCGAGTTAAAGAATTAGAGGAGCAAATTTTTGGACAACGAAGATCAGGTAAGCAAATTGTTATGTACAATTTTAAAAATTTGATACAATTTTAGAAAACATGGCGGCAATTTTCGAATTATTTCCTATTTCCTTATCGGGCTGGGTTCTCTAATTTATGGCAAGCACAATATTTTTTGGTATCTTTCAACTGCCTTCCGGCAAGACGTAACCTGTTGGAAATAACCTGTTAGACCAAAAAATGGTTGAGTCTGAATTATTTTCGCTATCTAAGCAAAAATCTCGCAATAGCTGTCGTTTTGTTCTGAAATGGCTTCACTTTAAATCAAGTTCGATTTGCTGCGTCCGATGTCTAAGTATCCACTTGAGACAGCAATTCGGGGAGCTTCCTTTAAATTCAACTTCGTCAGCAAGACTTTGTTCAATTAACGTTAACAATTAAAAGTTATCCAAGAATGCGTTGGTACGCACCGATTTTGCAATTCCTGGAGTTGTAATGAGTACAACTTACAATAGAAATGTACATTTTAAATCTGGGTACAATTCGTATACCAATGGCTTCCCTTTAGGTATTTTCGAAAACATGTTGCTGCCTCAACGAGTTCGAAACGAGCATTAAGAAACTTCATGATATCCATACAAACTGCTGTAGATGGTAAAATCATTTATGGTGTGCTTTCCAGCAGATTTGAGCATTTACTTCTGCTAGAAAGACGGTAGCATTGGGACCCAAGGAATTCGAGAGGGCAGTCTCACTCCCGTATATTCTTACTCCTAGCTCGTCTACTGTTTTGATTTTACTTTTACTAGTTGCTGGGAATGGAAGGTCGCCTGTAGGTCACCCTTCTATAGGAAGGCTAAATAAAACTGGAGGATGCCTGGTATCCAGAGTCAGCCATCATTCATCATTAAAGATTAAATTATTTTTAATGACCTTGAAATTATATGCCAAGGGCAAACTATTATTTTGGAATGGAAACGGGTAATTTTTTCACGGTATCTTACTTACTTTATGGCTAAAAAAGAAACACTTTTGCCTGAAACTTTTTTACCCTTTCCCATTAAATCAGTAAATCATTAATTTCCCATAATTATTTTTTTATTTCAGCAAATGTTAGTCGTCTTGATCAACTAGCCAGCAAAACGTGTCCCAAATCATATTTAGATTTCAACGAAAAAACAAATACAAATTTAGAGGATTTGAATATGACCAACGATTTCAATGAAAATCATATAAATCAGCAATCTACTATGAACAATCTGACGCATATTATTCAGTTCATAAATGGAAAAAGAAAAAATGCCCAAAATTTCGATAGTATCAATTTAGACAGTGAAGAAATGGATTTATCCAATTATGAAAAACCCGATGAGCAGCTGGCTAATGACTTGAGTGGTTTAAAATTATCTGGGCAAGATTCAACAGATTTCGAAAATAATACCCAAGCGCTGTGCAATCTCGATCCAAAGCGTATTTATTGTGTATCAAAATATGATGCAACAAACTCAAAACCTGGAAATGAAACATTAACACCAAAACGATCATTCTCACCTTTACCAATACGGAAATCCGATGCAATTACCGGTCACCCGAATATTTCTACACGTAAATTGGGCGATGAAACAACTATGTTACAAGATTTAGTTCCAAGATACGACCCTAAGACGTTTCAGGAATTACTTGAAATAACTGCACATTTTTCGGAACAAAATAAAACAAGAAAAGAAATTTGCAATGACTTTGTAAATTTAACACTGTCACGTTTGTCGCATACTGTTGAAAATTCATCAAATATCGATCAAACGAGTTTACAATTAGTTAATTCACTGGCTGAATTAGAAGAAGTGGAGGCGGCGAAAAATAAATCTAACATTTCAGATCATGGAATTAAGTATGTAGAAACAAAGGATGTCAGTCTAATATATCAGAATGTGGATGAAATGTTAACACGGGAAAAAATAAGGCCAGTGCTTGATCTAACCAAATGTCAAGAACTATTGAATCAGCCGAGTTTTAGTGAAATAGCGAACGAGTTTAAATTAAGGAATTTGATTGAATCGAAACGTGTCTCAGAATTGCATGAACCAATGATGGGACCAGAAAAACCTTCGTTACAATTTTTAATGAATAACTACTGCGAACAAATGATGAAAGAATTTAGTGAAAAAAATCGTAAAGAATTCGGAATTGCACCCTTTCTGCCGCTTACACCAAAAATTACGACACTCCTGCAAAATAAATTGGCCGAGTAAGTTTTATGGCGAATGACCATTCTGATTGAAACTAAATAATTTTATTTTATCAATTACAGGCACACCAATTACTGGACGTGTCACGATGATTTTTACTATCAGGGAATAATAGTGTTTACTCATCATCGAGTGCCGTGTATGAAAATCAAAATGTTGTTTAATTTTTTTGAAGAAAACGAATTTGGCGAATTAGATTTTACCAATGTCATCCCAATGATGAGTAAAACGAAAAGTAAGTATGAATATTTTATGAAAGTGTTATAAAAAATCTTATAGTCTCGTTATTTAATTTGTTTTTTTGTATCATTTCAGTTATTTCATCCACTTTTGAGCTTATGCAACATTTGCATTTTTTCAAAAATGTTCAGTCCGACATGATAAATATGTGTCGTCACAGTAACGAGATTTTAGATTTTCTTGACAATTTGGACAGGAAAATTATCACAAAAAATTATGAAAACTTACAAAAATTGAAAGAGATTGTGGTCAGTACGAATTCAAAAATTTGGCATGAGAATGATACGGGACAGTGTGGTATTACCAAATTGATAATACATAAACGAAATATTTATGAAATTATTATAAAAATTAGTGATCTACAAATTACTGATATTTTGGATGTCACCGTTAAACCAAAAGTGCCGCCAACGAATAAGGTTAAAGAACTTACGCGGGGATTAGATTTTTTACAGAAACTTCTCGAAAAGCCAAGAGATTATTTCAATTTTTAAGAATCAATTTATTTTTATTGGATTTTTAAAAGTTTAAATGTAATATTCTGTGATTAGTATGTATTATTTAGGTATTTGAATGTATGTACATAAAAGTTTGGTTAGACCATTTTTGTTTTAGTCACTCATCCACAACCCATTTTAACATTTTTATTTTTTTTGCTTTTGGTTTCGATACACATTTTTAGAAGCCTAAACTGTTTTTTTAAAATTATTAGAGTAAGCATAATATATTGTATTAGCTAGTTTGGATGTAAAATCGATCCGTTCAAAATTAAAATTAAATAATAAAACGTGATTTTTTTTTTTTTGTAATAACGTTACGATGGCTTGATTTTATCCGAAAAAAGTCCAACTGATAATCTTCACAGTCAATATCAAACCAAAATGAATGAAAGGTGGTCGTAAAAACAATGCAGGGTTAACAAATTTGATTGAAATGAAAAAGTGTTGATCCCGACCAACAAGTGTTAGCTCATCAAGTGCTCAAACATTGCAATAAATGAAAATAAAATGAGTGATACGTGAAGGTGATAATAAAGATGAGAAGGAAGATTCTAAAGGGAGATCTCCTCAAATCTACCTACGGGAGGAATCATCAAACCTTATTGGCAGTGCTAAAAGCGTGCTTGTAAAGCGGGAACATTTGGATTGCCTACATACTGTTTGAAGAGCACAAAACGAATCACGGTCATGATAAAATGGGGTTCAAAATGAATATTTTCGAAAGGAAAACAAGGATGTGAATCTATGCAAGATGAAAAACTGGATCACCACTCAACTTATTTAGGTAATTTTTTTTTTATGTGTTTACAATAATTTTGCGCACACTCTAGTTTGAGCTAAGGCTCATTCACCATAGAGTGTGTGCTATAGGTGGCATATTTTATGTTGACCAATAAACTGCAATTCAGATCCCAAATTGCTGAATAGTGCTTCCCTTCAAAAACTTCGTTGTGTTTTCATTTGAAAAACATTCCACTCTTCACTGAGTCTAAGAATTTTGGTCATCCGAAGTTATCCTGGCGATTCCAAGCGTGCCACGGTTAAGCCATTATGGAATCACTTCGGGTCATTGTCACTAACGAAGCTGTCACAAAGTCCATGACAAGCGAATGTTTCCTACTGGTTTTTAATCTGGTTTTCCTATGTTATACATAAATTACGTTGAACGATTCTTCAAGAACCCATTTCCTGTAAAAGACATTAGGTACAATCCGTTCGCCATAAAAACAAGCTCTTCTGCCAAAGAAAGCGACGTACGAACCGATAAAAATGCTGCCTCTTCGCTTCTGTTTGACAAAACCAGTGAATTTCTTTAGGACACTACATACATATTGCAGTTCCAGCCTGGATTGTTGCGAACCTGACGGACAGCGATTTCACTGATTCGATTTCAAAACGATCTGTACGGTCAATGTGTTAGAATACATTCACAACAGTAACCGCTGATCTCTGTTGCAAACACATTTAACTTACTTATTTTGTGTTTTACATTTATTGGCGCCAGCAACTGCTGAATTACCAGTGAACCCGTAGTCCAGGAAGCGGCCGACGGCAGATCTTCTTTCGATGATCGCGCTCACTTGTCCAAGCCACAATGATATAGTCCTGATATGCTGCAAAATGGCGGGTGTTGTTTTCGTTCCGAGCCGCAACCGTGAGCTTCTTGCTTCATCGAGCTCCAACTGGATGAAGGCAACTGCCTTACTTGGAAGGTAATATTACTGAAGGCAGTGCAACCTGAAAATTGTCGAACCTCTGGGCTTGTACGAGAAGTGGGTACTGGTTCGGCTCAAGCGCCTGCGCGGCGTTAAGCTCTTTCGAGTACTCGGCTGTCGTGCGATTCCCTCCGATTTTACGTTAAGACATTGTACCCCTAGCGTGAATGGTATTGCAGACTATTGATAAAGACACATCGAATAGCTTCAGCACCTCCATCCAATCACTGCCAAAAATATTCAGATCCGAGTTAGACCTTGGAAACTACCTCTTATATCCTGATAATCACCAAATGTGCCGATTGCTCGTTCTTTGCAATGGATCAAGGCTAACATCCCTAAATCTTTTCAGTTCACTTCCGAGATGATTGTCCTTGTATTGCAAACATCGGTTTATGCTTGCCGTCCTCTCGGCGTGCTCGTTTTGCTTTAACGCTGAGTGTCCGGATGTCTTGCACGTTTGACATTCCTTGTCCTTAAAGGACAATCGCCACATAAGAGACACGGTACTTCGGAGTCAGGACAGTGCTACGATTTGATCCTCATAAATATTGTCATTTGATCTGGTTCTAATGTGCCTTCCTTTGGATTTTTAGAACTCTACATGATTGCATCACGATGAACGACCATGCTATCGAAAAAAGTGATTCCACCCATAAATGCGCTTCAGCTGTTTGACGGTAACTTTCAATTTAATCTCCCTGGGTTTACGCGGCAGAATAGTGGTGGCAAATTTTTGGTAATCTTGCCAACGAGCTTCTGCAGCAACAACCCAACATTTGTCTTTTCCGTCAATGATGCCGCATTTTCGGTGAAAATTGTTCCCTAGTGGGAATACCACAACTCGAATGTATCGTTTTCTTCTGCATCATTATACAAATTTCTGTATGCTGTTTGTTGGACAAATCTTTAATGATTGAGTATCCTTGCTTTTCGAATATCTGCGGGTCTTGCTGCTGGTATTACAAGACGCCCCAACAATTGTTTTATGAGTTCTTTTTTTCGCTGGGCTTAGTATGATACTGCTGGTTATTTAATTACATTGGTTGCAACAAATTTTCCACTAGTTCAACTCAAATAATTTTTTATTCGCGTGACTCGTATTTTTCTCGTCGCCACTGTTATTATCTGCTCGTTTAAATAATGCTACAATGTAAGCAAGCCGAGTATTATGATCCGCTGGAATTAGTCGCTCCATGTATGTATAATCTAAATTAAAATTTTGTTGCAAGATTTGTGGCGGGAGAAGCTTGACCGGAATAACGAATTACCATAACCACTTCGCATATGAAGTTTGAATTTGCGTGGCGAATTAGGCCGGCTGAACCAATTGCAAGTCGTACCATTAGTTGGTGGTATGTGTACGGCATTAATGTTGGTGAGACTAATCGAGGAGTCGAGAGGCAACATCAATAAAAGTATATACCTAGTTGGAATGTATGGAGTCATATTAGATCAGAGGATATCCCAACTGATATAGTGTGGCCTTAGTCCAAGAGAGTTGAACGAGAATAATCTAAGGTAGCATGGACCAAGATGGTCGAATAATTCCTCACAAGAATGACCTATACAACAATATACATATAGTATCCATACTCAGTATTCTAGGCCAGAGATATTTATCGTTTCGTTGAAGAGAATTGTAAAAACGGTAGTCCGACAATGCCCTAACAGATTTAAGGTGAAATCAACGTTATTTCAACATTAACTCAAGAGATGACAGCATTACCAGATTGTCGAGTTAAATTTACGCAGCGATTTATAAAGGTGGGGGTCGATTTATGCTGGTCGAATCTCAGCCTATTTGATATGACTTAAAGGTCAATGTGCTGTAAAGATGTATATTTGCAATTTTGCATGTGTTTCTGTCAAGGCTATACACATCGCGTTATATCACTGCTGAATCATTTCTACTTAGTCGCACTCGCAATGCGTCGTATGATGTCAAGAAGGGAAATTTGTATTGATTTCTATGTACCGTGATTTGTGGCGCGAATTTTGTAGGGGCGAACAAAATTCTAGCAGAGTGGTATATGCTAAAGGTCAATGAGGAACACATTTCGAATTCTCTGTTGGGAGACAGAATTAATTGGCATTAAAACCCACTAGGTAAGGGTGTACGTTTTTTGCAAATAACTTGTAATAACTATAAGGGAAATCGCTAACAAATTTTGAAGACAACATACATCTTAGGTAGAGATGGCATTACTAGTAATTGAACGAATCCCAATAAGCAACTCAATTAAATATTAAAACGAATATAATATTAATATTAAACGAAATAAAAAATAAAATCTCGGTTGAAAAGTAGGAAACAGTTTTATGTACACATACAATTTATTTGACTTTTTTTTCATTTTCTTCGTTCAACGGTTAGTGGTGCCATCTCTATCCAAGAACCAGGTACTAGCATTTTAACGCACCCCAACAAGCAGATGTTTACTTCAAGCTTTTCTGAAGCATCAAACCAAATAAATTATAATAACCTATAAAGGACATTCTTGTCAAAAAACGGCGTCAGATGGATTAAATCTAAAGATGGCACTAGTAGTATTTTTTAATTTTTTTTTTGTTGCATCGAAACAAAAATGTAAACAAAAGCAAAAAACACGAATAAAACTTACAACTAGACATGAATTATAAAAGAAATTAATTTTATTTTTTTTTATTTACGAAAAATTAAAAATTGTTAAAGCTGACATCTTTAGAAGTTATCCCGTACTATGTTTTCACGTATAAAATAATGCTGCATTATCGATAAATCTGCCAATATCATTGACCGCAAGTTTACTATTAGTACGTTTATACTTAGGGTTCAACCTAGGTTATCTTTCACTATAAACGGAGTCGAGTTATCTTGTAGTTAACTCGACTCGATCCTAAAAAAATGTGGAGTCGAGTTAACTTAATACCCTTGACAGACTAGGGATTAGCTAAGCGCGATTAGTGATTTTTTCGAGATTAGCTGTAGTGTGTCAAGTTGAAGATTAGCTAATCTCGTTTTATTTGAGGATTAGTCACTAATCGAGATTAGTGCACTAATCCTTGAAAATTTTCAAGCTTATCTCGTTGTACTGGGCTTATTGATGGTACAAGTGGCACTACAATGTGAAATAATTATTTAATCATTGCTGAAAATGCAAGTGGCGTGAATTTACGATAGAAGTTATAAAATCAATGACATCTTAAAAAATTTGTGCTGAATAAATTTCGAGGAAAAAGAAAATCTAGTGTGTTTTAATGTATAAATCTATTGAATTAAAAAATGAGCAGCTGATTTACTAGCTATATTTTAGCGAATCACCATAATAATATTTTATTTCTCTGCAAGAAACTAATCCCTAGTCTGTCAACGCATATGGATTTGTGGTGGATTAGCTAATCTCGTTTCACTAATCGCGCTTAGCTAATCCCTAGTCTGTCAGTGGTATAACTCTAACAAAATGCAATAAAAACGGAGTCGAGTTAAAAACCAACAACAAAAAATAATTCAAAGAAAACGAGAACATTATTTTTAATTTTTTTCGAATGTGAAGCAAGCGTATCTCCATTTTGGATTTTTTTCATATTTAAATTTTGCTAATTTTTAATTTAATTTTCATATTTTGTTTGCTTTTTAAAAAATAATGGCTGCAGAAGTAAACAATGTTAACTCGGTTTCAACCTCATTTTAACTCAATTGTTGTTTTAACTCTGCAGTATGAACGATAAAAAAGATAACTCGAAGTTGATCCAAAGTTAACTACAAGTTGACTCGACGCCGAGTATAAACGTAACATATGGAAAAGTATAGTTATGTCCTATAAGCTGAATTCACCAGATTTGTCCATTGAGCTCGTCAAGAAAATGACAACTTGACGGAGTTAAAAATCGAGTTAAAAATATGTTATCTTGCTTTTTTTTTTAGAAATTTCAGAATTAGCAAAACCTAAAATAAGAATGGAAAAAGAAAAACAATGTTGGTATGCCTGAAATATTGTGTCCAGCGAGATAACATATTTTTAACTCGGTTTTTTAACTCCGTCAAGTTGTCATTTTCTTGGCGAGCTCAATGGACAAATCTGGTGAATTCAGCTTAAAGGTATTATAATTTATTTGCATCAAACAGATAAGCGGCGCTCTACGCCTAGCTTCGCTTCTCTTCGTTTTTATGATTTTTTACAACCACATAGACGCCGCTAATTTGGCATGAAAAATGTTGTTTGGGTTTTGCCAACAAAATATTTTCATAAAAAATATTTGTTTAATGATTTATTAGGTACTACTAAATTTAAATTCAAATTTAGATTTGTTTTAAGGTGCCTTTACACTATGCGATTTGCATACAATATTTATTGTACAATAGGGGAAATAAATCGCATACAATTTTCTACGCAATTTTGATGAAATATGAATTTTTCGTTGTCTACACCGTACAACTAAAAATTGAATGAGCTGCATAAAAAAAATTAGAATAGTGGTTTAATTTTCTACATATTCAGAATGAAAAACCAAACAAATTTAATGTTAATCGGGTTATGCACAGTTACGATTGCAATTATTAAAAATAGAAAATTAAAGCGGCATAAAATTAAAAATAGGACGATGTAGCCGGTAGGGCAGGAACTGGCTACAAAGACGAGATTTTGGAGAAAAGGAGGTTCAAGGTCTCGTTGTTAAAGATTTAAGATTAGATGGTCCTAAAATGTTTAAAAATTTTACAAAAATGACTCCCTCGTATTTGAAAATATTATGAAAAAACGTATTATCACAAATACAACATCAACAAGACACAATTTTAAGGTAGCTGTCAAAAATATTGTACACACATTCAATTGCACACATTCAATGCAGAAAAGGTTAAATTTGATTTGAAAAAGGATGATCTGATTTGTTAAGGGGAGCTAATACTAATATGAAAAACAAGAAATTGTTGAAACTATCTTCCTTGAAAACAATTCCTTATTTCCCTCGTTAGGAACGCCTTTATCTTTAGAAATGGAATCAACCGATACTTGAGCTAAACCAGTCAGCTTGTATTTATGATGAATCCATTCGATATAGTTTCTCATTTACCGAATCATGTTTGTTACCGGTAAACCCGGTCGGTAGTGATGTCGGTGTTTTGTTTGATAGTTTTGGTCTCGGATTTCATATTTTAATCACTTTTTAAACTTTCTCGAGATTACTAGAGTGTAGCATGGAAATGGGGTGTGGGATGTTCGAGACTTAATTGGTGATTCGATGTTTCGAAGTTATCTTATTCGAGATTTGAGATTGTCGGGTGTATTTGATAGTTCTATGTTACTCGAGAATCTTAGAGCATATTCGAAGAGTATGATTGTTCGATATTTACGAAATTATCCAGTACCATTTGAGAGTTCCATTCTTATTGCATATTGTTTTGTTGAGCTTAGTCGTAACTTGCTTAGGGTCTGCTCGAATTCTGTAGTAATTGTTGTCTCGTAGTAATTTTTGACACTTTAAAAGTAAAAGATTCTCCTTTGCTTTTTTCGCTGCCCGAATACTATTTTTGTTTGACGTTAATTGTGTAAATTTGAATTGAATAATTAAACTATTTTCGATTGTTGAATTATGTTGTTTTATTTAATAAAGATGGATGAATATGATCAAACAATCAAACATTCAAACTTATGTAGTTTTTATATTAATTGTAGTTGGTAAAAGACACAATCATTCAAGACGGTTCATTTCCAGTTACACAAATAATTCCAAGATAACTGAAAATGAGTATGACTTGTCGTGAAACTATAAATTCCCTAAAGGCTCTGAAATTTATATTTTTTCTTTTCGAGAAATAAAACTAACATTTTACCAAGTAAAATGTGGTGCTACTTATAGTCATAGTACATAAACTATATTTTGGAAGATCACTAAATAAAATCATTTATTTAGTTTAGAATTTTATTGTACATAATATTAATTAATTTAAATTAAATTTTATAAAGTCTAAATTAAGTAATTTTATGTTTAAATCCAAACGAACGTTAATTACTTCCGATCTGTCAAACTCTACTACAGGGCAAGACTGTAGTAATTCTGATGAGTGCGTTTTATACCCTATTATATGCCAAAAATTACTACGAGACAACAATTACTACAGAATTCGAGCAGGCCCTTAGTAGCATTTTGCTTAGTAGTATTAGTGACATGAAGTTACTTGACAAATAATTCGATATTATTATTTACACGAATTTTCGAGATTTTCGTGGGTTTTCTATATTTTTGCAGCCTTCCCGAAATTATTCATTAATATCCAGATTTTTCGGTATTATTAAAATTGTTCGAGATCAATCGAGATTCACATAACAATTGCTGTATTTTGTTGAGAAAAATTTAAACAAATCTAGTTTTGATTTATTTTTTGTCCTATTCTTTCCTATAAACCTACTACGATTTAAATAAAGAAATATTTCTGTTGGCTTTATTTAAATCTTGCGGCGCTTTATATCCAATAGAGATTATTCGAATTTTACTGAAAGAGAGATTTCTAAAGTTTTTCGACATATTGTACCATCTTTAAAATTTCGATATTTCTCCAATTTCCTAGATTATTCGAAATAATTCAAGAATGTTCAGATTATTTACGTTTTACGGGTAATTCGATATTTGAGAACTTTCTAGAATATTCAAGGTGCTTTGAAAATTCGACATTTCGAAATTATTGATTGCAAGAAATTTCGTTTTATTTGAAGCCCTTGAATTGTATCGTCTATTCAGAATAAATAAATTTTTAACTAAAAACTTTACTTGTTCATAGGTGCCAGAAGCATTTTAGGGGCCCAAGAAAAATCTTTCGGAAAATTTGTAGTTACACCACTGCAGAGGTTACCAGTTTTTCTTGGATTCGTTGCCAAAAGAGATGATCTTCAATTTTTCTCGAAAAGCTGCTTCTAATGCCGTAAAACATGATTCAAGAAGCTTCATGAAATTTTCAAGAGTTTGAATTTCTCTTGATCTCAGGGAGTTGTGATCCAGTTTTTGGGCCAATACGTAGATAACTATTTGATCCCAAGAATCGGTATTGATTTCTAGATGATTCTTTAAATGTAAACACTTTCTAGTGGTGTCGTATAAAGTTTTTATGGCTGATGAGGATTCCTTATAGTCAATTGTGGTATCAAGGTATGAATTTATTTGGCTAGGTTCATCCTGGGATTATCGTACCCTTCTTTGATTATATTCCATGCGGTTTCGTATTTTCCCCCCATGGATTGTAGGGGATTTATCAGTCTAATTGCTTAACCTTCAACGTAGGTCTGTGTGTGTTGTTCAGTGCTTCGTTGTTGTGCATTAATTGTCCAAGAACATCATGAAATTCCGTCTATTTCATGTGCTCTTCACTATAGTGGGGTATTTGTATTTCTGCCAGCTTAATTTCTGCTGATCGATTGATGATAATACATCATTGGCATTTGCCCATTTTACGTCAGCGGCTCGAGCATCCTTCTTTTTGGTTCCAAGTAACTGCATTTGTAGTACTTCTTCAAAATTAATAAGTTGCAATTTTTTAAGAACAAACTTTGACAGGTAGATAATATCTCAAAAGAGTTTCAACCACAGGCAACTTACTGATTTATTTTCAGTGAATTATAAAAGAAAAAATGCGTTGCCCCGAGTGAGGATCGAACTCACGACCTTAAGATTATGAGACTTACGCGCTACCTACTGCGCTATCGAGGCTGTGCTAAAACATTAAAATTTTTATGATGAGGACCAGTATATTTGGCCAGGAGCATTTTAGTAATTTCCTGAGCTATTCATTCACATAAACACTTTAAGATTTCGGGAAATTTTCCGATTACCCTTTTTTATTGCCAAATATATTAAATCAAAAATTAAGTTTATGTGAAGCTTATAAGTTTAACTGATTGCTCTCGATTACTCTTCCTCGGTCATCTGAAAGGTCTTTGCTTTGTTTGTTAAGCAATTGCTTTCGAAATGTTCCTCCCATCTCTTCAATCAACTTCTGCTATTCTGGATTTGATCGTACGGAGATTTACCTCCAGCCATGAAGTTGCCACAACAGAGAAAACAACCAATTTCTATATTATTTATTTATTTCACAAATATTTAACAACTTTAAGGCTTAACATCATGATCCAATTATTTATTGGTCTTACTTACTTCACACAGGGTCACCCTAATTTATATCAAACAAAACACTAATACACACTTAATCCCTTACACTCATTCCAGATTCCAATTATGTGTATAATCGTCAACAAGTTACATAAATTTCCCTTTTTATCTAAATAGATCGCACCAAATTAAAAATATTCCCACAGTATTTATTATATTATCCAGTAAATACACTTTGTGCATTTTCCAAAAACAAAAACAAAATTTATAAGAAAACTACCACATGTTTTATATTACGAATATTTCTAGATATGTAACTATACAAAAATTTCTATTTTTAGAAATCCTTAATACCCATCCAAAACAAAAAACTATCAACCGAAACTAAGATAAACTATTTGTAAGATAAAATATAAAACTATTGAGGGGAAAATCTCATTACGACTTGTCTTTTGTTATTTTAAGCATTTTCCAAACAGTTTCAAAGTGGTTTTCAAATGTGAAAGATCGTTTCATTATTGTACACAGTAATATGAGTAAAAATTGTGAAAAGGTAAAATTCCTAAAGAAGCAAAGTGAACTTAAACGAAGGAAACGGATACAACGGTGGATGAATGAACTGCGTAAAATGACCGAATATGATTATTCGGTGAGTATTCAGAACCAGTATATTTATAAGTCTAACGGATAACAGAATTTTTTTTTATTTTTTGTTAGCCAAACTCATCGAATGTCAAATTCGATAAAATCGATCTACTGGAATATGCAATCAAACAGTTACAATTTTACAATGGTTCCTTTCAAATGGGCTACGAAAATTGTCAAGCCGAAATTGTCATGTGTTTAAGCCGAACAAATCAATCGGGTGAAAATCGAAATACGATAACAAATTTATCATCGATTATTGTGAATAAATTAAATAAAACGGGCTGGACAAATATAAAAGTGTTGCATGATTTAAATTCTGGCGATAATGTTGGACATAAACGTGATGTGCTGGTGAAATTGCGACAGAAAATTATCGAAAATAAACGGAAAAAATGTATAAAACAGAAAATGAATATTTATAGTGATGTTGTTGGTGGTGGTGGTGGTGGTGGTACGGTCGATAATGATGTGTGGAGACCTTGGTGATATTAGATTAAATCGTTGCACAAATCATTTCGTTTTTTACAGAATTAGCCACATTAATTATTTGTAAAATATTAAAATAAAATAAAAATTACGAGAATAAAAAAAATTTGATTCCTTTGTATTTAATATTATTCAATCACACTGAGCCGACTACCACATTTATTTTTAGTGAATTATGTGCAAAATAAGCGATATCGAGGCTATGAAGATGGATGAGTGGCCAAATGTTAAAAGTTGTTTGTATTCTTTAAAACCAAATTTGTATTTTAACACTTAACGGGCGGGAAACATAAGAATGATCAAATACTGCCGTGCAAGCCCGTGTTAGGAAGTTGCCATGAAAAAAAATGTAAATCCACGGGTCACATCTGTTAAGTGTTAAGCGGTTGTGTGCGCACATGACATCTGTTATTAATATGATTTACATGCCTATTCTGTTACACAGTCACAAAAAACAAATTATCGTCTAATGTAAGGTTTTTTTTTTAAATTTAATTCTCGCATCTTAGTTAAAAGACCCATTTCATTTTCTGCACATAGTCAAGGTTGTCATTGGTCTTAAAACACAGTCTAACGTAGTGTCGACACATAACACTATGCCATCCAACTGGATGTTCTTCAACTTGTTGAATCATTCGTAACGATTCAGCGAAGGATTATCAAATACTGTTTATGCCATCGAGTTGTAAAGTTTTGCGCAAGTTGTTTAACCATTCACCATCTTTTTGTTGAATTGCTTACTTCATATCTAGGTCTGGAGCCGCCTTTAAAATTGCCAAAAAAACGGGTGTATTTGACAAATACGGCTGATAAAACTGGTAATCCAGTAAAAAGGGTCAAGCGAGGTAAATGGAATAGTAGTCAAAGGTTTTATAGATTTAGGAAGTGATTGTGTCACTGTTCGAGAAAGTACCGCTAGTAAGTTAAAGCTACACATTGTTCCCCATAAATATCATACATTTTGAGAACTTTTGGCGAGGGATTAGCCATTACAACGGGTAAAAGTTTGTCACAAATTCAGATTGATAATATGATCAGTATAGATGTATCATAGAATTTTTGATTGTTCCAAATGAAATGCAAAAAGTTGAAATTATGGTAGGTCGTAGTGCTTTAGAAATCCGTAGTCATCAAGAAATCTTATAAAAACTTGGTCATCCGAAGAGTTAGTAACGACGCATTGAATTCAATCGAGGAAAATAAGGTTAGCACTATTATTCCGATTAATAATAAAGCGAAAGAGGTTGGCTTAGTTGACATTGTTCAAGAGAATATTCTTAAGCTATAGAAAACAACATCACTGAAATTAAGGATGAATTGAAAGATGATCATTCAACACCGGCGGAGATAAGGAAACGAATTCCGACGAATCAGAATAAATAAATGAGTTTAATGTAAATAGTGTAGAGACTGATAGAGTTATCGAAAATAGTATCAGCAAATATTTACCCGAAGACGATAGAGACAAGCTGCGAGGCATTTTGAATGAATATCGAGACTTTCGCCGTGAATATGTCAGAATTGATCTGAATGATTCTACACCAGTGTGTTACCGACCCTATCGTTTGTCTGTTTCCCAGCGCGAGAATGTATCGAAATGTATCGATGAGATGTTGGCTTTGGGCATAATTCGAAATTCTGCGTCCTCATATTCGAGTCCAATCGTGGTTTTGAAGTAGAAAACCGGCGAAGATCGACTGTGCATTGATTATCGGCGTCTTAATGCCAAAACCGTGAAGAATCGTTTTCCAATGCCTCAAATCGACGATTTGCTGCAAATATTAGCAAAAAAAATGTGAAATTGAAAAAAATATTTCACCGTCGTGGATTTGGCCTCTCCGGTTACTACCAATAGGGCTGCAGCCCTAGGGCGCCGCGTTAATAGGGCACCACCAAATGTGCAAGCCCCGGTGGCACAGTTGTTAGCATGCTTGCTTCAAGCTCCGGAGGTCCCGGGTTCGATCCCCGGCGGGTGATGAAAAAATCACGGCTGGTTAATGGTAAGGATCAATGAACTAATCACTCATTATCCGTTGTAAAAATGATTACGAAACTTCACTATGAAGCGGCCAAGTCCCTCTATGAGATGTAGCGCCAGCGAAAAAAAAAAAAATGTGCAAGACCTACAGTCAGTTTATTCTATTCGTCGCTTGGAAATGCACGAGTCGCAACAAGATTTAAATAAAAAAGAAAATTATATGAAATCACCAACATTTTTTTCGTTTCTGGAATTAATTGCCTCTCTTTCTAAATGCTGTTTGAACTTCATGTCTTGTATTTTCTCTAGAATTTCATGGTGTCGAATGTACTGGGTTTAAAACAGAAGATGATTCTGCACTGGAAAAAGTTTTTTTGCTTCAACAAAGGCGCCTAATACTTTTAGACCAGGGCGCCTACATATATAAGAACGGCCCTGGATATTAAAATGAGGAGCTTATATTAAAAAATAGGATCCACAAAAAGAAGCTCCAAAATCGGTAAACTGAAGCGTCATTAAACTTGTCATTAACTCACATGGCGAGAATGCTGAATCAGGTTGCAAATATCTTCACGACACCATATTCTTGGAAGCGATGCACGATAAATAATCAACAAACAAACACTTTCAGATGAGTAAGCGTATGACAAAATAGTAAGAGAAATAAGCAATGAATCCGCATCAGCCATAAGAACTTTATACGACACCCACTAGAGTGTGTTTACATGAAAAGAAGCATCTAGGAATCACACCGATTCTTAGGATCAAATAGTTATCTATGTATATTGGTCAAAAAACTGGATCACGACTGGCTCAGATCAGGAGAAATTCAAAATCTTGAAAATTTCATGAAGTTTGTAGAATCGTGTTTTACGGTATTAGAAGCAGCTTTTCGAGAAAACACAGCAATTACTACAAGAATATTTCTTGTAATCTCTGCAGTGGCGTAAGTACAAATTTTCCGAAAGATTTTTCTTGGGCCCCTAAAATGCTTCTGGTACCTATTAACAAGTAAAGCTTTTAGTTAAAAACCTATTTACCTAGCACTAATTAAAAGAATCTGATTTTGAGAGTATAGACGATACAGAATCTCAAAATGTCGAATTTTCAAAGTATCTTGAATATTCTAGAAATCTAGAAAGTTCTCAAATATCGATTACCCGTAAGACGTAAATAACCTGGGCATTCTTGAATAATTTCGAATAACCTAGGAAATTGGAAAAATATCGAAATTTTGGCATAATGTCGAAAAATCTACTAAATGTTATGATTCAGATTTATATGTGCAACTCTGCAAGTTC
Source organism: Tipula helvola (assembly GCA_963556165.1). NCBI lineage: Eukaryota > Metazoa > Arthropoda > Insecta > Diptera > Tipulidae > Tipula > Tipula helvola. The sequence goes on from OY744481.1 coordinate 55,628,725, forward strand.
AACTCAAAGCTAAGCGCGGAATATTGCCGTAGAATAAATGGCGAAAACTTTAGAAATCTCTCTTTCAGTAAAATTCAAATAATCTCTATATTATGTGAATCTCGATTGGTCTCGAACAATTTCAATAATATGAAAATTCGTGTAAATATCTAAATATTTATCAAGTAACTTCATGTCACTAATACTAAGCAAGTTTCGACTATGCTCAACAAAACGATATGCAATAAGAATGGAACTCTCAAATGGTACCGGATAATTTCGTAAATATCGAACAATCATACTCTTCGAATGGGCTCTAAGTTTCTCGAGTAATATCGAACTATCAAATATACCCGACAATCTCAAACATTCTCGAATAATCTCGGAAATCTCGAATAACCTAACTGTTTCGAAACATCGAATCACCAATTAAGTCTCGAACATCATGCATCCCATTTCCATGATACACTCTAGTAATTTCGAGAAAGTTTAAAAAGTGATTAAACACCATCACTACCGACCGGGTTAATCGGTAAATTTAGTTTTTATTTAATGATTCGGTAAGAGAGAAACTATATCGAATGAATTCATCACAAGAGTGTTAGTGGGTATCATAAGGGCTTTAACTATTCAAATGCCGCAAATCCTAGCTGATGAATGCAGATTAAATTAGACTCAAACCGATTTTCGTCTAATAGAAAACATGATTCGTGAAAATATAACGATCCAGGTTACCGTTTCTTTATATCTAATTGTAACCGTGTAACGGGTTCCTTTGTTTATTTCACTGTCCAAAATAATACTTAACTCGAATTATATTGTATTAATTTTAATACATAAAATAATAAATAACTTCACAAAATTACTAGTTTGAAAATTAAGTAGAATGCTAATTATTACAAACTTAAGGGTACTGTAACGACCTGAGTGGCATGAGTGGCTCACGAATAAATTCGGTCACAAAAAGAATGCCAATCGTTACTGAGAAATGATATTCATACACTCAGAGCCTCGGCATGGTCATAATAAGCCGGCTATAACTCAGGGTGGGTGTGGGGATTTCCGAGGTTAAGTATATGCATTGCGAGACCATGGTAATGAACAAAAAGGAATTAAAAAGATAGGAAGGAGTAGGCAGGATCAACTTACCTCAGTAGAACGGGATCACACTTATCAATTCATCCTCTAAATACTTGTTTAAGTTCTCATTTCTGAAAAGCGAAAATTAGCGAACCGAGCGAACTTGAGAACCCATACTAAAACAGAAAACGTTATTTTACAATGAATTTTGATAATATATTTATTTTCAATAAAAGAAATTTAATCCAGTAACCGAGGAAAATGAAAAATTAGAACCAAAAATGAAATACCAGAAAAGTATGTGCATCTTAAATACTATTACATGTATGAATGATCTTAAATCACTAAATATGACGTCATTTTTGTTATACTAGCAACGATTAACTGTTTGTATTAGCAGACAGAATTAATGAACCGCCAATTAATTCCATTCATGAAAAATGATCAAACCAATAAAAAAAAAATTCAATTATTCACTACTAGTATCTCTAAACACTAAAATAAAGTTAATTATTAATTAATTAAGCAAAATAATCCGAATGATGAAAAATGAAAATAATTGATAGAATGGATAATATGTATGTAAAAATATATAAAGAATTTAATAATAATATAAATGATAAAAACAAAGAGCTTATCTTAGAAATGGTCGTGGCCATCGAACCATTTTAGTATTAACTATTTCTAGAAATTCTCCGTAATACTGTTTATTGCGAAGGTCACAACACTGACTCGACACTTTTAAATTCTTTTTCTTTTTATAGTTTGAGAATTACACTAACTACTGCAGGTGGTGCAGTTTCTCACCATTTAGTTCACTTATATTTAGCACTTGTTAATCACTGCAACGTTTGTACTGTTTGGGTTTCTTACTAAAACACATGGAAACCAAACACTTATCGTGATTATTTAACTATCACTTTCACTCAATGTATGATTTTGCAGTTATTAGATTTTATAATTATAATTTTTCATTCATAATTGTTTTATTGTCTTTTAATTATTTTATAGAATTTTTATTTTAGAATTTTATTATTTCAGTTTATGACCTGAATATTGTCATTTTTACACTTCACCAAAAAGAAAAACATGACGGGATTTGTGACATTACCCGTTAACAAGCTTATAAAGTCAAATTTAATTAATTTTAAGATTTTAAACTATGATTCTGGATACATTAATTATTTGTATCCTTACTTTCGAAGCACTTTATAACACTTTCTAAATAATTACATACTAGTTTTACATATATTCATACAATTTATAAATTCAAATAAAAACCAAAAGGTTTGCAAAACTTTTCTAGTCCATTTCATTTATGAAATTCTAGAACCATTTTATTATCGTTATTGTCTTTTTTTTTTTTTTTTATTATCAATATTTATTGGCCCTTGCCGGTCACCACGAGATTTTAATATCAAATTTTTGATTTTTTTTTCAATTGCTAATAAAATAAAAGCAATTGAAATTGAATTTGATCGCAACTACGATCATAAAAATTCAAAAAAACAAACAAAATAACTGAACTTTCACGTATATTTATAGTTATTATTTTTAATATGGTAATTTCCAATTAAACAACTCAACTCTACCGATATTTACACTTTGAAATATACAACTTAACTAATCTCATATCTTCTTCGCGAGAAGTACCGACCAAAAAAAAAAAAAAACTGTCCCAAAATTTCTGTTTTTATAGCCAAATTGAACAATAGAAACCCCACCCAGCTACATAGAACGGCATAAAACAAACAAATTTCTCCAAACAAACATTGACCAGTACTTTACCCGCGTTTTCGGAGTTGGTTAATGTTTTTGTGTGTGTGTACTTTCAACCGCCGATAATTCAGGGGAGTTACAACTTACAACTTGGAACGGCGACGAACATTTGGATGCGTCGTTACAAATCGTGGGGACGACCTACACCCTTGAGATAGTCTCAACAAGCCGGGCAAAATACAAAGAACAGAATTAAATATGACAATTAGGTCAGATTCAAGATGATGGACGAAGATCGTTCGCATGATAAATACCTAATGACTTATTGTGAATATCTCGGAGTTCAAAGGCGACATTACCAATACATTTATGAATAACAGCCTTTTTAAATTTTGGACAGAGTTTTGCAGACACCTTGTTGATTGCATCGCTTTGCACGTAATTTCTCACAAAGACGGTTTGTCCGACTTGGTACGCATGTGGGCGAGACCGCAAATTGTATCGTCTACTAGACTGTTGATAAGCATTCTGTAAGTATTTTATAACGTCTTGTTGTACCAAAGTTAGTCTGTCCATATTTGATAAGTCAAGTTCTCGGTCATCAAGAGAGTGCAATTGCCGAAGGATTTTATATTGCGAACCATGACTAATATAATGTTGGCCAAAGGTGAGAAAATAAGGAGAATGCTTAGTACTATCATGCACCACATTCCGAAGAGCCGATCCAATAGCATGTAAATGTTTGTCCCAGTTACGGTGATTATCTTTAAGGTAAGCTCTAATAGCAGATAAAACTGAACGATTCACTCGTTCACTGGCATTAGCCTGCGGGTGATATTTTGGTGTGAAACGGTGTTGTATTCCATACTGTAACAAGAGATCAGCAAATTCTTTAGACGTAAACTGTTTGGCGTTGTCACTCACGATGATTTCGGGAACGGAAAAGATGCTAAAGACTTGATTTTCGAGAAATTTACAGACGTTTTTAGAGGTAGCGACTCGCATAGGTTCCAGGAACACAAACTTCGAGAATTGGTCCACTGCGATGAAAAGATAACAATTCCCATCTGTCGAACGAGTATAAGGCCCGAGAAAATCGATAAAGATTTTCTGGAATTGACGGTTAATTTCATAGAAATTTCCCATTGGCACTCGTAACAGGGAATTGGTGGGCTTGCATTCTTTGCACACTTCACATCTCATGATAAAATCATGAATATCTCGAATCATACCTGGCCAATAATAATAGCGTTGTATGATTTCGAGCGTCTTCTTGAAGCCAAAATGTGCTGCGTTAGGTGGGCAGTGTGCACATTCAATGACCAACAAAGTTTGAGAACGCGGAATGTATAATTTCCAAATTGGAACATCGGTGAAATCATTGTTTTTCGGGAAATGTGACGGTTTGTAGTATACTCGGTTGTCCACTAGTTTCATATTTTTGCAGCACAGAGGATTATCTATCAGACTTCTAATTAGTGCAAGGTATTCTGGGTCTTCTTCGAACTTATCAATTGCTAAACCACCATTTAGTTCACACACTGATCCAACCTCATCTGAAAGATCAAAAGTATATCTCGACAGGGCATCAGGTACTACATGATCGCGGCCTTTTTTATAGGTGATGTTAAAATTAAAACCTTGAAGTTTTAGACTCCATCGCGCGAGACGGCCGGAAAGGTCCTTTTGCTCCATCAACCACTTTAGACTAGCATGGTCTGTGGTAATGGTGAAGGGTAATCCTTCCACGTATTGCCGAAATTTCATCACGCTTAATACAGCAGCACGGCACTCCAGCTCTGTGATGCTGTAGTTGCGTTGTGCACCGTTGAGTTTCTTAGAAAAAAACGCGATGGGGCGATCATCACCAGTATCAGATTTCTGATACAAAACACTTCCCACTCCGATCTTAGAGGCATCGCATTCGATGTAAAAATGTTTACTAAAATCAGGATTGGAAAGTACTGGGGATGATGTCAAAGCTGATTTTAGTTTAACAAAAGCATGTTCGGCCTCATCGGTCCATTTAAACTTTTGATTCTTTTTAAGTAATCGAGTGAGTGGCTCCGCTAGCTCGGCGTACTGAAATATGAACCGGCGGTACCAACCAGTGACTCCAAGAAACTGACGTATTTGTTTTACGGTTTTAGGACGATTATAATTTGAGATTGCGGAAACTTTCTCAGGATCAACTTTGAGAATGCCATCAGCGACGATATAACCTAAGTATTTGATTTCTTTTAGAAGAAATTTACTTTTTTCAATATTTATGGTCAAGTTGGCATCTCTTAGCGAATTCGCGACTAAATCCAGTAATTTAATGTGCTCATTGAACGTCTCACTGGTAACCAACAAGTCATCTAGATAAACGAATATCCGATGCTGCAGCTCGTGGGGTATCACTCGGTGCATTAATCGGCACATTGTCTGTGGTGAGTTACACAAGCCAAATGGCATGGCTGTGAATTGATACAAGGGTCGGCCAGGCACCGTAAAAGCCGTCTTATCCCGTGATCTCTCATCGAGAGGGATTTGCCAGAAAGCGTCTTTTAAGTCCAAACTCGATATGAACCTAGTATTGTTAAGACGCCCCAGCAATCCATCGATGAGAGGCAAGGGGTAAGCGTCCTTCACAGTGACCTGGTTAACCCTGCGAGCATCAAGGCACAACCGTACTTTGCCATTTGGCTTGCGAACCAGAGTGACAGGGGAACTCCACGAACTGCAACTCTCCTCTATTACGCCTATCGACAACATGCGGTCGAGCTCTGAATAAATTTCCTTTTGTACGGCTGGCGATACCGCATAATGTCGTTGTTTAATTGGTTTGGAATTTCCTACATCAATTGTGTGTGATACTAGATGAGTACGTCCCAGACCTAAAACAGTGGATGAAGGAAATTTCCGGATGACGTTATTTAAGATGAGTTGTTGCTCGTGAGTCAATATATGTTTGGATTCAGTAATTTCGCTGTTCAATGCGGACACTAGTTTGGATGAAGCAGACAAAGATTTATCATGAGAAGGGGAAGTAATAGTGGAAATGGTGGGTTGCGCTTCAGGAAAAGTGATAGATATATTAAATGCCCGAAAAAAATCCATCCCTAAGTACAATTCCTGTGACAAATTTGGAGAAATATGAAAGGTAATTAACTTAGTTTGGCCAGCAAACAACACTGGTATTTGAATGTATCCGAGAATGGGTTCTTTTTGACCATTTGCCGTGTTAATCGAAGTAGGAAACAGATGAAATTTAACTGATGGATGATCTACAAATTGTTCACTACCCTTGCCTAGTAGTGATATGTTGGCGCCGCTATCTAACAGACCAACATACATTTTATCTACAATTTTTAACTGAATGTAGGGCCGATTGTCTCCGTGCGTAGATATTAGGGATTCAGTAATATTTTTTTTACGAATTCGACGGTCCTTCCAGTACAGCTTACTACGGTGCAATTGGAAAAAATGAGATCCATTCGGATTCCTACTCTCGGTCAATGTTTGCGTTGAGTTGTTAGCAAAACTAATTGGTGGTATATTTACTGCTTGCGATTGAATAATTCGGGGTCTGTGTTCGAAGCTGCTTCTACCTGGTTGTTCTTCTGGGCCGGGGGGTTTGGGATATCTATTTTTCGCACCCCCGCTCTCCAGTTTCCCGAAGGAGGATTACATTTGAAGCAGTGTTCTTGTCGATAGCCTTTGGCACCACAACCCGAACATGTAATTGATTGGTCCGGACGACGACGAATTTCATATGATTCATGATTAAATTTGTGGTTAACGACCGTACTGGCGTTTTGTTTAAAATGGGGTTGATTATACTTGGGATTTGAATATCGTCCAACATCACTATTAGTATTCATAGCGAACAATTTATTGGACGTTTGGTGAGAATCAGTAGGTGAAGTATATGAAGTAGAAGGGGTTAAAGTAGCCATAAATTCTGCTTGTGACATAGGCTGCCAAGCCTGTTCGGCCATGTCCAAAGAATGCACTGATTTACGTGATTGGCACATTAGTTCAGGTACAAACCCCGTTCTGGCCCATGTATCCTCATAAGCGATGCACTTCCTAAACAATTCATCTACGCTGTTAATAGTAATATCGGTTAACTTGTCCTGCAGACCTGCTCGCATATTACGCCGGATGATTCGAATCACTTCTAACTCCGCAAGTGGTATTTCTAACTGAAGCGTCATTGATATCAAGTCCTGATAAAAATCATAAAAATTTTCGCGGTACTTCTGTTTGCGACTCTCCATTTGGGATCTGATATCATCATCAGTTTTTAATCCTTGGAAACATTTCCTCAGCTCGATTTTTAATTTATCCCACGTAATTGTAGGATTTCGTTCTATTAGAGTCCAATACCACTCGTTTGCACTACCTTTAAGAATATAATGAAGATCATTAACTAATCTTTGGGTAGGTACATTTTCTGAATTAGCCATATGCTCTACTCGAGTTAAGAATCTTTTGATATGTATACCATTTGGAGTACCATTATAACTTATGTCCCATTTGGACAGTGATTTTTGTGAACTGTGATTAAAGGGTCTCGAGTCAGGATAATTAAGAAGAGGAGGAAATTGCTCCATAGTTGGAAAAATATTATCAGTTCGGCCTGTGCCTTTGGAAGCTCTTTTTGTGTGCCTTTGCGGGTTTTCGGGCATATTAGACTTACCGTGCGTTGTACTATTAAATTGTTGCTGCGCTGACGAGGAAGGAGCAGCGTTAGTGTCACTACTATCAGTTATTTTGGTCCTTGGCAAGTGTTTATTTACGCTGACTGATTCGTCAATACTAGCGTCAGATGAATCGTCTACATCCTGACTTTCCGGATGTTCTTCGACTTTATTAAGATTTATTTGGGAGAGGTCATGCATGCTTTCATTCAAATTACGCTCTTTGCCAAGAGTTGCGGTCACGAAGTTAATTAATTGTGATACTTTTTCTAAACTATCGGTAACTTCGACACGAACTGCTGAAGAATATCTAAGGCGATTTAATCTAGCTTGAATATGAATTAATCGGGAATTAAGTTTTTTCAAATTGTCATCCTTTTCGTCTTTTACGGCATCCTGCAAGTCGGAATAAAGAAAACTTAGTTTCAAAGAAATTTTCTCTATTTCTCGTCTAGGGTTTTTCCGAGCTAGCTTATGCGGACGATTGGGAATCAAAACTGGATGAGTACTCTCTAACTCGATCCTAGTTTTTAAACATTCCAATTTTTCACCAATGTTTGGTGCTTCGATATCACGGACAATACATTCAATTTCAAATTCATCGAACTCTAGATGATCGAGATTCATTTTTGTGGATATGATAAAATAAAATTCACGAAAAGAAAATAAGGATAAAAAAAAATAATTATATAAATAAAATGTAAATATGCTACCCAAACCAAAAAAAAAAACAAATCAATAATGCTTAAAAAAAATAAAATATAGTGTAATCGTTGTTGATTCTAACTAGAATTAAAATTTTACAAATCCAAATTTTTAATTCTTACTGAATATTATCGAAGTAAAATATGAATAATCAAGACAGGAAAGCTGCATTGGAGTTAATCCTCCCCTGAAGTAACCGAAGTTGAATACACACTTTGCCGACTAACCGAATAAAATAAAATATCAATTGTTTTTCAAACTATTTAATCAATTGTTCAATTAGCTTTAACCTGTAATAAAAATATAAATTTCAGGAACCTTTAATACGATTTGAAGGTAATTAATTCAAGTATGAGCAAGAGGATGAAGTTGATAAGTGCGACCACGGAACTTTCCAACCGATTGTGTTTGTTACGTTCTAAGTTGATCCGTGCCTGAGGAAGGGAAACCAAATTGAGGAAAAGGAAACTGGCTTTTAACAAATGAATCTACAATAACAATGGCTATTAGAAGCATCTGCGCCAGATTATGGGTCTAAACAACATGATTTACAAAAACTCGCAGACTAGTCTACAAAACTTTGGATGAAGTTGCGATCGTAAAACAAATTTCTAAGCTTCACACTTTAAATTACAATGCAGTCAACAGATATTGTGGAAGTCATTGCCCAAGTGTGGAGCTTAATTTAACAATAGCAAAACCGATGAAATCACAAAACGAACATTAAAATCAACATTATATTAATAGAAGTAATGCGATTGCGACCCGAACGGATTACCAAAGTTTTAGGAAAATGGAAAGAGGGAAAATTAGGAGGAATAATTTTGGAGGAAAGAAAAACGAAAAATCCGTATGAGGCAAACAGCTGAGTCGATAGAATCTACATTCTAGTTGCAACTGCGCATACGGCGTAACTTAAATCAAATTTGGAATATGACGCTAATTGAATTTAATACAGAAACTGTGAAATTACTTTACTGAAAAATTAAAACTGAAAATTTAACCATAGCGGATCACCAGAAGGGTGGTTACGTTTTATATAGGTGTAGTTTTGGGAATAGAGATAGGAATAGACAACTAAGATTGAATACCAACTGCAAAACAAATGATGCTCAATGGAAGTTCAACCGGAATAGGATAAGGGAAGGGATAGCCATAATTTGGGCGCCATCTGTAACGACCTGAGTGGCATGAGTGGCTCACGAATAAATTCGGTCACAAAAAGAATGCCAATCGTTACTGAGAAATGATATTCATACACTCAGAGCCTCGGCATGGTCATAATAAGCCGGCTATAACTCAGGGTGGGTGTGGGGATTTCCGAGGTTAAGTATATGCATTGCGAGACCATGGTAATGAACAAAAAGGAATTAAAAAGATAGGAAGGAGTAGGCAGGATCAACTTACCTCAGTAGAACGGGATCACACTTATCAATTCATCCTCTAAATACTTGTTTAAGTTCTCATTTCTGAAAAGCGAAAATTAGCGAACCGAGCGAACTTGAGAACCCATACTAAAACAGAAAACGTTATTTTACAATGAATTTTGATAATATATTTATTTTCAATAAAAGAAATTTAATCCAGTAACCGAGGAAAATGAAAAATTAGAACCAAAAATGAAATACCAGAAAAGTATGTGCATCTTAAATACTATTACATGTATGAATGATCTTAAATCACTAAATATGACGTCATTTTTGTTATACTAGCAACGATTAACTGTTTGTATTAGCAGACAGAATTAATGAACCGCCAATTAATTCCATTCATGAAAAATGATCAAACCAATAAAAAAAAAATTCAATTATTCACTACTAGTATCTCTAAACACTAAAATAAAGTTAATTATTAATTAATTAAGCAAAATAATCCGAATGATGAAAAATGAAAATAATTGATAGAATGGATAATATGTATGTAAAAATATATAAAGAATTTAATAATAATATAAATGATAAAAACAAAGAGCTTATCTTAGAAATGGTCGTGGCCATCGAACCATTTTAGTATTAACTATTTCTAGAAATTCTCCGTAATACTGTTTATTGCGAAGGTCACAACACTGACTCGACACTTTTAAATTCTTTTTCTTTTTATAGTTTGAGAATTACACTAACTACTGCAGGTGGTGCAGTTTCTCACCATTTAGTTCACTTATATTTAGCACTTGTTAATCACTGCAACGTTTGTACTGTTTGGGTTTCTTACTAAAACACATGGAAACCAAACACTTATCGTGATTATTTAACTATCACTTTCACTCAATGTATGATTTTGCAGTTATTAGATTTTATAATTATAATTTTTCATTCATAATTGTTTTATTGTCTTTTAATTATTTTATAGAATTTTTATTTTAGAATTTTATTATTTCAGTTTATGACCTGAATATTGTCATTTTTACACTTCACCAAAAAGAAAAACATGACGGGATTTGTGACATTACCCGTTAACAAGCTTATAAAGTCAAATTTAATTAATTTTAAGATTTTAAACTATGATTCTGGATACATTAATTATTTGTATCCTTACTTTCGAAGCACTTTATAACACTTTCTAAATAATTACATACTAGTTTTACATATATTCATACAATTTATAAATTCAAATAAAAACCAAAAGGTTTGCAAAACTTTTCTAGTCCATTTCATTTATGAAATTCTAGAACCATTTTATTATCGTTATTGTCTTTTTTTTTTTTTTTTATTATCAATATTTATTGGCCCTTGCCGGTCACCACGAGATTTTAATATCAAATTTTTGATTTTTTTTTCAATTGCTAATAAAATAAAAGCAATTGAAATTGAATTTGATCGCAACTACGATCATAAAAATTCAAAAAAACAAACAAAATAACTGAACTTTCACGTATATTTATAGTTATTATTTTTAATATGGTAATTTCCAATTAAACAACTCAACTCTACCGATATTTACACTTTGAAATATACAACTTAACTAATCTCATATCTTCTTCGCGAGAAGTACCGACCAAAAAAAAAAAAAAACTGTCCCAAAATTTCTGTTTTTATAGCCAAATTGAACAATAGAAACCCCACCCAGCTACATAGAACGGCATAAAACAAACAAATTTCTCCAAACAAACATTGACCAGTACTTTACCCGCGTTTTCGGAGTTGGTTAATGTTTTTGTGTGTGTGTACTTTCAACCGCCGATAATTCAGGGGAGTTACAACTTACAACTTGGAACGGCGACGAACATTTGGATGCGTCGTTACAGTACATTCAAAAAACCATTTTAATAAAAAGATTTAGCCATGTCGTGAACGATCAAGCTGTTCATTTCGGACATCCTATGACTGTTCATGTCTTTATTGGGCGTCCATACATTTTAAAGGTTATTAAGATAGGGTACAACCTGAAATTTATAATTAGTAAGAGACCCAACAGGTCTATTATCATGGAGGACATGGTCCCTAACTTTTCCGAAATATCGCGACCACTCGGCAATTTAACAAAAAAAAATATCAAGTTCACTTGGGGTGAAAGTCATCAAAGGGCATTCAATCAATTGAAACACTTACTAGTAAGCTCTCCATTCCTCCAATAAGAAGATGAAAAGAAGCCATATACTTTGAGAGCGGATGCAAGCAATTTTGCGCTAGGTGCGGTTTTGCTCCAGGGGGATGGTCAAGAAGAACGACCAGTAGAATATGCTAGCCGATTGGTACTTCCGGCTGAGCGAAATTACAATACAACGAATATTGTTGTATTGTAAATAAATTGCTGTAAATAAATTCACAGGACATTTGGACAGTTCTGTAGTTGCGGTTGGCACAGATCACCAGCCACTCAAATGATTAATGTCGTTGAAAACATAAGAAAATAAAAATTCTTCTAATTAAAACCGACAAACGGTTAAAGATATTTGTAAAGTCATTCAAATTCTGTTCAAATATCTCAGACAGCAGCACGACATCGTCCAAATAAGCCCACATAGCTGCACTCCGGGAATTCCCGATTTTATGCAACCAATCATTCGCTGAAATGTAGCGGATGCATTTTCCAAACCGAAGCTCATACACAGTAAAAAAAAAATTGAATTTTCAATGCGGATTTTACATGTTTTTGTTGACAAAAACGCGAATTACACGTAAAATCTTGTTTTTTAAATTCCATTTAATGTAAGCTGCTGCAGAAAACTTGAGTATTTCTGTGGAATTGCGAATCAATGTTTCGATGTTTTTCTTTAGCTTTGCTTCAGCTCCTACAAAATTATGACCGTTATCGCTGAAGATTTTAGCTTGGACACCTCTGCGGGCTACAAATCTTTTGAGGGCAGCCAAAAAACACTCACTGGTCATATCATTCGCAAACTTAATGTGCACCGCTTTTACCGCTTTTACATACAAACAAACACATATAACCTTGGTACCTATGTTTTTTGTCCCCTGCCCTAATAGAGATGAAAATTGAAAGGACCGGCGTAGTTCACACCACAATTTGTAAATGGTCTGCTTGCTACAACTCTTGAGGTAAATTTACCATAATTTGAGTACTGAGTGTTGCTTTATTTCGTTGACAGATTACGCAATTTCGAAACAAGATTATTCGCTTTATTCCTTAGGTAGCGATGGTATCCGAAATGTCTGCCGAGTGATATTATTAGTAACGAAGGTCCAGCGTGTTTGTGTTGGAGATGAATGTCCAGTAAAATTGACCGAGTAATAATCGAAATAGCGTGGATAATTATTGGATGTTTCGTATCGTATACCCCTTCACTATGTTCTAGTCTGCCTCCTACTCGCAGAACGCTGTCCTTATCCAAAAACGGATTAAGTGCTATTAGTGAACTTCGTTTGAATATTTCTTTGCCATTACGCAGGGCTTCAATTTCTTTTCGGAAGAATAGTTGTTGCTCATATCGACAGATGAGGTGTAGGCTATTGAGGAATTCGTCTGAGTCAGGAACTGGATCACTTATCCTTTGCATTTTTGGTTTATGGCCAATGTTGATGAATCTTGTGATATAATTCTTTGTGATCAGTTCGTCCATCCAGTCGTTGTATAAAAGTTCGGAAGTTGTCCGTGCCACCAAATTGAGTGAGAGCTTAAAGACTTAGGTGAGAGCCCTCAAGATGCACAGTCTGCTGGATTGAACTCCGACGGTACATGTTTCCAACAAGAACGCGATAGGATGTTTAAAATCTCTGCAGTTCGATTCCCGATAAATGTGGGCCACTTACTTGGACTAAGCCAATCCAGAACATCCTTTGGGTCAGTCCATGCATGAATTTGATTCACTGTCAACCGCGTTTCCGCCAAGACGATTTTCATGAGTTCTGCGCCGACAAACAATTGTTAACCGCAACAAGATTCACGGTTTCCAAACCGTAAAAAGTCGGTTGAAAAATTAAAGCAAAACAGAAAATATCTACACGAACCCTATCCGATTTAAAAAAAGACGGAGAAAGCAAATACTAAGCGAACACTTACACAACTAGATTATTTAATAAAATTTACTTATCGACAGTAACCGATTCAAACACGAAAAGAAAACGCAACCTAACGATATTATTGTCTTAAGTCGGTTATAAATCAATACTAAAATGTTTATTTAATAGGTACCGCAGACAGTTTTAAGTCCGGTAAAATAATTTACATTTTACGGCCAAGTGGGCTGTAAAGTATCCCGACAAAGATCATTATTAAGCGAGACAAGCTTCACGGGTTTGAGACCGTAAAAAGCCGGTTGAAAAATTGAAGCAAAATCAGTACCTACCCGAAGGGTATCCGATTGTAAAATGAATAAAAGGAAAAATAACGAACACGATAGACTAACAATTCACGTAATATGTACATGACTTAATAATTTCTTTATTTATTTCAACTGAGTTTGGTTTGGTCGTTCGACAGCGACGTCATAACAAAAATTGTGTGTGATTTGATAAAAATAAATTGTGTACTGTGCTAATAAAATAAGTTTGTATTGTGTAAAATTAAAGTGAAATCATTTACGTAAATATTTATTTTATTTTCATATTAATTTTAATGTTATAACATGTATTAAATTTGTGAATTATTTATTGTAACAAACATAAAAACTTAGATGAAAATGACGGCTGGATTTATTGTGAGGGCTTCCATGTGCGTTTTTATATTTGATACGACAAATAATTTACTCATATATTGAATAATGTATATATATAATTTAACTGCTTTACAAGTATGTATGTATCAAGTCGAAACCGAATGGTCATTGCCATTTTGTTTTGGGAATTTGGTATTGGAAAATAACATGTATGTACAGAATTGCTTTGTCATTGCTAACTGACTCCAGTTAATCCCAGAATTTCTTCAACGTTGCATCTAGTTGAATTAAATTTACAGTGGTAGGTAATGCTAAGCTGTCATCGGCCTCACTTGCTCCAGTGTTATTCCTCCCAACAACCACCCATCCAAAAATGGTGTTCTTTAAGAACAACTGTGAATTTCTTATGCGCTTGGTCCCATCACGAATAATTTAAAAGATAACATCCGAACCAATCAATATGTCAACATCACAACATCAGCTTGCTTGTTAAACGTTGGATCAGCCTAGCATTACCGATTCAATTGCCTTCATGTTTAAATTAATTGGCTGAGCGGGTAGTATACAGGTTATGCGTGGTAGGACGAAGGCAGCCAGTTTTACAATGACTTTTGATCGTTCAGCGATATTGTGCCCTACTCCACTAACCAGCATATTCGAGTGTTCGCTTGTTAAATTTAATCGTTGCACTCATGAGTTGGTAATTAAACTTAGTTGGGACCCAGAGTCCAACAGTGCCCGATACGTTGAGAAGCCACCCATAGAGTTTTCTACATGTAATGAGATGGTCGGCAGAACGGCTAAACTCTGTTCTGCATAATGACAAACCGCTGTGAGACTTGGAATTTTCTGGGGCTTTGAGGACATTTCTTCGGTCGCAGTTGCATACGTTGCTGCATTTGCATTTTGAGTGAAATGTAACAGTGTATGATGGCGCCTGTTACATTTATGACATATTGCTCGATTCGGACATCTTGATACTGAGTGAGTTATGCTCAAGCAGTTGTCGTGATATAAATTTAATGAAGTCACTGAAAGTTGGTTCATCTTTCAAGTCAGTTGAGTGATGTGCCCAGGCTGTTCTGGATTGCTGGTCCAACTTTTCGAGTAGAAGATAAATAAGACGCGGATCCCTGCTTACTGCGTTATCCTTCTTAACATGCCGGCACTAGAGTGTTGAATGCTAGGCTGACTTACAAACTGTTAATAAATGCAGTAACGATGTGACATTTGCGATCGTACCGTTCTCGTAACTTAGCCAACACAATTTGATAATTATTCTCCGTTACTAGAATGTGCCGAAGTAGTGCAGCTTCCCCATCAAGCAGACCCTTGAGGTAGTGACATTTCTGAGCCTGACTTAACATTTTGGATTCGTGGATGGTTTTGTAGTACAGGTCAAAGAATGAAGGCCATTCAGTATAGTTGGCAGTAAATTTCGGAATATTTATTTTTGGCAGTTTCAATTCGGCTTCCCCACCGAAGTTAAATTGTGACGTATTTAAATTCAATGTTTTTTCTGCCGGATGTGGTACTGCTGACTCTGCAATTGATTTTTTACGAACCCACGTGGTAAGCATGGCGACGGTCAGATGGTAATCATCTTCAAAAATTAAATCCCCATCCTCGTCTGGTTTGAGCATGATGATTTTCATGTAAAAATCATTGAATTCTTTTAATAACATATGACATCTATCCAGCCTTGACTAGATTTCTGCTATTGAGGTTTTCTCATTCACTGCTTTTGCGAAATTAGCGATTCTCGTCATCTATTCTTTTACGCATGATTTCTGCTTTCGCAAAGCCATTATTTCTTTGTTTATGTTTTGAGGATGATACGAGGTTGATACTGCACACACCCGATTTTACTTCACTGATTCCGCACGTTTTTCACGAGTTTTTCTTATTATTTTACACACGCACTGTATTACCTGAATGTTCAGCTCGAGAATCACAAATCCAGATGAGCAACTTGAGATAAGTTATAAATAATTTAAATCGAGTATGATTCCCCTGAGTGAATTTATATTTGAGGTTATACACGTTGTCCAACTATTGTAATTTTTACCGGCTGCGTCAGGGCCGTTCTTATATATTTGGGCGCCCTGGGCTAAAAATATTAGACGCCTTTGTAGAAGCAAAAACAAATTTCCCAGTTCAGAATCATCTTCTGTTTTAAAACCAGTGCATTCGACACCATGAAATTCTAGAGAAACTACATGACATGAAGTTCAAACAGCATTTAGAAAGAGAGGCAATTAATTCCAAAAAACGAAAAAACGTAAGTGATTTCGACGATCGGAGACGATACAATGAATAAAATGAGAACACCGTGTGATTGTGAAAATGCGTACTAGCATTGATACCTCTATCAATAGGCGTTGAGACCTGTAATTGTCATACAAACGGCCATTTGGGTCGGTCGAATATTTCTACACGTTCCGTGGAAAATTCAATTTTTTTGAAAATCAACTGAACTATAGCCCACAAATTCAGAGCCATAAAATTCGAAAATCTGCAAATGTGCTCCGATTTCGATGATTGATACCTCTATCAATAGGCGTTGAGACCTGTAATTGTCATACAAATGGCCATTTTGATCGGTCGAATATTTCTACACGTTCCGTGGAAAATTCAATTTTTTTGAAAATCAACTGAACTATAGCCCACAAATTCAGAGCCATAAAATTCGAAAATCTGCAAATGTGCTCCGATTTCGATGATTGATACCTCTATCAATAGGCGTTGAGACCTGTAATTGTCATACAAATGGCCATTTGGATCGGTCGAATATTTCTACACGTTCCGTGGAAAATTCAATTTTTTTGAAAATCAACTGAACTGCCCACAAATTCAGAGCCATAAAATTCGAAAATCTGCAAATGTGCTCCGATTTCGATGATTGATACCTCTATCAATAGGCGTTGAGACCTGTAATTGTCATACAAATGGCCATTTGGATCGGTCGAATATTTCTACACGTTCCGTGGAAAATTCAATTTTTTTGAAAATCAACTGAACTATAGCCCACAAATTCAGAGCCATAAAATTCGAAAATCTGCAAATGTGCTCCGATTTCGATGATTGATACCTCTATCAATAGGCGTTGAGACCTGTAATTGTCATACAAATGGCCATTTGGATCGGTCGAATATTTCTACACGTTTCGTGGAAAATTCAATTTTTTTGAAAATCAACTGAACTATAGCCCACAAATTCAGAGCCATAAAATTCGAAAATCTGCAAATGTGCTCCGATTTCGATGATTGATACCTCTATCAATAGGCGTTGAGACCTGTAATTGTCATACAAATGGCCATTTGGATCGGTCGAATATTTCTACACGTTCCGTGGAAAATTCAATTTTTTTGAAAATCAACTGAACTATAGCCCACAAATTCAGAGCCATAAAATTCGAAAATCTGCAAATGTGCTCCGATTTCGATGATTGATACCTCTATCAATAGGCGTTGAGACCTGTAATTGTCATACAAATGGCCATTTGGATCGGTCGAATATTTCTACACGTTTCGTGGAAAATTCAATTTTTTTGAAAATCAACTGAACTATAGCCCACAAATTCAGAGCCATAAAATTCGAAAATCTGCAAATGTGCTCCGATTTCGATGATTGATACCTCTATCAATAGGCGTTGAGACCTGTAATTGTCATACAAATGGCCATTTGGATCGGTCGAATATTTCTACACGTTCCGTGGAAAATTCAATTTTTTTGAAAATCAACTGAACTATAGCCCACAAATTCAGAGCCATAAAATTCGAAAATCTGCAAATGTGCTCCGATTTCGATGATTGATACCTCTATCAATAGGCGTTGAGACCTGTAATTGTCATACAAACGGCCATTTGGGTCGGTCGAATATTTCTACACGTTTCGTGGAAAATTCAATTTTTTTGAAAATCAACTGAACTATAGCCCACAAATTCAGAGCCATAAAATTCGAAAATCTGCAAATGTGCTCCGATTTCGATGATTGATACCTCTATCAATAGGCGTTGAGACCTGTAATTGTCATACAAATGGCCATTTGGATCAGTCGAACATTTCTACACGTTCCGTGGAAAATTAAATTTTTTTGAAAATCAACTGAACTATAGCCCACAAATTCAGAGCCATAAAATTCGAAAATCTGCAAATGTGCTCCGATTTAAATGATTGATACCTCTATCAATAGGCGTTGAGACCTGTAATTGTCATACAAATGGCCATTTGGATCGGTCGAATATTTCTACACATTTCGTGGAAAATTCAATTTTTTTGAAAATCAACTGAACTATAGCCCACAAATTCAGAGCCATAAAATTCGAAAATCTGCAAATGTGCTCCGATTTCGATGATTGATACCTCTATCAATAGGCGTTGAGACCTGTAATTGTCATACAAATGGCCATTTGGATCGGTCGAATATTTCTACACATTTCGTGGAAAATTCAATTTTTTTGAAAATCAACTGAACTATAGCCCACAAATTCAGAGCCATAAAATTCGAAAATCTGCAAATGTGCTCCGATTTAAATGATTGATACCTCTATCAATAGGCGTTGAGACCTGTAATTGTCATACAAATGGCCATTTGGATCGGTCGAATATTTCTACACATTTCGTGGAAAATTCAATTTTTTTGAAAATCAACTGAACTATAGCCCACAAATTCAGAGCCATAAAATTCGAAAATCTGCAAATGTGCTCCGATTTCGATGATTGATACCTCTATCAATAGGCGTTGAGACCTGTAATTGTCATACAAATGGCCATTTGGATCGGTCGAATATTTCTACACGTTCCGTGGAAAATTCAATTTTTTTGAAAATCAACTGAACTATAGCCCACAAATTCAGAGCCATAAAATTCGAAAATCTGCAAATGTGCTCCGATTTCGATGATTGATACCTCTATCAATAGGCGTTGAGACCTGTAATTGTCATACAAATGGCCATTTGGATCGGTCGAATATTTCTACACGTTTCGTGGAAAATTCAATTTTTTTGAAAATCAACTGAACTATAGCCCACAAATTCAGAGCCATAAAATTCGAAAATCTGCAAATGTGCTCCGATTTCGATGATTGATACCTCTATCAATAGGCGTTGAGACCTGTAATTGTCATACAAATGGCCATTTGGATCGGTCGAATATTTCTACACGTTCCGTGGAAAATTCAATTTTTTTGAAAATCAACTGAACTATAGCCCACAAATTCAGAGCCATAAAATTCGAAAATCTGCAAATGTGCTCCGATTTCGATGATTGATACCTCTATCAATAGGCGTTGAGACCTGTAATTGTCATACAAACGGCCATTTGGGTCGGTCGAATATTTCTACACGTTTCGTGGAAAATTCAATTTTTTTGAAAATCAACTGAACTATAGCCCACAAATTCAGAGCCATAAAATTCGAAAATCTGCAAATGTGCTCCGATTTCGATGATTGATACCTCTATCAATAGGCGTTGAGACCTGTAATTGTCATACAAATGGCCATTTGGATCAGTCGAACATTTCTACACGTTCCGTGGAAAATTAAATTTTTTTGAAAATCAACTGAACTATAGCCCACAAATTCAGAGCCATAAAATTCGAAAATCTGCAAATGTGCTCCGATTTCGATGATTGATACCTCTATCAATAGGCGTTGAGACCTGTAATTGTCATACAAATGGCCATTTGGATCGGTCGAATATTTCTACACGTTCCGTGGAAAATTCAATTTATTTGAAAATCAACTGAACTATAGCCCACAAATTCAGAGCCATAAAATTCGAAAATCTGCAAATGTGCTCCGATTTCGATGATTGATACCTCTATCAATAGGCGTTGAGACCTGTAATTGTCATACAAATGGCCATTTGGATCGGTCGAATATTTCTACACATTTCGTGGAAAATTCAATTTTTTTGAAAATCAACTGAACTATAGCCCACAAATTCAGAGCCATAAAATTCGAAAATCTGCAAATGTGCTCCGATTTCGATGATTGATACCTCTATCAGAAAACAGTTTTTAAATTTGGGATGGTTTGCAATTGACGACTGGTATGGCGTGTTTTAGCGGACAATAGTAAACTACGAGACTTTTAATAACAAAAATTTGCTATCTGAAGTTATATGGAAATAGTGTCTATTTAATTTGAATTGTTATTTATTAAAAGAAGGATGGTTGAAAAACCTAGTTAATCTATTATGTAGTTCATAGTGTGTTTTTTGTATATTTGATTCAATTGGAACAGTTTTATCGTTTTAAATGCTCGAAAACCGTGCTTAAAAAATGCAGAAATTTAATATTAAATTCACTATAAATACATTTTTGAGTCACTAAACCTTTTTCAAACTAAATTAGAGCATATTTACCACGTTTTAACAGATAATTACAAGCCAAAATTTAATATTTTTAAAACAGTTATGCTTTTAGTATCAAGTAGCTTAGTATCAAATTTATGCAATATTTAAGCAAAATTGTTTGGCATCTAAAATGAAAAAGTGGTACCAAATATTTCAAATATACAAAAATCACACTTTAAACTACATAATAGTATAACTACGTTTTGACACTATTTCCATATAACTTCATATAGCAAATTTTTGTTATTAGAAGTCTCGTAGTTTACTATTGTCCGCTTAAGGCACTTTTTCAACTTTACCAGTCGTCCGTCAATGAATAAAATAACTATCGCGACTCGTGCATTCCAAGCGACGAATAGAATAAATTTATTATAATAAAACGGTTTGCATTTCCTTTGAAGTGAAAAATGAAATTCAAATAAAAAGATGTTCTCTAAAATTGACTAGGTCTTGGACATTTGATGGCGCCCTAATAATGTGGCGCCCTAGGGCTGCAGCCCTTATAGCCCCATGGTAAAGATGGCCTTGGGCTGCGTACACTGTTTCAATTATCCGGTTCGAAGGACCACTTTTTATGAAGCAATAATTGGATAACCACAACAATTTGTAGAGAATAATTTATTTTTAATTATAAATTCACAGTGCGTGATGATTGTACAAAATTTTGTTTTATTCTAACCAAACTTTTTCTCTAAATCTCTATGTGCTACACCGAAAAAAAAATTTACACTCTCGAAATCTATGTTCGAGGTTTTTTGTTATATTAGCACAGATGGCGTGTCGAGTATCAGTTTCGAGAGTGTATTATAAAATTAATATACACTAGAATTCACCTACATTTGACATTTCTAATATGAACTTTTTTTATATTTTGGATTGCGTTGACTGGAATCTAAAACTGGGTAAGTAAATTATATGAATTAAAATAACATGGTGGAGTTAATGTTGAGGTTTAATGTTAGATTTCAGGTAGACTGCTGACTGCCAGACTCTTTATGTTTTATGTTTTATTTCAGGGAGAGACTTAACCACAAAATGTATTTAATTAATTACAGTGATCGAGACGATCTCCAACAAGGATCATTTTCGATTATTTCTGTAGTTGATGCAATCTTCCCATATTGATTTTCTAGTTTCGAAACCTGATAATTAGAACAGCTGTTGGCGTAGGTATATTTTCGAAACATCTTTTCCCAGGTATTTTTATATATGTGTTGGCTTCATCTGTTTTTTTTTTTCAAATCCTCTCCGTGTTTTTGAGGAGAAGTTCATTCCTTTGCGTTTGATTTGTTTTTTTTGAAAGCGATGTGTCAGCCGTTGTATTCTATAAAACTTATTAAGAGTTTTTAATATTTTTAGTTACCAAAAAGTGAGGAACAGTGGAACATTATAGCAGAAGACTTTTATGAGATGTGAAATTTTCGGAATTGCATTGGAGCCCTCGACGGGAAACACATCAATATAATTAAGCCGCCGGGATCCGGATCATACTATTTTAACTATAAAAAGGCATATATACTATGTAGTATTTGTTAATGGCGCTAGTAAACGCCAAATATGAATTTACAATGGTTGAAGTTGGAGCCAATGGTAAAATTTCAGATGGTGGGGTTTATTAAGGGACAACATTTTGTTATATCTACGAATAAGGTCAGCTTAGGATACCTATGCCAATTAAAGTTGCTGGTTTTAACAAAGAATTGCCGTATGTTTATGTCACTGATGACGCGTTTTCATTGTGGAAACAAAATAATCCGGTTTAGGTGAAAATCGTGTAATGACAGACGACTGTCATTACACAATCTTCACAAAAAACTGGATTATTTCGTTTTCACAACGCGAGTTTTAATAATCGGGATACATGAAAATCGCGATTAACTTTGTGTCTGTCTACCGTATTATAGTCAAACTGGATTAAGTAAAGAGCAACATTATTTTAATTATTGCCTTTTACGCGTCGTAGAGAATACATTTGGCATCATAGCTTCCCGATGTAGAGTGCTTTTGATAACAATCCTTTTAAGCTCGGAAAAGACAACTCAAATAGTGCTAGCAATTTGCTACTTACACACTTTCTTAAAAAAAGAAAAGCCCTGCATCCTATATCAGTAGCACAGATGTTAAAAATAGTACAACAAATGAATCCAGTCCACAACTCATCGAATATTGCAAAGGAAACTCACAATAATTTTTGTGAGTATTTTAATACCATTAATAAGCTCCATGGGCCAAAAATTGATTAAATTACTTTTATTAACATTTAATTAAAAAATTTGAATTATCTGTTTCGTATAATCAAAGCTGTCATTAAGTTCTATTTCTATTGATGATATTCCTCCCACTTGAATTTCTTGATCTTTCAAAAATGGTAAATCATGAAAATACCATAATGATGGAGAGTATAAGTCGTCTTTACGCTCTACCGGTTCCAGATTTTTATTACTTTTTTAATTTTCTCCTGTATAGCATCCTCGCATATTGTTAATTTTTTTTTACTGTTTCCAATGTGGCACCAGCATCTATAATTTTTTTAGTTTCTCCTTATCTTTTAAATGTTTATCTTTATAAACCTCACTTTTTATTTTCCATATGTCTCTGGAAATTGGTTATATAATTCAGTAAACTCTTTCCAAAACACGCAACATTTAAAATGCTCACCATTACTAAAAATGTTTGTAAAAATTTGTTTTTAATTATGCCCTGCGATGTGAACATGTTAAAAAAAATATTGATAAAATTCACCGAGTCCGACATACATTCGTTTACATGGTCCAACATACCCGACAAACCGTCAAATAAATTTGATTTTCATCGGACATGCCCGTTAGACTGTAGTTTTTAGTTTTTATACGATCGAACTTTCCGTCTTGTCGAACATGTCATCCAACATGTATAGTATTGTATAAAATCCTCTTAAGTGAATTTGATTTTCAAAAATATTTGCTGCTGCTGCCTTATAAAGGAGATATTTTAATACCAATTAAAATAAAGTGGACGGTTTTTTTTAAATTTTTTGCGCATTTGGCTCACGATGATTTTGAAATGCTGGATGATGTTATGTATATTGATGTGTATGCGTAGATATTGTGTTGCTTTTAGGTTTTTTTTGCTAGTGGGTCATTTTATCTTTTGTCGTTTTATTTGTGTGATTATGACATTTACGTCAGTATTAATTAACTCACTTTTGTGCATTATCAATTAACAAATCATAAATAATATGGTTATGATTTTGTGTCTATCATTGATGAATTCCTGTATTTAGTTTGAACTCGCCTATCTAAACGAAACTAAGTGGCAACATTTAAACCTTTTTTAATGTTTAATTAGAGTATTCGTATATTCAGAGATGCTCTTCTTCCTGAATTGTTCAAAATTACGTTTCCAGGTAGAGCTGCACTTAGCTTATCAGTATAACAATTTAAAATTACATAAATTCCAAAGATACACTAGGTTTAACGTTAAAGTTATGTAGCACAAAAAAATAAGACAATACCTACACTAATTTTATGAATCGGTAAGTAATTCCAGTCATTTAAGACAATTAACCTTTTCACGCCCTATGTAATCATTGTTGAGTATATTACTGTGATTATGGTACATAAGCCCAAAAAAAAATATTTAAATAGTATAAACACCCTCAACAAAAGACATTCACCTAAACTGTGTGTTCTAGTAGATGTATCATAATATCTAGATTCCAATAAATCCATTAATATTAAATCACTGGATTACATATTGTAGACTATAGGTGCGAGTCGAATATTCAGAATCAAAAACCCATACAAAGTTATAGAAACATTGAACGAACGATTTTTTTTTCAGCCAACAATTTCATTTTTTTTTTTTTTTAATAAAAATAATCCTTAATTTAATATTCCAGGATTTTTGGCGCTTGCGTGTTTTCCAACATTTTCCAAATAACATCAAAATAGCGTTTGTACATATTGAAGATGTGAACATATACACGCAAAATTATGTTGAGAGAGTCAGATGAAAATATTCTGTAGTACACATATGAAAGTATTATTCGAGGTCGGGAATATTATGATTTGGCCAAATGATCAGTCATCATCATCATCATGAGAGTATATTGTAAAGAGTGAATTGAATTGCGAAGGTTATTTACTCGTATCTCAATTTCTATTATTTTTTTTTGGTTCATTTTTGCGCTTGTTGAATGAAAAATTTGATTTTCTTCTTTTTTTTTTGCATTTTCCAAACGAGCAATGAGATATTCGTGCAGAAAATTCTCTTCCATATACACACACACAAAATCATGATGATGATGATTCTGTTGATGAAAAAAAATTTATGTGAGAAAATTTAGTACAAAAACAAATATAACACAGAATTTTTTTTTTAAAGCTACATCCAACCTCAGTTGAAGTTTAACTTCTGCAAAGGCGCATCTTAAATAGAATTAAAAAAATTAAAATTATTTAATTTGAAATTATTTAATTTATTTTTGTGTGTTGCTGATTAAAATATTTTGCTTTTACAGTGAATTACAAAAAAATTAGTGTGTGCGCTTTTCTTGTGTCGGTTTTTATGCGAAAACATATTTTGCTGTTTGCAAAATAATATCAAAATAGTGTTAATTGTGTGCTAACTTAACTGGTGGTGATAATTGATATTGAAATTTTATGATAAATAAATAGTTTGTGTGTCAATTTTAACGAAGCTTCTTTCCCGCAAGCTCAAGGATACAAAACAGTTCGTACATTAGGTAAATATTTCATTTTTTTTATTAATGCTTAAAAAATCCTTTCTGTATATGTTGGGTGGGGGTAAATTTAAAAATTGACGAGAAAATAATTTTCTTTCCACCTACACAGGTGAACGAAACGAAACGAATAAAATAAAAAAAAAATGTTGAGGGACTTAGAAATAAAAAAAGAAATTATTTGCAATTTTCTAGAATCTAGAATATTTAACTTTATGCGTTTTGTTAAAAAAAAAAAACTGATATTTCGTAGTTTCACATCTCTTCACATTGAGCTTTTTCATAATTTTTTTCTTCTGACGACGCTCTTTTAAATTGTGTTTTGTATGTACATAGGTACCTTGAATTTATCTAGGTAATATTCTAACCAGATGTTTTTTTTTTGTTTTTCTTTTTTGTTTGCGAATGGAAAGTAAGGAAAATGTTGTTTTCCTACACACACACAAGTAAATTAAAATTAGGGTAGTTTTCCTAACCTTGCATTTTTTTTTTGTATATAAATTTGTTGTTCAAGTATCCTTTTGGTGATTATAAATGAATCGATATTTTAATTAGTTTAAAGATAAATTATGTTGTATAAGTATTTTCGAGTATAGCATTGACGATGTATCGAGATTAGATGACAGTTTGAGTTTTCTTTATACATATATAATGTAAAAATACTTCCAAAATGAGAGATTAACACTTTGTTGAAAATAAGTAATATTGAGAATTTATGTACATATGTATGTGTTGTAATAATAATAATATGTACATACATTCTATTAACAGCAATTGTATTTGTGAGTTTGATTTATTTTGAATTTATTGATTCTTATTTGTGTAATGTGATAAATTTGAAATAATGCTGGAAGAATAATATATTTCTGTGGGATTTACTTCCTTAGCTCATGTTGCATTTTGAACTAATCGATATCGATGAGATGTGTCACAGAAGTTTTATTTTTTTATTTTTTTTTTAAATTGTAGGGGATCAGATTTTAGCTCTGAATTTTGATCCTACTTTCGTCAAGGGAGCATACATAATTTTTTAATTAAGTTCAAACTAATGTGGGAAGAATTTATAAATTTAAAACCTCTCTAATGTTTCAGTCAAAAGAACTATTTCTTAAAGATATGCGCATTGCTCCGTCTAACTCTATATTATGCAGGCGATTCACATCTAGTGGAATTTAATACAACAAATTTCAATACATTGACATTAAACGCGATGGAATCGAAACATTTTCTTGAAACTGCTGTTAATGAAATCAAGGGGGAGATAAGCCAAATTAAAACTCGTATTGAAGATATTCAAGTTAAGGTTACCACTAATAATGATAAAATTGCTGATTTAGACGAAATAAATTTACTTAAAACACGCAAATTTACAATGTAATATTTTCTTAACTGGGGTACCAAATACCATGCATTGATATGCCTGACATTTTGGCTTAACTTAACGGTTTATTAAAATATGGTCTGAAAAATATAGACTCATCTTACTTGAAGTCTATAACTGAAAACGTAGCGGCCGCAGTGGAAAAGGAACATTCAACCAACTTTCCGTTCGTTCTAGTGGACCGCTGAAGTTAAAGACTATACACATAGCTGTAATTCATTTTTGGTTGGCTTTATACATTTTGATAACGGGCATCATTAACATTATTTTTGAATCATCATTTTTGAAGCGTATTGAAATCTTAATTCTTAAAATCTTACTTTTATCAAAATCTTCTGAAAATATATTAAAATGATTCAAAATATTCGAATAACCAATAATATTAAGAGGATTAGTAAAAAGGAATCCTATTAACAAATATTTTTATGTATTTCTGAAAAGAAAATAATTCAAGTTGAACATTACTAAAAAATCATTTTCCAATTCATTTTCGCAGTGCCATATTGTCGGCTATATTTTTTAAATAACTAATTTTATCCATATTCTGCCTTTGCTTGGCTATTTTTTTATGTAACAAGGTGCTCCGGCTCGCACTAGCTGCATTTGTGTTTTAGCTGTTATTAGCTCCTTTCCTAAAATACCCTATTCAGATATAAGTTGGTAAAGCGCAATATGTGATTACCCAGTTACTACTTGCAACCGCCGATGCAAACTTTCCACGGAGTTCTGGGTATGCGGGAAATTGCTATTAATATCATCCAAAAATGTCCAAAAATTTGGAAAGTAAGCAGGTTTTCGTTCTGATCTACTCTTGATTTTTATCCCGGGTAAATAGTGTTTTTCGGACCACATCGCTATTTTCCGAGCATCCGAATCCATCAATCTTTTTAATTCTCTGTAATACACCATAACTTTATTTGCTGGTACAAAAGCTAAACTTTTTAGCATTCGAATTTTTAAAGAAAAATTTTCGGTGTTCCCATATTTAGTAACAAAATCTTGCGCCTAAAGTTCAATATTATGACTTTTGGCATCAAATGTACGTTCCATTCGCTTGGTAATTTACAAATAACATTAAAAGTCTCTAAGTATGCGGCTTCAGTTTTCGAACTCATCACATAGAACAATGATAGGACAATTCCATGTTGAA
The DNA here is from genome assembly GCA_963556165.1 of Tipula helvola. Lineage (NCBI taxonomy): Eukaryota > Metazoa > Arthropoda > Insecta > Diptera > Tipulidae > Tipula > Tipula helvola. The sequence continues at coordinate 55,656,565 of OY744481.1, forward strand.
TTTTGCCATGAATGGTAAATAGTTGGCGCATAAATACTGGAATCACCTCGAACGTCCCATCCATAAGCCAACATTCTGCTTCTCCCAGAAGTTTAAGGGTTGATTGCGTTCATAACAAAATAATATTTGATTATCGAACATCTTTTCCGAAAGTACAAATAGTTCTCCTTTTAAATATTTTAAATTTTCCGGAATGCTTATATTAAAAATATCATCAAGTTATCTTATTGCTGTGGACCTAGCTCTACTAATTTTTTGCTTTTGAGCTTGTCTGCTCGGCAAGTAAACGCGGACTTCTGGTAATCATTTATTGACATTATCTCGAATAATTTGAGAAGGCAAATTAGTTTCACGTTTCTATTTGTCGCGAATACCGATTTTTCATAAGGAGAAGTATCATGGGTATGTTTGGATGGTCCCTTTCTTATATTATGTGAACCATTTGTAATCGCGGTCACCACTTTTGCCTTACATAATAGAGATTTTGTGTCGGCGCCCATCCATTGGAATGTATCGCCTTTTCTTTGTAAATGGTACGCATATCCGTCCATGTGGATATTCATCATGAGAACAACTTCAATAACACACATGAAACTTTTTGTCAATTAACTAACTTCACTACTATCAATAATAACTACCTACTATCACTTGTTTTATTTATTTACTATCACTTTACTACTATCACTGGTATCGTTGGTTTATTTACCTATCACTTATTTATCAATGCAAACAATTTAATAAACGATTAAATTTCGTCACTTAAGTGAATAGTATTACATGCAAGAATTAAAAATGTTATTTAGGGGCTTTCCCTTTATATATTTTTGTTATTTTTAGCATATCTCACTCATATCAGATGTAAAATCTTGATTTTCAAAAGCTTAGTTTTGACAATGCCTTTTTTATTAATTCGGGCGCGCGCCCGAAAGTAAGATTTTGAAAAGTAAGATTTAAAGTAGGATTTAAACCTCAACCCCATTCAATTTCAATTTATTTTTATTTAAAATATTCAAATTGCAAAATATTCAAATTAATTTAATCAGTTAAAAATTGACCATATTGTTACATTAGACCATATCTACTTGCAAGCGAGTTTAATAAGTTCTTTCCTGCTATCTGAACATTAATCTCAACTTCATCATCTTCAGTATATCAGGGTATTGCACCGCGTTATGTAGTAAGATCACTACCAATAGGAATTGAACCAGTAAATACTGAAGTTATTAGCAATACTATAAAACAAGCTAAAATCATCAGCCTCATCTGGTAATGATTACATTACTGCCAATACCGTCAAAAGTCTGGCTAACATCATATCTCCTTTATTAGCAAAATAGTTGAACTTTTGGATGAATCAAGGTTTATTTCCCAACTATCTTAGAATTCTAATGAAATCTGGTGATAATTGTTTAATTAATAATTACCGACCTATCTCTATTATCTCGGTTTCTCTAAAATTTTTTCACGTATAATCCACACAACACTAGTGAACCATCTAAACTTCAATGAACTTATCGATAAAAGCCAGTATGGATTTACTAAGAATTGCAATACTACCTCGGCTGTATTAAATCTAGATGAAGCAATTTACGAATCTCTTAAAAGTAAATGTGCCACTTCGTGTTTGTTCCTATATTTTAAAAAATCGGGGTAGGCTGTGTCTTCTACACGGCCGTAGGTATTTTCCGTGATAACGTTTATAAGAGGTGCGAGAAATGGCACGATGTATGGGTTTGTTAAAATAAATTTCTTTATTATTAGCATCTTGAAATGAGAGTACAGTGATTATTTGCAAACGATTAAGTACTGGGCGATGGTATGAGAAGTACGATATGAAGCGCAGGGACTCAGCGGAGATGTGCCTGATGAATCTGATGAGGCTAGTTTGGTGGACACGCAGTCTAGGTCAAATATATATCAGAGTCCACACTGACATATGACCTATCAGCTCAGGCATTCCTCCTTTATAGTGCTCTCTAGCATTGTAAATCGCCACTTTGTAGATCTAAATTTTAATTAAAATTTATGTGAAAATTAATTATTTTAATTTACAATAAATTGTCTGCCACAGTTTCTTTACGCACAAATTAGCACTAGAATTGGTCCGATCAGATGAGGGATGAGGGGTTCTCTCGCTACAATGATCTCAAGCATTGTAAATCGCTATTTTGTAGTTTGTAATTTTAATTATAATTTATGTGGAAATTAATTATTATAATTAACAATAAGTTATCTGCCACAGTTTCTTTACGCAGAAATTGACACCAGAATTACTCCGGTCAGATAAGTGATTCTCATGGTTGGTTGTAAATCGCTGTTTTGTACTTTGTAATTTTAATTAACATTAATGTGGAGATTAATTATTTTAATTTAAAATAAATTATCTGCCACAGTATTACTAAGCACAATTTAATAACCGAATTGGTCCGATCTCATGAGGCATTCTCTTGTTATAGTGCCCTCAATATCTATAAATCCCTATTTTCTAGTTTGAATTTTTAATTAAAATTTATGTGGAGATTAATTAATTTAATTTAAAATTAATTAGCTATCACTGGTTTTTTACGCTAAAATTGACACCATCGGATCTCTGATCAGATGAGCCGTTCTCTCTCTACACTGGTTGAAGCATTTAAATCGGCCGAAATCAGAGGTTCGCGGCGCGGGTTCCTGTGTCGCCCGATGATGTCATTGCGAAAATATTATGCGTGACACATAAACCCGAAGGACCAATCTAAGCAATCATATCTTTAAATTAAAGGTAATGCTTATAGTTGATGAGTAATTGCCCCCGACCAAGGGCTAAATTTCGGGTAAGTTTTCTGAACATGCGGTGTAAAACGTTATCACGTCAAAAACAATAAAGTATTCACATAGGAAAAACATTTTAGCTTGCTTTGTTTATCGCAGCCGCAGGATTGAAAATGTTCCTAAACAAAATAAGGGAAATTTTTATTTTTTTGTAACTATGTATTAGCACAGATAAGAATATCAGATGAACCAAGCCCGAATGATTTTGCGGTTTTTTGAACTGGAACCCATTATTAAATGTGTCTGTAATATTTTATCTTGGACTCAAAATATTCACGTAATACCATCTATCGTAAATAAATATAAATATGTTTGAACAAATATTTGCTTTTATTTGTTATATTAAATTTTAAAGTTAAATTATTAAAGCAAAAATTGTAGTTGTCATTTTTTACAAGAAAAATGGGCGAAATCACCTAAAAAATGATGAGCTTATTAAAATGTGTCTCTACTAACTATCTTTCTTCTATTAAAGGTTAGGTGGAACCTCAGTAAAAATAATTTAAATTGGTTTGAGTTTCAAAATTTGGGTTCCAGAATGAATTGCCAAAAACTTGTTTGGCTTGAATCATCTGATATTCTTATCTGTGCTATTAGTTTCCACCTAAAGTATATTGCGAATAATCGCAAAGTGAATTTTTTGTTTCATGTCACTGTATTAGAGACATTTTGTATTATTGTATTACCAAATAATTTTGTCAAAAATCATAATAAAAACAATAAAAAAATCACATAGGAAAAGTATTTCAGCTTGCTTTGTTTATCGAAGGATTGAAAATGTTCCTAAACAAAATAAGGGAAATTTTTATTTTTTTTGTAAAAGCAAAATTTGGAATGGAAAAAGATGTTGGCATGACTACTTTTGATTGCGAATCGTATTGTAAATTTGTCTATGGTTGCGTAGACAAATTTATATGACGATATGTATTTTTTTCAATGTATGACGATTTTCCCAAAATCGATTTTAGTTCATTTGTCCCCACGCTTGGGCAACGCTGATTACATTTTTTTTTTGCATGCAAAAATAAGTAAAATCATGTTTACAAATACAAGTTTCTTGTCTAAATTAGTGGATGTCCTCCTACTTTTTTTTTATGATTAATAAAATTGAGTATTTTGCGATTAATAATAAATATCAAATTTTAAAATTAATTTAGTCGAAATTAATAATTTAATGAAACTTTCAAACACATGTTTGACCATATAAAACTATACATACGAAATATTTTAGCCGCCAGTCAGCAATCGTTGGAATTCTATTTGGGAAAATCCCTAATACAATCCGTGTGAAAAAATGTAAAACAGATTGCGATTATTCGCAAAGGCATCCCAAGTGGAAACCCACAGTTACAAGAGCCTGATAGTCTCTATTTTTTAATTATCGTGAATTTATACAAAACATTTGGGTGTGTAACGAAAGCCCGGTTTTCAAAATCCCGGTTTGTCAAAATCCTGTTTTTTTTGTTAATCTTGATTTTCAAAATCCCGGTTTTCAAAATCCCGGTTCTGCATAAATAAATATCCCGGTTTTTAGAAAATCCCGGTTTTTATTTTTATTTTACTTAAAATTAAAATTTTCCTTCACCAGAAGGGGCCGCCCGAATTAAAAAAATATGTCTTTCAAAACCAAGATTTTGAAAACCAGGATTTTGAAAACCGGGATTTTGGAAACCAGGATTTTGAAAACCGGGATTTTGAATCCGGGATTTTAAATCCGGGATTTTGAAAACCGGGATATCCTACCCAACCCAAAACATTTTTATATAAGCATGCTCATTTTTTTAATCTCTATTTATCGCTAACTTTACGAGAAAAAGAGCAAATATATTTTTTTTTAAAAATAATCCCGTTATATTTTGGTGTTTGTTTTTGTTTAACATAATATTTTAAGACGTTTAGTAAAAAATAAAAATAACCAAATTTTACGTCGTATGAAAATACGATCGTGTACCGAAGCATCGTATACCGAGCAAAATTTCCTCAGTCAAAACAAGGTCGTATACCGAGTTTGTCGTGTACCGAAGTGGTCATATACCGGGGTACCATTGTAAAATCAAAATAGTGGTTTTTCTGTTGTTTAAGTACCCTGAATATTTTCTTTTTGCCGCTTAATTCTGTCCTTAGTGTAATTAAACCACCGTTTCGTTATGTTTACTATGTATATCACAGGGTCTAGAGCTGGGGAATTTCTTCATTGCGATCTCTACAAGTTTAAAATAATTTAGATATATTATGAAAAATCAAAATAAAAATATTAACTTTAATCATCCTTAAAATTTGGTATGTTTTAACGGGTAGCTTTCCATTTTTGCCAAACCAATAATATTTTGGCAGCTACTTGGTTGAATAGAATGGCAGCTAGACATTGTCTTATAAACTTGTCCAAAGATTGGTCCAGTACTTTTCCAAATATTGATTCCTATAAAATTTATATTTGGCATCAATATTAAAAATTATACTTACCAATGTTTTACTGGCGATGGTGTTTTACAGGCTAGTTGATGTGTTGTCTTTTTAGATAATTTTCGATCTTACTGGTATTTTGATAATCTTCTAAATAGCTGTGTAAATGTCTATGTGAGACGATAATAAAGGATACTGAAAAAAATTGTCCACATTGAGCAATACACGTCCGCTTACAAGGTCGCTATCTATTTTTTCTAATTTTATTATTTTTTCTCTCGCTATACAAAAATTGTTAGGATGCGATATGGATAGTGAACAAATCTTTAAATACAGTAGTGGAGTTGCAATTTTTTGAAATTCCTCTTTTCCTTTCAGTCTATTTAAGGGGGGAACCTCCTCCAGATATTAATTTTTTTGCATTTTTTTTTTACTGTAAAAATTCATTTAGTATCTGAAGAATATATTTCCAAAGTTTCTAGCCCAACAGAAAGTCCTAAAGGGCCCTAGGAAGTCACCGAAGTGATGCGAAGTAATGCGTTCTCTTCAAGAACGAAAATTTCAATCGAGTTTTTCTTGAAACGTGTTTTTTTGCGCGCCGTGGAATGTAACTCAAAAAGTAATGAACCAATCAACTTGAAATTTTGTACACATATTCTTTAGCTTATCGACCTTTGCACAAACCTAAAATTTCGTATAAATTGTTTAAACAAATATTGGTTTTTTACGAATTGTTTATAAAAAACACGTGTTTTTTTTTCATTTTGTCCTCAAATTTTCAATTTAATTTTTTTTTTGCAACTTTTAGGTTCATGCAAAGCGGAAAGAACTATTTTAATAAAAAAAATCTGTTTCGTTGATTTTAGTTAACTACAAGGACCTAGGCGTTCCACGGCGCAAACTCTAATAGCCTAGTTCGAGCACCTCTAGTGCCGCCATTTTGTTTTTTTTCAATCATAAAAAAATTTGTTTGTCTTCATTTAAACTATAGAATGCAATGCCGAACTTCGAATTTCATGAATACCGGAATTCAAGTCATTTTTTACTGCTTTTCGATTCCGGAATTCAATATCTATTATCTAAATTTATTTTTGAATATGAACATTTCAAAATAATTAAAAAATGAGTTAATGCTTTCCTTAGTTTATTCTATATTTTTTGTTATTTGGTATTTTCATATTTTTTTAATTCCGTAGGAGGGTCGAAAAATATGAAATCGACCTAAACGCAGATCTAGATTTCATAAGGTTGGATGTGGCATCTGCGGTGCAAAAAATCGGGCGACTAACAAAATGTGATCAACAACTTTGTTCCGCTCAAGCGATTCATCTCGCAGTCATAGATGTGCTTTACTGCCGACAACGAGTTGCTTCCCTAATGTTTGTGCAATTCCGATAGATATTGCGCTAAATGAAAATATTAGCGAAGATGAATAAAACGATTTTGATGATATCAAGAATAACAAGGGACTTTCCATCGATATATCTTAAGAAACATCATTTTGAAATCAATCATTGATACCAATTCCGAAATTACGTTTACAAACAGCGAGATGTCTTCGATTCATGGTGCGATAATGGTTTTTCTTCCGAACAAATTGGTAGTGGATATAATTTTAAGCAAAGACGCGAATTTACTGACAACCGACACCATCCTCCCATATTTATGTTGGCCTTGCGATATTTACACAAATGAAATACATCAAGAATTTGATCGCCCTGGGAAGCATGACTACATGCAAGAACAATAGCTACGCTGTCATAAAGACTGAATAATATTCCGGAAATCGATATTATTTTGAAAGAAACGGACATAGATCTTGAATGTTTAAATCGATGATAGTGGTACACGGTCATACGATCCGAAATTGATGTTGAAAAAACTACAAATAATATCGATGCAGATTTACTGTGCAATATTCCCGCAAAATCGGCGAAAAATCGGTAAAACGGAACTTTCGGCGGTAAAACGGAACTTTTTTGAAGCATGCGGTTTTCGGGGATATATTTTACAAGTTCCTTACCGACATTAAGTAACCATACCACCTACCAGTGTGGACTCGGAACAGCTGTTTTTCGATTCTGGCAATTTCTGTACTAAGGCACGATCGGGATTGGGCGATGCGGCTCTTAAAAGCAAATTTTGCCGTACTACAAATTTCAAAACATAATTATAACAGTAATAAGTGCTTATAAACATTAATTTTATGCATTTTGATAATGTTAATTTTTTTTGACTGTATTCTTCAATACAAATTTTTTCTTCATATTTTAAGTTTTTTTTCAAAACCGGAATATAACGGAATCCGGAATGGGAAGTTTTATAATTTCAAAATTCCGGAATCGTTAATTCATCGAAAATTTGCAATCCCTAATTTAAACGTCAATATTATTATGCAATTTGTTTCATTGCAATAAATGCTCACAATTTTTTGTAAATAATTATTGAAAAACCAGTTGTTTGGAGGAGGTTCCCCCCTTAAGGTCTGCTGAATTGGAAATGTCCCCTTTTTACCTTTTTTTTTTTTTCAATTGCTGCATGAAATTTTCGAACTTGAATGCACTATAACTATTGAGGTCGCCAAGCTGTTTTGCATCTTGTGAATTGAAAATATCTCATACGTTGTACGATATATTTTCAATTCCCCTACAATATTGAGAATTGTTTAACAAATTCTTTTAATAATTCAGCGCAGCGCAATCGTTATTCTTTAAATAAAAAATCCAAATACTACAAACCAGCAGTAAAAAATGTTGAAAGTATTTCTGTTCCAAAATGTCACTAATTGCTCCGATACCAGTGTATGTATATTAAAAACAGTTTAAACTCCGTGGCCTTCCAGTGATCTAAAATCTAAATCCACAAAAGAAAGCTGCTTTCTGGGGAATGCGGATAGCACATAGTTTCGAATATTTTTCCGATTTTCATTTATTGCATCACAAATATATTTTTCGTTAATGAAAATCCATTTTTCTCGCATTAAGCCACAAATTCAGCAATTGTTTAATGACACCAAGCAAAACGCAATGTATATAGTTAATCGGGAATGCGGTGACATACCCAATATTTGATTCTTCCAACTTTGTGTACGCTACGAACGGATATGATGATCTAATTGCAACCTTTCCTTGAAACTCTCAATTCCTGAAAAACAAACCCGATGTTTACTGTACATGTTCTTTATGGTACATTTTGTACAGTTGAAATATCCAGCGTGGCTTTGATACATTTCCTGTATACATTTTTCTATAAGAATTGATTAGCGAAAAATGGTTTTTTATATCCGTGAAATACACCAACTAAAAACACATGAGATGAGATGGGTATATGCCTCCAAGAATTGGCCATAATAGGCTGTTGGAGATTTTGCCAACGGAACATCATCAATTCCAATGTCAATATACATATCTTGTTGAGTAACGGGATTATTTTCTAAAAATTTATTTTATCAATATGAGACTAAAACCCCTTCCCATCGAAACAATTTGAAACCTACCTCCTTGGTATTTTTTATTGCCCAAATGTTTTTTGGAAGATTATTATGGTATTTGCTTAGCACTTTTAGTAGAAAATTTATTAGCTTCTTCGTTGGTTATGTTATAATTAACACACCACTCGACAATATCGCCCGAAATACTGGCAATTTCCAAAATTATCAAGTTTTGTGCTAATATCTGACGCATAGAAATATACACTTTTGTCTTCTCTAGTTTCTTCATGAATTCAAATAATGTATGAGCCTACGAAATTAAATTTATACTTTAATTTTGATGAAGTTATCAACAAAAAGTGTTTATCATCAGGTTTAAATGAAACGGCATTTATGTTTTTATTTTGCATGGCCGATTTGAACGATTCCTGCTTTGGATAAATTGGGAAAAACATTTAAGGCATTTTAAGGCCGATATTACTTTCCAAAACTCTTTAACTGATAAAACTTGCAGTTTTTGTTTCTAATTATCAGCTATTTAGAATGGCACATCCTCGTTATAACATTTTACAGGCGATAATCACATACATGTTCTAGATATGCATGTAGACCATAAAGCGTTTTTTAAATTCCTCATTTAGAGGGAATTTTTGTATAAAATGCATTTTTCTGTAAATTTAGCACAATTATTTCTTACAGTAAATTTTTGCTCATTAGATAACCAGAATTGTTTATCGATTTTTCGGTGTTTAAGTATTCGGTAAATTCTGTGCCATCATTATACTCCTCCGCATTTAGTTTTGTTTGGTTATTAACTATAATTTAGAAAATTATAATATTGCTAGACAATATTTCGACAAGACTTTCCTGTTTTAGAACTATTCTAGCGACTACAAGCAAATTTTTTTTGAATTTTTCATATGATTTATGTACTAAAATACTGCTACTTTGGAAACGTGCATTGAATCTGTTGAAATAGTTTAGGATGTTTTTAAACTAATAAGTATGCTTTTATTTCAGTATTTAAAATAACGCAAAATTTGAGCAGCTTTCTTCCGTTTTGTAAAAGTGATATAAGGTTGTTCAATTCCTTAAAATATTTATGATGGATGCATGGTTACATAAAAAGCCATCTGTAAAATGAATTGTTACGAACAATACTGCGGCAATATCAGACGCCATCCAACTATATTTTGCATTGTAATAATATTGTGATTTTTGTTTTTAAAATGATCATATATTGTTTTAGCTGTGCAATCAGTGAAATTTATATTAATTAATTGCAGCGATTGGGTATTAGCTTTATTATTCTTCACATAACGACCAAGAAGACACACATTTTTTTATACTTAAGTCAGTAGATTCATCCAAGATATTTAACTGGTCGTTTTCTTCCCTAGATAACATAGATTCTAGCATGTTTTTAAATTAATCCAAAATACAACAATGAAATAAAGTTTGGATTAAGCAACAATGAAGTTTCATTGAAATTTGAATGCATTAAAAATCGCACATTTTACATTGGGTTTCCCGTGTTTCCGTTTGGCTTAAAAATTCCCGTAAACGGGAGAAAATTCTGGAATCTGGTAATACTGGTTTCGACCCTGGAGAAAAAATGAGAACACCCCTTGAGTTCTCTATGTGGTATTTTGATTTCGTACTGAAAAGTTCGCACGTACAAAAAGTTCGATCTACTGTTCAGGTATCTACGATCAAACTACAAAATACAATTCTCACTTCATACATTAAGTATGAGGCAAGAACGTACTGACTTAGCGAATTATATTTACTAAATCAAAAACTGAAAGAAAACGCTCATTTTTATGTGTTTTATGCCCACACAAATAATAGAAAGAGAAGATTGTCTGTGTATTAAAATCAATTAGATTCTTTCGGTTTTTTATAGACAAAATATATTAACAATAATGACATTCACAACATTTTTCTACTTGTTAATCAGAAAAAATGATGAGGCCAATAATTTATAATATATCCACCAAAAAAGTAGAAATTTCAAAATCCCCCCGTACTTTAACACAAGAGTCATATGAAGTGTTATTTCTACTGAGAATTTTTAAGTTCTTAAACACTTTTCAGAGATTACTATTAGCATCTTAACTAGTAAGATAATATCTCGGAAATTTTTGTTGAAAAAATAAATTCTAAATTTTAAATTCCAAATTTCAAACTTCAAACTCCAAATTCCAAATTTTCAATCCAAATTCCATATTTCACATTCTAAATTTTAAATTTATATTTCAAATTCCAAATTTCAAATTAAAATTTCCAAATTCAACATTTTAAATCTTAAATCTTAAATTTCAAATTCCAAATTTCAAATACCAAATTTCAAATCCCAAATTCAAAATTTAAAATTCCAAACTTTAAATTTCAAACCCCAAACTTCAAATTCTAAATGCCAAATTCCAAACTTCAAATTTCAAATCCCAGTAGAATATCGCTACATAGGTCGGAAGTTGCTTAAACAATTATTTTCTGCACACATAGGCCCGATCTCCATCAAAAAAATTTTAACTTTGTATACCCAACATTTTTAAAGTGATAAGTGACATTTGCATAGCAGAAAAATAAATTATCTAGAAAAATATACGAGAAAACATCAAGCGAAACGAACCAACATCGTCAAAGAGACGTAGATAGGCATGAAAGGAAAATTTCAGTATGAAACTAGAGGTGTCAGAAGCAAATAACTGAACAATAAGCAAACAAAAACAAAAATGACGCAATATTAAACACAAAAGCAAATCCGTCTAAAAAAAATTTCCCAAATTCAGATTAACCGAAAATCCGCATACAGCAGACTCAGAAATATAGGCAGATAGAGGAATATACATTTTAAAATACTACTCTATAGAATGTATGGCCAAACCGACCCAAATTTTGACCAAAAAACTTACAAACAAATCCCACATGGTAACCATACCTACCACAACTAAAACTTTCAATTAAATTAAACCTATCACAATCAAATTCCACAATTTGATCGAGGCACTCGCTAACCCAACGAATTGTCGGTCCGTAATCCGAATTAGTACTTCATTAAAGATATCGATACTGACAAATTTTTTAGGTTCTTGTAAATGTAATTATTAGTTTTAAACTGTAGGTATAAGTCGCTGATGATGGCTAACAAAGCCTATATATTTGACTTGGAAATTTAAGATAAATAAAACATAACTTTATCGAATTACAAGTGGAACACACGGACTTTAACTGTCTGCCCCTTTAAATGTTGTTAAAACAACAACTTCTGTCGATTTTTTTTCTACATTGAATTTCATTATATTAGCTCCTAGCCGAATGACTTTCGTTATATTAGATAACCTGGACATGATAACAAATAAACATCCATATTTATGAATAAAAAATGATTCTTTGTCTAAAATTATTATGCAAAATTCAAATACAAACTAAAATATTCATTCTTCAGGTGCTGTGCAGCCAACCTAAACAAAGATGTGAGTTATTTTTTTGTTTGCTGTACTACACTTAGTATAAAACATTTATTGACCCACATATTTTTAATAATCAACGTTGAATAAATTGAACTTCTATAGTACTTAGTTTAACTAAAAAAAAAAATCGTAGACAAAACGAATGCTGAATAAAAAATAAAAAAAAGCTCGTGTGTCGCATTTTGATAAAAAATCGATATCATTAAAAAGTTATCTTAACCAATAGAGTGAGTGTATTATAGTTTAGCGTTATAGTACACAAAAATGAAATTTTTTCTTGTATATAAAATATCTTTGGGAATACATTTCTCGAATCCCAATAAAAACCGAAAAAAACGGGTTTTTTTCAATATGGAAAAATGTTTCTACAGTTTTCCAAGAACTACGAGTCGAATACGCTGCGTTTTTTTTGTCAGTAGTATATTGATTCTACAAACCTATCGCAATTCTATTTGTTATGCATCATGAGTTTACTGATATATCAACACTAAAAATGAAAACAAGCAATTCAAAAATAGATAATGTTGGATTCATCAACATCAACTCTAAACTCCACAGAAATCCCATCTTTTATGCTGAAAATCAACACAAACCAATTTTTTCACCTCTTTGTAAACTCTTCAATAAGTCACTAACTTCATGCATTTTGCCTACTAAATGGAAACCTCTAGAAAAACGCCCATCTTTAACTCAGAGAAAAGGAATAATATCTCATATTAAAGAGGTATTGCAACCACATCAATGATTCTTCATCAACTGATTTTGCAGTCTGGTTTTACTCGTACTTTTATAATAGATCACAATTTATCAAAATTGATGGACGTAAATTGAATTACTAAAACTGGATTTTCTACATGTATTTTACTAATATTTATTGATATTATCAACTCATCAGTAATTCTTTTTGCTGATGATCTATAGGTCTTCAAAGTTATTGCCAATCCACACGATGTAATTTTACTATGGTTAGGTTAGGTTAGGGTGCTGTCCTAAGGGACCGGCATAGACACAGAAATGGTTCATAGCCATACCACATACAATTTTGCTCGGCTCTACCCACTGAACCATCCAGAGCTTACATCGAAGCGTTCAATACACCTGACGTCCATCCCATTGAGATCCACCAGGTCACTGAGGAGAGGAGCTTCCAAGAATTTTCATCTGCTTAACGCTAGACGGGGACAAGTTCGGAGAAGATGGAATACAGTTTCTTTCTTCTGTACATCTTCACAGCTTCTACATTAATCATTCGAGGAGACCCCTACTCTTCGCGCATACTCACCTATGAGACACATAGAAATAGATTTGAGCTGTATGGTTGTTCTCGCTGCCATTGGAGTGCCCAGAATATCTAGGGGTATGAGATGGAAAAGAACCTTTAATGCCTGAGTGAATGTACTTCTAAGTGGACCACTAATACACAAGGTAGAAGTTCTCTGATTTTTCATCACCAACTTTTGGTTAGCCATACTGTTTAAAGCTGGCCACCAAACAGCAATCCGATATAAAACTATGGGCCTTATCACTGAGATATAGGGCCAGTTTCCAATAGCATTTTTACAGGAGTATAGCGCTATAGTAGCTTTCTTTATCCTTTCTAAAATATTATGCTTCCAACTAAGTTTACTGTCCAAAACAACACGCAGGTACTACGCTTTATCAATAAAGGTCAAGCTAATACCATTTAAAATAAGAGGATCAATCTGAAAAACTTTGTATTTCCTAGAGAAGAGGACCACCTCAGTTTTACGTGGACTAACATTTAGTCCACAACTGTTGGCCCATTTAGAAAGAAGACCAAGCGCGCCTTGGATGCTCTCTCTTAGAGTAAAATGATGCTTACGAAAGACACCAATAGCGACGTCATCCGTATAAGCAACAACTCTAAAACCCTGACCCTCCAATTCCAGCAACATGCCATTTATAACAAAGTTTCACGATCCTGCGTCTCAGCATCTGACATATCCAACCAACGAGAGATTCATCCACACTCATATTCAACAAAGCCCGAATTATTGCCACCGGTTTAACGTTGTTAAAGACACCTTCTATTTCCAGAAAGGTTACTAAGGAGTATTCCTTAAATTCTAAGGATCTTTCAATAGGACAAATCAGGGAGTGTAGAGCGGTTACAGTACGCATGTTGAGATTTCAACCGCTTAGCCGGCTCAATAGAGTCTCTAATATCTGCTTCTATTTGTCTTTCTAGCATTCTTAGTAGTGTAAAAGCGTATGTCCTGGAACACCCCAAATGGGGTGGATTTTTATATGTAAATTACAACAACACAAACGATTACATATGTTTTTTAATATGAAGATTACAGTAGAACCACGATAATTAAATCTCTATATAAAATGTAAACGTAAGTATATAATTTTATTAAAAATCCGTTGTTCAACTGTACATTAACTGTACAATATTTTTTTTTAAGACATTTTGTTAGATGGCAGCACAGTCATAAACTTTAAGCTTTGAACTTTTTAATATTAATTAACTTTTCGATAGATGGTGCACATTTCTTACAGTTTTATTATCAACCACGATAACTAAAACTCTATATAAATGTATCTAAAATCAGGTATTCAACTGTAAATGATTATTATTTTCCAACTTTATCTGTAGATGTCACTTTAAAAGCTTATTTTATGTACATGGTTTGTAACTTAGTTCAATATACAGTTTTATTATCAACCACGATAACTAAAATTCTATATGAATTTATCCAAAATCATGTATTCAACTGTATATTGTTATTTTTTAAAACTTTATCTGTAGATGTCACATTTCAAAGTTTATGTATATTCTGTAAATATGGTTTGTAACTTAAACGAATAATATTTATTTTTTAATTGAAATTGGATACTATAAAGTTATAATAATATTTTATAATTTAACCTTGGCATTGAAAAAAAACTAGTTCAACGTACAATAAATAAAAACTGTAAAATGTAATCAGCATAAAGTAAGAAAAGAAGATAAGAAAAAAAATTGCATCAAAATCATGTATTCAACTGTCTTTGAAAGTTTATTTTTTAGGCACTCAACTGTAATAAAGTAAAAAATATTGATTATGATTAATTTCTGTTTATGTAAGAGAAAAATATTCGAATTGAAGTGTATGCTACCTTTCAAAATTTGTATTATGTATATGGTTTATAACTTGGACGAATAATTTTTATCACATAATTGAAATCGGATAGTACAAAGTTATAATAATATTTTATAATTTAACCTTGGCATTTAAAAAGAAAACTAGTTCAATATACGTATATATAAAAACCGTAATATGTAATCAGCATAAAGTAAGAAAAGAAGATAAGAAAAAAAAATTACATAATTGAAATCGGATAGGACGTTATATGTATTAATATTTTATAATTTATCCTTGGCATTGAAATCTTGATCATAATTTTTTTTTTTTATTTTACCAACTTTATCTGTATATCATCTTTTAAACTACATTTGGCGAAAATAAAATGCTTCAATTAGAAATTTTTAAAGCTGCGAAAATAAACTTTGAATTGTTTGCACTTCATACAAAATTTAATTTAGAAGATGATTCCAACGTTAGTAAATTAACATCGTTTAATACTACGAATTATATAATAACTGAAGCTAGCGATTTTAATGCAATATTTTCCGAAATTGTTAATAATTTAAACATTAAAAGTGAAGATTTTCAAGAAAAAGAATCTGGCTGGGCTCTCGAAAAGATCATGTTTCTTGAACTTAATATCAACAAATATACTCCATTGCGAGGTTCTTCATATATTGATCTACCAGAAACTATTAAAAGAAAAAGAGCTATAATTAATATTCAAAATTCTGATCAGGCATGCTTTGCCTGGTCAATTATGGCATCTAGATATCCTAACGTAAAAAAACCTTATAGACATACATCATATCCACACTATTCTTCGGAATTGACTTTAGATGATATTAATTTGCCTATGCATCTAAAAGATATTTCAAAGTTTGAACAATTAAATAATATTAGTGTAAATGTATATGGTTTAGATGGTAATGAAATTGTGGGGCCATTATATTACACAAAATCTAAAAAACAGGAACATGTTAATTTGCTATTTTTAGAAGATGATGTAAATACTCACTATTGTTTGATCAAAAATTTTAGTGCGCTAGTGGGAAACCAGTTATCCAAAAGAGCAAATAAAAAATGGATTTGTGATGGATGTTTAACTTTTTTTAGAAATGAGGAAGGTTTAAATAATCATTTGCAATATGGTTGTAATAAAATTAAATGTATTCTTCCTAATGAAGAAAATTGTATACTAAAGTTTAAAAACATCCAAAACAAAGAGCGAGTACCATTTATTATCTATTGCGATTTTGAAGCTGTACTAGCACCAATTTTTACATGTTTACCAAACGATAAAACCTCATTTACAGAAAACATTACAAAACATGAACCATGCAGCTTCGCATATTACATTAAGTGTTCATACGACGATAAACTTTCTAAGTTTGAATTGTATAGGGGTAAAGATTGTTGTCAAATTTTTATTGAAAAATTAAAAATCGATTTACAAGTAATTTATGATAAATTACATACAAACATAAAAATGATAACACTAACAAACGAAGAAAAAGAACAATATGACAATTCATCTACTTGTTATATATGTAAAGAAAGTTTTATTGACTGTTTGAATTATAAAGTAAGAGACCATTGCCATCTTACTGGAAAGTTCCGCGGAGCCGCTCATAACAATTGTAATTTAAATTATGGTTTACCTGACTTTGTATCAATTGTTTGTCATAATTTGAGTGGATATGATTCTCACTTTATTATCAAAGAACTTGGATTTGATACAGAAACAATTAATTTAATCGCTCAAAATAAGGAGAGATATGTATCTTTTACAAAACATTTTAAACTTTTAGATAATAAAACAATTAAATTAAGATTCATAGATTCATTCAAATTTATGTCTTCAAGTATTGATAATTTAAGTAAAAATCTTGAAGAAAATCAATTTAATGAAATACATAAATATTTTCCAAAGCAAAATGAATTTAATTTGGTTAGGAAGAAAGGTGTATTTCCATATGATTTTATTGATAATCATGAAAAGTTTAATCATACATGTTTACCCCCTCAATCTAGTTTCTATAATAAATTGAATGATTCCAATATTACCGAAGATCAGTATAATCATGCAACTAAAGTGTGGAATGAGTTTAAATGTAAGAATTTGGGGGATTATTCCGATTTATATTTAAAAACGGACGTTCTTCTCTTAGCTGACATTTTTGAAAATTTTAGAAATGTCTGTTTAGCCACTTACGATTTAGATCCAACACACTATTACACTTCCCCAGGTTTAAGTTGGGATGCCATGTTGAAATTTACAAAAATCGAAATGGAATTGCTCACAGATATTAACATGATCAATTTCATTAACAAAGGGGTTCGTGGTGGATTAGCACAATGTTCGAAAAGATATAGTAAGGCGAATAATAAGTATATGAAAAATTATAAAGAAGATAAGGATTCTTCATATCTTATTTATTTAGACGCTAATAATTTATACGGATATGCTATGAGTCAATATCTTCCATATGCGAACTTTAAATGGCTAAATGAAAGCGAAATTGATAAGTTTAATATTACATTCAACAAGTGATGAGGCGGACCTTGGATATATTTTAGAAGTTGATTTGGAGTACCCAGAAAATCTTCACAAAACACATAATGATTTACCATTTTGTTTGGAAAATGCTAAACCTGGTTATGCATCATCCAAACAAAATAAGCTGTTGGCTAACCTTAATCATAAGTTTAATTATGTCATTCATCAAAAAAATTTAAAACAATGTCTAAGCGAAGGTTTGATTTTAAAGAAAATACACAGAGTATTAGAATTCAGTCAAAAACCTTGGCTTAAGACATATATTGATCTGAATACGAGGCTTCGGACCTTAGCTAAAAATTGTTTTGAAAGGGATTTCTTTAAACTGATGAATAACAGCGTTTTCGGTAAAACTCTCGAAGATGTTTTTAAACGGAAAGATATAAGGTTACTCACACATTGGGAAAATATCGCAAATAAATCGGGTGCTAGCCGTTTAATAAGTAAGCCAAATTTTCATTCATCATCCGTATTTACCGAAAATCTTGTGGCTGTTCAAATGAATAGACTAAAAATAACATTAAACAAACCTATTTATGTAGGATTTACAGTATTAGAATTATCAAAAACCCTTATGTATGATTTCCATTACAAATATTTTATACCTAAATATATAGAACGAGCTTCGTTGCTATACACTGACACTGACTCTCTAATTTACGAAATTCAAACTGACGACTTCTATAAAGACATTGAACAGGATATTGACAGTAGATTTGATACATCAGACTTTTCTCCACAAAACATTTTTGGAATACCATTAAAAAATAAAAAAGTGTTAGGTATGTTTAAAGATGAATGTAATGGAAAAATTATAACAGAATTTATATGACTGAAAGCAAAAACATATTGTATACTTCTAGAAGATGATAATGAGTTAAGTAAAAAAATTAAGGGTATTAAAAAAAGTGTTGTTTCAAATAAAATATCATTTAATGACTATAAAAATTGTTTGAATAATGATGAAAAAATAATTAGGTCTCAATTAAATTTTAAAAGTATAAAAAATGATTTGTACACCCAATTAGTTAATAAATTAGCATTGACAAATGATGATGATAAAAGATTCGTTATACCAAATTCTTTTAATACTTTGGCATGGGGTAACAAAGAACTCGAAAATTTTGATATTCAATAGTTTACAAATTTAATTAAAGTATAAGTTTATATAATTTAGAATAAAATAATATGTATGTTAATTTTAATAATATTATTTACTAAATAATACTAAATAATAATATTGTATCAGATTTTATTTTAAATAAATGTATAATAGTATAATAGTATTTTAAAGAATATCGTTTTTATTTATCCATGAGTTGTGTGATGAATCAAAACCAAGCCATTTGACATAAACCTTTGTTCCATTCCTCTTCAAGATTTTTTCTACAAGGTAAGTATCAGGATGATTTGTCTTTTGGAGCTCCTTTTCATAAAACCGACCTGATATTAGCTGACCCTTATAGTCCTCAAGTAAATACGTCACAGGAAATTTGTTGTTAACCCTGATAACTTTAAATATTTCAGTAGTCCAATTTGGTGTATAACCTTTTTCGAAAACGGTTTTAAATTTGCTAACTCGAACGAAATCTCCAACTTTAAATTTATTTTTCTGCATTAACTTAGGATATGTATACACACGTTTTAAAAACCAACTAACAATCTTAATGATTCATAATTTAAAGGAGTTAGAAATAGTTAAAATGTTAAAGTTTATTAAAATTTAAAGTTAAGACAAAAATAAATTTCTGATCACGATAACATTGATAAACCAACTAACAATCTTAATGATTCATAATTTAAAGGAGTTAGAAATAGTTAAAATGTTAAAGTTTATTAAAATTTAAAGTTAAGACAAAAAATAAATTTCTGTTCATGACAACATTGATAAACCAACTAACAATCTTAATGATTCATAATTTAAAGGAGTTAGAAATAGTTTTCTAATTATAATGAATTTAACCTTATAAAGACAAAAGGTGTTTCCCTTCCTATGATTATCTTGGTACTTTCAAAAAAGTTTAATGAATAAAAATATAGTTTGGTGTTGTCAAAATTAAATGTAATGTCACTTTTAAAAGCTGATTTTATGCGCACGGTTTGTAACTTGGTTGAATATACAATCAACAATTAAAATTTAAAAAAAATTGTGGGCCTGAGCCCGCCAATGCGGGCTCGCGGGTGACGCCCGCGAATCGTAATGAGAAAAGAATGATTAAATACTAAATTAATTATGGATGAAGATAATAAAAAACATTTTTCCATTTGTAAAAACAAAACGTAAAAAAAAAAAAAAAAAAAAAATTAGAATGCAAAAACAAATTAAAATTCACACACGAATTTTGTTACCATTTTGTTACCATTTATTTGCGCAAAGTTAAAGGTTTATTAAAAGATAATGCGGAACAAATAAACAATGAACAATTAAAATTTAAAAAATTGCGGGCCTTTCGCGGGCTTCTGTAGATGTCACTTTTAAAAGCTTATTTTATGTACATGGTTTGTAACTTGGTTCAATATACAATAAACAATTAAAATTTAAACAATTGTAGGCCTTTTTAGAAGAACGCAAAAACAAAAATTAAAATTTGAATGCGACTCATTTTCATTAAAACTAGAAATTTTGCCATACATAAACGTTTATGCTGTTGTAATTTCCTTCGCCTGTGAAAAACAAAAATAATTCGCGGACCCCCGCGGGCAAAGCCAGGGGTCCGCGAATTATTTTTGTTTTTCACAGGCGAAGGAAATTACAACAGCATAAACGTTTATGTATGGCAAAATTTCTAGTTTTAATGAAAATGAGTCGCATTCAAATTTTAATTTTTGTTTTTGCGTTCTTCTAAAAAGGCCTACAATTGTTTAAATTTTAATTGTTTATTGTATATTGAACCAAGTTACAAACCATGTACATAAAATAAGCTTTTAAAAGTGACATCTACAGAAGCCCGCGAAAGGCCCGCAATTTTTTAAATTTTAATTGTTCATTGTTTATTTGTTCCGCATTATCTTTTAATAAACCTTTAACTTTGCGCAAATAAATGGTAACAAAATGGTAACAAAATTCGTGTGTGAATTTTAATTTGTTTTTGCATTCTAATTTTTTTTTTTTTTTTTTTTTTACGTTTTGTTTTTACAAATGGAAAAATGTTTTTTATTATCTTCATCCATAATTAATTTAGTATTTAATCATTCTTTTCTCATTACGATTCGCGGGCGTCACCCGCGAGCCCGCATTGGCGGGCTCAGGCCCACAATTTTTTTTAAATTTTAATTGTTGATTGTATATTCAACCAAGTTACAAACCGTGCGCATAAAATCAGCTTTTAAAAGTGACATTACATTTAATTTTGACAACACCAAACTATATTTTTATTCATTAAACTTTTTTGAAAGTACCAAGATAATCATAGGAAGGGAAACACCTTTTGTCTTTATAAGGTTAAATTCATTATAATTAGAAAACTATTTCTAACTCCTTTAAATTATGAATCATTAAGATTGTTAGTTGGTTTTTAAAACGTGTGTATACATATCCTAAGTTAATGCAGAAAAATAAATTTAAAGTTGGAGATTTCGTTCGAGTTAGCAAATTTAAAACCGTTTTCGAAAAAGGTTATACACCAAATTGGACTACTGAAATATTTAAAGTTATCAGGGTTAACAACAAATTTCCTGTGACGTATTTACTTGAGGACTATAAGGGTCAGCTAATATCAGGTCGGTTTTATGAAAAGGAGCTCCAAAAGACAAATCATCCTGATACTTACCTTGTAGAAAAAATCTTGAAGAGGAATGGAACAAAGGTTTATGTCAAATGGCTTGGTTTTGATTCATCACACAACTCATGGATAAATAAAAACGATATTCTTTAAAATACTATTATACTATTATACATTTATTTAAAATAAAATCTGATACAATATTATTATTTAGTATTATTTAGTAAATAATATTATTAAAATTAACATACATATTATTTTATTCTAAATTATATAAACTTATACTTTAATTAAATTTGTAAACTATTGAATATCAAAATTTTCGAGTTCTTTGTTACCCCATGCCAAAGTATTAAAAGAATTTGGTATAACGAATCTTTTATCATCATCATTTGTCAATGCTAATTTATTAACTAATTGGGTGTACAAATCATTTTTTATACTTTTAAAATTTAATTGAGACCTAATTATTTTTTCATCATTATTCAAACAATTTTTATAGTCATTAAATGATATTTTATTTGAAACAACACTTTTTTTAATACCCTTAATTTTTTTACTTAACTCATTATCATCTTCTAGAAGTATACAATATGTTTTTGCTTTCAGTCATATAAATTCTGTTATAATTTTTCCATTACATTCATCTTTAAACATACCTAACACTTTTTTATTTTTTAATGGTATTCCAAAAATGTTTTGTGGAGAAAAGTCTGATGTATCAAATCTACTGTCAATATCCTGTTCAATGTCTTTATAGAAGTCGTCAGTTTGAATTTCGTAAATTAGAGAGTCAGTGTCAGTGTATAGCAACGAAGCTCGTTCTATATATTTAGGTATAAAATATTTGTAATGGAAATCATACATAAGGGTTTTTGATAATTCTAATACTGTAAATCCTACATAAATAGGTTTGTTTAATGTTATTTTTAGTCTATTCATTTGAACAGCCACAAGATTTTCGGTAAATACGGATGATGAATGAAAATTTGGCTTACTTATTAAACGGCTAGCACCCGATTTATTTGCGATATTTTCCCAATGTGTGAGTAACCTTATATCTTTCCGTTTAAAAACATCTTCGAGAGTTTTACCGAAAACGCTGTTATTCATCAGTTTAAAGAAATCCCTTTCAAAACAATTTTTAGCTAAGGTCCGAAGCCTCGTATTCAGATCAATATATGTCTTAAGCCAAGGTTTTTGACTGAATTCTAATACTCTGTGTATTTTCTTTAAAATCAAACCTTCGCTTAGACATTGTTTTAAATTTTTTTGATGAATGACATAATTAAACTTATGATTAAGGTTAGCCAACAGCTTATTTTGTTTGGATGATGCATAACCAGGTTTAGCATTTTCCAAACAAAATGGTAAATCATTATGTGTTTTGTGAAGATTTTCTGGGTACTCCAAATCAACTTCTAAAATATATCCAAGGTCCGCCTCATCACTTGTTGAATGTAATATTAAACTTATCAATTTCGCTTTCATTTAGCCATTTAAAGTTCGCATATGGAAGATATTGACTCATAGCATATCCGTATAAATTATTAGCGTCTAAATAAATAAGATATGAAGAATCCTTATCTTCTTTATAATTTTTCATATACTTATTATTCGCCTTACTATATCTTTTCGAACATTGTGCTAATCCACCACGAACCCCTTTGTTAATGAAATTGATCATGTTAATATCTGTGAGCAATTCCATTTCGATTTTTGTAAATTTCAACATGGCATCCCAACTTAAACCTGGGGAAGTGTAATAGTGTGTTGGATCTAAATCGTAAGTGGCTAAACAGACATTTCTAAAATTTTCAAAAATGTCAGCTAAGAGAAGAACGTCCGTTTTTAAATATAAATCGGAATAATCCCCCAAATTCTTACATTTAAACTCATTCCACACTTTAGTTGCATGATTATACTGATCTTCGGTAATATTGGAATCATTCAATTTATTATAGAAACTAGATTGAGGGGGTAAACATGTATGATTAAACTTTTCATGATTATCAATAAAATCATATGGAAATACACCTTTCTTCCTAACCAAATTAAATTCATTTTGCTTTGGAAAATATTTATGTATTTCATTAAATTGATTTTCTTCAAGATTTTTACTTAAATTATCAATACTTGAAGACATAAATTTGAATGAATCTATGAATCTTAATTTAATTGTTTTATTATCTAAAAGTTTAAAATGTTTTGTAAAAGATACATATCTCTCCTTATTTTGAGCGATTAAATTAATTGTTTCTGTATCAAATCCAAGTTCTTTGATAATAAAGTGAGAATCATATCCACTCAAATTATGACAAACAATTGATACAAAGTCAGGTAAACCATAATTTAAATTACAATTGTTATGAGCGGCTCCGCGGAACTTTCCAGTAAGATGGCAATGGTCTCTTACTTTATAATTCAAACAGTCAATAAAACTTTCTTTACATATATAACAAGTAGATGAATTGTCATATTGTTCTTTTTCTTCGTTTGTTAGTGTTATCATTTTTATGTTTGTATGTAATTTATCATAAATTACTTGTAAATCGATTTTTAATTTTTCAATAAAAATTTGACAACAATCTTTACCCCTATACAATTCAAACTTAGAAAGTTTATCGTCGTATGAACACTTAATGTAATATGCGAAGCTGCATGGTTCATGTTTTGTAATGTTTTCTGTAAATGAGGTTTTATCGTTTGGTAAACATGTAAAAATTGGTGCTAGTACAGCTTCAAAATCGCAATAGATAATAAATGGTACTCGCTCTTTGTTTTGGATGTTTTTAAACTTTAGTATACAATTTTCTTCATTAGGAAGAATACATTTAATTTTATTACAACCATATTGCAAATGATTATTTAAACCTTCCTCATTTCTAAAAAAAGTTAAACATCCATCACAAATCCATTTTTTATTTGCTCTTTTGGATAACTGGTTTCCCACTAGCGCACTAAAATTTTTGATCAAACAATAGTGAGTATTTACATCATCTTCTAAAAATAGCAAATTAACATGTTCCTGTTTTTTAGATTTTGTGTAATATAATGGCCCCACAATTTCATTACCATCTAAACCATATACATTTACACTAATATTATTTAATTGTTCAAACTTTGAAATATCTTTTAGATGCATAGGCAAATTAATATCATCTAAAGTCAATTCCGAAGAATAGTGTGGATATGATGTATGTCTATAAGGTTTTTTTACGTTAGGATATCTAGATGCCATAATTGACCAGGCAAAGCATGCCTGATCAGAATTTTGAATATTAATTATAGCTCTTTTTCTTTTAATAGTTTCTGGTAGATCAATATATGAAGAACCTCGCAATGGAGTATATTTGTTGATATTAAGTTCAAGAAACATGATCTTTTCGAGAGCCCAGCCAGATTCTTTTTCTTGAAAATCTTCACTTTTAATGTTTAAATTATTAACAATTTCGGAAAATATTGCATTAAAATCGCTAGCTTCAGTTATTATATAATTCGTAGTATTAAACGATGTTAATTTACTAACGTTGGAATCATCTTCTAAATTAAATTTTGTATGAAGTGCAAACAATTCAAAGTTTATTTTCGCAGCTTTAAAAATTTCTAATTGAAGCATTTTATTTTCGCCAAATGTAGTTTAAAAGATGATATATAGATAAAGTTGGTAAAATAAAAAAAAAAAATTATGATCAAGATTTCAATGCCAAGGATAAATTATAAAATATTAATACATATAACGTCCTATCCGATTTCAATTATGTAATTTTTTTTTCTTATCTTCTTTTCTTACTTTATGCTGATTACATATTACGGTTTTTATATATACGTATATTGAACTAGTTTTCTTTTTAAATGCCAAGGTTAAATTATAAAATATTATTATAACTTTGTACTATCCGATTTCAATTATGTGATAAAAATTATTCGTCCAAGTTATAAACCATATACATAATACAAATTTTGAAAGGTAGCATACACTTCAATTCGAATATTTTTCTCTTACATATACAGAAATTAATCATAATCAATATTTTTTACTTTATTACAGTTGAGTGCCTAAAAAATAAACTTTCAAAGACAGTTGAATACATGATTTTGATGCAATTTTTTTTCTTATCTTCTTTTCTTACTTTATGCTGATTACATTTTACAGTTTTTATTTATTGTACGTTGAACTAGTTTTTTTTCAATGCCAAGGTTAAATTATAAAATATTATTATAACTTTATAGTATCCAATTTCAATTAAAAAATAAATATTATTCGTTTAAGTTACAAACCATATTTACAGAATATACATAAACTTTGAAATGTGACATCTACAGATAAAGTTTTAAAAAATAACAATATACAGTTGAATACATGATTTTGGATAAATTCATATAGAATTTTAGTTATCGTGGTTGATAATAAAACTGTATATTGAACTAAGTTACAAACCATGTACATAAAATAAGCTTTTAAAGTGACATCTACAGATAAAGTTGGAAAATAATAATCATTTACAGTTGAATACCTGATTTTAGATACATTTATATAGAGTTTTAGTTATCGTGGTTGATAATAAAACTGTAAGAAATGTGCACCATCTATCGAAAAGTTAAATAATATTAAAAAGTTCAAAGCTTAAAGTTTATGACTGTGCTGCCATTTATTTTCGCCAAATGTTGTTTAAAAGATGATATACGGATAAAGTTGGTAAAATAAAAAAAATTATGATTAAGATTTCAATGCCAAGGTTAAATTATAAAATAGTAATACACATAACGTACTATCCAATTTCAATTATACAATTTTTTTTTCTTATCTTCTTTTCATACTTTATGCTGATTATATTTTACAGTTTTTATTTATTGTACGTTGAACTAGTTTTTTCAATGCCAAGGTTAAATTATAAAATATTATTATAACTTTGTAGTATGCAATTTCAATTAAAAAATAAATATTATTCGTTTAAGTTACAAACCATGTTTACAGAATATACATAAACTTTGAAATGTGACATCTACAGATAAAGTTTTAAAAAAAAACAATATACAGTTGAATACATGATTTTTAATAAATTCATATAGAGTTTTAGTTATCGTGGTTGATAATAAAACTGTATATTGAACCAAGTTACAAACCATGTACATAAAATAAGCTTTTAAAGTGACATCTACAGATAAAGTTGGAAAATAATAATAATTTACAGTTGAATACCTGATTTTAGATACATTTATATAGAGTTTTAGTTATTGTGGTTGTTAATAAAACTGTAAGAAATGTGCACCATCTATCGAAAAGTTAATTAATATTAAAAAGTTCAAAGCTTAAAGTTTATGACTGTGCTGCCATCTAACAAAATGTCTTAAAAAAAAATATTGTACAGTTAATGTACAGTTGAACAACGGATTTTTAATAAAATTATATACTTACGTTTACATTTTATATAGAGATTTAATTATCGTGGTTCTACTGTAATCTTCATATTAAAAAACATATGTAATCGTTTGTGTTGTTGTAATTTACATATAAAAATCCACCCCATTTGGGGTGTTCCAGGACATACGCTTTTACACTACTATTCTTAATAAAAAAAAGCATAAGCTTATCGGCCTAAGGCCCTTGGGATAGCAATGGTAGCTTTTTCCCGCCTTATGTATAAATATTACGTTTAACTCAGTCCATTTCCTAGGAACGTGACAAAGTTCCAGGCTGCTTATGAAGATAACTTCTAGCCAGGGTAGAGCCAAGTCAATGGCTTGCTGAACTTTCGCAGGAATGATGCCATCAGGTCCAGCTGACTTATATGGCTTAAAGCTGTTAATTGCCCACACTAACTTCTTCCTGGTTGTTCAGGTTCAGGATGTCGTCAAATTATAAGCACTTGGCATATAACGTCGTACAACAACGCATAACTTGTATTTGCTGTAATGTTATTCATTCAAAACAGAAATTTGAGACATTTCAGAAAACACAAAGAATCATTTGATCACAAATTTTAATTAACAATGTACTTATCTGAACTAGTTGAGCCATCAGATGCTTCTTTGTTTTCTCTATTTGTTTTTGTTAACTGAAAATAGTAAAATAAGATATTTAGTGTATAAAACCTCAATTTAATTTTGTTGATGTCTATTTTTTGACATTTCTAATTGTGTACAAGATGGATAATTTATAGTAGGTTTACTCATGTTATATTCAAGAATTTTTGTACTAAAATTGTCATTGATTAGTTATAATGTTTGTCATCAGAGGTTTTCATCTGATTGAATTTTCCATATAAAGTAAAGAGTTTTATTGTATATTTTTTTTAGTATCCGTCAAAAATCGAAACAAGAAACAACAATTTGTAATTAATATAATAAAATAAATTGTATAAGTTTTTTTTCGTATTTTGGCATCCGCATATTATTCACTGGATTTATGCGACTTTCAATGCCTGAATCCAGAAAAGCATTCGGCATTTCAGGCGCCAGTTCGGAGCACTCCGGAAAATGGATTATCGGTAGTAACTCCAAAGATTTAGCACTAATTGTGGTCCAAGAACCATCCGATCGCTGAAGATGACTCGGGATGATAAGACTTGAAGCCAATACTTTTCGTAGCCTCGCAGCTTCCGAGAGCTCCTGTATTTTAAGACAATAGAGATTCCAGGTACTTACTTTGGCACTTCTTATTTCATATTTGTATATTCTGAGGACTTCTTTGTAGTAGTCCCAATCCGAAAAGCCTTTTGCATTTTTTGACGAAAGCTTTAGAGCTGTTTCGACCACCAAGGTGGTCTTTGTTTACCCAAAGCTCTACTTAGAGGAGAATCTAATGAGTAGAACTCAATAGATGGAGACAGCCTCAAAAATAAACAAAATAAACATTTTTTAAAAAATTGATTGAACTTAGTATTTTAAATATTTTTAAAATTTGTATTTTCTATTTATTTTTACTTTTCCCACTATACCGAAGTTATATTGAGTAAGTATTGTAATAGCGAAAAAAAATTTGTTTCAGATTTTCATATTTCTCGACGAATTAGGACACCGAAACACCGATTAAAAAATGTCGTGCCCGTCCTTCCGTCCTTCAGTCTTGCTAGTCGCACATTTTTATTATTTTTGTTTTGTCTCTCATCCTCACAAATATTGATAGTTTTGGTCGAAATTTTGTACAAAAATAGATTTTAGTAATAAGCACTTGTGTTAACTTTTTTTAACAAAATTTGTTAATTATTCAGCTGTTTCTTTGACCACTGAATATAAAAAAAAAAAAAATACTTAATCTATTTTGTTTGAAGACAAAACACTTAACGTACGTCATCAAATTTAATTTACCGCAACCAACTTAAAATTTAAAAAAAATACGGCTGTATCAATTTAATTTTTGAAAGAAGAGCGCTTTAAGACAAATTTTCCAATTTCTCGCCTCATAAGCAGAATTTATATCGTATTGTGTATAAACATATGTGTGTGTGGTAATGTTACAAATAAAAAATATTGTCGGTTTTGTGTATAACGTTTTTGGGTTAAAAATTATAAATTGTCGACATCGTCGTACATATAGAAGATGTCACAAACATTCATAATAAACAAAACGCCCATGACCAAATATTGTAAATGTAAAAACAAAAATCCGGAAAATGGACCCAAAAAAGGAAATACATAATTTACAATAATTAATTACACAAATATAATTTTTGCCTCAATGAATGCAGATTGATGTATAGATATACAATGTTACAACGAAATGTATTTTTGGCTAAATTTAGTTCATAGTCGACGATTATGTACATGAAATGTGAGATGCATCGTTAAATGCGCATTTAGCGAAGGCACATTATAAAAATATCTTGGATGCCTCCAAAATGCGAAATTCCATTAAAATCATTAATAATAAAATAAAAAAACACAACTGAAAAATGTGTACTTTATGCAGTGAAAAAGATCGTAATATAACTATTTTTCAGACGGATTGTAGACAGCTTTTCCTCTAAATACCAAGGGCGTAAAATGTACCTTTCCAACACAAAATAAGGAGTCAAAGAAATGTCCGATGACATGCAGAACGTTGTGGTCTGGACACATAAATATACTTTAGATACCATAAAAGTTAGAGACTCTGGTCAAAAATCTCTTGAATATATTGGCTTATTTGCAAAACGTTAGTTTTTGACAAAATTTTGGCTTTGTAATCATGGGTGAGGGTGGGGGGGGGGGAGGTGGAATAGTAAACACAGAACAAAATTATGGTTGATAATTAGCGTTTTAATGGCTAGAATGGCTACGTAGCCAATAATTTTTTTGTTTAGGAGGGACCTGAGTCTGAAAAAGAAATTCTTCTCGTATTTCTCGTATTGGTTGATAGTGCGGTGCGCTTGTGCTTTTAACTTTGTACAATTTATGCCGTGTGGAATTTGAATATTGGACTAAATTTTGTATAAAAGGCCAAAAATCTCTGAATCGGAACCAATAGCGAACAGAGAGGAAGAAAGATTGAAAGTAAGTAGAAGTCAATCAAGACCGATTGGTAAGTCAGGCAAATCGGTCAGACTGACCAACCATTAGATCAGTATCAAACAATCAGTACTCTGTCGTGGAAATCGACATAAAGGGCCCAAAAGGTCTGAAAGAAAAATCAACAACCAGTGATAAGTATCCCAACCTAACCCACATTACGGGTCTGCCAGCTGTCTCATTAGAGACGAGTAAGAGCATTGCGGAAACGCATCCTCGCCTCTTCCGCTGCTAACGCGCCACTAATCCCCTTTACTTACTAATTCTACCCTCTTAAAGGAATCCAAATCTCGGTATACATAAAAAAAAATCAATATGGCCCAACTTTAAGTTCGCTACTCGACTAAGGTCACACAAAATCTCCCAAGAGGATTCCAATTTATGGGTCCGAAAATGTTCATTTTTCCTCTGTATTTTCTCTGTTACAGGCCATCTTTGATCAAAAGTCTGGTACTTTTAGTCGACAAATTCTATCAACAAAAAAAAAAAAAAAAAAAAAAAATGCGGCAAAATTTAGGGTTGCAGCACTGTCGCTCCAACCCCCCCGGCCAACCAACCGTTGGTATCTTTAAAAAGATCGCAAAAAAATCCCAAAAGAAGAAAAGAAAATCCCCCCAAAAAAAATCCCTAGAGGATGGGGGCTGCTGCCTCCAAACCCCCGCTGAGACGATTTTTTTAAATTCTAACATTTATAGAGATTAGGGCATTTTTTAAACATTTTGTATTTTTAATAATTATTCACATACTAAAGTATAGAGCTCTTCAAAGCCAAGCTTATCATTGAACCTTCCTGCGCAAGGATGACATGAATATGAAATTACATATGTAGATTCCTGTTGGTTTCATATTATAGTTAACAAAAGTTTAATGGATTCTTCCTTTTCGATAGGACACTTTACTTTGTATTTTTTGGGAATTTTTTCATTCGGGAATATGATGGTATCCCGTTTTTAAATCTTCCATCCTTAAAAATACAAAATGCCAAAACTAAAGTAATAAACATGGAAACGGATCACTACATTTGCTGGACAAAAAATCAGAAATTTTAAAATCCGGAATAATTGAAAAGGATTCCAACATATTCCCGAAAGAAAAAAAACCCCAAATAAAATACCAAAAATTACAAATTGCACCATCGGAAAAGAAGAAAGACGTCATTCAATTATTGTTAACTACAATATGAAAGCAAAAGAAATCTACATAATTTCAAATTCATGTACCCCTTGTGCAGAAAAGACCAATGCTAAGCGGCTTTGGGGAGGTGTCTATTTTAGTATGTGAATAGGGATCACTACATTTGCCTAAAAAAAAAAATATCCAGATATTTTAAAATCCAGAATAGTTGAAAAATGGGAATCCACAAAAATAAAATCCCAAATTACTTGAACAGCAATCCAGAAAAAATATTTGGTTAAAATAAACGAAAAAAAATTCGTCGTCGCTTGAAACATTTGTAGCACATCTATCAAGAGAAGCGATACAAACGGTACAATTCCTTTGATCTGTTTCTGCAAGGTTGAAGCATTCACGAAGCATTAAATTGGCAATTCGCTCCAATACATTCGTGGATACCATACTAACCCAACGAATTAAGCCAACCATAAAATAACTTCAAACATTTGTGGTAGAACAATCACTAGAAGCGATGTGGATCTATCAAAAGCATTTGATATGGTTAACCACAATGTATTATTTCGAAAACTTGTACATACTGCTTTTAGAGACGTTACAATAGTGGTTTCAATCTTACTTATCTGCTAGGTCGCAAATAGTTAAAATTTGTGAAGTTATTAATGAAGGTAAAATTATAAATGATGGTGTTCCACAAGGTTCTGTTTTAGTCCCCATCCTTTTTTTGATCTACCTAAAGTCCATTTTCTATTTGAAGTTTCCTTCAAAATTGATAGCTTTTGCGGATGATCTAGTATTTCTTTTAATGACCAGTTGCTTATCTCTAATATTCACTTTATGAATACTGATCTAAGTCTTCTGAGGCAATGGTGCAGCCTTGCATATATTATGTATCTAAGCACAAAAACTGAAGGTATGATTTATAAACTTAATAATGATATTACTATTGATCCTGGAGTAATTTAAGATGATTTTTATTGTGATCACATAACTTGGGTCAGTGACTGTTTTAAAGTTGAATTCGTATCTAATTTAAAGTACCTTGGTTTGATTGTAGATACTTGTATGTGTTGGCTTGATCACATCGATTCCCTTCGCAATTATATGTGTGTTCTTATTCGAAAATTTTATATTTTGCGTTCAGTCTGTCCTTCCGCAGTCTTAAGAATTATTTATTTTGGGGTGGAACTTATTATTCAAGAATTCGTCCCCTTGATTACATCCCCATTCGTAACATGCTAAACGCACAGAGGCTATCTGCTTCGTGACCTTAGTTGATTAGTTTTTGAAGTTATACTTCATTGCGCTCGTTGTACACATTGGGATGGAGTGTTGGTCGAGAAACCGCGTCACGCTGTTTTGCATAGAAAAAATAAGGATTATAGTAGTAGGCTGGTTCATCACGCTTTCGACTAAGCAAAAATAAGAACTGTATACTTAGTAGTAGCAGAACCATCTTGATATGAATAGAGCCGGCATGTGAAAAATGAACTTAAAATAAGGGATATAGAAACGCTAAAAATTCATTTATTTTCATAGTGTTTATATGAAAAAACGCGATTTCGATTGACGATAAAATATGAATTAAAAGTTAAACCCATTTAAATAATTTTTTAAGAAATCGCTAACAAACAACTCAATGTCTTACTCATTTAAAACACAGATTCTCAAATTTCCCTATTTTCCAGCAATAATCAATAGAAAATAAGGGAAATTAAATTAAAAAACATTCTACAACAACAACAATGTGTATTAAAAAGAGAAAATTCAGTTTAATGTCGTCATCATTTGTCTACATCTAAACCCAATGGTAAGAAAAAAGACAACACGCCTCCGCTCAACAATCAAAATTTAAAAAAAATCAAAAAGAGCCAAACAGAATAAATTAAATCAATACAATGAGTGCGAAAAAAACAAAACATCAAAACAATCTAGCATGCTTTGCAAATTCAAAATAACTATAGAAACATATTCGAATTCAAATTGGAATGGAGGCAATGAAAGAGATGATTATTGTTTTGTTTATAAATTTCTAGTTATGTTGGTGACGTATAGTACATACAAAAACAACAATATTTTAAATTTCAAAAGTACCTTATTTTTCATGACGATTTTCACTTAGAAATAAACATTTTCAAGACTCGATTTTTTAATCAAATAATATTACATGTTTCATGAACATTTTCATATAAAAACAAAACAAAAGCTCACATTTCTAATAAACTAAATCTGTCAATGAAAATAAGCGTTTTCCCATATAGTTTCATAGTAAAGAAAAAATTGTTTGTACCTTATTTTAAGCTTAGTAAAAAATACAGTCGATACTGGAGGCTCTTATTTATACAGTAGGCTCTGGTAGTAGGCTGTTTCGACTAAGAAATAAGAAAAAAAAAATTTACGATTATACGATTTTGTATACTTAGCAGTAGGCTGGTTCGTTGATGTGCGTCATTCTGTTTTGATTGTTTGATTTTTTGATTTTGTTTTCTTATTGTTTTTTTTTGTTCTTTTCGTGTGTATATTTTAGTTTTATCATCTCCACCTTAATTTTTTTTTATAATAGCCGCATTTCTTGACGCATTAGTGATCCGGATCAGATCAAAGTTTACATTGAAAACAACAACAAAAATTAAATTTTTGTTGTTGTTTTCAATGTAAACTTTGATCTGATCCGCATCACTAATGCCTCAAGAAATACGGCTATTATGTACGAGTAATACATATTTCTAACGAAATTATGTACCTAAAATATGCAACTAAAATAAGAAAATATTTGAATAAAATCCAAAAATATGTGGCCAACATTTAATAAAATGTCAATTTATTTATCAACAATATCACAAAAATTCGTATCACAAAATTTGCGCTTTAAACTTTCAAATTTAAGTTTTGCCGGTTTGGTCTGAAAAAATATTTGCACATCGTACGACATCTACAGATGTTATCGTACCTTAAATATACTAAAATTTCAGCAGAATAAAATGTTAACACTTCCTTTGCATCACAAGGTCCTTGTAAAACATTTTTAATGGCTCGAACCACTTCCAATCCGCTATTTTTTGCTAAAACATTCTCTAACTTGCACATAATTATATTCCTAATTGGACCGTCGACGTTTCTGATTAAAGAAATCGAAAAATTCATCAAAATAATTTGTTCCGCTAATGATCTATTTTAAGATTGCAGTCTTTCAATCATGTAAAAAATTGCTAAAATAATTTTTATATTCGATTTAGTCATATATTTCTTTGCTATTCTAATATTAATGGATTTTTCTTCATTTAATAGATTGATTATTGTTACTAGTTGCAGCATTCAAACAACTTCCTCATCAGATTATAATAGATTGCCGTTCCAAATCAGACTCTGTATTGAAATAGTGGAATTAGGCTTGCCACCTTTTAAAAAGTTCAATGGAGGACATTCAACAAAAAATATTTTGTTTAATTTGAACATCAGTTTAACGAAATTTTTACTATAACGAAATTTTCATTCGCCAAAATGCAAACTTTGGTACGGAACGGTACTATGCCAGCCACATGATTTATAAGAAGTAAACTAAGAAAATCTTACATTTTCATAAATATATTGCAATGAAATTATACAAAATAGCGAGAGCCGGTGAAATAGTTCGACTCCGACTCCGATGTATTAAAAATTGACTAACCGACTCCAACTGCTACATGTACTGTAATTACTACACGTATTTAACCGTTCGTTTTTTCATCATTAGAAAATAATTTAAACATAACAAAAATTTCGGTTGATTTTTACCACTTTCTCTAAGCCATCAAAAAATTTAGTCCATAATTTTTGTAATTCGAAGTCGTTTCGATTTCATCTAACAATTTTTCGAATTCATGTTTTTCTTCTAGTTCTTCAACTGAATTTTCTTGGTGACTGTGGGCTTTTCAGTATTATCTAAAAATCATTTTAAACCATTGCCAAATTACATAGCGCCGGTTAGCCTCTATTTTGTTGATCATCTCTTAATAATACTCTAACCTTGGAGTCGAAATAATTTCTAGCCAATAACATCTCGTTATCAGGCAGAAAGATTTTTCTATGTATTAACAATGATTTTTTTTTCTGTTGCGAAGATATTTTGAGTTTTTCCTATAAGTCATCGCCATTATTTATCAAATTGGCCGAGGTCAAATATACCGATTGGGGTCTTGTTGTAACTAAGGTAAAATTAAAGTATACCGGAGAGAAAGAAAAATATAAAATGTGGAGTCAGAGTCGGTCAATATTTTTCCAACTCTCACTCCGACTCAGCTAAAAGAATCCGACTCTCGGCTCCGAGACCCTGAGTTCCGGTCCCTTTGTCTTCGTTATAACGAGACTTCACTTTCTTAATTAATTTTGATCAAAGAACTATTCATACTATAAAATTCTGGTTTACAAAATTTTATCATCTACAGCTTTTCTAGAATTACAGAATGTTCTAACAAATTTTAGAATTTCGTGACGCTGGAATTTCGTAGTTTTAAAATTATAATATATTTACCGTGTAACTGTAGATTTTATTATTTCTTTAGGATAAATTCTAACGTAAACACATATTGTATCATCGTTAACTGTACATTGAAAGAAACAAGTGAATGTAATAATCATTATTCTGTAATGGGTCAGTTGGAAAATATAATTTTAACAGGAAACTTCTCTAGTTTTGTTTACTTTTCAGGATAGCGTACTTCAGGATAAATTTGGTAATGTGAGTACGCAAACTGCATATTTACAAGAAATTTCGGAAATTATAATACTTCATAGTCCTATTATAAAAATCTAGACGTAATTTTAGTTCCTGTAATGTGCGCAAATAATCAGTAAAACTTCCGAAAGCAATTGAATTTTTTAACTCCTTCAAAAATGGTTTAAAAAGGAATCTAAAGTTATTTTTTTTATGTGGAGGACATTTTTGACTCCCGGGAGGATGGAGAAAACTTCTTTCAAAAGGAGGACTGTCCTCCACAAAGGAGGACGGGTGGCAAGCCTAAGTGGAATGGTTGTTTTTTTTTCAAATTCAGCCACATTTAAAAGTTGCTTTTTGAGATGTTTTGATCGATATTTAAAATACCTAAATTCACATTGGCAATACACCTGCCCGAGCTATTAGTCGCTTTGCCAATCGATATCCACACGTATTTGTTTTGTACTATTACTTTCATTTCATTAATTTGAATATCACACAATTGCCTAACCTATTTCCTCCTAATTGCAGTACGTGCTGTGATTTTTGTTGAACAGTCACGGCTTTTACGTATAATAGTTACAGAATAATACCAATCGATCTGTTTTAATTATTTGCTAATGTTCACTCACTATCAATTTTAGTTTACTGCTTAAGCATCAATTTAAATAATGTTTGCCTTAGTAGGCTAAAAATTGTCAAAATTTAAAACTTTAGTTAGTTCACTTAGTTTAAATTTTAGCTGATTTTTATCAAGAGAGAAAACATAATTTATACTAGCGTTTATTTAGCGTATTAATTCGTTAATTTGATATTTTAATTTGTCGAATTATTGAAAACCCAATATAGTTTTTCATAGGCTTTTGTTGATATACAGTTGCATATTATTTAATTGAACGGGTAATCCATGTATTTGAGTAGTGTTAGGTAGCTTGCGTAAATGATAGGAACTAAAAGCAGTTTGTTTGCGCAGGAAGGATCACTGCTAAGCGGCTTTGGGAGTTTTCTATTTTACCATTATATTGGGATACCATCATATTCCCGAAAGAAAAAATCCCGAAAAAATACCGAAAAATACAAAGTAAAATGTCCCATCGAAAAGGAACACCCTATTAAATTTGTGTTAACTACAATATGAAAATGAAGGAATCTCCATAATTTCATGACATCCTTGCACGGAAAGGACCAATGATAAGCGACTTTGGGGAGTTCTCTATTTTAGTATGTGAATAATTATTAAAAATTACAATTTTTTAAAAATGTTCCAATCTCTATGAATGTTAGGATTTCAAAACATTGTGAACGCGGGGGTTTGGGGACGGTAGTCCCCATCTTATAAGGTATAAAACGATCGAAATCGATTTAAAACAATCGATTTTTTGGGGAATTTTTTATTTTGGATAACGATATCAACTCTAATATTTACGGATTGGTATCGTTATCCAAAATAAAATAATCCCAAAGAATCAAGTTTTTTAAATATAACAAATTTTTGATGGGAGCTGCCGCAATCAAACCCCCGCTTTGGCGATGTTTTGAAATTTTAAAATTCATATACAATTTTAAAAGATTTGCATTTTTTAATAATTCTGTGGTCACAAGTCATAATGGCTTAAGGTGAGATAAGCCCTTTTACGTATTATCTCAAATTCGAAATCTCACATACTAAAATACTTCCTTTTTAATAAGGCACGTTATTTTGCAGTTTTTGGGATTTTTGGGTGATTTTTATTGTTGGGGATATGATGGTATTCCAATATTTACGTTTGTATTTCACATACTAAAATAAAATCTCCCCAAAGCCGCTTAGCATTGGTTCTTTCCGCGCAAGATTGTCATGAAATTATTAGATTCATTTTGTTTTCATATTGTAGCTAAAAAAAATTTAAGAAATAAACAGTTTTTTGTACTACGTGCCGGCAAGATGATCAGATCGCTTTTTGAAACTGATCCCAGCATATTTCATTACGGAATATAACAATATAGTATGTTTCAGCATGGCATATGTCAGTACGGCATATAATATACTACGGAATTATTCATTTCATTTCCGGTATCGGTATCCAAAATAAAAAATTCGCCAAAAAAGCAAAAAAATCACAAAAATTCAAGTTTTTTTTCTATATAACGCATTTTTGAAATATTATGTTAATTCATTTTATACCTTAGAGGATGGGGGCAGCTAGGCATTAACCTATTCGGCCTTTAGACATTCGGCCTTTCGATTAATTCGGGCTTTCGACCCATTCTGCCATTAGAAATTTGGCCTTTCGACACATTCGACCTTTCGACACATTCGCCCTTTCGACATTCGGCATTTCGACATTCGGCCTTTCAACATCAAACGGAGAATTTAGCGTTGAACTCATTTAATGTCACTCATTTAATTAGAGATAATTTTAGAATTTTTTTTACTTAGGATAAGTTATTTTAGCAAAACACTTGAATTTATTTTAATATTAATGGACTTTTTAGTTTATTAAATCAGATGAATACTTTTTATTACAATATTTCATTAAGAGAAGTAAGCTTGTGAATGAAAAAAAATTGGCAAGCCAAGCTTTCAAATTACTTATATTGGGTTACAGATTGTCCAATCAAAGTATATACAAATTCACAGACATCATTTAGAAAATCACTTCTATCAGGAGAAAATTTGTAAATCCACAAAAATCCTAAAGTTGACATTTTCATGATTACTATACTTCCTCATACAGGGTGAGGAAAAAGTATGGAAACCCCTAAAAATCTCGCGGAGTTCGGCCAAACAAAAAAAAATAAGCAAATTTCATTCTTAGGTAATTTTCAACAAGGAATTTAATGGTGAGCTTGGTTGTGACCTTGACCTTCATCTTCAAGGTCATTTTGAAGTCAAGGTCGTTTTTTTTAAATTATAACCTTTATTTCTGATGACAGAATCGGAAAGAGCGATCAATTGTAAGTCCGAATATGTATTTTCCATGACCCCCCAAGGTCATCTGAAGGAATTTACATTGTGAGATCAAAGTACGGAAACCGCTAGAAATTTCGTGGAGTATGTCAAAAAAAAAAATTGAGCAATGTTTATTCTTAGGTAACTTTCAACAAGGAATTTGGTTGTGACTTTGACCTTCATCTTCAAGGTCATTTAGAGGAAAAAGTCTGTATTTTAAAATTAGACCTCTCATTTTTAATGACAGAATCGAAAAGAGCGGGAAATTTTAATTTTCATTTTGGGGATTGGTTCTGTAAATACGATCTTTCAAATAACCCACAGAAAATAATCTAAGGGTGTTTGGTCTGGAGATCTTAGAGTCCACTCTATCGTGCCTCTTTTACCTATCCATCATTGGTGAAA
Source organism: Tipula helvola (assembly GCA_963556165.1). Taxonomy (NCBI): domain Eukaryota; kingdom Metazoa; phylum Arthropoda; class Insecta; order Diptera; family Tipulidae; genus Tipula; species Tipula helvola. The sequence goes on from OY744481.1 coordinate 55,695,713, forward strand.
CGTTGCGTCCAGGAATCGTCTGACATTAACACCATGATGTGGCGGAGCACCATCTTGCTGAAACCATTTGTTTTCAAAATCATCTCCTTTCACAGCTTGTATTGCCGGAACAATTTCGTTTCGCCAACAATTTCATCTACAATGCCTGCCCACACGTTCAACTTTTGAGGTTATTGGGTATAGCTTTCTTTCATCCAGTGGGGATTTGTAGCAGACGAATATCTGCAGTTGTGTCTGTTGACATTTCCATTCAACATAAACATTGCCTCATCTGAAAATACAACATTCCTTAAAAATTGAGGATTTTGAGTTATTATTTCTCATCTTCGTTTAACTCTTGCACTAGTTTTATTTTATAAGGATGAAACCTATTAAACTTTAAAATTTTCAGTATAGATTTTTGATCGATTTTATTTTGTAAAGCTATAGAACGAGTTGATTGATGTGGATCCTGTACAAAAGAAAATTAAACAACTTATTTCTCCAAATATCAAGACATTTGCAGAACTTGCCTCCGTTCGGGTTTGGCATACTATTGTGTTCTGGTCTAGGCAGAAATCATTTAGTATAGCTATTAGTTTATTCTTTTACTCTTATTTTACGAGCTTACAGAATGGAATCCGTGAATTTGTTCTACAAAATTTAACATATGCGAACCAATTTCGTAAATTAGAATTCTTGTAAAATCATTTTCAATAATGCCTCACTTCCAATTCTATATGAACATAAAAATTACCATATAGTAAATTCATAGCGTTTAGTTAATTAATCATTAAATTCATCTTTTAATCATAAAAGTGTTAGAGCAAATAAAAAACAGAACAATTTTAGTTATTTACTACGTAGTAGTATCAAGAATATTTCCATCTTAATTGAAAAGATAAACAAACAAACAAGCTAAAAATTCAATGAAAATCTCATCTTAATATTAATGAAATGTGTGAAAATAATTTTCACACATAATTTTCATATTTTTATTATAAATATATTATACCATCATGGATTGTTGTTGTACGAGTACGTCTATACGTACGTATATTCAAACCATTTATGTTTATTTAAATTTAGAAAAAGACTGCAAAAGAATATTAGAAATTCATTAAATTAGAATAAAATTGTGAGAAAAACACTTTGCGCTAATTTGATAAATTTTGTCACGAAAGGAAATTTATAAAAAAATAGGGAAAATATGGGTTACATATTCTTATTATTTGTTTTGGAAAAATATCAAAATGATGCAGGAATTTTTATGTATTTGTTTTTATATAATGTATGAGTAAGTTTGATGACCGGGTCAGAATTCTTAATGCTCTAATTAAATAGTGAGAAATTTTAAGAATTTTTAGAAGTAAATCGCGTAATTTATAGGTTTAACGTTTGTTTCGGGTGAAACACTTATGTACGACTTTCGGTTATAATTAGAAAGAAATTTGTTGAAATTCGAGTATAAATGTGCTACAAACGCTATACTGTTACGGTGACACCTAGAGAAGAATAGAATAAGTTAATTGATAGCGGAAAGTTTTACTGTACTAAAATGGAATTTTCCATAATAAAACTGTTCTAAATGTTTCTAAACTGTTTTACCGGAACAATCATGAAATTTCGAGAAGTTTTAGATAAAGTGAAGACAGAAAATAAAAAGTGATTTAAAAAGTGTTTTATTGCGAGATAAAAGTTAGTGTTCAGTAGAATTCAAATGTTTTGTTTTACTTCTTACACTTTCTGCCGTAGGCACTTGGCGAAACACACTTAATACACACATTTTTAAAATTTTTTAAAAACACTTGTTAAATATTTCGCAAAATTACAAAAGGTTTAAAAAATCACTCGATCGATTTCGGCTTATTAGGCCATCATCAGGAGTATCTACTAAACTAGACAGTTCCGGTTTGGGTCTTCCGTGGTATGTAGGTGATTTTTTTAGTGAGTCAAGTCTCACACTGTTGGGTGGAGTATAGCTCCGCTCTTCGCCTTTTGAAGGTTTTTTTCATCTACAAAAAAAAAAAAAAAAAAAAAAAAAAAAAAAAAAAAAATAAGCCGAAATCGATCGAGTGATTTTTTAAACCTTTTGTAATTTTGCGAAATATTTAACAAGTGTTTTTAAAAAATTTTAAAAATGTGTGTATGTTTTGTTTTATTCACAATCCAGTGATACGAACTTTGATTAACAAGGCAAAAACTTAACAATTGGTAACAGCAGTGGATTGTGAATAGTAAACCAATGAAAGCTATGCTCTCCGAATTAAGAGTTCCATAATTAGAGAAAGAACTAGAGAAACGAGGTTTATCCATTAATGATAATAAAGGTGCTTTATAAGCGTGACTTCGTCAGGCCATAGATAACGAAGGGTTAAACGCTGACCATCATGATTTTGGAGAGGAAGTAACGGATGCGTCAACCGTAGAGAAGAAAGGACATGAAACAAAAACATTGATTGAAACAGCACAAATATCTTCTGGAAATTTCAATGTGTTGCAGATTGCAGTTAATGGCTGCTATGACCCAGATGATGGTGCAACAGCTAGAAGAACTTAAAAATCAGATGGCACAAGAAGGAGAGCTGTCAAACCAACAAACAGTTGGAGACTATAAATCAGTCAAACCAAGAAATGGAACAACAAATAGACGTAGACGGAAAAATCTGTAAAACTATCCCAGCTAAACAGGACACAACTTCTTAAGTTATACTACGGATGACTTCAGTATAAGAGTAGTCCAACCAAGGCGTTGGCTCTTTGTCACGCGAGTCCAGCACACTGTACCAGACGAACACGTTCACAGGTTACTGGACCTTATAATATCCAGTAATAACGTATTCTTACAAAAAATTATTCCAAAGTCTACTAATGGAGTGAAATACGATTACGTATCATATAAGATTAACATGACAGAGAAGTCTTTTTAAACCGCCATAATATCCAAATTATGGCCTGATGGGCTTTTTGTCAAAGAGTTTGAATGGGGGCAAAAGAAACCTTTTTTTCAACCACTTCTGCTAACCCATGAACACCAATAAAGCTACCAACTACTCTGGAACATGAATTCTACTGTGATAAAATAAAGAACACAAGAGACGCGAGGTGTAAATCCAGTAACTAAGTTCAGTAATCTTGTTGAGTTGGTACGCACATTTACCTCTTTATTACACTCACGAAAACCTGAGGTACTTGATGTCTGCTGCAATGTGAACCGCCTAGAAAAGGCGGTCTACTGAACATGCCATTTAACGATTCAGTTAAATATAAACAAGCTTTATCGTCTAGATGGATTCATAGTATAGGTATATCTAACACCACACCGCTTCCTATAGCACCTACATAGTTACTATTCTGAAGAAGTATCTGATCATTACTATCGGAATTCAATAAAGGATATTCTCTACTTTATGAAATTCTCCAGCATCTTCACGAGTGATCATCTGTCGAAGCTCTTTATCAAATCAATTAACAGTCTTCCATTTTCTGCGACTTTCTTGTCATCAATTAAAGTTTTTGTTTATGATAATCATAACATAACCTACGTAGAAGAATCTGTATCACCAATTTGAATTCGATGGGAAAGCGTTAGAATAGCAGAAACATTTTCTGAAGTAATGCTGCACCAGAAAATATTTGAAAGATTACATCAGCTTCCGCTATCAGTAGATAAAAGTAAACCTGAAAATATAACCAAGGAGTGCCACGCTGCGGTAAATCAACATGGATTTTAAATTCAAATATAATTGGAAAATATCTCGTTCTCAGTTCTACGAAGCTCTTCATTAATGACAAAAAAAAGTAAGGTGGCTTTCCAATGTAAAGAAGCTGGTAAAAAATTTGAAGATATCATAACCAACTACCACACGATTGCTTCTTACCTTTTAAATGGATTCAAGAAATATGATACGGTTTATACGGATGAGTACATGATGGTATATGCAGGACTATTGGGCCTAGTGGCTTTGTTAAGTGACTGCCGTAAAATGTTCATTCTGAGAGTACAAAAATTACGTCAATATGCTATTAACTAACGATTTAAAATTACCTGATTCAAGTACAATCCTAACTATTCATGAGGCTCAAGGCTTAACTTCAGCTAGCGTTATTCATGAGGCTTAAGGCTTAACTTCAGCTAGCGTTATTTGTGTTCGACACTATTTATGGAGATAACCAACCGAGTGGATCAAATATCCTTGAAACTTCGGAGAGCAGCTGTCTTTTAGTTGGTGTAAATGTAATGAAGCAAGAAGCTCGATTGTAATCTGAAAAACGTCAAGCATTGGGTTCCACTGGATACCAAGAGTTCTCGTTGTTGAAGTTTTATCGGAGAATTGCATACTAGACAGATCTCGTAATTCGACAGGAATGGTTTTAAGTAGATTCTGTGAATTCGATTTCCACTTACGTAAATGAAATCCCGTGGTGCCTAAATTCATCGAAAGCTTTTTACACGTGGAATTGCGGTCTCATCATCATCACAACCCGATAATAAGTCGTCAATATAAAAATCGCGAGTAATAACCTCTGCAATCTTTGGATTAGTGGATTTATTGTCGATTGCTATATTTTGGTGAAGCGTCCGTACGCCGAGAAATGGTGCACACGAAGTGCCATAAGTTATGGTCTTGAGACGGTAAGCCTTAATTTCTTCATCACTATTGTGGCGCCAAACAATCAGTTGGGAGTCATCATCCGGCCACTGCAAGAGATGGATCTCTCTGAAATCGTCGTTCCATGGATAACAGTCTCCTCACCGCTGCTGATTTTGAATAGCCTAGTTCAATTTTTGGTGTCTTGAATGGCAACCTTACTATATATACGTTCCATTATTTTCTCGACGCACTGTTGATTGGAAAAATATTTCACATTGATCTCTACCTTGGGGATATGGGTTGCAGGTTGGCACTTCTTCAATCTCCCAGAATCGTTGGATTGTTTCGTTAACGTCAGTCTCTTGGATAACGGTTGAGAAACTTTGCATTGCATTAACATTCTACCTTGAAGGAGTGATGACGATCCACCCAAACATGGTTGACTGAGCTTGGGTTCGGCCATCAATAACGATATTGTCTGAATCAATTATATCAATAAAAAAGTTCTGCTCCCAATAGCATGTCGATTTCCTTAGCAGCACCAACATTAGGATCAACTAACTTCAGCGACTTAATGCCTTCTTGTTTTAGAACATCAGTTTCTGCCGACGCAAGTGTAACCACTGTTGGTTGAATATATGCGTTGATAAATAGGCGGTTGTGGTGTAAAAATCGGGATAACACTTCAATGCTTACTACTCCTTTGGTGATGGTAGCTCTTTTATTTGACAGGCCACTGCCAATAGATGATGAATGTGCACGCGCTAATCTAAGGCGCTGTACCAGTTGCTCATATACGAACGAACATTGAGGACCGAAATCTAATAATGCATAAGCGATGTTGATATTACCGGAACGATCACGAACATGCACGAGCGCGGTTGGCAATATTACTGTACGCGGGCCCGTGATTAGCGGTTCGTGTGTCAGTAATGTTGCTGTAAGACAATTATGCGACGTATTGACACCTTGTGTAGTTGACTGTGATGATTGACGTTCAGGTTCGCTCTGACTCAGTTGCGATGTCTGAGTTGATGGTTGAGACTGCGAGGTTGAGGGCTGAGGTTGTTGCAATTTCTGAGATGGTGCGTCTGCATGGTGATAAATTGTTGGTGCTGCCACTAGCTTCTTGGATGGTTGACTATGCTGATTTAATGGCTTGTCTTATGTTGAGTTAAATTCATGCACCAAAGAATGGTGCAACTGGTTACAGTATCGGCAGGTGTATGAGGTTGTACATGAAGAAACTGTATGATCTGATTTGAGGCAATTCTGACAAACTGACAACTGAGATGCAACCGTTCAGCGTGCATTTCCATTTAGCAATCTGAATTTTATACACCGATATAACAAGTGTCCCGTTCTCATACAATAAAGGCAGGCGAGATGCCTTCATCCATACCATCACATTTTAAATTCAGAAAATTCAAGAATTGGGTAATTGATGGAAACTCATCCTTGACAGATTCCTGCAACCACTCTTGCCTGGTTCCAGCATCTAATTTCCGCAGGAGGATTTGGATTAACCACGCATCGCGATTTTCAGCTTTCTTGCCCATTGTACGAACTCCAATTAATTAACTTATCGGACTTGTCACTTAAAGATTTTATATCGTTTGGGTGACCGCTCACGGCGGGTAGCTGATCCACAAATGCTGTTATATAAGACATTAGGATGTGCTTTCGTTTCTTGTATCGTGTAATTAACTTGTTCCACGCTTCGTCGTAATTTGCTTCCGTTTCCAAAATATTTTTAATTAGCGCTGCAGTCGCTTTAGCAACTTAAATTTTGTAACGTTAGATAACGACTGGTTATTATGGATTGATGAAACATAAGCATCTTCAAAGGCGGGATTTCTCGATGGTGACCCTTGGAAGTTGAATGCCATCTTTTGCATCACTACGATTCGCTAAGTTGAAGGTTGTGTCATCCAAACTTCCAAGAAAATTCCGTTGTTGTTGGAAAATTTCATTTAAAACAAGTTCCAAACCAGTATCTGTGTGTTTTTGTTGTGGGTTTACTGGGAACCTTTCTTTATTTAATTTCATCAAATCAGCCTTCACATCAAAGAATTCATTCTCAAATTCTACAGCTTGCGATTCAACAGTTAGGTTGTCTGCGATAATTTGTGATTCGAGCGATTGGAATTCACTCCATAATACGTTTAAACGCTGCATGCGCACATCTATGGTTTCTGGCGAGGTTAAGCGATCAGGAATTGTAATGAAGCTTTTAATATTTCGGAACAATCATGAAATTTCGAGAAGTTTTAGTTTGAGGATAGAACGAGCAAACGAATTCGAATTAGAACATTAGTTTGTGGCAAGCGATGGTGTGAAGATAAGTGAATTAAAAAAGTGTTTCAGTGAAATTTAAAAATTATAAGTGAACAGTAAGTGATTGTAACTTTTACACAATTTTACTGTTACTTCCGAAAGAAGAAATTTCCCTGCCCCTATTTGACCTAAATTGTAAATAAAAATCCGACAAAAACTAACCCACGACGCAAAGATTATTTTTAAATTACCCAACAAGTGTTTGAACAACATTTGAATGATAAAAACGATGATTTATTGGTACAAATATACTGTATGTACCAGTTTCATATAATTTTATATTTAAACAACAAAAGGCACACAGCCATTGGCTAGATTTATGTATATAACCTTAAAATAGCAATAACAATAATTTCCATATCAAAAAGCTCTGAAACTTAAAAAAAATAATGAGAAAGCACAATATTATTGTACAGTATAGTTAGTAGATAGGTTAGGTATATGTTTTGCCATAGCCAACTCTATATATCATAGCCGTAAGGTAGAAATACAAGCTTTCTATAAGAGGTGTACATTTTTCAATTTCCCATAAGAGACAATGTAAAATTGATCATTTTGAGATAGTTTTTTCTGAATGAAATATCACTTAAATGAAACATAAATTTTGATAAAAGGCATCTTTGATATGTTTAGTCTATATGGTTTGAAAATCATAAAAGAAAATGTCTTTACGTTTCCCTATAGAAGAAAAACAAAAACTTCTTTTCTGATTACCACTACAATCAAATAAATATAATAAGTGTATAAAAAATATATAAACTAAATAAACGAACTGTTATAGAAAACCTCGGCTTAACGCAAGGTTATTTGCGGTATTAAAATTATATAAAAGTGACATTTTAGGATGAACAGTCCCTTTAATTTACAATTTTTTAAATAGTATTTTATAAATTTCTTCGAATTTATGGTAAATAGCAAATTTCATTTTTATGAAATTAAAAAATATATATATATATATTTGGTTTAACAAAACTACGCATTTTATATCACACTCGTAGAGAATCAGCTTTATTAAGAAAAGAGTCACCTACACGAAAAATTATAAACTAATATTGTTTTTGTTACTTATATTTCTTATTAGATGGCATGAAAGTATCGAAATAAAAGTTTGTCAAATTGTCAAATTAAAATCAAAACAAATGTTTTTGTTTTTGCAAAATTTCATCTTTTCTCTTTGATATGTTTAGTCTATATGATTTGAAAATCATAAAAGAAAATGTCTTTACGTTTCCTATAGAACAATTACAATCAAATAAATTTAATAAGTGTAAACAAATATATGAACTAAATAAACGAATTATTATAGAAAACCTCGGTTTAACGCAAGGTTATTTGCGGTATTAAAATTATATAAAAGTGACATTTTAGATTGAACAGTCCCATTAATTTATAATTTTTTAAATAGTATTTTATAAGTTTCTTTGATTTTATGGTAAATAGCAAATTTCATTTTTATGAAACTAAAAATATATAGCTATACATAATATATTTTTGGTTTAACAAAACTACGCATTTTATATTTCACTCGTATGGAATCAGCTTTATTGAGGAAAGAGTCACCTATACGAAAAATTATAAACTAATATTGTTTTTGTTACTTATATTTCTTATTAGATGGCATTAAAGTTTCGAAATAAAAGTTTCGAAATAAAAGTTTGCCAAATTGTCAAATTAAAATCAAAACAAATGTTCAAATTAAAACCAAAACAAACATCTTTCAGAGAAATTCATTTTTTTTTTGTTGAATTTTTTTGGTTTTAATAAATAAGATCCGTTTTGAAGAGCTAGTCGACCAGATATTCCACTGAATTTTTTCCTAACGTATTTGTTTCTTTCAATCTGACTAGTGAAACGGAATTCCGACTTGTGCCTCTTCCTTTTTTTTAGCGTAATTTTTGCCTGATCTTAGAGGATGCAGGATGAAGTGGACCTGTTCCAATTTTTTAATTTCAATATAATGAATCAGACTGAATGTTGATTTTGACAATCATTAATTTAGTCGTATACCTATTCATTAGATTTGCTTACTCCACGACTCCCGGTGTATTATTAGCCAGCTAGTTCAAGTTCCATTTATAGAATACATAAAGAAAATAAAAGCCATGCCGGTTATTTCAATAATTATGATACCGTGTGAATTAGACTGTTTATAACTATACTTATGTATAGGTATTGTTTGAACGGAACTTGTTACAATTTTATGAAAAAAGTATTTTTTAACGCTCTATGGTACTCATTTTACCAAAATAAGGGTATTGTAAAAATCAATTTGTGGCTACACATATTTATCAATTCACATATTTTTTTTTATTGACAAAGCTTAAGGTATTTTTGAGGGATTAATACAGGATTATTTCAAAATTATTTATAGTTTATCCGTAATAAAAATTCAAAATTGGCGAAATTTTGGATAATGGTGCTCACGGAAAATTCAATTTTCTTAAGTTTTTCTCGCTAAACCATGTATATCTTTTATATTGACCTATGCAGAAAGATATTTTTGAGGGATTAATTCACGATTATAAAGATTAATATTAAAATAAGAAAGATATAATCAAAATACTAAGAATATCGATATATTTATCGATACGACAAAATTCAGTATCGATAAATAAATTTTTTTTGTCAAAAAGGGGTATGATCTCGGCTAATTTTTGATTTCCTTTTACTCTACAAGATGGCTAACCCGAAAAAATGGTAAATGTCCAGGATCTTATCGTTTTACAATAAATTATATTTTAACATACTGAGTTGCCATAGAAACAACGAAAATAAATAACCGAATTAGTATATAATTTTATTCTGGAAAAAAGGGAAATAGGACAAGTCGACATACAGTTATATTTATTTTACATCAAAATAAAACAAAAAACAAAACGATGTTTTTTTTTTATTATAGACACAGTTTAGACCCATTTTCGGACATTTAAATATCGATACCAAAACAGAAATTTTTTTTGAGTACCATACAGCCCTAAGTAAAAATAAGTAGAATTAAAACAAGATTATTTTTTAAATTCGAAATATTTTATTTATATTAAATTTTATTTTAAAATATTTTTTTTGTTCATAACTATTATTTTGATATGCAGATTTCACTCAGAACATTTGTGATAAAATTTTTTAATCTTTAAAACATTCGTGTATCATCATCGAAGAAATCTGCATTGGAACACGAACTATTTTAATTATAACATAATCCTGAAATCCGAACAAATTAATTTCCATAGGCAAACCAGCAATCTGCAATTAAACTAAATAAACAAATATTAATCCACAAGACCAATGTTAATAAAAAATAATTATAATTGTACATAATGTATGTAAATATATTTCAAAGAACCATTGCATTGATTCATTAAATGCTATGCTCAACAGTAAAACCACAGAAGACAACAAGTTAATCTTTCTTCTGTGGTAAAACTAAAAAAAATAAATCAAATATGTACATAATTAAAAATATTAAAACTACAGAAGAATGTTTAATTTTCTCTTTTTCGCAGCAAGATTGGAAGACTGCAGAGCATTATTTTGGGTTTTGCAGTAATTATTTAAAAAAACATTACACCATATTTTTGCACATTTATTTAGAATTTGATGATCAGTTGTGCGGCAAGATTCACAAATTTCATCCAAAAATAACGACTCCGCAAATTTTAAAGATATCGAGTATAAAATAGAGTGATGACAGTTTGAATTTAAAAATAATTTTACAAATTTATCCGAAGTTAACGTTTGAAAAATTTTATAAATACATATACCGAACGAAATGGACAATTCTGTCGGATATTTCAAACCGCCGCGATTTAAATTTTTTAACTAGTCATTTCCTGTAAAATCGAAACAAAGATCATCACAAGTTATTAATTTACCGACACAAATTTCACAATGCAATCTCCCAGAAACTTGTCTACCTACATAACCGGAAATGTACATCATTGCTGAAAAAACTTTCGGTTCAACGGAAACTTGTTCAGCATATTCCACTATCTCTTCTAAATTAAAACTACCTATATCGGTATCAAAGAAATCCAAATCACTTGTTAAATTAAAATAGTCGCGTTTTGAATTTGTTAGTTTTAATAAATTTACAAGTTTTAGTTTTTTTTCCGATTGGAGGATTTGTTTCACTGTAACATTATAACAGCAGCCACTCATCTGTCGATATTGCCCGAATCGCGCCTCAAGATTATCGGTTTGAAATTTCCCGTACAATACGTAATTAAATTTTAAATTATCCAGCAAATAATCCGCGATTTGACAAAGAGTTCTCGTTGTATGAAATAACGCAGTATGAGTTTCTCTTGTTAATTTATTTGAGTTTGACAAACCATCCCATTGATTCATCCAGTTGGTGAACTCTTCTAGAAATTGTGAACCACGACGGTTATTTTTTGAAATTGGCACAGCCAATGGTTCCCTAGCATGAAATCCTTTGGTAGAGGATTTTACATTCACCGTGGTCCACCAATTTTTAATAAGTGTGAGGAATTCAGCTGTGCCTTCTGAATCTGTCCCTAGGAGTGATTTGTAATCATTTAAACTAGCAATAGTTTTTTGATCGAATAACCGAACAGCTAGTAAAACATTTTGCCTCTCGAACGCGTTGGGGTACAAAACTTTTGGTGCAAGTGCTGGTGCTAGCTTTACAGCGAAATTTTCTTCGAATTTATAAACGGTTTCTAAATCTTTCACATTACCTTTCATTACCGAACTAAAATTGCTAAAATTGGGGAAAATAAAAGTACGATTTTTAATATTAAACCAATTATTTCTAATTGATTTCAGTAAATGAACCGAATCGAAAAGAAAAAAAAATTTTTTACCTGGTAAATATTTTGAATTAATGCAAACCGGAAGTTCATTAGTAGGAGAAAACTTTTTAAATAATTTTCGATTAACTTGATTATTGTCAGAAATAACGCTAACTACTTCATACCCCACCTCATGTAACATATCGAAAATTGCCATGATTGTGGTGTATAAAAATTCCGCGTCGAGTTTTGCGACAGGATATAGACCAACAATTTCTTTATTTTTTGAAAGAAGAGAAGAAATCATGAAGGCTTGAAGAGACTTTGCTACTGTAAAATGATTGTCTGACGTGGTTGGGTGATTGAGTGCTACGCCTTCAATTTTTTTATTTTGGTAAGTTAGGCAAGATTTTACGTGAATTTCATCAATTAATAAATTAACATATTTTTCGTGAGGTTCTAAAAAAGAAAATTTTTTCATTAAAAATTGTTTTGCCATTCCGGACTGAAAATTACCAGTTGAAAAAGATTTTAAATAAACCGGATGTGGTAAACTCAAAATATTACTAGACCGTAAATAATTATAAGCCGCTGGATAGGAATACATCATCATCGTTGAAAAAATTATTATTTCCGAAGAATAACGATTACATTTAGCAAAAATAAGATCAAATTGGTCAGAAAAAAAATTTAGTTTTTTAATTTGAATTTCGTCAAAATCGTTAGAACTTTTTAATTTAGTAATACTAGATCGAATACTGTTTTGATGATCTACTGTAGACTGAATAGCATTTGAACTATTTAACATTAAAATAAGTCGATCTAGTTTGACAAATGTATCACATTTAAATGTTGGCCCTAAAATGTGTTCGTAATTAGCGTTATTCTGGATATTATTATAAAAAAAAATCTGTACTGCGAAAGACTTAGAAATGGTTAAGCTTACATCTACGATTGGGCTACTGTTTCCGAAATTAATTTTATAATAAGTTACATACTCATCACAAGCTTTCATCATGAAATCCCGGATGGAATACTTATTTGAAAAATAGAGTTCCGCTATATCCCTGATTTGTTGTTGTTCGTGTTTACTTTTTAACAATATTTTCTGCAGATAGTTTTGGACCAGTTTTTTGGTTGTAGGGTCCGTACGCTTCTTATAATTTTTCGATAAATAAAATGGTGCGCTAGGAAAAAGTGTCGGGATTGTAACTTGTTCTAGCCTCCATCTTTTACGGTTTCCTTGGAAAGAATTTTCATCACCTAAAAATATAAAAATAGTTGTATAAATTACTGAAATATCAAACATTTCGCTTAATTACCTCTTTCAAAGAAACAATGTTTTTCAAAGTGTAAGTCACAAATTCGACTCCATTGAGTAATTTCCCAATTTTTTCTGGGTATGCACTTTTTCCAAATTTCCTTTTGCTGCTCATCATTTGGGAAACGAAATAAATGATTTTTTCCCGTGCAATTTGGCACACAGCATAAGAAAGGCATACTTTGACTGTAAATAAATTATAAATTTAGAAAAATCTACAATAGAAAATTTGTACATATACGAGTAGTAAGAGTTATGTACTTTGAAATTGCAACATGTTTACTTATTTATTTTCTCGCATATTGTACTACGCATAGTACGCGTATTTGAAATATTAAAAAGAAAAGAAGTTTTATAAAGAAAATTAATTTGTACTTGGAAAACTATTGTTATGGATTAATTTACATTTTTTTTTAACCTAACATTTTTTTAAATTTTGTTTCTTTATTTAATTGAAGTTATATATGTACTTACGAATATTTATTTTCGGTAACTACCTACTAAAACACAAAAAAAACTATTAAATTTTTACCACAGTATGTATAATAAATTGTAATTTGAACAATATTCTGATTTATTATAAATCACTTAGCTCGTTCTCAGTTTTCAACTTTTAATGAGATATAACCCGTTACTTTTAAAATACTAGTTTTTTTTTTTATTTAATTAACGACTTCATTAGAGTCATCTGTATTTAAAATAAGAGACATATAATTGGCTAAAGTTCCATCTATTATAAAAACTTGGAACTAATTGTTTATTATTTTCGTAAAATAAGCTCCAGTATTTTTCTATGTATTAGTAAACAAAATGTAATGTAATTTAAATTAAATTTTACAGATTAATTGATAAATTTCATGTATAGTTTTCACATATGCCTAAATACAATTATTACTCAACCGATCGGTGGAACAAAATTTTGGAAAAAACACCATTTTAATTCAGAAAATCTAAATTTAAAAAAGTGGTTTTTACACTGGATTACATGGTAAATCACAAAATCTGCACCTCTTATAGAAAGCTTGTTTAAAAAATGGCGGCATCATTAGGGCTCTTATATATATAGAAGGCTCTGGTTTTGCGCAGCTGAAAATTGTTAAGCATAACCCTCCAGACCAGGTGTATCATAAACGTACGGTTTACGAAGACTTTGCTATACTAAGGTGTTCGTAAACGTTACACTAAAACAGTACGAATATAGTACGTAATGTGTACTTTTGTCACATGAGAAGTGAAACAAATTTGCGAAGACTTGTGTATGTATTAGTGTGTATTAAACTGTTCATAATGTTTACGCAGAAACGTAACGTTTACGAACTGTTTTAGCATAACGTTTTTGAGCCACATAGGTGTAACATTTACGTACGGTGTGGATTATGTCACAAGTATATAATTTTAAATGAAATCAATATAATACAAATAAATTGTGTTTTAAATAATATTTATTTTTAATGTATTCATGTTTTTGTTTTCTTATGAATATAAGTATTTTATACTAAATTACTAATTATTATTTAATAAGTTATAAATCACATCTTTCAGTCTAAAATATATTTAAGGACTTTTAAATTCTGCGTTAATCAAAATGAATATAAAATTAAAATCACATTTCAAGTTCCAAACTTAAGGTGTTTAACAGCATTTCACCATGCCGATAACAATCAATCCAAATAAATATCTCCCTTATTAATAATAAATTCAAACTTAATGATAAAAAAAAAATGTGTAACCAATAATTACGTATTCCAAGTCACTGCTGCTAGCAGTATTAAATTTTGTAATAGTTTCCTCTAAAATGAAAGAAAATTATTTAAGCATGAATTAATTACTACTGATAACAGACAATACCTTTTAAAATATTGATAATCGTAATTGAGCGATAAACGCTATATTATTGTGTTGCCCGTGCCATGAGAAACTGCAGGCTGCTTCGTCTGTAATAATTTTTTAAATGGCGCACAAAATAACAAACACGTTTTCACAAGTTGAAAATTAAAGCAGTTATGTATGTGTTATGTGTATGAAGAATAAAATCAAAGCGAGATATGCACATACATGTGGAAACTTGTACTGCAGTGTGTATATAGATGGAATGTATGTGTAGTAGTGTAAAAACGTTGTTCGTAAACCGTTCGTAAACTGTACACTGTCGATGTATACATTTTTGCGCCGGGAGGGAACACATTCGTTATTTTTTTATTTGTGTATGTGTTTTGTTGTTGGAAGCTCATCATACACAACAATTTCTAAATTGGCAGACGAATGAATAATTTGTTGAGCTGGAAAATTGTTATCAAAGACAACATCATTTTTTTATAATGTATGTTTGTTATGTTCAAGTTTTTTTTTCAATTATTTATGATCAAAATTAAATTATTAGCGTATTTAAAAAATATAAACGATGTCAAATAGAACCCACACATATACGATAACACTCCCACATATTTTTGTGTTTGCATTTGTTATGATGGTTTTTCTTCCGTTTTTCATTGTGCAAAAATTAAAGTCGTTGGGTTGATTTTTTGTTATGGAAAATGTTGAATGAATTTTGTATTATTGTACGAGTATGTACCTATAGCTATACCAATTATGTTAATGTCGTGTAGCAGTAAGCAAAAGATGAACAAATTAATAATGCTAAATAAAAATGAATGAGGAAGGTGGGAGTGGGAGAAAATAAAACGGAACATTTATTTTTAATTTTTGGTAATATGTTTTATGCCTTTTTCGTTCTTTGCTATAGGAGATTTAGGGAAAAATTGACTAGCAAATTGGTACTTATGTTTAGAAATAATTTTTTTCATGATGGGTTTTGATGCGGATTAAGTGTTTTCGCATTATAATCGCACGAGAGGGTTTTTAATTTCACATTCGTTGAGGCGAGTTTTAGCAAGAGCACTTGATAGCCTTGCGTACTTAATTCTATTATTTGTTGGTTTAATGAGAAGATGATATACTACATACATATAACTACAGCATATATACTGAATTATTATTTTACAAATGACTTTATTGTTAAATGACTTATTCCCGGCGTCGAGACAACGTCAATCATTTCTAGAAATTCACTTTTTTGACATTGAACTAAATATTTTAAGCTTTTTGTCGGTATGACCACAATGCGACTTTTTATATTTTCAACTATTGGCCGAGTAATAATACATTATTGTAGTTTATATAACCGTGTACCGCCTAATTAGTTATGTGGTCGTAATATATGGTTTTTAGAGACGCTAGGTGGCTTTTTTGTCATGTAAAAGACCAATATGCAACTTAACTGTTTTCTTTAAAGGTTTGTGCACCCGTCTTTGGAAAACACTTCGTTAGTCTATCTTAAACTTGGTTATTTCGGGTAGGTTTGTCAATCAGGGTATTTGGTTATGGTTCGTAGTCTCGTTGAGTATTATTAACTAGGTTAATCTCTTCCGCCTCGATATTCCTCTTCGGATTCGTTCTCCGACATATCAAATATACTCTATGGTTGCCTCCAAGACTTCATGTATTCCGCATAACTTGTTGTTATTATGGGTCCTTCATGGTTCAATATTTTTTCCACTTTATATCGTTCATTGGAGCCAACTTCCACGACTTTATACATCCCAAAAATTTTGAATGCAATTTCAGGCCAGATCTAAATTGAGTGCGTTTGATGACAACCATATCACATGGTGCATACACGGTGGCACTCTTTCGTTTTTCTGCAGTTTCGTTGCTTTGATCTGTTTCTCTATTCATCATGAATTGTTCCAACATTTCCTGTTACATCTGATTGTACATTTTGACTCCAAGTATTTGCACGCTGCTAGCTTGTCGATACCACTTTTCTGGTTATTCAATGGACAGTTTGGTCAAAATGTATGCTATTACGATTGATTGAAGGCAAGTGTTCGATTTGTCTGTTTCCTCATAGGACACCTGTTGTAATCAACGATTGGTAGCGTTGTTCTCCCGTGCACAATTTTCCTCGAAACGGTTGGATAACAATGATGTACCACGGTCTGTCACGAAACATTTTGGATTCCCAAATATCGCCTTTTGATTTTCTAGTTTTTGGATGACTTCTTCCGTGGATGCCGATCTAACAGGGTAAATCCACCCGAATTTGGAGAATCCATCTAGTGAATAATCGGGAATGAACTTTCTGAAGTTATAACCTGGGAAATTTTTAACTGTATTTGATTTGGCTGGCGCTGCCTTGATTTTTCCATCAGACACAATGTACCCTAAGAATTCGATTTCTTTGCAGAGCTGCTTGCATTTTTTTAATTTGAAATTTAATCCGTATGCCTCTGCTGTCTTCATTAATATTTTCATCGTTTCAAGGTTTTAATCCCTGCCCTAACAAACTCTGTATTAATGTATTGAGATCAAACAAGTTATTTGATAAAAAACAAAAGAAAAAAGAATGATTGTAGTCGCAGTCTAGATTTAACCGTCTGTGTAGCCGGTATTAAGAATAAACAGAAAACAGGATGTATACAATATTGGCGACGAATATGGGGTGCCTTAGCTGTTAACCAATTTATAAAATTAAAACTAAGTTATCAAGTAATCATTAGAATTGCGGATAATCAGTTAATAGTTAAAACGTCTTCTTAAATTAAATTATCTGGTGTCGATAATAGTGAGTACGACAATACAATCGTGCGATAAAAATTGTTCCATGTTATTCGTATAGTGAATGGTGGATACAGAAAAAAAATCTAACATTATGAAAGAAAAAATTGTGGAGTGTGTAGAGTGGGGTGAGGGTGAAATACAAGTTCATCGAAAAATGGTCGGAAAACTTGAAGCATTTGTGGAAGGAGCAAGTTGGATAGCGTATGAAGATAGACTAAACAATTATTTTAAGGTAAATAAAATTCCGGAGGATGGAAAGTTAGCAAATTTTATTACGGTGATAGGTGCCAGTTTGTACGAAAACATTAATGAAGTTAACAGTCCCTCATCTACCACCTGAAAAAAACACAAGAGGAATGTCTTTTGCTTCTACGCAAACATTTTTCAGTAAAACGGAATATCAGAACAGAAAGGGCAAAGTTTCACAAGGCCCAACTAGAAGTTGGTGAACCATTAAATGATTTTATAATCAGGTTACAATCATTGGCATCATCATGTGATTTTGGTGGGTTTTTGGTGAAGGACAAATACAAAGCTCACGCTGCACAAAAAAAATGTGCTAATAGAAGAAGCTCTTTTAGATCGTTTTATTGTGTGAGTGATATGAAAGAATATTTCAAGCTCTATTAAATGTTAAAACAGAAGAAGGCATGTGAACTCGCTTTGAATTTAGAAATGAGTTTTTCTGAATCAGGAGTAACTCAAACAATAGCTGCTGTGGCACGTGATTCGAATGGCTATCAAGGCCGAAGTAGAGCAACATCTTCGAGTAATTACCGCAGTCCAAAAAGAGCAAGGTCACCTAGTAATACAAGATCGACCAATAGCAATCGAGAATTTTCACCAGTAATATATCCCGGTCAACAAGATTATCGTGTCAATTAAGGAACTCGTTTTCGAAATTCACAGCTTTTGAATCGTTGTCGTCGATGCGGTATAGTAGTGGGAGGCATCAGGAAATAAATTGCCCGGCGGTGGAATGGATTTCTTAAAAGTGTAATCAAAAAGGTTATACGTCTAGGGTATGCTACAATCAAGTCTCATCCAAACAATTCTATTGTATAAATAACATTGCGTGTGGAAAATTAGACCAACCATTAGTTATTGTTGTTAGTTTGTTACTAGTCTCGACATTAATGGATCAGAAATAGTGTTTTTGGCAGCATCTCCCGCTAATATGGGCAATTCATCACAGTCCGTGAACAGATTGATAAGATTACTTGTAATGTCGATGCTTTGTGTAGATGGCAGGGCTAAACGTGACAACGCGTTAGGTGCCGAATTTTCTCGGCCTCGTTTTTAACTAATGGAGTAGTTATATGCCGACAAAATTATGGCTCAACGATGTAACCTGGATGCAGCTGTTATTGAAATGCCTTGCCGTGGGTTGAAAATACTAATCAAAGACTGATAATCAGTATAAATAATAAATGACCTGCCAAGTAGAAATTTATTAAATTTTTTTAAGCCAAAAATTATACTTAACGCCTCTTTTTCCGCAGTTGCGAATACTTTCGCTCAGCTTACGATAACGTTGCTGAAGCAAATATCACGGGCTGCTCCACTTTGTTACACATCTGGCTTAAGACTGCCCCTACACCTGTAGAACTCGCGTCACATGACAGGACAGTTGCTTTGTAGGGTCATAATGAACCAATAAGTAAGACGGTACAGTGGTGTCAACACATCTGCTTGCATTGGTGCAAATTTTCTATAATAGTAGACCAATTCTAAATCTGACTTCAACTCGGTGATATTTGTAGGTGTTGGCGCTTCTTTGATAGCCACCACTTTCTTCGAGCACGGTTGCACTCCGTCTTTGTTGATCACATCACCCAAATATTCCACATTAGGAGAAGTTTTTGAAGGGAATGCCTGCAGAAAATTATTACTTGAACTTGAGACAGATAAATTATTGGGTCTGAATATTAGTAATGAGATTGGGGAGGAAATTGACACTAATAATCCCATACGTAGGAGCTTTCAAAGCAATGAACCAAATTGTGGAGTGTAGTTTTTCAACGCGATCCGTCGGTCCCGATCTTACCAAACACATTGACGAATTAAGAAAAGCTTTGTTAGGAATTCGAATTCATTATCTTCCACTATTTTAGTGGTAAATACAAAGTGGCGTTTTTGAGAAAAATTTTCTCGAAATGAGTCTTGAATTTTTTGATAAAGACTCTCTGGAGCTAGTATGGCTGATTGTTTGCCATTATGGAATTTTTTTAGGATATTGATAATATTATCTTCATTGAAAGATTCTTTCACGATAATCACCCTTTTGAAGTTAGGGAAAACTTTCTCATTAATTATTGTATTTAAGTTAGAAATCCTGAATATTATTTGGTTCTTGTAATAATTTATCGGGCGAACTGAAAAATGTACATGGTAGTCGCTTGATGGTATCAGCGGAATGGATTGTATCAGATCCGCTAGGAGCATGATTTCTAATCGATTCATTTTCTGAACTAGTGTTTTCATTATTTGATTCGTCTGAATTGTGAGAACTTTTACTGAGTGCGTCGGCTACTACATTGGTTGTGCTTTGCTTGTAGACTACGTCGTAGTCAAAATTTTGAAGCTCCAAGCGCCATCTCCGAATTTTTTATGAAGGTAAGCGGTTTATGATCCGTAAGAAGCGTAAACTTATTTCCGTAAAGGTAGGGTTTATATTTTTTACTGCCCAAATAATGGTCAGCGCTTCTTTTTCATTCGTTGCGTATTTATTTTCAGTACTGTTCAGAGTCCTGGGCGCGAATGCAATTGGTCTTTCTACTTTATCATGCATTTGTGAAAGCACCGCGCCTAAAGCATGTTCCGATGCATTCGTTGTAAGGATGAACGGTTTCGAAAAATCGGGATAGGCCAATATTTGATCGGTGGATATTATTTCCCTTACTGTTATGAACGATCTTTCGTACTCTGGGTCGGTTATGTTGACAACCATGCCTTTTTTTAAACATTTTGTCATGGGTTTTACGATTTTCGAATAATCCCGAATAAACCGACGGTAGTACCCTGTCAAACCGAGAAATTGTTTAATTTATTTCTGAGTGGTCGCTGGTCGGTAGCGGCCACTCTAGAATTTTTTGTATTTTGTTCGGATTTGGCTTGACTCCTTCCTGTGTAATTACATGACCCAGGAATTCGGTTTCTTTTTTTTAAAACTCACACTTGTCGAGTTGAATCTTTAGATCAGAATTTGACAGTCGTTTGAGAACTGTCTGAAGATTTTCTATGTGGTTGGCTAAATTGAATCCGACAACTATAATATCGTCTAAATATACATAGCAAATCTTTACCACTAGTCCGTGTAGGTGTAGGACATTATTCATGGCTCTTTGGAAAGTCGCAGGGCTATTTTTTAAACCAAGTGGCATTCGAGTAAACTCAAAGTGCCCTTGATCGGTTGAGAATGCTGTTTTTTCTTGAGAGGATTTGTCCATCTGGATTTAATGGAATCCTGATTTCAGGTCTAATGTTGTAAAGTAAGTGGATTTCCCCAAACTATCTAATATCTCCTCGATCTGTGGTATGGGAAATTTGTCGTCGATAGTTTTATCATTTAATTTCCTGTAGTCAATGACTACCCTAATTTTACGTAGACCCGAAGTATCTGGTTTTTTGGGTACTACCCAAATTGGGGAGGAATAGGGGCTGCTTGAATTTCGGAATATCCCACTATCCAGCATTTCCTGTATGATCCTCTACGTCCCTTTTAAAATTATGGGGGTATCTGTAAGTTCTAGTATATGCTTGATTACTGTTGTTGCAGATAGCTTTTCATTTTGCTTCAACAATACTTCTTGGTGATCTTAAATGGTATTTACGAGAATTTGCTTCTCGTTTTCGCACAAGTGATTCATCCTAAGTAAACTTTCGATAGTTTTCTTATCAATAAGTGTATCTCCATACACTTGAATCGGTTTAATGGTTTCGAAATTATAGACTTTGGAGGATCGAGATCGTTACTGAGTTTTTTCACTGTAATTTTGAAATTTTGTGATTTGTAGAATCCAGGTTGTAAAATAATGTTTTCTTTTAATTCTTGGTGATTAGTAACTAACCATTCACCATTTTTTGCAGTATCATTGAGTTTGTGAGATATTTGTAGTCAATTTTCGCATCTAATTGAGCCATTGACTGGGATCCAAGTATTCCATCAAAATATTCATGTAAATTAAGTTCGTAATATAATTGTGGTGGTAAGCTGTGTCCTAAAAACTTAATTTTTCCAACTTTTACTACTTTTTGTGTGCCTAATATGTTTTTTACTTGTGATTCTTGGGATATTAATAAGTGGTCTGGTATTATTTTTGGCCTAATTATATTTTTATTAGCGCCAGTATCAATAAGTAGTTTAATTGTTTGGTTGGTTAATCTATTATGCCATTTAGTCTGAATTGTCGTCCTCCCAAAAATTTTCGGTATTTTGGAATTCCACTTCTTGTTCTTTAACAATGTCGTTAGGGATCTCTATATTATGAATTGCGATTTTAAACGTCCTTTTCGAACGGATTGAGGGATCGACCTCCATTGGTACTGATTTTTCCTGAACCGGAATAATGTTGGTTCTTTGAACTAATTTGCTTCGAATTTTTTTTCGATTGAAAATTGAATTTTGCTTGGTTATTAAGTTTTTGTGAGTTACCCGATATAACTTCATTGGAATTAAATTTACAAAGGAAGACATAGGCTTCCTCTAAGTTTTGTGGCTTAGCGGCTTGAGCGTAGCCAAAATATGGTCTCCTTAGACCCGACACAAACGCTGCTAATGCATCCTCTTCGATAAATGCATTGATGGCATAACATGATTGTTTGTACTGTGGCTTAGTCGTAAAGCCAACATGTTGAGTAAAATCACGGCCAACGCTATGAAATTTAACAACTTTATTAATAATTCAAATCAAATTAGCAATGATTTCACTAAACATGATGCCAACAGTTTGCGGATCTGAAAGCGCCCAATGATTTAATATTTTGAACGATTTCTTTCACATTATTAAAATAAACGTGTACTGATAAATCATTTTGCTTCGTTGACCAAAGCTGTGATTTATAAAATGGAAGTTCCTGTTTATCGCCTAACGATTCTAATAGGATTTCTTTCATTTCCAGAAATGTACGAGGGTTTCCAGCTAAGCAAAGTATATCCTTAGCTTTTCCCTCTACTTTGTTTTGAATTGCTTGTATATACAAGCTAAATTGTTGGGGGGTGACTAATGGTTCGAATACTTTTAAAGTATCTTCCGCTGTGGTCAGCCACGGCGTCAAATGTTTCTTATTTCCATCGAAAGACGGAATTGATTTAATAGGATCAGGGATTCTAAATAAATCGACTGTAATTTTTTCCTCTTTTTGTGGAGGTGGAGGTATCTCCGTTTTTGATTCAGATACGTTAGTAGCTGATCATGTTCACCCTGCTTTTAACCCAATTTTGCTAATTGGTCTGAGATTGCTGCGAGCTGTGCTGCAATTTGTTCCATCTCCATTTGAATTTGCAAGTCTACTGATTCTATGTTCCTATTTGCGATATAAACTTCAATAGACTTTTTGTTTTTCATTCACTAGAATTATGGTAATTCGGTCGTCTATATTGACTATCAAGTAAAATTGTGTCTATCTAGTAGTGCACAAATTAAAATTATGACTTTTCGTGTCTATCTAATAGGGCACGATGGTGAGAGTTTCAGTAAATACTAATAGAATTTACAAAAAATTTGTTACCTTAGTTCGATTTTCTTTGCTGTCGTGTTCTGGTTCTGATTTTACTGGTGAGCTGTGGCGGAACCTCAAATCCTTCTAGCAGTTTCTACTTTCAACTAAGGACGTCTTTGAAAAGAAAAAAAAATTACACGTAGATACACGTCTTCAAATTCGAATTAATTTTAAGTTGTTAACTAAACAATCAAAGATTTTCTTTTTTTTCGACGGATTCACTTTCACACATGTTTTTATTCACTTGATATTTGCACTTTTCACTAACTCACTATTAACCGAACGGCTGCGCCAATTACGTATTTCGTATTTTGAAAGTTGCTAAAAAAAATTTATTTTAATTTGTTTTTTTAATTTTAATTTTCTTTAAGATAATATCACAGATAAGTATAGACAGATGTGTTTCTTGTATGGGCTATATTTACATACCAAAATTTCAATACCAAATTCCAATCCACCTTTTAGAGCATAGGACGTACATTTCTGTCTTTTTTTACGTATGGCTATTTTGATTATATTAAAGCAAACATAAACCAACTTCAAGCAAAATTTTATTTTATAATATATACGTCCTGCTCTAAAAGGATTAGATTGGAATTTGGTATTGAAATTTAGAATGTAAATATGGCCCAAACAAGATCCACATTTGTCTATTCTTATCTGTGGTCCTACCTTACGCAGTACCCTAATGGAAGACGGCTATATGTCCATTTTATGTAGTCGTACATTCATTGTAGAGCTCCATGCTAATCTATAATACTGACCTGAATTGTCCATCGGCCCATGAATTCTGCACTTCAACAAAGGATCCAAGATGTATTCCTTGCCACCACCAAAAAATCAATTTTTCAAGAACCTCCTCATTGAGGTCTCGAACTTCGTCATTTTTTGGACACAATACTAGCGATATTGAAGAAATATCAATGGTTGTGAACGATTCCCCAAAATCATCAGCAATTAAATCCTGTGAGACGTTTTTATTTGGCACTTCACACGAATATTATGTTTTTTTATTTAATTCGACAGACGTTACCATTACCGACATTTAATAACCATATTCACTAAATTCAGGATCAATATTAGCTCTCATTTAAATGTAATGGAAGGAAATGCCGCCTTAATTGTAGCGTTCACTATTGAACTTCGATTTCCATTTCTTACAACTGGCAAAACTTGCCGAAAATCACCTCATAACACAACTACCTTTCCACCAAACGTCAAATCGCTGTTCATTAAATCTCTAAAAACCAAATCTAAAATTTCAAGTGCGATACCTGATGCCATCGGTGCTTCATCCCACATAAGACAGTCAATTGATGATTGGAATTGTCTTTTTTTTTTAGGATAGTTAAGGATATTTCAACGTCAGACACAAAAATGTTTTTCCACTACCGCCGTGACCATCGAGGTAAAAGTATTTTTGTGGATTAAATTGTAATACTGATGAAAAAACTGCTAATGCTGCCGTAAGTTGATCAGTATTTAGAGCTTCCCAAAATTTATTTTCAGCAAGGGCAAAATAATAGCACTATTCAAAATTACAGAGTTAGGTTAGGTGGCAAAATAATAGCACTATTCAAAATTACAGAGTCGTTTGATATTGCCACTACTGAAAGAAAATCAAAACCTACTTTGTCACATTGAATTTTTAAGTCTAGTATACAACTACTGAAAGCTGTACTATGGTTCATGCCTTGATGAATAAAATCTTCCATCATACTACATTTGAATTCATTAAAAAGTTTCAACGGTTCAGCAGGATTGCAATGGGTGAGGATAGACACAAATAAGGATCTCAAAGATTTAGATAACATATGCTCGCGAGCCTCAGATAAACAGTTTTCCCACTCACTACTATCATTAATTAATCCCCTTGCTCTTGCTGCTTCTGTATAGGTTAGCTATATTACATTATTAAATGTTTTCAGTGCTTAAAATGATGTAGATTCAGTACCTTTAATAGAGAGAAGAATTAATCGAAGATGATTCTCTAGGTGAAAATGCTACTATTCTGTCAATAGTTATTCCACCAAAATGAGAATTTATAGATCGCTTTTCCCATTTCGAGTTCTTTAATATATAATGATTCGGGATATCGCTATAAAAAAATTGATGAGCGTCGGTGTGTGTGAGATTAAGTTCAAAAAATGCCGTCAAAGTGATGGACGTGGCAGATTCGCAAAGCACTTTCTAAATTGTTTTCTTGAAAATAAACCGACTGTCCATCTTTTAGGTGAACAGATAAAATTACCGTATTGTGAGATTGACAGTGAAAGGACAATTCTTGTAGATTCCGAGCTACTTCTTGTGAGCTTATATAGCGGCAGTTTAGATATTGCGATATTTCAACATGTTGAACCTCATTTGAGTTATTATTTAAGGAGGTGATTTGAACTCCAATTCTTGCGCAATCATGTCCTTTAGTTAGAGCTATAAAACGGTTGTCAACAGGAATATTTGATCGCGTTCGGGGCAAATGTTCTGGTATATTAGAAGGAGGACGTCTTCTATATTTGGGATAGCTTTCCATAGATATATCTGTCTCAAAACAAAATTCTTTAGGAAATTGCTTTGCACATTTTCCGTCCACCATACGAACAGAATTACGATTAAATTTTCCACATGGACCATGTAGATTGTGTTTAAGAACCACCTCGTGAAGTTGTCTGTTATTATTTAAATTAGGAATCTCTGCTGAAATGATTTTATCAATATCGTCCCCAGTTTTGAATTTGTCTTCCTTAGCGACACGACATTTCCAAAAATTTACTGTTTTACGATATCCCTAAAGAATTCCTATAATTTTAAATTAAAAACTCGAGTTACAATATCAGGGCAATCTGAAGAATTTTGGAAAGTTTTAAGTTCTGACTTTATTTCTTCCTATGCCGGATTACACGTAAAAGTGATAAATAAGTCTGTACGACCAAACTTCCTAACAATAGCCATACTGTCCTGGTACAATTTCGACATGAACCTTGGACCACCGATAAACGATGATGGTAGAATATAAATATTACCAACTCTGGTATTATTTTCAAGACCATCGCTATTTACGAAATCCAAAAGTCCTCTGTAATATTCAACACGAAGAGCTTTTTGATTATGTCGTATAAAATTTAACCGATTAGCTTCAACTCGAGCGTAGGCAAACATCAAATATTGTTGAAATAGTTTGCAACCATAGTGAAGCGGATTAAAGACAGTTCGACATACTGTAAGTTTATATGAATAAAATTGGAGGGTCGCAATTTTATTTCGTACATCAATAGCATGATCGCTGTTGTGATGCATATCGGTGGTCCATCCGAATTCACCCTTGGGAAAGAAAAGAGGAAATACCATAGGATCCAAATGTTTTGAGAGGGAGTGTATGCGTTTCAATGTTCTAACATTACTGGGGTAAACAGCGAAATTTATATCAGCTGGGATATTTCCTTCACGGTCAGATACAAAAATTAATGCAACATCTTTAGAATTTATTGGTGCGTTATATAACCTTTGATCGTCATGAAGGTTCCGAGTAAATATTAGTGAGACACTTAACAGGACGACACGTTTTCGTGGATGTCTCAACATTTTTTATAACTGCTAGCATATGGGGAACCTGTTGAAGAACCACAGAAATTGTGGACATTATTTCACGTTTGCACTTGGAATTAACGAGATTGTTCATTCAAATATTTACAGCTGTATCAGTATCGTAGAGAAATAATTCAGCATAACTTACATCTCCACCACGCTCTTGATAATTATTAGAGTTCAAGGAAAAATCAATGGGATACACATCCCCAGATATTTTAAAAGAATACACACTTCCCGACATATGTTCAATGTTAGCGCCCATCGAACAGAAGGCATTCGCATTATCATATTGTCTAATAAATTCCCTGAAGTTCTTACTTTTATCATCAGTGCCAACAAAGAGTTGTTTAATACCTAATGGAAAATTTTCCGTTGATCTAGCAAATTCGATAATTTTCCGTTGTGGCAACAAATGCTTTTGTTTTCATTTAAAAAAAAAACTGCATCACAATTTGGAACTGAAGCCGCATACTTCAAAAAAAATTCAGTAACTTTTATGGTAATTTCGCAACAGAAGAACTTGACGGACATAAAATTTTCTCATATAATTTGTAAACTTTTTTCCCCTCCATACCAACTTAAAAAACATAATTTTTTTTTCTCGTATGAAAAAAAGATTTATGTTTTTTTTAACCCTTTAATGCATAGTGTAGCATATCTGCATCATGTTATTTTAATTTGAACTGCATCTACATTTGAGCATATTTTTTGTGTTTTGTTTCGAATATCTGTTGTTCATTTGTTTTTCTATCTCGTTTCACACAATTTTTTGTTTTTTTCTGCGTTTTGAAAATAAAATCGCCATTTAGAATTAGTTAGTCGATGTTTTGCATATAGTTAGTAGTAAACATACATTTACATATGTAATTTTTTTTAAATAAGAATATTGTTTTTGAATATTTATTTTAATTTTGAATGAATTGCCTTATTATTAAGAAGCGTTATAAATGAAAAAATATTTAAATTTTTTACCACAAATCCATAATGATGCAAATAGGCATAATGTCATAAAATCAATTTTCCGGGTAAACTAGCTGCTTCCAACCATTTTTACTTTGAAATCCTTTTCAACCAAACACATCTTTATAAGAAAAAAAGCATTTCAATTAAAAAGAAAAAATCATGCATTAAAGGGTTAAGTTGGTATGGAGGGGAAAAAAATTACCGAAAAGTTGAGAAAATTTTATGTCCGTCAAGTTCTTCTGTTGCGAAATTACCATAAAAGTTACTGAATTTTTTTTGAAGTATGCGGCTTCAACGAGCTATCCCAATTTGACGTTTAAGATATTATGAAACGTCATTTATGTTTATATTTCGTTATTATGAAATGTCATTTAAGGATAGCTTCCTTTAATTTAAAAAAATATAAACACTTAAGTGCTGATGTACATAATCAGAGCCTTCTAGAGTATAGAGCCACAATCATTATGACGTATTTTTTCGAAGCTTTTTTAGTGGTATAACTTTTCACTAATTTCCATAGCAATCCATAGTAAAAATGGTGTTTTTTAGCTTCAAGTTTTTCAATGAAAAAAGCAAAAATGTTACAAAATTTTTATACAAAAGTGTTCTACATATATTTAGCAGCAATACACAAGAAGGGTATATTGGTATTAAGTAAATATTAATTGCAGAAATATTAAAATTAAATTATTTCTACAATATATTTTTCGAACTTTCATTTTGAAAAATACATCAAAGTTGGCTCTGACGAATTAAAATAATACTTGCTAAATGTATCTTTAGTTTTACTAGTGTACGTTAGATGTCTCAGATTTATACAGAAAAATACGAAAAAGATTATTTAATCACAAAATTATGACACGTTCTTAAATATTTTGTGAATTTGTTTTGCTTTCCCTACAACTTTTGAACTCCAATTTCCCTGAGTGGCAATTTTTGGTACGATTTTTCAAAATGTTTACTGCCCACTGCCATCTATGTATATTGACTTAATGCTCACGATTTGTAGTAAGCTTTTCTTTTTAATTTGACCAGAAAGCTATTGTTATGAACTTTTTTTTATATTTTGGTTAAAATAAATCAATTATTACAAGAAAATGAAAACAATTTACTTAAACGATATTCATATATGTTGAAATTCAAACATTTATGAAAATATTTCAGAAATCATAATTAAGAATTTACAAAGTTTTCATTTACAAATTTGTCTTAGGAAAAAAAGTGATTTCCCATATGTTTTATGTGTTTTACTATGGAAATTTTGGTTTTTTCGTCGTTTCTAATTCCCTTATAAAAGCTTCGTTTTTTAGATTATGGCTTGTATAATCAAGGTTGCTTTGACATAATACGCGCGTGATTTTTTGTTATTATGGAATGTCATTTAAGGATAGCTTGCTTAATTTTGAAATTTCCTGGTAGGTCGGCGTTTTCGAACATTTACAATCGTCAATAAGAACATTTGACATTTAAATTGCCTAGATTAAAGCTGAATGATACGGCTGAACAGCCGCTTTAAATAATGAATTTTTTGATAGACGCGCTCGTTTTTGTTGTCTATTTAGTTCACATATATTGGGATCCGAATTTCTTGACCGTTGGCGTTATCTTAAACGCTCACGGTTGTTTTCACGGTAACGACGGTCTGTTTCGCGTCTTTTCATTATAGAAATAAAAATTATAATTTAAAATGGTTATTTTATAAATAAAAACCAAAATCAATAAAACTCCAAGAAATTCAAATCAAACCAAATTATGTATGTATATTTAAATCCTATAGTTAAGACCAAAATTAAATTGTAAAATAAAATTTACAGAAAGCGATCAATCTTTACTTCAAATGTTAAGCATCAAATGTTTCTTTTAAATAATTTTTTCCTGTTCAGTTGAAATAAAATTGTATGTACACAAACCTAAGTATGTATACAATATACAACTAAGTACATACAAAACTCATACAAATAAAACGTATGCATACTCGTAAAATTATTATGAAATTAATTTTTGTATTTTGTAATTTTTTGTTTTTCTATGTCTACTTTGTTAATATAACGGGAAACTCGTTCATCCGCTTGTATAATATAATATAGATATAAAGAAACAACAAAAAAAAAAAAATTTTACACAATTCATATAAACATATACCAATCCATATATGTGAGATGAAAAGACCTGTAAAACGATACCAGATCGTTCCCGTTATTAATTTAAATTTCGCTTAATTCACAACACTAACACAAAATTTTTATAACACTAATGAAGATTATGGAAAATGTAATTAGAATATTGTAATTATAATCGAAATCCATATTGTATATTCCAATATTTTGAATTTCTGAACCACTAATCTTCATTTAACACTTGTAAATTCAATTACACTTTCTTATTAACTGTTTTTCCTTTATTTTTTGCAATTATTTATTTATTTAATTGATTACGCAACACAAAATCACAAACTGAAAAACACAAAAATTTAAAATACAAATTCACACGTCTACACATAACACAACAAAAATTATAAAAAATGTTAAATTAAATTAAATTTACGAAGAAGACGACAGAAACACGTCTATCATCTTTGAGCGTCAACGATCGACCATTTGTTGATACATATTTTGAAAATATACAAAAACAATTTTTTTTTTTAAAAGAATGAAGTTATAAGCTGGTAAAGTTGGGAGTAAAAAAAACTGGTTGACTTGATATCTCAAGCTCTATTTAACCGATTTATTTCAAATTTTGTACCAACCTTCAATATATAACTATCTATCGCCCCTACTAGTTTAAAAAATTAAAAATTATGAATAAAGAGTCGAAAAATGCGTTTTTTTAAACAGCCGCCATTTTGCCAAAAGAAAATTCCGTTTTCTCTCTATTTATTTATTTTATGTATTTATTTATCATTATTGACATTTTTTTTTAAATCTATTTTTATCTAAATTAATTAATTAATTAAGTACGTTATATTTTACTATAACGAAATATTAATTTTTTCTTTAATGAATATGAAAGAATTATATAACTTCACACCATTATACTCTAGCGATCGTTGAGAAAATGATTTACAGTACCTTGGTAATCTAAAATGAGTATTCCTGGTATTATAATTATGAACTTCTCCGTTGGTAGACACCAAACTATTTAAATATTTAGGAAGATCCTCCTTTTCGAGTAAATAAAACAGTTTTAGCACATTCCAGTGAATTCTCTGGATGATTGACATATTTATACAACCTTATTTATCATCATTATTGCATTAGCATTTCACTTCAAACTTGCGGCACAAATTAAAAATTTCCGTAATAAACAGTATAGTACAAGCACTCTCAATAAAAATGGCAACTAAAACGAAAAGCATCCTCGCGAGGAGACTTTTTGGTAGCCGTCTGGTGCTTAATAGTATAATGTAGCATAATTTAGTATAGTTTGAAATTTAGTCGGAAAAATCGACATGAGGCACACAGTCATAGTGTCGAATCGGCTTATTGGAATGAAGGACAACCAAATAAAAATGCAATATTCCAAATTGCATTGGCTTATTAGAGGAAAAACGCTAAAACTATCATTACACAAAAAAATCTTAAAAATAACAAACCTAAACATTCATCTCTAAATAAAACAAACGGTAAACAATTAACGGGATGCAACATTGTATGTATCAAATAGAGTATTCCTGCAAAATGTATTACATTTTAAACAAACCCCTATCTGTATGTTGACCTTGGCATCAATTAAAACCATACACAATATGTGTTCATCAATTTACCCCATCCAATCTCTCTAGATTTATTGTGCTTTAATAAGTGACATAATTATAAAGCATATTTTATTGATTTAAACAAAAAAAAAAAAAATACAAACACAAAATGTCTCTAGTTTCTACCTTAATCCATGTTTACCGTACAAACATAGGTAAATATACAATACATTTCAGGAGATGTGTATCTCCGCATAATCATAGTACACACGAGTAGGTACACATAAATATTTGTACCTAAAGGAAAATTAATAAAATGGGAAAAAATAGGTTTCCCATTTTTTTATGTTTAAGCAAAGCTTTTTTATTCATCTCATTTTATAAAAATAATTTTCTCTCGTTTTTTTTTTTTGTGGTGTTATGTATGTATGAGCTTTCGACGAATATTATGAATGTAAACATAATACATAAAAATATTCATTGACAACAAAAAAAAAATCAATGTTATATAATCATAACAAAAAAAAAAAAATTCGTTTCCATTTATTTTCTTTGAATAACAAAAAAATAATTGTTTTTTTTTAATGGCAGTCCAAACAGTAAAAAGCTCCCACAAATAATAAAGCACCCGCACAGTTCATAATGCGTGTACAAAGCACAGATGTTTCAGTTTTTTCTATGTTCATATTATTGTGGGTGCTTTTTAGCGGGGAAAAAACATAATAATTTGTTTATGTACAAACCAAACATAATGGTTGTTGGAAACATTTATTAAAAAATAAAAAACAATCGACAAAATGATTTAATTAGAACACTTAATTATTTTAACCTATGTATGTTTATTTTCGAAGAATGGTGTAACCTGAATAAACATGTTTTTCATTAATTATAAATCCTGTATAAACGACTGTTTATTCGGTTTTGTTCCTTTTTTTTATTAACTCAAAGCGAATTTGTGTACGAACATGTTAAATGTAAACTAAATTTGCATGCTTGTATTTAGGTCAAGGTATTTTATTCATTGCAAACAAAAATGCATTAAAAATCTAGATATCGGCATTTACTGCATCACTAGGTTGGGTGACCCATATTTTGTGTTTACTTCAAAGTATTTTGTGAACCTTTAAATTGGATTTTTTTACGATAAATGTTAAACCATATCATGTATGTATGTATGTTGGCAAAATGTAATGCAATTTTACAAGAAGTTCTACAAAATTTTACTTTTATAAAAACAGCGAAATTATTTAAATTTCTTATTAATCTAGGGGATACATTTTTTGATGCTTGATCTGATCCGGTTCAGATCATTTTTCATGAAACGACAAGCAACATAAACAATGCAAAATTTTGATGTAAAAACAAAAAATTAGTGAATTTTTTGTTGTTGTTTTCAATTTAAACTTTGATCTGATTTGGATCACTAGGCATTAAAATTCCATATGCTTCAATAAATAATTTTGTACGGCTATTTTAACGAAAAGAGACCGTAACATTTTTATATATCTATCTTTTTCCAAGTTTATCTAAAGATTGATTGATTGATCAGAATGTACGACCAAGCCTAGGCAAGACTCCCGGATGACACCGGCCCCTCCTACACCCTTTACACATTACAAAACCATAGGAAAGGCAAGGTATGTTAGTAACAAAGCATCAACCTGGTTCCAGACACCAAAGTAGATGATAGTTAGTAAATTTCCTAAATTTAAAATCTGTAGTAATCCTTTATAATGACTATTCTAAAATTAATTAAGCATAAATTAAATTCTCTGAAAAAATTATAAATTATTCTTTATGTTCTATAAATAAATTAACATAAATAGTTTGCATAAAAATAATTAAACCAACTACCACCCCGCCCGTCGCGCTATCACTTCAGCCAATGACAGCTTGGTCGAGTTTCTCAGGTGATTCTAAACTAAAATCATTTTAACGATTATTTATAATTTTTATTAATCTTAATATAAATACCAATACATATCAACAGAAATACCAATATCCACGTCGATACCAATACCAACATGACATTAATGCTTCGATTACATCGAAATATCCATTTCACTAAATGTAATTCAACTTAATTGTAACAAAAATTAATTTAATTTCACTAAATTCAGTGAAACCGAAAACCCAATTTACTTCCCCATTAATTCTTTATATAAAATCAGCCCTTAATACGGGATGACTCCGGCGATAAGCGTATGCGATTGTTAGTGCCCCGCGTCTTTGAATCGATATCATCCCCGTGCGGCATTTTTTGACCTCCATCGCACTGGCCTAAATCTCAGCTCCATTCAACAGGATTGACTGTACCGGTGACATTATAACTCTTCGCTTGCTATAGGGCGGGGCCCCCCTATGTTCGCCATCAATCTGCTAAGCGATACAGTCACTTTTGACGCTCGGTCACAAGTTCTCCGGATATGCTCCCAGTAAGTTACATGGTTATCTAAAGTAATCCCCAGATATTTCGTCATTCTTTTCGACATTACCTCTTCTGTTCAAACCTTCATAGGGATAATAGTTGGAATTCTCCGCCTAGTGAGCATGATGATCTCCATTTTTGAGATGGCCAACTGTAGCCCGTACTTATCCATCCAATTGTTTATCCTCCTCATCCTTGTGATGTTATCACAATAACCACATCGTCTGCATATCCAACCAGAAATACTTCGTCAGGCATCGCTAGTCGCATCAGGCTGTCGTACATAGCGTTCCATAGATCGGGATTAAGAATCAAGCCCTGAGCCACTCCAGCAGTAATTTCCTTCACTTTTTTGCCGTCAAACGTCTCATATGCCAATCTTCGATTCCTCAAATAGTCCCGAATCATTAGCAGAAGATAATTCGGGATAGCGAAAGATCGTTGTAGCGCCTCGATCATATCTTCCCATCTCGCCGAGTTGAAAGCATTTCGCACATCCAATGTCGCTAGAAGCACCAAAGGGCTCGCTACGTGACAAGCACTTTCGGTTCTTTTAACTGCGTTAATTAATTCCTCTATTGCGTTTATAGTTGATCGTCCCTTCCGAAAACCATATTGCCTCGGAGACAAGCCACCGGCAACTGATATGGCATCTTCTAGCCTAGGCTTTAATAGCTTTCCAACAACTTCCCCATTGTGCCCAGCATACAGAGAGGTCTGTATGATGACGGGGAGTCGGGATCACCACCTTTTCCTTTGTTTATCAGCACCAGACGGGCATCTTCCACCGTGAAGGAAATACACCTGCTGTTAAACATCCATTGTACAATTTGAGTAGTAATTGCGGATATCTACCAGCCACCACTTTCAACACCTCCGTTGGGATGTCGTCATGCCCAGGTGCCTTATTATTTTTCAGGCTGGTCACCGCATATGCTAACTCCCCCTCGGTAAATGTGGGGATTTCTCCGACTTCATTTTCACTATCGTCTTCTACTCTCAACGAGTGTGTTGGGAAGAGGGCATCAACAATATTTGACATTGTTTCTACATCCAACGCCACGTGCGTACTCAATAGACCCAGCTTTCGAGTAGCAAGCTACTATCCTCTGCCCCATGTATCGCTATCCACCTCGTTGCTCATGTTTCTCCAGCATTGCGCTTTGCTTGCACGGATAGCTATGCCTAGCTCTTTCTTTGCCGCTTTGTGCTGGGCTGACTTGGCAATTGCTTCTTCTCTACCTTGTGCTCGTTGCGTCCTTCGCCTAAGCTGCAGAGTTATCCTTCTCAACTCTGCGATCTCGTTCGTCCATCAGTGAGCCTGCTTCCTGCTCTTCCACTGTTTTCTTCGTAGCATAGAAGAATGGCAAGCTTGTTGAACTAGCCGCGTGTAATGCTGCCAACAGCCGCCTTAATCTCGACTCTATTCATAATATCTTGAAAAGCCAGTGGATTGCTCGCAAGGCTAACTTCAACAAACGCAACGAGCTTTCACCGTCTAACTTGGTAGTGTTCCAGCTCAATGGGTTTCGATACATTGCTCGCTGTACTTCTCGCTCGTCGTCGTGCAATTTGAAGCTGATGTAATTATTATCGCTAGCGGTATAATCATCCATCACTCTCCAGTCTTTCGCCAATGATGCTAGCCGTGCGGATACCAACGTTATGTCCGGTATAGAGTTGCCGAAACCTGGCCTTCAGTATGGTGGCGTAGAGATACCTCGTTTAACATGCATAGATCCAGTCTTGAGGTCATCTCTAGTATATGTCTCCCCCTGGTATCTTGGTGTGGCATGCCCCATTCTAATGCTCGAGCATTGAAATCTCCGGCTACCACGAATTCTCCTGATACATCACGAGCAGAGTCCTCCAGTTCATCCAATTTGGATTGAAACTCCGAGATCGTATCGTTCGGTGGAAGATACACACCAGACGTAGCCATTTCCAGAGCCATGGGCATCGAAGCGCACTCTATGGTTATCCACCACCCATATTGCTGCAGTTCCCGAAGGATCTGAGAATCAGTTTATTCGAACTCTGTTCTGGTATTGCTCGCAAACGACTGCTAACTGGACTTCTGCCTCGCAGGCAAGCTGCGTCAATAGGTCTTGCACCGCTCTACATCCGTTCAAGTTTCCTTGAAGGACCTTCATATGCGATTATTACCTCCCCTCGCTCGCCGCAGGAACCTTTGGTAGGTCCCACAGCTGCCTGATCCTTGTACATGGTTGTTACCATCAGGTTTTCCAGTGCATGTATAGCATTTTGGTTGCGATTCGCACACCGCGGCCTTATGCCCACTTTCGCCACACTTCCAGCACTTATTGCTGCGGTCAGGACCTGCGCAGTTATTCCTGATATGTCCATATCCTTGGCACTTGTAGCATTTCTGTACCTCGGCTCTCATCCTAATGCGTCCAAAGACCCAGCCAATCTTAATATGCCCTCGAGCAAGCAGTTTTTTAGCGGCTAGATCATCTAGTTCAATGACCGCTTTCCTTTGCTTCCGCTTATTAGCTTTGAATAGCGATACTTTGACGTCACCTGTAGCAACATCACCAGAATCGCGCGTAACTGCCGTCATCACCTCTTGTTCGGTGGTAAGGCTAACCAAGTCAAGGACTTCAATTTTCAGCCGAGGTGTCAGGCCGCGTACCACTTCATCGTTTCCTACCGCCGCTTGTACTCGAGGAGCACTACTCCCTCGTTCGTCTTTCTTATGGCCCTAATTACGAGTTCAGGGTCATCCGGACACACGTTTCGTCGGATGCCACCAAGGACCTCAGCGTACGTTTTCCCGTCGCCCGGTTTGATAACCACCGCATTATTTTGCGTTCTCTTTCTTGGCCACCTCCTTCTTCTCAGTCTCCGTCTTCCACGCTTTCCTTCTACCCAAGGTGTACTGGATGCAATTATGACAGCATTGCTCCCTCGGTGTGGTAATGTGGTGCTTTTAGCATCGCCTCGTGGATCCGTTTTCAGTCGTTTATTCCCCGTTTTCCAAGGGGGTATTGCGGCCATTTCTCCCTCGGTCCCTTTTCGGGATCTGGTACCTCGATCAGGCTTCTCCGAGCTAGAGGCCGTGCCTCTCCTTCTCTTCAGTTTGATCGACTGTACCTTCAACCCCTTTTGGTTAAGGTTGGGTCTCGCTCCTCGAAAGTTTTATATTAGTATGTTCTTATTAGTACCATATATGACAAACAATTAGGCCAAATATATGATTTGGCTAATAAACTTTATTTTAGTTTTAAACGTACAATCTGCTAAACAAAATTCCCGCTAGAAGAAGTTATATACATTTAAATTCAGAATCATTTTGATTTAGAAATCTGAAACTTAATTAACCTTGCCCCAACCAGCATGTTATGAACAAATTATTTGAATCCAAAAACTCTTCACCTCACTCTTCAAAGACGATTAAAAAAATAAATTCTAAATTTTAAATCACAAATTCCAAATTTCAAACTTCAAACTCCAAATCCCAAATTCCAAATTCCAAATTTCCAATTCCAAATTTCAAATTCCAAATTCTAAATCCCCAATTTCCAAATTCCAAATTTTAAATTTCAAATATTAAATCTCAAATTCTAAATTTCAAATTTAAACTCCGAATCTCAAATTCCAAATTTCAAATCCCAAATTCCAAACTTCAAATTCTAAATTCCAAATTTCAAATTCCAAATTTTAAATTTCAAATTTTTAATTTCAAATTCCAAATTTCAAATTCAAACTCCAAATCTCAAATTCCAATTTTCAAATCCCAAATTCCAAACTTCAAATTCTAAATTCCCAATTTAAACTTAAAATTCCAAATTTGAAAATCCAAATTCCAAATTTCAAATTCCAAATTCAAAATGTTAAATCTTAAATCTTAAATTTTAAGTTCCCAATTTTAAATTTCAAATTCCAAACTTCAAATTCCAAATCTCAAATTCCAATTTTCAAATCCCAAATTCCAAATTTTGAATCTTAAATCTTAAATTTGGGTTAGATACGGAATTCTAAAAAAAAAAATCCACTTTTATAATTCCAAAAATAAAAGTTCCTCAAAAGCAAACTTTTACTTGTGAGTATTTCGTGCTTATTTAACTACATAGCACTTAGTAAAGTAATAGTGTGAATGAAATGTAAATCCGACTGTTTCTAGACTCTCAAATTAATTCGGCACTTAACCAACCAAAAGCAAAATCGAAATAAATTTTCTCATTTGCCAAGACCACGTCAAATACAAGCCAAACAGTTACTTTATGGCTCCTCGATCCAGGTTATTGGGCTTCGATGGCCATAAATAAATAAAACTGCACAATTATTCGAGCGGGTGGTAAGCCGTTGTACGTATTCGGTTTGAGCCAAGGAGTTTCGTTAACTCGGTAAAAAGCTTGGACTCAAATTGTGTTCCCTGATCAGTGGTGATATTTAGGGGTACGCCGAATCGAGATACGTAATTGTTGACGAATTTGGTGGCAATGGTTGCTGCAGACATATTAGTCATACAGTACGCTTCGGGCCAGCGAGTGAAACGATCGACACAAGTAAGTAAATATGTGTATCCATTAGATGGAGGAAGTGGACCTACTATATCTATATGGATATGTTCAAATCGACCAGATGGAATTTCGAATTTACCATGGGGTGATTTCGTGTGGCGTTGTACTTTAGAACGTTGGCAAGATAAACAAGACTGAGCCCAATTGCCTACGTCTTTGTTTATACTTGGCCAAAAGTAACGAGCAGCGATCAATTTACGAGTTGCTCGGACACCCGGATGCGAAATGTTGTGCAGTGTGTCGAAAATTGTTCGACGTAATGATTCTGCAATATATGGGCGATTGTATCCAGTGGATGTTTCGCATACAAGTTCAAGGCCGGGAAGTTTAAAAAGTTCTAGTTTCAATGATGAACTATTGTGACATTCGGAACCAGAAAGTAAATTCTGAAGTTCTAGGTCAACTTTTTGAGTGTTTGCAATTTTGATTAAGTCGAAATGTGTTTCGACTGCGGCCGATTCGTTGTCGGTAGTGCGGGATAATGTATCCGCGACAACGTTGTCATGTCCGGAAACATGTTGAATGTCCGAAGTAAATTGTGTGATATAATCCAAGTGGCGTGATTGCCTCGGATTACGTTCAGTTTTTGACTGAATCGCTCGTGCCAGAGGTTTGTGGTCTGTGTAGATTGTAAAATCTCGACCTTCAACAAAGTATCTAAAGTGTTTTACTGCTAGATAAATTGCGAGTAATTCCCGGTCGAATGCGGAATATTTCTTTTCGGCATCCGAGAGCTTTTTCGAAAAGAATCCCAGGGGCTCCCAACACTCGCTATGGTACTGTTGCAGTACTGCACCGACGGCAGTGTTCGATGCGTCAGTAGTCAAACTGAGCTTTGAGTCGCTCAGTGGGTGTGCCAGAAGTGTTATCTGTTCCAATTCAGTTGTAGCACTTTGCCTGTTCTGGAGGATATCAATAAAAATAAATTTGAAAGAAGTAGCAAGAAAAATCAATAAAATTTAAGAAAAATAAGAACAAATGAAATTATCCTCCAAAACAAGCATTGTGCTAACAGAATTGGACCTACACAGGGACTCTTGAGCGGTTGTTGCCGGCTAAGCATCAGGGTATGGCGTGGGGTTTTAGAGTATGTGTAGGTCGGGTTTAACCGCGGGAAGGATGATCCTGAATACCTACCATTACGCTAAACTACACTTACCTACCCTAACTCATCCATCGCTTATCGGTTAATAACTCATTTCAATTATTTTTCACTATTGCAAAAACTCATTGTATGTGGCTTCAATCATTGACAATAAATTAATAAATTTATTTTGGTATAAAAGGAAATAAAAAAAAACTACAATGATGAGAGCAAATGACCCAAATTAAATACTACCTAAACTAGCTAACCTAAAACTACCCTACACCGGAACTTAATACTAATGAATAAAAAAAAAAAAATCTATTATATCAATATAAGAGAAGAAAATTGATATTTATAAACGAAAATATAATTATATAAACAAAATATAAAAATAAAAAAAAAATGTAAAAAGACTTAACAATCTGATGAGGCAGCCTGTTGATCTGTTGATTGTAGTTAGTATGTTGAAAATACATCGCCATTTAGGCGCTCGCACATTAAATTTTGTGACATAATTTGTTGAAATTTCATATGATTCGCTAACTAGCAGTGTTTATTGGAATCACAAATTGTCTCATAAATTTCACTTTAATTTCAATAAATTCTACAGGTTGATATGATCACTTATAAGTGTTTTCATTTGAGTGGCTTTATTTCACTTCTGAACATTCACTTAAGACAAGAGTAGTACTTTTACTTAATAAAGAGTAAAATTATTTATTTATAATGTTTTTTTTTTTTTTTTTTTTTGTACAACACAAAAAAATTGATAGCCAGAATTGTCTATTCTAGTAACTAAGGCCACTAATCTTTTATTAGTTCTTAATTTCTCACCATTTGATTTTTTAGTTCAAAATTTCACTATCACCAGATTTTTAATAATGGATATTAAAGTATTTTTATTGTTGTGTCTTTCTTTTTGTTTTTATTATTTTTATTTTGGATGAACTATCACATCACTATTCAATTTATTATTATACAATATACATTATTAATTTTTTTAACCAAAATACAATTTAATTACAATTAATTACTTAATCGCTATTTGCTTATATTTTAAATATCACTTATTATTATAAATTTTTAACAACAATAACCCATTAGCCATAATTAATTGTCTACTAGCCATTTACTTAAATTTTAACAATTGATACAAAACAATAGGCATTTCTTCCAGAATTTTCCAGAATTTGTTTTGTTTCTTATTTTTTTTCTCTTCACCAAAATAACTTTACTTATTATTTAATTCTTATTATACTTTTTAATCCCGACTGACTGACCGACAGTAAGAATTTATTTTTCACGGACTTAAATTTTTTCTTAACTTTATTTTCGAAATTGATTTCAATTTCAACACTATATTCCTTTATTCTTTATTTAGCTCTTTTAAAATTTACATCAAAAACTGACCGCGAGAACGTCATACGCCCGTCTTTTATAGATGCATCCCCCACCAAAGACAAAGATTTTTTTTTTTTTTAATATTTTCGCGCGTAAGAATTTGTAGGCTTACACACACCCGGTCATGCAACCTGCGGCATCTATCACCAAAAGCAATCATTCGATAGGCACTTCTTTATCGACACCAAAGAAACATTTAAAATTACCAATGTTTAATGGTAATCATTTAGGCGTGATGTAAATGATAATAATAAAAAAACTCAAAAAAAAATTATACCAATAATCACTTATTGTTACAGCGAAGCTGTTACAAGTCGTGGGGACGCCTCACACCCTGAGAATGTCTCAAGCCGGGCAACATTGGACGTAAAATCCCTATCAAGTACGGATATCTTTAAGGTGAAACGTTCCCATCAATTTACCTTGCAAATCGCGAATTTTATAGGCCACATTTCCCACTTTTGAGTCGATTATCGCTGGTATAAATTTCGCAGCTAGTTTAGCAGAAAATTTGTTGGCAGCATCACTTTGCGCGAAAGAACGGACGAATACAGCTTGGCCCACAGCCAAGACACGTGGACGACTGCGTAAATTATAGTGTTTCGCGGATCGATCGTAAGCGTCCTTAAGGTGATTTATAATTTTGTTGCGGGCCAAATTCAACCGATCTGCTTTTGACATCACGTAGTCTTCGTTTTCGTCAGTTGTTGACAGGAATCGCCGTAATTGGTATTCGGATCCATGAAGCGTCATATGTTGACCGAACACTACAAAATGGGGAGAGAATTTGGTAGATCCATGTACGACGTTGCGGAGAGCTGCAGCGATCTCTTGGATATGTAAATCCCATTCGTTATGGCGAGTATCAGTGAGGTACGAACGAATAGCTGATAAAATAGTCCGGTTAACCCGTTCGGAAGCATTGCTTTGGGGTGAATACACTGGAGTACGAATGTGATTAATCCCAAACTTTTGTAAGAGCTCTTGGAACAATTTAGATAGGAACTGCTTCCCGTTGTCGCTAGTGATAACCTCTGGGACTGAAAACAACAAAAATACGTCATTTTCGAGGAAATTACATATTAAAGCCGCCGATGCTTCTCGCAACGGTTTCAACAAGACAAATTTCGAGTAATGATCTAATATAATTAGAATGTATGCGTTACCCTTTTTTGAGCGTGGATATGGTCCCAATAAATCGACATAGAGTCGCTGAAATGGTCTTTGAGACACAAATTGTTGGCCCATCGCAGGTTTGGTATTATAATTAACGGGTTTGTTCCTTTTACATTCCTGACATTTGTTAATGAAATCCTTTACATTCTGAGCCATTCCGTGCCAATAGAACTGCCTTCGGAGTCTTTCCAAGGTTTTTGCAATACCCATGTGAGCCGAAGTTGGTGGTATGTGAGCTTGCTCGATCACAGATTGCGTTAGCTGATTAGGGATCACCAATTTCCAAGCGGTCACGTCGCTATCATTGTAATGGTTGCCACAGGAGGGTGAAAATAAAAGTTTGTTCTCCTTGATGCAGAAATTATGACAGTCGGGTCCTAACGTCCGTATTTTCTCAATCTGTTCTTTATATTCCGGATCATTAAAAGCAGGGGAATCTAGTTCGATGTGCAAAGGATCTAGTTGACCCGAATTTACATCGGAACTTAGTTCATTTAGATTTTCAGCTGACCCTATAAGAGAAGAAGTGACGTCTAGCTCCTCGCAATGCACACGCGATAACGCATCTGGTACCACATTTTCAGATCCTTTACGATATCCTATCTGAAAATTAAAGGCCTGTAGCTTTAGACTCCAACGAGCAAGCCGTCCTGACAAATCCTTCTGAGACATTAACCAGCGTAGGCTGGCATGATCGGTATAGATGGTAAAATGGTACCCTTCTATATACGCACGAAACTTTTTGACGCTCAGTACTGCTGCGTAACACTCTAATTCCGTGATCGAGTAGTTCTTTTGAGCGGCGTTTAATTTATGGGAAAAGAACGATATGGGACGTTCTTCTCCAGCGGAATCTAGTTGAAACAGCACGCTTCCTACTCCAGCAGTACTGGCGTCGCATTGTATATAGAAGGGCCTCTCAAAGTCAGGATTTGCCAGAACGGGAGCTGTTGAGAGAGCCTTTTTGAGT
Organism: Tipula helvola; assembly: GCA_963556165.1. Classification (NCBI taxonomy): domain Eukaryota; kingdom Metazoa; phylum Arthropoda; class Insecta; order Diptera; family Tipulidae; genus Tipula; species Tipula helvola. The sequence continues at coordinate 55,738,891 of OY744481.1, forward strand.
AGATTAAAGGATTCGTTTGCTTCATCTGACCATTTGATCTTTACTCCTTTCTTGGTCAGGTCCGTTAAAGGAGCAGCAATGGTAGAGAACCTGCTGATAAAGCGCCGGTACCAACCACAGATGCCCATGAATCGTCTAACCTGTTTGGTGGTTTTTGGGATAGGATATTCCACTATTGCCTTAATCTTTTCGGGATCCGTACGAAGACAACCATCGCCAACTAAATATCCCAAGTACCGCACCTCCTTGAGCATAAACCGACTTTTTTCGGTATTGATTGTCAAACCGGACTTCTTCAGCAAATCAGCAACCTCACTGAGCAGCGTAAAATGTTCGTCTTGAGTGGCCGAAGTGATAAGTAGATCGTCTAGGTACACTGAAACACGATCATGGAGTCGATACGGAATCACGCGGTGCATAAGGCGGCACATCGTTTGTGGTGCATTGCACAATCCGAACGGCATGACCGTGAATTGATACAAAGGCCGTCCAGGCACCGTGAACGCCGTCTTATCTCTGGATGCTGGGTCTAGCGGAATTTGCCAAAATGCGTCTTTTAGATCAATTGTCGATATGAACCGGGTTTGATCCAATCGACCCAGCAATCCATCAATAATCGGCAACGGATAAGCATCCTTGACGGTTACTTTGTTCAACTCACGGGCATCCAAACACAAACGAACCTTGCCATTTGCCTTCTGCACCAACGTGACCGGCGAGCACCAAGAACTCTGGCTTTCTTCAATGACACCTAATGACAGCATTCGGTCCAACTCTTTGTACATCAACTCTCGTTTAACGGGCGAAACGGAGTAGAATCGTTGTTTTAATGGCTTGGCAGAACCGACGTCAATTACGTGAGCTACTAAGTTGGTTTTCCCAAGCCCCAACTGAGTCGATGAAGGAAACGATTTAATAATTTCATCCAGTTTCGCTGTATCTTCCGTGGAGAGATGGTGAAATTCCGAGGATTCTCCGAGAGAGGTTGTGGCCGACATGGTATTTATAATGGATATATTAAGACTAATTCCGAATAAGTTCCAAAAATTGATACCTAGATACAGAGGTTGCTCTAATGACGGCACAATATACAATTTCATCAAACGTTCTTTGTCATTAAAGGTCACATGTGCATTAATGAATCCGAAAACTCTTTGAGCCTGTCCGCTGGCCGTATTCACATAACTCGGAAAGTCATGAAATTTCACCGTAGTGTCATTTAAAAATCTTTCGGAACCCGCGCCCAATACGCTGACTGTAGCACCACTATCCAAAAGACCCTTATAGCTAACACCGTTTACGGTTACTTGTGCATACGGCCTCCCATCGTTTGTGTCGTTTGAAAATATAGATGATATAATGTTGGATCTTATGTTTTTTCTTAAATTCCAGTACGCTCGACTCCTTAGTCGGTGTTTTTGATTGTAATAGCGTTTAGTTTTTAATTGGCCAGGTGATATAAGTTCAGAATGAGATGACTCGGGAATGACGACTTCTATTGTGGGCGGTTCATCCTCGGGTTTTGAGGATAAGACTGGCCGAATCTCGGGGGACCCTGGTTCCCAGCTCTCCATTGTCCCCTCGTACCGTTTCCCGCGCAATTTGGACATTGTGGGGTGATTGTGTCTTTCATGCCACATTTGAAACAAAACCAGCGAGTCGGACGTACTGTGCACTCGGTGAACACATGACCGATGTCATCGCAGTTGTAACAAGTGACATAATCGTGATTTACGGTATGCTGTGTTTTCTTTACCGCCGGTTCTTCTAACTGTCTATTTGGTGGTATGTTCGGCTTTTGGATAGCGGCAACCTGAGAAGGCACCTGTTGTACACCAAATGGTACTGATTGAAATGCTGGATTCATGGCGTGACCAAAATGGGATGTTAAATTCGCACTATGTGGAATAACTGGCGGAGGTAACATATGCGAGGCAACAAATGGAGTTGGATTTAGCTCAGCAGTCGTTACAATATCATAACTTTGTGGCTGATCTAAAGAATTAATAGTGCGTCTTTGAGGCATGAATCTGGCATTATCAGGGTAAGGTGCTCGCTTAATTGACACGAAGGAATCCGGATCTATTTTTAGATCAGACCATGTATTCTCCCAACTCGTGCAGCTACTTATCAAGTCCCCAATATTGTCAAACTGCCTATCAGTTAATTGGTATCGTAACCCTGGTCTCATATTTTTCATGAGAATTTTAATGAGCTGACGATCTGAAAAAGGTTGGGTCATCTGAACAGTCAAACTCCAAACTTGGTGGTAAAACTCAAGGAATGATTCGTTAGGCAATTGCTTCCGGGACTCTATTTTACTCTCTATATCTGAATCGGGACGCCTATTCTTGAACCGTTCCACCATATTATGACGAACTTCGAACCAGTTTGCCGTTGGGTTTTGTTGCCGAAACGTCCAATACCAATGTGCAGCCACTCCCTTCAGAACGAAACTAACTTCAGTTAGTATTTGCACATTCGTTAGATTCATAGATGCTGCCAGTGTTTCTAGTTGAAATAAAAATAAATTAATAGGTATGCCTGTTGGGGAGCCATCAAAAGCGAGACCACTTCTGGACAAACCGCGATGTTCTGGAATGTATCTGACATTGGTTGGTATCGACTGCTCGTAATTATGCCCATACTGGGACAAATAAGGTGGCACCGACGAAGGAAGAGTCGTCGCGCTATTGGAATATACCACACCCGGAATTCTGTTGACCGTTGGAGTTGCTGACATATTCGGAATGTATGACGTTGATGTGTTTAATAATGGATTCTGATACGACGGATTTTGGGACAAACCGGATGTTACCGGCAATTGTGCGAATGAGACGACAGGCGGTCGTAAATTTAGTTTTCCTGTCGACTGAACAGTTACTGGATTAGTATGAAAAAATGTTGGTTTGTCTGGTAATGGTGCTATCTCTGAAGAAGAACTTGATTTGGCTTCAGATTTCAGTTTTAGGTCTGCACATTGTTTAGTCAAAGCTAATAACTGTTGAGATAGGAGTTGCATTTGTTCCTTCATATCCGCCATTATAGCTGGTTGATCATCAACAACTGTCGACTTGGAACCGCTTGGTTTATGAGAGCTTGGATTACTGTCATGCTCCAGGAGTTGGTCTACATTAGAGCTTGTTGTAGGAACGACCGTCTGATACTGGGTTAACGGAGCGAAATACTCGTCGATGCTCAAAGCATTGGACGCATTCAAAGATTCATCCAATCTATGGGTATTATTTAAATAAATTTGCATACTATTTATGAGTACTTCACAGGCCTGAAAGGCTCTAGTAGCTTCCTCTGAATACGTAGGAGAACTGGTAGCACGTTGTAATCTATCTGCAACATGGAATAATCTAGACTGAATCTGACGGGCAGAATTAATCTGTAAACTCACTTCCATGTCAGCGAGTGATTTGATTAGATTCTGTAGCTCTTCTAGCTTCCGACGACATGACTGAATCTCATCGCTGGGACGTTTCGCTGCATTAAGGTGCATCTTGGCTGGTTTTACAGCGGATCCTGCGTCCTCTGCTATTATACAATTCTGTAAAATTTCTGCTGCATTGGGGTTGTCTGTCGCGATATTGCGAACTAAGCATTCGATTTCAAATTCGTCATTGGTCAGTGAATTTACGTCCATTGTGATAATATAAGATAAAAAATAATAATAATAATAAAATAAAAATAAACTAAATAAGTATTAATGGTTATGATAAAGAAATGCCGATATTCAATGATAAAATACTATGCAGAAGGCTGGTTGCTTGATATGTTGTGTGTTGTTCGACAACAATAATAATCCAAAAAAAAAGTAAAAATAAAATAATTGTTCAAAACCCAAAAGAAAAAAGAATAACTAATATCTTAACAATCTTAATTAATAATGTACTTTGTCAGTATGATGAGTTAAGAGCAAGCGAAAAAGCAAAAAAAAAAACAACAAAAAATATCAATAATGTATAATTATAAATAAATTGGAAATAAATTCTCAGGAATGATAATCTACGAGTGAGGATGAGCCAGAGCAAGCGCATGCAACAAGCGAAGTGTAAATCAGGCATTCGAAGATTCACTGATGGGAGGTAGGTAATCAGAATCCTAGGGTAACGGATAGGGGAATAGGAAGAAGGAATTTTTGATCGAGGTACAAATTAATCAAACCAATAATTCCAACAGTTTTACACCGAACATAATGGTATTTGATAACTTGCACCTGAATCTTTCGATATTCACACATCTGCCCATCATCGGATAATTAAATTCAAACTCATTAAGAGGAAATAAAATCCAAGGATGTGAAACAGTTGCGAAATATCTTCGTTCGGACCCACTAAACGTCAAAATTAAAAATCGATACATATAGCAGAAATAAGTTGCCATTTAGTGATCTAACACGTACAAAATAGTAAAAATTTGAAATAATCGCAAAATATTTTAATTCAGACAACTGAAAGTCAAAACTAAAAATCAACACGTAAAGCAGAAATAGCTTGACTTCCAACAGTCCGAGAGAAAAACAAATCAAATAAACGGATTAAAGGAATAAATTGCTATCCACTGGTTTCAATCTGAATTGTCAACAAAGTAAACAAAGATATTAACCATATTCGTTCACTTCGAAAAAAACAGAACGAACACTTGGAAAAAATTTTTTTTTTTTTAAAAACTTGTAATTTATCCTGAGGAAAGGAAAAGAAAGGAGGCCAAACGCATTCGAACGTCACTGTACCAACAGCAGTACGTAGCGTTGGCTCTAAGGATAGGGAGTGGAAAATAAATAAGGGAAGCCATATTGTTTGGGCGCCACTGTAGCACTTTGCCTGTTCTGGAGGATATCAATAAAAATAAATTTGAAAGAAGTAGCAAGAAAAATCAATAAAATTTAAGAAAAATAAGAACAAATGAAATTATCCTCCAAAACAAGCATTGTGCTAACAGAATTGGACCTACACAGGGACTCTTGAGCGGTTGTTGCCGGCTAAGCATCAGGGTATGGCGTGGGGTTTTAGAGTATGTGTAGGTCGGGTTTAACCGCGGGAAGGATGATCCTGAATACCTACCATTACGCTAAACTACACTTACCTACCCTAACTCATCCATCGCTTATCGGTTAATAACTCATTTCAATTATTTTTCACTATTGCAAAAACTCATTGTATGTGGCTTCAATCATTGACAATAAATTAATAAATTTATTTTGGTATAAAAGGAAATAAAAAAAAACTACAATGATGAGAGCAAATGACCCAAATTAAATACTACCTAAACTAGCTAACCTAAAACTACCCTACACCGGAACTTAATACTAATGAATAAAAAAAAAAAAATCTATTATATCAATATAAGAGAAGAAAATTGATATTTATAAACGAAAATATAATTATATAAACAAAATATAAAAATAAAAAAAAAATGTAAAAAGACTTAACAATCTGATGAGGCAGCCTGTTGATCTGTTGATTGTAGTTAGTATGTTGAAAATACATCGCCATTTAGGCGCTCGCACATTAAATTTTGTGACATAATTTGTTGAAATTTCATATGATTCGCTAACTAGCAGTGTTTATTGGAATCACAAATTGTCTCATAAATTTCACTTTAATTTCAATAAATTCTACAGGTTGATATGATCACTTATAAGTGTTTTCATTTGAGTGGCTTTATTTCACTTCTGAACATTCACTTAAGACAAGAGTAGTACTTTTACTTAATAAAGAGTAAAATTATTTATTTATAATGTTTTTTTTTTTTTTTTTTTTTGTACAACACAAAAAAATTGATAGCCAGAATTGTCTATTCTAGTAACTAAGGCCACTAATCTTTTATTAGTTCTTAATTTCTCACCATTTGATTTTTTAGTTCAAAATTTCACTATCACCAGATTTTTAATAATGGATATTAAAGTATTTTTATTGTTGTGTCTTTCTTTTTGTTTTTATTATTTTTATTTTGGATGAACTATCACATCACTATTCAATTTATTATTATACAATATACATTATTAATTTTTTTAACCAAAATACAATTTAATTACAATTAATTACTTAATCGCTATTTGCTTATATTTTAAATATCACTTATTATTATAAATTTTTAACAACAATAACCCATTAGCCATAATTAATTGTCTACTAGCCATTTACTTAAATTTTAACAATTGATACAAAACAATAGGCATTTCTTCCAGAATTTTCCAGAATTTGTTTTGTTTCTTATTTTTTTTCTCTTCACCAAAATAACTTTACTTATTATTTAATTCTTATTATACTTTTTAATCCCGACTGACTGACCGACAGTAAGAATTTATTTTTCACGGACTTAAATTTTTTCTTAACTTTATTTTCGAAATTGATTTCAATTTCAACACTATATTCCTTTATTCTTTATTTAGCTCTTTTAAAATTTACATCAAAAACTGACCGCGAGAACGTCATACGCCCGTCTTTTATAGATGCATCCCCCACCAAAGACAAAGATTTTTTTTTTTTTTAATATTTTCGCGCGTAAGAATTTGTAGGCTTACACACACCCGGTCATGCAACCTGCGGCATCTATCACCAAAAGCAATCATTCGATAGGCACTTCTTTATCGACACCAAAGAAACATTTAAAATTACCAATGTTTAATGGTAATCATTTAGGCGTGATGTAAATGATAATAATAAAAAAACTCAAAAAAAAATTATACCAATAATCACTTATTGTTACAGCGAAGCTGTTACACAGTTTTCAACGACGCGAATGCTTGTTGGCATTCGTCGGGCCAAGTGAAATTCTTAGCTGTCTTGGGCTTTTTCAGTAAAGCAGCCAAGTGACCGTGAATTGGGGCGAGTGTTTGTGCGAGTTTCGGTAAAAATCGATGGTAGTAATTTACCATACAGACAAATCGTTGAATTGTTTTGATTGAAGTTGGAGCTGGGAATTCTCTGATTGCGTTAATTCGTTCTTCTGATGGTAAAATACCATCAGGTGTAATCTTGTGGCTGAGGAAATCAAGAGTGGTTACGCCAAAGACGCATTTTGCGCTCTTGATATGAACATCAAATTGTGCTAACTTAGTGAACAATTGTTTTAAGTGTAATTTGTGTTGTTCCTCAGTGTGTGAAGCAACAAGAATATCGTCTATGTAGACGAAGACGAAATCTAAGTCACGAACAACTTCGTTCATGAAGCGCTGAAATGTTTGTGCGGCGTTTCGTAGACCGAATGGCATTCGAGTGAACTCGAAGAGGCCAAATGGGGTCGTAATTGCCGTTTTGTGTACATCTTCAGGCGCTACGGGAATTAAATGATATGCTCTGACTAGATCAATCTTGGAGAAAATTTTTCGTCCATGTAAGTTCATGGAAAAATTTTGGATGTGAGGTATCGGGTAGCGATCCGGTGTTGTGACCGAATTTAATCGCCGATAGTCCCCACATGGTCTCCAATCTTGATCTTTCTTCTTTACCATATGTAAAGGACACGAAACGGGAGATGCCGATGGCCGACAAATCCCTAATTCCACCATGTGCTGAAATTCAGTGAATGCAGCTTTGTGACGGATTGAATCTAGCCTACGTGGTCTTGACACGGGCAGATGGCCTGCGGTGACAATGTGGTGGACCACGTTGTGTCGGACTGGTAGATTGTAGTTTGGTTCTGCTGTTAAAGAAGGAAATTGCTTGAGCAGAGTACCGTAATCATTGTTGACCAAGAAATGGATCGGTGTCGGTGTGTCGACATGAACCATGGTGGCATTGATTGACAGCTTAGTCGCTGAATCAACCAGCCGTTTGTTCTTGAGGTCAACAAGAAGTCCGAATTTGCAAAGAAAGTCGGCGCCAATGATCGGACGATTCACAGCAGCTATGATAAAAGCATGCGTGAAGGTTCGCTTAAGTCCGAGCTCCACTTGTAGCAATTTTGTGCCGTACGTGTGGATGAGTGTGCCATTGGCGGCCGAAAGGACTAGATCGGGGTTTCGTTTATGAACAGTGTATAAATGTTTGAAATTTGCGACTGGAATAACCGATAGGTCAGCGCCAGTGTCGATTAAATAGGTTAATTTGGTTAAGTTGTCGTATATGTGTAGACGAGTTGAGTATTGGTTGTTTGACGTGGCAGTTGAAACGTGGGTGTTTGACGTAGTGGTCAGAACCCGTTTGTCGCTTAGTTTTTTGAATCGGTCTCAACATCCATGCTGGCAGCTGCTTTGGGTTTGCGCCAGTTGCATGGATGGGTGCACTTCTTTGCAGCCTTTCCGAATTCGGAATGATACCAACATAAACCACGCTGGTTGTTGTTGTTATTGCTGGCTGAACGTGAGCGCGATGAGGATCGTCGCCTTTGTGACCTATCTCGACACAAGCCACCCATTCTGGCTTCGAGTCGTGCTAAGCGATCTGCGATCGTGCCGCTATTCGCAGGAATTCGATTGCCTTCACTGCGGTCACGATACGTCTGTACCGTTGATCTCGACTGTCTATTTTGATTTTGCTGTACTTGATGGACTTGGCGATGTTGTTGTTGACCTATGTTTATGATGGCGTACATACGGTCTGCCGTCGCTGCTAGTTCTTCAATCGGAGTTGCCTCGGATTGTGCCACAAGTGCAATTTTGATTAGTTCTGGCATCTTGCGGATCCAGATGGATCGAACTAGTCTCTCGCTGACGAGTTGATTTTTTCCGGCGAGGGCGCGTATGTGCCGCAACGCTTCGGAAGGACGGCGATCGCCAAGGTCTTGTCCAGTTAAGAGTGCTTCCAACTTTTGTTCGTCCGATGGTTCGAGACGAGCCACCAACGCCTGTTTTATGACGTCATAGTGATCTTTTTGTGGTGGTTGTTGGAGCAAATCTGATATTATTGAAAATGTCTCAGGTGAGATTTTCGACAAAATATGGGCGTATTTGGTTTTCTGAGAGGTAATGTTTTGTAGGTCAAACTGGATTTCCGCCAGTTGAAACCAATTGCTCGCTTGCGTTGGCCAGAATGGAGGGAGGTTCAATTTTGCTTGTCCTGCGATCTCCATAGTAACGTCTGTATCACCCGTGATATTATCATCAGCCGGGGTTGACGGAGCATTGATTTTGGTTGTGACCGAAGGTTTCGGCTCATTTGAGGTACCGTCTAGTGGCATTATTTACTCTCAGAAAATAAATCACGACTTGAAAATTTAGATATTTTACCGGTATGATTACCGTCTCGTTAAACCAACAATTACCGATCGTTTAGTTAAAAATGAAATAAATGTTAGTTCAACCCACGTTTGATGAGACGCCCCCGCCAACGGGACGAGCGTGTCACTTCGTGACGGAGTTTCTACTCACCAAGCGTGTATTTGCGACGTAACAGGGAAAAAAAATGATATGAATTAATTCGGCAAAACGGAAAACGAGAATAAAAATGTGAAATGCGATTAGAAAAATAAATTAGTGATCAAATCGAAAACAAGAGAATTTTTACGATCGAGTTGCGCGGAGTGGTGGTGAAAATTTTACAGGATTAAATATAAAAATATGTAATAATAATATAGTAAATAGCTTCTACGTTAACTTGGCAGCCCAGTCGGAAAATGGAAATTAAATATATAAAACAAATTTATTACGTGACTGGTGCTGCTGAAAAATTGCAAAATAATTTTTTTTTTTTTTTTCGTGTAAAAACTTGCGTTTGATAATTTAATTGTTGTCGTTGCACCACGAGTGTTGGTGTTTTGTCATCCCTCTTGTTTGATTTTTATTTAAAAGTTGTTGTTGTCCTCAAATAAAGAATTTCTGCTTACGTTGCGGTGATTGTTGTTTTTGTATAAATTCGGATAAATATCTCTCGTTGCACCGTTTTATTTATATGATTTTAAAATGTTCCGTTTTTTTTTAGCACCGTTGTGACGTTGAATTACTCTGTTTATATATGTATAAATCGCCGTTTGGTTTTGTATATTTATTCGTACCGTTGAATTTATTTTGGTTGTATGTGTATATTATAATCGCCGTTTGTTTTCATATGTTTAATTGGACCGTTAAATTTTCCTTCTAACTTTGTTGCAAACCAAAATAATTACGCCGTTTATGTAGGCGTGGTTGTCCTTTGTTAATTTGTTGCATAAGATTCACTTTACATAACCCATGTGTACAGTTGTAGTTGTATTTTGTGCGACATGCGTGAAATGAGGAAAGAAATGTGTGTGTTAGGTTATGTTCACTTATGTACAACTTTCGTTGTTATATGAAAATTGGTACTCACCAATAGGCCGGTGCATCAATTTTGCACCCCGGCGGTTTAAATAATTAGGCGTTGTAACGTAATTCCTGATGATGCCGTCCGCTTTCCGATTTTTCTCGTTTATTGTTGTTGTGAAGAACGCTGTTGTACCGCTTGTGAATTTCGTTGTGAGTTTTGTTCTCGTTTCGCCGGTTAAATATATGTATATAAACGTATGATGTAACGTTTGCTTGATGTACGTTAAATGTCGTAACCTTGTTGTGTATATGACGCGTTCGAATAACTGTCTCAGTTTTCGTAAAACGAGAAAAAATGTATGCACTGATTTGTGTAACCGTAAAAACGGTCGTCGGGGTCACCAATTTATGGCTCCTCGATCCAGGTTATTGGGCTTCGATGGCCATAAATAAATAAAACTGCACAATTATTCGAGCGACCACACAATTTCGCTATATGTGGTCGGGAAATTTAATTTGATACACAATTTTATCTTATAAATTATACGTAGATTAATATCCACCACCACTGTATTATTACGCGGAAACTAATCGCGAATTTTATATAATTGATTTTATTAATTTAAATTATTCACTTTATAATTTTATTAATTAAATAAATCCACAATTTATTAATTTTTATATGGACGATGCGTCGCGTACGAAAATATGAACGAGAGTGTTTTTTCTTGTATAGAAAAATGGCGTGTGTCAAAAATGAAATATTGAAGAGGTAAAAAACTTAGATTCTGTTTCAGCAAAAAATTGTATATTGCGGAATGAATGATTTGTGAATGTCGACAACAGATGGTGTGAGGAATTTCGGTTGCTGTATTAAATTGTCCATGATATTTATTTAATACCAAATAGTGAACTGTACTCAAATATAGGGAAATATATTATTTGCGTTGAGTACAGATGCAAACCATACAACTTATGTAGGTGTCACTATAAACCGAAAAGACTGTTCAAATACAATTATATTTGAAATTTGAAATGCATTACATTTCAAATAAAATATGATAATAATTGTGGCGAATAAACGAATGAAAATGCGCGATTTGAATGAGAGAATCGCTACAACTTAATCACCGAAAACCATAAATCTCCAAAACTGCCGAGCAGTTTTTTTGACTGCCTTAATAAAGACGAAAAGGGATAAATGAAAAATTGGCTAAGTTTTTCTTCGGTTGTAATATCCCATTTTATGAAGTAGATTCTCATAGCATACTTCAAAACTTGTATGAAAGCATTATGGCCGAGTTAAGCCAACCAAATTCCTGGCCCTCAATCATTTTCAACAAAGATGATAAATCAACTATGTATACTATCAAAGCAACCTTGATTATATAAGCCATAATCTAAAAAACGAAGCTTTTATAAGGGAATTAGAAACGAGGAAAAAGCCAAAATTTCCATAGTAAAACACATAAAACATATGGGAAATCACATTTTTTTTTCCTAAGACAAATTTGTAAATGAAAACGTTGCAAATTCTTAATTATGATTTCTGAAATATTTTCATAAATGTTTGAATTTCTACATATAAATCTCGTTTAAGAAAATCGTTTTCATTTTCTTGTAATAATTGATTTATTTTAACCAAAATATAAAAAAAGTTCATAACAACAGCGTTCTGGTCAAATTAAAGAGAAAAGCTTACTACAAATCGTGTGCATTAAGTCAATATACATAGATGGCAGTGGGCAGTAAACATTTTGAAAAATCGTACCAAAAATTGCCACTTGGGGAAATTTGAGTTCAAAAGTTGTAGGAAAAGCAAAACAAATTCACAAAATATTAAGAACGTGTCATAATTGTGTGATTAAATAATTTTTTTCGTATTTCTCTGCCAACAATTATAGACATCTAACGAACACTAGTAAAACTAATGATAAATTTAGCAAGTATTATTTTAATTTGTCAGAGCCAACTTTGATGTACATATTTTTCAAAATGAAAGTTCGAAAAATATATTTTAGAAATAATTTAATTTTAAAATTTCTGCAATTAATATTTACTTAATACCAATATACCCTTCTTGTATATTGCTGCTAAAGATATGTAGAACACTTTGGTATAAACATTTTGTAACATTTTTGCTTTTTTCATTGAAAAACTTGAAGCAAAAAAGCACTATTTTTACTATGGATTCCTATGGAAATTAGTGAAAACTTATACCACTAAAAAACTTCTAAAAAATACGTCATAATGATTATGGCTCTATACTCTAGAAGGCTCTGATACTATACGTGAAATTTGTAAATAACAAAATGGCCAACTGCGGGAAAGATTCGTTTCTGGTTATTGACGGATGAAAAAATACCGCTAACAATTCGAAACCTTCGTAATGATGATCCAAACATACAACGATCTGTGAAAAAGCTTTCCTAAATGCGTGAGATTTTACAACAGAGCCTGAAACAGGGCAAATGTTTTCGGATACTGGAATTAACTTTTAATTAGTTGGAATTAACTAAGCTTGCACTCGTAATGAATAAAACTCACTTTTATGCTATTGTATCTGCGAATGCCGCGAATATGATTAAAATGAGAAGATTGAGTTTCTAGGGGTCTACTATTTGCAATAGTCACCTTGGCCATATGCTTTCTAAAGACGTCCGCTCAGATAAAAATCTAGATAACCGCTTAACCGGTGTTGTTACAGTTTTAAAAGAGTGGTAAATATGGGTGGTATAATCGAATGAAAACGCCGCTTGCAATTTTTTTATTGGTTAAGGTAAATGCATGTACCGTCTTCAGGGATTTACTCTGACAATAAGCATCCTCCATAATATGCTTTCCATACTATTTTACTCTCGCGTAGTAATAAGATTATTAATCATTACAAAACAAAACTCATGATGATTATGTACGCTCGTCGTGATTTAGTAGTCATGGACTTAATTCATTAATCACTGGTTGATACGATGCCAAAACAAGCTTTTACATAATAATTTTCCCCAAACAAAAGCATATTAATTATTTGAAATAGTATCTTAGTAGGCTTTGGTTTTATTAATTTTTGCTTTTGCAATACAAATGAAGTGTGCCCTCGGGTCGATTTTCCCCTAATGGTTTAAGCACAATGATATTCTCATTGTTTGTTTTGTTTTATTCTCCTTTGTTCTTAGAATTGAAGTTTCCGAGCGGAACAAAAGCAAAAGGATTTTTTTGATCTTCTGGTTTTAAATTTTGAAGTTTTTTCGAATTCCTCGTTCAAAAAATGTTGGTAATTTGCATTTATAGAAATAACCTCAACAAGTCAACGCCTTTCTTTATTGCAGTTACTTCAGCTTAAAAAGGCCGAGAGGTTTAACAGAAATTCCTCGCAGAACACCCCAGCCCCGACTTTCCCATCCCGTTTTGAACCATCAATGAAGAAGATTATAACTCTTGCCTCCAAAACTGCATCCATCATCCAGTAATCTCTGGATGGGATCCTAGTTCGGAACTTTGTGTCAAAAGATAGTGGCGGGACAGTATAGTCGGTGGTCTTGGGAATCCCTTTGTTACACAATATAGATAGCAATAGTACGGATAGATTTTTCTTCGAAACATAGAACACTAAAGTCAAATTTTCGCAAACTACAAAAAAAAAATTGTTATTGTCATGAATACAATCAATAATAATGAAAATCTATCATGCAACTATGTATGTATATTTGTTTTTCCAAATAATAGTTGTTTGGATTGGCAATTGGCCAACAATAAAAATTAATTTTCCTGTTATTTTATATTTTATCAAAAATAATCCTTGTTTTTCCCCAAATATGTTTTTATTTAATCAATTTTTGGATTAAAATGTTGTCCCAGGTGTAGGTTTAGATGTTGCATGTCATCGCACATTTTATGGTTAGGATGCGCGTTTTAATTCCGATTTGGTTAAAACCGACTAGTACTATTTATAGCAGCCTTAAAGAATAAAACAGTTTTTTCTCTTTGGTTTTTTATTCCTCCGTATATCAGTAAATTTGCCATTATTTATTCTATATGGATATATTGGAATTGTGTGTACAATAAACTACTTAGTTGGTTTAACAACAAATTAGTTGAATCCTAATTAAATTAAGTTTTATTCTCAGAAAGTAAAATTTATTTAAGTTTTTTGGTCCTCAAGAAGCACTACACAAAAAAAAAGTTTAATTAAACATTTTATTTCATTTATTTTTAACCACCTCTACTGGATTAACTAAATACATTCAGCATGCTAAAGGATGTGCCATCGGCAGTTACCGTTGCTATAAACATTTCAATATTGTAATAAAAAAAAATGCACGGAAATGTTACAGCATCCAATGTAGAGTCGGGGTAAATATTATGCAATGTATTGTACGAGTATATACAAAGTTAAGTTATAAAACAAACAGCGAAAAATGGCACAAAATATGTATGTACCTATGTAGGTTGTTAGGTGATGACACAAATATGTGTGCAATATCATATAAAGACAAACAATGCATGGAAATGAAGAAGCAAAAAAATTATGAAATATGAAAATCGCCCTAGGGAATGATGAAGTGTCAGAATTTTATTTACTCTCTACACTAAAAATTTTATTTTACTTAAATCTGAGTTTTATTTGATTTGTTTTGAAAACATAATTTTTACTTTATATTCCGTTTTCAAATGTTAATCAAAACAATTTTAGATGAATGACATTATATTGTGCAATATCCTGGGTTTCGGCACCAATGCTTCTGTATGAATCCAAAGCATTAAAGCAACATTATTTGTACTTAACAGACAAGATATACTTATATGACGATTTACAGAATAATTTTTATTTATTTTTAAATTACAATATTTGGGATTTATGTAATGTCTGTCAACAAAATCTTAAAATTATAATTACACAACATATTCTACACAACAGTTGTACAATGTATTGTACAAATGCAATTACATATAGATAAATACACGGTACATAATTATAAATGTGTACTAAATAATATTGCGGTTTGTTACTTTACTCTACTTCAGCAATTTTTTTTGAATGAACGTAATTTGTTTGTGCAACGCTCTACCTATCAGGGATCGTAACCCGCTAATCAATAGCTCATCTAGTTATTTACTTATGGATGTTTAAGTAAATCTATCTCGGTGATTATGCATGTGGATGTGATACGTAACAAATTGCATGACAATGTGATAGCTTAAATTTCGCGTGATGTGAGAACTGGCGCATTCAGTTCTTGTTCTTGGCATTCAGATTGATCTTTCTTTTACTATCAATCGAAATTGAAATTAAACGAGATGAGTTACATCAAATGTGAAGAGGTGGTACCAAGTTTATTGGTCAAATTTCAATTCATAACCTTTCGTTTAATTTCGTTTAAAGCAGCAACTTCACCTTCTTATTTTAATATATACCTGTATTCATAACTGGTCTGGTCTAGCCAAATATTATACGGCACGGAATTGAATCCATTCTCGTAGGGTAACTTCAGGACACTTATTCTATGGTTTAAGAATTGTTGGCCAGTCATAAAAGTTTTCATATGATATCTGTTTTTTCAGGTGTACAAAATGTTTGGGTTTCGTTATTTCACTTTTATAGATACGTACATTTGTTCAATGCCCTACTGATTGGACATGTGTGCGGAACCGGCTATTATAATAACTTCACCATCGTTATCGCAATTTTCAGAAGCAGATTTTTATTTTTTTTCAGGATTTAAATGTTTAAGTGTGGATGAAGATAGCAGAATTGGTCGATGTTAATCCCTAAATATTTTATTGAAGTTTTTTGCTCCACGTTCAAACTAATAATTTTTATTGTCAGGTCTTTCCAATTTTTCTTTGTGTCGTTACTCGCTAATTTACATGATTTTCTGCATAGGATGGTTTCACATTTTTTTTCGTTTAATCTAATTCTCCAAGTATGAAGATAGTCGATGGTGAAATTCGTTGCGTTTTGTAATCTACTTTGTATTATGTTGATTTTTGCTGCTGCACTGTATATAACAATGTCGTCTGCAAAGGCTATTGATTGTATGTTATTTTTGTTTAATTTGTCGTTATTTATCAGCTCCTTTGTGTCTAAATTAAATAGTATGGGCACATTAATAGAACCTTGTTGTAATCCGTGGACTAGATTAAATATTTGTGTCGAATCTTCGATTCCATTTGTTATTTTAAATTTTCTTTTGTATAACATGTCAGTTAGTATTTGGATCAAATCTGTATCGAACTGCATTTGTTATAATTTAAATAGCAAGCCATCTAACCATACCGACTCAAATGCTTTCTCCATATCGATGAATACTGCTCCCGTATTTCTTTTGTT
Organism: Tipula helvola; assembly: GCA_963556165.1. Taxonomy (NCBI): domain Eukaryota; kingdom Metazoa; phylum Arthropoda; class Insecta; order Diptera; family Tipulidae; genus Tipula; species Tipula helvola. Next base: position 55,755,393 of record OY744481.1, read on the forward strand.
GTTCAGATTGTAACATACATATATCTGGACAGCGGTTTTGGTCGCAAAATGAGGATTGATTTGAGGATTACTGGAAGGCAATAGTATTGGTAAATTGTATTGGTGTCGAAAACGCATTTTTTCTTTCAGTCTTTCGTTTAATATGATGCAAATAAAAGAGATAAAATGACGCGAGTAATAGCGATAACATCCCAAGCATTTTTATATTCGATTTTTTCGTCAAATTTCGAAGGATAATCTAAACTTAGTGTCGTTTCTTTCTTCGCTCGAGTTCCAATTTATTAAAAGAAATCGTATGAAACGTGTCGCGAAAACTCGTAACTCAACGAAACTCAATCTAAAAAAATCGTGTGCATGTATTTGTGAATAAAGAATAAAAAAGGCGGGGCTAATTTTGAGCATGTGCATGTATGTGTAAATGCCAAATTAGAAATACGATTGTAATTTTTATTTTTTTTCTTAATGAAACAAAAAACGAATTCCAATTTGAAATTAATTTTATTAAAATATTGTTATTTTATGTAGATACAAATATTCGTAAATAAATCTAAAAAGAAATAAAAATGTAATTTAACGTATATAGATAAAAAAAATGGCGTAGGAGTCCTCCTTTTAAGATGCACAGAAAAAGTAAAGTTCCAAGTAAACTGAATCAACATAATTTTATTGATTTTCATGTTTTAATTGAAAATCAAACACAATCACAATTTATTGGTATCAGCATCGAGTGTCCAATTATTTTTTAAACACAAAATATTAACTTTATAAAAAAAATGAATTATGTACAAACGTAAATCTTTTACCCACGTTACAACGCAACTGAAAACACTTTACTAAAATATTTTACGTCAAACCAAATTCACGTTAGTATATTATACACACCAATACTAATCACAAGTACAATGAAGTTATCTTACGAATATTTTCTCAAAAATCGAAGGAAAATACGGTAGCTCAATTTTTAGTTTCGTCTTGTTATACTTGGGATATGATACAAATAAGAGAAATAAGCTCAGAATAGAACGATTGAGAGGATGTATTAAGGGAGACTGAGAAAGAAAACAAATTCCGAAATAGAAAAAAATTAAAAATAATAGATCATGTTTTCCGAAAGAGGCAACACGATGAAAGAAAAACTACAGAGCGTTTGCCACTAGATGCCACTAACACAACCAAAAAAAATATTACTGATATTTTTCAAAAGGGCAGAGCCAGCATCAATTTAATTATCAGGTATCAATAATTATCACTTTTATGACACAAGAATACTTTTGTTTATGTTTACAAAAGCACACATAAAAATGTCATACAATTTTTGACAGCAAATATTTAGTGACATCTAGTGACATTTTGTGAATGTTGTTTATGCTTTCGGAGTTTTCCAAAAGATGGTAGCACTTGCGGTCTAAGAAAATTTGACATTTAAACATGATCTATTACGAAGCGAGAGAGACTTAAAATAAAAAATATTAATAAAAAAAAAAACAAAAAAGTTAGACAACAAAATGATTTTTTTTATTTTGTTTAGTATTGTGTTGCAACTCATGATGGTTGGTTACTCCTATTCGATGTTATGTCCGCGGTTGGAGAAATTTTATTCTAGCATATACGCAGCAAATAAAAAAGCGAGATGATTTATTTTATTATTATACTTTTTAACTTGCGTAATCTTTTCTTATATACAATTTTTATTTTATTTACAATAAAATGTTCCCACCCTCCGATATAACATCGTATAGGAACAACCCTCACGAGTTGCAACACAATATGTACTAAAGATAATAAACAAAATTTTTCTTACTTTAGTTTTGCTTCCTTTGTTCAACATTTAAAAATTAAAAATATTACGAATGTAGCCGACGAAGAATACATAAATTAAAAATAATTAATTTATGTTGCTTTTTGTTTTTTTTTATTTGCGAGACAGTTTTTTGTTTACGTATGTACAGTCGTTGTCAAAATTATTTGTGTCACGCAAAAATTGTTAATGTATTCCGCAAAAGTTAAAACATGGGCTTAACACTTAATAAAATAACTAAATTTTTTTTTGTATATTTATTGTTAATTATTGATATTTCATTTAGTAAAAAAAAAAATTAAAAATCTTTTTAATTCATTGAAATAAAATAAAATTATTTGTGCAGTATGAAAAAAATCAAAATAAAATAGTAAATCAATTAAATTTAAGATTATTTTTGGGTAATTACATAATGATAAAGTCACTAATGTTGTGTATGCAAATGGTCGGTTTTTGTTTAGTCTCTATATGATTTCGCATCTGGTTCAATAATTCGTTCTTAACATTACGTAGAATCTTATACCACTCGGTTTTCTAGGCACCTTGCTACAAATTTTTGATCTTGTTAGATCAAGAATATCTTCCACTTTAACTTAAACACCTGTTGGCGTAAATCGAAACCCTACACTGGCCGAGTTAAATAATTATGTTCAAGAGTTTTGTATAATTTCATGGTAATGATGCTTCTTATGTATGGTAGCATCTACTGAAGAGCAAATTAGGGACCAACTAATTTATCATCAACTAGGAATGTTACCTAATTCAATAAACCGAAATTGAACTATGGCCTTGAACAGTTGTAGTTTCTAGGGCTTACACACAAACGGAATATGATCTACCGTCAGGAAACAAAACGTGAACGGCTTCATAAGATAAGCCCATTGCAATATAGAGAACTGGTTTATACCCAAATTAGTGCGTTTTTGTCTTAATTTGATAATATCGGAAATATTTTTATTATTACATAAACATCGAGCATTAATTAGTGTGGATACTGCCTCGGATAGATTCCATTGGGCAACACATAAAAGGTTAGACGCCTCTATAAACAGAACTATTCAAGGAGACTGTTCAATTTCGGTTTAATTTATGAGGCAACATCCCTGGTTGATAATAAGCCAGTCGGTCCTCAATATTTCCTTCAGCATAGTTTTGCTCCCTTACATAAGAAGAGTCATTACCACGAAATTATACAAAAATCTTGAACATAATTATTTGACTCAGCCAGTGAAGGGTTTCGATTTACGCCTGCAGATGTTTAAGTTAAAGTGGAAGATATTCTTGATCTAACAAGATCAAAAATTTGTAGCAAGGGCCTAGAAAACCGAGTGGTATAAGATTCTACGTAATATTAAGAACGAATTATTGAACCAGATGCGAAATCATATAGAGACTAAACAAAAACCAACCATTTGCATACACAAATCTTAAATTTAATTGATTTACTATTTTATTTTGATTTTTTTCATACTGCACAAATAATTTTGTCCCAAAAATATGAGGCACAAATAATTTTGTCCATTTGTTTTTTAATTTTATTTCAATGAATTAAAAAGATTTTTAATTTTTTTTTTTACTAAATGAAATATCAATAATTAACAATAAATATACAAAAAAAAATTTAGTTATTTTATTAAGTGTTAAGCCCATGTTTTAACTTTTGTGGAATACATTAACAATTTTTGCGTGACACAAATAATTTTGACAACGACTGTATTATATATGGAGCATTCTCTGTCAAATCGGCTACCCCTCCGCACATTTCATTTTTTGAGATAAATTAACTTTTTTGGTCTTACAATTTTGCTTAGAATGTCTACTTTTTAATGCCATATGGCGTTTTTATGGCGTCCTTGACTTTTGAAAATAGCGGACCATATCTTCTAAGTAAGTCGTTAATTTTAACTCTGTTAATTTCCTCAAAAGTGTTTTTGGTGTCATTTTTCACACATTTTTATTATTTTTTTACAATTCCAAGATGGCGGATCCAAGATGGCCGCCAAAATTGGCAAATTTTTCGACGTTCATAAAGATCGTTAGAAACATGTCTTAGAAGGTTTTCGGGGTTTAATATTCAAGATGGCGGACACAGTATGGTGGTCAAATATGGCCAAAAGAAGGCTAATTTTTCGACGGTTACAGAAATCAATAAAAACTCTGTGTAGGGGGCTTTCGGGATCGGTGATCATTAATTTAGGGTCAGAATTTGAAAATTAAAAACGGCGGACCCAAGATGGCCGCCATAATAGGTCAATTTTTCATAACGTTTATCAAAATCGATAAAAACATGATCTAGGGGTTTTCGAGGTCGCTGATCACGAATCTAAGGTCAAAATTTAAAAATTCTTTCAAAAAGGTACCAGATTCTCGATAAATAGTTTTATTTTTAGGCATTTTTTGAAAAATATCTAAAAATAAGAATTTTTATCGAGAATCCGGTACTTTTTTGAGAGAATTTTTAAAGTTTGACCTCAGATTTGTGATTAGCAACCCCGAAAACCCCCTAGACCATGTTTTTATCGATTTTAATAAACATTGAAAAATTGACATTATAGCGGCCATCTTAGATCCGCCATCTTGGAATTGTACAAAAATAATAAAAAATGTGTAATCTATGACACCAAAAACACTTTTGAGTAAATTAACAGAGTTAAAATTACTTTTTATATCAATTTTATTAAAAATTAACGACTTCCTTAGAAGATATGGTCCGCCATTTTGAAAATTCATGGACGCCATAAAAACGCCATACGGCATTAAAAAGTAGAAGTTCTAAGCAACATTTTAAGCCAAAAAAAGTTAATTTATCTCAAGAAATGAAATGTGTTGGGGAGGTGGCCGATTTGACATAGAATGTCCCATATGTATTTTGTTTTGGTTTTTTATTAACGAAACCAAATGAATATCGTCGGTTACAACAGCGATAGAGACAAAATCATGAATTCCCCATGTTAGAAGAATGGGAAAAATTACTCAAGGCGAGCGTTAGTACCAAATTTGCTAATGTTTGACATCAAACTTATAGGCATAGGCCTGTAGTCTGTTGGGATTGCTGAGTTTTTCTTTTTCTTTAGTAGTGGATTCTATGGCGATTTTCGAACATTTAGGGAATGTTAATTAATTCTTCAGGTAAATGATTCAACACAATTTTTGGAATTCCATCTAGTCCGAATGATTTTTTAGAATTTTCTGCTCTTAAGATCTCTTTTATTTCTGCCGCCGCGACAAAATATTTTTCCGTTCCACTGTCTGTTGCTGCATTCGCTCTATTTGTGTTATTAAAAATACACTTGGTGATCTGTTTTGTCATTTCATGACTGTGTTTTTGTTTTATTGTACCAATGCTTTGCTGAATGATTCTTTCATGTTTCATGACCCACAATATTCAAATTATCCTGCGTGTTATATAGCTGACATAATTATTGTCTGATTTTGTTATGTCATTCCAGTTAACATTGTTAATATTTAATGCTTCGTTTTCCTCAATTTCTAGTACGTTGATATTCATGTTCCGTTTTCCTTGCATTACTTGTTTAATATTTGGAAACATTTTGTTCCCTGGTTTTATGGCATTCATCTTGTTTTTTCAATACTCATTGATTTGTATTTTTACGTTTTGTATTATCAGTTCATTGCTGCCCGATGCTGTTCGTCTTAATTGCTTCAATCCTGATACGATCCTACTTTTGTATTTATACAAATTTTCGATTGTTTTATTGGTTAACATTCCATATTTTTTGTTTTCTGATTTTCGGTGTGCTCGCTTTTAAATTTTGTTTAATTAGTTCCGTAGTCCCCGCAATATAATTTTCAATATCTTGGTTACTGATGTTTTTATCCGTTGGTACCAAACTGTTTAAGTTGTTGCCTCCCAAATATTTCTTGTGTACTTATTCTAGCTTGGTTTTCCATTTACTCCAGTTTATGTTTATGAAGTTATATCTTGGTTCTGCTATCGTTTCACTACCGGCTTAATTCGTTTCCATCGATGTTATTACCACTTCTATAGCTTTGTGATCACTATCATAAGAATGAGTGGGCATTTTTTCGTATTGATTTGTTTTGATGTTTAAACGCTCGTCAATTATCGCAAAGTAACTTCCCAAAGGTGCGTGTATGTAGGTGCTTCTGTTTTATATAATTTGGCTCTGCGTAACTGAAATTTTTGTTTGCTAGAAAATTATTTAGTCTCGTGCCTATATGATTATTGCTTATGTTTTTCCAACTTGTGTGTTTTGCGTTTATGTCTCCTGCTATAACATAGTAGTAGTTAGCTAAGTTTGCTAGATCTAATTCTTGAAATATTTGTAACCATGCTTTTTCGAATTGATTTGCTCCATCTTTGCACTCCATCTCTTTGTTTTTAAGTTTTATGTTTATTATGGATGTTTTAATTGTAGTAACGCCGATTAGTTTGTTTTTCTTTATGTGTTAAAATTTAAATTGATTTTGTATTAATATGGCTGTCCCTTCTCCTTGTTTTGTTCCAGGTCGATCTTGCCTTACAATGTTATAATTTTGAAATTCTAGATTATGTTTAAAATTGAGTTTTGTTTCATTAAGCATCATGAAAATCTGGTTTGTATTGTTTTAGAAAATTTAGTAAGTTTATACCGTATTCAATATTGGTATTTCTCGAGGTTTCTTCCGTTTATCTTCTATTTTTTGTTTTAGTCTTGTTAAAGTTTGTTGATATATTTCGCATCCTTTGAACAACGCTGGATGTCCGTCCGTTTTTGCAATTCACACATTAAATTTGTACGTTCTCTTGTTTTGTTTGTATAGCACATTTTTCACATTCTGCACATTTTACACATCTATACTTTAAATTGCAGTTAGTTGCTCCGTGACCAAACCTTTGACATTTTTTGCAGTGCATGATATTGTCTCCTTTTTTGAGTGGTTCCCACGATATGCCCTGCTAATTTAAAGCTTTTATGCTGAATATTTTCGACATATTGGTTTTCGGTTCAACTTGAACTATAAACTGGGGCAATTGGTGATTAGCTTCATTTGATTTTCGTGTCACTAATTGCGTTACTTTTAAAATTTTGTTTTCACTGTGCGTCTCAATATCTCTTTTGAGTTCATTGAGATCTTCCTATTCTGTTAATCCTTTGAGTACAACTGATTTTGGTTTCATCCCTTTTGGTGTGTATGTAAAGAAGTTCGTTTTTATTTCTTTTAGCTGCTCTTTTATTTTTTCAAATTCTTCTATACTTTCTGTTCTAATTAGTGATTTTCTCAAATATAATTCCAACGCTTGCTGACTGGCGGCTAAGATATTTCGTATGTAGTTTTATATGGTCAAACAAGTGTTTGTATTTTTCATTAAATTATTAGTTTCGACTAAATTAATTTTAAAATTTGATATTTATTATTAATCGCAACATAATGAATTTTATTAATCATAAAAAAAAAGTAGGGGGACATCCACTAATTCAGACATTGTAATTGTATTGTAAACATGATTTTACTTGTTTTTGCATGTAAAAAAAAAAAAAGTAATCAGCGCTGCCCAAGCGTGGGGACAGATGAACTAAAATCGATATCGGGAATATCTCTCATTGAATGTTTTTCATTGTTTACTCTTTGTATTTCAAATTTTTTTCTTTGTTAATCTTTGATAGTTTGTGGTGTTTTTTAACTATTTGATTGTGTACGTGTACTGGGGGTGGTTTGGTTAAGTTTTTATTATTTGTTGCTGATTGTATTTCTTTAGGATCTCTGTTTTGTAATCCATTCATTTTAGTGGGTTCTTCATTGTTGTTTATTTGTTTAGTTGTTTCTGGCCGTTCCTTTGCCGTTCTTTTTCTTTCCTCATCCACACTTACTTCGTCCTTATTTTGAATATTATTCATTGTTGATGGTTTGCTTGCTTTTGTCATTTTGCTTGAAGTACTGGCTTCGACTGTTTTTCAAATTTCTGACAGTTCTTCAATGTCCATTATACTTGCGATTGCGAACCGATTTTCGTTTAGCATCTCTTCCATTTCCATATTATTCGTATTTGTTTCGTAACCATGTGTTTTCATTATTTCTTCCATTTTATTTAGCCTATCTCGTAATGGAAATTTTCTGCTTGTAGTTGTACATCACCAATAGCAAACAAATTCACGAAAAAAAATCACCAGATAAATGGAATTTTGTTGGTTTATTAAATATTTATTATTCACATTTATTTAATTATATTAAGTTCTTCTTGTTGTTCTCTGTTGTGTTTTGTGTGTGATCCCATTCCGTTCTCTTCGCCAACTGCCTATGTGTATATTTTTTACAATATGATATTTTCCTTTGGTATTGGTAACATAACAAATCTTTCAACAATGTCATTATGACCTCTTAAGTGAGATGAGAGAAGTTAAACGATGCTACCTAGAATAAATTCTACGACTTTGGTTGGTTTGACATTTATACAATAACAAGAAAATTAAAAAATGTAGATGTACAGTTTGTTTACAGTGAATTTGGATAATTAAATGGATTTTTAAGTGAAGAAGTTTACTTTGGGAAACGATATGTTATCACACCTTACTGATAGTGTTTTTCCTTCTTTCAGTTGCTTAGGTGAATAGAAAACAGAAAAAATAGCATAAACAGTAGTCTTTTTATTTTATTCTGGAAACGCTGTTCAGCTGTTATAAGATTTGATGCTTTTTGTAGTCTACGTAACATATTTGAATTTATTGATGTCTCTTCCGATTAGGCTTGCCACCTTTTAAGAAGTTCAGTGGAGGACATTCAACAACAAATATTTTGTTTAATTTGAACATCAGTTTAACGAAATTTTTACTATAACGAAATTTTCATTCGCCAAAATGCAAACTTTTGTACGGAACAGTACTATAGCCAGCCAAATGATTTATAGGAAGTAAACTAAGAAAATCTTACATTTTCACTAGTTATACAACAAGAGGTTCGAAAATAATCGAATATACAGTTTATAGGACGAGTTGTGTTGCCTAGGAAACACAACGACACCGCAGGTGGAGTTGTGTTTCTTAGGTAACACATCGAGTCCGCAACTGTATATTCAGATGATTTTCGAAGCTCGAGTTGTATATGTTAAGACTATACAACGAATCAACCATGTTAAATATCAAAAATATTAATTGTTTGTTTATATTCATGGAAAATACGATTTATTTGTTTGCGGCCGAAACACCACTAGCGGTGTTTCGCGAAACACTACTTAGCAACGCAAATAACCGATATTATACAGCGTAACTAAGGAAAATTCAACTATCTGATTGGTTTATTTGCCAATGAGTTGTATAGTCATAAATATATTGCTACGAAATTTTACAATATAGCGAGAGTCGGTGAAATAGTTCGACTCCGACTCCGATGTATTAAAAAGTGACTATCCGACTCCGACTACGACTCCAACTGCTACATGTAATTACTGCTACATGTAATTACTGTTTAATCGCTCGTTTTTTCATCATTAGAAAATAATTTAAACATAACAAAAATTTCGGTTGATTTTTACCACTTTCTCTAAGCCATCAAAAAATTTAGTCCAAAATTTTTGTAATTCGAAGTCGTTTCGATTTCTATGGTCATCTAAAAATTTTTCGAATTCATGCTTTTCTTATAGCTCTTCAACTGGATTTTCTTGTTGACTGTGGGCTTTTCAATAATATCAAAAAATCATTTTAAACCATTGCCAAATTACATAGCGCTGGTTTGCCTCTATTTTGTTGTTCATCTCTTAATAATACTCTAACCTTGGAGTCGAAATAATTTTTAGCCAATAACATCTCGTTATCAAGCAGAAAGATTTTTCTATGTGTTAACGTTGATTTTTTTTTGTTGCGAAGACATTTTGAGTTTTTCCTATAAGTCATCGCCATTATTTATCAAATTGGCCGAGGTCAATTATACTGATTGGAGTCTTGTTGTAACTAAGGTAAAGTTATATTATACCGGAGAGAAAGAAAAATATAAAATGTGGAGTCAGAGTCGGTCAGTATTTTTCCAACTCCCACTCCGACTCCGCTAAAAGAATCCGACTCAGCGACTCAGACTCCCGGCTCCGAGACCCTGGTTTCCGGTCCCTTTGTCTTCGTTATAACGAGATTTCACTTTCTTAATTAATTTTGATCAAAGAACTATTCATACTATCAAAATTCTGGTGTACAAAATTTTATCATCCACAGCTTTTCTAGAATTACAGAATGTTCTAACAAATTTTAGAATTTCGTGACGCTAGAATTTCGTAGTTTTAAAATTATAATATATTCACCGTGTAACTGTAGATATTATTACTTCTTTAGGATAAATTCTAACGTAAACACATATTGTATCATCGTTAACTGTACATTGAAAGAAACAAGTGAACGTAATAATCATTATTTTGTAATGGGTCAGTTGGAAAATATAATTTAAACAGGAAACTTCTTGAGTTTTGTTTACTTTTCAGGATAGGGTACTTCAGGATAAATTTGGTAATGTGAGTACGCAAACTCGTGCAAACTGCATATTTACATGAAGTTTCGGAAATATCATATTTCATAGTTCTATTATAAAAATCTAGACGTACTTTTAGTTCCTGTAATGTGAGCAAATAATCAGTAAAACTTCCGAAAGCAATTGAATTCTTTAACTCCTTCAAAAATGGTTTAAAAATGAATCTAAAGTTATTTTTTAATGTGGAGGACATTTTTGCCTCCCGGGAGGATGAAGCAAACTTCTTTCAAAAGGAGGACTGTCCTCCGCAAAGGAGGACGGGTGGCAAGCCTACTTCCGATAGTTGTTTTGATTTTCGGTTTCATTTTCGTCCGCCATTGCGTAACTTCTGTTAGCTTGATTTAACTGATTATAGCAATAACCTATGTGATTACGGATGTAATCATTGCTTTTCGTTCTCTTATTTTCCGACCCAATGGTTGGAAATCTTCGTTTTAATCTGTCGCTTGTACTTTAATTGGTTTTTAGTTTGATTATAGCTTTTTATTAATGATAATTTATTATTCTTTTTTCACTATTGCTCTAATCACTACACACTATTGAATTTTTTTGATAATGTACGTAATTCACTATGAACACTTCACTGTTTTTATTTCCCTATAATCATTATAGATATAGTTTCCGTTTATATAACTATATATCTTCCAATTCTACATTTTGATTTGTTAATTAATAAATTTATTTTAATTTATTTTTATATTTTTTATGAAAAAAATCTTTTTTATGTTTTATTATTTTATTTTTATTTTATTGATGTCTATCACTTAGGCCATAGACATTCATACTAGATTTCTCATTTCATAGTAACTAAAGGAAAAAAACAAAAACTTCTGATAATTCCAATGTATCGTTGTGTTGTGTATTTTATAAGGCAATGATTTTAGAATGCGTTGCAAATATAATACGTATATGCAATACACCGATAATATTTGAATGGAAAATTTTTGTTTTTATTTTCGGTTTTTAGTCAAATGAGAGATCTATTATGATTGTCTATGCTTAGGCTACTCGTTTCGAGTGAAAACTGAGTAGTCTCACATTTTTAATAGTAAGATGTGTTTATGTAGCCATTATTATAAGAGGTTCCCAAATAAATGACACAATTATCTAAGTTTATTAATAAATTAAAACATTCTGAATTTCACAGAGCGTGCAATACAAAATTCATTCTTTTAGACGAAGTTATCTTGTTGTAGCATTTCAAAACCTTCCTAAGTCAATGAATTGACAGCATTGATGTCAGATCATTTAAGTATAGTAGTAAAAATCTCAACAAAATTTCATGTCTAAAAGATTATCTGAATACAACCCAAATGAATGCACCAAGGATATGGTAAAAATCAAGGTTAGATTGACAACGTTCTAATTATAAAGCCTATTCTCGATTTATAGTCTGTCAAAACATCTTCAGATTTGTGATTTGAATTTAATTTAAATTTTAAAATGAATGTGCTTGTCTGAAATGAATTTTTGCTATGGCTGCCGTCAACTTAATCATAAGATTTTCATTATTTATGCCTTAATAATGACTATATTGTTTTATCTTTTGTTGCCACATAAGTTCAGATTACACGCGGATTTACACATTAATTTAACCAAAATTATTACAATAATTTCAATTAATTCATACAATTTTATTTCTCTTTAATTTCAGGCTTATTATCTCATTAAAATGTAAATTAAATGAAAATAATAACAGCAAGAATACGATCTTGAAAAACCAAAATCCAGAAACATCATAATCTCAACCCTTATAAGACAACACAACGTTCAGAATATAATACCGTTAACAATAAAAAACCGAAAACAACATAAAAGTAGAAAAAACCGTCGAAAAGCTCTAAACAGAAAAAAAAAATGTGAAAATTTTAATTAAATTAACAGAAAACAAAATTACATTTTTTAATATTTTCTTTTATTATATATTTTTATTGTTACACACAAAACAAAGCCATACACACACATTTATTTTTTAAATAATTAAATTAAACACACACAAGAAGAACTCCTCATCGGGCGCATCCTTATCCATCATCATCATCATCGCACTCAAAACAGCAGCACAAACGAAATTCTTGCCTCAAAGTCTGTTGTATCTATCCAAAAAAGATTTTTTTTTATTTTCCTTAATTTTGAATTAATTAAGAAAATTATATAAAACTAAAAAAAAAAAATTTATGTGCTAATATAATAAAATAAAAATTCAAATTATCGTATTTGACGAGGAGCAATTAAAAATATTTTTTGTGTCAGACAGGCGAAAAGAATACGCGTGACGGACGACGACCGGAGGAAGGCCGTAAAGTGGAAACAAAATTAAATTATGGCAAAAAAGAAATCGAAATATACGACGAAGGATGCCTTTAAAAAAAATGTTAACAGTAGCACGAAATTAGATTTGGATTTATGGGATGTAAGTAATTTTTATGTTTATTGTTTTTACAGCTTTGATTTTATTTGATTTTTTGACTTATGTACTACAAATTTAGTTATTTGGAAACTGTTTATGGGAGGCATTAATAATATTAAGTAGCGGGACGTCAAATCGACTGAGACTAGTTTGTCGTATTCTGACAAATGCGCCGTTGCATTCGTCCGGCCAAACAAAATTCTTGGATGCTTTGCTCTTCTTGCCAAAGTCGCCAAGTGTATATCAATAGGTTGTAGAAATTCGGCTAACTGTCGAAAAACGATTCGCAATTCGTCCCAATGATTTTTTTAATTGTTCTTATATCACTTGTTTAAGCGAACTGTGTTATGGCGCTGCTAAGTGATGCGGCGAATATTTTATGCCATCTTTAGAGATGTGATAGGAATTTAAATTGTGGAACACTGAAAACATATACAATTATATATATACATATATATATATATATATATATATATATATATATATATATATATATATATATATATATATATATATATATATATATATATATATATATATATATATAATTATGAGTTGTGTCTTTACGCGAACATAAAAAAAAATATTTTATTTTCAATTTTTATTTAACTTTCAATGTTACAATATTTTCAATTTTTATTTAACTTTCAATGTTACACGTTTGGTTTCTAAATTACAACTAACTTAATTATCAATTATATTTTCTTAATTCTAATCTAAAATTATTAAAAATGCTGCGCGTGCGTCTTATGCTTATCCGTTGGCTCAAGTGTCAAGTATTTTATGATGTTACATTTCCCAAGTGTGGGAAATGCAATTAAGCATTTTCTTTATGTTCGTCTTTTACATGTGACGAATGAGAAATGCTATTATGCGCTTTGTTGTACCGTAATTATATATATATATATATATATATATATATATATATATATATATATATATATATATATATATATATATATATATATATATATATATATATATATATATATATATATATATATATTCAAATTTAATTTGACATCGTACTCTGCAGGTGTATGAAAAACTTCGTTTAAATGAAATCATCACTAAATCTAAACATAATATCATCGATATGTTTGAGCTGCATTCCGAAGAGCAAAAAACATGCGAATGTATACGAATAACCCAAATAGGGTGAAGCTTGTCATTTTAGGCACATCTTTGAGAGCTGCGGGTAATCCATGGTAAACCCTGATTCTTTTCTTGAAGGTGCAACGTCGCAGGTGAACTGAAAATTATAAATGTGTGTTATTGAATAGTAGTATTGCATTACATTTTCATATTGACTTTGATGATTTTAGCCAGGAATATCAAAATCATCAAGATCATCATCCAGATCTTGATGATTTTGATGATCCTGATGATGTTGATGTTAGGGATGATTTCGATGATTTTGATGATCTTGAAGATCTTTATGATTTTGATGGTTCTGATGAGTTTGATGATTTTGATGATGATCCTTATGATTTTGATGATTTGAATGATTTTGATGGTTCTGATAAGTTTGATGATTTTGATGACCTTGATGATTTTGATGATGATCCCTTATGATTTTGATGACTTTGATGATTTTTGGTGATCTGGATGATCTTGATTATTTTGATGTTTCTGATGATTTTGATGGTTTTGATGATTTTGATGGTTCTGATGAGTTTGATGATTTTGATGGCTCTGATATTTTTGAGGATTTTGATGATTTTGATGATTGGGATAATTTTGATGATCTTGATGATTTCAATGATTTTGATGAGTTTGATGGTTCTGATGATTTTGATGTTTCTGATGATATTGATGGTTTTGATGATCTTGGTGATCTTTATGATTTTGATGATTGGGATGATTTTGATGATTGGAATGATTTTGATGATCTTGATGATTGGGATGATTTCGATAATTTTGATGATTTTGATGACCTTGATGATTTTAATGATGATCCCTTATGATTTTGATGACTTTGATGATTTTTGGTGATCTGGATGATCTTGATGATTTTGATGTTACTGATGATTTTGATGGTTTTGATGATTTTGATGGTTCTGATGAGTTTGATGATTTTGATGATGATCCTTATGATTTTGATGATTTGAATGATTTTGATGGTTCTGATAAGTTTGAGGATTTTGATGATTTTGATGATTGGAATGATTTTGATGATCTTGATTTTTCTGATGATATTGATGGTTTTGATGATCTTTATGATTTTGATGATTGGGATGATTTTGATGATTGGGATGATTTTGATGATTGGGATGATTTTGATGATCTTGATGATTAGGATGATTTCGATAATTTTGATGATTTTGGCCGGGAACATCAAAATCATCAAGATCATCATCCATATCTTGATGATTTTGATGATCCTGATGATGTTGATGTTAGGGATGATTTCGATGATTTTGATGATCTTGAGGATCTTTATGATTTTGTTGATTTTGATGTTTCTGATGATTTTAATGGTTTTGATGATTTTGATGGTTCTGATGAGTTTGATAATTTTGATGATGATCCTTATGATCTTGATGATTTCAATGATTTTGATGAGTTTGATGGTTCTGATGATTTTGATGTTTCTGATGATTTTGATAGTTTTAATGATCTTGGTGATCTTTATAATTTGATGATTGGGATGATTTTGATGATTGGGATGATTTTGATGATTAGGATGATTTTGATGATTTGGATGATTGGGATGATTTGGATGATTTTGATGATTTTTATGATTTTCAACTTACGGCTGGGCGAGTCGTAATCATACGAGACATTCATAGGCACTCAATGTTCTTAAGTGCCATTAATTATCAGAAATATTCATTTTCGGCTATATACATATATGGGCCTATAACACAAATCTCACCATACGGCTGGTCTTCACGTCGTCTCAGGACTAGAGTACGCTAAGCGACAAAATCACTATTTTGAGAAAAATGAAAATTAAAGTTTGCGAGGTCATTATGACATAGTGGATAGCGGAAAACACAAAACCAGTTCCCTCAGGAATGGGTAGACTGATTAAGACGTAAATACGCGCAAACGAAAGAGGATATTTTAAATCCTCAGAATCCATCAAAACCCGAAAAATGGCAATTTGGTGGTTAGCGTACTCTAGTCCTGAGACGACGAAATGTCTACTACAGTAAGTGGATTTGGTGGTTCTGTTGAATTTGATGATTTTGAAGATCTTGATGATTTTAATGGTTTTGATGCTTTGGTCTTCGTGATCTTAATGGTTTTTGATGATTCAAATAATTTTGATGGTCGTGATGGTTTTGACGATTTTAATGATTTTGATGCTTGGGATAATTTTGATGTTTTTGATGATCTTGATGATTTTAATGATTGAAATGATTTCGATGATTTTAATGCTATTGATGATCATGATCTTTATGATTTTGACGTTTTTAATGAATTTAATGGTTCTGATGAGTTTGATTATTTTGTTGATCTAGATGACCTTGATGATTTTGATGATTTTGATGATCTTGATGATTTTCATGATTGTAATGGATTTATGAATTTTGATGTTTGGGATGATTTTGATGATCTTGTTGATCTTGGTGATGTGATTTTGATGATTTTGCTGATATAAATAATTTTGATGATTGGGATGATTGATAGATGTAGATATACCCGTAATTTTACGTACGTCAGATGTTGTGCATTTAAATAGGGATCCGAATCTCCTTCAGGTTTACCCTATATAAATCGCTGAGCAGTCATTACTATTTAGCTTGTAAATCCTGATCGGCAAGGGAGTTTGCACGGATTTTCTTCTTTTGTTAGCTCGATGAAAATTCGCTATGGTTAAGGATCTATAAACCATCTATAGAAAAATCAAAGTAATTCGAGAGGCGATTTTTTAAAGGAAATTGCACACATTCGGAGGGATCTCTTACCAAACAAGATATTTTAAAAGGAAAGGAGGTCTGGTATATTACAAACTGTACAAAACAATGTATTTCAAAAAAGATTTTTAGAAGCAGGACTTAATCGGTTTAGAAATAATCAAGTACCGTTCTTATTGGCAATATTCCAGATTATCAAATGAGGCTTGTTTCTGGCACTTCCTGTTTTCAACAATGCTTATTTGAAGTTAAATCTCTTTTCAAGACATTCCGTTTCTTACCTTTTGTTGCTTCTATGTCATATATTAAATTTTGAAACATGTAAAGTTTTGTGGCGTGCTGATTTTGAAAGATTTATATTGGGTGGATATTTGAATCAGAGTAATTAAAGAGGTTTATGGTTAGCAGAATTAGTAGAGCTACTCTATAAAACCACCTATACAGAATGAAAGTCTTCTTCCCGTATCTACCTCATTTGTTTTATAGTTTGTGCTCTCTCCCTCTCGATCTCCCTCTTTTTACTATGGGCCCTATCGAAGTTTGGAATATAAATTAATTCTAGAACTGAATAATCCAGAGAGTATAACCAATCGACGACCTCAACTGACGAAATTGGGGCACAGTCGCGGTATAAATGTTGATGCAATTCACTATCTAGGAACGGCCTGTATCTCTAGTGACGCGTTGGGAGGTTGACAATTAGTATTTGAGCGAAAACTACAGGAAATAATGCAATTGTGTACATAAGCGTGGACCAAGTCCTTGAGGTTGAGAATTCAATAGCGTTCCCGAAGGTACCACCATAAAGAGTAGTGCAATGAGCCCCTGTTCGATGAGTTAAAGTGGATAAATTGATCATCCTGTTGTAGGATAAAACTTTACTTCCCTGCGGTAAATATCAATTTGTTATTTCTTCTTGAACGAAGAGAAGCAAACCCGTTGGATCCGTAAGATTCAAAATCCGAATGACCAATGCAGTTTCGGCACCTTTATAAATCTGGCATGTCATTATGTTTTATGAAAATGTATGCTTTGAAAAAAAGTCTGCACAGTATGCGAGCAGAATATCAGGTGACCAGACGGTGTATTTCTTTTTCACTCGGCGGTGCATTGGCTTGGTTGATTATTGATGATTGGACGCAACCGTCTAGTCTTGGGGTTTATTCTTTGATTTGATGACTTGAAAATTTTCCAGTCGTCTTCAGTCGTTCGAGTTGTGCTGAGATTCTACGAAAAGTTAACTCGAAGGTTAAAATAATCAAGGACTGTCTTGTAAAACACGATTCGCTACAATTTTCTTCGAGCGAGCACGGCTGAATAAGCTTTCGTAAATTCGTCGCTGAAGTCGATCATCGGAAGATTTTTGGTATGAGCAGTGGAGCCGTCGCTCGATTTTGATGTACTCCAATTGTTTTATATTCTGGCGAAATGCACATTGAACTTTGAGCTGCATTCCTTCAAGAAAGCCCAAGCTGCAACAGCTCCTGAAACATAATTTTTAGCATTGATAATGCTGGGAAGCTAGCCAACCGAGCGGATCGAACTCCTTGATGTAGTTGAACCTCAATGCGATTTTTAAATTTAAAGTGTCAGCTGAGGGGATCAGTGCAGTTCAAGTGACTTGATCGATTCGTCCAAGTTTAGCTGCCATGATGGGTGTGGCTTACGAAATTCTTCTGGTACTTGATCTTACGGTGGTGCGTTGTTCAATGACAATTTTCAAAGTTTGGAACCACCACGTTTCAGTAGAGCCACGACGTGACGTTGCGTTCTGGTCTGCGAGCGTCGATATCATCACTCTGTTGCCTTCGATTGGTTCATCGAGTGAGATTCTCCATACGATGCGCTGACTAGATTAAACCTCTTTTCGATTGTAAGTGATATAAAGCTATTGCTCTAGAACACGTGCAGTTTTCATCACAAATTTGACAGGCTGTAGAATTTTGAAATACTAGGGTAGCTATTAGCGGACGAGTTGCGGGATGAGTTCGAGGATCAAAAAATTTTGTTCCAGATTTTCACATTTCTCGACGAATTAGGTTACCAGGACCCCGAAACACCGATCAGATCCGATGCATATTCATAATCGAAAATAGGAGTCTCTAAGCGTAGTAACTGAATATCCGTAGGTGATGGTGCCTTGGGGGTTTTGTTCTAATGTGGGTTAAAAAACAGTTAAGCTGTGCCAACATGTAGATTCGACATCACTCTTAAGCTCATCTGAACTGCATAGATCGTATCCACCTTGTCCTATATGTCGCAGAACTGTTCATACTAGTTTCAAGGTGGGAAATGAATCCACACGTATTTTGCGTCCACCTCAGGATTATTGTATTTGAATTCTTTGTGTTCTTTGGCTACTCCTGAGAGACCGTTCACGATCACGACTCTTCTGAAATGCTGCTTATTTAGTTCCTATCATGTAGTCATTATAAGTACAAGCATTATGCGATTCACCACTATGTCTTAGTTCCCTATACGCAATGTTGAGGATAAAGGAATCAAATACGACACTGTACATATTGAAAATGTTGTGAATATCAAAATTTATGATTTTGTAAGAAAAGTGTGCTGTGAAAATTTTGACGTTTCCTTTGGTTCGTGCTCTTGTTTAAAATGTTCGACAGTAAATTAGCGCTAACAGAGGTTTCCATCACAAATTCAGTAAATCTTATCATATTATTATTGTTGTTGTAGTTTTTGTTATACATAAATTATAGATTTTTATCCGCAGCTTATCTTCCTTTTTAACCTACATTTTTTTTTTTTTGTTATTTATTTATATTTAAATAATTCCATTTTTTTCTTCTTTTTAATTCAACAGCAAGATGATAAATTTTCGGTCGTTAATTCACAAGTACCATTTTCAGCAAATGATTGTGAATATGGCATGAATAATGAACAAATTGATGAGACTGATGTACCACCCGAGCGTGGTAATTGGACGGGGCGATTTGATTTTTTATTATCACTTTTAGGATACTCAGTTGGATTAGGAAATGTATGGCGATTTCCATATTTATGTTATAACAATGGGGGTGGTAAGTTTTTATGTTTATTTTTTGTATTTTTGTGTATCATTATTTCTCCTGCACGTTCGACAAATTGTTGAGAGATGTTGTACATTTTATAACGGATACAAAATTTTATTAATAAATAAATAAATTTAATATCGATTAAAATGCAGTGGGGTTGGTAATATATATATGGTACCTATAGTCATGAAAGCGCATCGAAATACCGCGCCAATGGCAAATTTAATTTTAAATTCGTTTTCAGAAGTCTGTGTGGATGCTGTTGAGAACAATAATTTTCAATTTGGTTTTATTGGGTTATTGGATTTTATTTTTTCATTTTATTTAATGATACACAGTTTTATTATCCACATTTATAGCTGAAATTGTTATTTCTGTTGTTATTAATATCATGACTTGAATTCTCTGTATTTTTTACGGTTTAGTGTTCTGTTAAGCTAAATAACGATTCAAATTTATGGAGCAAGTCCTTAATGTTTTTGTGGCGATGGCTTAAAATTAAGATCGATAAAACAAACTATTGATTGAGGAGCGTTTGGAATTGCAGATGACAAACATTAAGTCTAAATTCAATTTTCATTTTAAAGCGATTACATGCCACCGAATTCATTTGTGAAGCTAATGTTTTGAAACTTTAGGCCCGAATCGATAGACACAACTACAACTTTTAGTTGCAGTCACTCTTTTGTCGAAATGAATGTTCAAATACCGTATTTTTAAACCAGGAATAACTATCAACAAAGTAAGATGGCACAGAATAAAACAGAGAATTAATTCAGGATCTATTGATTATTTAGTGGTAAATGCAATTGCATCGAAATTAGAAATAATAAATTCGATTTTAAATGTCATTTGTATTCACTGGTTGTAGCCGCCGACATCCACGACTAAAATTTCAATCTACACATTAATCAGTGATTTTATTGAGGTTTAAAATTACAGAAAGAGTCAATTTAGTCGCAGTTGCAAAATAATTGTGGTTTGTCGATTTGGCCCTTGGTTACAAAATCTAAAGTATGTCAGTATAATTAGCCTAAAGCATTATTGATAGAGTATTTCTATTTGTATAATTGTACAACATTAATTCAACAAAGCAGATTGATGAACCGACATTTTTCGTAGATGGAAAGCCCCGCCGTGCTCTTTCAACATCCTTTCTTTGGATGGAATACACTTGGATTGCCAAACATATTTGCCCAGGAATCAAATAAACCTTACGATTTGGCATTAATGAAAACTTTAATGAATGGATGACTCTAAACATTGGCGCTTATTATTGATTCACAGGTTTTGCATTCACAATATGCATTTTAATTCACTGATACAAATATCTATAAATTCATAAACAGAATAAGTACGATAAGCGATTCAAAATACATTTGTCGGCCGGCTGTGTCGCCGTAGTAGGTAAATACAACAAGAGCTTCATTGCTGGTCTCTACTTACAAATTTTTCCCTTGACGAAAAAAAATCTAGTCAATTTTGTTCTCGTGACACAAAAATATTTTTTTTTTTATTCAATATTTTTGTCATCACGTTGTGCTTTCAAAATTCTATTAAAATTTTGTAATTATTTTAATACAGTACAACAATATGTTACGACTAACAATTATGTAATTGCGACAGCTTTTAGCGAGTTTATCCAGAAAATATCTTCAACTGAGAATTCGAATAGATTCACTTTGATTATTCCTTCTGTTGACAAATTCATTGCGCCGTTATCAGATTTTACCCCAACCAATGTAGAGGAAACCAATTGTATTGTTAAAAATAAACTAGCAGCTTTTTAAATTTGTCAACCGTCAGTGTGTTTTTATGATCTGGTACATTTTGCGATTGGGTCAAATTTGCTAATCAAAAATTAAATCAAATTGTTTAAATGCTCAATGATTTACGACCTATAGCAATTTTGAAAACTTTCTACAAAATCTTCGAGCATGCTGTTAATGTGCGAATTTTAAATCACCTGCTGAGCTATTTCTGAATTCGATTCGAACGTATTCGACTCCTCGAAGTATAAAATTCGTATTTGATTTAACTAAAGATCGAACGAATCTAATTCAATTCAAATAAGAATCCAATACTTGGAAGACTCAAATACGTTCGAATCGATTTCACAAAAAGCCCGCCTATTATAGAATAGCAACCAGACATATTTCGTTTGCCAGTATGGATTCTGTGAGAAAATTAATACGACGTCAGCATTGTTTGTCTGATACGGAGTAAAATTAATAAAGGGTTTTTAGATGGTGCTATATTTTTGGACCTCACTAAAGCGTTAGAAGTGCTACACATGAAGATCAGCATTAAAATTATTAAGAGACTATATACGTATTGAAGGAAATAACAAGTCATTATAGAAGGCTTCAAAAGTAGTGTTGTTGATGTGAATTGTGGTGTGGCGCCATGTTTCATTTTGGGTCTCCTCTTATATCTAATTTACATAAGTCAACGATAAAGACATAGCTTCCTTTGATTTGAAAGCGGACGTTTTCCTATATGCTTGTGATACAGTTTATCTAAATTACGCACATTTAGAAAGACCTAACTCAAACCACTAATAATAAGTTAGAGCTAATTGAAAACTAAACAATATGTAAATAAATTGTAGTAAAACTAAAGTCAAGATTTTCTTCACACGTTCCAATATTTTGATCAATCATTTAGATTAGATGGCATTGAACTAAAACTTTAAGAATCTATGAAATATTTGGGTATAACCACATGATAAAAATTTATAATTTGTAGAGCACAAACAATTTTCGCCTTCAAAAATTAGCCCATTGTTATAGATTGAGATATTCGTTGGCTACAACTTCTCTGTTCAAAATATATTATGTGCTGGCGTAAGCAAAAATCGATTCGACGACATTGCCAATAATCGTGTTGTTTGATTATGCACAAAATACAAAAACAGTGAAGGTCGCAAATCCTTAGTAATCACTTAATCAGCTCTGAAGATAATAACGTACATACTCGTACCACTGACGACCCAGTAGCTGCTCAATGAAATGCGCGTGAATCAATTACGGATGACCATTCTATTTCTAAAAACCATTTTACCGACATGCTTGGCAAAATTGACAAATTAATTGATCAAAATTCTATAAAGTTCTTCAAAATTTCAATTAGTGTTAAATACGATGTTCTGGTAAATAAAATTGAAGACACGATGAATAAATTTAACAGCGCACTTGAGCAGTTTGGGAACTTTCTATCAAATTTCCATAAAACTGAGGTGAATTCATGTGTCTCGGAGGAAACTGGAAATGCTAATTTCAACCAAAAAAATATACCGAAATAAAGTAATTGTCGGTACTGTACCATCTTAAAATTTTGTGTTGCCTAAGTCTCAGGGTAACTCATACACACGTTTTGTTGTTTCACCTATAAATATTACAACCACAGAGCTACATATTATTACAACATGTACAATCTAAGCTCGATGGGGATGTTTTCGCCAGTTGTTCAACTTTATTACCGAAGAACGTGGAGAGAAATAAACTTACATCGGAGAGGGGTCGGAAAACCCTACGATTTCGTTACGTTAATGGAAAAATTATTCCAAAATTATTTTAAAACGTTATAACGTTATTTAACCTTAAATCGTTTTAGACGTTACGTTAAATAACGTTAAATACCGATAAATAACGTTATTTAACATTAAATAAAGTTTTTGACGTTATAGAGCAAAAAACGTTACCTAAAGCAAGTCCTATACTTACAGTTTAAATGTTTTTTGTGCTGAATGGCTTGTATACACGTTTTTAGTGGTTTTGATTGTACATATTATAATTTACTGTCACCGAAATTAGTTTTTTATCAGTTTAGACGTTATCCGTCTCTGAATTTCTAAATTTCAAACTCAGCATTAGTATTCATTTCGGACAGAAAGTATCTGAACCACAATTTTGGCCTGCTACGGCCAATTGTAATCGGGTTACCCGTTACACAATTGTACCCATCACACAGCTGCCTA
Source organism: Tipula helvola (assembly GCA_963556165.1). Taxonomy (NCBI): domain Eukaryota; kingdom Metazoa; phylum Arthropoda; class Insecta; order Diptera; family Tipulidae; genus Tipula; species Tipula helvola. The sequence goes on from OY744481.1 coordinate 55,778,953, forward strand.
ATATTTACATGACCAGAACAGCTCACATGATGCGCATCCTACTGGAAGGTTACGGAGCTGGTAAAATATTTTACTAAACTTGGGTCCGCCCCCCCCCACCCTCCCCTCCAATAGATGTCAAACCACCATGCTGACTTAAAGGGTAATATTTCTGAAACAGTCGAGGCATTACAAATCGGCATCAGGAACATACTTGTAAACATTTTGACAAGTTCCGAATATAACAATAACTGAACCTACAAATTTTGCGCTAAAGACGAAATACTACAAATTCGACAAGCTCACAAAGTAAAACGACTTTTTTTGTGCTAATCCCGATGTGTATGTTGAAGAATGACTATAGGGTCATTTTGGTTTTTATGGTGATTTTCTGCAACTTTTCGTCAGTGATTCTGATTTGGTAACAATATTGAGCAGAAAACAAAACAAGCGGAATTTTTTATTTATCCAAATACCTGAGTAAAAAGAATGAGATTATCAAGGCGAGAAATGTTGTAAAATTCATAAATGAAGAGCAGAGTTACTCTGGGCTCAATCAAGCTTTTATTAATGAAGTGCGATGAGTAAAGACATTTTTTAAAGTTACGAGAAATGAACAATCGGGGATTGCTTGCTTTTGTAAGGCATACTAGCAGTAAAATTTATGTAATAATTGTAAAGAATTTAAACTCAATTTGTAATAAATATTTTGTACAATTTATAACTTTTAACGTAGAGATAAATTTTTTTATTTTTAAAGTAAGAAATAGTAGAAACCTTGATTAGGCGGCTTTAACATAGCAGATAATTCGGAATTCGTGAGTGAATTCAGACCGTTATTAATATCTACCGGAGTTCTATACGTGTCAATCACGATATAGAAATATAAAGATATGCTCAATTGGTTTACAAAATTGGGTTTATTTTGCGCATTTCGTCATCCAGTGACAACTTAGTACATTTTAGTACGGCGTCTTTATTTGAACATGAACTGCGTTTATTTTGTATACAGAGAATGATTATATTTTTGTCACTCGAGGACATCATACGCGTGAGCATACCTTATTAATTTCCTATATCGTGGGTATCATTAATGTTCTACATATTTCCATTTTGATTGTTTTTCTGTTAACGAATCGCCATTATCAGATTTTTTAAATCCCAACCAATCAATGTAAAGGAAATCACGATTCCAATTTCTTCTATAAAAGAAAACTTCACTTCTACAATGTTGTGGGTTATTGTCACAACGATATTACATATTGCGCAATGTGGTATGAGTGTCAAAGTGGTCGAACGAGCAACGATATTACCAGCGGATTGATCAACATTTTTAAGGCGGTATTAAAAGACAATACTGGTGTGAGAAAAATTATATTGTGGTTAGATTCTTGCGTTCCGCAATACCAAAATAGAATTAGATTTTTAGCATTGCTAAAATTTTGCGAAGGAAATTAAATATACAGCATTACTCAAAGATTTTCAGTTGCTGGAAACTCACATGTACAAGTATGCTATAAGTATGCTATACACAGTATGCTTTTCTCTCCACCCCGTAATCTCGTTTCACTTAAGTTGACGCAGATGAAATCAACAGATTTCTTTAATTATAATAAAGCAAGTCTTGGACTTAATTTTTCCAGTGTTTACCTTGGCAACTGAGTCCATTTTAAAAGAAAAGATTGATCATTTTGTTGTCAAATTAAAAAAAAATTAGAATGAAAGTGAACAATATACATCAATAGAGCTGATGGTGCAAGGAAATCGAAGGACAAAAACCACAAATCTAACCAAGTTACCTATACAGTGGCAATGCTAAATACCCCTTGTTTGATTTCCAAAGAGAAGATTAGTCAATGTTTCCTTTTATGCCTAATAATGAGGGCGCTTCGAATTTTTTAAAGTGACCTTAAAGTTGCCGTAAGGCTTCGAACTGGCCATGTAGGGATAAAAAAAATAAAAACTGTCTGTGTGACTTTTACAATGGGGACAGTCCTATATTCAATTTTGGCATTTTTCATTGTAGTTAAATTTATCTTCAATAGTAATTAGCAGGATTGGTTTTATTTGCTTTCTACCAAATTTTATCAGACGCCAAGCACCATTTTTATTTGTAATTTTGTCTTCAAACTGCAGAATTAGCTTTTAATCTATGTCCATTTTTCCACTATATCACACATTATTGTTGTCATATAGCGTATGCTAAACAAACTTCTCATTGGGAAATGGTTACATGTATTTTTTAAATAAGTGTTCCCAAAATTATAAATTTTGCGCCTTACATTCACACAATTTATCATTGCATTAAGTATTATATGAAATTTTTTGAACTATCGTTTCAGCCAAGGTCGTAATGACCTCGCAATCTTTAATTTTCGAGTATATACGTCGAAATAAGGAAAGTTATATTTCGTCAATACAAACAAATTTAGATCGAATTTCATGTTGGTGGACGAATTGGCAAAATAAATAAATCTGTTGCTAAGAACAAAAGCAACTAAAATGGTACGACTCCAAGGATATATGCGGTCTTCCTATATTGTACACAAAGACAGCAATCCTTGAAAACCAATTATGTATTATAGCTGTTATCAATTTTAATTAAAAATTTTAAATGTATACGTGGGTCACAACTTATTGGAAATAAAAAATCCAGAAGATTTTCAAATTTAAAATCAAATAAAGATATTACTAATATATATATACCACCAATGTATATCAGTTTCGTTATAGTTTTGATAGATACTAAGTTTTAAAACTGACGCAAGAATATAAAATTATAAACTTATTAGAATTTGGGTTTACATTTTTTCGTATAGGCTAGGCACCTTGATCATATTGAATTTGATTTTAACGGAAGATGCTTCAAACCCTTGTGTTTCACTTAGCCTCACAATAGCTATAACTTAATGACATAGAGAATTAAGTGCTCGTTCAGACGGACCCCATTCCCTTAGTCGTATCATTTGTCACGACAAATTGCAGACAAGTTTAAATATTCCGTATAGTTATAAACCCTAGAAGGCTTCTATGAAAATCATCGTATTGCACTAATTTTTTATGACAACGGTTATTTAAAAAGGCTTTTGTGCCGCATATTCAAAAACTGTCGAAGTAACATTTTTGATAATTTCGCCACAGAAAAGCTTGATGCAATTAATTCATCCTCATCTTTGTCAAAAATTACAAAAAAGCTCTCGCCGTCAAGTTCTTGCGAAATTAATAAAGTTACTATACCGACAATTTTCGTGTATGAGGGTATTATTGTCGTGATATATTTTCGAGTGAGGAGAAGCTGTGATAGTAGTCACTTGAAATGACTATTGTCGTAAAATAAAACACAGTAAAATACGATGTTTTTCATAGCAGCCTTTTAAGATTATAGAAGGAATATTATAAAACATGACTTCTATTTGGCGTGACAAACGATACGGCTAAAGTGGTAGCTATACAAAACTTAAAAAAACTTAAAAACTTAACTTAAGAAAACTTAAGAGTGCGAAAGATAAGATTTCCGTATTTCCGCCTATGGAAAGCTTAACTTAACTTATGAAAGTTAACGAAACTTCGTTAAATTATATCTTTCGTTTAAGAAAACTTAAGGATGCGGTTTTTCCGTCCAAACTTAAAAATTTTTAATAAAGAAACGTCAAAAGCAAATTTGTTTACAATTTGTTGTAAACGGTGGAGAATTTTGAATATATGTAGATAAAGTTATAGCTATTTAGCAAACATTTCTGTTTAATCGTAAGTATAAATTAATAAAAAATAATTATTTGAAGGATTTATCGTAATAAATAACCAATAGCGGTGCATGTAATATGCGTTTATTAACATTTGTTATATTCATTTTTAGATGGAAAATAATGTCCTAGATACTTTAATAGAAGCCGTTCGACGCCACAGTTGTATCTACGACAAAACAAATAAAAATTTTAAGAATACTGGGGATAAAGCGAAAGCTTGGAATGATGTAGCCGAAGCGACAGAATTAACTCTGTGGCCAAAAGGTAAAACATCTTATTTACAAATTCAAAATTTTTTTAGGGAGTTAGAAAAAATTGAATATTATATTCACTTTTCACTTATGTCGACTAAATTTGCTATGGCTTTGGGACCAAAGCCTTTGGCCACAAGGTGTTACCACTTAAGTTAAACTATGTGAGGTTAGAGGAGAGATAGAGCACGTTGAATTTTAAAAAAGGTAAAACAGCTTAAGGGCCCAATACACGAAAAATGCAAAAAATGCTTGAAGAAAGTGTACCTTTTCTAGAGAATTACTGATCGTATCAGCGTAAACCATATATTAAAATATTCTTTGAGGTATTATTTAGTTAATCACGGTGGCTTTTCCGAATTTTCCGCTTAGTTTTCCTGCTATTTGATTTTAATTATGACCAGTTTTGGCCAAATTTGGCATCGAAAATGTACCTTTTCTCAAACACCAGCCGATGAAACTAAGATTTTTTTATATCAAAATGCGCAGGAGATAAAACTGAATTTATTCACGGTGGCTTTTTTCGAGTTTTTAATTATTAATCGAGAAAATTGCAAAAAATTAATAAAATCGTTTATTTTGATTATTAATGTCAATTGCGTCTAAGATAAAATTTTACCTCATCTCTTTTTGTTTAGTTCTGTAAACTGTTATTAGATGGCAGTTTATTTTGTATATGTAGTAAAAACGAAGTTTGCTAAACCATTTTTTCGTCTATCCAATATAATTTTTGTTTTACTCTTCTTGCGCACTTCAATTACATACTATTATCATAGACAATCATAATAGATCTCTCATTTGACTAAAAACACAAAATAAAAACAAAAATTTTTCATTCAAATATTATCGATGTATTGCATATACGTATTATATTTGCAACGCATTCTAAAATCATTGCCTTATAAAATACACAACACAACGATACATTGGAATTATCAGAAGTTTTTGTTTTTTTCCTTTAGTTACTATGAAATGAGAAATCTAGTATGAATGTCTATGCTATTATTTTACTCTTCTAACTCACAGTTTTTATATTTATTAATTTTATTGTATTTACAACAACACAAATGTACATATATATTTTTTTTTTTTTGTTTTGAAACAAAAATAAATAAATCATTAGTCATACATAGCTATCTACATTTTTCGTAAAACATTCGAGCCATACAAAAAAAATTAGATCGTTTATGAAAAATTTTTGGAAAGGAAAAATTATATGTATTGTGTTTCGATGTTTTATTGTGTTTTATAATTTTTGTGCAATTTGAGATCGTTCGATCAAGAGATCGGTTGACTGGACTTCGGTTGTTCTGCTATAGGGCATTGAAGGTGGAACTGATTTTCCATTTTAATTTTTTTAGTTTTAGTGGTCACGCGCTATGGATCTGGTTTCTGTTCTAAAACCGATATTTTTTCAGCTAACACTCTTTTAGAAGGGCCTTAAAAATACTAAATTAATCAATTAGGAGTTTTATCTAAGTAAATGGAATCACTCGATTTCATATATTTCTTAAATATATGTAGGTACCACCATTTGGAAGGGGCTTCAAACTTGCCAGTGAATATACCTTTGTGGATGTTTACGGCCTAGTTCGGCCAGCATGTTTGGTTGAATCAAAAAACTGTAATTGTTGTCGAGAAAATATATGACAGAAATGTCGAAAGGAAATTAAATTTGAAATTAAAATTTTCTTGGTAAAACCGGTCTAGTTATTATATTTTTCGACTTGCGAATTGCGATTTGCTAAATTCATTCTAGATTATTATAAGTAAAATTAGCAATGCAAATTTCTAATACCCTGAATTAAACTAAGTGAAATTATGTTATGTTCTGTATTTCATACATACATAATGTATTATATTGAAATAGTTTGCAACATCGTTTTTAATAAATTTTGTGCATTTAACCTACTATACCGATCTCTAAGAATTATGTTGCAAACTATTTTACTATATACGCAAGATTTTATATTGGAAGATTTTGTCTTGCGAGATTTTGTAAATGCGACATTTTATAATGCGAGACATTGCTTGCGATTTTTTTTTTTTAAACAAGATTATGTAATGCAATATTTTGTAATGCGAGATTTAGTAGGGATTTTCATTTGTTGTCCGTGACTACTAGAACTAAAAAAAATTGAAATGCAAAACCTTCAATGCCGCATAATAAGACAACTGAAGCTTAAAACGCTTAAAATATATGTGTCCGATTTCGTTGCATAAGGAACACGATAAAAATTAAAAATGAATACGCCAATTATATTTTCTGAAAATTCCAAAAACACATAAACCATCATACTTTTGACTTATTACAGTGGGTGTTTTGCTAACAAACTAATTGAATTTAAAACGCAACATATCAGGGAACTGGACGAAAATCAGAGTATGCTTGTTTTATCTGATCAAAATAAAAAGGAATGCCATGATTTATCAGATGCAAATTCAACATTTGCCCTTTTTCCTGAACAAAAACCTGACTTGAATGGTAGAAATTTCATTATTGAATTTGAAACAGCTGAAAAAAATGCTCAAGAGGAAAACGTACATATGTATATTAAATGGCAAACGCATATTAGGTATGCAATATTTTTTCAACGAACTAATAAAAGTTAGCAATCACAATATGGCTTTCGGATGCTTCCTACTGAATTTAAAGTTTATAAGCGAGCGCAGAATCGGATTAAATTCAAAATATTTCGTCTGAAGATCCCAACGAAAAGATACTACATCAAAACTCAATAAATTATCAAAGTGTTTTAGCTGGCATTTCAATCGGTATTATAGAAGAATTTTTTGGTGTCATTGACATACTATATTTGGCACCAAATACATTCAATAAATTACAAAAACAAGTTCAACGTGACATTCAAAAAGGTTGCGACCGAGAAATGTTTAAAGCTGCGATGGAAAAGCAAAACAAATAGCAATTGAAGAAAAAAGCGTAGATTTCGATGGTACACGGACACAATAGTAATTATACCTCACTTAGTGTCGGAACAATTATTGCTCAATCTACAAAGAAGGTCGGTCATAAGGAGTTGTCTTCGTAATAAATATTGCATTCTTTGTCGCAGAGCAGAATTGTAAAAATCTAAACCTGAACATCATGAATGCAATTCGAACTATGCTGGCCCATCAACTGGAACGGAACGGAATGCTCCAGTAGAAGGTTTTAGAAAAAGAGAAGAACTGTATCTGTATGGTATGCGCTACAACAAAATAATTGCAGATGGCGATGCCAGCGTATACGTAAAAATTTTAGAGGCTAAACCAAACGCAAATACACACATAGAGACAATTTAATGCCGCAATCATTTACTTCGTAATTTTCGGAAACACGCAAAGGAACTATGTACTAATCGCACTAATCTATAATTCAACGAAAACTATTACGAAATCAAATTAATCGATGTTCCAAAGACATAATCTGCGCAATTAAAAAAAGGAAACTTTCTAAAAATTCTCTTCCATAGAAAAAATTGAGTAACTTGCGCTTGACATTGAAAATATCCCATTCCACGTTTTTCAAGACCACAGGAAATGTGCCTCATATTTCTGAAACCGTCAGCGTTACGAAATACCTGAAATATATCAAAGATTTATGGAAAATGAATTATTCAAAGCATTTAGTGGATTATTTAAGCGATTAAAATACCACGCTAAAAGCCTTGTATACGATGTCGACTCAAATGCCGTAGAATTTTTGAATGCAATTGTCGCAAAATCTGTTGGTGGCAAAAGAATTAATTTTTCCCGTGGGCAATCATACACATCACGAGCCAAGTTCGCTGTATTACAACACAACAGTCAAAGGGGACACTATAATCTAGCAGAGTATTCATCAAATTACAGCTGAAAATCGAGAATAGCAGAACTTGAAAAACGACGATTTCTACTAAATAAAAGAGCCACCACAAATCAACCAAAACGACAAAAAGAAAATTAAAGTTTTTTGGAGAAGACTCTGAATATGGAAATCAAACCTGTCAAAATTTGGATAAATCACCTGAAGAGTATACCGAACTTAGAAATGATTTTTTGAAAAAATTGAAAACGGAAGCTGCTGAACGTGACAGAATTGAAAGGTCAACTATAAACCAGTTCAATGAAGCGAAATGGTTTCAAGTGCGTATGAGTCGTTTAACTGCTACAAAATTTGGAGAAATAAGCCGCAATAAAAGCATAAAATTTCTGAAAAGTAAGGTTTCAAATATCTTATATACTTACTACTGTTATTTATTCTAAGTCAACAATATACGGGATGGAAAATGAAAAAAATGCGATAGAGCAATTTTCGAACGAAAATAATACAGAAGTATCGAAATGCGGTGTATTCATTTATCAAAAATATCCATGTCTTGCCGCGACTCCTGATGGATTGATTGGGCATGATGTAATAATTGAAGTAAAATGTCCATTTAACGCTAAAATCCAGAAACGGATTTTAGCAACGTCTTTAATTAAATATTATGCATTCATACATTTAATTATTGTTATTATTAATTTTAAATTATTTGTTTAGTATATAGAATTTATATAAATTTTATTTCTGTGAGCATAAATGAATAACTGAATTTTTATTTGAACAAAAATAAAATGAGTATATCGTTGCTTTTAGAGCTCTGGGGAAATTTAACAAATTTGAATTTTGTACAAAATGGGATAAGAAATGGCCAGGTTCCTTCCTAATAGGCTATATTCCAGAACTTTATCTAAAAATCATTTTAGAATCCCATGTCCATCGAGCATGCTGAATTTCATCAAAATCGGATAAGAAATGGCCAAAGGAGTGAAACCGGCTTTATTCGACCCTTTCTTTATTCATCTGACATCGGGACTCAACGGATTTTTTCTTTTTCTACGTCAAAAATACGATTAAAAAATCCTTTTGAAATATTTATTTCCTTTATAAACCCTAATTCAACTGGAATATAAAATAAAAAACGAAATCTAAGGGCTAGAAAAAGGGCCTAATATTTAATTTAAATAATTTTTGAATCGCGGTGGTAAATCATTTACTAGTCATCAAATAAAAATAATATTCAAGATTTTTCATTTCCGTATAGTCAATTCCTTTTCTAATTTTCCAAAAACTTCACTAAATACAGTATTAGATGAATGGCTTCATGAATATAAAAATTATAGACATAACCAAAATAGCCCGTAAAAAAACTTAAAATTTATCAGACTTATTTGTATGTATTTATTATTTTTTATACATGCACATTGCACATGTTCGGTAAAATTTTTATTGTCATTGAATATTTCATTCATATTTTCTTCTCTTACATTAATGAAAGTCAAACGAAATAAGCAAATGTGAATTCGACAAAAACACGAAGCATTTACAACTTTGTTTGGGTTTTTTGTTATACATGCATACATATATACAGTATTCTAAAATAACTAGCCGTAAAAGAGAAAATCGTTTTGCATATTTTTCATAATTTAGTGTATATAACTCCATCTATCGTTAGTAAAAATATTTAATATATGTGTCTTAGGTAAAAATGCTATGACGTGTTTTCGTGTATTTGGCCCTTAAGTCGACTTAAGATAGTTTACCTTTTGAGCACAGAACTAGTTAGTATGGTAAAAATTACAAATTGCAAGATTTTTGATTTTCCTCTATTTACAGTGGAAGAATGTCGCCGTAAATGGTTGATGCTTCGGGAGCGATTCAAAAAAGAAACAAAAAAAAAATCAATCAAACGGCAGCCCAGCTATCGAAATCGAAGATTGGCCATACTTTGACAGTATGTCTTTCTTAAAAGATTTTATTCAACCAAGAAAGTATGTTCGTTAGTTTTAAATAAATGCCAATATATAATTAAAATTATGTTTTTAGAGCGAGGAAAAACGTGTTTCCAAATATCCCTCAAGAACCAGAATTTGATTTCTCCGAGGTTGACTTGGATTCAACTAGTAATTCGATAATTAGTGAAACTTCTTTAAACAAAAATAAGAAAATAGCGAAAGATGCTGGTTACGATGAAGCATGTGAAGCAGTAAAACTAGCGGCAGAAGCCATGCGGTTGCAAAATGTGGAAATGATGCAAGCTCCCCAAGCAACAGGGAGGACGTGCATCAATGAAAACTTTATGAAGACCATTTTAGGGTTATAAGATTACGCAATAGCACAAATGCTACAATTTGTGGTGGATTTACGCCAAGACAAATTTCGGTCAACGCCATAAAACAATCGCCTCTCTTGTGATAATATCAAGCAATGTGATAGTAACAAAGGTATATACGATGAAAATTGCAATATTATTCTTATTTTTTATATCTTTATTATTAAAATTATATGTATTATTATTGAAATAAAATAAAATTAACTGATTTGTAAATGAAAACAATATTTTAATTTTTAAAATGCCCGTACACATTTTTAGATGGTTCTCACGTCATCCACTCTAACCTGCCTTGGTTGTTCATTAATGAACAAAGTTGGTTCCTCATTTCTAGAGCTGTCCCTCATGAATTAGATGGTCGAAATCTTCTCAATCCACAAAATTTGATGGCACGTAGATGTGTCAGCTTTCTTTATTGAGCCGGAGAAAATTATGCAAAGCGACACATCCAAGCACAACTTTTTCTGCGTTCTGGGGTAGCATATGTAGAGTGGTCAGTAAAATTCTCCATCTACTCACAATTATGCCAAAAGAATTTTCAATTACCCTGCGCGCTCGAGATATCCTTTTATTGAAAATTTCTTTGTTGTTTGATAAACCGGTATCGCATCGCCAACGAAGAAATGTGGCATTTCCGTATTTGTTTCTGGTAAACATGCTGCTGGCGGTATATCCAATTTGTTTTTGCAAATTTTTTTGCCAAACTCGCTAATATTAAAGATACCTACGGGCAAACATTTTTAAAATTATTGTATATTTTAACATATATATTTAACTAATTGAAAAATTACCTCCATCGCTTTGGGATCCGTAAGCTCCAACGTCAATATTGGTAAATGTATAACGAGCGTCGCAGACAGCCATTAATACTATACTAAAATATTTTTTATAATGAAAAATTGGCTACCTGTTCCAGGTGGGGATTGTATGGCGATATGTTTACCGTCGATGGCTCCCAAAAGTCGTTTGCAATTTTCCTGTAATCGAAAAGGTTTGGTTCACACACATCCAACGAACCTAAAACCGACCATATTGCTTCACATGTCTGCAATATAATTGAACGAACGGTTTCTTTCCCAATTTTCCAGCTCCAAGCCAGACTTTGTACAGAATCACCTTGAGATAGGTATCTGAAAATAATTTATGTCAATACAAGTTACACACACATTACATACCCAACTTACAGTAAAGTCAATGCCAAACGGCATTCTGTATTTATTCGGACCTTTCCCGAAGTTTCCATTTCTGTCCTTACCAATTCCAGCAGCATACAAAATATATTTTTTGTCATTCTTGTGTGAATGAAAAATTGCCCCGGATCTACCTCTTTCATTTTTAGGAACGTGACTTTATAGTAACCGTGGATATTTCTGTTTCTATTAATTTCCCGTACGCTACATGACCGTTTGCGACTCCTTTTTCTTTCAATTCCTTTAAAGTTTTTAAACTGGAAAGGAGGGTACTTAGACTTTTAAGTTGAGCCAACTGCCTCTCTGCATTCATGTTTCATTATAGATACAAAAACACTAAACACTATCAGGGGTACAAATTGAAAATGCGGGATTGATAACAGATGGCGTTACTAACGCTATACGCATCAGGCAGTACTGTGACTATGTTCATGTCAAAGCTACGTCTTATAGCTTTAATTTTCAGTATGTGTCAATTTGTCGCAGTGTCAAATTCATAGTTTTTTTGAGCTCTCAATATGTCGAGTTTCGTGCCAACAAAACAGCATTTGCGGGAAGTTTTAATTTACTTCTTTAATTTGAAGAAAAGTGCTGCTGAAGCACATCGATTGGTCTCCGAGACTTATCCGAGTCATGTTCCATCGGTTTCAACGTGCGAGAGATGGTTTGTGCGGTTTAGAAGTGGTGATTTTGACGTTGAGGACAAAGAGCGGCCGGGCCAAGTGAAAAAGTTTGAGAATGCTGAATTGGAGGCAATACTCAATGAAGACTCGTGTCAAACTCAACAAGAGCTCGCAGATTCATTGGGAGTGACACAACAAGCCATTTCCCATCGTATAAAAGCCCTCGGAATGATCCAAAAGCAAGGACATTGGGTGCCGTATGAGCTGAAGCCGAGAGACGTCGAGCGCCGTTTTTTGCATGCGAACTGCTGCTCGAACGGCAAAAACGGAAGGGTTTTTTGCATCGCATTGTCACTGGTGATGAAAAGTGGATCCATTACGATAACCCGAAGCGCAAAAAATCATATGGTTACCCCGGCCATGCATCATCATCGACGGCCAAACCAAATATTCACGGCGCCAAGCTCATGCTCTGTATTTGGTGGGACCAGCTGGGTGTGGTGTATTATGAGCTATTGAAATCGAACGAAACCATCACAGGAGCACTATACCGAACTCAATTGATGCGTTTGAGCCGCGCACTCAAAGAAAAACGGCCACAATACGAGCAAAGACACGACAAAGTAATTTTGCAACATGACAACGCTCGGCCACATGTTGCAGCGCCGGTCAAAACATACCTACAAACGCTGAAATGGGAAGTCTTACCCCACCCGCCGTATAGCCCAGACATTGCTCCTTCCGATTACCACCTTTTCCGATCGATGACACATGGCCTAGCTGACCAGCGCTTCCATTCTTACGAAGAAGCCCAAAAATGGGTCGATGACTGGATAGCAGCCAAGCCGGCCGAATTTTTTCGCGACGGTATCCGTAAATTGCCAGAAAGATGGGAAAAAGTTGTGGCTAGCGATGGACAATACTTTGAATAATTCATTTGTTACCATTTTTTCAGAATAAACGTTCAAAAATAGAAAAAAATCCCGCATTTTCAATTTGTACTCCTGATAAAACTACAAATTACAAAATAAATTACTTATGTCCGATTTCAGAACAAAACAGCAATTCGCCAGTTAAATAATATTTTATCTCTTTCTTCTTATATGAAATTGCAATTTGTTTCATAATTCAAATTCAATGCCTACCTGATTATATTTCTTTTTTACATGAACATTTTAACAATAGAATTAAATATTTGACTTTTCAATAACGCTTAAATAAATATTTAATTCTCTTTTTAAAATGCTCATGTAAAAAGAAATATAATCAGGTAGGCATTGAATTTGAATTATGAAACAAATTACAATTTTATATAAGAAGGAAGAGATGAAATATTATTTAACTGGCGAATTGCTGTTTTGTTCTGAAATCGGACATAAATATGATTAAGAAACAAAACACTATCACTATTCACTATATTCTACAATCTATAGTTGAAAATATACTCAACATCTATTGAAACTCAAACTCAATTCAAAATAATCAAATATGAACACGAAAATTACTGACATTCACATTAAAGAGTCTTACGGAAAATATGGCTGAAATGTCAAAAAACTTATAAAACAAGAGCTTCGTTTAAATTCTTAATTTTTTTTAAGTTTTTAAGTTTTCTATAGCTGACGCTTAAGGCAATAGGGCTGCAAAGCATTTTCGGTTAAACTTATTTTCTGTTGTAGATTTGTGGACGGTATTATTTCGGCTACAGCAAATCCTGAAGTTAATATTTTTTTTTGTGGTTGAATCACAGAAAAGAATGAACAGATATGGAAGTTCCATGTCAAGTATTTACATAGAAATATTCAATCTAAAAAATGTATTCCTGCTCTAATCTAACCAGTTAAGACAGGAAAAATATAATACAATAATATGTTTCGCTTCTCTTCTTTTTTGTTTTTATATCATACAAAGAAGAGAAGCGAAATATGTAATATTGAATTATATTGTCTCTGTCTTAACTGGTTAGATTAGAGCAGGAATACATTTTTTTGATTGAATATTTCTATGTAAATTCTTGACATGGAACTTACATATCTGTTCATTCTTTTCTGTGGTTGAATGACAGTTAAATAATATTTCCTGTCTTTCTTGTGCTTATTGCAAATTCAGTGCAAGCCTCTGTTTTTTGTTTAAGATTATGTCTTTTTTACTAGTCTATTTGGCTTTCAGCTAAATATTTAACTGAACAAATTTAACAAATCTGTGTTAAAACAATTCTTTGACATGTATTCTCATTTTCTGTAACTGGAAAATATTTTTTATTTACATTAACATCGAAACGTCGGTTACAAATAAAAGAGTACTATAAGCTTAAAACTAATGGGGGAACCAGCGAGTCAGTAACAACTTTAAGTAAGAACACGAGATACAGAAAGTGCATGTTACTGACCAACGAACCTTTAAGAACTTTTCGTTCAGTTTATCTCTCACTTAACAGTGCGAAATTTAACGCGAAAACTAAAGATATGCAGAATAAATCAAAATTTTCACAGCACTCTCTTTTCCTAAAAATAATTATTTTGCTATTCACATTACAATTTGAATAGTGTATTTGTCAGTTGCTACAGATTCGGTGGCCGATATTGACAACTATTTTACAAGGAAATAATTTCGTCAAATTCTTTAAGGATTCTTACTTATTCGCTGGTTACCCCTTTACAAATAAATTGCCTCTAATGTTTTTCGCGTGTCTTCTTATCCCTGAGAAATGGAATAGCCTGCTTTATATTATCACAAACCAATAACAAGAATAATATTTTCATTGTCTACGAATTGTTTACGATTTTTCTACATTGTCTATATACATATTGCCTACATTGTCTACATTGAAAACTATTGTCTACGCTATTGTCGACATTTGCGTGTAGACAATCTCCAAATAGGCGAAGACGCACAACACCGACGAGCACATACGTTGTGCACGTAATCTGTTCGTTAGCTAAATTTTGAAGTCATAACGTTTGACACCGCATGTTCAGAAAACTGATCCGAAATTTAGCTCTTGGTCATAAGCAATTACTCATCAACTATAAGCATTACCTTTACCTTTTTTTTTTTTCATTAAAGATATGATTGCTTAGATTGGTCCTTCGGCTTTATGTGTCACGCATAATATTACGCACGCAATGACGTCATCAGACGGCAGAGGAACCCGCGCCGCGAACCTCTAATTTCGACTGATTTAAATGCTTGAACCAGTGTAGCGAGAGAATGGCTCATCCGATCGGAGATCCGATGATGTCAATTTTTGCGTAATAAACCAGTGGTTGTTAATTTATTTTAAATTAAATTAATTAATCTCCACATAAATTTTAATTAAAAATTTAAACTACAAAATAGCGATTTATAGAGATTGAGGGCACTATAGCAAGATAATGCCTCATCAGATCGGAGCAATTCGGTTATTAATTTGTGTTTAGTAATAATGTGGCAGATAATTTATTTTAAATTAAAATATTTAATTTCCACATTCATTTTAATTAAAATTACAAAGTACAAAACAGCGAATTACAATCAACCATGAAAATCACTTATCTGACCGGAGTAATTCTGGTGTCAATTTCTGCGTAAAGAAACTGTGGAAGATAACTTATTGTTAATTAAAATAATTAATTTCCACATAAATTTTAATTAAAATTTAGATCTACAAAGTGGCGAGCATTACAATGCTAGAGAACACTATAAAAGGGGAATGCCTGAACTGATAGGTCATATGTCAGTGTGTTATCATTTGACCTAAACTGCGTCTTCAACACACTAGCCTCGGCGACTTTGGGAGGCACTTGTCTGAATCTCACATTCGTCAGGCACAACACCGCTGAGACCCTGCGCTTCATATCGTACTTCTCATACCATCGCCCAGTACTTAATCGTTTGCAAACAATTACTGTACTCTCATTTCATGATGCTAATAATAAATAAATTTATTTTAACAAACCCATACATCATGCCATTTCTCGCACCGCTTATAAACGTTATCACGGAAAACACCTACGGCCGTGTAGAAGACACAGCCTACCCCGATTTTTATTTTATTTATAAAAGTAGAATGATGATGAAAAATCACGATACTTAACGTTATTATTTATTGTTATCAACTGTTTTCTTAGATACCGATGAACTCCTGCCCTTAAAACATATCAAAATGTATAACTATAGTTTACAAATTGTCTTAATTAAATCTCAAAACTATGTTATACTAAATACAACAATTTACCAAGTTTTCAACGTCTAATACTCATTTAAATAAAATTACATAACTTTTATCTTCACATTTTCACCTGACACCTACGTCCTACATATCATCCAGCATTTTTCGAACAGAAAGAGGGAGGAGAAAACAAATCTGTGTACGTTGAGTATTTATGTAGCTTTTTACGATTCCGTTTGTGTACCACTTTGTGTGTACAGTGTACAATACTAAAAAAAAAACATTCTGCGGTAGGTAATTAAACATTTATAGAGTTTGTTTAGAAATTTTTAATTTCCCTCGGCGGTGGTGTTATACATAACATATTATAAACAACTGCTTAAAATAAGGGTAGGTTGTAGTAATAACAATAATAATAATTAAATAACAAATTTTTTGCTTGTTCGTTTGTTTGGTCCTTCAAACTTGATTCTCGCAATTGACTTGGCCGTAAACCTATTTTATATACAACTTTCATGCAAAACTTTTGTTTCAAATATTTTTTAATCTACTCGTACCTGTTTGTAAAGTTTTCGTTTTGTTTTTGTTGTTTTTTTTTGGAAAATTATAAAGTCCTTGATGGGAAATTATACTCTTGTATATACCAGAATGGTATATTAGTAAGGAAATATATGTATATAATATTTCACTGTGTAACTGATTTCATGATTCTGTGTGTGTGTGTACTTAAAAAATCTATACCCACAACAAGGGAGCGAATCAGAATCGGATTAAAAACAGTTTTTATTTTTATTTTTCCAGGTGCTTTTCTAATACCATTCACCATAATGTTAGTGATAGCTGGTCTACCATTAATGTTTATGGAATTATCATTCGGCCAATTTGCTGCACTCGGACCAGTTGCAATTTATCGTCGATTTTGTCCATTGGCACGGGGGCTAGGTTATGGCATGATTGTGGTATCAGCTATTGTTATGTTGTATTACAATTTAATTATTGGTTGGACAATATTTTATATGTTTGCATCGTTACGGGTGGAGCTACCGTGGCAAAGATGTCAACCGGAGTGGAGCACACAGTGTAAGTATTTATATATTTGTTTGTATATACAAATATGAAAGCGTATTTTTTTTTATGGTACAAATCAATATTTTGTTTATACCGCAAAATTAGTTTTTGTGGTTGGTATAGGTATCGTAATGCATAAATATTTAATGAGATTTTGTTTGCAGATTGTTTTTCGTACGAGGCGGCTGATGAATGTGAGGCGAAAAATGGTACATTTTATTTACGCACATGTTACAATGCCAGTTATGCTGATTCATTAAATTATACACGGTTAGAAGAGACGGTATTGAAAAGGCCACCAGCCGAAGAATATTTTACGTAAGCTATCTGTATGTACTAAAAACCGTTTTTACGTTAACAAAACAAAAAAACAATTTTTTTCTTCCCCCTCGTACACAGTAATTACGTATTAGGTTTGTCGCGTGGAATTGAAGAAACAGGTGGAATAAAATTATCACTTGCCTTATGTTTATTTGCCGCATGGGCCATCGTATTTTTATGTTTATGCAAAGGTGTACAATCCTCAGGAAAGGTGGTCTACTTTACCGCCCTTTTCCCATACGTAGTTTTAGTGATATTATTTTTTCGTGGCGTAACTCTACCGGGTGCATCGACTGGTATATTATATTATCTAACGCCGGATTGGAAACAACTGGGGAATGCACAAGTGTGGGGCGATGCAGCAGTACAGATATTTTTTGCGCTGAGCCCAGCATGGGGTGGACTAATTACTTTGTCGTCGTATAATAAATTTTCAAACAATTGTTATAAGTGAGTTTTTTATGCATACAATCTCGTACTGTATTCTAATCATTATATTCTTCTCTAAACACTTTTAGGGATTCATTAATTGTCGCGGCATCGAACATTGGAACATCATTTTTTGCTGGCTTCGTTATATTTTCGATAATCGGTTTTTTAGCACACGAACTTGAAGTCGGCGTCGATAAAGTTGTAGATCAGGGTGCTGGACTCGCCTTTATTGTGTATCCAGAAGTTGTAACACGTCTTCCAATATCTCCTGTTTGGTCGCTTTTATTTTTCGTAATGTTACTTACGTTGGGCCTGGATTCACAATTTGCATTGATGGAGACCGTAACAACTGCAATTCTTGATAAGTTTCCAATTTTACGCCAGTACAAAGTGTGGGTCGTGTTGCTGGTCGCGATCTTTGGCTATATCGGCGGTCTAGGATTTACAACAAATGTTAGTTACTATTTCCGGTATGATTTAAAATGGCGTACTAATCTTAAAACTATTATTTTTTCTAGAGTGGCATGTACTGGCTGCAGTTGATGGATAAATACGCGGCAAATTGGTCTGTACTCTTAATGGCAATTGGTGAATGTGTTCTAATATCATGGCACTACGGATCGGAACGATTTCTGGGCGATATACAAGGAATGATTGGAAAACAATCAAAATGTTGGTTGGTATTCTGGTCCGTAATGTGGAGATATATAACACCGGCAGCACTTTTATTCATACTATTCTTCAATTGGGTCGAATATAAGCCAGCTTCCTACGGCCAATACGTTTACCCATTGTGGGCGGACGCCATCGGTTGGATAATTGGCTTGCTACCCGTGTGCATAATTTTTATTACCGGCATACATGAAATAATTCAAGCACCAAAACATTTAAAATTCTGCGAAAAAATTCGTACACTAATGCGACCGACAGCCGAATGGGGACCAGCCGGCACACTAGCTTATGTCGATCCAACAAAACCTCAACATACGTATCATAGTGTCGCAAGTACGGTAGTCCTAGTAAATGGGGCACAACAAGGCGATTCACCAACTGTAGATATTGAAGAGGAAGGATTACAACTCTGAGAGCGGGCCTGTATTAATTCCTCGTCAATATCTTACATGGAAAAATCAAAAACTGCACCGGATCGAAAAGAAATTGAACCACTTGTCTCCTCGTCACAACTTAATAACGACCTAATGGATGAAATAATTTCAATGAAACCAGCGCCATCATCTTCAAGTCGAGCGGCCGAGACTAAACCATCAAAACCGGTGCCGTCATCATCAAGTAACGTAGAAGTAATAAATTTATCAAAACAACCAGGGCCGAGCATACTAAAAAATAGTGGCA
Organism: Tipula helvola; assembly: GCA_963556165.1. Classification (NCBI taxonomy): domain Eukaryota; kingdom Metazoa; phylum Arthropoda; class Insecta; order Diptera; family Tipulidae; genus Tipula; species Tipula helvola. The sequence goes on from OY744481.1 coordinate 55,798,200, forward strand.
TAAACTCAAAATCAAATGTTAAATCTAGTAGTAGTAATAGTAGTAATAATAATAATAACAAAAATAGTAGTAGCATTAATAATAATAAAAAATCTAGTGATAATAGTAATAATACCAATAAAAATAAGAATACACCATCAAGTACTTTACAGTCAAGTACCAATCAGGCCAAAACATCACAAACATTATCATCAACTAAATTGGCGCCATCAACAATGGCTGAATCAACATCAATTAATCGTAATTCATCAAAACAGCAATTAATTGAACCAGATTCATCGGATACAATTAGTGATAATAAAAAACGTTCAACCAATAATACCAATAGTAGTAATAGCAATAGTAAACCTAGTAATAAGGACAAAGATTACAAAAAGTAGTTTTAAACGAGAGAAAATGAAATGGTCTTAGTTGTTATCCATATTACTATTATATATACATACATACATGCGTGTGACAGTCATATTAATTTTTGACAGCCGCACACTACTAAATTTATTTATTTACATAATATGTCAAATTCACTGTATACCAAAAATAATTTATACTTCAGATCAGTCTCTGCGCTACGTACGTACTTGTGTAAGTTACGTTTTTAGTTAATTATATCAGAGCCATCTTGATGTAAATAGAGCCTCCATGTGAAAAATGAACTTAAAATAAGGGATATGGAAACACTAAAAATTCATTTATTTCATACTATACCGAAAATCAATGTTTACGTGATTGATTTCAGTCCGGGAAATGAATCATTACGGTACAGAAAAGTGTCCGGAAACCGAGCTATTACCATACAGAAAAATATAAAGCCAAACAAAAAAAAAACTATTGTAACTTGATAATTTGAAAATCATTTGGATTGGTTTTCTTTAAATTTCAAATTCATGTTTTTACTTTAAAATTCAATTTTAAATGAAAAAATCGAATTAATGTCACATGTAGTATGAAATAAAACGTTGTAGGTTACACGTACGTTAAATGATCGTTACAGAACTCGTTCAAATTTCTTGACTCGGCTCCTTCGTCGCCATATCCAAAAACGTCGAACTCGTACTGTAACAACTCATTTACCGACCTTGTGACGTAAATAACTATTATTTTCATAGAGTTTGTATGAAAAAAACGTGATTTCGATTGACGATAAAACCATGAATTAAAAGTTAAACCCAGTTAAATAATTTTTTTTTTGAAATCGCTAACAAACAACTCAATGTCTTACTCATTTAAAATACAGATTCTCAAATTTCCCTATTTTCCAGTAATTAACATCAGAAAATAAGGGAATTTACATTAAAAAACATTCTACAACAATACCAGTATGTATTAGAAAGAGAAAAAATAAGTCATTACAAAGAGTGCAAAAAAACAAAAAAATCAAAATAATCTAGCATGCTTTGCAAATCCAAAATAACAACAGAAATATATTCGAATTCAAAATTGAATGGAAGCAATGAAAGAGATGAATATTGAATTGTTTATAAAATCCGAGTACTTATGTTTATGACGTATATTACAAAAACAACAATCACATGTTTTATGAACATTTTCGTATAAAAACAAAACAAAAGCTCACATTTATAATAAACTAAAACCATAGACAATCATAATAGATCTCTCATTTGACTAAAAACAGAAAATAAAAACAAAAATTTTCCATTCAAATATTATCGGTGTATTGCATATACGTATTATATTTGCAACGCATTCTAAAATCATTGCCTTATAAAATACACAACACAACGATACATTGGAATTATCAGAAGTTTTTGTTTTTTTCCTTTAGTTACTATTAAATGAGAAATCTAGTATGAATGTCTATGCTAAAACTGTAAATGAAAATAATCGTTCCCCCAAATAGTTTCATAGTAAAGCAAAACATTTATGTACCTTATTTTAAGTTTAGTAAAAAATACAGTCGATTATGGAGGCTCTTATTTATATAGTAGGCTCTGCTTGCATACAGCGTTTTGTATGGTCCCGTAAAAGCGCTAAATAGTTAATTTTTTTTTGTCAGGGCTTTGTGATGTGTTTTCGAACCATACGAATCGGATTTTATTAAAGGGCTCTAAAAAAATCTGTTTCAGTCGTTATGCGTTTTTGATTGCGAAATTGTGAAATTAAATCAAAAAGCAAAGGTAGCTAAAACTAATCTAACATAAAGCTTCAGGTAATAAAATATTCGATAGGCTCTATCTCTTGTAAATGGAAGTGAAAAACATGCCACTTGGTTATTAACGTTTTGAATTCTACGTAAAAATAAGTTGTAAGATGATAGCTGATTAAAGTGAAATTTACTTCAATACATTTTACCATAATAACCTCCTAATTTTTTGAAGTATCAGCATAACAGCTTTTCTGATTAAAGGATCATTTTTTACAAGCTTTTACATTATTTTAATAAAAGCTTAAGATACAAAAGCTTTCGACCCTAGACTGTTGGATGATTTAAACCAGAAAGTTTCAGAAACACCTAAATAATGGTTAATATCTTAATTCCCCAATCTTAAAAAAACTTTTTGGCGATAGTGGCTTATTGATGGGGTGTTTATTTAAAACCTTTCAGATATATTTGCGATATCCCATAATAAGTCGGCAAATTTGTTGAATTGCGTTTAACTAGCAAATAAGCTTTTTTTATTAAAAGCTATTATTTACTAATGTAACTTTATCTCAATTGCTTCATAAAGATGGTAACCTTAAAAAAAGTTCACAATATAAAAGCATTCGATAATTCACAGTCGAAGCTTTAGACTCTTTACTTACAAAATAGTATATGATGATCATTAAAAACATTTTTAATAAGTTACTTTGCTCATATATTGATTCATCTACGGCGAATTATCTGAACTCTATTTGAGTGGGTGTTTAAAGCTTTTCTGATGTATTTGATACTATAAATTAACTTTTGAATTTAAAAACTGTTATTTGAAAATGTTCTTTTTTTAAATTGTTTTTTTTAATAGTTCCTATTTAGAAAAGCTCTTTTACTATTTTAATAAACAGCTTACGATAATAAATGTTTTCGATAATTCATTTTCCGAAGCTTTCTGCCAGAATCGACGAATGTTAATGGAATGAAGATGATTAATGGCTTTGGTTCAATTAACTTTTCTTCTCATTAACTTTTCAATTAATGAGCTTTTTCGTTAAAAGCTGTGTTTTAAAAGTGTGATTTTTGTTTTGTTTGCTTTGTAAAGTTGTCAAACTAATACATAAAAACCTCTTCCATTACTTTAAAAAAAAACTCAAGGCAATAAAAGCGTTCGGTACTTCGTTTTCCGAAGCTTTCTGTCAGGAAATTTAGATCAATTATTATAATATGTCATCAAACGTGAATGTAAGAGAAAACTCAGGGCGCTTGATCCTTAACATCTTGTTTTTTTACTTAAAAAGTTCTATAGCGATTATAGGATATACTGGCTGAAGTGACATTTATTTAAAACCACAACAAATGTTTCATTTTGGTCCACATTAATTTCAAACATTTTTGAAGTTTTTAAGCACTTAATGATCTTTTTGATAAAAGCTTTTAAAAGTATTTCTGCTTAATTTGTCTTAGAGAAAGCTCTTGCTTTGGTTTAATAAACGCCCATGAATTTAAAGTTTTTGATAATCCACATCACTAGTGGATCAGTGAATCTTTTCTGAAAAAAGCTCAAGCTGTAGTTTAACGTTTTGATTGATTGGTTTAGGTTATTTTTTCAATGATTTAACAGTAAACTTGAAAACGTACAGAATAACTCTCGAGAAAATTTCGAAAGTTAGCTTTCAAATATTTCAAGAAAGTATTAAGAAATACGGTGTTTTGTAAATTCAAATATTCTGTTGAAAAACAGCTTAAATCTCAAACTTCCTTAGCTTGCTGTGTCAATGAAATGATACCGTTTAAGCTTTAAGATTGTATGCCTAACACAATAATCTGTTAACTCAGCATACTTTATTTTTAATTTCAAGCTTTCTCATAAAGCTTCTGGATAATGCAACTGTTGATAAATATTGATTCATATTCTACTGGATTTAAACAGCAGAAATAGAACATTTCTCTTGGCAACATAATCGTTCTAAATAAAGCTAGTAAAAGAATCAATCAAATATTTTAAACTTCACACTGCCGAGAATGCTTCGAACAATTTCGTTCTGGTATAGTGAAGTGACGGGTCTAAACCTTTCCAAACCTGCATTAATTGAAAATTTGTTAAAACAAAGCAAGCTTCCTTCAAAATATAAAATTCAATATATCAAGCACCAAAATAGGTGAAGGGCTGTACTAGATTTGCATAGACACTATTGGATAAAAATTGCACCATTATATGCAGCAAAACTTTAACATTGTATATAACAAAGGCACTTATCATGAGTTCCGGTGAAGTGAAAATTGTTTTTCCTCCATAATTTTGGTCCTCTATAATAAACTTTAGAAGCCAATTTTTGAAACACAAATATTTTAATATTCTTACGGAACTTACTACCCTTATCATTAGTATATAATATCTCGGATTGAATTTTAGTTTCCGGTTGAACGGAGCGAATATTTGAACTGATAATAAGTAAGTCCAAAGAAGTATTTATCATTAATAATCAAAAATAATTACGCTAAACCAAACAGAATGCACTATTTAGGCAAAGATTACGTCACTATTTGAAATAAATCCGCCGGTATTTTACCCATAATACAGTGGGTTAACTAGGGACCCACAGCACGCGCAGCTACGGGGGCTCACGGTTGTTGGGGGCCCACGAAATTTCCAAGTTCAAATTTAAGATTAGATAGGTCAAATTAAGCTTTTGAAATTTTTAGGAAAAGAAGAAATTGTTTCTGTTGCTATTAAATATTTTCTTAAGACCGGCTCAATAATTTCTTCTCGGGTCTGACTCCATAGAAGTAAAAATCCCTTTAGGTTCTGACCGATATTTAGATTTAGAAGAAAATTAGCAAAACTCGTTTGAAACCAAAGCTTTCTACATCAAATGACAACAATTTTAGTGTTTGCCATGTTGATTTGTATTGTACGTTTGGCGTTACTCGAAGTTTACCCCTTTTGTATTTAAAATTCAAACTTTCACAAATCAAATTGAGCCTTTAGTCAAACCAATTCAACCTTTTACAAATCAAGTTTTGATTAGAAAAGGTTGAATTTGATTTGAAAAAGGGAGCTTTTGTAGTAATCTGCTAGTGTTAGCAGCTCGCGATTTATCATTGTGATGTTCAAAAACTCTTTACGAGTAAAAGCTAAATACAAATTAAATCTACCGGTTTATTTTCGGTTATACTTAATTTTGCAACTAGTGATGGTGTTTTTTTTTTTGGTGGGGTTTTCCTGATTTTGCAAAATTCTCGCTTCCCGATGCGTGATATTTGAGACATAATTGGTGATTCAGTGTTATGAAACTTTAGTTTAGTGCCTATTCGAAGAATACGATTATTCGATATTTAAAAATTGCCCGATAAGTTCCGAGAATTCTTCTCTTATTGCATATTGTTTTGTTGAGCTTAACCTTAACTTGCTTAGTAGTACTGTAGTAACATTAAGTTACTTGACAAATAATTCCATATTTACACGAATTTTCGGAATTTTTCAAAATTTTCGTAGGTTTTCTAGATTTTTACAGTCTTTCCGATATTATTCATTAATATCCAGATTTTTCGGTATTATTTCAAAATCAATCGACACACACATAATATAGAGATTTTTCGAATTCTTCTGGGGTAATTGAGATTGTTCCACGGTTTATTCTAGATTTCTTAAGTTTTTCGACATTCCTAGAATTATTCGAATTTTTAAAGATTTTTCGAAATTTGTTACACATATAAATTTAAATGTTGACATTTAAAAGATTTTCTGAGATTATGCCAACATTTCGATATTTCCCCGATTTACTGTAGGTTTTTCGAAATTATTCAAGAACGTCCAGGTTATTTACGTTGTACAAGGCGGTGATTAGCACGTATGGCATTTCCTTTGGACATGCTTACGGATAACTTGATATTTGAGAACTTTCAAGAATATTCATAATACTTTAAAAATTCGACATTTTTCAGATTATTTCGGAATTCCTGATATTTTTCAAATTATATTAGAAATTTGTTATGCTTTATCGATATATTTAGAACTCGTCATAGCATAGAGTTGCAAGATGTTGCGTTTTATTTGAGGCCATTCAAATCATTTTCTGTTTCATCTTCTTTTGAACGATGACCCGCATAGGTCCAAAAAATTAAATCTGAGTAAACCAATTGGTTTTCTTACACATGGAACGCTCGAAAATGGAAACACATTTTGGATGAAAGATACATATTTACATTGAGAACAAATATTCTGAATTTTTTCTGAAAAAACCCTTTGTAATATCAAATTTCTGAGTAAAACGATTTGGGTTGAAAAGCTTCGTTAAGTGAAAGCTCTTAAAATATTTTAACGAAAGGCAGAATTTTTGGAAAGGTACAAAAATTACCGGGAAATTATAAATAAATTATCAAGATGAAAGCTAATTGAAAACAACAACTCTAAATTAATCCCAAAATACAACCTTCCTTGATAATATCAAATTGAAAATAAGTCAAATGGTTTGGTTGAGAAGCTCTTAAAACTAAAAGCTCTTAATAATCTACATTGAGCACAAATGAGAGATACTAAATCCTACCCAAAATTCCGTCATCTATTGTTTTATGAAATTTCGAAGTAAAATGGTTTGTTTAAAAACATTCAATAAGTGAAAGTTGTTAAAACTAAAGCTCTTGACAATTTTTTCAAATACATAATTTATGCTCATAAAACATTTTATTAAAAAACATTAATTATTAAAAAGCTCAAAAATGTTAAATTCAAACCCAAACAGTATGATTTAATTATCTAGCCTGACCTTAAATCATTGAAAACAAATATTCTAAATTAATCTGAAAATACCACTTTCCTTTAAGCTTTTGATGATTGATGATTAACTTTAAGATCAAATATTGTAAATTTTAGCTACAATTCTGCTATTAAAATCATACTTCTGAGTAAAATGGTTTGGTTAAAAAAGCTTTGATAATTGAAAATTTATAAAATTAAAGTTCTCGATTTTTTGCATATTTAGCAAAACCTATAGGTATGAAAAAAGGTCAATATTAAAAGTTAAGTTAAAACCCAAACTTATTTAAATTAATTATCAAACTAAAAACTAATTGACAGTTAGCAGATACATATTTTATGCTTACACCAATTTTTAATAAAACTTACGGATAATTCGATATTTGAGAACTTTCACGATTATTTAAGATACTTTGAAAATTCGACATTTGTGATGCTTTATTTATGTATTTAGGAATCGTTAGAGTATTGAGTTGCAAGATGTTTCATGTCATCTACTCTCGAAATCAGATACTTTTAATTAATGCGAGACTATAGGCAATGGGAAGAAAAAAGTTTTTCACTTAAAGCTATACTTGTTCATAAGTACAAGAAGCATTTTTAGGGGCCATAACAAATTTTGAGCGGGGATGGGGGGGCGAAATTTGTAGTTATGCCACTGCCATATTATGTTCAATATGCGTTTCAATGCTATTGCTGATTTACCATTACTCACCAATGACACCATTGAAAATTTTTAAGTAAAATCTTTTACTTTTATTTTATTTACAATACTTCGCCCATTGAGATGAGTAGTCTCCTATCGTTAGCCCTAATAACACAATCTGGGACCATCGATTATAGATTTCGATGACGGAAAAGCTTTTTCTATTATTCTAAAGAATCACAATATGAGAGGGCATTCTCTAAGAAGCAGGGCCTTATTTATTTTATTTTGGGTTCTAGGCACTCAACCAACAAATCAAAAATGTAATTATTTTAGAAACAACTTGAGCATTTAATTACCATCGACTGTATGATCTGGAAAAGGCGAAAATAATTAATTGGGGAAAAAAGGCGGTTTATCTGTTAGGGAGATTCGTGGAGTTTTCTACGGTTTTCTGTACTCCAATATCTTTGTATTTGCTTTTTTGACGGCTGATGCGTAAATGCACTGAATTAAAGAAATTCTAATTAATTTCACTAACAACTATTTCAGCGAACCATAAACAATAGGTAATAAGAGCTTTTAATTATTCTTCCTTACCCAAAATTCAATATATGTACTCGCTTCGTTCTTAACCCTTTACGTGTCACATTCTATTATAACTACACACTTTTAAACAACTTAAATTTTTCGTTTTATTTTCATTCATCAAACTACCACACGCAAAAACATATTCGTTGTTTAAATAGAGAAAAATGCAATTTCAATTGAGCGTGCATGTATGTAAGTGAGAATAAAATTAAACAGCTTGCTTCTTGTTTGTGTCTCTTCGACCAACACTTTGTTGCAACAATACTTAAGGCAATATCTCGAAGAATAACCAAACATCTTCAATAATTTCGAATATTCTTGAAAAACTGGAATAATTTCGAAATATGAATTCCAGAATAACCCTGAAAAATAGGCATTATAGTGTTAAGCAATTCAAAAACAACAATTGCTTTTTTTTTTTGAAAAAATAACTTGGGGATGTCGAGCATTTGATGATCATCCAATACCAAGTAAACTATTCAAACACAGAAATCTAGTTTTGATCCAAAAACTCGAAAATTTGAGAATTTTACCTAACTCAAAGCTTCATTTAATACAATTCAAATAAAACTCGAATATATCGAAAATTTTGAAAAACATCGAAAAACACATATAATATCGAATGGGAGCTTTAAAATTTGAGAAACTTAGAAATCCAAATAATTTCTGAAAATCGAAGCTTTCGCATCTCGTAACTTGAATTACATAATCGACACCGAAAGGTAATCTTAGTAGGTGGAATTAAAATGTTACAATAATTACTACACCTGTGAAATACAAGAGCAGAAGATTGTGAATTTCTTGTTGAATTTAAAGGCTCGAACACAATGGTTTCCGTCCCATTAATTTTTTATCTGTTTCGCCTCGGCCTTTCAATCTACTCCAAAATTTTGAATTTGGGTAACACCATTTTGTTTGAACCTCAATTCTTTTGTTTTCTGCCATAGTTCGCTCCCTTACTGCCGTATTACATGGAAATAGAAAGAGTTGGACAGATGACGTACTGTTGGATACATCAAGTCGAAAAGATTTAGAAAATTAATATGAATAGTTCTGGTGAGTTGTGTCTGAGCTTCTCAAAAATGATCGAGGTGTTAGCCAATTAATTTTCGCCATGTTTTGTAGTTAAGTTTGAACATTTATATTTGTGGAAATTGCTACCGAGAACGAGATAAATTAAATATTGACAATGATGTTTTGTTTTTTCACATTTAAATTTGGTCTATAATTAAGGCATTAAAAAATATTAATCTGGCGTTTGTTTTAGCATAGTACAGCTTTCGCTATTTTTAGGCGCTTCCGCGAGGTGAGTGATAAAACATAGGGTAGGATCACTCTATCACTTCATGCATAATCAAGTTTTGAAGTGGGTGTGTATGACAATTTGGGTGTGTACGTGTGAAGGCTGGTCAATAAGAGTAATGTTATGGCATTCATTAAACCGAGTATATTGTAGTGAAAGTTGGTATTTGGTCAAGTCAAATAAATTTAAATCAAATTATTTCATATTGAAAGCGATTAATAAAAGTTTACATGCGTCATTGTAAAAGTTACAATGGTACAACTTCAAGGATATACGGTCTTTCTAAAGTACTAAAAGTTTCAGTGTTATTCAATTAAATAATGGTTAATTCTGTTACGTATTCTGCTGATGTGTTAAAAATTTAGAAGAATCTACTAAAAAATAAAATATTACCTGATATGTATCCTGACTCAGAAATAGTACCCAATCTGTACAGCTGCTTCGAAATCAGTTTGATTATATTAAAAAAGAGAAACAGAACAAGGAAACTGTGGCTTCAATATTTTTAGCCAGTTATGCTTGTACTGCAATAAATTAAGGCTGGACTTACCATCAAAACTATGAAGAAATCAAAAACTTCCAGGCAAATATTTTTCAATTAGAAAACTAATTGTAGCAGTGTTTGGACCGCCATGTGTAGATGTCAGTCACTTATGCGGTCGATGAGGGCGATAGAAGGATTATCTCGTAATTTCCGTTAAGGAAAGTTTTGCTAGACAATCATCACTAATTTCTGACCAACATATTGAGCTTCAGACAGCAGTAAAGTAAGTGATAACCTGGACAAAAACAAATTTATTACATAGTGGCTGGTAATCGTGCTGGTGATCTCATTAGTTTGCAGAGAGCGCTTGTTACTAATTCTAATATCACCAATGATGGTAAAATCCTGCTGCAGAATATGCTGCGAAGTGATTTTGAAGATATCGTACTTGCCCAAGAAAATACAATGTTAATCTTATTGCAGCTCAGTTTAACGGAATTAATATAAACGAAACTTTTGTTATAAATTCCCTGCGGTTATGCTATCGAATTATTTGCGTCGCAAAAATCCGGAAAATCAGTTATATTTTGAATGTGTATTTCCTACAACCCGGTCATCTTTATTTAGCGGTGGCACTAAATGAAAATGCCCAAATAAAGCATCAAATCAATACATATTTAAAATGCAAATATCTCCAGGGACAATTGTGTAACAAATTCTAGATATAGGTATTGTAGATTGAGGTCATTTACTAAACTCCGTATATGGCCAAAGTTCACTTTCAATACTTGGAATTTATGGAAATTATGTTTTGAAGCATGATGGTAGAAAGATTACGGTATTTTTTCTTTCGCAGTTTGTGTTGGGTACCGTTCAAGAAACTTTTTGCATATATCTGAACACATTAACATTTTTTTCCAACCCTGAGTGCGGGGTTCGCTTTAGAGGTGAGATAAGATTTAATTTTTTTTCTTTATTTAGTGCTTTGAAAACAAGTAGGATTGGACAAGTAGGATTCAAATCTATTTATTGCGTAACCGCGAAAAACACCTCTATACAATTTGTCCAAAGGGAGTGTATGGTTCATTGTATTAAATAAATGGGTAACATCAATAAAGAGACCCACCACTTTTTTATTTTTATTAAGAACGTCATAAACCGAATTGAAAAATTTTAGTAAAGCCAAACTGAATCGCTAATAAAACCCGTTGCATCGAAAAAGTCCAACATTTCCTTCCATTCACGTTTCCTAAATTTTTGAAAAACCCGAAAGCAAAGAGATTGAGCGCACATTTCTTAAAAAGAAAGAAGAAATCACTACTGCTTTTATCAAAACATTTGCAAACACATCAGTGCTAAGACTTAAATTACATAAATGTTCCAAAGGTAATGAAATATGTGTCTCAACTGTTTTCACTAAGTTGTTTGAAATATTGTCAATACCACATGCTTTTCAACAAGTTTATGATCGCAACAATTTCGGATAATGTCACTAGTGAAAAGAAATAATTTCGTGTCTGAGAAAGTGTGCTAAAAATTTAATTTTGATCTCTTCATCATAACTCTAAAGCTGCTTTTTCAGCATTGCTATTTAAACGTGTGGAAATGGATGAACAATTTTTATTAAATGCGGTAGCTATTCGATACTCAATATAAATTTCTAATCCATCCTCATGTTTAATTTTCAAAATTATTCTCCTATACAATCTGGTTAATTATACCTCGTTAATTATGCTTCAAAGCTTAATATTTCACAATCTTATTTTTTAATGTCACTAAATTTTCCCAGGTTTATTTTGCGATGACCTGAGGCGAAAGCTTTGAGTTATTGCATCACGATCCATGTTGAGACCATCAGTTAAAATTTTTATAACCGAAATACTAATATTTCGTCTACTTTTTTAACAAGAAGCCCACACCATGCGCATCAACTGAGCATGACAAACTGTTTTATTCAAAACGATCCAATCGACATTCTAAATTTAGAAAAGTCACAATTTTAGCCATATTTCTTACGGTTGTATCAGCCGCTAAATACGCTTTATGTAAACCTTGATCTGATCCGGATCCCTATGCGTCAAAAAATGCGGCTAATATATACATACATATGTATGTGTCAGTTAAAAGTAAACCAGGTTCTATTCTATTTTTTTTAAACTTGAGTTAGTGATTGGATTTTATTTAATGGATACAAATTTAAAATCGAATATATCCTAGCCTAGATGTGCCGAAATCGAATTATTCCTACAAAAACCATACTTAGAAACTGTAATTAAAAACAAATCAATTTTATTCCGAGGACTACTTATGTAGAAGCAAAACGGTCCTATTTCATAAGTAGTTACAAATCTACAAAAACTACAAAAAATTGCGCCAATTGATGTTTTTTTTCCATAGTTTCACTTTTTATCTTTTATGAGTAACGGTATTTTACCGTTTTATCTACTCTTTATATCTCTTCGCGAGATTCTCTTGTTATATTTTTGTTGTGATCGTGTACCATCACCATGTATCATTTTTACAACACCAAACCAGAGATAAGAATAAAGTGGTTCCACTTTTATCTTGAGTTTATATTATCAAAGCTTATTCCTGTAACCCAAATAACTTATAATACCTATAAAGGAAATTAGGTTATGTTTCCATAGAAAGTTTGCGCACCAACATCTTTGTCGTTAAAAAAATTTTATGTTCTTTCACCAGGGCGGCGCACTAATCGTTTTAACGAAACAGCTGTTATTGGTGACATTGCTTTCTATAAATGTCAAAGCGCCATAGTTAAGAAATAACAATATAGCACTGAAATTTTAAAAAAAAAAACACAACAATAGATCGCTTCAGCGAATAAAATTTATTATAAACGAAGTAATGCTATGGCACTATTAAGAGCTCGGTGAGAAGGTAAGCAGAAACGCGAAGAAGCAGAAAATGCAGCAGCACCCTTGCTCTCCAATTCACAAATTGATTTTTTTACCAGATATCAATAATTCGGCGGGCCGAAAAAAACGAGAAGAGAAACTCGATGATTTGGCTGTGATCGGTGGCAAATCTATTGACAAATTGAAAGCCAGTGAAATATACTTTTACAATTCTGGAAGCAGCAGCGAAAATAAGGAACGATTAGAAAAACTATTCGACAAGCAGCCGTTCAACCAGTAATTCAGAAGATGAAAAAGAGTAAGATTATGTGAAAGAAATACAAGGCTACAATTAATCCAAATATTTATTATAGATCCAATGCAAAACCAGTAGCAAGACAAAAAAAAAAAGGTTTACGTTTAAAGCATGGCATTCAAGCAAAAGTATTTCGTATGGATCAAATCAACATTTTACCGAAGGTGAGATTGAGAAATGAAAGAAATTTGCAGTACCTCAAATGTTACATTACCTACACCGGACACGATTTAACAAAAAATTAAAGATATTAAAGGCATGACGTACGGATTCAAAGAAGAGGACATTGAAAAGATGGCGGAAGAGGAAAATCGTTTCTGGGGTCACCCGACAAATTATGCTACGCGTAAAACTTGTCCAATGAAAGAACGTACAGCTCAATTGCGCGGTGAGGATGAATGATTTCGCACGTGATTTGATTATTCATAGTCAAGAATTAGAAGAATGTGCCAATGAATTGGATATACGTTGCTCAAGTAGTATTAGTTCAAATGTCACGTCAATGTGTGTTTAATTTCCCTGTACAAAAATTAATTAAGCTTTATTTTATTTATTAATATTTATAGTCTACAACGACCCAATGAGTACATAACGAGATACAGAGCATTCACAATGAAAATTCTTTACTTTTGACGGATTATGAATTTCCAACATAACGAACAACATTTTTTGGAATGTTTTAAATTCAAACAAACCTGTAAGTCAAAAGTAAAAAGTTTTTCATTGGGCGTAACTAGCGGGCTTAGGCCTCACTAAAAAACGTAGACTAATCTTTCAACAATGCAGCATAATAACATTTGTAGACTGTCTACATCCGCTGGATGAAAATGTAGATCTACATAATTTGGGTTCATAATTTGGACAATTCATCTCATGTACATATTTGAATTTCTGAAATTTTGTTCGTATGTTGTGACTACCTACTTCTTATAAATGAATTAGAAAAATAGAAGAAAATGGATAATTTAATGGGAATACTTAATTGTTTTATGCAAAGCGGAGGCACAAACCAAAATGTAGAATATATACGTAGACTCTACATTTTTTTGGTTGAAATTTTGTATCCAGCGAGTGAGGTCTACATTTTTAGTGAGACCTGAGCCCGCTGGATACGCCCATTGTGAATGCACTGATAATCGGATATATACTTACGTGCGGGCGCTTAGGTTTGAGTGGCGGTCCACCAGGACAGGCATAGACACAAAAAGGTCCGTAGCCATGTGCGGCCGCTTAGGATGTACAGCAATTTTCAGTTGTTCACATTGAAATTAGACAATTTTTTCACACTAAACTACTTCACACAACACTAAATTTAAAAATTTCATATTTAACGTTAATTAATTTAATTATTATTTTTATAGACATTTTTCTTATATTCTTTTAATTTAAATGTAAATGGATGAAATTTAATAAAAACAAACTTTAATAAAAAAAGAATTTTCATTTTCCAATATAAAATTTATTTATTCATCTTCATCGAACACGACCTTCTTGGCTTCAAATACACCTTTCCGACTTTTCTTATTGACGCTACCCACAAAATTATCGGCGGCTTGTCTTTGAAGTTGATCAATATTATCTTCTGGGTTGGCTCATTCCAACACCAATCCTTAACATAAATCCGTACTCTCGCTTATTACTTCGAACGCTTGTTTTGCATGCTGTTTGGTTACAAATTCAACAAATGCAAAACCCACTTGCAGTTAACTTTTGTGGCAGTCGAACAGCTTTTAGTAAATCAAATAGTACTTTGAATATATCACGGATTTCACTCTCTTTCTCCTGGGTACATTATATTTTTTACCTATTGGTTCGTTATCCGTCACCTTTTTCCTCATCGAAGTACTACCACCGTGCGTATTTAGCATTCGATCACTTCGATTCAATTCCATTTTCTTCCCGTTAATGTTTACATAGAGAATCTGTCAAAGAACCTTTTCTGCATCTTTATGTTTCTTGAATTGAATAAAATCCATAGCACAAAGAAATAATTTGGCCAGGATTCTTCATGTCTTTTTTCTGGGCGATTTTTATTGAATAAATGCGGCCGTATTGTGCAAAATCGTTGCTTCTTCTGGGTCGTTGCCATCATCGCCTTCCTTCCAACGATTTATTTACTCACCAACCCAAATGGTGTGAACAATTTTTAATTTCATCGTATTTCATATCAGCGGGTAAACAATTTATTTTTGTATACATAAATAATATATTTTTTATACTAAATTTTTTTTTTATTTTATACATATTATGTACATATACAATAAATGTTTTGTATACATTTTTTTGAAACAGCTGTTTCGTTAAAATAAAATAACCGTTTCGTTAAATAAAAAAACAAAAAATTTGAATTTTCGTTAAGTAGCTACTACTGCCGCTCTGGTGAAAGAACATGGAACTTGAGATGTTGGTGCGCGAATTCTAACCTAACTTCCTTTATAGGTATTATAAGTTATTTGCTGTAACCCAAATCTGAGCCATCTACATGTAAATAGATAAAAACCAAATCCCATTAGATTTCCTCATTTTTGTTTTTTTTTTGTGAATAGCTATGCACAATATGTATACGAGTAGCTACATCCATACAAAGATCGATTGTTCAAAAGTAAAAGTCACTAACTGGGTTTTCGTCGAAAATGATATAAGTAAATGTATGACTTTATAATTTACTAATCTTTAGTCTTGTAAAATTATTTTTCTATATCTCCTTCATTATACTTAAATATAATGAAGGAAATATAGAAAATAAGTTTACAAGACTAAAGTTTAGTAAATTATAAAGTCATACATGTACTTATATTATTTTCGACGAAAATGCAGTTAGTGACTTTTACCTTTCAACCATCGAGATATATAAATGGTATTTTTCCGATTCGCATTGCCTGAAAACACAAAAAACAAAACACAATAGGAATGAATGAGAAACAATATGATTGTATATCTTTCATGACACATTTATTGTTGTTGTAAAAACCGGTATGATTATTATTTGGTTAATAATTTTCGTCTACAGATTTTTGTGTTTTTTCGATTACGATACACGTGTACTTTTATGATCGTCCAATTCTAAAAATTTATTTATAATGGATTCTGTGCATGATACAATAATATTACAAGGTATGCTTGACAGCTGAAAGCACGTGGAGCGTGACGTCACTTAGAGTCAATTTGGATATTTTTTTGCGAATTGGTTTAGGTTTATAATTTATAAACCTATTTTTAGGTTTTGGAAATGGAAATAAGTTGCAACGATTGTACACGATAGAAAAAACACAAATCCCGACCAAACGGAGTCAACGTTACGAAATATGAGCTGTTCAGTGCACACATCGATTAACTCCACTTTTTGAAAAATCTTAAATTTAAGTGTCAAAGCACTTGGTATAGTCATAACTTTTTATATTTATAATAACTTTCCTGAATAATAAAGATTAACACCATTAAACGGAAAAAAATTTCTGGCCATTGAATAACTTCATTTATTACTTTTTTCAGTTGCCAAATCGATTAACTCCACTAGTCACATAAAAATTGTAACATTACTGACGATTATTTAATAGAGTTAATTAATTTGTGCACTGAACGGCTCATATATTACTCAAATTGACGTCACTGTAAGGCCGTGTGCGAAACGGTTAAAAAGTTAAATATTTTAACTGTGGTAAAAATAATAAAATTGATCACATATTTTAACCGATTTGCTGTGCGAATTGCAGCCAGTTAAAAAGTTAAAATTTTGACGTCCGCTTGTTTTTACTTTTGGAAATAAAAGTGAATAATTAATAAATAACTTAGAATAGCGAAAACGAATACTAATTTTGGCTGTAATATATCCTTATTAATAATAATTCATTTAATAAATTATAGAAGTATATAAAATTGTAACATTTAATTTCAAAATTCTACAGTACCAAGAAAAGTAAAATTATCGAATAATTATCATTACTAAAAATCTTTAATGATTACTTAAGAGTAATATTTGGGAACCCAAAACAAGACTCTAAAAATTAAGAGATGTAAATACTTAAATACTTAAAGGGATGAGGTTACGGATGTTCATTAAAAATATTACAAGATACAAATTTTAACTGGTCTGTGACCAGTTAAAATTTTTGTAGTGAATATAAAGTCAAAAAATAACTTTTTAACTTTTTATGCGGTATTTTTTTCGTTTCGCACACAGACTAAAAGGAAAAATGGCGATATGTCGATTGGTTGGAACATACCTTGTATATTTATTATACCAAGGGTTCTGTGTACGTCAGTGTGCTACTGTTGAATTCGTTTTGTGGAAGACGGGTTACGAAAATCATTTTCGAATAGAATTTATATCTCGTTTACAATTGGCAGTTTCCTGTTTGAACGTGTTTTAAACACGTTTTTATATACCCGAATATAGATCTGAATTTTTACTTTTGAATATTTCTTGAATTTTTTAACGGATTTAAATTTCGTTTAGACTCAGTTACTAAATTTTCTATTTTTTTCTGAAAATTGCAAAATTAAAAAAAAAATGTCACCTTCTTTTTACAATTTCTAAAAGAAAATACGATTCGGATAATCGTTTGCTTGAAGCGATAGACAGTACGCCGAATATAGATCGGAATACCGAAATAAATTCATCAACACATGAAAAGAACGAAAATAAGATGGATGTCATCGACACAATTTCGGGGATGTTAGAAAAGATTTTAATCTGGATGTTCCACTTCAATAATCATCTATGAGGTATTTTGTGGGTTATGTAGCCTTAAAAACAAGTGCAAAAACTAAACATCCAGGTACATAAAGATCTTCGTTAAGAATAATCCAATTTTGGAAAGTCCATCAGAATTTTTAATTACTAATAAAATTATTGTGTAGGAAGCGATTTTGGGAAGCTTAAAGCACCATCCGATTTCTTCTTCAACATATGTAAAGAACAAATTCTTATATTTTCGAGGATGTTCATAGAACATAGCAAAAATAAAAATGTAAAGCAAAATATTTTAAGAATTTATATAAATAATATCAGCCTAATCAAAAAAGATTTTTATAGCGAATATAATCCGTATTCCGAACATAATAAAGCAGTTTTAGATTTTATGATTTTGGTGTTAATCAGATAACACTGCAACTGGTTGGCAAAGAAACTTATAAAATCGAATTACCGCAATGCGCGTAACTCCAACTGTAGAGCAGTATTGAAAGGGAAATAGAATATTATAAAATAAAAATGAATTAATACAATTTTAAATTCTTTTACTCATAAACGTACCTACTTTTCAAAATGTTGAACAATTCTTCTAAATAATTCTTCCAATATTGAATATTTCTTAGTAGCTTTATTGAGTTGGTAAATAAAAAAATAGAAGCAATTACAACAACAATTGCGTTGGGTAAATTCAAAATTGTTTAGCTAAATGTTTGGTTTTTTGGATTTACAAAATGCAGACGTTGTTTTTTTATTTAACAAGGCAATATAAAACTATTATCATTTTGTGAACGACTTACTGCAATCATAGACTGTCGAATTTAAATTGAACGTCACAGTCGTCTTTGTTATTCCAAGCTGCTTATCGTCGTTTCTCCCGATAATTATATCTGAACACTTAAGCGGCGAGCCGGATATCAATACCCGTTTAAAATCAATATTTATAAATAAATACTTCTTCACCAAAATCGTACCATTGTGACTGTTGAAATTTACGGCAAAATAACTCAAATTTATTATAAAACATACTTTTCAAATTTACGACGAGTTAACTATTGTCCACGTTAAACAAGTTTTAGTAATTTCTCCCGGTAATTTTGTTGGCGTTTTGAAAACTTTTGAAATTTTTAAGCAGACATATGACTTCTTGTGATAACCTACCAACCATTTGTACAAGTGCTTACCAAATTTAAAGGACAAATGCTAATATGAAAGATAGAATTTCTGAGGGTACATAAGAACTCTACGCAACATCGACAGCAATTCACTTAAAGTATTTACTATTATGGTCACGAAGGCAAACAATGATAATGTAACAGTTCTAACTTTAAGAACGGACTATCCGGAAAAAATGTAGAGCTTACTAGATGAAGATTTCACTTAGGTACAGACTGTTAGAGACTTATCGACATCAATACAGACAAAAATAAATTTAATGGTAAAAGAATGGGAGAAATCTGGGAATGTTGATTTAAAAACAAGAAAGGATTTAAAGAGTTACACACCGCAGTGATTCCAAAAATATACGGTTTATCAAAAAAGCAACAAACCAAATTTGCCATATAGACCAATTGTAAGTTCCGTAGATGGCCCCAAACATATTCGTTAGCATCATTTTTGGTTCCCAACAATTATAAAATTACCACCATTGAAATTCTGACCCAAAAAATTCTAAAACTTTCTATCGGAAAAATTTCACAATAAAAATTTAAAAATTCTAAAAGATACATTATTTCGTAACCAGTTTCCTGAGAAATTGGTAAACCACATAATATTGAAACAAAAAAATGCCCATAAACATTTTATTTCTCGATCAACAAATGAAACCACTATTTATTTGGCCATTCCCTTGGTTATCTTTACGAAAAAATCAAAAATCTTTCAAAAATTATAACTTTAAAATTATAGGACGTTCAGCCACAAGCTTTCAGAAACAACAACTTGTTTTCTAAAATTAAAGATAACACACCTTTAAAGAAACAATCAAACGTTGTTTTTTAGGTACAATGTAGTTGCAACGCTGCCTACACAGGACAGACGAAACAATTTTTAGAAAAAAGATTTTGCCAACAAAAAAAGTGACATAAATAAAGTTCAAAATTTAAACATTAGTGCACTTACACGACATCTGAAAAATACAAATCACCAAATAAGTTTAGGTAACATAAAAATTGTCGAGAAAGTAAAATTTTAGACAAAGATAGATTTTGGAAATGTTACAAATTAAATCAATGTCGTTGAAGATTACGCTTATATTGGCAACTCAAGATTTATTCATCTAAATTGTTTTTTCCACATGCAACTTTATTTTTATTCAAATGTACAACCTTTTTTACATGAAAGCGCCTTACAAAGGTTTTTTTTTTTGAAAATTATATAGCTGTGCGTTTCCATGAAAAGTCGGTTTTAATAAAAATTTGTGATTGCTTTATTTTTTGATTTATGTATAAAAGAAAGAATCGTTTGATATATTTATCATTATGCTTTTGAAAATGAACCCGAATAGGGTTCGAAAGCTAAAGTTTTAATTGGTAAAAAAGAAATAAAAGACCCTGAACTGAACCAAATAAAAATTGATTAATTGATAAATATTAATTGGCTCATAAAATTAAAAACTCAGTATAAGATAATATTTCGTGCAGACCGAAGAATCGTCCACTCTGCATTAGGACGATTTAGGGAATCGGGTCGTGAAATCATAACGCAGTTAAATGATCAGGGCATAGAAACATCTTCCTTGTTATGTAGTATTATAGCCGTTCAGTGAAAATTCCAAAACTAACCGAAAAAATAAAATCAACAAAACTAATATGGGCGAAAATACATCAGCACCCGAATTCCGATTCGATGACAAATTTCTCATATGAGTTGTATCCAAACTCGTGAAACGCGATTCCGGTTTGATGACTGAGAAATTAAAACTCATAAAGAATGTCAAAAAAAAACATGAAATATTTTTCTATGAGAAGTATTTTATTTAGATGATAACATAAGTTTTATGCGCAATCAGTAAAAAATTGTGTCCACTTTTTAAATTTTAGAGCCCAGAATCCTAAAACTATTGTGCTGTGTGTAAAACTTACTAACACAAATAAACGAGATTAATTGGCCCGAACGGGACTCACATACGACAACAGTTTCTTGTGTGTTGTGCCAATACCAAGCCACAATCACAAAAGATAACAAATTTTCCCAATTTGCATTTATAGGTACAAATGGGCCTATTAAAATAATCTTTTATAGTCAATCGCCAGCTGTTGTCAGACTAAATACTATACAATTTAATTTGTAAACAAAACTATTGTAAAATTTAAATTATGAAACACAATTTTCCGGTTTGTAATACAAACACAAAATTTTGTGAATTACATATGTTATTTTTTATTTATAAATCTTTGGTATACGTTAGGTAGGAACCTAAAATTTTTGTGGTGTGCCAAATTTGTCCCGAAAGGGACCCACATATGGCACAACAATTTTTTTTATGTTGTTTACAAGACTTAAATGTCACATAAAAATGCCTCTGGAACTCGGCGTTTGTTGTTGATCCAAATAGACCGCTTACGTCACCTTAAATTTCTGCGAATTTTTACGAGGCGAAATTTAGATAAGAAAAATAATTACATACCTACTATATACAAATATTATACTATATACATTGTGTATGTATTATAAATACAATTACATAGACTTTTGATTTAAATATCGCCTTATTCTTATACGTAAATGTATATTTTTCATGATAACACTTTTTTGCAGAAATGAAATATTTATTATAACTACAAGAAAATAACAAATAACAAATCTGGCAAATGATCGATCGATTAAAAAAGTGAACGACCTTTTGAGGTCATATTTTGGAAAAAGTATGTATGTATATTCATTCATCGGATGCATGAAAATGCATAGACAAAAATTATAAATAATCAAAATCATAAAACCGCTTTTACAACAACAATAGCCATGAAAAAATCGTTTTCTCATTCATTATATTTTTTCTTTTTACTAGGGATGTGTTTATATGGGGTAGTGGCGATAATTATATACATATGTACATACAAAATGTGACCAATTTTTTTTCTTGTTGCTGCCTGTGATAGCAAAAATAAAAAATTTACTATTTTCGTCTAGATGGCGATGGATGTGTCGGGTTACGAGTTGTGTTTCTGCTACTGCTTATATTGGTATTGTCGCTTTTATCAGTCAATTAGTGCGGAGCCATGGGATTGTTCCCAATAGTTTATCTCTTTATTCTTATCTCTGACCAAACATCATCATACATTTTTTCGTTTATACACAAATACGACAAGATTTTTCCTGTAAATTTAGTTACCGTTATTCGAATAGGTATATAAAGGAATGCAACGAACAATATTTTGATAATCTGTCCTTCAAGCTGGTCAGAAATGGGGTTAACAGTTTAGTGTTATTTTATTAGAAAAAATAATAATTTGGTTCAAATATTTTTACATACATAGAAACATAGAATTTCTTGATCGTTTGATCGAAAATTCCGGTAAATCTAGAAAAACACACATTAATGAATCCACATGGAAACGTGAGCTATCAAAACAATGTGAACAGTGGAATTTACGCCTAAAGTCAAGTATAGAATTTTTATCCTTTTTGTTATCATTTCACGTATTTTACTACAATGCTACCTCGTATAATCAAGTGCAATCAGAAGAACATCAGTTTAAACTATAACGAGGTGAAAGGATGCGAAAACAGCTCTCTCTCTCTCTCGGTGCTACTTAATCGATTTGCTTATAATTAACCACATGAATTTATTAAATGTGTTAATAAATCTAATACAAAATTATTTTTATAATAAGAAGGTTCATCCAGAAACTGTTCGGCGGATTTTGAGAAATGAGGGATAAGTTGTGGACCGGGCCGCTTACTATAGTCGGCAGCTCTGTATATATCTCTTCGTGATGGTATAGTCGGCTGATTATTTGGTTGATTTTATCATCTAAACTTACATAGGACGCAGGCGTCGAATGACTGTTGACTCAATGCACAAACTGCGGAGTTTCGTTTGAAAACGACTGAAAATCGACTTAATTCTTAGTCATTGCCGTACAAGTACTACGATAAAACCATTTACATACTTTACAGCTTGTATTCGATGAAGGATGATGACGATTTATTGTTTCTTCACACACAACACAATCGGACATTCATTCAAAGTTCACAATACTTAAAGTATGGACAGTCACAATATTTAATTTAGTTCTATCATCAGCCATCACATTACTTATAAACCCTTCATTTGGTGCATGCGTAAACCAAACACTTCACAAAGCGCTGACAAAAAACAAATATTTTATTTTAAAATATTGTGTTTACGAAATTTTCTTACGTCAGGTTTAAAACTCGAAATGTAAAACCCTAAGAATTCGTTATCCAACATACATAATATATAATAAACACGCATACACCAAAAATAAGAAACAAATTTTAAAAATTTAATGTATTCAAAAAAATAAAAATTAATTAGAAGACTGAGTTATAAGTATATTAAAAAAAAAAAAACTAAAATTAATTAATTACGAAGCTAAAAACGGTGAAATTATTTATAGTTTAACCAGACGGTGAATAAAAAACAAAAACCAAAAAAAAAATGATTTAAAAATTAGTTTTAATGAGTTCAGTATTATGTAAATTAATTATAAGGAGCTTAATTAATACTTAGAAAATCGTTATACATATATTATAAAAATTATAAAACCCAACATTAGTTAGAAAACTGCATAAAATTAAATTAAATTATACACGTGATAAAGCTGAGGGCATGGTTTATTGCTCAAACCATTTTTTTTTTTTTTTTAATAAACCAAGCCGAAAGCCATCGTAATATTGCATGTACAATTTAAAATTAATTTTATTAACGTACAAATTAATAAATGTTTTTATTTTTACACCCAACCAAAAAGAAAAAAAAATCTCTATCCAGACAAAAGAGACCGTTAAAAATTAAAAACAAAAACTATACATATATACATATAATAAAATAGTGTATAAGCTTTTAAGAGCTTTTAGATAATAATAAAGAAAAATTATTTAATGAGAACAGAAATTTAATTAAAAATTAACAAAATGTACCTTAAATTTAAAAAATATTAGTAATTAGTAAAAAAAAAATGCTCCGAGGTAAACGGACAATGTATATCCCCACCACACTCAAGTCACTAATATCTATTATAGATACTATTTAAAACAAAGTGTTAATTCTACTAAGTACTCTATATAATTAATTTTAAGTA
Organism: Tipula helvola; assembly: GCA_963556165.1. Taxonomy (NCBI): domain Eukaryota; kingdom Metazoa; phylum Arthropoda; class Insecta; order Diptera; family Tipulidae; genus Tipula; species Tipula helvola. Next base: position 55,822,208 of record OY744481.1, read on the forward strand.
AGTGTTGTAGCTTATTATTACCTTAAGTCACTGTTAACGTACATAAGTAAGTGTTGTTAATTTAAAAAAAAAAAAAAAAAAAAATATATTTATTTATTGGGTGGATTGACTGAAATGTTAACTGTGTAAAATGTTAAAAATGTAATACAAAGAACTTATGTAGATGTTATTTAATTGAAAAATATCAGAGTATCGATTTTAGATTTGCAACTATTCTAATATAATTGTTAGAAACAAACCGCCAAAGGCGTAATCCGAAATCGATATTCTAAATTTTTTTTGTTTTAAATTGAATTACTTAACTAAGTTGTTTTTATTACAAAAAGTTTTATATTCGTTTAAATTATAATTGGTTTTGAAGTTTATTTAAAATGTTTTGTTCTAATTTTTAAAGATTTTATACAAATGTTATATGTATACTTATTTATGACAGTCTTTAGAAGACAATAATTTGGCAGACAGGATGACATTCATTTTCAAAATTGGTGCACCATCGGAGTTATTGGATTCAAATTGGAGTAATATTTAAATTCAGCACCAAAAAAAATCGGTTTACTCCAGGGATCAAACTTACTTTCTTTGTTTATTCAAATCCAATGGTTTTATTCAATGGTTAATCCTGTCGGCTAAGCGGCAAGCTTTACAGATCATTAAGTTTCTTTTTTTCGAATACGAATGATTTTGAGTTATGGAATTATTGAAACACCTGGTAAAGTTGAGGCCACTCACAGATTTAGGTGGAAGTACAATCGGTCGATTTTACAACTTAATTTAGGTTTCCAGGGTTTAGAGTGCAAAAATACCACATTTTTTGGTATTATTTTCGCCTGTATACATATATGATAGCAAGTCAAACTTACACTGATTGGTTGTTACATTTCAATGTGTAAAAAGAAGGCGGTAATTAAAATAAACAATTATGCACACAAAATCAGCAAACAAATTTTTTTAATCATTTGATGATGTTTTGTTTTTTAGCTAACTTAGAATTTGTTTAGCTTTCTTTAAATACTATGAGAAAAACTGTACCTCAACCGGCCTTCCTCTCCCCAAACAAAAAAGCAAAGTTTGAACACGGTAATTTTTTTAAACAATTTACACATGGGACATTTGCCTGCTTAATTATGCTTTTTTCTCAATTTAACCATCTAATATAATTTTTATATGTGTTTTGTGTGTGACACCTAAAGAGACAGGTTAAAATAATGAATTATGAAAGAAAGTGTTTGGCAAATTACACAATGCTGTTTGTCGTTTTGCTATGGTTTGTTGATAAGTTGGATATCAATAACCAAAAATAATTTTACTTTACGCTTTTGCTTAATTTATATGGGAAAATCTGACTTTAATTACGCATGCAGTCAGGGCAGGTTCCGAGGTGTGTGCGAACTGTGCTGTCGTGCAGGGCGCAACATTTTTAAGGGTGCTAAACTTTAAGCGTAAATGTATTGTGAGCTCCCAATTTTTCTCATGACCGTACATTTATTTAAAAAACATAGAAATTAGTTAAGTCACCGTGGAACAAATACAACCTAATTTGGCAGCATTATAAAGTCAAAATTAAGTTAAAGAGCAAGATGAATTAAATATTAAGTTATCCAAATATACAGTCTTGGTAAGAAAATTAGGAACACCAACTAAATAAAACAATAAATTGATATTCAATGCACTTTCGATTATTGATGAGGCATCTATTGTGTAGTAGTTGTACTTCGTTTATAGTACGTAGCACCAAATAGATTCAGATGGTAATTCATTTTATTTGCGTTTTTGTTAAATAATAATCGGGTGTTACGTTGATTGTTAATCAGAGGAAAAAATGATGATTCAAGAATTGAGAGCGGCAGTTATGGGACTTTAGCAGAATTGCTATAAATCAAAAATCGTCAAGATGCATCTTGAAATTAGTTTGCGAAAATTTCGTACCTGTTAGAGAGCAATCTTCATGGGGAGCTTGAAGAACAGCTTGAAGAGTACCACTATTGAGCAAAAACCATGTAAAGAAAAGAATTCGATTTGCAAAAGATCATGCTGATTGGAAAGGTGACAATAGCTGAAAATAATGGATAAACATATTGTTTAGCGATATGAAACAAAAATTAAATTTTCTGGTTGCGATGGATATCATCAGGCAGTGAGTTAAAATAAAGGGGAAGCCCCTAAACAATAAGACCTTAGGAATTCTTAATTCCAAAACCGAATTTAATTTACTTTATTCGTTTACATATTATTCGTAATTTGACCAGTTATAAAATTAAATTAAATACTGAAAATAGGTTACAATATTAACTTTAATGGATTTCTTCACCTGTCCCTAACTTTCTGATAACCAATATATTTAAATCACCTATATGGTGATTTAGTCTTTGATCACGAAAGGTTAACCGAGCATGTCAAATTTAAGTGAAAAGGCTTAGCAATACACTAAGATATTAAAGCAAGCTTGTGATTAAAGACTCTTGATCCCCAAAAATCGGAAGTACATAGTATTCAAATATTGACGAAAAGGGAGGAGGAGTTATTCTTTTGTAGATGTAATTCAAATATGATCGAAACCTGATTTTTGATTTAACTATATATTGAAGGTATTTTCCCCAATAAACTCGTTAAAACTAAATTGTTCAGTTGTAAAAAATTTGACCAGGGCCATATATTAACGGGCCTGATTGTACAAAAATCGAAGCTTTCGATATGGGTACTCATTTGTCTATTTTATATGGCAAATGCATATTTTGAGTGATAAAATCATGATATAAAATATGAGTAATTTTAATGTTTGTTGAATTTAAAAAATTACTTGTATTTTAAACCATTTGTCATTTTAATTTCGAAGAATGAATCAACCTCGAAATTAAAAAAATAATTAAATAGAAATAGTCCCTTTATCATATTTTATAGAACAAGTTTCATTTTAATTGTGCTGCCAGATGCATAAATGTACAAAAAAAAATTAAAACAGCAATCGCTGAAAAAAATGATGAATATTCCTCAGCAATAATGAAATGTCAAATTTTTGTTTTGGTTTTTTATTGTGTTTAGATTTTTAAATTAATTTTTTTTTATATCGAATACTCGTATCCACGTATTGCTCGTATGTACACAATTAAATTTAAAGAAAACACAAACTTTATTGGAAATAATATGTACATTAATATTTTATTGTACAATATAAAAGAAAAATTAATTTAAAAATCTAAACACAACAAAAAACCAAAACAAAAATTTGACATTTTGACATTTCATTATTGCTGAGGACTATTCAGCATTTTTTCCAGCGATTGCTGTTTTAATTTTTTTTTTGTACATTTATGCATCTGGAGCACAATTAAAATGAAACTTTTTCTATAAAATATGATAAAGGGACTATTTTTATTTAATTATTTTTTTAATTTCGAGGTTGATTCATTCTTCGAAATTAAAATGACAAATGGTTTAAAATACAAGTAATTTTTTAAATTCAACAAACATTAAAATTACTCATATTTTATATCATGATTTTATCACTCAAAATATGCATTTGCCATATAAAATAGACAAATGAGTACCCATATCGAAAGCTCATTGAATATTTTTTCGTGTACAATCAGGCTTGTATATATAAGGCCTTGATTTGACTTATAATAAAAGAGTCATTACCAGCAACTCAACCTAATGTTCGAGAATCTTCATCTCAGAAAAGAAACAAAGATTGTTCATCGAAAAAGCAAAGTAAAATTTTAAAAATTCATAAATTGATAAATTTTAAGAAATTTATAGAATTATCGATAATTGAATTTAAGCTAAATTTGCAATCCCTATCTCAAATATATTTTAATCTCTCCTTTTAATCAATTCTCCATTCGTATTCTAACGATAATTTTAACACTGAATTTCTGTTAACACAATTTCCGAGCTTATAGGAAATTGTTTTAACAGAAATTCAAATATCTTCACTCATAGTCAAGATTGAGAATTTCGTTTCAAAAATAGCCCTAATAAACTGTCGGATCCTATAATACTATTGAAACACTGCGGTTTGGCAAAATGAGTGTAGTTAAAAACTTGTATAGTGTTGTGTGTTTAGCTTGTAATTAACAATATTACTCCTGTTTTATGCTATTAATTATGGAATGCAATGTTTTCCACTAGAGCTTTCCATATAATACGGGCTCAAATTCATCAGGACCAAAGACATGATGACAACTCGCTTCTGGTAACCAGTTGATATTTCTTCTTTCTAAAATTAGGCATTCTTTGAATATTAATCGATAAAATGTTTGTTTAAAAGAAATTCGGTCTTGTTTATTCCGATTTTAAACTTAGACTGTGTCCGAAACCTGTGATAAATAATTTTTAGTACTAGTGTTTGACATTTATTTGGAAAAACTGCACACACAAAAATTATCACAGTCAATTCCTATGATAATTTGTGACATCTATAGAATAAAATCATTTTGTGATTTACTAGCTGTAATTTATTTAACCGATCGATTTTACTGAATTGGCGTAATTATGTACTAATTGCACCATCCAGAACGTTTTCTGTCCAAACATCTATCCATTTCTCGGAAATTACTGTACTTAAAATTAAGCAAGAAATATGTAAGGCGGGGAAATATACCGAAAAATTATTGCAATACATATTCGGACAACATAATAAAAAATTGTGAATGTAGGGGAATATTTTTGAAATAAGTGGCAAAAATTAGTACTAAAAAATATTTATCACAGGTTTCGGACACAGTCCGAATCGCAGTTGAAATGAGCTGTAAAACTGATATTAACTGAGCCGCGGAATCAATTTTTAGATATTGGTTCTCTTTAAACTTATCTCCCCAGTCCGACAAATTTTTTCTCACAAGTTCGCTTCGATTATTTAGGTAAAGTTTCACCACGTGCTCGAAAACATGCTCCAATAAATTCAATTTGTATTATAAATTTTATGTACTTTTTTACTTTGTAAAGAGTTGCGCGGAAATTAGTCTACCAAATGATGATTACCAAATATTTGATAATCTACTATTAGATCAATTTTACCAAGTAAATTTTAATTTCAATTTAATTTTACCCCAAATTTTGTTGTGTTCGCAAACATTTTGTTTTGTTTCGTTCATATGAAAATTGCTTGCTTGCCAGACGGTTGATAATTTGCCCATGATGGTTAAAATGGTGATAGGGACCTGGAAAAATTACCTGTCCTACCCCTTCCCCTTCAACCCAATAATAGGGCGTGAGTATAGGTACTTTATACTATAAGTAACACGATTAACTTTAACCGCGGTTGAATTAAATTGAAATAGTCAATTTCAGTATTATTTCGTGGTTAATAGAAATGGCGGTTCAGCAAATCTCGCGCAGGGTGCTCAAAAATCCCGAGCCGGCACTGCATGCAGTGCATGTATTGAATTCATGTAGCTGCCGCCTTTGGTTATTTATATAACCGACCACAGGAGTTACCCATTTGTTGATTTCAGGATAAATATCAGGCTTCAGACACTCGATAAAAAGCATTTTACCTTGTGACGTTGTAGGGATATAAAGGCAATTTTTCATCATTTGATCATCGGTGAATGCAATGCAAAAAATTCTACAACCTCTGGATTTCTTGAAAGTCTCGAAAATTTTGAAAATTTTTGAAGATCATATTAAATTTTCTGTAACATTACGCAACTCAAATTAATAAAAATCATCTCGAAAAATTCGGATAATCCCGGATAAATTTTTACTAAATAAGAATAGATAACGTTGTATGGTAAACGATAACAGTAAACATTTAGGCGATTTATCTCGTATCACAAGCGATGGAACTGACTATTAAAATCGCCTAATGCATATTATAATCGTTTCTCGTTTTCACACATTGGTATTTCGATTATTTGGCAAAAATGTATCCGGGACTATTAGAATTTTTCGAGATGATTTTTATTTGTTTTGAGTTGAGCATTACGTTATAGGTAATTTAATAATATCTTCAACATTTTTCTAGATTTTCCAAGTTTTCGTGATTGAAGATGTTAAAAAGTCAGCGATCGTGATTAGATGATGAAAAATTGTTTGTGTACCCTTCTCCTATCGGGATTTGGACCAAATTAAATAAAAGTTCAGTCAAAGATTTATAACAGTTTTAAGAAAAATTGAGTTTCTGCCGTCGAGTAGTAAATACTTTAGGCCTGAATGTTATAATGCAACCTAAGGTACCCGGCAAATTTATTACAAGAATTAGTTATTTTTATTAGAAACTAGTTGGGGTGGCCGTCACACAATGTGACGGGTCTAGAAACCTCTGTAATACAGAAAACGAACAGAAACTCAATTTTAAATGTGAATCGTCAGCCTTTAAAGGCTTGTCCCACCTCCACCCGATCACGTTGATCTCGTCAATTATGATGTTTTTTAATTTAGATTTTATAATATGTGATCGCAAGCCTTTGATTTGATTTTTTAGTATTTTTGGAAGTAAATTGGTGTTTCAAAGAATTTCTTTGTACACCACATTTCGGGTAAAAACCTTGTCACTTCCTTCTATAAGGTTTCCCTGTTCTTTTGTATTAAGTATTTGTACTTTTATATTTGATAATTTAGATGTCACTCTGGAGAAAGTAACATACAATTGTTCATGAGAGAAAACGGGCTGTGGCAAATACAATCCCACTTTATCAAGGGTTTGTCCTTGAGATTTATTTATTGTCATCACAAAGGCTACGCGTATTGGAAACTGCCGCCTTCGTAATGTAAAGGGAAAATTGCTGTCAAAAGGAGCTAATTCAATTCTTGGAATTGCAATTCATCTCCTTTTGATCTTCCTGTCAACACTTTAGCAAATATGTATAATGTTTGCTTTCATATGAGTAACAATGAGCCGTATTCCATTACACAAAACTCTGTTTCTGCAAATATTTCGAAGCAATATTACTACTGTTCCAACTTTTAGCTTTAAAGCATGTACAGGCATACCTGATGGAGTAATGGAGTTTAAAAATTCCGTTGGAAAATTTGTTCTCTCCTGTTCATCATCAGTGTCTACAGAATCTGCACTGTAGTACATTTTCTCTTCTCCTTGCAATCGACTCAATGCTTTATCATTCATTTTAAGTGTGTCCTCGTTTAAAGGACACAATATTGCTCTATTCGCAAAGTCTTTAGCTTCATTAGCTGAAATCTGTTGCGCAAAAATGTCATCTATCAATGAACCGTTGCAAATGAACTCTTGGGGTGTTTCAATAATATTTTCTCCAAGATTATATATATGATATGTGTTGGTTAAATTACCATCACCCAACTCAATTAACCAATCGGCAAATTCTTTATCTTTCCCCGTTCTCATATTTGTGCTTAATACTTGAAGAATTTTTGGCCAGAGAGAACACCTCTTTATAGTGTCCTCCACTATGATAACTCGGTTGCCATGCGGAACAACTGGCAGTATTTGCCTGAAATCTCCTCCAAGGAGCATTATCACATTTCTAAAGCTGTTTTCATTACTGAAAATTTCTTTAAGAAGTCTATCAACTGCTTTCAATGCTTTGCCAGATGTCATTGCAACGTCATCCCAAACAATAAGTTTGGCTGTTCTAATCCTTTTTGCCTCATCAGTTATCATTCGAATAGAAGATGAGCTTATGTCTAATAATGGCACAGGTAGTTTAAATTGAGAGTGGTATGTTGTTCCTCCCTCCAAAAGAGTTCCAGCAATTCCGGTGGGAGCGACCGGGAGTGCAATGTATCCTTTCCCTCTTAAAACACTAATAAAGTGTTATATAAATAGGGTTTTCCACTTCCCCCTGGTTCATCTATAAAAAAAATCCGTTGCGGTTCGTCAGGATCATTAATGGCTTGTGTCACCATGTCATAAATATATTTTTGCTCACAATTGAGCTTTGATACATATTCTTCACCTTTTTTTCGTTCAGTCTCCAAATCGTATTCTAAAACGATATCATTAATGGATTTTGTTTTTGGCAATCCCGTTTTTTCGTGGTCAACTGAACTTTGACGAACAATAAGTTCAATGTCAATGTTCAATGTTTCAGGATCATTTTTTTCTGAAGCACAAAGTCATCAGTCATAGAGTCTTTATGTTTATTTCAAAGACTCCAAATGTCTCCTGGTTTTCCATATGCACATATAAGTGCAAATTCAAGTCTTATTTCCCTTGCTGATTGTATCTCTGCAGCTTCTGTGAGAGCATTATCCCACTGCCACTCTGTATCATCAGCAAATAACTTTCTTGCTCGGCAAGCATTATGAAATGTATTATATAGTACACCATCCACAGTTCGTAGACATTCAAATGATTTTGCTCCTCTCACATGTAGCAAGAGTAGTCTCAAATAAAACCTTTCAGGGTCATTCATCCCTACTGTATACATTCTACTAATGATTTTATTCCCTCGCTGCTTTCTGGAGACCCAAACTCCTTTGTTAAATACAAAGTGTTTAGGAATATCCATGTACAATAGATCTTGTGCTTTAACACTGCAATGAGTATCATTCTCTTCCGCATCATCATCTAAAATATCTTCGTTGTCATTTTCATTTACGTTTTCATTTTCCCTTATTTCCTCGGGTAACTCAACATTTTCGTTGCCGTCAAAAGCATCGCCAACACCTATTTTTTCATGATGATTGTCTTGGCTTTCCCCTGTTTGTGTTGCCACGTTTGTAGTTTTTTGGTTTAATTTAAACCAACCCAAAAGAGTAGAGTCTTTCATTTGCTCTGCTGCTTCCTGTTCTTGACGTTCCAAAAACACAACAGATTGTTCTTTTGGCAAATGTACTGCCAAACGTATAACAGAATGTGATTGCCAATGCATCAAATAACCATTTATACGCCAAATGGCGTCGGGAGGGCTTAAATAACGCGAATCAAGGAAGTTTTTAACTTCATCATGTGTTATCTCTACAGTGTGTTCAGTGTGAATGGAACGATATTGTGCAATTCTTTTGCATTTTTAGCACGTTCGTTTTGTTTTTCTTGTTCAGACTGTGCAGCTCTTTTTTTGGTCATTCTAATAGTGCCTTTGAACGTTCGTTTTGTTTGTCTTGTTCAGATTGTGCAGCTTTTTTTCTAACATTCTATTTGCCACCTTTTCACGTTGGTTCTTTTTTTCTTGTTCGGACTGATTGGCTTTTTTCTGCAAATATATTTCTCTATTTCTTTTAGCATGGGCCGCCTCTCTCTCTTCTTCACTCATCTCTGCTCTTTTTTTAGCAGGCATAATTTGCCTTTTATCAAGTTTGTTGTTGTTTGTAATACTGTTGATTTTGCTCTTATGAGCTTTTTATCTCCGAAAAGATTGTTGGTTTAGCTCCAAAAAAATTTATTTGTAAAAAAATTTTTGGGTTTGCTCTAATGAGATTTTATTCTTCAGAAAGACAGTTTGGGTTTGCTCTAATGAGCGTTTAGTCTCCAAAAAGACAATATTTATTTAGTAGATTAACGTATGAGGAATGAAATATGGACAAATGTAAAATGTATTTGTATTTGTATTGTACAACCAAAAATAAAAATTTCCTTGTTTTTAAATAAGGTGGTTCCCGTATATTTTATAAAAAATACATTACAACTGCGTCATTTTACGATTAGTTACAAAAATGTCGTTGTTACAAGTAGATCGTCGTAAATTAATTTGTAAATTTTGTCAGGAAAATCCAGACAAAAAAAAGAACGAGATTTTTCACTACTTCAAGGATCTTGGATTCAAAAAATTCTTTATCTACAAAACAATTAAACTGTTTGAGAATAATGAACCTGTGGAAAGAAAACCCGACTCTGGTAAAAAATGTCAACTACAAGGTAGCAAAGTTCGAATGAAATTAAAAGGTGAAACAGTGGGTCGAACTGCAAAATCGTACAGAAAACTGGGTAAAAAATATCAAGTTGCCCCAAAAACTATCAAGAAATATTTACAAAGTATGAATATTCAACGCAAACCCAAAAAATCGGCACCAGCAACTACAGACAAACAATTAGCTACAATCAAATCTAGATTAAGAGTGCTTTCCCAAACATATTTCGCTGCTTCTTCAGCTTATAAATGTGTGATGGATGATGAAAGTTATTTCACTGTTGAAGGTAATGAATGGCAGCCAAAATACTACTACGAGTCTCCCGATCACAACGCACCAGAAAAGGAGAAGTTTATTCATAAGACCAAGTTTCCAGGTAAAGTTATGTTGTGGGTGGCTATTAGCGAACGAGGTGTCAGTGACCCAGTATTTTTCAAAAGTGGTTTGGCGGTTAATGCGCAAACATACACAAACAAATGTTTACCTGTGCTTCAGAAATTTATAAATAAATATCATAAAAATGATAAAACGATTTTTTGGCCTGATTTGGCATCCTCACATTATGCCAACGCAACGTTATCTGATTTACGTCAACGCAGAATCGAATTTATACCTAAAGACTATAACCCACCAAATGTTCCACAACTAAGGCCCATTGAAACTTTTTGGGCAAATCTGAAGAGAATGGTATACAGCAATGGATATCGTGCCAAAAATGTTGAATGTCTGATTAGAAAGATAAAAAGAGATTTCAAGAAGATTGATACATCAGGAACGCAGGCGGCAATGAAAAGAGTGCCAGAAAGGATCAGGAAAGCGAATCGATATGGAGCGCAAATTTTTCTGTAAATTTTATCTAAGAATTAAAGTTTTAAATAAATGATGGATTAAAATCATTTGATTAGTAAATAATTTTTTTTTTACTTTTTTTTGTTTGTCCATATTTTATTCCTCATACGTTATCATATAATACATACGCCACATCATATAATATTAATTGTTTCTGTACTCGGGTATTTTTCAAAACGCAGGTAACTCTTAATTACGGTAACGAAATAATTAATTTCAAACTCAATTTTCAAATCACAAAATTTGACAACACAATTCATACGCCTATGTCAGATTTAACTGATCCGTTCAGATGCTCCTCAAGGTTCTATTTTCGGCCCGATTGCATTTAATTGCAGATTTTATCAACGATATACATATTTAGCCTTATGTTAAATGGAAAACTGTTAATGTACACTGACGATTCAATGTTGATATTTAAATCCAAAGATGCAACCAATCTCAATACTAATTGGATCTGGCAAGATCCTCACAGAACACCTCACATGATGCGCACCCTACTCGAAGATTAAAGAGCTGGAGCTCCCCACTCTCCAATAGCCGCCAAACCACCACTGATTTGATGATGACCAACAAGCCCTTATATTTGACTTGGATATTTAAGATTAATAAAACATAAGTTTATCGAATTTCAAATTATTTATTGGGGCGTGGAACACACGGACTTTGGCTGTCTGCCCCTTGAAATGTTGTTAAAACAACAACTTCTGTCGATTTTTTTTCTACAGTTAATTTCATTATATTGAATCTTAGCTGCATGACTTATTGTATGCAGGCAGGTAATTTATTTTAAATTAAAATAATTAATCTCCACATAAATTTTAATTAAAATTACAAAGTACAAAACAGCGATTTACAATCAACCATAAGAATCCCTTATCTGACCAGAGCAATTCTGGTGTCAATTTATGCGTAAAGAAACTGTGGCAGATAATTTATTTTAAATAAAATAATTCATTTCTACATAAATTTTAATTAAAAATTAGATCTATAAAGTGGAGATGTGCAATGCTAGAGAGCAGTGTAAACCCGACCCGAGTGTACCGCCATATGTCAGTGTGGACTCCGATAAACCTCTTTTGCTCTGCTGCGATTTCTATATCGATGTCTTCGCTAAACACGAATTCGTGCGCTTCATCAAGGACATCTTCGATCTAGACTGCGTCTCCAACACACTAGCCTCGACGACTTTGGGAAGCACTTGTTTGGATCTCACATTCGTCTGTCACATCAACGCTGAGACTTAATAGTTTGCAAACAAACACTGTACTCTCATTTTATGATGCTAATAATAAATAAAATTATTTTAGCAAACCCATACATCGTGCCATTTCTCGCACCGCTTATAAACGTTACCACGGAAAACACCGACGGCCGTGTAGAAAACCTAGCCTACCCCGATTTTTTATTTTTTTTTTGGATCTGCTTTACCCTGATGATCCACAAATGACATTTCTGGCGAATTTAGTTTTTTCTTGACGACGCCTTTTAAAAAACTTTCTACCTAGACAACGTCGAAAGCATTTCTGACATATGTACTACAACCAATTTGTTGTATGTTGTTTGTGAACATTTTCTTACATATCTTTCTAGGTTGTGATTGATTTTCATATTCTAAATTATTTTCAATTTTCAGTGCCATTTGTTTTCAATATCTACATATACATAATTTTGTTCAACATCACTATCATCATTTTCTTCATTTTCATTTTTTTAATTATGTATATCTGATTTAGCGTTATCAATTTCAAGCTTGTTTCATGGTATACAATCGATTCCTGAGAACCACAGAATTCTTGCTCGGGGCGCAAAAAACCATAGGACCGGCCCGGACTATATATTTATTTATGCACTTACACTCTAGATACTTTTTCAAATTGTTCGATATTTACGTGTACCATTAGTTTAATATAATTTACTATAATGCAAAACTTCAACAGATTTAGCCGTACTCAAACAGATAAATCGTGTTTCGTAAATCAATCAAACAAAAAAAAAACATTTTAAATAAAACTAGAAAACATTATATGTATAAACAAACAGGGTTGAACTATAAAAAAATTGTATCAAATACAAATATACAAAACAATGTCAATTTTGAAATTTTAGAAACTAAAATCTAATTATGTGTATTATTTATTATAATTATAAAACGAAATTTATTTATTTTATATAAACTGCCACAAAAAAATTAAGATTGTAATTTATTAGCTCTAAAAAAATGTTGTCGTGTTACATAAATAAATAAAAACTGTGTATGTTGTAAATGCATGTTCTCTTTTGTTGCATGTAACCCAACCCTTCTTAGATGAAAATTCTATCCTAATATAAAAATGTTACTTTCTTACAGGAATTGAATCAAAAGTTTAGTTTAAGCGTTTAATTTTTATAGTTTGTTATGTACGCGCTTATCGAATGGGTTACCTTCCAGAATGGTGTCTTGTTATTGTTATTTGAGTATTTATTCTAGAATTATATATATACGATATGTTACAAAACTCATCTACAGGTATTTACTATTTTAGAGTTTTTATATTGAAAGAGTTATAATAGACTTGGATTTGAATATACGAATATATGGAGAAGAAAGTATCTTAATTATTTTTAATATATCATTTTTTGTTAGATTCAATTTAGGCGATATTCCCGTAAAAGCAATACTCCAGCTTAAATGAACATATCCTCAATATCATTTGTGTTGTAAATGTTTATTATTACAAACAAAATTTTTAAACAATTTATCATTTTATAGTCTGACCAAATTTGGATGTGAGATTACTGACCAACCTTCATTTCAAAATTGTTATCCAATGCCGTTTTTTTTTGTTATTTCCAGATTGCGATAAATATATCCCTTAAAATTTAATAAATAGGCATAAATGTCCAAAATGTAAAAAAATAAAGGAGTATTTAGTTGAAAAAGCCATTAAATTTTTAACTTAGTTCATAAGGCAAACTTAATAAATGTAGCTGTGATTATTTAGACTATCCCTTTAACATATGTATTATATACAAGGATTATTTTATGTATTATAGAAACATATTATGTATTATAAATGAAATTATGTATTATGTACAATATATTAGTGAAAGAAAATAATTTAGAAAATAAAAGAGAAAGAGAGAATAACATTTTTTTACCCCTTTACCATCCATATTTTTACACCATAAAACCAAATCCATAATACTCCTGTTTTCAAATATACAATCAATATATTTAAGTTTAAATATTCAAATCCTAGATGGCAGTACAGAGAGCAAGGATTATTAGGAAAAAAAAAAATCCAAGACTCAAACCAAAACTGTTATAAAATTATATAAAATTGTTATACATACATACTTCTTTGTTTTTTTTTAGTACAAAAATATTTTATTTCGATTTAGTCACAACTTTTCAATTTTAATTAATTAATATGAAATATAATTACAGTAAATGTATAAAAGTAAATGAATATAAATAATAAATCAATCAAAGATAAAAATATTACACAACAACAGCATATTAAAAATGATTAAAATCTTAATTAAATAAACAACCAGTATAGTCAGAAGTCAATTTTTAAAACTTTGTTAAAGATCTTATCCCATTGGCTACCTCTTGGCCAATTCTGAACGCGGTTCCCTTGTTGGAATTTTTGAAACATCAATGAATGTGTTGCCTTCCCATGGCTAAAAATGAATAAAAACAAATTTAATTTAAAGCTAATTTTCTATCACCCTTCCGCCAATGCTTTTGGGCTGTTGATGCATTTTTTAATACTGTTTCAACTACCAGACTTGCTAGTCAAACTAAAAAAAGAAATCAATTCTTAAAGTTAAAAAGGCACCCGAATAATTCGGTTATTCGTGAAATCTATTCAATTCTGAAGAAAAACTGGAACCTGGTAAATAAAATTTTGACAAGAAAGGTTAAAACATCTTCAATTAAAGACGTGCTATCGGATGCGGACACACTTCTTACAGGTGCCAACTAGGAGAACCAGTTTTTTCGAATAACACATCAACAAACTACGATCTTCCTTATGATTACTGTTCGGAAACTTTTTGTATGCCCCCTGTTTCTATAATAATGAAACAATATCTATTATTGAATCTTTAGAACCAAAACAGTCAATTGATAATGATGGACTTAGCGAGTATATTTTGAAAGCTATTTTCAAATTTCTCAGTCCTGTTCTTACTCATATTTTGAACTTTTCCTTCAATCAGGGATTATTACCAGTAAGACTCAAATCAGCAATTACTAATCCTATCTTCTTCAAAAAGGGTGACCGTTCAGCCATTAATTCTCAAAATACTTGAAAAAGCAGCTGAAATAGAGTTACTACCTGTTTAGGTAGCATGGGTTTCGTCAAGTAATGTGTACGGAATCGGCTTTCTTGAAGTTTTGGAACACTATTCATCACGGGCATCAGCCAACTGTGGTAAACTTTGTGCTGGTTTATTTGCTGATGCCTATAAAGCTATTGATGTGGTTGACCATAGACTTTTTTCTATTCTGAGTGATATTGATTTTAGGGGTGTATCAAAGTGACAAAAAATTTGTGGACGTTAGTATTTTGCCTCTGGTTTAATGTTATGACCTTTGCAGTTTCTGATGTACACTAATTTTATTTTCAAATTGAAATTTAACGGTAGCAGTATTGGGTTTAATGACGATTTGGCTCTGGCTTTTACAGGCAATTCCCTCGCTGAGGTGATCTCTATGATTAATTCTGATCTAATAGATTTACATTCATGGTTTGATAGGCATCGTCTAATCGTCAGTGCTAAAACAATATTTATGTTATACAAAATTTCTAGCATTTCTTTTGTGCCAAATATTCACCAAGTAACTTATCATAGTGTTTATAAATTAACTTCTATTAGTTACCATTCTGATTGTTTTAACAGGCAACATTTTAAGTATCTTGGTGTCTATTTGACACTGATCTTAATTGGAAAACCCGTGTTCTAGTTTAAAACAATATTTTGGCCATCTGCTTTTAGGATTTTCTATGTCCTTTCGTGACTTTCGTTCTGTGAAACAGAACTGAATCATCCTGGCCTTTATTCGCATCCAACAATATTATACCATTACAACATTTGTATGCTTATAAGGTTCTGAGAATATTTTTTAAGCAAAGTGTTTAGCGTAGTTTAAGAAGGGATGCTCGCTATAATTTTCGTGGTCGACGACCACTTCAGTCGATATGTGCTCGAACAGCACCGACTTTTTTCAACGCTCTATCCGATACTGTTCAGATGCATATTAACTCGAAAATATTTTTATCAGAAGTTAAAAATTGGCTTTTTGAAACACCTAACATCACATTTCTGTTTCGTATTGTTACGTAAAGTTTTGATTTTGATGTTCGTTCTTTGATAGTATTTTAATTATTTGTGAACTGAATAACTAATTGGCATTTATTTGTGTGCTATTTACATAGGTATATATATATATAATACTTCTACTTTATATAGAAATCGATTTTAACTGAAAATTATCTCTCGGCTTTTGTGCCGTTTGCCTGTTGTCGAGATATAACAAAAAACACAAAGTGCGGCGAAAGCAAATGGGCCAAAATATCTCTCATTTTTGAAACGTTAATTTTCTGAATCTCTATCCGTTAGAAACGGGGTCGCGCATATCGTGGCATCAAAAGCATGAAGTATTGAAGCTACATATATAGGTGTTTGAGACTAAAGCTTAATTCATACATTTTATTTGGCGACATAATCATAATCATAAGATTTTTTCTGTATAAATACTTTTGTAAAATATCAGGAATCGTCAGAATCAGAATATGAGAGTCACACAATAAACTCGAAAAATATACATTTTCAGTCTCCTTCCTAGCTTTAGTCTGTTCTAAATTTGAGCAGCCTACGAAAATATTTACCGATCACTATTTGAATATCAACATCTAAATTGTAATTACAATTTTTGTTAGTTTTGGAACCAGTCTGATAAACACATCCATGATTAATTTTCGAACAAATATCTTAAACTTTTAGAGCTTTAACTAATTACACCAAGTACAAGAGAAACTAAACAGTTTGGATTTGATAAATCCAGAGAATTTGATAAATCATTTGGAAGTTTATAAACTTACTTGAGTATAAAATATTGAGGGAGGTCGAAACAGGACAGCGATTTTGGTCGCAAAATCAGGATTAAGGATTGAGAATTTTGTATATGTACACGGCGTATAATACACATTTTGCTATTGTGTGCCGTTAAATATTTTTATTGTATTAATGTATTTTCCAGGGCTGTGGAGTTCAACGACGTGTATTAACGACTCAGCTCCAGCTTCGGCTCTGGCTCAAGCTCCGATTCCAGTTCCTACTCCGACACCAAATATATATCTTTCTATGCTTAAAGCAACTAAGCTTTTCATTTCCGTGAAACTCTATTATTTATGTGTTCAAAAATTATTGCAGTTTGACAAGCAAACAGTAACTGAACGGTATCGGGTTAGCGTTGATTTGCACAGGTCGTCATGTAAGTGCACAAATCATGTGGGAATTTCATTGTACAACTATTTCTCAATTGCCACACGATTTGTGAAAACCCAATTGTTTCAATTTTTTCGTATTTAGTCATGGAAATGTAGTGGTTAGAATTTCTATAGAAAAAAACGGATAGGATGATTTAGACATAGTAATTAACCCACCGACCGACGTTTTCTTGTTCATCATGTACATTTAATGTTACAGCACAAATAAATACTTAACCAGATGAACAAGTTGTACTGAGAAAATATGTGTATAAAAATTATACACAAAAATTTTGGAGGGGAAATCTGTACCCTAAGCAGGAAAATATATAAACTCTGCATTCAATTAAATGTCTCTTTTCTTCTTTTGGTAAACAAATTGAGAAATAAAATTTAATGAAAAAGTAGGAAACCCATTACAGGATGTAATCGCATTACCGGCATCTCAACAATTCCATCTATATAATATGTATCTATATATACCATTAAGGCCGGTACACATTGAGAAGGAGCGTCGAGAACGATTTTTCGATTAAAATAATAAAAAGGAATTGTTTTTAATTAACGATACCCATGACATCGTGCATTTACTAACAACAGAATTTAAAATTTTAACAGTTTAAAAACAAAATTTCAATTTATCGTTGATAATTTTTAATTTAAGACGATAAATTGAAATTTTTTATTTTTTAGCAAATGTACACGATATTTTAGCTATCGTAATTAAAAACAAACGCTTTTATACAAGCCGTAGTATTTGCGGTATAAACACAACATAAAACTTACTACATATTTTTGTAAGTATTATTGCCGTAACTCCGTATAATCTTTACATATTTCAATTTTAACACTAGAAGCACCAACCCGTCAAAATGACGAATTGTACATTTATTGAATTCAATTTTTTAAATTATTATGTTAATATGTTTTTGGAAGTTTATGATGAATTTTAACATAATTACTTTGTTGTCATATTAAAAGTCATTACACAGATTCCCACAAAAATATTAACATAATAATTAAAAAAATTGAATTTAATAAATGTATAACCGGTCATTTAACCGGTCGGTAGTTCTAGTGTTAAATTGTAGTTTGTATCAAAAACAGTACAAAATATAACTAACCCTTACAGAAAAATAGTTTATATACATTGCATACTTACTAGTTTATATACGCTACTTTATATACATACATACATTCAAACAAAATCATTTTCATTCATTAAAAGGAAAAAAAAATTTTGAACATGTGTTCGTTCTATCAAAACCAACAAATTTGACGAATTTAATAAATGTATTCCTGATCATACATACATTCAAACAAAATCATTTAATTATCAATGAAAGTTCACACTAACTGTTCAAACATTGTTTGTGTGATCATTACAACATACTGTGTATGTGTAATAGTTTTATATACCTCACTTACTAGTTTATATACACTAATTTATATACATCCAAACAAAATCATTTTAATTCATTGAAAGGAAAAAAAAATTTTGAACATGTATAAACATTTTTGTTCGTTTTTGGTTCTATATGAACTTTCATTGTTTTTTGTTTGTTTTTTACGTGAATGTATTGTAAAGGAAATCTTTAAGCGTCTATAACTTTGGAGCCCGACCACCTAAAGAGCTTAGCCATACCATTTTGTTCTTATCTCATCAAGGTCTATAAGTCTGTCTTTGTTTCATGAAAATCGGATAAGTACTTTTCGACTTAATACTTGTTAACAGACATCAATAGCCAGGATATAAGGCATCTCTCTCGCTCTAGCGCTTCGCTTGAGTTGAGATGCCTAAAATGAAACCGAAGTACACATATACACCCAAAAACGCAAAACAAAAAAAATAAATTTATATGTGTGATGAATGCAACTTTTCTATAAAGTTTATTTACATTTATTTATCTAGCATTGGTATTTGTGTTGCTTTCGGAATGAAAAGCAAAAAGGCAATGATCTTTTCATATGAGGTACATTTATAATGAAAATCACAATACATATAATAGGTAAACTGAAACAATTTAAAACAAATTTAATTGCAATAAATATGTTAGTCATATTATCACAAATAATTTAGATATGATAACATTTTAGCATTATCATTTGGTGGATTATCATAGGCTCTGTAGTATAATTCAATAACAGATTCAAATTTGTTTTTAAATTTAAATACGATCGAGTATCGCCAAAACCTTCTACAATTCTCTCTTGAGAAAGCCTGACTGCGTTGTATAGCTCTCTTACACATATTGAAAAATATATCATGGTTAGTGTATTGGTCGCTACGAAAAACCATATAAAAAAAATACAAATTACCACTACTAATTCCAATGGATATCACACACTACTTAATATCAATACCATAACCATATATATTACGATATTATTTCACAAATACATGCACCATGATATATATTTTTATAGCATTAGTATACATTCCGTTGGGCTTTCTCAAGAGAGAATTTTAGCAGGTTTTGAGTATCGCGCATAATATACAAAAAATATGGTTGACTGTGGGTAGGTAGTAGTAACACGTGTAGATCGTATAACATATATCTAATAGAGGAATTATCGATTTCCTCTCTTCGTCTTAAGGTTTTAGATACGTATTAAAATCCAAATATAATGAAATGGAACATTTTAGTAGTTTTGAATGTTTCAGTATGTGTGTGTTACGTTGTTCTAAATTTTATAATAACAAACAATAAAAGTCAATTAGTGCTTTCCCCGCAATTGTTTTGTATATTAATAAAATAAAATAACGCGCAAACGTTGGAATGCACTAATCAATCAACAATAAGCAAACGAAAAACATTCGTGCAAAACAAAGATAATTCGTTTTTATTATTTTCCTTGTGTAAAATCATTCATATTGTTGTTGCATTTGCAATGACGAATTCAATTTTCATTGAACATTTTATATTTTTGTATTTATGTTGAAGATCGATCTCTCTCCCAGATTACCGATACCAACCGATACTTACTCTCAATGTACCAATATAATTATGTATGCGAGTAGAAACATCAAAAAACTAAGATGATACCTACAGTCAAGATGGATTAATCCAGATTGTGGTGAACATCTGTGTGCCAGAAGTGGCAACATCCGTAGATCTTCTAATTTTTCCAATAATAATTAAATTTTTAATAAGGGTTAACCTTGTTGGTTTTCTGAAGTTTAAGCGTGGAAAATCGTTTTTTATATTATACAATTCAATTTTACCAAAAGACCAGTAAGATTAATTTATCGCTCTAGAAATGAATTGTGGTATATTTTCGAGATATATCTTTACATTTATAAAAGAAAGTTGGGTGGGTGTTGGGTACAACAATTACGTCCCTTCATTTTCTAAGATCTACGGATGTTGGCACTTCTGGCACACAGATGTTCACCATAATCTGGATTAATCCATCTTGACTGTAGAGACGGCACAAGCTTCATTGCACATATCAGCCAGAAAATTTCACATTGATGATGAAATCCGACTGGGCTGATGATGATCACATTGATGATGAAATTCTCGAGGTCGAAATTTTTCGAGGTTCGAAATTACTGCGTAAAAGAAAGGCAAAATCACCTGCTGTTCAACAACCGAAGTTTTAACAAACGAGTCTCATAAGAATGAAGAAATTAAAAAAATTAATTAAAATTCTTTATTTTTAATTATCTTTTAAAATTTTTAATTTTTTTGACGATTTAGACATTTTTGAGTCAGCCTTCTTTAATCGTTTTTGTGGTTTTTCGAACTCACGATTCAAAACCGACCACTTGCAGTTTCTTCTTGTAAGAACTAATACAAAAAAAGAAATTAAATATTTTATGTGGCCGATACATTCTTCATTTTCTACGTTCAAAAACGAAGGAAACGTCAATTTAATTTGAGACATGCAATAATCTGTAATTTTTTCACAAAAATTTGACAAATGGCATTCAGCTTTATAATGAAATTCAAAAAATTGTGTTATGATGCGTGCTATGTCTTCATACAACGGTGTCGGTACTTTTAAAGCTCCATATTTACTAATATCTTTTTTAAAATTTTTCTCGTATAAAAATTGTTCGGTCATAGTAATTGTCCCTTCTTCCTCAGGTTTTAATAATTATTGACTGCAATCTTTACAAGTTATTGTCTTAAATGCACAATAGCCTGCGAAGTACAGAATTGCATTTCCTTTCAAATCTGGGAGATTAATACAGGTACTGCTAATACCATCGGCATCGATGTTACTTTCATTACTCTCCTCTCCAGTTCGAGAGCTTCTAAGACTCACTTTAAAATCCTCTCGAAAATCCTTCCAGTTAATATTTAAGTTATCATATTCATCTTGAACGCAATTTGATACTGGCGAGTTAAATAAAATTTTCATGCTTATTATATTGGCGAAATGGATTCCAATATCATGACTTGTAGGTGTAAAGTTATATCCGCCCTTCCCACGGAGAACGGAGAAAAAGTTTTCAAGGGCGTCTTGATTTGTTTCCCCGGTTAATACATATTCAAATCCATATTCAGTGTTCAAAAAATCGAGAAGCATTAGTTGGGCCCTAATTGTTAATTGAAATCCTTTTAAAAATTTAAAATAATTTTCGTTTTGTGAAATTATTTTTAAATTATTTAGAAATTCAATTGATTGCTCTAAATATAAATATATTTTATTATTTTTTCGGAGAGGCTGTTCATAGGGCGATTTCGAAGAAAAATGTCTCGAATTAAGGCAATCAAAAATATTGTTGAACGTTTCTACTAAATTTGCCGTTGGTATTGCATTATCGAGATATGATCCAAATGTTCCCGGTGATACCTATATAAACGAGAAGTAATTTAATAAGAAATGTAATTGTAAACATGCTGAATGATTTTGTATTTAAATTATGATGAAATTAAGGGTTAATTTACATATTAACTATTTACATATACTAGTCTTTAATATTTACCTTTAAAGTAGTTCTTATTGCACATGCAACTGTATTGCTCAAAATTTGTGCTGCTAATTTGACATTCATTTTTTGAAAGTTATTAGGATGTAAATGAGCTTCTGTCAATTTAGGTATCATCTTAATTTTTTGATGTTTCTCAGCATCATAAATAGTACGAATAACATTAATATCACACGTACCATGATCAGAATGCTTAATCTGATTACTCAAAAAGGCATTGCGAGCTGATTTAATCAGATGGGGTGCATCATATTGTGCAAATATTTTCTTGTTTTTAACAAAAAAATATGGCTTTTCGGGAACAACACCAAGGATTTTATAAGTTGCAATGTTTGTTGTTGCTTGATCGCAAGTGACCATAACCACATTTAAATTTAACTTTTCTTCGCATATTTCTACATAATTATAAATCAAATTCGCCAATTTATTTTGACTCACTGAATTATTCAATAAAATATAGCCTAGTGCATGTTTCCAACCGCCAGTGAGAGATTTAACTAGGAAAAATAGAGCCGAAGTTGCACATTCGTTTATTCGATTTTCCCCATCGTCGCAAAAGCCATCAATTTTTCCCGTCAATACATTAAACGTTAAGTCCTTTTTAATTTTTATTTCGTCAAAACTTAATACGCAAAGTTTTGATTCCACTGACATTGGCTCAAATATTTTTTTTAAATGGGACATTAATATATCGTTTACACCAGGTGGTATAAATTGGATTGGTGACCACATATGCAATGAAGATACGGACGGCAGCTTTAGCGATAGTGTATTCCGTAAATATTTATAAGTTGCAGCCGATTTATAATATAGGCATTGCGCAAAGACTTTGTCGTTATTATTGTAGTAATAATCTTTTTTAAGAAGCAATTTGCTTACATTTTTAGTTGCCTGATTTACATGGGCATCTATGATTTTTTCTATAGACGTATGTTTATAAATATAATTTTTTTTTTTAGCAATTGATGGTTACGCTTAATTCGGTTAATTTCTTGTTTTAAAAGTTTTATTTTCTTTTGAGTTTTTTTTAATTTGATACATTCAATTTTCCGAATTCTGTTTGTTTTTTTACAATTCATGCAATTAAAATTTGAATTGCATTTTGACTCGCAATGAAAACATGTAATTTTATTTATGATTTCTAAAAAATCATTATCTTGGTCGATTCCAAGGCCAGGTTCGGTTTGCGTACCTACTGGTAAAATCTTTTCTGATATTGCCACCGTTGAACTATATATGTTTTCGTTATATATGGCCTCATTGGAAGATGTGTACGTGTTTGAAACACATTCTATTTCAGATGGCATCAATTGTGGAATTGCGTTTTGCGTCAAATTTCGTATACCTACAAATTCCTTAGCGAAATGCTGTTGACAAACAAAATTATTTTTCGTTTTTATGCCTTTATGCGCAAGCCCGATAGAATTTATCCAAAGATTCGCACGGTTGGGGTCTGTTGGAAATTTAAAAAATTTAAACTCACTTTTGTCAGCTCTTGCACCGCATTTTGGGACGATACATTTGACACGTTTCTTACTTTTGTGGTATGTTTGAGGTTCTAAATATAACCAAATAAAATAGTGTTACATTGTTACATTCATTATCTATGCATTGATATTACATATTTGAAAAATTCGACTTACCAGTACTACCACTTTCCATTTCTTAAGATACCGAGTTACCAACGAATATGAACAACGAATAAAATATTAAGTAAAATAATTAATTTTATTACACCTTTTATAATTACACCTGTAATTTATTTACACAAAATTTATATGTGAATCGGAAGCTGTAAACAGGAGGAAGCTATGTAAAAAACTAGCTATGAAAACTGTAATTTATTCCCTTCAGCGTATTTATGGGCGGGGTTAACTATGAGTTTATTTTATGAAACAGTTATCTGGGATTGCTATAATTACTACTCGCATACATAATTATATTGGTACATTGAGAGTAAGTATCGGTTGGTATCGGTAATCTGAGAGAGAGATCGATCTTCAACATAAATACAAAAATATAAAATGTTCAATGAAAATTGAATTCGTCATTGCAAATGCAACAACAATATGAATGATTTTACACAAGGAAAATAATAAAAACGAATTATCTTTGTTTTGCACGAATGTTTTTCGTTTGCTTATTGTTGATTGATTAGTGCATTCCAACGTTTGCGCGTTATTTTATTTTATTAATATACAAAACAATTGCGGGGAAAGCACTAATTGACTTTTATTGTTTGTTATTATAAAATTTAGAACAACGTAACACACACATACTGAAACATTCAAAACTACTAAAATGTTCCATTTCATTATATTTGGATTTTAATACGTATCTAAAACCTTAAGACGAAGAGAGGAAATCGATAATTCCTCTATTAGATATATGTTATACGATCTACACGTGTTACTACTACCTACCCACAGTCAACCATATTTTTTGTATATTATGCGCGATACTCGATCGTATTTAAATTTAAAAACAAATTTGAATCTGTTATTGAATTATACTACAGAGCCTATGATAATCCACCAAATGATAATGCTAAAATGTTATCATATCTAAATTATTTGTGATAATATGACTAACATATTTATTGCAATTAAATTTGTTTTAAATTGTTTCAGTTTACCTATTATATGTATTGTGATTTTCATTATAAATGTACCTCATATGAAAAGATCATTGCCTTTTTGCTTTTCATTCCGAAAGCAACACAAATACCAATGCTAGATACATAAATAAATGTAAATAAACTTTATAGAAAAGTTGCATTCATCACACATATAAATTTATTTTTTTTGTTTTGCGTTTTTGGGTGTATATGTGTACTTCGGTTTCATTTTTCATTAAATTTTATTTCTCAATTTGTTTACCAAAAGAAGAAAAGAGACATTTAATTGAATGCAGAGTTTATATATTTTCCTGCTTAGGGTACAGATTTCCCCTCCAAAATTTTTGTGTATAATTTTTATACACATATTTTCTCAGTACAACTTGTTCATCTGGTTAAGTATTTATTTGTGGTTACAGTTAATAAAATATAATTAATGCTTTAATAAAGTTTTGTTGATCCGTACAAGTTTGTTATTTTTTATGTTGCTAATTATTTATAAATATTACAGGACATTGTGTCGTAGAAAAAGTGCATAACTCGTGTGAAAATGTGTAATTGCAATACTCAAGTGATTGCAGCTTTTACTATCGCTCAGGCTGCAAACATTTTCGTATTGCAATGACTCGTTTTCTTCACTTGTTATACAATATACTATTTTCTACGATAGTGCAATAACCTATACTTTCGATGATGATTTTTGAATTTAAATTATATAAGAAAAAAAGCCTTTGCGTCGTATACTAGAATCGTGTGGAAATATTCTCATTACACAACGATATCTTAATATTGCTACACGATTTGTCAAAACCCAAATGTTTTAATGGTTTAATAAATTTGTGTTGATCCGTACAAGTTTCTAATTTTTTATGTTTCTACTTATTTATAAATGTTACAGGGCTATTGTATCGTAGAAAAAATAGCGTGTATAACACGAGTAAAAATGAGTCATTGCAATACTCAAGTGATTGCAGCCCTCGCTATCACTCAGGC
Source organism: Tipula helvola (assembly GCA_963556165.1). Classification (NCBI taxonomy): domain Eukaryota; kingdom Metazoa; phylum Arthropoda; class Insecta; order Diptera; family Tipulidae; genus Tipula; species Tipula helvola. The sequence goes on from OY744481.1 coordinate 55,847,859, forward strand.
CGCAAATTTCACTTTCGTATTGCAATGACTCGTTTTCTTCACTTGTCTTACAATATACTATTACGAGTTTTTTCAAAGCAACCTTGAAGTCATAAAGGCTCTGGTATTATACAGGGTGAGGAAAAAGTGTGGAAGCCCCTAAAAATCTCGCGGAGTTCGGTCAAAAAAAATATGGCTATGGTTTATTCTTTGGTGATATTCAACAAGGAATTTAATGGTGAGTGACCTTGACCTTCATCTTCAAGGTTATTTAGGGGTCAAGGTCATTTTTTTAAATTAGAACCCTTATTTTTGATGAGAAAATCGAAAAGAGCGATCAATTTTAAGTCCGAGTATGTATTTTCCATGACCTCCCAAAATCATCTGAAGAAATTCACATTGTACATATGTATTTACAAAGTATGGAAACTTCTAGAAATCTCGCGGAGTTTGTCAAAAAAAAAAAATAAGCAAGGTTTAGTCTTAGGTAATTTTTAACAAGGAATTTAATGGTGACCTTGACCTTCATCTTAAAGGTCATTTTAAGGTCAAGGTTTTTTTTTATAGGGAATCCCAAGTTTTTGACATCGGATACGAAAAGAGCGATCAATTGTACGTCCGAATATGTAATTTCCATTAACTTCCAAGGCTACCTGAAGGATTATATTTTAATTGCAAAGCTTATGATTTGCTATGAAAATAAAAAAAATTAAATTAAAAAAAAACATAAATAACAGAACATTGTAATAATGCTTGTGTCGCTATGAAAATTATAAAAAAAATGAAAAAATATAAATTTTAAAATTAAAGAATTAATTTTTTAATTTTAATTTAATTTTAATTTTCGTAGCAAATCATAAACATTATAACTAAAATATATTCCTTCAGATGACCTTGAAAGGTCATGGAAACTACATATTCGGACGTACAATTGATCGCTCTTTTCGATTCTGTCATCAAAAATAGAAGTTCTAATTTAAGAAAATGACCTTGACCTACAAATGGCCTTGACGATAAAGGTCAAGGTCACAACCAAGCAAACTCAAAAGAAGCAAACTAATATAACAGTTCTCAAAAAATTCGAGAAACTCATAAAATTTATATCACAAACATCTACATACAGTTGCATCTTTCTATTAGTTCTCGAATTATTACAAAGTACCGTTATCTTTTGTTGTAAATATGCATAGGCAGAGGCATATATCGGTACAATCAGTATTACATTAGCATATGTCTCGAACTTAAAATATTTTTCGTCTTCGGAATTAAAATATGGTGCGTCGAAAGGAAGTAGCAATTAAAATTCGAAATTTAATAATAAAGCTAAGGAAACAGAAGTTGAAATGAAATGAAATAAAATTGTTGGTAAAAGTCGGGCGACCATACAAACAATAGTGCGAAATTTTAATAACAGAGGAAGTGTTTAAAATAAACAACGATGTGGGCGTTCTAAAAATTTTAGCGCACGGGATGTTCGAATCATAATTAAAAAGTGATATCAATGTACCGAAACAACTTCATCTGCCTTCATAGTTACCGAATCTAAACGTAATAGAGCATATCTTAATGGACTGGAACGAAAGGTCCAAAAATCTACAATTGTGACGAAACCGGCCTGGTTTACAAAGGTTTGCACAATAAAATAAACGCTACCGTTTTCGAAAAAGCTGCTGTTGAACGGAAGACCATGAAGGAAAGGATCACCATTATGCCTTGTGTAAATGCAACAGGGACGCATAAACTCGATTTGATGATGATTGGAAAATCAAAAAATCCTCGGTGTTTTAAAAATGTAAATTTACCACTGTAATACAAATCATCCAAAAATGCTTGGCAAACCTTTGCGCTTTTTAAGGAGTGGCACGACGATTTGTTCATCACTGAAGTTTCTCGTCACTTGAAAGCTAAAGGCTTACCAGTAAAAGCAATTTTATTGGTCGATAATGCCACCTGTCATGGGACAGCAAACACTTTTCCGATGATAAAAATTTCAAGGTTATTTTTTTCCCACCCAACAATACATCCTTGCTTCAACCACTCGACCAAAATGTCATAAAATCCCTTAAGCAGCGGTGTCAAAAGCACCTTCTGTCAACAGTCGTGGCGTTATGTGTAAACGGCAATAACGACATGGTCTCAACTCTTAAAAATATTAATTTAAAAGACGTGGCGTTTTTGATAGTTGAAGCCTGGAATGAACTACCATACGATCCGTTGTCATGAGTTAATTTAAACATGTGTTTTAATCGATCGACGCAATAGAATTTAATATACCGGGTGATCTTTTTGTGGGAGAGGAGGATATCCCCCTGGCTAAACTGTACAATTTGGAAATCGAAAGTGATTTAACTGAGAACGAAATAATGGAATGGGCAACTGGTAGCAACGAGAGAAGCGTATACTTTTTGAAATAACAAATGACAGGAGCATCGTGAACGAACAGGGTCATATGGGAGAAGAGAGCAGAATCAGCATCGATAATGTGATAGATTCCTTCAATGTCGCGGTAAAATGGGCAGAGGAAAATAATCTTACAAGCAATCAGATCTTAATAAAACTGCTTATTTATCTATAAATCTCAAAACTGATTTTTCTTAAAATTTATACTCCTTTTTTCTACACAAGAAACTTTTTTGAAAAAATTGGTTCAAATTAGTTGCTTGTATAGAATGCTCACTGTATTAATTTTTTTTGTCCAGTTATTATTTTTTTAGTTTAAATGTATTACTTAATATTACTGCTAAGAAAAATTTCTATAAAAAATGGGCTATGCAACGAAGTTAGGATGGGCGTGGAGGATTTTAGTCGAAATTGTATTGTATTAAAGCGGAAATTATTACTGGAGCACATTCCGAATTAGCGAATGAGTTGGAATTGCCTCGAGCCCCAGAAAGATTGCATCGAAATAAATAAACAAACAAATAATAAAATTGTGCAATTGCACAGGGGCTCCTAGTAGGTACTAATTATATTCATATAATCAAATATTATTCAAAATAAAAAATGTTCGGTGTCTTCAAAAAATAATAATTATCTTTGTAATCAAAGTGCTAATATGTACGATTTTTGTGTTTATATTTTCTGAACAGCTGTTTATAGTGTTTTTTAAAAATTTATGTAAGCTCAAGGATAGGTAAACCATAACAATCATTTTGATTTTTTTTTTTTTTTTTTTAATAAATTTTCATTCATCCAAATATTTTGTAAACAGGAAGTTTTGAATCAGGAGAAATATTGTGCGTATAAAAAATTGATGGTCAGTTCCTGTTTCATAAGCATTAATTTTTTATGTTATTTAATTTTTGTAATTTATTATTTATATATTTTTTATTATTTGCTATTTTAGAAAAATCCTTGATAATGTTATACAATACAAAAAAAATTTAAATTATTTTTTTAAAAATTCGTTGGCCTATAATTAAAGCCATTTCTAATATTTATAAACATATATTTCCACTATAAAACTTTGTAAAAGTTGCGACTAAATTGAAAAATATTTTGTATACATATGATATATTTTTGTTATAAACCATTACTTAATTTTATATTTTTTTAAATTGTTAAATACAAAAAAAAAATGAAATGGAAAGTATACCTTTATACAATACAAAATATAAATATTGATGTTTATTGTTGTTAAAAAATATTAGTAACTAAAAAAATCACTAATCCAGAACTTCAAGTGATCAAAAAATAAAAACTTAATCATCCATTAATAATCATAATAATATTAATTAAATACCAAAAAAAAACGTTCAAAAAAATATACTCCCATGACCCTCAAAATCAAAATTGTTCAAATTCAATTTATTTTGCAGAAATACGTTTTTTTTACAACTTAATATAATGTTACATAATTAAAAATAAATAATGAATAAGCAAAAAAAAAAAAAACAACAACAACAATATCCCAGTATTTATTATGTATTATTATCTGCAAAATAGTGTTTTAATCTATATTATAAAATATAAAATAAAAATTAAATAATGATTGTGTCATAATTATGCTGTTTCAAAAAAATAAAAGCAAAAAGAATTAAAATAAAATAAAAATGTAATAAATAATGAATATTAATAAATAAAAAAAAATGTGAGAATTAAAATATTATTACAAAAAAAAAACCAATAATTAATTAATATGTAATTAATTATTTAGTTAAATAAAACCAAAAAAATTAATTGTAAATTTTTAATGAGAATAAAGAAAAAAGAAAAGTTATTTATTTTTATTTTAATTGAGATGAAAATTTTACCAAAGAAACGTGTGTTTTAATAAGCCTCTTACCTTGTTGTGAGATCCAAATATGTTGAGCATTTTCACCATTTTTAAAGCTAGCAGGTGGTCGCGATATTTACTTTAAAGATGTACATAATTTTTGTTGTTTGACCATTAAAACTAATGTTTATTGGAAAAATGGATCAATCAAATAAATTTCGGATTCAGTGTAAGGATATTATTATTTAGTAGTTTCTTGAGGTTATAAAAAAAGCGTGATCCCTTACTCAACCCTAACTCAATCTACAATTCAACTTCCAAATTAAACTCAATGCTTAATTAAACCCTAAAATTAAGATTGTCATAAAACTAAATACGCATGCACTAAACTGAAAAGAACTCAAGCTAAATCCAGCTCAACCCTTAATAAACCCCCATATTAATCTCAAACTAAACCGCTAACTCAATATAACGCACGACCCAACCGCAACTCGACCTTCAGCTCGACTCTCAACTTAACCCTAACCAACACTCCATATTACATAAAAGCCCAGCTCAACTCCCAAATCAATATGGTTTGAAAAACTACTTGCGTTATTGAAGTCAAATAAACACCAGACAACTCTAAATCAACTATCAATTCAACGTATACAGCCTTATTTGTATAAAATGAGCTGGAATTTAGAGTTTGGAATTTGAAATTTAAAATTAAAATTTAATATTTTTAATTTGATTAAATTTGGAATTCAAGATTTAACATTTTCAATTTGGAATTTGAAAGGTGAAATTTAAAGTTCGGATGTTTGAAATTTGGGATTTGTAATTTGAGATTTAGAATTTATTTTTTTAATCGTCCAAGGTGAAGAGTTTTTGGCTTCAAATAGTTTGTTCATAACATGTTGGTTGGAGCAAGGTTAATTAAGTTTCAGATTTCTAAATCAAAATAGCGGGATTTTTTTTTAGCAAATTATGCGTTTTAAAGTACATATAATTAAGCTTATGAGCCAAATGATATATTTGTGCTAATTGTTTGTCATATATAATTTAGGGCAACTTAGAACTGTTATTATTTAATGAGTCCTGTAACGATACTATGTAAAGTTACCTTAACCTAGTAATGTAAATCCACCTTAAACTATGTACAACTGTCAGATACATGTGAATAATAAAGTTATATCTTAACACGAATGGTTGTAATCTTTTATGGTGTCAGAAGTGAAAACTAAAAAATTAATTAAATAAAAATCGATTATCATCGGAATAATCATTGATCTAAACGTTTCAAAGAATAAAAAACACGAATCAATAATAATTACTGAGTAATAATTAAATAAAATAAATAAAAATATAAAGCACGCGGAAATTTTATCTAAAATATAAAATCTAAAATCTAAAATAGCAGTCCTTATCGAAGAAAAAGTAGTAAGACCAACAACATGGCGGAGCATCTTCGACCACCAAAACAATTAATCATCACAGAAAATATAGCGGATGATTGGAAAGTGTGGATACAACAATTCCAGTTCTATAGCAAAGCAACGAAGCTAGACAAACAAGAGGAAGAAATTAGAGCGGCTACGCTGATGACGTGTTTAGGAATCGAAGCGGGAAAAATCATCGAGACATTCCAGCTAAAGGAAGATGAAATTAATTACGACGCAGTGGTAAAAAAGTTTGCCGAGCATTTTACACCAAAGAAGAACATCACGTATGAACGGTATGTGTTTAATAAAATGTCGCAAGCACAGAACGAAAATTTTGATGAATTCTATACAATAATCGAAAGTCAGTTAATGAAGTGCAATTTTGACAAATTAGCCGATGAAATGTTACGCGACACGATAGTTGTAGGTGTATATTCAAACAAAGTAGGAGAACGTTTGTTGGTCGATACTGAACTACAGCTAGCTAAAGCAATAGATATATGCAAAGCGAGTGAATCAACCAGCAAGCAATTATTTGAAATAAATGAAAATCAAGCATTGCATGTTAGTGAAATTAAGAAATCAGATAGAATTAAGTCAAATGATACAAAAAAGTCGAGAGATGACCAGGTTTCTGACATGACACATAATAATTGTAATCCGAAACTTTTCTTTTGCAATCGTTGCAAAACTAAACACGGTAGAAAAAGTTGTTTAGCATATGGCAAGAAATGTGCAAAATGTGAGAAAGTTGGTCATCTGGCAATAGCGTGCAGAATGAAAGATAAAAACATTAATGAATTAAATGAAAATTTCGACGACGAAGCCGAAGAATTGTATCTCGATATGTTGGTCAACGGAAAGGAACGAGAGAAATCGAACGCGTGGTGAAAAAATTAAAATAGGCAACGATGTGATAGAATTCAAGCTTGCACACTGGGGCTCAATGTAATGTGATAAGTAAAAAGTTGGCAGACAGTCTTAATTTAAAAATTGACACGTCGAATACCAAAAGGCTAATTTCATTTGGCGGTCACAAAATTAGGGTTATATGTCAGGTATCCATAAATTGCATAGAAAAAAATAAACCAGTCTGGGTAACGTTAAAAATCGTAGACGAAAGTACAGGCCCAATATTAGAACGCTTATGATATTGATCTCAAAGCTAATCCGGACTTTGTAGTTATTCCCCGAGACGTATCCCGCACGCGATAAGAAATGATGTAAAAAACGAATTAGAGAACATGACTAAACTAGGAGTCATTAAACCAATCAAAGAACCGACGCCAATGGTCTCACCAATGGTCATTATAAGAAAAAAAAATAAGACGCGAGTATGTATAGATTCTTCTAACATAAATAAAAATATTCTTAGACGTCATTATCCACTAAAAACTTTAGAAGAAATATCAGCACGAGTTAAACGAGCCAAATGTTTTACGCTTTTAGACTGTAAACGTGGATTTTGGCAAATCAAAGTCACCGAAAGAACGCAGAAATATCTGGCGTTTTCGACACCATGGAGTCGTTACACCTGCCTGAGATTACCGTTTGGGTTAGCGTCGGCTCCGGAGGTGTTCCAACAAATAATGTCACAAATGTTAGATAGATTCGAGAATGTAGAATGTTCGATGGACGACATTGTTATTCATGCGGCATCGAGTGAAGAACGGGAAGTCAGAACAAAAGAGGTGATTCAAAAACTAACATCAGCTGGCTTGAAGCTAAATAGGGACAAATGCTTGTTCAATAAAAAAAAACTTAAATTCCTAGGGCATATGTTATCATCGGAAGGGCTAACACCAGACGATGAAAAGATCGGGGTCATCGCAAAAATCGAGACACCCAAAAATACGAAGCAACTACAAAGGTTTCTGGGAATGGTTACGTACGTAGCTAAATTTATCCCCAATTGTTCTGAAATTACTTCGCCACTCAGGGAGTTAGTGAAAAAGAAAGTTAGCTTTGTATGGGATCATGAATAACAGCAAGCATTCGACAAATTAAAACAACTTTTAGCTTCAGCTCCAGTCTTGAGATATTATGATGTCAATGCAGACGTTAAATTGTCAGTGGATGCAAGTCAAAAAGCGATGGGTGCGGTATTAAACCACGGTATGACCAACCTATAGCATATGCATAGAAAGCTCTAACCAGGCGCAACAAAACTATCCGCAGATCGAGAAAGAAGCGACAGCCATAAAATTTGCTTGTAATAAGTTCCACGATTACATATACGGTAAACGCCTGGAGATAGAGACAGACCATAAACCTTCAGAAACAATTTTTAAAAGGGCAATCGAGCATGCTCCAGCTAGATTACGTCGAATAATATTCGATGTGTTGCAATATGCACCTAACGTAGTACACAAGAAAGGTACTGAGATACCAATCGCGGACACATTAAGCAGAGATTGCATCACGGAACTCGACAATACGGACGAGGAAGAGTTACAAATACAAATAATCCTGCCTATGTCACCAGAAACGCAGTATAAATGGACGAAAGATGTCAAAATGGACAAAGATCTCAGTCAGGTTGTTTCATATATCATAAATGAGTGGCCCGACAAGGAAAGGGACATCTCGCAAAATATTACTCATTTTACTAATTTCAAGGAGGAACTAGCTGTATACGAGGGAAATATCTTTAAAGGTGAGAAAATAGTAGTGCCAAACACACAAATTGAAAAAATACTAAACACAGCACACACTGGTCACTTGGGCATTATGAGCACATTGAAACGGATAAGACAATTATTCTATTAAAAAAACTTATCCAAGGATGTGATTGACTTCGTACAGAAATGCTCAATATGTCAACAAATGCAAAGGAAAAATATAAAAGAACCAATCTTGAACAAGGAAATTCCAGAATATCCGTGGCAAAGAGTAGCAACCGACATATTTACATTCAAATCTCAAGAACATCTGGTAATAGTGGATAGCTACTCAGGGTATGTGGACTTCGAAAAATTACAAACTAGCACGTCTGCGGAAGTAATAAAAATTCTGAAGAAATCGTTCGATATACACGGAACGCCAGAAGTACTATAGAGCGATAACGGCCCTCAATTTTCATCACGTGAGTTTAAAAATTTCGCAGGGAGTTGGAAATTTGTTCAGGAAACATCTAGTCCACATTTTCCAAGAGCTAATGGTTTGGTGGAACCCGCTGTACAAACCGTTAAGTCACTACTAAGAAAATGTTCCAAAGACAAGACAGATATTTATAAAGCATTGCAAAATCTGAGAAATATGCCAAGGGATAATAGCCTAGAATCACCAAATCAGAGATTGCTAAGCAGAATGACTCGAACGAATCTACCCATCAAAAAAGATCTTCTTAAGCCAAGATCAATTGAAAATGTCACAGAAAATTTACAACGAGTAAGACAGAAACAAAAAATCTATGCCGGCAAAGGGACTAAAGAAGCTCCGGATTTAAAAATCAATGACATAATCAGAATACAAACAGGACATAGAGAGTGGACGTCAGGTACAGTTATAGGTAAATCAGATGCACCACGGTCGCTGATAGTGAAAACAGACGATGAGCGAACATTTCGTAGAAACAAACATCATTTGGCTAATACTATAGCTCACATCAAACCTAAAACGGAGATCACCCCGGACACTTCAGATGACTTAAAAAGAGGTGAATCAACCCGAATAACGACTGAAAATAATGACTGTGAATCTCGAAGAAGTCAACGAAATAATTCAGGTACTGAACTAGGAGACCGTAATACAGAAGTAATAACTACACGATCGGGAAGGGTAATTAAACCATTGTCAAGGTTGAATCTATAGGTCAGGTGAGAGAAGTAATAAAATTGCACGGTTCGTTCCTTGACGTTGAACAATAAACATAAAATAAAAAAGATTCGTTTGAATTTATATAAAATTAGTTATAATTGAGTTATATTTTTTTTTTTTTATAAGATTACATAAGCTAATCATCCTGAAAAAGATAATAATAAAAATAAAGAAAATGAAATTTAGAATTAAGTAAGACTATATGTCTATGTATTGACGAGTGGGAAAGTATAAAAAGCGCCTGTAGTAGCGGGTTTATAAGTTTGAAATTAATGTAAACGAAATTTCCAATACAATTTTACAATACCTTCCGCTAGTCGCACGGTGCAAGTCGTCAATTGTATAATATAATAATATGTAATAATAATACGTAACAAAAAAAAAAACAAGGGGGATGTAACGATACTGTGTAAACTTACCTTAACCTAGTAATGTAAATCCACTTTAAACTATGTACAACTGTCAGATACATGTGAATATTAATAAAGTTATATCTTAACACCCAACATGAATGGTTGTAATCTTATAAATCCCAGATCTAATTTAAATTATTTCACAGTGGGATTTTAAGCAGAATAGCCATAAGCAATTTTAATTTTGGGTTTAGAAGTAATTTCTAGAGTCAATAGCCATAGATTTGGAAATAAAATTTTATGGGGTTTTAGATTTTAATTTGAAATATTAAACAAACAAAAAAAAAAACAGATATTTACTATTTAATATTCATAATTTAGAATTGACATTTTTTATTTATCTTGAATTTCAGAATATTTAGGGTCTATTTTTTAATTCACCCCGAGCGAGTATACTCATTCAACCGGTGTAAACAGAGTACAGAGTACGGACAGTGTCAAATTGTCCAGTGTACCCCGAGCGTATATGATTCTATAAAAATAAATTTGTTATAATCTATTTTTATAAAAATATTTGTTTTTAAATGTTTTGATTTTTTTCTACACTTACATTCATTTCAAAGCAAAAATTTACAAACGGAGTAAGCTCAGAGTATGTTCAGTTCACATTAAAAAATACAGTGTATAGAGTAAAATTAGTCTGGTTGAATAAAGAAACGCAGTGTGTTATTTTGACAATGCACTGCTCGCTCAGGTTGAATTAAAAAATAGACCCTTAAGTGGCGACCAGCGAAAAATTATAAACTTAAAAATTAAGAATTAACAAAACTTAAAAATGCGAAAATTAACGTCACTTAACAAATTTAACGAATCTTCGTTAAATTATATGTCACTTAAAAAAAATTAAGAATGCGCGATTTTGCGTCCAAACGTAAGAAATAAATGTCAATTCCAAAAACATGTTGATGCGAAAGATGTAAACTTTTTCATTTCATGGCTTTTATTTTTCATTTTTTATTTATTTATTTCAGTTTTATTTTTCTAGGTTTAACTGACTGAAATTAATTACTTCGGTCTAAAAACACCAAAGTATTGAAATCCTGTCAAATATGACGAAAAATTTGGTTGGTCCAAAACCACTTTTCTCGACGTTTTGAAAGTCCCTGAGTCTGAAAATGCAAAAAAAAAAAAATGTCCGTCCGTCTGTCTGGATGTCTGGATGTCTGGACCCATGGTATCTCGAGAACGGCTTGTCCGATTTGTATTTTTTTTTCGCCAATCTGTTTCTATGGTCAAGGCGGAGATTTGAAAAGCTTTTGGAGACTGTACGTCAAGGGGGTGGGGTACCTGCCATACGAATTGACCCAAAATACCTGCTTTTACATAATATTTACTAATATTATTTGGATTGGGCATTGAATTGGGAATTGATTTGAAGGTTAAATTAGGGGTCAATTTGCGCGTTGAGTTGGAGTTGAGTTGGGGTTGGGTTTGGATGTAGTGAATAGTTAACACATTTTTTATATGATGGAACTTCCCTATTTATCAACCGATTATTATGAAATTTGACATGTGTGGTGGAAATGGAATTCTAAAATGAGTCTTGGATGAAGTTCTAGAATATGACCAACAATGATGGAACTTGACTATTTCTCATCACATGTGCGTTGAAAATGGGATTCTAAAACTGTTTTGGATGAAGTTCTGCAACATGGCCAAGTATGATGGAACTTGTCTATTTCTCAACCGATTATTATGAAATTTAGTATGTGTGTTAGAAATGGGATTCTAAAATGAATTTTGGATGAAGTTCTGGAATATGGCCAAGTAGAATGGAACTTGCTCATTTCTCAACCGATTACGTTGAAATTCGACATTTGTATTGGAAATGGGATTTTAAAATAGTTTTTGGGTGAAGTTCTGGGATTTTAAAACGACTTCTGGATGAAGTTCTGGAATATGGCCAAGTATGATGGAACTTGTCTATGCCTCAACCGATTATTATGAAATTTAGTATGTGTGTTAGAAATGGGATTCTAAAATGAGTTATGGATGAAGTTCTGGAATTTTTTTTTTTTTTACTTTATTAAGAAATTTTACAATATTTACTAAAAAGTTACATTTTTTTAGTTGCACTAATTCTATTTGAATTATTTTGCAACGTAATTTATTGAATTATATTATTGCAAGCTGTAGATCATGAAGTTTCTCACACAGATAACAGGACTTTATTAAAAAAATTAAAAAATAAAAATTCGAAACTATCTCATACTTTGTACGGTTTTTGGTTCTTTAAGAACTCCAGAAGGCTTTTTTTAAAGCTTATGACATGATTTGAATATTTAATCTCTCTTGGCAGTGAGTTAAACTGCGACGAACTACTACATAAGATATTTAAATTTTTATCTGTATTTGGTGCTATCAAGTAATGTGAAATACGTCTAGTATGACGACTTCTTATTTGTTGAAAATCCAAATCGTGCGTTATTAAATTATTGGTCAGTTTATATATCAATATTAATTTTTCAATTTCAATTAGCAAATTCAAACTTTTAAAATTTTGAAATAGTAACAAACTAGGATATTTAAAAGGTAAATGACACATGTACTTTAATACTCGTTTCTGTAAAATAAATAAATCATCAAGTTTATATGTAACACAGTTACTCCAGATTGGTAGGACGTATAATATTCGTGACAAAATAAATGAGTTATATATGGCATGTAAACATTTAAAAGGCACAAAGTTGCGAACCCTTTTAATAACAAATATATAAGGAGATATAGAAGACTTTACTTTATCAATATGTTTTTTCCAGCTTAGCAAATTATCGATGACCACACCAAGATAAGTATACTCAGTTACATGCTCAATTGGTTGATTATCGTAAGACAATGTGAAACGCGCCTTCTCCTCAGATTTAATATTTTTGTTTCCAAAAAGTAAAAGTTTAGTTTTTCCGGCATTTAATATTAACAGGTTAAGGTCAAACCATTTTTTAATTTTGACAAGATCGTTTTCCATTTCAGAGTGCATGCTACCTAGACTTTCATTTTCATAGCATATTACCGCATCATCTGCATAGAGAATAATATTACCAACTAGATCTATTTTCGTGATGTCATTAATAAAAATATTGAACAAAGTTGGCCCTAGAATTGAGCCTTGCGGAACACCTTTAGTAATTTTCATAATTTCACTTACTGTGTGTCCTAATTGTACTACTTGTTCTCTATTTGTTAAATAATCTGCGAAAAAGTCTAATTTATCTTGAGAAAGAGCTAACTTTTCCAATTTCATTAACAGTAGCTCGTGGTCTACAGTATCGAATGCCTTTTTAATATCAATGAAAATACATCCAGCGTAACATTTTCTAATAAAAGCCCCATTCACAATATTCACAAGTCCCAACACCGCAGCAGTAGTACTTGAATTTTTCCTAAATCCAAACTGTGAATCTGAGATAATCCTATTTACCGACAAGAAAATATTTAATCTGTCCAGTACTACACTTTCTAATATTTTAGATGACGCATTTAATATTGATATTGGCCTGTTATTGTTTAGCGTAAATAATTTCCAGATTTTGGTATCGAAATAACCTTGCCAAATTTCAAGGAATTTGGAAATTTACTATTAATAATTGCATTATTAATAAATTTTGCGTAAACACTTGCAAGATTTCCAGAAAACTTTGTAATAAATTTCGCCGAGACTCCATCGATTCCTGTAGAAGCACTTAGGTTTAGGTTCTGCATATGTTGTTTAACCTCTACTTCATGGACACGAGTAAACTGTAAAGGAACAGTAATGGCATACCTGATGTAGTCGAAATCAATAATATTTGGTTTCGGTAGCACCTGTGTAATACTCTCGCCAATAGTGATGAAAAATGTATTAAAAATATTACTAAATTTCAACTCATCCGATACAACATCAGTCCCAATAATCAGACTAGGCTTCACTGCATAATTGACATCTCTGTTATAAAGAACTCGTTTTACATTTTTCCAAAGAATTCTGGATCTGTGCAATTCCCAAATTCTCTACAATTGTATATTTTCTTAAGCTTAATATTTTTATTAGCAGCCAGCTTATATTGTTCAACTAAATAATATTTATTTCGAGATTTTTTCATCATCCGCCGGTATCTTTCTCTTTTATCTATAAGATCCAGAATCTTTTCACCCAGTCTTTTCTTTTTCTCTTTCAATTTATCAAGATAGTTTTCGTGTTACTTCTGAGTAAAACGGACAAATTTCTGATTACTTCATCAAAATCTGATTCATTCTTAAGTAAATCCCATATTGGGGATTCAAAAGTTGTGTTATAATCAGTTACCGTTTTCACAAGTAATGACGGAGAAGATTTATTGCCAATATTCATTGAAAGAACAATGCTCCTATGGTCAGATAAATATTTCTCTACAAGATGAAAATCAAACCTATAGCTCAAATCCGAAATTACGTGATCTATTATAGTGTTAGTTGTGTTTGTCACTCGAGTCGAAAATTCTGTATCAATTTTATTTAAAAATGAAAAACCATTTGTATTCACAGTTTCGACATACGTACATATATGTAATATGGCCAAGTAGGATGGAACTTGCCCATTTCTCAACCGATTACGTTGAAATTCGACGTATTGGAAAAGGGATTCTAAAATGTTTTTTGGATGAAGTTCTGTGATTTTGAAACGATTTCTGGATGAAGTTCTGGAATATGGCCAAGTATGATGGAACTCGCCTATTTCTCAAAGGATTATTATCAAATTTGACATCTGTGCTAGAAATGACGATTCTAAAATGAGTTTTGGATGAAATTCTGGAATATGGCCAAGTATGATGGAACTTGGCTATTTCTCAACCGATTATGTTGAAATTCGACAAGAGTGTTGGAAATGGGATTCTAACATGTTTTTTGGATGAAGTTCTGGAATATGGCCAAGTAAAATGGAACTTGGCTATTTCTCAACCGATTATGTTGAAATTCGACATGTGTAATGGAAATGGGATTCTAAAATAATTTTTGGACGAAGTTCAGGAATATGGCCATTTATGATAGAACTTGGCTATTTCTTAACCGATTTTAATGAAATTTGATATTTGTATGGAAATGGGAATATTTGATATGTGTGGAATATTGCCAAGTAGGAGGCTATGCCGTAACCGAGGGTATCATTAAATTAGCCATGTGTGTTGGGAATGGAATTCTAAAATAATTTTTTATAAAGCTCTGGAATATGGCCAAGTAGGATGAAACTTGGCTATTTCTTAACCGATTATGATGAAATTGGATATGTGTGTTGGAAGATTCTAAAATGAGTTTTTGGATAAATTTCTGGAATATGGTCAGTTAAACGGTTAGAAGTATCAGTATAATTTGTTATACTACTTTTGGTATAAAGTTCTAGAATACGATTTTTCATTTTAAATTGGATGCTTGTACCCATGTTACTAAAGCTTTTGACTTGTTTGGCTGTTGTTGTATGTATAAGTAAATATATGTTGGTTAAAATATAAATCAATAATGTGAAAACTGTCACACCAACTTTATTGCATTATTGAAGATGCCAAAGACCAAAGTTCTGATCCCCTCGTGAGGTTTCAGCCCTTTATATTTTATTTGTTGATTTAACAACATTTTTCTAATGTACTTTTTCCTAAAAGGGTAAAACATGTGATCATTTTGTGCTCGCAAATTATGTAGCCCAATTTTGTACTGCACATAAACAATAACAATTTGTAATTTATTATTTTTTATTTTATTTGTGTGTAGGTTCCTCTATTAAGTTTATAATTTTTCGCTGGTTCGAATGTCAAAAAAATTAAGAAAAATTAGTGTCGTTAAAATTCCTTAATTTATAATTTTTCACTGGTTGAGCCTTTAGTTAGTGATTAATTTGCTACCCTTTTAATTTATATGCCGAATTGAATTTAATTTATTAAAGGGTATTAATGGTTTAGAATAAAGAATTATTGGTGAAGTAAATTGGGTTTTCGGTTTCACTGAATTTAATAAAATAAAGTTAATTTGTATCACTATTAAGTTGAATTAAATTTAGTGAAATGAATATTTCGATGTAATAGATGCATTAATGTCATAATGTTAGTATTGATATTGGTATTTTTTTTTTTCGCTGGCGCTACATCCCATAGAGGGATTTGGCCGCTTCATAGTGAAGTTTCGTAATCATTTTTACAACGGATAATGAGTGATTAATTCATTGATCCTTACATTAACCAGCCGTGATTTTTTCATCACCCGCCGGGAATCGAACCCGGGACCTCCGGAGCTTAAAGCAAGCATGCTAACAACTGTGCCACCGGGCGGCTGTTAGTATTGGTATCGATGTAGATATTGGTATTGGTATTTATGTTGATATTGGTATTTATATATATGAAATTTAATAAATTAATAAATAATTGTTAAAATAATTTTAGTACAGAATCACCTGAGAAACTCAACCAATAGTAGATAGCGGGGTGGCAGTTGATTTAATTATTGTTATACAAACTATTTATGTTAAATTATTTGTAGTACATAAAGAATATAATCTATAATTTATTTGAAAGAATTAATTTATACTTAATTAATTTTAGAGCGATTTATAAAGGATTAATACTGATTTAAAATTTAGGAAATTTTTGAAGAACCTGAAACAGCTTTCCAGGAACTTAAGCAGTAAATGAACTTGAAATTGTGTTGTATTGTCCAAGTAATTGACTAGAAATATACTACCAACAAATTTAACTATCAAATACTTAGGTGTTGATTTTTTGTTACTAACCTTTCCTTTTCTTTGTTTTTTTTATGTGTAAAGGGTGTATGGAGGGCCCGGTGTCATCCGCGAGTCTTACTTAGGTTTGGTCGTACATTCTGATCAACCAATCAATTAGTCAAAAAGGTCTATCGGGTTCAGCGTTCATATGAGATACACCATAGATTTTATTAATGCAAAACCTAATATAATTTAATTTGATTTTTAAGAAGTTAAATTAATTTTGCAAATTCTATTAGTATCAAGAAAACCAATATCCCATTTCGTTTATTCCAATCGATTTTCCAATCCCATTATCCGTACCTAACGTATACATAGATTTACAATCATAAATAATCCAATAAAATCTCGAAACGAAAAAAATGTAAAAAGTCATCATCAAAAGATTTAAATTTTGTGAAATGATTAAAATATATTTTCAAATCAAGAAAATCACATCTTTGAATAAACATGAGTCACAAGCGTAGAGCAACAGTATACCTACTATGTATATACATAGATTGAAGCGCAACAATAACCACATAAAACAAACTCAAATTAAAGTTTAATTACGGCAATATCCTGTCATGTTCACCTCACGAAACCACCCTCACACAATATTATTAGATAAACATACTTTTGTGTTTCGAATATTTTCACCAATCACGTAAATTGAATTTTTTTCGTTGTTCACGCTCGCATATATGTATATTCGTATATACATAGTATGTTTGTACAATTGTTGTATTGTTCTGTGCTAGATGTTTTGCCAAACACAAAAATATTAAATCAAATCAAAATCGAAATTAAATCGACCAAAAATGGGAAAAGAAAACGTACTTGTATGAAAAGTTGTGAAAAGCAAAGAGAAGAAGAAGAAGCGCTCGATGGCAAAAAGTTTAATAGAAAATAAATTTCACTTTAATCGTTTTATTTTCTCGTCGAGCACTTTTTTTTTTTGTATATCACAGACGAACGAAACAAGAAAATTGCCTTATCATATGTCAAGTTTATATGTATATAATTGTGTGCGTATATGGTTGGGCTGACGGTTCTGGGTTGTGTATTTGTCTTTGGATTTGGCTGTGACTTTTTTTTTTAAATTTATGTTTTATTTGTCATTCCTTCTGTAATTTTATTATTATTTCGTACGAACTGGGTATATGTGTTGTACTTTCGTATACTTGTCAAATAAATTGTTTTGCTTCAAAATCTTTTGATGTTGGGTGTGTGTGTGTGTGTGTGTATGATGATAACATTTTAGTGTTTATTTACACTACGGGAGAACTGATCAAATACGAATTAATTACAAAACATGAGCTTAATAAAAAACCAAATGAATTGTGTGCTGTGTTCTGAGAATTTGTTTAAGTGTCAAAATCTTTGTGTTGATATAGTTACTCGAGATGTAGAATCCATGGGCATACTAATTAAAAGTAAGTATTATAATCGTGAAAAAATTGTTATTCTAAATTATCACATTTTTTATGAAGAAAAATAATTATTTTTATTTGTTGTATCATGTATGATAGTCGATAAAATGTGTATTTGCAGGAGTGACTTACAATTAGTATGAAATCATTTTATATGTACACACACATACACGCAACTGTCGAAAAATACAACCATCTCAACATATTCCTTATACACGTCATGTAAGGCAATGCAATTAAAAACAACATGTATTTACCTAAAAATTAAAGTTGTTTAGATACAAAAACATACAAAATCTATTCCGCTAAGAACAATTCAACTAAGCCTAGCAATAGACGATCACAAAAAATACAAGAAATTTAACAATATTCAGTTCCCATTTTTAAATTACCAAGAGGCAACATTTTCAGAATTTTTAAATCTACTTTTATTTTACTTTAAGCACCGCAAACAATCGCACTGAATAATATTTTTGCTGTAGCACAAACCACCTCATTGCAAATCTAGAAATAAACTATTGCGGCTAACCTAATGTACGCAAATATGCGAAACATTTTATAAAAAATAAAATAAAAAGGCGAGTAACGTTAGGAGAAAAACCTAATTTTGAAACCAAGCACTAAAAAACTAACTAAAATTCAGAATTTCTAAAAATTTAAATAAGCAATGATATTTACGTAAATTTTAAAAGTATCTGGGATTTTCCAAAATTTTGTAATTTTTATTGTTTGAGATTTCACATTGATCGAAGTTTATTAGGATTTATGATTCTAGGCCTTTTCCACTAGCACAATTCCACTAGACACAATTCCACTGCACACAGTTCCACTGGCATAATTCCATTTGTCACAATTCCACTGGGCACAATTCCACTTGGCACAATTCAACTTGCACAATTCAACTTGCACATTTCGACTTACACAATTCAACTTGCACAATTTAACCTTTTGATAATCAAACGCATTTATAGGGTGGTAAACCGCGCGCGCGCTTTACCACCCTAAGTACGTTTGATTATCAAAAAGTTAAATTGTGCAAGTTGAATCCGTTTAATTATACAACAAGTTAAATTTAAAAAGTTACCTAAAGAAAGAACTACGAATGTTAAAGTAGTGGAATTGTGCCAGCGGAATTGTATGCAATGGAGTCGTGTCTAGTGGAATTATGCTAATGGAATATGCCTAGAATCGTAATAACCGCAGCAACGGAAATATTTTTTACAATTCCTACCTTGCCCTATTTTTGACAGGTATACCCTCCTTTTATTATATATTTGCTCCTTTGCCCATTTCAGTTTTTATTAATTTAAAATCCATAGTTACAATTATCTTCGTAAAGTTTCAATAATACCAATACAATATTAAAGTACATATGTATGTGTTTGCGTTACCGTTTAACTATACAAGTTACAACGCAAGTTAAATTGTTCCCCAGTCGAATTGTGTCTAGTGGAATTGTCCCAGTGGAATTGAGTCCAGTGGAATTGTGTCTAGTGAAATTGTGCTAGTGGAATCGCCCGGTTGCCGGATTTATAAGTTGGCTCTCAAAATTTTAGTTTTTATTTTATTTTATAAAGTGACTAAGATTTCACCAGAATTTTTAAAATTTGACAAAACCATAATTTAATTTTTAAATCACTAGGCTAAGTTTTAAAAAAATTATTTTTAGGAAATTTCCAGGTAAGATATCAGAATTTTGATAAATTTAATTGGATTTTGCGAATATTATTTATAACAAATCACAAAATAAAGAATATTTAAGAGATAATTCAAAATGAGATTAACAAAATATTCATATACGAGTATTTCTAAAACCCTAGAGACCTTAATGATAATCTTTGACTGTTGATTCGGTCTCGGAAAATTTGGAGAGATCAAGAATATTACATAATTTTCTGTTCGTAAGTATTACAAAACATTACAAAATGTTGCTGCTGAAACTTTAGTAATTTTAAAGTCTATTAGTATTTTAAAAAAATCCTGCTGCCAGAAACTTTTAAAATGGAAATTTTTTTAAATTGAAATAAGAAGATTCTTCTGACTTACTAATCTGATGTAAAATCAAACCGTTCGATTGAAAATTTCAGTTTTGTATCTTGCAAACTTAATTAAAAAATTGCCAGAATATCAGATTTTTGCAAATGTTGAAGTTGTCACATTAACTTTTTGCGTATTTAGAGGAACCCTCACATTTAAGCAATATTATAGTTTTCAGAATTTATTTGATAGATTTTACAAATTTTAGAGTTTTGCAATATTAGTAAACTGCTTCGAGATTTTTATAAACGCACATCAATTTAAAATTTTGCTAGGGTTTCAGAAAATTTTCAAAATATCGAAGTACTTGTATCAAAGGCATTAGAATACAACTTAATTCTGAATAGGTTTCCTTACAATTGAAAGTTAGCTTTGCAACCTCCTAATTTAGCACGAAATGTTTTCAAAAAAGTTGATAACAGCAAAATATCTGAGCTATTTCAATTAAATCCTAGAGAATTCTATAATTTTAAAAAACCTGATGAAATTCCAGAATTTCCAGAAATCCTAAATGTTTCAAAATTTGAAAAACACAATTTGAAAAATTTCGATCTTGCTGATTTCTCGAAATTTTGTAACTTCCAGAAAGGCTTTGAAATTTTTAAAAACATATAATGCTAGAAATTCAATTGTTTGGAATTTCTAAGAATTAATAGGTTGGAAGCCTAAAATTCTATTTCTTATTTTGTTTATGTTAATTATGAGCGACCAAAATTTGATCACAATTTTTAAAATTTCAGAAAATTAAAACTAATTTAATTTTTAAATCGCTGGGTAAGCTTTCCAGAATTTATTGCGAATATTTTATTTTGAGAATCCAAGTGAAATCTCAGAATTTTCATAAATATTAAAAAATGAAGTTTGAGAAATTTTATGCACAATTTAAAAACAAGGAAAGTTTATGGATAGTTCAAAGTTTCTCAGAATACCAGAATTTTCATAAATTTTTAAAACACCAAACAATTTTGTGGTAATCTTCGTTGACTGAATCGTTAGTAAGTTTGAATAATTTTCAAATCAGAATCCTTGAACGTATTTTGTGGAACATAACTGTATCAGTATTTGGAAAAATTCTGCTATACCCTAAACTTTCTAAATGAAAAATTTAATTAAGATTCTTCTGACTGATACATTTTATTAATCTGATATATTGGTTGAATTCAAAATTTCAAATGAATCTTGCTAACTTATTCAAATTAAGAAACTGGCAAAGAATCGAATTTCTCAAAATTGCGAAATTGGGATCTTTAAATTTAAATAATATTCTAAGTTTTAGAATTAATTTAAAAAATCTTATATCTAGAAAAAATTTTGCAATGTACAAATTACAAAAACTAAAAACAATAACTACGAAATTTTACGGTATTACAGATCAGAATGTTTCCAAAATGCTTTTGTAAAATATTATTTACTAGATTGATCAAAAAAAAAAATCTTCACTAGAAGATCAAAAAATTACTTCTCTCAAAAAAATATTTTTATTAAATTAGAATTTGAATTTCTGCAGATGCAAGGGAATTTTGAATTTCGCTGGCCTAGATCAGAATTTACTAAATATTCAGAAAGATATTTTTAACGATCTTGTTTTGAAACATAATATTTTGGATTTCAAATATTTTAAAATAATGATGTACATTTATGAAAGTTTATAGAACTAAATTCTGAATAGGTTTCCTGACAATTGAAAGATAGCTTTGCACATTCTTGGTTTAACAGTACACAAAATTCTGACAGAAAAGATAACAACAAATAAATGTCTGAGTTGTTTCTTGTAAATTCTGGAGAATTTTGGAATTAAAATGGAAGGGTGGAAGTTTTATTTTCCGTTGATTTAAATTTGAAAAAGTCTAGAAGTTCACCAATTACTTTTTTCCATATTCCAGAATTTATGAAACAATAAAACTCAACGTAGAATCAAAGAGTAATACATAGAGTCTCAAAAGTTCAATACAAAATTCTCTATTGTTTAATATATAAACAATTGTGCGGTAAAGACATATACATACACCACCAGATTACCTGCCAAACGAGTACCTGAGCAGTACTGTTATCTATATTTTGAACGTGATTAATCCTGCATCCGTTCAACTACCGCATATTTTATGTTGATTCACTATAATAAAACGAATTATGCACTTTGCAAAACACAAACACTTAATAAAATATACATATAATATATAATTCAATTACTTGGCACATTTTCCAATTTCGACCGCATTACTTCACATCGCAAGAAACCGGTGCACTTTCCATAAATTGGTTCGGATCCCTGTAACATAAATTACAAACAGAGTACTGTATTAACAAAAACACACAATGCGTAATAGACAACTAAATTCTTTAAATATTTGCGATTAAACGGTAAAATTATCGTTTTAAATGGATTAATCCAACACATCCCACTTTATATGTATGTTTAACTATTTATTCATATACATATTATAAAACTAGCGAAAACATTTTCAAACTTCATAAAAAATAATAGATACTGGTATAGTCACAGGAATGCATACTCCTTCGATAGACCTTTCTGACTAAATAAACAAAACTAATTTTGTTTTAATGTCGATTGGAGATTTAAAATTTACAATTTGGGCACTGAGAATACTCTAGAGATACTGAAAACATGTAATTTTTCTAGCTATTATTCATGTTCTTGATTCTAGAATATTGGTAACATTAAAATGCTGCTTAGAAATATTCTGCCTTGTGACTATGGCTAATCATTAAATAGATAAAAGTTTCTTGAGAACATTTTGTTTGCTCTGGTTTAGTAACGGAAAAAGGTTAGGTACTTCATATTAAACAAATTTTTAAGCACCAGATAATTAAGAATATATTAAGAGAAAAGCAATCTAATTAACAGTTTAATTATGCTATGGCCGCGAGCTTTTTTCAAA
Organism: Tipula helvola; assembly: GCA_963556165.1. Taxonomy (NCBI): domain Eukaryota; kingdom Metazoa; phylum Arthropoda; class Insecta; order Diptera; family Tipulidae; genus Tipula; species Tipula helvola. Next base: position 55,870,780 of record OY744481.1, read on the forward strand.
AGAAGGACAAAAGAAATTTGAAAACAGAAATTTTACGTTTATGAATGAAAGTAAATGCAATTGCTCTCAATTATCTAAAAATCAACTTTTGCCCTATTAAAAAAAAATTCCTACAAATGGCCTGCAGGCTAAAACAAGTTGTTTCAATTTTTTTTTTAAACAGACGGGGATGTATTGAAGTCAAAGAGATGTAAATTGCCCCACTTTAAACAGGTCACAGCAGTAAATCCCAATACGTATGAAAAGACGGGTGCTTCATAAGACTTGGTGCCCGAAAAGGCGGGCAATACGCGTATTATTTATTTATTTTTTTTTTTATCATTTTTATTCAACTTTAATTTAAAATAAAAAAATTAATTAGTTAATATTTGAGTAGATAAATTTATATTTTCAATTATAAACTTCGAAATTAAAGAAACTTTTCAACGAATAAATTATTTAAATAAAACTTAAAACAAATTACGAAAAGAAATTAGGAACAGCTTTCCTCAAAATATTTCTGAAGATTTTCTGGCATTTACAATTATTCGATATAAGAAAATTTTTGAAGACATCAAACAAAAGCATATCAGGAAATGCCTAAGTATGCTGAGCCGTGAAGTTTTTTCAGATGCCAAAATTATCGAATCATCTGTGCATCCTAATTTCGTCCAAAGTGAAACGGTTGAGATAAGTTCCAGTCCTAGTTGAAGACAAATGGATAATCAATTTAGCCTTGAACATCTTTAAAAGGGATATACTTAAATGAAAACTAAATTAATTCTTCAATGAAATACTGAATAAATTACTTGCTGGTCTGTTAAGATACAGAATTTATTCCTTTTTTCCACATGTTCGTCCGAAACGGTGATGACTAATACAATTCTTAGAGTTTTAAAACAAATCTTAAAAAATCGTTCTCCTCATTTCTTCCCTCAATTCGGTCAAAAATGGGATGGCTAAAAAAGCTACATCTCGCCTCATAAATATTTGTTTTTTTTTGTAATAACAAAAATACAAATATTTAAAAATAAATAAATTGCTTGAGGTCAAAAATGGTCCCTAACGAAAGAAACCAGGAGAAAAAGTAATCAGAAATAAAAGCAAAGGCGCAAAAAGAGGAAGCTTTCAGATCAAATATCCGGTGACTTATAAAAAAACCCTAAATACAAACGAAATAACCGTATTATGTAATAATGTGTTCCAAACATTATGTAACTTTAACAAATTAGAAAACTTTCCATTTCTACACTGCCCACCAGGTCGCCGTTCTTCCTTTTTTTTTTTGTTAAAATGAGTCAATAAACCTTATTCATTGCAATCTCAAAATATAAAGATGTCGATTCAAAGTTAAATTACAACATGAAAATGAAAGTAAAACAAAACTTTTCCCAAAACATAAAAACAAGAAGGAAAATTTTCGGTTTTCATTTTCCACAAAACATGAGTAAAGCTTGAAACAATTTTTATTTGTAGTTGTTGCAGTTGTTATTAAGCCATACACATTACGTATACCAGAAAACAAGAAAGAAATTTAACTTTGAAGGTTTAACCACCTGATTTAAATTCGTTTAATTTTAAAGATTGCTTCAAACTCTCGTTGTAAATAAATAAAGGAATATGAAGATGTACACGAATTACGTAAAATATCGTAGAGGATGCAATTAAAATTAATGCTAATTTCATAATTTTGCCTTAAATTAACTTGTAAAGATTTAATCCCATAGGATAAAATTATTTAATCGAAAATTTATTGGTGGATGCTTAACTGGACTGGACTGGACGTTTACATGGTCAGATTATATAATACTTTTAATAAGTAGCAGATAACAAATAAAATGTTTGCAATAATTCGATAAATTGGTTCTTCAGTCGTTGGTTCTTAAAATTAGTTTTAAAAATAACTCAGTTTCACAGTTAGTTCGGATTGATTTAATGCTGCAGTTGAAAATGTTCGGTACATTTTAATAAATTTATAAATCCATTGGCAAATATTGGCTATGCTTTTGTTTATTTCTGCAGTAATGTATTTCTAAAGTTTTAAATTTTTTTATAAATTGAATCATCGCATTTTTTTTGGCAAACATTTTTGCTGATCGCTTATCACCGCCTCATTTCTCGACTGGGGAATTACCTGTTTCCAAATAATTATTGCATAAGCGCTTTAATCGATCTGATTACAAACTCTTATAACAAATCCATTCTGCTTTCGAAAATAATACCGTATGGTCAACGATTTTCTAGGCCCATCTAAAAATCGATCACATCGTTTTGGCTTATTAGGATTGCAGTATTTTTTTCTGGAGAAAAGCGTCTTGGATCAGCTTAGAGATGGAATTGTGAAAATTTTTAGCAAACGCCAAAAAGGCAGAGTTTGGTTGCAACGACTATAAAAAATACAACTGACATTAAATGCGCGGCAAAATGATATTGGAAAAGACATAGTTCTGATTTTAACTGTTAATATACATACATAGCAATTTACGCTGGAATAAGAGATGTAGTTTTGAAATACGTTTTTATGTCCGAGAGTTAATTTTAGAAAATATTTTCAAGTGGATAAGAGTTACAGAGCATTCACAATAAAAAAACTTTTTACTTTTGACTTACAGGTTTGTTTGAAAACAATGCCAAAGTTGATGATATTGTTCTTATCAAGGAAGCCAACCTGCCCCCATCAAAATGGTTGATGGGTAAAATATTGGAATTACATCCAGGAACAGACGGCAACGTTCGAGTTGTCACACTCAAAACTAAACACGGAAATATGAAGCGGCCAATACATAAACTTTGTCAACTACCACTAAATTGAATCAACCGATTCAAGGCGGCCGGGATGTTGAAGACACAATCAGAAGAAACCTGAAACATAAACACAAATTAAAATTTAATCTTAAGTAATTTACAATTTAATACTTAGCTTGCTATAATTTTTTAAAACAATTTAAACTCCATTATAATAGTAATAGAACCCTGAAATTAATTAATTTATTTTATTAATCAAATTTGTATGTAATTTTTCCCACCTTTCATTTTTGTTTTTATCCATTTAATGACAGCTTGTATTTCCCTGAATGTATACAATTAAATCAAGCAAACTTTACCATGGTTAGTTGTGTAGAATTTGGGCCATCTACCGGAATCTTATATTATTATACATTGAATGACTCAGCTTAAAATAAAATTATAAAAACTTTTTTTTTTCTATCGACCATCAATCAAATAAAATTAAAAAATAAAATAAAATAAATTAATTAATTTCAGGGTTCTACTACTATTATAATGGAGTTTAAATTGTTTTAAAAAATTATTGCAAGCTAAGTATTAAATTGTAAATTGCTTAAGATTAAATTCTAATTTGTGTTTATGTTTCAGTTTTCTTCTGATGGTGTCTTCAACAATATATGCTCCTGCTTTGTGCACACATTTTGGCAGAGTTTGGTTGCAACAACTATACTGGAGAAGAGACATAGTGTTGGCACCACCACTGAATACACGACCGGTGCAAGGCCTGGTGGCGAACACATCAAAGTAACCAATTTCCCTTCGTCAGGCAACACCAAAAACAAAAATGGAAAACGTCAAACTACACGACATGTTTTTAGTCGGTCTTCTCTCTTCGTCGTCAATCGTCATAAAACCAAAAACAACGTGTGCATCAAAACAGTGGCCATCTTCACAAAATATAAATATAAAAACATCATCGATAATAATCTCGTGTAATCATAATCATTCGTGAAGAAATAATAACAAATAATAATAGATATCAAGTGAAATAAAAGTAATCTGCTTTGCGTTTAATAAAATTATTTTATTTATTCGTGCAATTCGAAGTGCCCCCTTTTTCGTGAATACTCTCGTTCATACACTCGACAAGACAATCGCAAATCTGCTAAGCTATCGTGGCTAACACACAATTCTGATTTTATTTTCAAGAGTTAATTTTAGAAAATATTTTCAAGTGGATAAGAGTTACAGAGCATTCACAATAAAAAAACTTTTTACTTTTGACTTACAGGTTTGTTTGAAAACAATGCCAAAGTTGATGATATTGTTCTTATCAAGGAAGCCAACCTGCCCCCATCAAAATGGTTGATGGGTAAAATATTGGAATTACATCCAGGAACAGACGGCAACGTTCGAGTTGTCACACTCAAAACTAAACACGGAAATATGAAGCGGCCAATACATAAACTTTGTCAACTACCACTAAATTGAATCAACCGATTCAAGGCGGCCGGGATGTTGAAGACACAATCAGAAGAAACCTGAAACATAAACACAAATTAAAATTTAATCTTAAGTAATTTACAATTTAATACTTAGCTTGCTATAATTTTTTAAAACAATTTAAACTCCATTATAATAGTAATAGAACCCTGAAATTAATTAATTTATTTTATTAATCAAATTTGTATGTAATTTTTCCCACCTTTCATTTTTGTTTTTATCCATTTAATGACAGCTTGTATTTCCCTGAATGTATACAATTAAATCAAGCAAACTTTACCATGGTTAGTTGTGTAGAATTTGGGCCATCTACCGGAATCTTATATTATTATACATTGAATGACTCAGCTTAAAATAAAATTATAAAAACTTTTTTTTTTCTATCGACCATCAATCAAATAAAATTAAAAAATAAAATAAAATAAATTAATTAATTTCAGGGTTCTACTACTATTATAATGGAGTTTAAATTGTTTTAAAAAATTATTGCAAGCTAAGTATTAAATTGTAAATTGCTTAAGATTAAATTCTAATTTGTGTTTATGTTTCAGTTTTCTTCTGATGGTGTCTTCAACAATATATGCTCCTGCTTTGTGCACACATTTTGGCAGAGTTTGGTTGCAACAACTATACTGGAGAAGAGACATAGTGTTGGCACCACCACTGAATACACGACCGGTGCAAGGCCTGGTGGCGAACACATCAAAGTAACCAATTTCCCTTCGTCAGGCAACACCAAAAACAAAAATGGAAAACGTCAAACTACACGACATGTTTTTAGTCGGTCTTCTCTCTTCGTCGTCAATCGTCATAAAACCAAAAACAACGTGTGCATCAAAACAGTGGCCATCTTCACAAAATATAAATATAAAAACATCATCGATAATAATCTCGTGTAATCATAATCATTCGTGAAGAAATAATAACAAATAATAATAGATATCAAGTGAAATAAAAGTAATCTGCTTTGCGTTTAATAAAATTATTTTATTTATTCGTGCAATTCGAAGTGCCCCCTTTTTCGTGAATACTCTCGTTCATACACTCGACAAGACAATCGCAAATCTGCTAAGCTATCGTGGCTAACACACAATTCTGATTTTATTTTCAAGAGTTAATTTTGAAAAATATTTTCAAGTGGATAAGAGTTACAGAGCATTCACAATAAAAAAACTTTTTACTTTTGACTTACAGGTTTGTTTGAAAACAATGCCAAAGTTGATGATATTGTTCTTATCAAGGAAGCCAACCTGCCCCCATCAAAATGGTTGATGGGTAAAATATTGGAATTACATCCAGGAACAGGCGGCAACGTTCGAGTTGTCACACTCAAAACTAAACACGGAAATATGAAGCGGCCAATACATAAACTTTGTCAACTACCACTAAATTGAATCAACCGATTCAAGGCGGCCGGGATGTTGAAGACACAATCAGAAGAAACCTGAAACATAAACACAAATTAAAATTTAATCTTAAGTAATTTACAATTTAATACTTAGCTTGCTATAATTTTTTAAAACAATTTAAACTCCATTATAATAGTAATAGAACCCTGAAATTAATTAATTTATTTTATTAATCAAATTTGTATGTAATTTTTCCCACCTTTCATTTTTGTTTTTATCCATTTAATGACAGCTTGTATTTCCCTGAATGTATACAATTAAATCAAGCAAACTTTACCATGGTTAGTTGTGTAGAATTTGGGCCATCTACCGGAATCTTATATTATTATACATTGAATGACTCAGCTTAAAATAAAATTATAAAAACTTTTTTTTTTCTATCGACCATCAATCAAATAAAATAAAAAAATAAAATAAAATAAATTAATTAATTTCAGGGTTCTACTACTATTATAATGGAGTTTAAATTGTTTTAAAAAATTATTGCAAGCTAAGTATTAAATTGTAAATTGCTTAAGATTAAATTCTAATTTGTGTTTATGTTTCAGTTTTCTTCTGATGGTGTCTTCAACAATATATGCTCCTGCTTTGTGCACACATTTTGGCAGAGTTTGGTTGCAACAACTATACTGGAGAAGAGACATAGTGTTGGCACCACCACTGAATACACGACCGGTGCAAGGCCTGGTGGCGAACACATCAAAGTAACCAATTTCCCTTCGTCAGGCAACACCAAAAACAAAAATGGAAAACGTCAAACTACACGACATGTTTTTAGTCGGTCTTCTCTCTTCGTCGTCAATCGTCATAAAACCAAAAACAACGTGTGCATCAAAACAGTGGCCATCTTCACAAAATATAAATATAAAAACATCATCGATAATAATCTCGTGTAATCATAATCATTCGTGAAGAAATAATAACAAATAATAATAGATATCAAGTGAAATAAAAGTAATCTGCTTTGCGTTTAATAAAATTATTTTATTTATTCGTGCAATTCGAAGTGCCCCCTTTTTCGTGAATACTCTCGTTCATACACTCGACAAGACAATCGCAAATCTGCTAAGCTATCGTGGCTAACACACAATTCTGATTTTATTTTCAAGAGTTAATTTTGAAAAATATTTTCAAGTGGATAAGAGTTACAGAGCATTCACAATAAAAAAACTTTTTACTTTTGACTTACAGGTTTGTATGAATTTCCAACTTGACGAACAAAAACTTTGTTTGGTTTTTTCATTGTGAATGCACTGCTACTTTTGAAATGAACCATACTTTTTAAAATCAAATATTTCAGTCTTACATTAGGTTTTGGCAGTTAGACTTGGTGGAAAAGGTTATTCTTAAGAAGAAGTACAATAATCAATCATTAACTCAGTTATTCATTAAATTTTGATTCTAATCGACTCAATTCAATTAAAAGCGCTAACCTAGGAGTATCTATATATGAATCGATTTAAACTACTATTTTAATGGTCAATTAAACATCATTTGCGGTACTGTAAAAATTAATTATTCAAAAATTATCATTGCATAATTGTGTTTTAAAAATTTAATTATTTTTATGAATTTCATATCATTCGGTTAATACCAACAAATTCACATTCTATTATACAATTAAGCATATTCATATACACTACTGTATTATGAAAATCCACCAAACTATCCTAAATATGCAAATACGTGAAAAGTGTAGATAAATTAACTAAAATAATTTTACAACAATTAAGGCGCAGCATAATAATTAATTTTGATACATATTTTGGAATGGATTGGTGTTTAGGGTCGATATTGTATAGTCTCATATTAGTTAATTATATTCCCATATCTCGTATGTAGCGTTAAATTTTGATTTAACCCCCAAAAAATTGGTTGCCCTAGATGATACGTTTTGTGTTTAATTATGATAGGGAGTGCCATAATATTATGCATATTATGCATAAAATATAATCAAAAATTCCAATGATTTTAATATTCAGTCAACTGAGGTACCAAATATTTATTTATTTATAATAATAACATGTTTTTTTGGTTTTAATTGGTTTTTATTTTTACATAAAAACGGAAAATATACGATACCTGATTAATTTAACACAAAATAGCTATTTACATATAAAAATTATATCGCAAATTAATTTAATAATAATTTGGGGAATTGTTCATGGTCGATGCATCGGCTTTACATAATAAAACGAATTTTAGACAGGTATTATGCTAATCTGTTTTGAACCAGAAATTATGTTGTATACCTAGATTTTCAGTAGATGGTTATTTTATATCTAAACTATAAATTTAGTAAATTCGTTTACCTTTATGAGATGATTTTAGGTGTTTAGAATAAATAGTAATTCTATCTTATATTGCGCAAGCCAAATGACTACATCAGAAGCAAACTTCCAACTTTTTACCTAATATGTTTATAAATTTCAGAAAATTTAAATCTCATATAATTTGACAGAAGATGAAATTTTAGAACATGTACACCAGACTGACCCAAAAAAACGCATACATTTAAATTTTTCACGGGATTATTCATCAAAACTATTCATTACATATAAAAATAATTCCTTGAAATTTTTATTGAAAAATACGTCGCTCGTTCCCGATTTAGGACCCTTATATCTTTAGTTTAATACTCATATTAATTTACCATCACACAAAGCACGGATTGTAATGGATTATTTGGCCCAACACAACGTAAATTTCCTTGAGAAATTACCACTTTGTGGAAAAAGATTTGAGTCTGTGGAAGCCATAAAACAAAATGCGACGAAGGAGCTGAGGGACATCCCTCTTTCATGTGTGTTGTGCTGCAGGTGGATACTATTTTGAAGGAGACAAAATAAATTTGCCAGAAAATTAACACAAACTTGTTTTATTTACAAATTCTCGGTACTTTTTGATCATACTGTATTTCGTAAAAAAAAAAAGAATGAAAATATTGCGAACATTTTAATTTACTCCTCCTAGTTATCATATGCGTAAGCAATCAAGGAATTTTGTTTGAGATGACATGTTAAAAACAGAAACACAAAGTAAACAAGCGCAATGTTTCGCTCTTTAAAAATGTGTTTACTGGCAGTATGTTCGTTCATTTATTAATAATGCTTTTACATACGATATTTTAACAGAGGTAAGTGTCATACCGATCGACAAAGAGATTTCTCTTCCCAAATTACCTTCTCTGACTCAGAAAACTTCAAAATATGTAAATAACCTGACGTTTAAAAATTGGGTTTCATCATGATGGTTGGTTTACTTAGCTTTACAGAAAACAAGTGACGAATACATCTCATCATGTGGATAAAATGTTCCTTTAATCTTATTTCACAAGGCGTTCGAGAAGCTATGCATATTTAATTAATTTCAATTATTTATACATGCTTTATATACAGCTCCAACAAATACAAAACAATTACTGCGACAATGAATCGAAAGGATGAAAAACCAACCACCATACCACCATTACATTCATTACGATATATTTAAAACCAAAAAAATGTTTTAATTTATTTTAAAAATTAAATAATTTTCTCTTTTTATTTTTATAACTGTTGTTATTGTTGTTTTTGTAATTGACGCTGTTGCTATGGTGGAATGAATATAATTATGTGTTCCAAAAAGCATCATAATCTCGTGCAACATATTGGTTTTATTTAATTTTGCATACATTCAAAATCACATAAACGATAAACCAAACAAAAATACGAAACGAATAAAGTGCTGGGGAAGGGGAATATTTTGAATATCATATCATGAATTTATAGGTTATGAAAATGAGTATTTGCGTTAAACTGGGAGGTTAGGTTTTGCCAGTTGGTCGGAGGATTGCACGATTAAAAACAAGAATGTGAGTCAGGTGTATATATGGATATACATTATGTATGTGTGTTTTAAAAACATAAATTTTCGATTATTTTTTTCGGTCTCATTCATTTATTTCTTTATTATTAATGTTGTAGAGCTTTTTTTTGCTCGTTGGTGTGCTTTTCATGAGTTATAAAATGTGTTTGATATAGTTAATTTGGCGCGACTTTATGTCGGTATTAATTTCGATGGTGAATGGATTTAATGTTTTGAGAATTATCGATGCGATTTAAAAAGTGCACGAAACTTTTTTATGCTTTTAAAAGTTTTTGCTTAATAAATAAACATTTATTTGTAGAAATTTATGGAAATTAGTTGAACAAATTTGTTTATGTTTAACTATGACCTATTTAAATTGTGGTTTTTACAATTTAAAGATTTATGTTCAGTAAATGTGGGTGCGGGTGTTTTTTTAGGGAATTAATATGTTTATTTATTTACGGTTGAAATTTTATATGATATATATTGTGGTTTGTGCATTAATAAGTGTATTTTTCATTATTAAGCTTTAATATTTGGTTTTTATTTTGATTGTATTTTGGTTAAGTAAATATTAATCAATTCAATATTTACATTTTAAAATAAACATCTAGAAGCAAAACCTGCGGGAGGATAGAGGGTGGCTAGCGGAAATGATTTTTATTGATATTGTGACGATTATGGACATCATATAACGAGTTCACGTTATGAACAGCGATAGCTCAGACGGTTGGCGCATAAACATAAAGGTCGATGGTTTGATGATCGTTGTAACAAATGTTTTTGTTACAATTATTTATTGTGGACATCGAAACATGTTTATACAATGAAAGAACGTCCGTTCAAAGGAAGGCGTACAAAGATGTAGCGTACAAAGGAAAAGGTAGGTGAGCCAACTTTATATTTTCATTCTAATTATTTTAAAAATAATAATAATTTACATATCAATCATAACCAACTTGATACAAATAAATGAATAATTATAGAACGTTACGAAATAGAACGGTTAGCATTTCGGAAGAAGAAATTAAAAGAAATTATACATCAAACGTAAATAATAAAATTGTAACTAGTGTTAATAACATAATAAAAGCTCTTCTATGTACCTTATTACGATTTAAAATTTCCGTTAATAATCAATAAAAAATTATTTATAAATGATTTCGAAAGTCCGATAGCGCTTTGTAATACAACCACGACATTATATTTCGACAGAGCGATCAAATTAATACCGAAATTTGATGGAACTCCTGATAAACTACCTAGATTTTTAGAATGTGTTGCAATTTAGTTTATAAAGATGTGAAAACAGCTGAAGATTGTGATATGTTTCTAAAATTGGTTCAAATTAAATTAATAGAAAATGCTTATAATCAAACAATTTTAACTTGTTCGTACAAAAATTGGCAAGAGCTCAAAACAAAGATTTGAACGAAAAATTTTCAAATCTTAGCTCATTGGAAAATATTCAAGTGGATTTGGTACAAGCTCGTCAGCAATTTGACGAAAGTGTAAAAGATTTTGGCATTCGAATCGAGAACCTCCTTGCGTATTTAAAAAAATCGTGCGCTTCTGCTATTTTCGATGCTGGCATTCTTGATAAAAATGTTAAAATTATAAATTCTAGAACATCCTTACGTGCTTTTGAAGATGGTCTCAGAGACCCACTTGAGATTTTAATTAAAACTCGTAGCTTTACAAAATTGAAGGATGCTATTTCTAAAGGTATCGAGGAGGAAAGTTTTATTCAGTCTAATAAAGTTAAACCTTTTAAATTTCAAACTTTTACTGCTCAACAACTTGTTAGGTGCTAGATTTGTTTTAAAACTGGACATACCGCACCTAAATGCAACAATTTATTCCAACTGGGGCCGACTTTAGTGTCATCAAGAAAGAATTGATTAAACCTGACACGATTATTATACTAACTTAAATTTAAAAATAAAAGGCGTTATTGCAAAATCGATTGATACTCTAACAGTTTGCACACTATTCCAAATAACAACACAATTTTACATGACTTTCACATATTACAATCTGAATTTCCTATAAATTGTACAGAAATCATTGAAAAGATTTTCTATGGTAAAATAAGTGCAATATTGACTATTCCCGTAACATAATTCAATTACTTAATACTTCAGAATAAGATGGCAATGAATACATCAATTTCAATCTGTCTTCCAACAATCCTTCAATCATTATACCAAGTTGTTCAGAAAGGATCATATTAATATTATGTAGATTTAAATCAACGATTGATAATGAATACTTATGTCCTTCTCAGATGATAAATCCGGGCGTGTACATGGCTAACGCTATTATTCAAATAATTAACTCGTTCGCAGCAGTTAGCGTGATAAACACGAATGATTACCCCGCAGAATTAGACGACTTATACATAGAACTTGGAAGCTTAGATACCATTGGTCAGATACTTTACAAGGCAGATTACGTAATTTAGAATGTCAGATATATACAAACCACGCGTGAACATAGAAGAAAAATCCTCAATAATTAAGTTATGTCAACAGTTTAATGATATATTTTATCTACCAGACGATCATCTCACAATTACACTCGACAAAATCGAAAATTAATTCACAAGTAGAGAAAATGCTTGAAGACGGCATTATTGAGAATAGTAATAGTCCGTTCAATTCTCCGTTACTGGTCGTTCCTGCACAAATGATACCTTCCCATTACCGAACATTACTGAAATACTAGAACAGTTAGCAGACGCAGTTTATTTTACGACATTGGACATGGCAGATGGTTATCATCAAATACCACTATGTAAAGAAGATATAAGATTAAAACAGCTTTTAGCACTCAAATGAGGCACTACCATTTTATTCGGATACCATTTGGGCTCAAGGGTGCACCCGCAACTTTTCAGCGGATCATGAATTCGTTGGTTTGATTGGTTTGTACGTATTTTCAATTTTTACGTCATGAAACATGTGCGTAAATGATACTTCTTCGTTGTTATACGTGACTCCTGTTATTGTGATGGAACAGTTGTAGAATTTTATTAGTGAGCTGGGAATTCTTTGGTGGTAACATTTATTTTATTGTCTGCTACTATTGTATGTTTGATATATTTAGGGGCTAGTTTATCTCTTTTCTTGGTTTTTTCAAAGATAGTTTTACCTCGTTGTATTTTATTCTAATAGTTATACCTAGAATACTTTTGTGTTTTCGGTTCCAGTTTCTGGAATATTGTTTATTGCACTATGACCTCTGTGAAGTTCAAACAGTGTCAAATTTGTTACAGAATGAATAGAATTATTTTAGGCTAGGATAGCTCCGTCCATTAGATCAATAAATAATTCGGGTTAGTTCTGTCAATGTCGAATGTAGACGTTCAATGCGATTATCACATTTCTATGAATTTTTGAAATAATTCTAAAGTAAATTCTAAAGTATTATCTATCAATATATTTGTTTCGGGGTACCCTCTGTTGCAAACCATTTTTTGGATATTGTGATGATGGTCGCTATTTTTCTGTCTGTAATTTCGAATACTGTGGCAAATTTTGAAAATTTATCGATTATGCTGAGAAATGTTTTGCTACGAAGTTCAAAAATGCATCACAATGGATGATTTCCATTGGACCATTGGTTCTCTCATACTTTGAGATATTGCATGTTTCACATTGCTTCACATAGTTTGTGATTAGGTCTTTCATATTAGGGAAGTAATAAGTTCTCTTTATTTTTGCATAGTTTTCAGATAGCTATGCCTCTATGATTTAGGTTATGAGTTTTTATGATTATAACTCTGCTTGTTTTATTAAGTCGCCAACGTCTTCTCGTATAATTTTAGTTCGAACAATTTTTAGCCCTGAGTCCTGGAAACTATGTTCAAATACATTTAGTATTTGCGGAAAAATGCTATCTTCACCGTATAGTGCCGTTATGGTTTTCTTTCTTAAATATTTTTGTAGTAGTTCTATAATTTAGACGCCCGTATAGGAACTTTTTCGTATTATAAATTGTTTATTTGTACTGTCTTTAATCATATATGGAAGTGTCTCCTTAATGGTGTCATGATTGGTATCGGTTATGACTACTAATAGCTGATTTCGAAATTCGTTTAACGGAGGATTCGATTTCCTACTAATCGTGATCCATCATATTATATCGTTATCGTCTGCTAGTATTCTAGATAGGGCATCTACATTGCTGTTTACAGTGGCTTTTTTATAATGGATTTTATAATCAACTTCGGATAGCTTTAATCGCCATTCTAATGGTTTATGATCTTTGAATATGTCACATTTTGTACCGTAAAGATATGGACGAAAGTGTTTTGTTGCCCAGATGATTGCTAGAAGTTCCGTATGTGTAGGATTGTAATTTTGTTCTGTTATGCTTAACGTACGACTGGCATATGATGCTTTTGGGTGATCTTTATCCCCTTGTAACAATATTGCACCAAGTGCTACATTCGAAGTGTCTGTTGTCAATATGAACTTTTCATTGAAATTAGGATATTGCAAAATTGGTTTGTTAATTAGTACATTTATGCATTTATTGACACTAGCTTGGTATTCGGTGAAGGGTTTTGTATGGTAAAAACTTTTTTATTTGTTTTGGTGACTTTAGGATTGAGTAATTTTTGATTATGTTGTTTTTTTCGGGAATTGGTTGTATACCTTTATTATTTATTATATGGCCTATAGGAAAAGGATTTCTTCGTGAAAAAATTCGCATTTGTACAATTGAACTTTTAGGTTGGCCTACACTAACCATTTAAATACTACATCAATATTTCTTAGGTGGTTGTGCGTTGTTTTGCTATAGATCACGATGTCATCCATAAAGCAGAGGCAACATGTTTCTAACAGTTCATTTAGTGTCCTGTTCGTGAGCCTTAACCCGTAAAGTGCGTCGTGGCAAAAGTTTCATGAAAAGAGTGGTGCGTTCCAGCGGACCGCAATTTTATATTAATTATTTTTTATTCAATTAGGACGATGCTACAAATTTCGATTAGAAAGATACCAACAATTTCAGAAAAAAATTAAACGGAGTGGGGATAATTTGATTTTTCTTAAAGTATAGCGGTCCCAGGGCATTTTTAGGCCCGAATGGCATTCTTATGAATTTATAATGGTTTCCTTCTACCGAGAAAGTGTTTTTTTTTTGTCATCTGGATTCATCTATACTTGGTTAAATCCACTCATACATCTATATATATAGTGAAGTATTTACAACCATTCAACTGATCTAAGATTTCTTTGATGTTTGGTACAGGGTACCTATCATCAATTGTTTTGTTATTTAGTTCTCTATAATCTATTACCATTCTGAATTTTTGTTGGCCTTCTTCTTTACTATGATAATGGGACTATTCCAAAAGCTTTTTGATTCCTGTATAATTTTGTTATTTAATAGATCTAAAAGTTGTTTTTTAATTTCAAGTTTTTGTGCATCGGGATATCTTTATTGTTTTTTCTGAATTTGTGTTGGGTTTGTTAGTTCTATGTGGTGGGTTATGTTACATGTTGCTGAAAATTGGAAATCTTTTGTTTGAAAGATGTCGGAATACTTCTGGCATAATTTATATAATTTGTCTTGTTGTATTCGGTCTAAGTGTTGTATTCGTAATAAGGAATGAATTTGATTAATTTTGCTGGACATATTTATAGTTTTATCATTTACAGTGTTAAATTTTAGTTCTATTGAGTGAGTGGGAAAATTAATTTTTTATTATATAGGCCCAATCCCTATTTTAAGTTCTGCTAATATGTTAATTCCTATGAGTCCATCGAATTTTTCGTGCAAATTATATAAATGAAATTTTAGTTTCTGAACTGTTTTGAATTCTTGGAAACCGTTTATAATTTTGTTGACAGGGGTTGATCCAGGGGTTGATTAGATTCGGATTTATATAAGATTGATCTGAACCAGTATGTATTAAAAAAAGTATATTTTTTTTTTTGCCTTCAACTTTATGTGTGTTTATGTTAATTATTCAGAGGCTTTTAGATGAAAAAAAACTTCATTATCGTCATAATAATCCTGTTGATTATATTCTTCTATATCTCCGGGTGTATTCATGGTTTTGTTCTTCAGGTTCACTTTCTGATTCGTTCGTGATTTCTGTAATTTCAGTGTTGTACAATTTTGTGTCTTTTTCTTGTTTTATTTGCCTGATTGGAGGGTTGTTAGTTATGTGTTTCCAGTTTTGTGAGATAAATTGCCTTACATAATTTTGTGGTGTGAATTGGTATCTTATATGGTATATACATATTGCTAATTGTTTCGTGGAATAAAGGCCAATATGATTCCAATCTATTTCTCCTCAAGATTGTGCGCAAAATCATTTTTTGCTGAACGTACACTGGTTTTGATGTAGTTGGATAACAGCCACCCCAGCAAGACAAACCATATTCCAATTTGGCCATATCCAAAGCATGAAATGTAATTTTCAACAAGAACCGAAACCGGCCACAAATTACGGAGGAGGTAAAAACTACGTGAGGCAGATGCTATGTAACATTTTATCTTGGACACATGAGCTTTCCAAGTAAGGTTAGTGTCCAAATGAATGCCAAGATACTTAAAAGAGCTGACTATCTCAATGTTCAAACAATCCAAATGACAACTAACAGAAGTACATTTAGAAGCACTATGATATGTTAATTGGGAAGGAGCGGGGACGGCTGGAATGCCAGAAATTTTAAACCACATAAACTTAGTTTTTTCACTTAGTATAACAGGAAATGCTTATCAAACCATTTATGTAAGACCTCCAGATCAGAATTAGCCAAAGAAATAACGTCGTTGGTAGATTCCGCAGAATAAGCTAAAGCTAAATCATCAGTACATCCAGTACTGTGTCTAAAAACAGTAGCGTACTTAAGCATCTCAGGCACCACTCCCTGCTCAAACGAAAGATTAAAAACATGAGCAAGAATAGGGCTGATAACTCTAGAACTGGCTTTCAAAATGTTATTGCTAATATCTTCACTATCGAACGACTCTTTCGGCTCCAACGAATCGGAGTAAGCTTTTCAGCAACGCTAGTAAAATAATAGTTGAATGCATTGGAAATATCTACTTCATTAGTAAGCAGAGTGCCGCTATCAGTTAAAATATTTCCAATAGAAAATGTTTTAGGCTTTTTTGCTAAAATTTCATTTACATGGCCCCAATTTTTTTTAACGTTTCCTCCATTAATTGAGAAACGATTCATGTAATACCGTTCTTTCTCACTCTTCACATCAACATTAATTTGTTTGCAAATACAATCATATATTTCATGCAGACATGTATCATTTGGATGTGTTTTTAGTTTTTTTCGAAATTGGTTCCTTTTTTTTATTCAACTGGCCAGATTAGGTGAGATCCATGGCTGTAAAATCCTGATATTTTTGACCCGAGAATAAAAATAACACTGCTTCAAAATGTTCGTAAAAATGCTATAAAATGTATCAAGCGCTATAGGGACGTATCAACTAGATTCAGAACAGGATTCCAGTAACAATACCATATTAACTATTTTTTTCTGACCACAATAAAAATTAGTACGGGCTGCCAAAACTGTATCAAATTTGAATAATATCTCAATGAAGTGATGATCAGAAATTTTAAGGTCGATTGCAGATGACTTGAGGCATGAAAGATCATTTGATCGAAGACAAGCAAAGAAGTGATCAATGCAAGTGGATGATGATGCTGTCATTCGAGTAGGCACATTAATCAACGGTTCAAGACCAAAAGAAGACATAAGAAACATTATAATCTTAGTAATGCGATGGACAATTAAGGATATCAATATTAATGTCACCGACAATAAAGAGATTCCTCGACTTAATATTGCTAATAAAATCCGAAATTTCATGCATAAATACATTAATTGGGGTGTCGTGTAATCTATAAATACATAAAATTACAAAAATTTCACCAGACATGTTCCAGTCCACCCTTACAATATCAGCCGAAGATAAATTAAATGCAAACAGTGCACAGCATAAATATGGGATTCATAATAAATATTCACACCACCAGCTCTGTATACGTCATTACATGCACCAAACAGCGTGTACCAAATTCCACTAAAAAAAATGAATGATGGTTTCTTGGTATATGCATTGATATTGGCTATTAAAACGTCAACATTTTTTCGAAGGCTACGAATGTTCTTATTTCAACTTTTATTAGGTGCTAAGCTTACCTCTGGTGAAGCGATTTAATTAAATTTTTTATACTTTCCATTTGATTATTAATGCAGCTACTGTCGTGATCTTCATGTCGATTGATGTTGTCTTCGTTTTGAAAATTTGGATTTTCTATTTTTAGAAATATTTTTTTTTTTACTTCAATCACTAATCACTTGTGTATTCATTGTCACCTGGTTTTTATTCATAAATTTAGGCACCGAGTTGGGTTTCATGATCAAGTGGCTTTGAACACCGAACAAAGTCCCAAGAATCTATTTTGCCTTGCTGCTCAACCGCACCAACAAAACCCTCTTCAAACTGCCAAGTTTCTTTGGCAATTTTGAATCCAAACTGGTTGATCCAAATCCATTCCGAAAATGTTCGCCCCATTTGCATCGGTAACCAACATTTTAAAATTTAAACTCAGGTTTTGGTATTTGGCCACGACGTCTAAAATACCATAAACTGGAATGTAAACATTTTCGTACGCTTTCACGATTGTATTGACTGGCGTGAGCTCTTGTTTATGTAGCTGGTTATAACCGTCCTTCCCACCATGGACACTGATGCACCTGTATCCACTAAAAATTGTAAAACTATTCCATTAATTTCGATTGGAATGAACATTTTCTTCCCGATTTCCTGAAGTTCAAGCACTGCCTCTTGTTCCAAATAAGACATCTGTTCTCGAAAACCATTGTTGTGAAACATAAAAATGAATTCCTGTTTGTTTGTTTGTCTGTTCCGAATGGACGTCTCAGCCGCTCAACCGATCGCCATGAAATTTTTACCATGTACAATTTGCATATCCAGAACCAACCTTTCGATATTTTGGAAGGGGCTGGACCCCGGGGTCTAGGGGCCATGGTACAAATTTTTTCAAAAATTTAAATTTTTCCACGAAAATGAGTTTATGGGGCTGGTTATATGAAATTACTGACAAGTTCGAATCCGAGGGGCCCAGCCCAGGATCAAAAATTATTTAATTATTTCAAAATTACTTCTCAGTCGCTCAACCGATCGCCATGAAATGTTTACCATGCAAATGTTGCATGTTCAGGACCAATCTTACGATATTGTGGAAGGGGCTGGACCCCGGGTCTAGGGGCCATGGTACAAATTTTTTCAAAAATTTAAAATTTTGTTATGAGAATGAGTTTTGGAAAGGGGTTATATGAAATAAGAGACATGTTCGAATTGGGGGGGTCCGCCCCTGGATCAAAAATTCAATTATTTGATTGTTCTGAAATAACGCCTTAGCCGCAAATTTATACACCAAAAAGGATATCTGCGTGCGATTGTTATACACAAATCATACCTCTACTATAATTGATTTAATTATTCAAATTAATTTTATTAATTTAAATTTAAGACAATCTTTCATCACTTTAACTGAAGACAAATCTCTGAACACTTATATTATCCATACTAATAATCCATTTTTACTGGTTTGACATGTACTGTTTAGTGATATCCTATTTATCATATCCTGTTTTGAAATGTAACGTAGTCAGCGAGTTCTAATTTCCACATAACTTCAGAAATAATTAACATTCTATTTTAATCCACTATTGCAACTGGCGGCTTGTTTGTTTGTTTCTATCTCTGCAATCTTTTCTGGGGCTCAAGGCACTCCCAACTCTTTCGCAGTTCCCTTTTAACGTCCTACCTTACGCCGTTGCCAGCCAACTCGAGGACGTACGGCTATAGACCCGCTTTCGTTTAAACCACCTGCACATTGCATTGCTTCATGCCAGCCTATAGTACTGACATGAGAGGTGGGTCGGCCCATGGATTCCGCACTCTCAACAGGGGGTCATAGATGTGTTCATCGTCATCACCGATCGTAATCAGATGATGAAAAATCCCTTTTGCATCCCGCCCCTATAGGGATTCGAACCCTTAATGAAAATAGTAGTTTCATACTAAAGGCCAATAGTTTATTACTTTATTTAGTTTATTACTTAAATAAATCAATGATTGTTTCATAAAATCAATTCTAGGAAAGGTACTAAAAAATATTGTACGTATAAACTGATTTACTTTGAAAAGTACTAGCGTTATATATTTCAAAATAGCATCTTCTACAAGAAACATCCTTGGATTCAAATTATTGTACGTGTAAAATTGCCTTAGCTAGAAAAAACTTCTTTTGTTTTTCGAAATGTCATTTTCAACCACAGTTCGCGGTAAAACGTATCGAAGTGGACGTAGTTTTAATCGTTTTGAATAAATTAATATTAATTTGTGTTTCGGATGCCGTTGTTCTCGATTAGTTAGCTATATTGCAATAAAATAATTGTTGGTGATTATTTTCCAGGTATTAAATATTATTTCAAGTGAATATACATTATTATTAGAATTAAGTTTTAATTGAATTGATAACATTTGATTTTGCTTAAAAAAAATTCCGTAAAGATATTTTCAAACACAGTTCGCTGTGAAACGTATCGAAGGAAACATTAAAATCGTTTTGATAAATTAATACTAATTTCTGTTTTGAATGCCCGTCATTCCTGATTAATTAGCTACACGTTTCATTTTTGCTTAAAAATGCCACCGAAAAAAAGATCAATTGGGCAGGTAACTGCAAAGTTGAAGAAGATTAGAGCCGCAAGGGTGGCTGAATCAAGCGAACAGCGTGAAGCACGACTTGAAAATGATCGAAGCAGTACGTCTTCTTCTAGAGCTAATGAAACAACTAAACAGCGCGAAACACGACTTGCAAACGTTTGAAGCAGGATGTCTTCTTCAAGAGCTGATGAAACAACTGAACAGTGTGAAACACGACTTGAAAATGTTCGTTTGAAAATGTTACCCAAATTGGTTGCCTCCTCTGGATGATCCACCTGAACCTCTTCTAGCTTCCGTCTCCGGAACTACTGAGTTATCCAGACATTTTCTACAAAATATTCGAAAATACAACTCATGCTTTCAAATGACATCTTTTGGAGCAACCCAAATTGTTAAGGATGGAGGTTTTATGCCCACGTTTAAAGTACAAGGACAAATTTATCATAAAATTGGATCACTTCTTCCTCTCTCTAACAACGACTCCAAGTTTTTACAAATTTTCTTCATGGGCAACGAGAAGGCGGAGACTTATCAACGTTGTGCTATTAGTCCCGGAACAAAACGTGAAATAATATCAAGTTTACAGATTTTATTCCATGAACGCAATCATCTGGTAAATTTATTCAAAACTGCATTGGATCAAATGCCATCAGATGACCACAGAGTAGTTATTCGAGCAGACAAAACACCGTCTGGTCAACATGAAAGACGATTCAATGATCCAACAATCAACGAAGTTGCTATTGTTATGGTCGGAACGGATTTCAACCGACGTGATATTATTATCCATAGACAAAATGAAAGCCTACAGCGTGTTACTGAAACACATAGATCGTATGATGCTTTTCTGTATCCAATACTGTTTTGGCAAGGAGAAGATGGGTATCATTTCAACGTGATGCAAACTAACCCAACAACAAGTGCTGCGATGACGAAAAGGGTTTCCTGCATGAATTTTTATGCGTATCGTATTATGATTAGAGCACAACAATCAAACCACACCCTGAAGTGCCGTCAACTTTTTCACCAGTTCATTGTTGATATGTATGCTAAAATCGAAAGTGAACGACTTCTTTTCATTCGCTTAAATCAGAAAAAACTTCGTCCACATGCACGAATACGCTCAGGATGCCATGACGTATATGTCCAAAGATTTGGATGTCCTGATCTATTTATAACGTTTACGTGTAATCCAACATGGACTGAGATTATAGATTTACTTCTAATTGGGCAATCATCGACCCATCGGCATGATCTGACAGCTAGAGTTTTCAAACAGAAACTCATAAATCTCATGAACCTCATAACTAAAAATCATATTTATGGAGAAACTCGCTGCTGGATGTATTCCATAGAATGACAGAAAAGATTTCACATTTTGATTTGGTGAAAGGACAAGATTACTCCGACTCAAATTGATAGTGTTATATCAGCTGAATTACCCAATCTCCAAGAAGATCCGATACTTTTTGAAATCGTTCGGCCATGTGGAGCCGTGAATCCCAATTCACCTTGCATGAAAGACGGAAAGTGTTCGAAAAAATATCCCCGAAAGATGTATCAGGAAACACAAACTGGTGACGACGGATATCCACAATACCGGAAACGAAAACCCGATGACGGAGGACAGTGGCGTAGCCAGAAATTCGTCGAGGGGGGGGTTTTAAAAAAATAATAATTTCTATAAGGAAATAATGCATTCGAATTTATTTGAATTCAATTTTTTTTTTGTTTTTTATAGTTTTATATTGATTCGTCGTGACACTAAGGCCAATTCATCGAGGGCACAGTCTATTTATATAACCACATCTCTGTGAATATTTAATTATGCCAATCCATTTAGTCGCTTCCCACCGATTGTGTTTCGTAGGTAATTCTTAAGGCGCTTGAACTTCTTGGAACTCTCCAATTGGAGAGATTATCCAGGTTAACAGTACTAGTAAAAATCAGACAAATATTTTGTGCTAATTTTGTTATTATAGGTAGAAGCGTTCAACCGGTAGACACCTGACCGTCTTTTAAATATTTTAATTAACTTCGCTTAGGTAATCTAATTTCGACTTAATCTAAAAAAAAGAAATACACAGATCTATAAGAGGCACGGCTAATATTATGCCGCTTTGTTTACATTTATTTTATGTGAAGAATCAAAAATAGGTTACATGTATTCTACCTATAACAGGTAATGATCATTTTCCTTATTCGAATTATAAATTATTTTGTGTGGATCAACACATCACCATGTAATGATTTTAAATTTCTGAAACTCAGGGGGGGGTTTGAACCCCCCGCAACCCCCCCTTCCCTACGCCGCTGACGGAGGACACACATCCACTATCAAAGTAAACAATGTGCATCATGAGGTAGATAATAGCTGGATTGCTCCTTACACTCCGTTACTGTCGAAAATATTTAAAGCCCATATTAACGTTGAGTACTGCAACTCGGTTAAGTCAATTAAATATATATGTAAATACGTCAACAAAGGCAGTGATATGGCAATTTTTGGACTTTCGAATACAAATTCACCATTCGATGAAGTCACGCAATTTCAAATAGGATGTTACATCAGCAGCAATGAAGCTGTCTGGCGAATTCTGAATTTTAATATTCACGAGCGTTATCCAACAGTTGTACATCTTAGTGTACACTTAGAAAATGGACAACGAGTTTACTTTACGGAAGAAAATCTGTTACAGAGAGCTGCGCAATCATGAAGTTCCAAAATATTATACATGGAACACGTCGAAGAAGCAGTTTTTCAGAAGAAAGCAAGGCACAATTATTCGGAAGTACCCTGGAATACGTGGTTCTGATGCCTTGGGTCGAGTTTATAATGTTCATCCTAACAATACGGAGTGTTATTTTCTGAGAATGCTGCTTCATGAAGTAAGAGGACCAACGTCTTTTCAAGCACTTAGAACTGTAAATGGCGAAGTATGTCAAACCTACAGAGAGGCATGTCTTAAACTGGGCTTACTTGAAAATGATGAACACTGAGATAGAACACTAACCGAAGCATGTCTTATGTGTCGTCCAGCACAAATACGCAAGCACTTTGCAATCATATTAGCAACATGCACACCTTCCGATCCTAAAGGTCTTTGGGAAAAGCACAAAGAAAGCTTTAGTGAAGATATACTTTGGCAAGCACGTATAGAACAAATCCCGATATGGAAATAAAGTTTTCAGCAGACATATTTAATGTAGCACTTATATTACTCGAGGATGCATGCTTATACATTAATAACAAAGTCATTTCCCAACTTGGGTTGCCAGCACCGACACGCCATGGAAAAATTGTTCGTGATAGAGATTTATTACGAGAACAAAATTACGACGTTGGTCAGTTACGAGTTTTCGCTGAGACTCAAAAGAGTCTCTTAGTGGATGATCAAAGACAGGCATACACTAAAGTGAAGAAATCGGAGTGTAGAAATCTGACATGGCCCTGACAAAATCGGTTTCGTAGGTAAAAGGGAAAGAACCGAGGAATGAAATCGATTTCATGATATCAAGTCTAAACAGGCTGATTCAATATATCGAGCTTTGTTAACTAAATAAACACTCTTATTTATATATTATTGAGTTCAGCTCGTTTATGTAAGTCTTGCAGCTGTGCTCATACAATCATACATAACATATTTGCTTACACAGGAATAGTGCTGTGTGAATGTAAAAAAGAAAAAAATTTGTAAGAGAATTTGGCTGTGTTTAGTATAACTCGCTAATACAGCCTGCACAGTACATATAAAAAATGAAAATTGTGGTGCAATCAGTCCAGTTGCTGCAACCTGATGAGAAAATTGATTTTTTGATAATCATAAGACCATCAATTTAAACTTGTTCAGTCTTGCTATGTTACTTAAATTACATTTTATTATTGTTCACCGGGATATTGTTTCGAACACTTGCACTGGACTGTCACAATAATATTTGATAAAGATAACATAGCATTACAAGCTCAATGTGAATTACAATAAACATTTGAGCAACATTATAGCATTATACACAAATAATTTTATAATAACAAACAACCCAACAATAACGATTTCCTCTTTACACCATTTCATTGCTTTCGTTTTTTTGTTTGTTCTACTACGATTTTGTTTTCTTGCGGCTGTCATTATCACGCAGCTGTTTATTTCTTATAATTTTTTTTTAATATCATTATTTTATTATTGTCAATGTCATTCACTGCATTCAGTTTTGTTGTGGTTATGTGGCTAAGTAGTCGACTTCTTGATCGATTCGTAATTTACTGATAATATTTTTGTTTATATTGAGGTAATGTTGAATTAAATAAAATTAATTGTCAATCTTAATGTTGTATATGACGTGTAGTTTAGTTATTGTCTGATCTAAACGAGAAATGCATTTATAATTAATAAGTTAGTGAGATATTGTGTGTTTATAAAAAATCATATGTTCCGTGTGACTGTGAAGGTGTAAGTGTTATGTAATATGTAATATTGTATACTAAAATCAATATTTTTGTATGATCGATCGTAAAAATTGAAAGACTTCTTAAACCAAATGTCTCAAATCATAAATTCTGCAATAAGCTCTGTTCGAGCAACAAAAATCAAATTTAATTCAGTTTTCATGTTTTTCTGATCAGACGAACACCACCCAACATTTTTTGTTCAATTAAACGAAATTGATTTCATAAATTAAAATTTTTGTAAACATTTCAATGTATACTAAAGTAAAATTCTTCGCTCGGTTTACACCACGTAACATAATATTTTTGAGGTGTAAACCTGTAAACCCTTATCAGAATACTTTATTGTTTTGACACTAGTATAGTCACTAGTCTACCGGTTAAATTTTCGTATGTATTGCTAAAATCACAGACTTTAGAGGATACTAAACTGTTAACACTTATTGCCGTCGGCACTTGGCGAAACACATTTAATAATATTTGAAATAAAACACTTGTTAAACACCTGCGAAATATAAACAAGTGTTTTATTTAAAATGTTATGACTTTAGAGAATGATATGATTCATTAATGATTCATTAATTTTATTGCTTTTTGGTAAATACGATTTTTGTTTTTTTAACCCGTGAACTTCATCTCATCAAAATCGTTTTTTAAAAAAATGCCATCCATTATGGACTTATTTTCCAGAACTTCATTTAAAATCATTTTAGAATCCCATTTCCTAGCAAAATGAAAGATCCTAGTTCCTAACGGAACCAAAGGGAGACCATATGCACATTTTTAATATCAGTAAACTTTGTTAAGAAATAGCTAACCCGACAAACATTTTGTAATTGGCCTGCAAAATTAGGGTTACTATAAAATATCTTTAATATTATTATTACGTGTCGATTTTACTTTACCGAATCGTTATTTTTGTGGTTTTACATTACTATAATAAATCAGCTTTTACTACTGAACTTATACGAAATCATTTAGAATTTTTGCTGGTCAATATTACTTCACCGAATCGATAATTTTGTGGTTTCATATTACTGTGAAATGTAAGTGTGGATTACTGACCGTTTACATGTCGATTTTACTTTACCGAATAGGAATTTTTGTGGTTTGATATTACTGTAATAAGTCAGTCTTGATTACTGAACATACACGTTAATGATTTTAGGATTTTTGTTGGTCTAATTTACTTCACCAAATTGTTAATTTTGTGGCTCCAGATTACTGTAAAATATCAGTTTGTATTACTGAAAGTTTACGTATACTTTCATATGTTTTTTATCTGTCGAATTTCCTTTGTCGAATCGTTATTTTTGCAGTTGTAGATTACTGCCTTTATTACTGAACGTATGTATACGTAAATGATTCATAAATTTTACTGGTCACCATTAATTTACAGAATCGGTAAATTAGTGGTTAAACATTACTGTGAAATATCAAAATAACTGTATTTTACTTTGACAAATCAGTAAATTTGTGGTTTTATATTACAACAAATGATTAGACTATATTACTGAACGCATACGTAAACCTTTAAATGGTATAATTTACTTTAAAGAATATGTAATTTTGATGTGGATAAATATTACTGCAAAGTGTCGGCTGTCTGAATACGTATTCTATGGGACATTTTTTAAATAAAGAATTTTATTAATTATAATAAAATATGGTTTTGTTGATTTTTAACTTTTGACTGTTTTTAACTAAAATACGTTATAATTACATTCATTCGGATATACTTCAGGTTGCATCGGAAAACTGGGGTTCCTTCGTTATTGCCATTCTCTATAAACACAAACAATAAAATGTATAATAAAATATATTAATACTAGTAAACCCCGTGGCCAATCAGTGGCCCCAAGAAACTTTTTTCTAGAAACACTTTTTTGTTATAATTTCAAACAAAAAAATAATTTATTTATTTGATACACGCACTAAAAACTTCTTTGAAAACTACGTTCCGAGTGAACTCTTGTTCATCATGCAGCAATCGACCTTGCTCTTGGTTTTCTGATATTTTAACCTTAATTTTTCTACCATCACGTGCGCGTGAGAAGGCAACGTATAGTTGATCATGCGTGAATACAGGAATTTGAAGATCTATTCCTACTCTATTGTATGTTTGCCCTTGGGATTTATTGATCGTTATGCAAAACGCCGGAATTATTGGAAATTGACGCCTTCGCAGGACAAATGCCAATGTTGTGTCGCTGGGCTGAAGAACAATTCTAGGAATGATTACAGATTCGCCTTGATTGCATGCCGTGATAATCCGGGCTTTTATAGTATTTTTAGACAATTCCTCAACTATCAATCTAGTTCCGTTGCACAAACCTTTTTTGCGGATTCAAATTCCTGAGAAGCATAACTATAGTGCCTTTTTTGAGTAAAAGAGTGTGAGGCGGCATTCCAGATGGAGTTAATCCATTCAGGAATTCAGTCGTGAAATTTATAGCATCATTTGGGTCGTCTGAAATCATAGAATCAGCACTATAATAAATTGTAGGTTCTCCATGTAGTCGGCCAATTATTTCTCGATTCATTTCAAGAACTTATACATTCGTTGCTGCGACGATTGTTCGATTCGACAATTGTTCGTCATTAAGTTCTGCAGGATGTTCCCCAAATATTGCGTCTATTAAACTTCCATTTTCTATCATTTGCGGAGGAATTCGAATAAGATCAGGATTGCTTAAAGAAGGAACTCTCGGAATGATTCCTTCACCGACTTTTAACAACCAATTGTTATGCTCCTGCTGTCCTTCACTTCGCATGATTGTTGTTAGTTTTAAATGCTCAAAATGACGCCATAATTGACTTGTCTTTATGCAACTTTTAACTATATCAGCTCGGTTACCTCTAGGAACGACTGGCAACGTTTGTCGAAAATCCCCGCCTACGATCAACACCTTACCACCAAATGGATTATTACTTTTCATTATGTCACGCAACAGTAAATCGATGCAACGTAAACCATCTTTAGAGAGCATGGTAATTTCATCGATGATGATGAGTGATGCGTTGTGTAAAAGTTTAGCATCGTCTGATGCCAAGCGCATCAACGAAACAGAAGTGTCATCAATAGGAACTGGTAATTTGAAACCGCTGTGAACTGTCCGTCCTCCTTTTAATAATGTTGCTGCAATTCCTGTCGTTGCGAATGGAAGTGCTATTTGATCTCGGCCTCTCACAAATGCTAATAAGGTTGAATATAGGAAAGTTTTACCAGATCCTCCTGGACCGTCAAGATAAAAGCAGCGAGGTTGTTGATCAACAGAATCAAGTGCATTAATGATTCTGTGAAATGCTTCTTTCTGTTTTTCATTTAGTTTTTCAATATTGATTTGTGCAATGTAGGCTTCTTGACCTATATCATAAGCAGCATTTTCTATTGGAGGATCTCCTTCAGGAATTGGCAAACCATAGAATGCACAATTCTTTCCATAATCTTTCAGAGTAGTCTCGATAGCATGTAATGCATAGTTAGCAGCTATTTGTTCTGGATTAGCACTTGCGAAGTCCAAAATAAATTCATTTTTGAATTTTTCCCATAGTTCAAATGGACGTGCAGGTTGGCTAAAATGTAGAATGTACGCAAAGGTTTCTCTAAGTTGACGGGGCATCTGATAAGTGACCGCATCTTCTAAGCAACGTATCCATTCACAATCCGATTCCAAAAGACCAAGCGCTATTTCAGCAGCTTTGAATGATGAATGTATGATACCTTCGTGTGTTCTTAAATCCACATAGCTCGTTGGACCACGGACATGCAAAAGTAGTGTTCTCAAATAAAATCTTTCTTCATCTCGAGGGCTAACAGTATAAATTCGAGATACGACATTGTTGGCACCTCTTTGACGGCGTTGCCATTTCAGCATAAAGTAATTGACGTCCTAATTCATCGGTCTCATTCAACTTAAAAAAAGATTCAAGTTTTGTAAGCTTACTATGAGCTGCTAAAATCTCTTCTTCTTCATTTCCTTCCTCAAAATAAAGTCTTTGCCGATTGGGAAGATGTACGGGAAGACGTTGCACTGTGTGGGACCTATCATGCATTTTATACTCGAGTATTCGCCATGTAGCTTCTGGAGCACAAACATATCGACAGCTTATGAAATTGCTTATCTCGTCATATTCAAGCTGTTGGCCTCCTTCCGATGTTACTGCAACATTGGTACAATCAAATCCTTTGTAAATGTACTTGTAAATGTATTTGATTGCTGCTAATGATGTGCAAACCTCCACATTAATGTGTGCGTTGTATTTTATTAAAAGAAAAGGATTGTAAGGAACAACATTTCTGTTATTCATCCATACACCTCTAACTTTTGCGTTCTCTCCTTCTCGTCTTTTGTATACTGGCTATCCATTAACATTTGTTTTTGTTGTCTCGTTGAAACTTTTTGGAAATTTCTTCTTACACTCGCGATTTTCCATACATGGTGCGTAGAGATTATTGACGCCACACGGTCCGTGCATCATATTTTTTATAACAATTTCACGCAGTTGTGGATTTGTTTCAGAACTTGGGATTTCTGCAGAAACTAAACTATCAATTTTTTCAGCTGTGGTAAATTTGTGATCTTGTTGCAGTGTAACCATTATATGCGCATGGGGAAGAACTCGCTTTTGAAATTCTATTGTGTACACATATGCCAAACATTTTCCAAAAGTTCC
The DNA here is from genome assembly GCA_963556165.1 of Tipula helvola. Taxonomy (NCBI): domain Eukaryota; kingdom Metazoa; phylum Arthropoda; class Insecta; order Diptera; family Tipulidae; genus Tipula; species Tipula helvola. The sequence goes on from OY744481.1 coordinate 55,900,113, forward strand.
TTGAACTGTAATGTCATTGATAAGGGAATCAAGTTTTATTTTAAAAACTCTGGCTACTAAGTCTGGTCTATCAGATGATGTTTCTCCTGGAGCCATATTTTCTGTAATTTCTGTCCAAGTTTGATTTGACGTAAACGTTATAAATAAGTCAGGAGCTCCAAATTTAGCGAAAATTGACATTTCATCGCAGCATTGCTCTCTCATGTTGCGCGGAGATCCACTGAATGAAGATGGTAGAATGACGGGTATTCCAGCGGGAACATTCTGATTTGCAGCGACATTTTCCATATGATCCATTAAACCTTTATATAATTCTGTTCGTAAATTTTTTTGATTGAAGCGAATGTAATTCAAATTGTTGGCCTCAATTTGAAGATACGAATTAACTAACCACTGTTGTGTTAGCTTTCCAGCGTGAATCACAGGTTTAAATTCATCACGTACGGTGGTTTGTGCTACTTTGAATTGCAGCATTGAGATGTTATTTCGTACTCTATTGCCTTGAACTCCTGGATATGAATCACACTGTCATTTAGGCTGCCATCCTGGCTCTACAAATGGATACAAAATGAATACGTCATTGGGTCGAGATTTGATGACAATATATTTAACTGCACATATTGGTGCTGCGAATTTTCTGGATTTTTTGGATAGATTCTAATGTCTCGTTCAAAGGGCGGTTCACCATCTTCATTGACAAAAATCATTGCAATCTCGTTCGATGTTGGATTGTTGTATCGACGATTATCAGACCGTCGATCGCGTCGAAATACTAAACTAACTTGTGGAGGAGGCTGATTTGCTGCAGCTGCTGCAATGTTCTCTCGATTTTCCACTTCGCGAATCATATGGAATGTCTGGGCAATACGATTGTTTTCATGAAAAAAACGATCTATCTTATCACGAATTCTTGAAGGGCAGTTTTGATTTGCCTGCTGTTGATTCCGAATACTTAGAGCTTGTGTGCTGTCAGTCACGTATAGTTGTGCATATTTTCTCATTTTGTTAGCTGGTGGATTCAGATGACTTATCAGATGGTAAGATTGCCCATGAATCTTGAAAACAAATGGACCTCGACCAGGAACATCGACAATATCTGCACCCATTTAGGCAAATGAAACTGCATTATTGATTAAGTCTTTTGGATTGGTTTTCATTGGGAGCACTTTCCTCAGCTTTCCTTTTACGATATCACGCCTGACGCTCTCTGTGTTTACGTCGTGCACGATCGTTTGGATCTTCTTCCATACTATGAATTAGATTTTTCACTAATAATGAACAGAATTTTAAAAATCAAGACTTTCAAGAAATAAAAAACGAAACTTACATGATTTAAACTGATATGTTTTGCAAGTAATCTGCCGTTAAACGTAAGGAAGTAAGCCACATTTTAGTGACTAATGAAGTTCATCAAATCAAAATGAAGAAAAATAAGTCAAAAAAGTAAACAAAAATTTAATTGAAAGGAAAAAAATTTAAAAATCAAAAAATCATAGTAACCTTTGAGCGTCACGCACATACAACTCTGTGCTGAGATGTTCTAACATCACTTTCGATTCGTTTTCGATAGTATTTTGTCTCTTGTAACAAGAACAAAATTCTACGCTATTTCCTTCTTTCATTACAATTTTTCTAATGCGATCTCAGGCTTCTGTATACTTTTCCTTTTCTTTACATCGATAAAATATCGCAAACAAAATATTTTGTGATAAAGAGTGATGAATGAAAGTAGAAATAGAATGATGTTTTATGCGAGCATGCTGAGATCGCAATAGAAAACGCTTAATTCAAAAGTCGAAATAGTATACAATTTTATTCTTGAAAAGAGAGACATGAATACTATCGAACATCGAAAAAAGTGATGTTAGAACATCTCAGCACTGGTCTATTATATAAATAATAAATAAGAATATGTATAACACAATACATTTAATTGTGTGTTCCGAATTTACCTGAGAAAATGATAATTTCGCTCAACAGCTCATTAATTTACTTGTTTTCTCTTTTGGGTATGATTGACTTTTATATTTGTTACGTAATTTTGGATAGGAGTCTCGCTTACTGTGGTTACGTTTTCCTCGCATTCAGTATCCATAAAGTTATTGAAGTTATAGGATTTATTGTTTTTATTTAGGACAGCTATTTTCTCAGTTTCAGAATTAGTATATACCATGTATACTTCTTCTGGACTAATTGCTTCATCTGATGTTTCTGAAAAATTATTGTTGCACAAAATAAAAATAGGAAAATAACTTAAACAAGTTAAAATACTTACGGATATAATTTTTTAGAATTTTGTAGCTAAAATGCTACCCAATCCGAACCCGCTTCTTCATATTTTTGAATGCCTTGGCGTATATTTGGGCCACATTAAATTGGAATTGATGAACCATTATTGTGGCATTTTGCTTAACATAACAAATTGAAAAAATTAAAATTAATAAATTATCGAACAACGTAAGTATCACAAAATTTTCGAGAAGCAATTATTGGAAATTATGAATAATTAGCCAGAACGAACCAAAATATTAAATTCCGAAAAAACCGTAAAATTACCGTCGAATAATTTTGTATATACAACGCCACGACAAAAAAAAAAAAAAACAAGGAATTACCGAAAAAATTACATAAAATTACTGAGAGATAGAGAATTTGAACTATTAATAATTTAAATTATAAATGAACAAAAATATGAAAAACCGAACCGGGGTTTTGATGTGAAAACATCTTTAGCGGCAGGAGTAAGTAAAAAATTAAATAGAAATCGGGTTACGGAAACAAAAATACCGAACCAAAAATATTGCTGGTATGTGTGAATATCGATAAGAACACAAAATAAACAAAACGTAAAATCAATGCAAAATCTACGCCTACACATGCAATATCCAACATCAAACAAACAAACAAATATCTGCTATAATGGCCGCAGCAGCAAGTTTTTTGAAAATGAAAATTACATACGAATAAAAGAACCACAAATTATGCTTGTGTACTGTAATAGTTATTTATTTCATACTATACCGAAAATCAATGTTTACGTGATTGATTTCAGTCCGGGAAATGAATTATTACGTCAGAGAACAAAAGTGTCCGGAAAACGAGCTATTACAATAGAGTAGACTGTAAAACCAAAAAAAAAAAAAAATAACTATCCTACTACTTGATAATTTGAAAATCATTTGGATTGATTTTCTCTAAATTTCAAACTCATGTTTTTACTTTAAAATTTAATTTTAAATGAAAAATTCCAATTAATGTCCCATATAGTATGAAATAAAACGTTGTACGTTACACGTACGTTAAATGATCGTTACAGTACTCGTTCAAAATTCTGAATATATTCATTATATCTTATATTCTTCATATATACGTCGAACTCGTACTGTACCAACTCATTTACCGCCCTTGTGACGTAAATAACTATTACGTCACAAGGGCGGTAAATGAGTTGTTACAGTCCGAGTTTGATGTTTATTTCAGAATTTTGAACGAATACTGTAACGATCATTTAACGTATGTGTATCCTGATTTTGCTTGGTTCAGTGAGTTTGCCGTGGCCATTTACTACTATGGAAGTTTAAATGATTAACTTAACAGAAATGTAATTTGATCATCCTCAATTAATGTGAGTAAGGTTCGTCCTCCAAATTCAAAATAGAATTATAACTTACTGACTTTTTGAACCAAAAATGTAACTTAGTATAAATACTGAGCGAATAACATCCGTCTTTATGGAGGGGTTTCTGAGCCTTATCGAAATGGCTTGAAATGATTCAATAGATATAAAAACAAAAAAAGTTTTCGCTCGTTGTTTTTTTCAGCCAAATAACGTACAATATAGAAAAGAAGAATAGAAACAAAAGGAACAATAAATTATATTATTTTTATACAGAGGAATAGAAAAAATCTTACCGAATAAATTCCGTAAAATTACTGACGATACATAAACATGTATTAAATTCTAATAAAAATTAAATGTACTAAATAATAAAAACACAGAATAATTTTGGAACCAAAAGAAAAAAAATTCAAATTACCGCCCTTAATTACCATTATTTTGTAATGACAAAAAAATTTGTAATAATTAATAATTGAAATAAGAAACAAAAAAATATTCTTAAAGAAATAGAATAATTTTGAAACCACACGGTAGGTTTCAAATTATTCTAAGCGTTTTTATTATATTTCCTTGAAAATTTTTTGCTAAAATAGCAAGCCTGTTAAATCAGTCTACTTTGAGTCACGTGTGCGAAATAAACCAATCAAAATAACATTACACTGATAATTTCCCTAGGGATGTTATCAGTGTAATGTTATTTTGATTGGTATATTTAGTACACGTGACTCGAAATTGACCGATTTAATAGGCTTGCTATTTTAGAAAAACATACTCTGGCTACTAGATGAAAAGAATTTATAGTTTTATTTTACAATAAATACTATTTCAAAATGACACTTTCATAGAACAATTTACAATCTAGCAGCCTTACTACTAGAATAAAATAAAATTGCAAAAAATTTTCTCGTCGAATACCCCTCGAGCATTGATAAATACCTCATAATTTTATTATATTTTCCTCAAGCACGTTGCTTTTAGGTAACAGCCCTCAGCCTACGGCTTCGGGCTGTTACCAAGCAACGTGCTTTCGAAAAATATAATAAAATTATTTCGGGAAATTATCAATGCTCTTGGGATATTACTGCTGATAATTTTATGGACTAAAACGGTAAACAATATGTTTTTCTTCAAAATTTTTCGGTAATCTTATGGATTTGCATAAGATTCCGATAAATTAACCCTAATTCAATTCGCAAATGGAACTCAACTCAACCCTCAACCTCAACTCAACCGCAAACACTATAACGCAGAAGAAGTAGTAAAAGAAAACTATTACCGCTAATTTGCTCTACTACAGTTAGGCTTGCCACCATTTAAAAAGTTCAGTTAAACAAAAATTATTTTGTTTAATTTTAAATTCATTGTATGTTACAAATTATTAGTTTAACGAAATTTTTACTATAAGGAGATTTTCATTCGGTAAAATGCAAATTTTGTTACGGAACAGTACTATGCCTAACCAAATGATTTATAAGGAAGTAAACTAAGAAAAGTTTGCATTTTCATAAATTTATTGCAAAGAAATTATAGCGAATTAATGTTTCCGGCAGGGCTGCAGAGTCGGTAAAATAATTCTTCGACTCAGACTCCGATGTATTAAAAATTGACTAACCGACTCCGACTCCAACTTCTACATGCAATCTAATTGTTATAAAATTCATAATACGGCTCGTAATTAAATTCTTTCATTAGAACATAATTTAAACATAACAAAAATTTTGGTTGATTTTGACCACTTGCTCCAAGCCATCAAAAAATTTAATCCATAATTTTTGTAATTCGAAGTCGTTTCGATTCCCTATATGGTTATCTAGAAATTTTTCGGATTCATGTTTTCTTCTAGTTGTTCAACAGGATTTTCTTAGTGGCTAAAAGATGAAGATTACGGCTTGCCTCTATACTGTTATTCATCACTTAATAATACTCTAACCTTGAAGACGACATAAATTCTAGCCAATAACATCTCGTTATCAAGCAGAAACATTTTTCTATGTGCTAACGATGATTTTATTTCTGTTGCAAAGATATTTGAGTTTTTTTCCTATACATACATAAGTGAAACATTACGCATCGCCATTCTTTATAAAATTGGCTGGTGGTGAAATATACTGATGGGAGTCTTTTTGTAACTAAGGTAAGGTTTACTGTAGGAGTGAAGGAAAAATATAAAATGCGGAGTCGGAGTCAGGAACTATTTATTCAACTATCAAAATTCTGCTGCGTAAATCCTAAATTTTAAAATTTCAATTCTGGCTTACAAAATTTTATCATCTTCAGCTTTTCTCCAATTACAGAATGTTCTAACAAATTTTAGAATTTCGTATTGCTGGAATTTCGTAGCGAAACTTAGTTTTAAAATTATAATATATTCACCGTAAAATATATGATAATTTAAACAGGAAACTTCTCGAGTTTTATTTATTCTTGAGCGAGCCGGCCCATAAATTTTGATAATATGAGTATGTAATCTCTATGTACAATCAGCATATCTACTTGAAGTTTCGAAAACATCTTACTTCATAGTTCTTTTATAAAAGTCTAGACATAATTTTAGTTCCTTTAATGTACGAAAATAATCAGTATAACTTCCGAAAACAATTGAATTTTTTATTTCCTTCCAAAATTGTTTAAAAACGGAATTTAAAATTATCTTTTAATGTGGAGGACATTTTTGTCTCCGGGGAGGATGGAGGAAACTTCTTTCAAAAGGAGGACTGTCCTCCACAAAGGAGGACGGGTGGCAAGCCTAACTACAGTGACCAAACAGTCTGTTAGCAATTTTTAATTCATAATAAAAACGGAAGGCGTCCATTTTTGGGGTTATGCTGTGGCTTTTGTCACAATGTACAACAAATAAATACAATTAAAAATTCAAAACGATTTTTTCACTTGTATTATTTTACGATTTTTATTAGTAAAAAATATTTCATTTGTGTGACAATTATTTTATTTCAATGTTGGAGGACCGGTTTCGGATTTCATCCGTCGTCAGCTCCTTGAATTTTCACTGTTGACATTTCGTTGAAAAATTTACGATACTATATTTTGTATTGGTCACTGTGTTTTTTGCAAAATCAAATCGTATAATTTATTTGTCACAGTGTTTAACTTGTCATTGAAAATATACGGATTATTACGATGTTTGTATATCTCGATTTCTTCTAATCATGTAAAACTTTCATGTTTGTGTTCATGACCGTAAATGTGTGTTGTTGAGTTACGATGTGGTTAGCAAAATTAGATTTGAAAATTGTATTTGTGTGACCTTTCTTCGTTTCCTGTATGTGTTCCGCAAACCTTTGTGTAAAAGTTCTGCCAGTTTGTCCTACATAGAAACTCGGGCAATCATTACATATTAATTTATCTACACCACTGTCACTTGTTGTATTATTTGGTAGTGTTAATTGGTTCTTTAATTTGTGTGACGTTTTATGCGCGATTATGTAATTATATCTTCTAAAAACCTTATTTAATATATGGCTGGTGCGTTTTTGTTATATTCGATAGCAATGTACTTTCCATTGTCTTCTTCCGTGTGGTACATTGTGGTTAGAAGTTATTGTTGTATTTTGTTTTTTATTTTGAAATTAATACGGTGAATAATATTTGTTGTGTTTACCCATTTTGTACTGCTATATGCTTGATCGTACATAATTCTTCCATGTAATCTGCTTCGGACATTGGGATAGTGTTTGGCCTCGTTAACATGTGATTATAAGCCGCAATTTTCTGCTGTGCGGGATGATTGGAAGTGTTATGGATAGTTTGGTCTGTTTGTGTTGCTTTTCGGTATATGCTGAAATTGTGTTTATGGTTTATGTTTTTTATAGTTAAATCCAGAAAATTAATAGATTTCTAAGTTTCTACTTGAAGCGTAAATTTAATGTTTTCATGTGTGTTGTTGATATAAGCGTGTAAGCCATCCAATTGCCTTTTTGTTCCATTGAACAAAATGATTATGTCATCAACATAACGATGCCAATAAATTATATTATTTTTATATCTATTTTTGTTGTCTCGTATATGCGTTTTTTCAAAGTGGTTAAGATATATGTTGGCAAGTGTATCAGATAAGGGGCTACCCATAGGTAGTTCATCTTTCTGTGTATAAAATCTGCCGTTGTGTTGAAAATAATTCTGCTGCGTGATGGTTTCAATAAGTTCAATAACGTGTTTCACTTTTTCATTCTGCACCTTGTTTTGCTTTAATAGATCCTTGATTATTTGTACTGTTTCCCGTGCGGGTATGTTAGTGTACATATTGGAGACATCGAACGATACAAATTTAGCACCGCCAAATTTTTTATTTGTTATAGAACTAACTGCTATATTAAATAATCGATTGCCTATATGTAATTCAGTTAATACCTCTACTATAGAATTTTTTTTAAAATATAGCGCTACTCGCTCTCCACAAATTTCGAACAAGGCTAAAATTATTATCTTTTAGAGCGCCAAGCTGTACAACCAAATATTGAGGAAGAGAAATCTCTAAATTAGTAGTATGTATATGTTAACAATAACATAAAATCGTCCATTTTTGACTAATAAAAAAATTTTAACTTGCCGGCCATGTTTAAATAATATTTTTAGTTAATAACGTTTGGCCCAATTTTTACAATATACATAGAGCCGGAAAATCCAGCGGTTTCGACAAAATTAGATTAAAGTAACTAAACCAATTTTTAGAAAAACGTAAAATTAAACTTTTCATGAAAATATGACTTTTTTTGCTTTCAATAAATACTTATTTAATTAATAAATGTTACAGATTTGAGTGGCCAATTTACAATTTAGTAGGTATCGTACTAGCTTACACAATAAAAAGAAAACTGCATAGATATTTCAGGATTTACAAACCACAGGTAGTAAATAAATATTGATATTTATGTTCGAGTTTTATTTAATCGAAACAAGTTTACAAAAATGTTATAAGTAAAAACTCAAATATCTATACATATTCGGTATAATTCGTTTGCATCGAAATTGTTCATTTTGTTTATTGCTGTTTCAATAATACGAAGTTTGCCAGCAATATTTGTTTTTAAATGTTATATGATTCTCCTTTAAAGCAATTAGCTCCACACATCTAAAATTGTATACAACTTAGCGCTCTACTTTAAACGTTACAGTTGGTCTTATTTAAGTACGTTATTGAGCGTAGGTACGTTATAAAAGCGATAAAAACTATACTTATCGAGCAAAAATGTAGCTCTAAGAGCGCTACTTTTGCTTTAATTAAGCGTTATAAAAATTCTAAGAGCGCTTCTAAAGCAAAAATGGGAGCTGACGGCTTTAGAAAGTAGCTCTAAAGTAGCATACACATTATCATTTTAAATGACACCATTTAAAATGACGAAAAATTACAAATTTTTTTGATATTCTGCATTTAGTACACCATTTAAATGATACTTCATCATTTAAACCGACATACTATCATTTAAAATGTCATTTACGAAAAAATTATCATTTAAAATGATAATGTGTATGCTACTTAAGGGCGTTATTAAAGCATATTTAGAGCAAAATTGTTACTTGAGTATGCAAAACTCAATCCCCAAACCATCATATATACAAAATTGGTTAACTGCTCACTACATCCTAATCCAACTCCAACTGAACTCCAACTCAACTTCAATTCAACCCGCAAATTGGCCCCTAACTTAAACTTCAAATTAACTCCAAATTCAATGCCCAATTCAATAATCAAACCATCATATATAAAAAAGTTGTACATTTTTATATAACTAGGTGTTTTGAGTCAATTCGTATGGCAAGTGCCCCACCCTCTTGACGTACAGTCTCCAAAAGCTTTTAAAATCTGCGCCTTGACGATAGAAACTGGACAAGCCGTTCTCGAAGTACCGGACAGACATCCTGACAGACGGACGGACAGTTTTTTTTTGCTTTTTCAGACACAGGGACTTTCAAAACGTCGAAAAAAGTTGTTTTGGACCAACCAAATTTTTCGTCATTTTTGACAGGATTTCAATACTTTGGTCTTTTTAGACCGAAGTCAATCTTTTTATCATAAGCACAGATTTATCGGTCGATTGCCATATCGTCGTTTTCCATCGAACTTAGTTAACTTCAAGTCAAACTATGGTAATTGTTCTAATTAAATTTAGCAGATCGATACGTTTTCGTTTTAAAAATTTTCCGTTTGTTACAGAAGACTGACTATCATATGCCAATGTATTTTGACGTGCTGAATACGAATCCACTGTCCTATAGCTCTAACTAGAGTTTCTGTTTTCCCGAGGTTTTCCAGTTCTCGAGATTCGAGAATCTCGAATTCGTCTCAAATTTTTACTCTCGGGAACACAAGAATTCTAGTAAATTTTCTCGAGAATCTCGAGATTCCCAAAATTTTTTCAAGATGTATTTTGACATCATATTATTTATGAATATCAAATTTAAAATACATACGTAAAAACCTTTATCTGATAGTAGAAAATTTACAACATTCCGATTCATACAACCAAACATTTCTAAAAATTCCATTTATTTGTGTGTACTTACACACAATTTGAATCAATTATTTATTTATTTACGTGAATTATTACAAAAAAACTCACTTACACAATCCACTTTGAGATAAAGCTCATTCATAGCAGATTGTGCAAGAAGAGGATGTATTTATAGGTGTAACAGCCCCGTTCGTATAATTCAGCCAGTAAAGGGCCTGATTTCTTGCAATATTTTATTTTTAGGTTGGTGGACATTTACGGCATTATTTCCTGTAAAGCATCATCACTTTCTTTCCCCGAGTTTTAATTCTCTCCAAACGACACAACAGTGATGCACGGTTGACGCATGTTCCCATTTTGAGCGGCAGTACCTCGTGGTTATATCTTCAAGATGAAATTTTGAAAAAATTGAATAAATTACAAATAGAAAATCAGAAGAAACTTATAAAAATTACGTCTGGCTGACTTGAAATCCACAGCTTACTTTTTTTCACTTATTTGTAGTCTTGCTTTGGTAAACGTAATTCCTGTTCGAGTAACATCTAAGAATATTTTTTTGCGTATTTTTTTCAGTTGGTATCGTAAAATAAAAAAGGTTTATTGTTTGATCAATTGATAAATAGCGAGAATTCTATCTACTACAATTATAATACATAATCAAAATAATATTAAAATAAATTATTTAAATAATTAAAGAAAATAATTTAATTTATATTATAATACCAATTCATAAAACTAAATTTTTCATCATGATTGCTCTCGTGGTAAACATTGCAACTACTCGTACAAGTGGAATGAAATTATTCTATACCACTAAAAAGTTGGTACAATTATTCAAAATCGGAATAACAATGGAATTGTGGTTGTAAAATTCCCAAAGTAAGACCTCAATTTGTTGAAAATCTCGATCAAATTTTCTTGAGAAATGAGAATCTCGAAAATTACAAAATAAATTTTCTCGAGATTTCGAGAGCGTAAAATTATGACGATTTCTCGAGATTCTCGAGACGAGATTTCTCGAGCAGAAACTCTAGCTCTAACACACACCGATTTTCAGAAAATTACAATAAATGGTGAAGTTCCATCAGCCACCAGTTTTGAATAAATTACAATAAATGGCCTAAACTGCCTATTAATGATCTACACTCAGAGAAAAAATATGATTGAGCTGATCATAAAAGTGACCATCATATTTATGATTAGATGCTATAATTAAGAAAATCATACCTTGATGTATACAATTAATAATAATGATTGTATCTATTTAATAAATTATGCACGTTATTATGCAAATATTATTGAATTAACCATATCCATGATTACATATATCGCTATTGTGATGGATCGTATCAATAATATAATTGAATTTATCATTTGGAGATGATAAAGCCCATCAGATGCTGTGATAGTTGCTATCGTATCAATTAATGAAGTATACTGCGGGTGTGATAGCAGCTATCATACCATATATATTATATATTGTATCGCTGGCTTAATTAATAACGGCCCTAACCAACACTTTTTTCAAAAATGACATTTTAATGCTAAAATGCAGAAAAGAACATACCGCATCTTTCTGGGTTATTATATTAGCTTGAATCACAATATATCACGGTCCACATTTAATTTTATTTATTTAATTATAACTAAGTTAATGACTAAAAAATATTTCTTTGTGAGTTTTCCAAAAATTTTACATATGTGGGTTAGAGCTCTATAGGAATTAAGCGCAAATTTTAGTGGAAAAATAAAATCGACAAAATTTCTTGTAAATTGCTATAAAAACGTACGTCCATCATTGAACTAATTGTTTCTTTGCAGCAGACGAATGTCGCTGCTTATATATTTTGTATTTATATTTGACATTTCGAGTTTTTAACAGTGTCGTGTTCTTTGACAAACAAAATTTAAAATTTGTGTACAAGTACAATAATAGGCGTTTTCGGAAATAGACCATGGGTAAATTCGCAGTAAATTTCGACCATTAAATTACACTATAATGGTCTAATTTAATGGTATAAATTTACTGTGAATTTACTCAACATCTATTTCCGAACACGCCTAATGTTTGAAATTAAGAGGTTTTTATTTTTAATAAAGTGAAATAAATTTAATAATATGACTAATTTCTTATTTTCGTTAATTTAAGGATTTTGATGTTCCGATTTTTATTTGTTTCTTCTTGAAGCCGAATTGATTTTTGGCTGGTTTCTATTTTTGGTGGCATTGTTTATTGCAGGAGTAGAGAAAATGTTAAAGAACTAAATCCATTACATTTAAAAATAATAATTCCATATTTTATTAATCGCATTTTAAGTTATATACATAGTTACAAAAAAGAATTCATATTCATAACGTATGTTATATTTTATTATTATACTTTAAGTTTGTTATTTATTGACAATAATAATAAATTATATTTTTCTAATAATTTATTTGTTTTATTTGATGTTTTAATTAATTCTTGGTTCATCTAATAATTCCAGCTTGCATATATTGGGCATATCCAGCGCAGGTAGATTTCACTAAAAAAAATGAGACCTCACAAATTCTATACGCTGGATACAAATATCTCAGTAAAAAATGTAGATTAATCTCACTGTTTTCGTGAGATTAAAAATTCTTGTCTACATTTGAAAAAGATCTCATTTGTAGATCTAACTGCGCTGGATACGCCCATTAATGATACTTCAGTCGCACTCCGTTATTTCGGTAGCATCGCTTTTAAATTATACATACTTTAAGCCATTGTTCAGCAGTCTTTGAAATCGGTCCAACCACGTTGACTGAATCTGCTATTATAAGCCAAGCGGCTTTTTATCGTTGGCCCCGCGAGCGGTTGCATGTTTCCCTAAAAAAAAAAATTGAATTTATAAAATAACTTGCTGGGAATATGGCAGACATTTTTTGTTAAATTTACTTTGAATAAATTCAGAATGCTCCTCTACCAAATCAAAGAGTGGATTTTTCTGGCGATTTCCTAACCGGTTCGCATTTGACTGAAATTTTATTTAATACACTTTAATAAAACAAAATAAAATAAATACTTATGTTTAATGTAATAACTTTCTATACAAGTATTTTGTTCTTAACAAAACGAAACAATATACAAGGAGCTAGGACCGTTAATAAGTCCGCTCCCAATTAAACAATTTATAAAATAAAAAAAAAATATATATATCACAAAACAAAACTTACCATATTTGTACTTATATCTTCACCAATATAATTATGTATTAAATGTAATTATTGTAAATGTAAAAACTTCCAAATAAAATTATTTTTATGTTACATATAGTTTTAAATTTTCAAAAAAATATCCACTAAAATACTCAACGGCTACGTATTTCTCTTTAGAGATACGTTCGTATGTTACACTAAAAAAAATTTCGTATGACGAATTTTTTTTCGCGCGAGAAATATTTCTAGCAGTTTTGGCTGCGTACAATTTTTCTCTTAAAAATTTTTTTCTTATGACGACTTTTTTTTTCCACTAAAATTTGCGCTTAATTCCTATGCTGATATAATTAAGCCATCGATATATTTTACTAAATAACAAACCATATTCTATAGTTCGTGAAATGTACATTTATTTTGAATTAATTTATCGTACAGTACACATAGTATAATTATATCCAAATTAGAGGTTTAAACGAAATTATTTTTTATTTTTATATTTTTATTTGAAACATTATTTATATATAAGTTCTTAACCCTTTCAAACGCCATTTAAAATTGACTTTCTTCCAAAAAAAAATACGTAGCACAATTATGCACTACTATGATATGGCATTGCTCTTAAAACTGTAGTGTGAACATAAATACATAAGAGAACGATCGCACAAGAGAAATGAGACAAAAATTAAAAATTACGGTTGGTCGAAGCGATGAAAGTTGATGTACAATATATTGTACAAGGCGTTTGAGAGGGTTAACATTTTTCATAAAACTTTTAGTCATATGATTGTTTAAAATTGCTCCACAAATTCAATTTCAAAACCGTAATAATGATAATCGACACCTAAATTTTGCAAATGTTGAACACAACTAAAATATACCGTGTACAATTTTCATTCTATATTATACAGAATGAACTGCTCAGGTTGTATTAGCGAATTATACTAACACAGCCAAATTCTCTTAATAATTTTCTTTTCTAAACTTGATTAATTCGTGTAATCACCAAATATATTTTACAGTTTTATATTTCAGTAACCATTTAACACAAACAAATTTAGGAATACCATTTAAGTGGATTACTGGTCCTTTCTTTAGAATAATATTTCCGAATTCTATGAAATTAGTTCTAAACAATTTCTCTTATCGCGCCAACTTATATTTTTGTGAAATTTTCAGATTTTTTAGTTCCATTATGCTTGGTTTCACAAAAAAATAACCAATCTCTAGTTAAATAATATTTCCTCCCTTTCTTCTTTTGTGAAATTGTGTTTTATTTCACAATACAAATTCAATGCAAGTTAATTATATTTTTATTTTACATAGAAATATTTAGCCTTAATTAGCTGAACGAAATTGGGCAGCTAAATATTTAGCTCTCCAGTCCAAAATGTTCATGTAAAAACCAAATAAAATTAGCGTGCGTTTAAGAAATTGAAATAAATCGCAATTTCATAAAAGAAGAAAGATATGAAATATTCACTAATTGGAGTTTGCCTGATTTTGTGAAACCAAGCATTAGACTGCCACATACAAAACCAGTATCTTGAGCCATATTCATTAGTTAAACTAAACTTACAATTAAGGAATTTAATAATTCATTAGAAAAATAGGAAGTATTATCTTCGAACACATCTGGAATCATTGAACTTGTCTGTGGTGGCATTTTATATAGCTTTCTTTATGAAAGCCATGTACATATGTTCGTAAAATGTTGGATAGTTAAGTGGCGGCCAGAGAAAGTTATAAACTTAAAAATGAAGAATTAACAAAACTTAAAAATGCGGTAAATAGAACTTCTGTATTCTCTCCTAGCGAGAAAGTTACGTCACTTAACAAATTTAACGAATCTTCGTTAAATTAAATCTGTCACTTAAACAAATTTAAGAATGCGTGATTTTGCGTTCAAACTTAAGAAATAAATGTCAAATCCAAAAAAAGTGTTGATGCGAAAGATACATACTTGTCATAGTCAAAATTATTTGCACCTGCTAAATTTTTGATGCAGTGTAACTCAAACAACTTTAAAAATTATATACATACATAATAAACTTTTTGAAAACATTAATTTTAATTCAATAAACTTAATTACCCTGCTTTATATAATTTCAATCAACATTTTTTTAAATTTTAGTTCTTATAGGAGAAATTACAAATAGTTTAGTTTTGCTCAAGATTATTTGTACCCACAACTTTGTTCTGGTAGAATCTCATCCCACTATAGGTTTTCTTGCCACCCTGCTACAAATTTTTAGTCTTGTTAGATCATGAATATCTTCTACTTTAACTTAAACCTCCGCAAGTTTAAATGGAAAACCTACCCTGGCCGAGACAAATAATTATATTCAAGATTTTTGTTTAATTTCATAGCAATGACTCAATAATTTTACTATTTTAGATTTATTTTTCTAGGTTTAACTGACTGAAATTAATTTATTTGTTGATTTAACAACATTTTTCTAATGCATTTTTTCTAAGGATTAAAAATGTGATCATTTTGTGGTCGCAAATTATGTAGCCCTATTTTGTATTGCACATAAACAATAACAAACAGTTTTTATTTTTTTTGTGTTTAGGCTCTTTATTAAATTTATAATTTTTCGCTGGTTCGAATGTCTTAATTAAAAAATTAAGAAAAATTAGTGTCATTAAAATTCCTTAATTCATAATTTTTTGCTGGTTGAGCTTTTAGCATTTATACCCAAACAATTAAAGGTATAGTATTTAATGGTTCTAAAGCATTCGTAAACATGTACGTTTTCCCGCAAAACTCACACATGAATTATTTCTAAAGGTTCACGTATAAAAATAATTTTAAGAAATTCAGTATTTCCCTCCGTTTCGGCCGCTCCAACTGGTTTCTGTAGAAAAAATAGGTTGTAGTTTTTGATGTAATTAAAATATAGCCTATAAAGGTGTAGTTATAAATGAATTTGGATTTTCTTTTTTAGAAAAGCGAGAATTTCCTTTGTGATTCCTCTTTCCGTGGAAGAATGCACGGCAGAAGTGCTAAACTAAGAATTAGTCGTTCATCTGTCATTATTGAATTAAGATAAATTAGTCAAAACATTTTTTGTTTGACTAATACTAGCTATATACAACATAAGACTTAAGTATGGCTATCTTAGAATCTTTTTTTTTTTTAAATTAGTTTGAATGAACTTTGTCTAATAGTATCGTGGGTAACAACCACCAAACAGTCATATCTAATTTGATTTGCCACATTTATTCTGCGATACTAGTGTGAAGCTAAATCAAACAAAACAATTTTACGTTAAAAATGCACTAGACAATTTTTTAAATTTTTATGTAATAATCATATGAAAATTGTGCCGAATTTTCGTTTTTTCAAAACACCATCTTGGCAAAAAAATTACGAGAAATTTAGGTTAATTTTGTTGTCTTAGTGTTTCAAAAGAACGAATTTTTAAATTAAAATTAAAAATTATTCTTGGCCTTTAATTTATTAACCACTTATAAAGATTAGTTTGGCGTGGGCCAAAGATATACAAAGATGATCTGGTTTAATCAATAATTTTTTCGGAAATTCCACTGCTCAGAGGTGTCAATATTTGGATGTTTTAGGGTAGCACCAATGATCATCGGGAAATAGAGGAAAAATATTTATTAATATTGTTACAAGACGCAAGTAATTTATGCAACTAATTGATTTAGAAATTAATTCCGCTTTTAATGAATAAAACAGGTTCAAATAATCTATAACTATTGTTTTTTACCAGCAGTGTTTTGGTAAAGCTCCCCGCAGTCATCTACATTTTAAATAGTCACTGTTACCATAGAAATGGGTATCTATCAGTTCAAGAGCTTATTATTAATTTACCTAAATTCGATAGTTCACATTATTTGAGATGGTTCAGGTAGCAGTTGACGACATGGATTATCTTTTTATTAATTCAGAGCAAGAAAGGTGAGCTGTAATTGGTGTAAATAATGAATAGTTTTCCTGAAAATAAAAATAACTTCACGGAGCATTCTTATAAGATACTTTAATGCAAATTATATTGTATTACCTTTGGCAATGCAAACTCCGGAAGATGGAATAAAGTACGTCTCCTGCTGCCTTACTAATAAAAAATGGAGGTGTGGCCAACACACGACTTTCTTTTACGAACAGCGAATTTTGAAAAACTTTTATAATTCAAATTTCCCGCAAACTTAATTAAGATTGTTTTTATTATTTCATGTTTTCTGTAAATTGTATATTTTTGAAATATTTGCAAAATAAATTTTCTGTTTTACGGAATCTGGGAGCTGGGAACTGGGACCCCAAAATTTATGTAAAAAGTTTAAACATGAAGTTGCAGTTTGATTGCTTAAACCATTTGGACTACAAATTGACAGTCATATGTATATACCAACAGACACCACTTCAAAACTCAATTTTTTGAACTCATTAGTACACACGTAAAAGAAATAAAAGGTGATATTTATGAATTTAAATTTTTTCTTTTAATTTTTTGGAATTTGTATTAGTGATTTTTTGTAAATCTTATACTTTTTAAAATATGTGCAAAACACATTTTCGGGCCGAGAGTGGCCACTTCCGGTTGACCGATTTGGCAATTTAACATACATGTAGGCTAAATATTTTTATAACATACAGTACGTCACTGAAGTGTGCAAATTAATTATAATTAGCATAATTGGGCTAATACACACAATAATTAAAATGACAAATGCAAGAACTGCTGTAACTCCCTGTAAAAAAGTGTGGGGGGGGGGGGCAGGAGTTGCGAAATATTTTTGCAATTATAAAACGATATATATACTTAAGTATTACAAACCCTAATAAGTCGTTAAAAAAGTTAAGAAACATGAAAAAATGATCCACATTCAATTATGTAATATTTGCATTAAAAACCGGAAGTATGTCACTGTAGTGTGCAAATTAATTATAATTAGCATAATTAGGCTATATATACACACATATTTATGTGTTGGCAAAACAATATTTAATTTTTTTTTTATAACATTTTTAAATTTTTTTTAAATTTTTTTTTTAAATTTTTAATTTTAATTTTTTTAATTTTTAATTTGTTTATTTTGATTTTTTTTTGATTTTTGGAAACATTTTGTATTAGTAATTTTTTGTAAACCTTATACTTTTTAAGATATTTGCAAAACAAATTTTCTGGCCCAAGGGAGTGGCCACTTCCGGTGGACCGATTTGAAGTAAAATTCACTGGGACCTCCCAATTTATCCAAAAAGCTTAAATCTGAAGTTTCAGTTCGATTGGTTAAGCCATCTGGGCTGTAGAGAGGACACAGACTGACAGACAGACAGACGGACAGACAGACGGACAGACAGACGGACTGACAGACAGACATCATTTCGAAACCAACTTTTTCGGACTCAGGGGACCTCAAAACAGATAAATCTTCAATAATCTCAAGGTCGAAAATTTTCATGATTACTATACTTTATTTTACTTACGTAAAAGAAAGTAAAAAGTCACATTTGCCTTTTTGTAGTTTTGTGTAATTTCAATTTAACTATTTTTGTTTGCCTTGTCTTAATATGAAACCTGACTATTAAATAACGTGATTTTATGGCATTTGATGGAGGATATTTAGCTGTTTAAAAAAGCAGAAAGACAGGTATTTATTTGCAGAATCCAAATATGCCACTAACGCATTTTTCGACTTTTGTCGTTTGTGACTTTTTTCCTTAGTACGGCAGTGTAGCTCTTTTAGAAATAACGTCTGCACAAGTTTCGCGAATTTTGTAAAATCGACCTTAAAAAGCATAAACAAATCTCAATGAAAGATATTTATATTTTGATTCTAATAAAACTACTTACAATTTATTTAGGTTGCGATTGATGATATATTCAATTATCACCGCAGATACGTTCTTCCGTTCCTCTGTTACAAGCATAATTGGTTTGCCGATTTCAGCCGAAATAGGTGGATAGTTTTTGAATAAATTTGTTTTTAAGGGCTAAAACTTTGTTTAGTGGAATAAAATTTTAAATTTAATTGCAAAATTATGTCTATTTTACTTCTTTTGAATCTATTTTAGAAAATTAAATTTGTATTCTCAAAAACTATTTATGTACAATTGTTTTCTTAGAATTGTATTCCAAACACACATTAAGTAATTGGAAACACCCTTTATTTTAATAATTAATAACACTGAACGAGATTCAGAAAGAAACATGGTGCAATAACCAACACGGTGTTTAATGCTATGTAGTATAAAGAAAAATTACTTACGTGCCGTAGTTTTCTACTGCAAGACACAATTACCCCTTTATAAGGTTTAATAACAATTTGTCCTACTAAAAATTCACTTTTAGGTTTAAAAACTACTAACATCACTAAAACACTTTTTAACTATTAACGTTAATAATAAATTAATTAAATACAATAATTTATTTTTAAATTGTTATAATATTTTCTTTATTTAAGACTTCTCACGAGATTAGGTAATTATTGCACCTTGTTAGAGTACAAACTCAATTTGATATGACCGTAGCAAACACAAGGAGATACAAATAATTTCCAATAAACCTTATTTTGTTTTGATAAACCTAATTCTACTATGATAGACCCTATTGTATTATGATTGTTCTAACCATACTTAAATATTGTATACCATACTATATGATTGTCTCGATTATATTAAATCATATCGCATGATTGTTGCAATCATTAAAGTCGAAAATTATTGCATTTATCATATTTTAATAAAAT
The DNA here is from genome assembly GCA_963556165.1 of Tipula helvola. Lineage (NCBI taxonomy): Eukaryota > Metazoa > Arthropoda > Insecta > Diptera > Tipulidae > Tipula > Tipula helvola. The sequence continues at coordinate 55,920,096 of OY744481.1, forward strand.
TTATCATACATAATTCTAGTAATTAGATAAATGATATTTATTATTATAATATATTAGGATATATCAAATATAGTTGAATATGATTTCCTGGATCATAACAAAATAATTCCAATCATTCATTTATCATATTTTTTCTCTGAGTGTATGTAAAGGGTTGCGCACAGATATTGCATTTTCGTTTATTTTAGTATCTCTTGCCAGCATCCAGCAGTAATCAGCTATCCCATTGGCCTTGGTATCTTCTTTTCATTTATTTAAGGTCTTGGTGGAACCGCCGCAGGATCAAACGCTACGCTTTTTTCCCGTTCCTATTTTTACTGTGGGTTGCACAATCTACGCAAACTTGCCATTTATGTTCTGAATAACTTATTCTTTATAAAACAAGTTGTATGTTATACCATAATTCTCCTTCAATGCTATCGTGCGAGCTAATTGGAACACTCGCATACTTATTTCGGTTATGTAGCAACAACGCTTTAAGACGGCTTGTCGAAGAATTCGTGAACAGGCTCCACTCTTCAAGGTTATAAATGTTAGGGCTCAGTTCATTCATCAATACCTGGACAATTAAATGGCAAACTAATGAATTCTCTTGATCACAGAACACTTTTTGACGATCTCTCTGTAAATAGTTGATTTGGTCTGATTCACTACCAGCCTCCACCTTTTCAATTCATCACTGCCTTTTATTTCACTTTCATTGTGACTTGCACAGTTTCAGCGACTTTGAGTTTGAAGTTCGATTCATAACTGTTAGGCGTACTTGCCTTCGATGTGAATGTTGGATGGGAGGGACATCATCTCACAATATTGGCCTTTTATTTTTTAAATTGAAATCTGTGTTGCAAATATAGCAAGTTGATTCAGGTTCCTAGCCGGCATACTAATGTTCAAAACTCTACGATTTTTAGAATCATTATACCGCTTCATCAAGTGAGACAAGTACAACATATTTCGCGAGGAACCCATATTTTATCTTCGTCAAACGTTTCACATCCGAAAAGTGGCGTAGCCAGAAACTCGTCGAGAAGGGGGTTCTTAAATAAAAAATAATTTCTTTAAGGAAATAATGCATTCGAATTTATTTGAATTCAATTTTTTATCAGTTTTTATAGTTTTATATTGATTCTTCGTGATACTAAGACCAATTCATCGAGGGCACAGTCTACTTATATAACCACGTCTCTGTGAATATTTATTGATGCCAATCCATTTAGTCGCCTCCCACCGATCGTGTTTCATATTTAATTCTTAAGGCGCCTGAACGTCTTGGAACTCTTCAATTGGAAAGATCATCCAGGTTAAGAGTACTAGTAAAAATCTGACAAATATTTTGTGCTAATTTTGTTATTATAGGTAGAAGCGTTCAACCAGTAGATAGGTACCTGACCGTCTTTTAAAAATTTTAATTAACTTCGCTTAGGTAATGTAATTTCGACTTAATCGGAAAAAAGGTCTACACATATCTATAGAACACACGGCTAATATTATGCCGCTTTGGTTATGCATTGTACCTATAACAGGTAATGATCATTTGCCTTATTCGAATTATAAAATATTTGTGTGAATCAACCGATCACCGTATAATGATTTTATAATATGTGATACTTAGGGAGGGGGGGGGGGAGGTTCCAACCCCCGCAACCCCCCCCCCCCCTTCCATACGCCGCTGCATCCGAAGCGATCATAATTTAATGTTATTTTGAGATCAGATATGCGTCTACCAAATTGTCTGATTTCAAACTTACCACAAATATAACAGAAACCATCAGATTCTTCATCACATAAATGGCTGTTGTTACACCTTGTAGTATTATACTTCTCAGAAGCCACGGAATTCACTCGTGAGATGCTGGTGGTTGAAATGAAATTGGTTGGAATGGTGGTTTAGCATTATGGAGCGATCGAAAATCACATTATTAAAACTAGAAGAATTTCTGATTGAGTTCGAAATATAAAATTATTTAGCACCGTTTCAGAAACAGGTATAAATCAAAGCTTTGGAAACTATTAACATTGCTAATATTATTATGAAGAATATCAAGGAAGTTTTAGAAATAATGTGTCACGAAACGATTCAATTAACGAAGCTGAAGAAACCATTCAGATTAAATGTGTGGAACTGCCATGGGAAGAAGAATCAGACAAAGAATCCACGGTTTCAACTGAGACGTTCATTCAGAAAAGAAATATTTCGCCAATCCCCAACTCCCCAACATCCATAAAGATTCATTTTTGGCAGATAATTTGAATTTTTAGGTTCAAAATTTGCAAATTGGTTCTCATAATTTACCAAATTTCACTTTTTGGAGGGCTTCGAACTTGCGCCTGAAATGCCTAGTGCTATTAGGAATTCAGGCGTTGGAAGCCAAATTAAAAGAAGGAAGGAGATTATGTGGGCAATTAACAGCTTTAAGCCATACAAGTCAGCTCGACCTGATAGCATTCCTGCGGATGTTTAGCAAATTATTGACTTAACTTGGCTGGAGGTTGTCTTCAGAGGTAGCCTGGAACTTCACCGCAATCCCTGGAAATGGACTGAGGTAAAAGTAATATTTACACATATGGCGGGAAAAATTTCTTATTGCCATACCAAGGACTTTAGACCAATAAGCGTATGCTCTTTTCTAATACTTGGATACTACTTTCTGCCCTGTGTGGCAGGATTTTCTAAGAAATACAAACTTCCTCAGATTGAACCTCCCGTTATGGTATTAGTTTTACCTTTACAGATAAAGCGAACTACCTGAGTTTTAGTTTGGATAGCAAATTTAGTTGGAACCCGAATAGTTCAGAAAGGGTGAATGAAGCTAATATAGTGCGCCAGCTTTAAACAGTATGGCCAACCTAAAGTTGTTGTTGAAAATTCAGAGAACTTTCACCATGTGTATTAGTAGTGCATTCATGAACACATTAGACATTCTGGTCTTTTAAATTTCAGCGAGCAAAGCTATAAGGCTCAAATCCATCTCCATGTGAACCTTCAATAATACAGATGTTCAAAGATGGATGGTAGGGTTGGTGAGAAATTAAATGTATGCCTGTAATTGAGCCCCTCCCCTCCTCCCACCCGCACAATTGCAGTGGTTATCAAGCTGAGCTAATCACGGTCGTGAACTGGATAAGGTTTAATTTAGTGTCTGTAAGGAATATTCGCAGTTTTACGAACGGTTAGGTCGCTATTAATATTATATGAAGGTCGTGTGGGTTGTTATAGGACACTGTCAAGAAATGGTCTAGAAATAGTCTTAAGCGACAATGGGAAGGAGGAAATTATGTTATGTTGTATTATGTCTTGGATCAGTATTCAACATTTATATTCCTCAAACCTTTTCGAAAAGCTATTGCCACGTATGAAATTAAATAGTTAGTTTATAGTTGACAAAAACATATTTTTGTTTTACATTTCTTGAATTTTTGGTGGGTTGAGACAGAGAAGATAGTCTAAGCCAAGATAAATCTAACCAAAAGGTTATGAAAAGGTAACCGAAATTAGTCCTTGTCTCTGTGAATCACATACCACTTGATAATGCTTTAGCCAGTTGAAAACTCCAAATTATTCCTTGTATGGTCGGACCTAATGTCCACACAAACACCTATAAAACCGAACATTGCCCAAATTTCTAAAAGGCTTATTATTGGGGCGGCACAAAATAATACTCAAAATCTTAAAAGTATTGAGTAACCCGTTTCCTACAAACTTGGTTAGTAACCGCTGACTTGATTTTAATATAAACATTGTTTTTGGCATTTAATCAAAATTAATAACGCCCATGCCGGTCAAATGTTAACAAACGTTTTATCACCACAAATAATGCATCCACCGAGATCTAATTATAAGATATACGTAAGTACACTGTATACAGAACACAACTAAAAATATCAAAAATATTGTGTAACATTTGTCACTGTAATCTATATAACAGCCGGTTTTTTTGGTGGTATGATCCACATGTTACATACATACATATGTATGATATTGATAACGCCACTCTCAAAGCATATGTAAATATAGTTGATGCATTAAATATTTATTATCAAAGCTAACTAATTAACATAATAAATTTTGTTTACTGACTGTACACCTTCTGTCTTATTTATAACCATTATGCAAATCATTTTTGTTTATTTAAACCAAATAAAATGTTCTCAGTTTGTTTTAAGTAATTGCTGAGTCAACAAGACAATACACATATAAAACACAAGTAATCAGTAAGCACTAATTTGTAGTAGTCAACATTTTGTAAACATTTTAATCATTTCGAACCATTTTAAATCACAGATATCATTTTTTTTTTTTTAGTGACAAACGTAACGTGCCTACTCTTATTAATTATTTTCACAATGGGTTTGGATAAGACAACATCGAGTCAGGTACCTGTATCAACAGTGCCAAAAGTTAAAGAAGTATCGCGATACGATAATTTTCGTATGTACCGTGTCTATTTGGAAACCGAAGAGCATGTTGCTGTTTTCAAGGAACTGGAACAAGTATGTACAAGTTATACATTTTATGGACATGCACGTCATCCCGACCAGCATTTAACGATTATGGTGGCAGCGGATCAAATTTCACATATGGCTGATTTATTGGAACGATACCAAGTTAAAGGTCAAATAATTGTGAGTACTGAAAAACAATAAATTACTTTTGATTTTTGAATGTATCAAACATGTTCTCTTTACACATAGAATTACAATATCCAAGATAATATTGATGCCGAAATTAGTACAGTGAAACCGGCAAACACCGATCCAAATGAACTTGATTGGCAACATTATTATCATCTCGAAACCATTAATAATTGGTTGGATTTATTGGTGGGGAAATATGATTATATAACGGGACTCAGCATTGGTAAAAGCTACGAGAATCGTGACATTCGTGGCATTAAATTTTCAAAGAAATCTGGAAATACTGGAATTTTTGTCGAAGGTGGTATTCATGCCCGAGAATGGATTTCTCCAGCCGTTTCAACATTTCTTATTAACCAATTGATTCATTCAACCGATCCGGATGTTCAATTTTTGGCCGAAAATTTCGATTGGTATTTCTTTCCCGTTGTAAATCCCGATGGATATACTTACACATTTGAACATGATCGTTTATGGCGTAAAACTCGTAAACCATATGGCGTCTGTGTTGGTGTTGATTTAAATCGTAATTTCGATAGTGATTGGAATGGACCCGGATCTAGCTCAAATCCATGTACATATGATTTTGCCGGTTCATCGCTTAATAGTGAGCCCGAAGCTCAAGTGTTAACGAAATTTTTACAAGAAAATGTTGAAAGTGCTCGAATAAAAACATTTTTGTCGTTGCATTCTTTCTCGCAATTGGTCATGTTTCCATATGGACATTCGGAAGAACGAGTCAGTAATTATGATGATTTGAAGGCATTTGGGGAGAAAGCTGTAGCTGAAATGAAGAAATTGTATGGTACCGTATATAAAACGGGTAGTATTCATGAAACTATTTATCCATCGAGTGGTGGAAGTATGGATTATGTCAAAGAAAAATTAAATATTCCCATTACGTATACATTTGAGTTGAGAGGGCCGCCCGAGAGTACCGATATGTTTATTTTGCCGGCCAGCCAAATTGAACCGACCGCGTGGGAAGCACTTGCCGCTTTTAAATCAATTATTAGGGATGCACACAACAAAGGATATTACAATTAAATATTTTAAGACAATAAAGTTGAACAGTTTTTATTAAATAAAACGAGAAATGTGTTAGTGGGTGTATTTTGTACCGGATGGTGTCTCATGTGTGCACATAAAAGTTTCCCAACAAATGCCATTAATATCTCATTATTGTATCAGCGAAATATTCCATACAATATAGCACAAAACTTTACCATAATTTATCTCAATTTACCGTAAAACAACTACCTACAGTTTTTCTGCTAACTAAACTATTTCCAGTTCTCTATTCAACAAAAACAAACCAAACAAAAAACAAAAAACAGAAAAATAGTCGGAAAATGTATAAAAATAAAACCTAACGGAAACTTTAAATTTTCCAGCTAATTAAGGTAAAAGCAATGTTGTACGAGTATTGTGCTGTTTGTAATACAGTCAGACTGTTTCATTAAAATCATATTTATAAAAGCGGTTCAGCACAAAATTGAGTCAGCTTAGCTTAGTTACCTAGTTCAAAGACCCGATTTTGATTGAGCTTATTAAATGTTCATCCTCTCGCGGGGTAATTGGCATCTTTTAAGGATGGATATAATTTCCTTATTACAAATAGCAGCATAAGCAAAAAGTATTTAAAAAATCATTTATTTTATAATTTTGCGCCATTAAGGGGTAATTTAAACCCCTATAATTAACCCTAATAAACAAAATATGTATAACTACGCCCCAAAAACATAAATAATAATTGATCAAATAAAAAACATGTAGCCAGTAAAAGTAATCTGGAAAGAGCGACCGAACTTTTGACCTCTTTATACATTTTGACTGTCATCAATCAGTCTCTTGTTGAGCAAAATGGCATCAAATTTTATTTCCGCAAGGACCAAAGTTATTTAAATGCTACCTTTTTCCAAAATCATCCTTCGCGACTTTTTGAATGTCCCTGAGCCTGAAAAATAAAATTTAAAGGGCTGATACCTCAAGAGGTAATGAAAATTAATTAAACTCCCTAATAAATCGCCGCTCCGGCAGCACAGTGGTTAGCATGCTTGCATAAGCTCCTGAGATCCCGGGTTCGATTCCCGGCGGGTGATGAAATAATCACGGCTGTTTATATAAGGGTAGAATCAACGAATTAATCATTCATTATCCGTTAAAAAAAATGATTACGAAACTTCAGCGGGAAGCGGCCAAATCCCTCTATGGGATGTAGCGCCAGCGAAAAAAAAATCAATCGCTAACTGAACCTCTTAAGTCAATCTTCTGCTCAACCTACAACTCAACTAACAACTCAACCTCCAACTCATTAGAAATGCAATCCTAAACGAAATCACCAAATTAACCGCCAACCTAACCCTCAACTCAATCAACCCTAATTCAACTTTCAAGTCAAACCCTTCACTTAACTCCAAATCATATAAATCATTAAATATTTGCCCCGTCGTACCATCATGGCATCGTACCACCATAACGGCATAACATCATACCATCATAGCATAATATCATCATAACATCATACCATCGTACCACCTCACCATCATACTATCATACCATCATATCATCATACAATAATACCATTATACCATCGGACGATTATATCATTATATCATCATACCATTATACCATCGCACCAAAGTGCCACCATACCATCACACCATCACACCATAATTCCATAATACCTTAATACCATTTTTCCGTCATACCATCTTACCACCATACCATCACACCATGAGAGTATGATATCATCACACCATCATACCTTCGTACCACCATACCCACCGTACCAAAATATCATCGTACCATCCTACCATCATAACATCATATCATGGTACCATCATAACATCATACCATCGTACCATTATAACATCACACCATCATCACCATCAATCATCAATACCACCGTCACTAATACAATCACCCCCATTGCCACCATCACCATCAACATCACGGTAAAAAAGAATTTTGATCCAAAAATTAACTCAATTGGTGAAGTTTTAGAAATTTCTCCGACTAAAGTGAAGTTTCTGACAAAAAAAATCAAAACCTGACAACAGAAGAGTATACACAGTAAAAAGTGTAGGTGCAGTTTTATGGCTATTAACAAGCATTCGTAGAAATAGGTACACAGATCTGACTATGTTAAGGTGTTCAGTAGGATTTCTTGAATATTTGTGTTAAACGATATTTTTGCGCGACCCTCAGGGGCTGAGATTTTTATTTTAACAAATTTCCCTATGTCAAAAAAATGTGTAGGTGGAGGTTGATGGCCATTAACAGGTAATCGTAGAGATAGGTACGCAGATCTGACTATGCCTTGGTGTTCAGTAGGATTTCATGAATATTTGTGCAAGAGATTTCTGGCTGGTAATCTGCGATTGTGAAGTATCTTCAATTGAATTTGGAAATGTAATCTAACTACCCCTACATATTTAGTACCTATCTCTACGATGACCTATCAATGGAAATCAAACTCCAGCTACACATTTTTTTGACATAGGGAAATTTGTTAAAATAAAAATCTCAGCCCCTGAGGGTCGCAGAAATATCGTTTGGCACAAATATTTACGAAATCCTGCTGAACACCAAGACAAAGTCAGATCTGGGTACCTATCTCTGCGATTACCTGTCAATGGCCATCAAACTCCACCTACACATTTTTCTGACATAGGAAAATTTGTTAAAATAAAAATCTCAACCCCTGAGGGTCGCAAAAATATCGTTTGGCACAAATATTTACGAAATCCTGCTGAACACCAAGACAAAGTCAGATCTGCGTACCTATCTCTGCGATTACCTGTCAATGGCCATCAAACTCCACCTACACATTTTTTTGACATAGGGAAATTTGTTAAAATAAAACTCTCAGCCCCTGAGGGTCGCGCAAAAATATCGTTTAGCAAAAATATTTACGAAATCCTGCTGAACATCAAGATAAAGTCAGATCTGCGTACCTATCTCTGCGAGTACCTGTCTATGGCCATCAAATTCCACCTACACATTTTTTTGACATAGGGAAATTTGTTAAAATAAAAATCTCATCCCTTGAGGGTCGCGTAATAATATCATTTGGCACAAATAATAACGAAATCCTGCTGACCACCAGGACAAAGTCAGATCTGCGTACCTATCTCTACGATGACCTATCAATGGAAATCAAACTCCAGCTACACATTTTTTTGACATAGGGAAATTTGTTAAAATAAAAATCTCAGCCCCTGAGGGTCGCAGAAATATCGTTTAGCAAAAATATTTACGAAATCCTGCTGAACACCAAGATAAAGTCAGATCTGCGTACCTATCTCTGCGATTACCTGTCAATGGCCATCAAACTCCACCTACACATTTTTTTGACATAGCGAAATTTGTTAAAATAAAAATCTCAGCCCCTGAGGGTCGCGCAAAAATATTGTTTGGCACAATTATTCATGAAATCCTACTGAACACCAAGGCTTATCCAGATAACAAATGACAAAATCATTATTATTATCAAATTTTGCGAAAAATGTAATATGCTGCTACACTTTTGGCTGTTGTAAGGTTTTTTGTTAATTTGTCATAAACTACGTAGTAATATTACACATAATTATCATCCCTCAAGAAGAAGATGGAGGTTGGAGATATTAATAGTAACCTGTCTTAAGTCTTAAACAATATTTATGTAAAGTTTGGTTCAAATCGGTCAAGGCGTGTGGATTTGTTTAAATAATAAATACCATTCAAACTTTTATATATATAGATTTCTCAACTGCTCACTAACCCTTAATCCAACCTCATCTCAACCCTGATTCGACCCGCAATTGGAACCGACCTTAACCGCAATCTCTACGCCCAACTCCACCCTTTAAATCAGCATATATACAAAATTAGTCAATTGCTCACTATATCCTCAACCACCCCCAACTCAACTCCAACTCAACTTAAACTCAACGCGGAAATCGAACCCTAACGTAACCTTCAACTAAACCCCAAACTTAAGCCCAACTCAATATTGAAACCAACATATATAAAAAATGACATGTATGACAGGTACTCGACAATCTTAACGTACAGATTCCAAAAGCTTTTAAAATCTCCGCCTTTGCCATAGAAACAAATTGGCGAAACAAAATTCTAAATCGGACAACCCTTTCTCGAGATATCTTGGGTACAGATATTCAGACATCCGGACGTCAGGGACTTTCAAAACGTCGAGAAAATGGTTTTGGACCAACCAAATTTTTGGTAATTTTTCACAGGATTTCAATACTTTCGCCTTTTCAGACCGAAGTAAAATTAAAAATTTCGTCCGCCTTCCTAGATGTGCCAGAAAAGATGAGAAAAAATTTGCTTGGTCTAAAACCACTGTTTGTCGACGTTTTGACCCTGAGTGTGCAAAAGCAGAGAAAAATAAATGTCCGCATTTGATGTAGGTGGGGTCATTTCGACAAAGATGTCGCCTTGAAAGAGGGGTACACACAAGATTAAATGAGGCCTCTATATTTAAGAGCGAGGAGAAATAATAGCGCTCCAATGTGGATTAAAGTCTGTAGCATATTTTTTACACAACGAAGTCTATCACTCAGGCTATAATTTTGAATGTTGAATACATACTGTTGTTCATACCTTTCTCGTTTCTTCCATCTGCATAGCTGATTGGATATTTCCTCGCAGTAAAATAGGCGTTTCGACATATCCAAGATTCCCAATACAGTTGTCTTGAAGGTGTTCCGTGTAATTTAATTGGTTAATGCCGCACGATTTTCCGCGTGTAGTACGCTAAAAACGATCATTGTACTTGGTGGATTGGCCATATTTTAATTCGGCAACTACCAGGTCTGAGTCGGGATTGAACTTATATAATTCCGGGATTGCATTCCCTAATTGTTTTACATTGGTTAGCAGACATACCTATCGAGGTGATGGAAGACATTTATTGCGAATCGCACTTCACTTATTTTAAATATTATTACATCGCAACAATGGCGCTATGTGCTTAGCAAGCAGAACCCAGGGTATCTGATAACAAGAGGTGCATATTCTGAATGACTGCATCAAGCAAAATTATGGTGACAGGACCACATGTGGCCCAAGCAATGTAGTTTTAACTGGCCATGCCATCCATTTCAATTGAAATCATTAAACACTGCAATACTAGAATAAAAGACTAATACAGTTCACCGTCACAACTATATCTGTCATTAAGATGACTAACTGTCACATCATGTCCGTCGTATCTGAAGGTTAAGTGTTCATTGGTGTTCGGATTACGATTTGGTCGAAGTTTAACTGAAAAAAGGTCAAGATGAAATATGCTTCTCAGCATCCAATTATCTTGCCGCGTGGACATCCCGTAAATTATTTGGTCATTACGATTCCTTTAAAATATAGGATGATTGATGCCTAAAAATGTGTCAAGAGCTATATTGAAATGTGCATTACTTGAATAATATTTCGATCTGTGACATCCTATCCTAAAATGGAGGATTTCTCAGCTGAACGAGTTTCACAACATTGGCCATTTCCGAACAGCGGTTTAGCTTATGTTGGTAAATTACGCAAAGCTCTGATCTCAAAGGATAACAGGTCAGTTTCAATAGGTTTAGCGGCGAAGCAGTGCATTTAGAAGTGGTCAGCAGCATGGATACTGACTCATTCATTGCCGCCTCAAACCCCTTCGTATCCGCCAATTCAAATCTCAAAATACTAAATAAACAACTATTACAGTAACAAAATCTTGCAAGTACAAAATCTTGTATTTTTTTAAAATCATGCAAATCAAAATTTTGCAACCCAAAATCTGGCAGTTACAAAATATTCCTAGTACAAAATCTTGCAAGTACAGAATCTTGCAAATACAAAATCTTGCAAATACAATATCATGCATTTAAAAAATTTTGCAGTTTTAGTATCTGTACCTGTCTTTGGTATCTAACATAATATTTATTGCGTATTTATAAAAGTTCAATATAATTTAAAAAAATAAAATAAAAAAAATTGTGCAGATAGCGATCCGGATAACTATGCGTCAAGAAATTCGGCTAATATTAGAATTAGAATGGAAATCTCCATTTTTCAAAATATCTCAACATAATATTCTGGTTAAGAATATTTAATCCTGGACATTCGATTTTTGATATCTCAAGCAAAATTCTACTGTATAGTTATCATTATCGTGAATGCGATTTGTTATCTTGCATAATAATTTCCAAATTGTTGTTTGAAATTGTTATGCAAGATTTTGTAATGCAAGATTTTGTAATGCAAGATTTTGTAACGCAACATTTTGTAATGCAAGATTAAGGGGCTAACCCTAACAAAATTCTAAAGATGTTAATAATTTTTGCTTACAGAGACAAATTCAAATGCGGTTTAATTCTCCCACATTTGGAGATTGAAGGGAGTGATGAATGATTCAAATTTTACATTCGAGGAACTTAAAACGGTAATATCATAAATCGAGGCTATATTAAATTCTCGACCGAAATGTACTGCCATTACATTTTCTGATTGGGGAACCATTGGTGTGTCTTCCAGAACCAAGTTTAGCTACCATACGAGACGACAAATTAAATTTATGACGAAATATTGACAAGATGATCCAAGAATTTTGGAAAAGTTGGCATGCGATTATCTAAGCACGCTAAATCACCGTACAATGCCTCTTGAAATTCTGCCGTCGATTCTGATAGCCTATCTGAAAAAATTTCGTTTACTTGGTATGGATATAACAATTGCATGCTATAAAGGTTATTATGGCAATTAAAGGGAAAACGAGATTTTTTTGTATTTTTTTTTCTGTAACGAACAATTCCGATATTATCTCAAGATGTTAACAGAAACCATTTTAATTAACCAACCGAAAAAATGAAATTATTCACCGCATTCATGCAATATAAAACAAAGCACAAAAATTATAAGTTAACTAATTATTCCAAATGACTAAATCGAAATTAAATGAAACATCATTTTAAGTTGTTTTCCTAGCCCACAAAAAAAAAATAATGTAAGGGAAATAAAAGTTTTCCACTTTTCACAAAACCAAAAAAAAATAGTTAATTATTTTTAGCTTAAAAGATAAATGTTTGAGTATGATTCATAGAGTTGTACGGCTGTGTAAATATAAAAGTAATGTTTGCCCGGATCAAATTCTGAGTTTGTCTTGTTACACTATATAACAACATACATATTCCATATTTTGCATGTAAAATTATGGCGTTTTGTTGTTGAGTGAGCCATATGATGCTTTTTGGGTTTCGTGGGTCCTCACGAAGTGATCAGAACTTTGGTCCAAAAAATTACTTAAATACGTAAACTGATTTCAGGTCAACTGTATGTAACCTCCGACTCAGCCTCGCTTTTACAGTTAATAGAGCTTTATCTTGAAACTTGAGGGTCCCGGGTACGGTTTCCGATAGTAGCAAGCATACATGCTGAAAAAACGCTATTGCCAAATCAATCTCTAACTGAATTTCTTAAGCCTTCATTTAACGACAATTCAACTTCCAACACAACCGCCAACTCAACTTGCAACTCATCCTCCAACTCAATTCCAACATTAATCCAAAACGCAATAATCATGATACGAACCTCAACCCGATCCTCAACTTAATCACCATCACAACCATTAGTCCAACCGACCAAACGGCACACTGGTTAAACCTGCCATGTTTAGATCGGGAAGTATCGGGTTCAACTACCGTTAGGGGCGGTATGTAAAATGGATTTTTCATCATCTGACTGCGATCGGTGATGGCAATTAACACAACTGTGGCCCTCTGTGGAGTGCGCAGAATTCATGGGCCTACCCACATTTCATGTCAGTGCTATAGGCTGGCATGAAGCAATGCAATGTGCAGGTGTTCTAAGCGGAAAGGGTCTTTCGTCTTATATTTTCTTACTAGATTTTCAGATCATCAGCATATAACTGATATTTTAAGATAAAATGGTTCTTAGGCCATTAATAAAAACTATAAAAGTAGGGGACTCAAGGTGAATCCCTGAGAGACACCAGATTTAGCCACTACGGGTTTTGAAAGCACACCATTAAATTTAACTTGTTGTACGCGCTCTGAAAGATACGATTGTAAGATTGTAACCAATTATTAGTAAATTGCATGGAAAGATTCATATTGATACATTTTTTTATTAGAATTGAGTGAGACACAGTATCAAAAGCTTTTTTAAAGTCAGTGTAGAGATGGTGTGTAGATTTGAAGTGGTAGAAAGTTTGGGAAAAAATTTATGCTGAGAGGGACTAATTACGCATTTGAAATAGGCCTATCATTTTTTATATCACTTTCAAAATATTTTTTAAAGACCGAAACTAAATAAGCTTTCTTGCAAATAGAAGGAAATACACCTTCTTTTAATGACAAATTAAAAATAAAATTTAGTGAAAAAATAACTAAAACTATAAATATTACAGGAAAGGTTAAAGTTGGCTGCTTGTTTATCATGTGAATCATCAACATAAATTGATTTGAAATAGCCAGCAAAGAAGTTGCTAATTCCATATGATTCAGTTGCTTCAATATCACTATCATGCACGAAGGACAGGGCGAATGAGTAGAAAGTGACTGGGAATATGTGGGTCCAGAGCATCTTGGGTTCTTTTTAAAGTACTTTCAATACAGTTTACATAGTTTGAGAACCATTTACGGGTTTCATTTTTAACACGCTTCATTAGCATTATTCAATTTACGATATCTGGCTGGCATGCTACTTATTCTTAACAGAAATTAATTTGATGAATTTTAAAGAATGCGAAGTCGAAAATTTTGACTTTACTATAGAGTGCCTATTACGCGGAATATAACTATAGTATTTTATAAATGTTTTCTACAGCCGGATCAACATTACAATTCATAAAAATGTAATCCAAGTAAATTGACTCAGGTTGCCTTTGAGTTTCAGTGTAATTAAGCAATTTAAGAATGGGCACAAATAACTGCTGATAAGGCAACCATTTCATCAGACCTAATTCAATACATATAAGTAATGAAGGATGGTGAGCATCAATCTCAGTCAAATGGTAACTACTTCCACTTACGTTAATTTTTGTTCGATCAATATTAGAAAGCAAGAATCCTGCAGGATATAGGAGTATTTTCAATTGGATTGCGCTGTTTTATTTCAACAAACATCATTGTTTCTACTAATAAGTAAGCACTGCGACCAAATGAAAGCTTTGTATAAATATAGCCACAATTTCTACTCCAAGTAATATTGGGCAGGTTGAATATACTTGAAATCACCAAACAACGCAATATTGAATCGTTACAGTTTGTTTGCTATAAATTGGGCAATCAAAACTAATTTACGGGTAAAGGCTCTTGATCCAAATATTTGGCCAACTGCGGTACATATACGGGAATTTAGTAATAAAATGTTCGGACAACCGCTGCAGTCAACAGTGTACACGTTAAATTATAACAGCTTATATTGTTGATAATTTGTTCCAGGTAATAATCTGCAAGTAAATGTAAATTTTTCTATAAAATTTGATCATTAAAATGTCCATATAGTATTGATAAACATTTTAAGGAAATAACCATTTTGTTAGAATTTACAAATTTGATGTTCTCGCTTTAACTGAAACTCTTCTTAACAGTAAAATTACAAGGAAGTCGCTCCATGTCAATAATTATAAACTGTCAACTATTGTTTTCTTCGTATTAATAATACGCGATGGGGTGCAGTTGGTATTTATGTTCAGCCTACTTTGGGGGTCAGCAAATTGCTTTCGGATGACTTTGGTTAGTTTGAAGTGGGGAAGGTAAGTTTGCCCGCTTTCCAAAATCCCGCCTTCAAAATCCCGAAACCACAAAATCCCGATTTTGAAAATCCCGCTTTTCAAAATCCTGCTTTTCAAAATCCCATTTTTGAAAATCCCGTTGCTCAAAATCCCGCTTTTAACCGAAAATGTTTTTATTAATTCGGGCGCGCGCCCGAATTAATAAAAATATTTTCGGTTAAAAGCATTATTTTTCTATTTTAATATAAACAAGTTATATAATAAAGTATTTTTTTTATTTCAACCTGTATGCGGGGTAAACTGAAGTACATTCGTCAGTGGGGTACATTCGACAACAGCGTTTTCATAGGGTTAAATGTACATATTAGAAAAAATCTGCAAAATTGTAAATGCTCTATTTTGCAATATTTACCTTCTACTTAGTTAGGTAGGGATTCGCCGACATTTGTAGAAGATGAGCAGATCGTGTTTATGGTTTTCGATATTTTTCTTGTAATATTTCATTCACAGAACGCAACGGTTTGTTATCAATTATTTCTAAGGAATTTGCAAATTAATTTATGATTCGTATTGTTCATATATTTATTGTAAAGGTATATTACTAAAAATACCGGCAAATATGTATTACACATATTTTATGCTTTTTTTACAAAATTGTTTCCTATACCCGAGCCAGACTGCGTGTTCAAGTACGCAAAAAAAACCCTTTAGCTAAACCTGATGTGGACATAAGGACTAATCTTGAAAAAAACACTAAACCAGATTTATTAAACCTCAGATTTTTAGAACATTACGCACTTGGGTGTGGAGGAATTTATCAAGTGGATCAATTTCGTCTCCGATCAAGAAATGTACCAAGACATTGACTAATGTGCTCCGAGTTATTATTTATTTTATTACATTATTCTAAAACCAGAAGTTTGAAGATTAATTCTCTACACTCTAATAAAGTTTGAAGTTATAAGGATAAAGCAATTGTGGCAGAAAAATATATTTGTGTTGGTTCTGTTTACCCAAGTCGTAGTAGTGCAATGCCAAGAAAAATAATTGGGCTATACAATTTCACGGAGATGGTAAGTTTCCCCGCGTTTCAAAATACCCCCTTCAAAGTTCCGGATTCAAAATCCCGGCTTCCAAAATTCTGCTTTCAAAATATAGGTTTTGACAGACATATTTTTTTTAATTCGGGCCGCCTCTTCTGGTGAAGGAGAATTTTAATTTAAAGTAAAATAAAAGTTCAAACCACAATTTTCTGAAAACCGGGATTTTTGTTTTTGCAGAACCGGGATTTTGAAAAAACAGGAATATAAAAAAAGAGATTTTAAGAAGAGTTTATCAAAAACGTCAATTCCTGTATGTTCACATGCCTTTGTAGTATGTATTTAAATAGGCTTGGCTGATTTGTATTTTATTAAATTTTTCAGGTTGCTTTTTCGTTAATAATATCAAAATAGTACCAAAATACTCATTTGAACATAAATGAATTGTTAATTACCATTGATTACTTTCTATAGAAAGCAACATGTAGTTAAAGTATTAGCGCATTGTACAAAATACATAATAAATTCTTAATCTATCTAGTGCAATACCCTGATTTAATTTAATTTGAGTATTGACGACTTGCACCGTGCGTCTAGCGGAAGGAATTTTAACCGAGAAATTGATGTAAACGAAATTTCCCAGTAGTAGTTATATGGAAATATTATTCTAATAATTTTAATTTTAATTAATTAAAATTGCAAAGAATTCAACTCAAAATGCTACCCATACATAATGTAAAGTACGGGTTTTCTATATTTGATTGATTTAAATCAATTTTAATATTAAAAGTACCATAAAATAGTGTCCAATTTAGCATAAATTTGACAATAAGTTAGCGCCATTCGTTGTTATTTTAGTTTTGTTACACTAAATATATTTACTACTATAATTACTTAAATCATATTTATTACAAGATAAAAACAAACCAAACTGCATAATTATATATTATATTGTATTCAATGGCGCTAAATTAATATCAAATTTATGCAATTTTAAACATTGTTTTTTGGCACTTTTAATATTAAAATTGAACGAAATCAATCAAATACAGTAAAACCATACTTTACATTATGTATGGGTAGCATTTTGAGTTGAATTCTTTGCAATTTTAATTAATTAAAATTAAAATTATTAGAATAATATTTTCATATAACTACTACTGGGAAATTTCGTGTACATCAATTTCAAACTTATAAACTCGCTACTAGAGGCGCTTTTTATACTTTCCCACTCGTCAATACAATGATTGTTTTTTTTTCATATCTACTGATTTTGCAATTTATTTGATTTTGCAATCTCTCTTTCTCCTCCCTCTTTAACTTCCATGTACTTTGTTTGTTTTTGGAAGAATATATTTATCATTTTCCCTATTTCCTACATCCATGTATCGCATCAGATCGATAATGCATTCTTTGATTGTACCAGTAATTTGAATAGATGATTTATTTATTTTTTGATTGAATAATCATGGAGGGGTTAAGAACCAACGAAGAGATGAGAGAACGAGAAGTTGATAAAACTTTGGATATTTAATAATTATTTTTGACAGATGTTTTTTTGGACTTGAGCAGCCGAACAAGACACATCTCACCAGGTGAATCAACAGAAATTACGGCCATGCATATTTTTGTTGACGAACAAAAAAATATCATGGTTTGGGAATCAGCTGAGTAAAAATTTAATTTTAATTTTATTGATTCTTTGATACCGATAAACTTTGAGTGAAATAATAAAGAATTTGGTGGTGTAGCAAACAAATTATAAATATTGTGTACATAAATGTGTTAATTTTTGGTACCAAAATTATTTTTTTTTGTGTAAAGACAGTTTATACATATGGGACGTTTCACGTCAACCGGGCCACCTCTATGCCCAAAATTTAAAGCATCCAAAAAATTTTTTAAGGGCACTAATATTTTCGTTGAAACGTCTACTTTCGAATGCCGAGTGCCGTTTTTGAAAAAAAAAAACAAGATGGCGGCTCAATATGGTGGCTAAAACTGTTTAATCGTTGGTTCGTCTCTTAGTGATCGTGTAACTTCTGAACGACTTAACCGATTGAGGTCATATTCACACCATATATTTGTTTTGTCAATGCGATGCTTCCTATCTATGCTATTATCCGATAGGTGGCGCTGTAGTCAAGTTATTAATAAATCCTTTATTTATGGACCGAAATGACTCATATCACAAAATACCAAAGTATAAGAACAATCAAACCAAAATAAAATTATAAGCCAGCGCGAAGCTAGCGACACTCTTTGAATATTATTTTCTGGTACTAACATTAGATGTCTAGTAAGGGAAACAAATTCATTTAAATACGATATGAAATTTTGTATTGAAAATGGAATATATATTCCCTTCACTGTAAAGCATATTCTCAATTTCTCATTTCATTCGTTTTCACTTTGTTTCGTTTTTTTGTATTTTTGGTTTTTATGTAAATAAGCCACATCCCCATTTGGTATCAAGATGTACCGCGTAGTCCGTAGATATAGTTTTGTTTATGTATTATGATTTTTTATATTCATATAGCTAATATTTACAATTAAATCGAAAGATTTTTTCTGTATCGAACTACATAATTATTTATGAATGAAAACGTAGAAAATATTTCATTCATGTTTCTACCAAATTTTGATTAATTTTTTCCTTGCATTCAAAATAGTTTGTGCAGGCTAAATTTGTATTACACACAATCTTCTGTGCACATGAATCAAATTGTTTTTGTTAGAATTTTTTGTATTTTAAATAGCTAAATCAAATAAAATAAGCTTTTTATACTTATAATACAGAGCCTAATCAATCTGTGAAAAAAGTTAAAGAGGATTTTTTTATTCTTTTAGATGTCGGTCCGTAGATTTAACAAGCACTGGCAGGTTAAACATAAAAAACACTAATTTTCAGCTATTTTACTTATTTTATTTCTTTAAAATTTTTAATTCAATTATTTCTTTTGGACATTTAACAAATGTACAATAACTTTCAAACAATTAATTAACGAATTTCAGCTCATTTTAACATTTAAAATTATGAAAATTAATTGTAGACCAATTTGAGGAATAACAAATACATATTATAAAATTAAATACTTAATTAAACAATTGAAATTATTATATAACATTTATTAGTAATTTAATTAATACAAAAAGATAAACTCAATTAATTCATTGAGAAAAATAGTAAAGAAAAATTAATTCACAAATCCAAATGGTATCACAACCATTTAAAATAATACTGTACATTGTTCTCATAGTTTACTATTTGGTAGACTATTATTATTGCTTTGTTTTTATTATTAACTTTTGTGTCTCTTTGGCAATGATTAAAGCAGCTTTCGCGTATAACAAAGGCTGATTTTCTGCCACCCTTCCGCCAACGTTTTCTGGGCTCATTTTTTATGGGAAATATGGTAATTTCGAACTCCGAGTTCTAACTTATGCGGCAAGCATACAGTTCCATCATATTTAAGCCCAGTGAATTGTGGTGATTTGTTAATTTTAGGATGGTTTTATAAAAGTTATTCTGGGACGATATAAAATATTTAATTCCAAGCTTAACTTGAAATTAAGTTTTCCTTGAGAAAGCGGTCCATATTGACTTACAGCGGTCGATCTGACTTACAGCTTCACATCACATGCACCTTCATGTTTCACTGTTCTGCAGTGCTAAGCATATTTTACAGTACTACAATTTTCGGCCAAGTTAAGTTATTGATGCCAATCGATAATAAACTTTATCATCAAAACTAACAAAAATAATTAAAACTAGATTGAGCAACATGTAAGAAGAATAGTTTTCATTTTTGCTGCAAAAAAAAAATAATTTCAAAACTTTAACATTGATTTTCCTAAAATGCATTTTGTGTAGTTAAGTAAATGATAAATTACGTTAAGCGCGGCAGCGTTGAATAATAGTATGTTATTAAACGCAGGGCCGCGCCGGCTTGGTATGCGAACCGTGCAACTGCAAAGAGCTTCGTGCTTCAAGAAGGCCTCGCACAAATATTCCCAATAATATTTTAATAAATTTATTCCTCGCGTAAATATTTTTAATTTTTGCCACCAAACTTAAAAACTAAACAAAATAATTTATAAAATAAACTTTAAAAAAAAATGTTATAAAAAATATTTTTATTTAACATTCATACTCGTATTATGTACTCGTGCGTGTATTAGAAAATTTAAAGTTTCCATTAAATTCAAAATATTCTGTTTAGACTCTGGGTGCTCCTCTAAGTTTAACTAGGTAAAACTATCAATTTCTTTGGTATTCTTCAGAAAGTGTGTATTATTATAGTGAATTATTTTTTGAGAATTGTCGATTCTAGAATGCACAACAATGTATTTGGATTTTTATATAATGTAGAGAAATTAAAAAGTATATCAAAGATTTAGACACTTCTATTAGTTAGAGACTTTCATCCCAATGATTTAATTCAGGAATTGTTGTTCTTTAGAAATATTGTCGCAGAAAAATCTACTTGTTTAGAAGTTCTACGGTACATCCTTTCTAACAATCAAAAAACCATCCTTTCTAAATATCTTCAAAACCTAATCACTGTACTGAAAATAATATTTATTTCATACTATACCGAAAATCAATGTTTACGTGATTGGTTTCAGTCCGGGAAATGAATCATTACGTCAGAGAACAAAAGTGTTCGGAAAACGAGCTATTACAGTAGAGTGGACTGTAAAACCAAACAAAACAAAAAAATAACTAGGGTAGGTAACTTGATAATTTGAAAATCATTTGGATTGATTTTCTCTAAATTTCAAACGCATGTTTTTACTTTAAAATTTAATTTTAAATGAAAAAATCGAATTAATGTCCCATGTAGTATGAAATAAAATGTTGTACGTTACACGTACTTTAAATGATCGTTACAGTACTCGTTCAAAATTCATCATAAACGTCGAACTCGTACTGTAATAACTCATTTACCGCCCTTGTGGCGTAAATAACTATAAAAACACCGGTTACAGTTGTATCAGCCGAAAGTTTTTTTTCAAAATTGAAAATTATTAAAAATTATCAGCAGTAATATCCCAAGGGCATTGATAATTTCCCGAAATAATTTTATTATATTTTTTGAAAGCACGTTGCTTGATAACAGCCCGAAGCCGTATTCTAGTAGTAAGGCTGCTAGATTGTAAATTGTTCTATGAAAGTGTCATTTTGAAACAGTATTTATTGTAAAATAAAACTATAAATTCTTTTCATCTAGTAGTAGCCAGAGTATGTTTTTCTAAAATAGCAAGCCTATTAAATCGGTCAATTTCGAGTCACGTGTACAAAATATACCAATCAAAATAACATTACACTGATAACATCCCTAGGGAAATTATCAGTGTAATGTTATTTTGATTGGTTTATTTCGTACACGTGACTCAAAATAGACTGATTTAACAGGCTTGCTATTTTAGCAAAAAAAATTCAATAAAGATTTACATCATTAAGTGTATTGCTTTGGTAAATTTACAAGAAAATACAACAACAATTGCATTAAATAAATCCAAAAAGGATTCAGCTAAATCCAATTATTTTTTGAATTTACTTAAATCAAATCCGATTTTTAGTTTCAATACCTACCACTAGAATTTGCTTCATATGAAACACATCAAACAAAAATTAAATTCAAAAATAAATCTTTGCGGGTTGCTTTCTGAAATTTTAAATCCAAACCTAAATCTAATCCTTTTTAACCAAAGCAATACACTTATTATCAATCTTGTCAATAGAAAATCAAACAGTAAAAAATATCAACTTCACCGATGTCATTTCTGAGATTGCTTCAAAAAGAGCAAGAGGACTTTTATAAAATGATTTTTTAATGAACTTTTTATTATGAATTAAATTAAGCATAATTTGTTTTATGATAATTGTATTTTTTATTTACTGCGTTCAGCTATTAATTTTTGAATTTGAAATACCCAGAATGAACCAAGGAATCACCTCTTAACGGATTATCACCCCAATCCCGGACACCCTGTATACTTATACTTTATCGGTTGCATATTTGGTGATTACACGAATTCAATAATTAATTTAAGTTAAAGTAGAAAAGAAAATTAATAAACAAACATTTTGAAGAACATTGAAATAAAATGTTACAATTTTTTCTTCGTCATATTAACACAGTACTATTCCTGTGTAAGCAAATTTAATAATTTTACTTCTAAATTACTTTTATAATTATAAAGAAAATTCATTGTTGTTTATAATGGAATAAAACGTTACTAGAAGTATCAGATGGTGGAATTATAATTCCTAAAGTAATGAAATTCCAATCGAATTCTGTGACAGATATGATCATAAGTATAGCTCAGTCTAATAATTTTGTAAAAAGTCAGAGGTACAATAAGACATATTCAATGTTATATCTGTGGCAATAAATTTAAGTAGCTTATCTCACTTTAAGTAATTTTTCAGCAGAGGAAAAACAAGTTTGTGTTGGAAATTTTTCAATGATCCACTTCAAATTAAGCCTTGCTTCAAATTAATCCACAGCATTTTGATAAAATGAAAGTGAAACTGGCGTCTCAGGTATTCAGCAGAAGCGTAGTAGGTGGTATAAAGACTGCTTACGAGCTAGATAATTTTTCCAAAGTTGTCAAAAATAAAGCACCTGCAACCTGGAAGCTTTTCGATAAATTTGATAAATTATTTGATATCCTTAATTCAAAAACCTTGTTTGATGCCAATCAGTATAAATGCGCTTTAAAAAACGATGAACTTAATCAAAGTGTCGTATACCTTAATGAAATGATAATATGTTTAAAAAATATTAAGATGAGTAACCGCAAAAAAGTTTATTCTTTCGATGGCATGGTACAGACAATTCGTGGGGTTCTCTTCATTTTAAAGAGTTTAACACAGGATAACCTGGGTTTTGAATATTTATTAACATCGAGATTAAACCAAGACGCGTTAGAAAATACATTTTCTTTAATAAGATCAGCAAACGGAAATAATTTTAATCCATCGGTTCAAAAATTTAGTTTTACTGTTTCAAAACTTTTATCCATTAAGTATCTAACATCCTTCTCGGGATTATCAAACTGTGAAGATGATGCAGATTCAACATTATTAAATGTTATACGAGAAGAACAACAAAATGATGAATGGATAATAAGGTATGAAAACAACACTAACAAAATGTCTTGTGAAAATGATGCCTCAAGTCTCGTTGAAATTGGTGATGAAACTTTTTCGTTGGTTGAAGTGGACGAAGACTCGGATGATGACGAAATGTATTCATTAGTTGAAGTGGAAAACGATATGAATGACTCTCTAATTGAAGAATCTAGTATTAATTCACAGGCGTCTTCCAGATATTTCGTTGGATATTTAGTTAATCGAATTGTAAAGAAAGTAAATTGTGCGGCATGCTGCTCCACACTACTAAAAGAAACGGATTATGTAGAGAGTAATTCTGAACTGCTGATAAAAAATAAAAATTATTTAACAGATTGTTTCGGTAAGCTACGTGCCCCATCGCAATCTTTTCTTGAAATTTGTTGTCGACAAATATCAATTTTTGATTCGTTTTCAAATCACATTGCCACATTGTTGGGCTAAGCAGCAGCATTGACAAAGAATTTTATGATATTGATAATCCCTGTTACGAGCATCGCGTTCAAATTTTGAAACTAATGCTTCTTATATTAATTAGAAAAACTTGTAAATGGCAAATGGAAAAGATTAAGAAAAGTAGTATTATGTATAAATGAAATTGATTCCAATAAAAATTAAAAAGAAAAGGGTTTCTTTAATAACTACCATAGATTTGAATTAATTTTTAGAAGCAAAATTTTATTTAATTTGTGTTAGATCTTAGATGTCAAAATAAATTAAAAAGCGCATATTTTAATTGAGGAAACAGTAATATTAATTTTTATTTTGCCACGCAAAATTATCGCATGACGGACTGACGGTTCATCATGTTTCTTTTTCTAAACTAATCGAACCAATTTGTTTATAAATATGAGCACATACATATACCAAAAAACCAAAATAATGTACGCAAAAGTATATATAAATAAAGAAACACAAAAAAAAAAAAAAATCGTAAAAGCACGAGAGAGAATTTTTTCGGTTTGTTTTTTTTTTTTTGTTTAAAGAGCAGATTCAGTGAAGGAAATAAATATTCCATTTCAAATAAAGAATTTCATTACGTTTATAAATAATTTGTTTCCCTCGGTGTACATCTAATGTTAGTTTTATTTTCGGCCGTAGTGCGCTGATTGAATTTCATTGTTCTATGCGCTTAACGCTTCTTATTATTGTTTATTTTATGCTCATATTTACAGTGTATGTTGGTTTAGTGCCAAAAAGAAAATCACAAAATTTGGACCCAATAGGTGGCGCTATGGTCGAGTTAATAACAAATTTTATTATTATGGACCAAAATGACTCATACATATTCACTATATTATGTTGATTTGGTGGCAAAAAAGAAAATCACAAAATATGGACCCGATTAGGTGGCGCTGTGGTCGAGTTATTAAAGAATTTTATGTTTACAGATCGAAATGATCCATATTTACACAATATGTTCGCGTGGTCTACAAAATTGTTTTAGTGTATGCTGCCGTCCAATAGATGGCATTGTTCTTTGGTAGAACTCAATTTTGATACATGAACATCATTTCTCTTTGAATTTCGACATACAAGCCATATATCATTTGACTGTGTTTGATTATTTATTGTTAAAAAAGGAATTTAATATCAATTATTAAAAAAACAAGTGATATTGGGACGTTTCACGTCTACCGAGCCACCGCCGTGCCCAAAATTTAAAACATTCAAAAAACATATTAAGGGCACTAATATTTCCATTTAAACCTCTACTTTCTAGTGCTATAAAAATTATCAGAAATCTCCTACAGCTATAAAAATTAATTCACTAGAGAAGAATAGTTAAAAAGTTAAGGGTTTACTATTGACGATTGTAGAAATAAAGAAAGCGCCTCTCGAGGATAATAGTTAAAATGATGCACCTGATAAAATGACATTGGTCACAAATGCGACGAAGGAAATTTTAGCAATGCGGTAATTAAAAATTGTTTTTATAGTCCAAAATTGGAATTATTTACAATTATTAGCAATCCAATTTACATTATTGGATCCAATTTACATTTTTCCATATTTACAACAATTTCGAACGTCAAATTATCAGGTAGCTCAGTTTAAAAATGTTCCAATAGGTGAAATCCGTGATGCTCCAATCGTCAATACCGTCGGCATTAGCGTTAACCAATGTACACCGCGTGGAGGTTGCTCGATCGGGTTTCGTACATCTTTAGGCCCTGAAATGGCCAATTATTCATTATATTCACCCGTATTTGTAAATAAATCGGTAAGCAACATATTGTCTGAGCCTGCGTACTTCTGAAGACTTTAAAGTGCAGAGATAAGGACCCCACGATTCGTCACTTCCGTAGTATTTTCTGACTCCAAACTCTCTCTGCACCAACTTCATACTGCTCAAGCATGTACTTGAGCATGATAGGTTTGTCGATATGGCTGAATTTTTGTGTATATGCTATTTAATATTGAATTGTAGTGTTAGGTGTCTTATCTTCAGAGTAGCGCATAATACTAAATTTTTTTTCGGAAAGAACAAGAACAGCATGTCCTGATTGAATTTTTGTTATTTTTGGAGCTGTAGAAAATCGTTTTGCTAGAAACTGTTTTATCTTATTATGGTATTTTTTGGTGTAGTAAAAAAATTTAATATTTTCAAATTTTTTTTTTGCCCAAATAAAAAGTCTCACAATGAGTCAAATGATTGAATTGCTGTATAAAATTAAAAATTGTAAGACAAGGTCATTGGATTTCGGGTAAGCGATTCCTTTTCCCTAATCATAAATTTGATGATAATTAAAGATGATAAATTTGATGATAAGGTAAAGAGGGTTTTTTTTGGATAATAATTTTTTTGTTTATTGCTTTTAAGTGTAACAAAATCTTCTATGAGATTTGTTTTGTAAATTTAAAGATTTTTTTTCTTTTGTTGTTTATTTTGTTTTGATTTGCTATTTGCTCGATCGACCCACCCTAGGTCTTGAATGCACTGTGAATAGGCCAGTCAAGTAAGGTGTGACGGGTTCTTCTATTTGGAAGATGGCGCCCAACAAAATTTACATTTTCCTTTAAAACGAGCAGGTTTCAAATCAAGAATATTTATTTAAAGAAACAAGATTTTTTTTTTTTTTATGATTTCTAATAAACATATCAAATTTTTTGTATTATTCTTCAGAGTGGACTTGTGTTACTGGAGGCGGAAAAATCCCATCATCAGTCAAATTTCGTCGGTTATTTGGTTTTTCCAAATTTTTTTTTTTTGAATGTTATTTTTTAAGAAGAATTTAAATCTAGACTTTATATCTAAAAAATTTTTTTTTTGTATTAAAATAAATAAATAAAATTTTGCATAAGTATTATAACGTAAATAAGTTGGTTTTGGTTTTTGGTGATTTTAGGTTAATTTCTGTTTGAAGTACCCGTTACAATTTGACGCATAAATACGATTATTAAGCTTGTAATTTAAAGTTCTTCTGAAACCAGATAATTATTTTTACGAAGAGCGAAATTATTAAGAATTATGCAAGTTCAGTTTCGATCTAATTGAGAAATACGAAAAATTTAATTATTTTCCAGTCAATCTCATCAGGCTATAGCGATTGAATTGTTAATTACCATTGATTACTTTCTATTTAAAGCAACGTAGTTAAAGTATTAGCGAATTGTACGTAATACATATTAAATTTTTAATAATTTCAATTTTATTAAATAAATATTAATTATTAAAAAGCGGGATTTAAATGCGGGATTTTTATTCTTTAATTAAAGCGGGATTTTAAAAATCTGGATTTTGAAAAGCAGAAATATGAAAAATGGGATTTTAAAACTGTGGCAAGTGTGATGCAGATTTATCCACTTTAAAGGAGAAAATCGGGTGCTCTGGCTTTTGCAACAGAGCGTACCATTATGGTTGTGCAGAAGTGGATCGAACGTCATTTAATGCCACACTGAAATGCGCCAACATAATGTGGTTCTGCAATGACTGTAGAGACCTGCTGACAAACAAAATTTTTTAAAAAATGTTTACACCTAATTCTAACTGGAACATTCCAATTGATACGCAAATTAATATTGCGCATCAGGATATGGTGAAGTGTTTGCAGAAGGAGATTGACACGAATAAGGAGAATATAAGCTTAATATTTAAAAAACTTGACACTGCAGACAAGGTGGTTTTTGATAGCAGAATGAAGCCGACATATCGCCAAAAAGAACGATTAACAAGGGGCTAAGCGAAAGTGATTAATGACCTTTGCGGCACTACGACTCAAGCTGAATCAACAACAAAGCCCCCAAATATTGATTCTTCAGAGGCATCATCTAGTAAACCAGATAACATTTGCCTTAGCAGCCCCTCGAATAATGGGGTAATATCCAAAGTTAATACCCAATCGAAGTTAAACAATCAACAAGCAGTTCGAGGTTCTCATATCGTGCCAGATATTATTATCAAGACGGTACCACATAAATTTCACCTATCCAGACTGGATCCTCTAACAACCGAGGATGATGTTTTAACTATGGCTAATAAGTGTTTGGGAACAAGTTTCTACCATGTTGGTAAATTGATTCCCAAAACGAAAAAAATTCAGGATCTGGAATACTTATGTTTTAAGTTGGGAATAAACGAAGATCTCAAGGACGAGACTCCCAGAGGTTAAGGGATGTTGTTTTAAATAAGAGAATGATTCGGTCCATATGTTCAAAACTAACTACAGTAACCTCTATTTATTACCATAATGCATCCAGTATTCGAGGGAAATCTAAATTGTTTCTTTTGGGTGTCCTCGACAACGATTATGATGTTATAGTTATTTGTGAAACATGGCTTACAAAAAATTTCAATTCAGAAGAATTCTTTCCATCAGATTACGTGGTCTATAGAAAAGACAGGCATGATTTTGATACCAGCCTTAAAGGAGGAGGTGTGTTGATCGCCGTGAAAAATTTACTTTCGAGTGAAGTTATAGCGTGTCATCCGGTATACGATATTATGGCTGTACGTATTAAAGCCGATTTTTCTTTTATCTTCGTGGTCGCTGTTTATGTGCCCTGTGGATCAAATTTAGAAGTTTATCTGGAATTTATTGATTTTTTCAATTCAGTAATGTCTGCCGTGCATATTGATGAACAACTCATGATCATTGGTGGTTTCAATCTTCCAGACATTGTTTGGTTTGACGTTGATGGTGTTCTCACGCCCTCTTCTAACGATCAAAAAGCATTAGCCATCACCGATTATTTTGCGAGTATAGCAACCAAGCAATTGAACCAAATAAGCAACAGTCGAGGAAAATTATTGGATTTAGTATTTTCATCTGATGTTATGTATTCGGATATTTCTTCATGTGAGGATTTTACTGGATGTGGGAGTGTCTACCATACTCCAATAATGATAAATATTTTTCATGAAAAATGCAATACTAATTTTTCCCTTGATAATTCTTTTCATTTTAATTTTAGGCATGCTGACTACATTTCTTTAAACGAATTTCTTGTCAACTCTGATTGGGAGTTCCTTAGGCGTGGGAAAAACTTGAACGAAGCCGTTTCTTTGTTCAATGAACTACTCAAGACTGGTGTTGAAAGGTATGTCCCTTTAATTAAAAATGAACCTCGGTTTCGTGAACCATGGTACAATAGGAAACTATTGCGCCTGGAAAAACGGCGTAACAAATTTCATGGGGCTGAGTTTTATTCTAGATTCGATGCAGCTCGAAAAGAATTTAAAATTTTAAATTGGTTCCTATATAATAACTGTATTTTGCAGATTGAAGTGGACTTAACGTCCAATCCAAGAAAATTCTGGAATTTCCTCAATGGTAAAAGGAAAGCAGTTGGGTTTCCTTCACCGATGATTTATCAGAATTCATTGGCGAGTCAACTCCCTGATATCTGCAATCTATTCGCCAAATTTTTTGAGTCCGTGTACGAACCATCCGCGATATCATTTCCATTACATAACACGTCTTCATTAGCTTGTAATCGTACTAATTACAATTTATTAAAATTCAATGAAACGGAGGTTTATGATTGCTTGTCTCTTCTTGATGTAAGTAAGGGGTCTGGTCATGATGGCATTCCACCCATCCTCATAAAAAATTGTGCAGAAAGTTTAGCTCTTCCGCTTACCCCACATCTTTAATGAAAGCCTTCGGACTGGGATATTTCCTGATCCCTGGAAAATATCCTTCATTCGTCCGTTTTTTAAATCTGGCAAAAGATGTGAAATTAGCAACTATCGAGGAATTGCTATTCTTTCTGCTATTCCCAAACTTTTCGAAGCCATGGCACAGAAATTTTTCTTTTTTCATGTGAAATCTCTTATTTTGCCTGCACATCACAACATGGGTTTTATCCGGGAAGATCTACAATTACCAATTTGGCTGCATTCTGTGGACATTTATACTGCAGAAGCGAGGGCCGGCAACAAGTAGATGTAGTCTACACTTACTTTTCAAAAGCTTTTGATAAAATTGATCATTCAATTCTTATCTATAAGCTAGAGAAACTAAATTGTGAGTTTATCCCTATTAAATGGTTGGAATCTTATCTGTTTGGCCGGTCACAATACGTTAAGATTAATGATTCTGCTTCTCATTTATTTCGTGTAACTTCTGGAGTACCGCAAGGTAGTCACATTGGTCCACTTCTATTCTCATTATTTATTAATGATGTTGTGGAGTGTTTTGAATTTGCAATGCCTTCTTTACGCAGATGATATGAAAATATTCGCTCCGATTTCTTCAATTTCTGATTGTTTAAAGTTACAAAGTGATTTGAACACATTTTGCAGTTGGTCGTTTAACAACAAATTGTTGTTGAATGTGGATAAATGTAAGGTTATCCCTTTCTTTAGAAAGCGATCACCTATTCTTCAGCAGTATTTTCTTTATAATATGGTGGTTGACAGAGTTGAGTTCATGTCTGACTTGGGTATAGTTTTCTCTGCTGATCTTTCTTTTACAAAACATATTGATTCTATTATTGCTAAGGCTTACATTATGTTAGGCTCATTAAGCATAATTGTAAAGAGTTTTGTGACCCGCTTACACTAAAATCTTTATATGTGTCCTTTCTTCGGTCTATTCTTGAATTCGCTTCTCAGATCTGGTCACCATTTTATAAGTGTCATTCAGATAAAATTGAAAATGTTCAAAAGCAATTTGTACTGTATGCTCTTCGTGGTCTACCTTCTGATAGAGTGAATAACTATGTTCTTCTGCCTTATAAAGATTGCTGTAATTTATTAAAATTACAACGATTAAATCACCGAAGAGACATAGCATCAGCTATCTTTGTGCGCGATGTTTTGACCTCACGAATTGATTGTGAATAAATACTTACGCGTTTCAATTTTTACGCTCCTACGCGTTGTTTGCGGCGACGAGACGGTTTCTTACACATTGATTCTGTTACTACAAACTACGCACTTTCTGAACCAGTCTTGAGAATGTCGCAAATTTTTAACTCTGTTTTTGAAATTTTTGATTTTAATATGTCAAGAAATTCGTTTAGAAATGAGTTATTTAAATTGTTTGCTATTGATAATTAATATTTTTTGTACCATTAACGTATTATTAATATTTTTGTATTGCATTATAATTTCTTATTACCGATTGTACTTTACTGTAGGTTTAAATAAATAAATAAATAAAAAGCGGGATTTTTTTTTTTGCGGGATTTTAATAAAGCGGGATTTTGAAATGCGGGATATCGTTACGACCCCGGTTGAAGTTTTGGCATCTGTACTTGTCGGGTGATTTGGTAATATTCTTATTTGGGTTATTTCCGAATTAAAAGAATCAATCCTTGGATGCAACTTCTTTGAGTCTCACTGTTATAGAACTGCATTTTATTTTTCTACTAATTAACTCTGTTGTACGATTACACACAAAAAAGAATAAAAGGTCACCACAACACCGAATCGGTGTTACATAGTGTCCCACCGATCGGATATTTATAATTTGAATCCAATCGGATATTATAATAAAAATGGCATAAAATACATTTGGATAAAAACTTTTACACCGCATAAAACCCAAACAGGAAAATTCATCTTTAGGAAAACACCTAGAGGTGCATTTTATTAAATCCAAAAGGAGTTTTTATAAAAATTTATCTTTTCGGATAGATAAAAATATTTATCAATCATTTATAAATATTTTAGAAAAATAAAATACTTTTTCGGATAAAAAACCAATTAACACCGCACATTTTTTGAGTGTATGGTTTTTATCCCATTGGTATTTTATTTTAATGTATATGATTTTAATATGTTCCGAAGATTGTAAGAGAATTGAATCTTCTCATCAGGCCGCTGCGACTAGGCTGATTGTATCACAATTTAAATTCTATTATACAGAAGGAACATGCAGGTTGTTTTAGCGAATTTAACTAATACAGCCAAAATCTCTTACAATTTTACTTTTTCACGAAAACTCCAAACGGTGTAAATATTTACTCCGATAGAACGAAAATAATCTCTGGGAAGTACTTTTTAAAAAAATCCGCTGTTGACAACTTTTGCGTTTACTCCGAACGGTGCAAAAGTATACTGTTCGATCCTTTTGGATATTTTAAAATTTGTACCCGATCTTGCGGAGTTAATATGGTACTATTGGATAAAAAATAAAGTTTTTTTCGGATAAAATACCATTCACACCGCAATATTTTTTTGTGTGTATACTTGCATTTCTATGTCATTGAGAACTAGGATCGTTAATTTGCCTGTTAGGAGATTTAGGTCCCTATTCACAAAATAAAAAAAAAATTGTAATAGCTGTAACTTTACGGAAATGGTTTATAGAGCAAAAAATACAGAATACTAAAAATTGGTATTCACAAACTGTATAGGAATATCGCCACTGTAAATAAATACATTTGAAATCTCCGCTGTAAAAAAAATATGTACTAGCCTTTGATACATCGAAATGACGAAAACCAAATCATAACAAATCATTCTGGCTTGAAAGTCAAATGAAGGAGAATGTACATATGAGATTTTTTGCAGGTTACCTGATAGACAGGTAAGTAAACTATTTTTCACAGAATAGGATCCGATGGGGCCTTTTCCGTGGATTAAATCCAGGTTTCGTCAAACAAATTATGCATAAATTCGTATATTAGTTTTTTATATTTAGTAGCCTAAAATTTCACACTCAAATACGATAAATGGGGTGATCACTACCTTCAGTGTAAAACAATCATTTCAATCTTTCGGTCCCGACCCTGGCAATCTGGCATTACCTACTGCAAGAACCACCTACCTAATGGCATAAGGAGAACCACTCAAGATATACTGGATGGCCTAATATTTCTATAATCACCTTAATCAAAGCGGCACAATTTTCTTCATTCTATCCCACTGGTGTCGGCCACTGACTTTAATGATAAAAAATACTACAAAAAATAATAATTACTAGCGTATTAGTACGTTTCAGATAAACTGACCATATAAAAGATATAAATTGTGTCAGAATAATGTTTTCTAATATTAAACAAAACCCATAGATACCAATTAAATATTGTAGCGATAACATGAATTTATTACGGGCGAATTGGGATTATTATTCCGGGAGTTTAGATAACGAATATAAATGCTAATTAGAAATTTGGTCTAAAGTCTACATATACGTATATTTCTATAGAACATAACTAGAAAATAATGTTGTTGCGAATTTTCCGTTAACAATCATAAAATCAGAAATTTTATTTACATTGTAACTTATTGAACTCGACAAATATTTACATTTTAAATTTTATTATTCCAGAAATGTTGTAAAAGCGATTTTCATTTTTCCATTTGTTGTGAACAATCTGGTTTTGACTAAACCATCATAAAT
The DNA here is from genome assembly GCA_963556165.1 of Tipula helvola. Classification (NCBI taxonomy): domain Eukaryota; kingdom Metazoa; phylum Arthropoda; class Insecta; order Diptera; family Tipulidae; genus Tipula; species Tipula helvola. The sequence continues at coordinate 55,953,453 of OY744481.1, forward strand.
CCACTGCCCGAAGGGTATACTATACAAATTTAAACGAAGTTTCATTTTATAAAAATAAAATTTGATACAAAATTATTATTTTATTACACTAGATAACAAGGATAAATGAATGTGCGAATGAACGACTTCGGTTATTAGAAGAATGGGCGATATTTGGGTATCTGTTGATTTATATGGCAAAGATTTCTTTATAATTATAATAGTTGGCAAAAAAAATATTGCTATCTAGTTGACTTTATTGTTTTTACAAAATAAATATGTGACTTGGTGACGCTTAAACTAATCTCCCTCCTGATCATTAGAACGTTTTGTCTAATTCCCTTCATATAATAGAGCCTTCGGGGACTTTTTCGGTGAACACTTTTATATTTTTTATATAGAGAGTTAAATGTTGCTTTCTGGTATGATGTCATACCATAACATTTTTTTTTTCTATAGGAAGCTTAAAGCCTCATCACTAAAAATTTCGTAAACTTAGTAAAGTTTTAACAATTCCCAACACATGATACAAAAATTGCTGCTCGAATAACTTTTTCCCCATCTCATTTGACAAACAAACAATATTTAGTTTTTTCTATCAATTAGCTGTTAACATCAGCACAGTGAAGAATAACAATTCTAAAAGTCACATCAAACTTTTGCTTTTTTACTCTGTTTGCCTATACCAACGCTAAAGCCATTTCAAAAAGTTTGACTTTAATAGTTCAATGCAAAAAAAATTTTTTTACCATTACTAATTTTCTACCATCGTAGTCAAATGAGCAAGTAAGCACAAAAAAATGTTAAATTCTTGAAAAACTAAACGGACTAATTATTCAACAACACGTTTCTGTAATGAGATCCATATTACAATAATATACCTAATAGTAGTTGGGAAATTTTCTTTCATAAATTCGATTAAAAACAAAAATCGATTTTCAAGTTTTTTCCACTTTTTCTCTCCCTAAGTTTCATTTCTTTTTTTACAATATTAAGCTTCATTGGACGAACAATTTTGTATATAGCAAAAAAAAATTCCATTTTCCTAGTTGTGCTTTTTTCCGAGTGTAATTCAATTTAATAATTATTTCAGTTAGAAATAAATGTATGAAAAACTAAACGGAAAATGGACAAAAAAAATATTGCGGGAGATGGGAGCGATAGATTTTTATTTTATGTGTGATGTCAAGAAAAATCACAGCAACTATAAATGAAAATGAAAAGCAAACTACTTAACTTAAAAAATATGGAACGTAGAAACGGACGGTGAATTGGAATTTTTCTAGATGAACATGAAATGGAATAATGAAATTTTCTTGAAAGCTATTAAATCAAACGTATTATGTAAAGGAAATTAAAGCAAAATAAAAAATTTGTAATTGAAACGTAGTCAAATTAATGGTGCATTAAATGTGACCTGGCAGATGATTAAATTATTAATTATCTTTTTATTTTAATCGTACTAAAACTATTTTATAGAATTTCGAAAATTTAGTGAATTTAATAATAATAATTTAGATGCTCTATAAAAATAATTTTCCTAAAAGTAAAGGGCAGTAAAAGTACTGCAAGACATCCACAACCACCTAACATTCCCAAAATAAATGTCTAGATGATAAAACGACCTGGAACGCGGAACAAATCTTTAATAAGATTAACATCAACAACCTAAGAAACTTAGCTCATTCACCTACAATCCATATCATAATGCTTCAAGATATATGCTCATATGCTAAAATATATAAAGTGACTTACTGAGGCTTCAGAAGAATTACCCAAAGGGTTATTATCTTTCTACGGTAGCATTACGCGATACAAATCGCGTTAATGGATCAGATTGCGATTCTTTTAATTGGTGGAAGAGTTAAGAAACATTACACACGGCATCGTCATCAACATTCAACATCATTCAACACGTGTAGTAAAATCGCAACGTTGCATATTTGCATAGAAGTAAATTCCGATCATTTAAATTTCATTTGTAATTTTCCATAATTAATTTCTGTATTCAGCATTTTCATAAGATTTTGACATTTGTAATGGAAAAACTGTAACAAAATAACACAGGCACAAACAAAAAATTCGTGACCCAGAGAGTAGACTCCACTATTCCTACGATTCCGAGGCTGCTGAAACCGAATATGACCAAAAGAAATGAATCCAATTACCCAGTTACCCCATTTTCATGCAAAGTTGGAATGGATGTGCATTCCTTCGTTTCTTGGCATGCTAAAACCGAAAATGATAATAAAAAATCAATTCGGCATTTCCATTACCCCCTAGCGCCCCTTTACTACTCCCAGAAATGTTTTGAAATTGCAATTTTCATGCAAAATTGAGATGGATGTGCATTTCTATGTTTTTTGGGGCGCTGGAACCAAAAATGACAGGGAAAATTAAATTTGACCCTTCCGTTACCCCTAGCACCCCCCTTACTACCCCCAGAAAGGGGTTGACATTTCAATTTTCACTCAAATTTGAGCTGGATGTATATTGTCATGTTTGTTGGGTCGCTCGAAACGAAATTGACTATTGACGATTGTAAAAGTAGGGAAAACGCCTCTCGCGGTAAAAATTTAAATTAAACTGAATACATAAATTTTAAAAAAAATGTGACAAAAATCGAATTAAGAGCTAACCAGATTATTTACGAAAACCAACCTAAATTAAAAAAAAAAAATCTAAAACAAGTAAAAACACACAGTCAACACGAAAAATATGTATCCGCCTCAGTTGAAAAATTTTCCGCTACGTGGAATCCGTGATGCTTCAACCGTCAATAAATCACAAATTTGACCCTTCAATTACACCTTATATCTCGTGATAAAGCCCTCAAGTAGGATGGAGACACTCCTCTGTATACCAATGTAGAATCGACGTGGAGTAGGCAACTTGGCTACTTTAGGGTTCAATGCTTCAAGAAGGGAAACATCTGCAATTGTAGTTCCGAATCGGTGCGACTTAAGACTTGGAGTAGCTTCAGATGATGGACCAAGAAATTACGCGATGAGTTTATCTACGGAATGTGATATGGGCATTTCAGATTGTTCCATTGATATCTGCAACAAGGACAGTTCCATGTTTTGCTATGTATGTGGTAAGTTTGAAACGGAGAAACTTCGTATAGAGAGTTTTTGCAATATGAGGATTTCTCTTTGCAGGTTGCAAGTGGTAAAGGCAATACATGGGTAGCGAGCAGTATCTGTAACAAATGCAGGAATAGATTATATCGTCAGTCGTCCGATTCCTGTGTGGAAAGAGTCTGAAACTAAAGCAGATTACTATATTTGTATAATTAAATTCCAACTGAGGGTTCAAACAATTCTGAGGCTGGGAGTGAAATTGATTCAGATTCTGACAGCGATGAAGCGGATGGTCGCTCCTAACGAAATAAACGTATAAAGGGGATAAGAAAAAATTAAATGATATCGTAACTCGTGAGTAAATGATATCGTGAGGCTAGCGAAAGATGCTGTAGAATATCTTGCGTCAAACATGAAGGAGTATGAACTTTTGGCAAAAAGTACATGTGGTAGGTACATCTTTTCGGCATCGGGAGAAAGAGCCCCCCCCCCCTTTTAATAAAAAAGGAATCTCACTACTACTGTACCGATACCCAGGGCCTCACGAATTGTTTGAAGCCAAACACTTACACCCGCAGTCTGAAAGTTATACTCTTACACAATAACAATGAGTTAGCTTCGATACCGATAGCATATTCGGTAAATATGCCAGGAGAGTATGACTCATTGAAGCTGGTGCTTGGAAAAATAAAGTATACGTAACACAACTGGCAGATTTGCGGCCTTCTGAAGATACTAACAATGTTTCTGGGACAACAAAGTGGTTTCACAAGGCATCCATAGTTCTTGTGCCTTTCGAATAGTCTATATCGCGAGAAGCATTATAAAAACCTTAAATGGCCTACTAGAGCCTCTTTAAGCCCTGGCTCGGAGAATGTTTTCAACGATCCACTTGTACCACCTGCAAAAGTTTTTTTTCTTCCACTACATATAAAGCTAATCGGAAGCTAAGCGTAAAGAAAGAATTTTCGACGGGCCGGAATTTCGGATGCTTCTGCTCGACTCCGAGTTCATCCAACCAATAGGTGTTAAAGAAAAAATCACTTGGCTCAGCTTTAAAAGTGTGGTAGAAAATTTCCTAGGCAATCAAAAGAGTTAGAACTAAAAGAGAGAAATAAAAAAAAATTGTAAGGTGAAATTTTCACCAGGATCTTAAAGAAATGGAACGACACTATCGAGATAAATGGGATATCAGTATGCCGGCTAACTACTGCTGGAATTTGAAAAGGAACTTCCCAGAACAGAGGAGAGCCAACAAGAGGAAATCTCTCAGAAGATCGTTTGAAAGTAAGAGAGTTCTTTTAAATCATGAGAGACGAGGGAACTCACGTTGAACAACCCCGAATAGTGAGAGGCAAGGGCACATGTAAAACATAAAAATGCACATCTCTTTCAAAATTACAAAATAATTACTTTTTTTTATCTTTTTCCTCATTTAGTTCTATTAAACATACTAAAAAGTCAGCGCAACATCTTGTTTCGTTTTCTTGTAAAATACGGATAATTAGTTTTTTTTCTACAGCAATAAATACAGTATCAAGTGCAGGAATTTTGTAAATATTTGACACCCTGTATCTTAAAAAACAACAAAAATTTATGTTCCATAAATATTTTTTTAAATAGTGATAGACGTTCAAAACATAAAAACACAAAAATTAAAACATGACTTGACGAATTTTTCACCTATAACAAAATGAGATTTTTATTCACTATATTGTATTTAAAGTGTTAATCTGTAAAGAGCAATTCCAAACCGGTTGTTTACTATTATTACAGTTTTAACTGAATAACAATTTAATGTTTTTTTATATTTTAGTAGGGAACTTGGCGCCACTCACGAAACTTCATTCAAATATTTTCCCCTTATACAAAGTGAATGATCAATCAATCCAGAAAAAGAAACATAAGGCAAGCACACACATTTATTGTGAGAAATGTATTTGCAAAACTCACCCTACAGTAGTCCAAAATAAAAAAATAAAATTCATAATTTCTGTTTTACCATTAATTACATTTCTATTTTTCATTTTCTTGCCATTTCCCATAGTATGTTCTTCCACGTTTTCATTTTTTGTTTTGTTTTTTGTTTTCTTCTTCCGCAGTTCTTATGCGGTGGTAAACACATCATTTATCTTACTCATATGGAAAATATACAATTTCAAATACCAACAACAAATATTTTACTGGAAAAATAGATTTTTCTTCATTTTCACTGTATTGCAGACGGTATCTTCTTCCGTACACATTTTGCTATTCTTATCAGAGTTTGAACTAAGACATTTGTAAGTGTATTAATTTTTTTTTTTGCGCTACGTCCTGTCTACTCTTTGCAAAATATAAAAAAAGTTGATTTTTTGATTTACAGGTGTATAGCTTGCGCAGAGTAGAATTCATGAAAATTAGATTTTCACTCCACTGTTAGTTTTATGCTGGGTAAATATTAACCGCATTGTAAAAAAACAATTTTATTTTTTTGCTGCGATGGTTTCAATAATTTTGTTATTATTGTTCTACGCTACTACAGTGATAAAAATGAACAAGAGATTCATATCTACCCGTGTACATGTAAACAGGGAGGAAAAAATGTAAACTGAATGACGTGTTCACTTACAAAAACATAATAATACGCTATGTAGTATACAGTATCGAGACAGGATCAATGAAAAATTAAAGAAAGGAGTAGAACGTTTTGTTCGAGTTCAATCGGCATGACAAATTACTGTTATTGATTATACTATAAATTATGAGTAGTCATCGATTTTGTTGACGATAAGAAAATCATTGTTTCGCAAATACAATGGCCTGAAGTGTGGTTATTATTACACTCATGGATGAGTCTTAAAAATGTTTTCAAAATTATCAAATTATATGAGTTCATTTAACTGTCTGTTTTTATTTAAAAATACGGGGTAAACAACAAATCTATTTTAACTATTTCCGTATCCACCCAGACTTTTAAATTACTAATCGTGTCTAGATACATATCTTCAGCCAGCCATGAATAAGGTACAGAGACAATAAATAATAAAAATGTTATGTAAACTTTTGTCTAGCACTGATAAGGTTTTAGGTCTTTTGAACATGTGTGTCCCAATGTTAATTAAAATATTATTCATTAGAACGAACTTAAGAATTACCTTGTTAACCAATGTCACAGATCAAATCACTGCCCAAACATCTAGAAAACAATAAAAGTTTCTCTACGATTGTACGTCAGGAACAATTTTTTTATGTCTAATCAAATTTAAAAAAAATCAGAAAAATTATTTGATGGGTCACTTAAATATTTCGTACAATACAGTGGCATACCGAAATTTATATAGCCATCACAATGACATACGGCCGCATGCCAATCACTATCAAATGCTATCTACACTTTTTAATAAGCCAATTTCGAGAAATAAATAGGAAGTGTTCTGACGGGTTGAACAAACATTTAACGTCTGACGGCTTTCTCAGATCTGCATTGTCAGTCACAAAAATACTGTTTGTGAATAGCCATTGAACGTCAATATATTTTTATAATAAGTAAATTTCCACAAATTAGAAAAACCAGATCTACAAAGCCTTATCTACGATTGCCTACCAACGGCCATCGGGCTTTTGATGTCCTGCAGTTATTTACGATAGAACAAAAAAAAATTTCAGAGATGGCACAAATCTGACAAAAAAAATCTCTAAATAGATACATACAAGATGGTGGCATACTCAGATCTGTCCATATCTGTGCGATTCAAAGGCCATCCACAAATACCTGATCCTCCTTTTTTCATAAGTCGCTACTTGGAAGTCCAATTTTGAAAAATCAGAAAAGTATCTTCATGCCATACAATACATTGTCCTATGAAAATCGGCACATCCATCTTGGCGACTGACTATCATGACTAGACCTAAGATATCCGAAAAATATTGCTGTTTTTAAAAATTGTGGGATCAGGATGTTTAGAACAACAAAGTTTGATAATATTCCATATAACCCGAGGGTGGATTAACATGTCTCGTTTTAGCCCGATACACGTATTCCAACGTTTTCTAATTTCATTAAACCTTCTTTAAAATATGATTTATCAAGATCCTCAAAATAAGCGTTCATTTCAGCTACTAGTTCATTATTTGACCCAAATCTCTTTCCACCGAGCCATTTCTTCATTTAAAAAAATCACAAGGAGCTAGATCAGGTGAATATGGTGGATGGGGAAGCAATTCGAGGCACAATTCATCCAAATTTTTCTGTGTTTCCATTATGAGTGTGATAGTATATTGTCATGATGGAAGAGCACATTTTTGTTTTTCAAATGTGGCTGTTTTCCTTAATTTTTTCCTTAAGTAATTTAATGCTTAATAGTGATGAATAATATTCACTTTTAAATTATAATGTTCACGTGTTCTGGCGTTGTTATCTCTTTTGGCCTTCCGGAACGTTCAGCATCACTTGTGCTTATACTGCCACATCTAAATTCATTTATCCAATTATAAACGGGTGCATTTGAAGGTGCATGTTCACCTAAGACCGTTTTCATAACTATTCAATCAAATATCATAAAGAAGGCGTGGTTTAGCGTCTATTGGGGTAGTCAAAGTTGAGTAGAATTTTTGACCAGCTCCATAACCTTCCAGTAGGGTGCCCATTACGTGAGTTGTTCTGGTCATGTATGAGGCAGTTGCGTGATGGGTTCAATTGTGTTAGGGGTAACCTGGTCACAATTCATAAGCATACCAGCTGCCTCCTCGGGGAAGCACTGGGAACCGAGGCCATTTGGCACATTGTGGCCATTTGGCACAGGCTAAAGTACGGTTCTAAAGGAGAAATCCTTGACAAAAAACCCTAATCTAAGATAGAACAGCATATGCCGATGGATGAATTGCTGATAGGTTAATTAGTCCAAATATGTGGATTCCGGATACCCTCCAGTTTTATTTAGCCTTCCTTTAATAAAGCTGGGTGACCTACAGGTGACTTTGCATTCCCAGCAACTTGTACGAGTAAACTCAAAACGGTAGACGGGGCAGGGGTAGGAATACACGGAAGAGGGACTACCCTCTCGAAGTCATTGTGCCCCAATCAAATCAAATATTAAACATCTAGGAGGGAGAGCAATGAATAGAATATATCGCTTACCGGTCGGCAGTATTATCTTTAAGGTTGTAGTGCGAGGTGGCTGAATGTCCACATGACCATTCAATAATAATAATAATAAATACAAATGTCATGATGTCGTTTGACAGTTTTCGTTTAAAACGACATACTTCACAACAAATCAAAGAAGTTGTTATTAGTGATGCATAGCTGGCGTTAGTCCAAAGACTTATCAATCCACCCTCGTATATCGAACATAAGTAAAAACGATTTTCTAAATTTCCTTGAGCAAATCCGAGGAAGCCAGCATCAAAATGACCTGAGTAATAAATTGTCACTAGGCCTAAGATGTAAGTATTGTCCAAATTCCTACACTGGCACAATTCAGTCGATGATGCAGCGGCGGAGCCAATCAGCTTCTTAGAATTAACCGAAAACAATTTATCAAGATGCTCTTATTCTTTTGAAAGAGAGAATCAATAATTCAAAGGTAATGTAATCAAATGAGGCAAATTTTTGGTATCCAGCGCTTTATCAAGCCATCTGCTGATAAAAAGTCAGACTTAATTAATTAATTAAATTCAAACTTGCGTCCCCCAAAATCATTGGAATGCTCTACACAGCATTGGGATTATTTATTGATAGAATTTATACTACCTAAGCTTGATCCAGATACTACAAGAAGAAATACTACACAACATCAAGTTTTCAAATTACCGGACTTCATCCTAAGCCTTTACGATTTTCATATAACCAATAATCGCTTGCGCTTTTTATCCTATACTGTGGCATCAAATCAATCAGCGCAGAAGATTTCTTCGTTTATTGATTCCAAACCGACGTCAGGCAATTAATAACTTCGCATTGATATCAATTGTTTGCAGAATGATCATCTAATAAAAAAACTGTACATCGCAGTTAGCCGAGCTAGACCCTGATAGCACCAATAAAAATGTGTTACCATTAAAGATTATATAATTAAGTATTTTTTTTAATAGCAGCCACTTTTGTAATTGGTTTGGATCATTCGGGAACACTTATTATCGCCAGAGCACTTCTAGACAGTGTCTCCCAGCTCAGTCTTATGACTGAAAAATTTGCAGCTCGGCTTGGTCTAAAATGTTATCAATACGGCTATAACTGGAATCGGAGCTTCTTCAGTATCACAATCCAAACATCTTCATGGTTGGTTCAAAAATGAATGGTAGGGTTGGTTGTGGTGTTTTCTGTGAGAAAATCAATATTAACCTCTCATTTTAACTCCCCGACTATTGCAGCGGTTTTAAGGTTGAATTCTCCTCGAATGATTACTGTAGAAGCTGTGAAGATGTAGCGGAGGAAAAAACTGTACTCCATCTTCTCCGCACGTGTCCCTGTCTAGCGTTAAGCAGATGGAAACTTCTTGGAGCCTCTCTCCTCAGTGACCTGAGCGGATTTCAATAGAATGGACTTCGGGTGTATTTAACGCTTCGTTGTAAGCTCTGGATAGTTAAGTCAGTGGAGCCGACAAAAATTTGATGTGGTTTAGCAACGGACCATTTTTGTGTCTATGCCGTTCCCTTAGGACAGCCACCCTAACCTAACCTAACCCATCACAACCATATTGAGTCAATCACGAATTAATGTATATACGGCCTAAACTGAAGTTCATCTATTGCCAACCATTTCGGGATAACAACCTACAATTGGTGTAAATACGAGTCAATGGAGGATTCCACAAAACATAAGGCTAGCTGATCCTAAATTTTCAATACCGCAACGTATAGATCTTCTGATAGGGGCAGATCTTTATTATTCTCTACGCAAGCGGCCAGTCAAATCCACCTGGGTCCGGATATGCCTATCTTATAAAATGCCTTGCTAGTCTAGGTTATACTTGGCAGAAACGTAAATTATTCCTCATTACCACAAATCTACAATGTATGCAACATGTTATCAATATAAGAAATCAGTCTAAGTGGGCAACAACGAAGTTTTTTGAAATTCAACATCTGAAGGCCGAATGTTCAGCGATGTCCAGGGAAGAAGAGTAGATACATTTATTGTGTTGCTTCCAATGTGCCAACTGGCCTCTGTTTTAGGTTACCCGCTTATCAAGAAACCATTGAAGAATATTTAGAGATATTATAGAGGTCATATGAAGCAGTATGTATCCTCTCTACGGCCTAAATTTCATTTTTAAGTTTTTTCATAGATTGGGAGGTCCCAGTGAATTTTAGTAAAAATCGACATACCGGAAGTGTCCATACTTCTTTGGGCCAGAAAATGTGTTTTTCAAATATCTCAGAAAGTATATAGTTTACAGAAAAACTATTAAATACAAAATGTTACCAAAAAAATAAAAATATAAAAGAATAAATTTATAAGAAATTTGTATAATAAGTTTCTCAAAATTCCCTGTTCGTAAAAGAAATTCGTATTGACCACAACTCAATTTTTTTTGTTGTTGTGATCGATTGGACGGCAACAATGGAATGTCTGAATTGTTTGGCGTCTATTGAAGGGGACATCAAAGTTGAATAGATTATTCTACCAGCTCCGTAACCTTCCAGTAGGGTGCGCATAACGTGTGCTGTTCTGGTAATGTAATAGACAACATTTTATTTATTTAAATTTTAATTTTTTACATCAACATTAAATTACTTGACATATATAAACATATATTCATTGTGATTTTTAATAGTTATTTACTTACTAAAAAAAACTCTCCACAGTCACTTAGCATTGGTCCTTTCTGCGCAAGGATGACCTGAAATTATGCAACTTCCTTTTGTTTTCATATTGCAGTTAACAAAAATTTAATGGGGTCTTCCATTTCGATGGGGCACTTTACTTTGTATTTTTTGGTATTTTTTTTTTGGGATTTTTTTGTTCGGGAATATGATGGTATCCCTAAATTTTTGTTAACTACTGAAATATGAAAACAAAAGGAAGCTACATATTTTTTTATCATCCTTTGTTTCTTCAAAATGATAATGAAGAGCTGAGATTGTATGTTTCGATATGCTGAGCCTGGGTTGAGGTTTGGTGCCGGCCTCGATCCAAGGTTTGTAAGTGAATTCAATGCATGCTGCTTGGTAATTTTTTTTTTTTTTTCTATTTCTATTTTAAATTCTGCTCCTTCTGCGGGTATGATCGATCCCAGCCAGCTGTTACACCATTCCTCAAGACTCTGTTTTAATATCGTGTCACTATCAATGTTCAATAAATCCTTGTAAACAGTATGCTCGTCGTTTTTTTAGGATAAAACCCTTAAGCCAATAATAGCCGATAGTCGATTAAGTTGGTAAAGCATTAGTCCTGCAGATGATTCTAGATTTTTGCCCTGCAAGTATTTTTTTATGAAGACACGGTGTATCAGTTTTAATTTTTTATGGTTTCGTAAAACAAATCGTGATTGAGTTTAAGACAATGGTATAAAAATTTCCACCATCATCTTCTTATTCTACAAACTTTTCTCAGGCTATATACAGTTATCCATGGATATTATTTTATTTGTTTGAGTGGGGTAGTGTGAGTGTGTATGCGCTTTATTATTTTGCAAGTTATGTTCCATAACATTCAACAATAATTTAAAAATTTTATTGTTTTTGTTTTAACAAGCAAAACAAAAGAAGATACGAAATGTAAATTTTTCATTGTTTCCACTTTTCCTGAATTTCTTTTTTAATGTTTTTGTTTTTTGTTGGTAAGTTATAATGTACACAGCCCTATGTACAACAATGAAATGGATACTAATAATTTTCTGATGGTGTGATGTTGCTTTCGATGATTTTTTTCCTAGATTTCATTAAATTTAAATAAAAATCTACGGTTTTGAAGACAATTGGAAAATATTTGTTATGTATTTGTTGGATTATATTCAAATCAAATTCAAATTAATTAAATATTAGAGCCTAGTAGAATTTAAAGAACAGAGTTTTAGCAGAGGCTAGTAACATACTAGTTCTTATCTCCCTTTCTTCTTTCTTGGTTGTTGGATAATAATTTAATTTATTAATATTTAAATAACAGAATGGCCATGTACTAAAGCGATAATCACTAAAAATAAAATTACAAATGATTGGCCTAAGCTCCCAGTTTAGGAGTAATTAAGAAAAATATGTATGACGGTTCCATCTCAAAGTACTTTTCTTTAACGCTTAGAATCCAGTCAGGAATAATTTTTTTTTTTCAATCAACATGTGTAAAATATCATCGTTTACTCCAACAAATAAAACTCGAGAGCTTTTCTCTTAAGTTTGCTAACATGTTGATGGTTTAACGTATACGACTAGGAAGAAAGAATTTCTCATCTTTTTGTCATCCCTTGTTGATTGGTTTGTTGCGTTTTGGTGGTTTTGTTTATAGTAATGAAACATATTTGATTGGCACATCCAATATTCCGGCTAGCTTAAAGGATTAAAAATTCTTCAATTTCGGACAACGTTTTCGGCGATAGGTGAAAGACAAAGTTTTATAGGTAACTCGCCGTTTCAAGGGCAAATATTGGTATTTTACGTTGGCAATACGCACCGAACCGCCAGCCATTTCGCATCGAACAAGGATGCTTCATTGTTTAGTTATTAAAAATTAATTATTAATTATTATTAATTATCATTACATTAATTATGAATCATTAATTAAACGACCCGAAGGGGCCACAGAACCGTCAAATAATTGACTATACTGGCAAACCAGACGTTTCGTATCGCATGTTTGAGTGAAATGGATCCCATTGGGCGCTTCATATCAATGAGGATCCCTATAAACGAGCTCTCCTGTATAAATATTGTGTGAATGCTAAAGAACGAAACGTTTCGGAGGGTACACGGAAAATTGTCCCATTTTAAAAAATTGTTTTGCAAAAATCCAAATTACTGTGAGTGATTTGAATTCACATTTGTATGCATTTTCAACCTATATATTCTCACTGTATGAGCACACCTCTGAGATTTATGGTAATTAACTTAGTGTAGCACCGCTTCCAAATCGTTTCGAAAAATTTGTTAAGATTTGATTATGCGCGACTAACCAACTTTATTTTTAATTCGTGGAATATAGTCACTACTTAAGTGCATCTCTCAGATTTGTGTTATTTGGTTTAATGCGGTACTTTTTAATGTTATTAAATTAATTGAAATAACATAATAACGTTTTGAGTAATTCCAAAATTATTAAGTTTCGACAATTTTGTAAAATCTTTTTTCATTATTAATTTTGAATTGAAATACAAGAAAATGATTTTTTGATATTTCTCATTTGACACTTTTTTTGTGTAGCTACATTTTTTAACGTTAGTAAATCTTTTTAACACTTTTTCTCAAACTTATTACACTTTTTTTTAGTTTCAAACTACAGTTTAAATTAACGTTTGAAGCTTTACTCCGGTCCTTTTCTTTAATTAATTCTAGCTGGTCCAACGCCAAATTGTCTTTAGTATTGAGCCATTTTGGGCGCTGTTTGAGACGAGTTAAATGCTCCGTTGATCACATCCTCCAGAAATGTTGATATATTTACTGAGTCTGCTTTTAACTATCTCAATCGACAACTGGATTTTAAATCGAGTATAGTAACGACTCTGGTGTGATGATTGGTGGTTCTTCGATTAGGAAATGTCCCGGTATGGTGGTTTCATAGTCGTCTGGGGCATTTCACATGGGGCATATTGGTCTAGAATTTAGGCATGACTCGGTTTGGCAGAGTTAAGACATCACCTACGATCAGATGAAAATGATGTTTCACCCTACTTCCCGTAAACCACCGAAACGGAGTGAAGCAGTGGGATGAAGATCTATATGGTACTTAAGCAGCTTTAACGAATGATATTTCGGAAGAATTAACGGATGCTACCGGTAATATAATAAATTGGAGTTCCTTAGCAGCCCTCCAACATGTGGAATTTCATTACCATATATATATTTATGAGAGCCTCCAAAATGTACAGCTGCCCAATTTTGCAGAAGTGGTATCTAAAATTTTTTATCACTTTAACCTAATGTCTCAATTTTGGATAATAATAAATTAAAAAGTTTCTTCCTTAATTTGAGAACTCGCACCGTACTCGTCGCACCGTACTCGTCGCACCGTACTTTCGCTGCTTCCGCGGTCGCACCGGCCCTTGAACACTTTTGAACCCTTCTAGAATGAGGCTTCACAATTATTTAAGTACAAAAGGTATTATATTTTTTACAATAAATCAGCATGTGAGTGAGAACGCTAGAAAAACGTGTCTTGGCCTAAATTTCAACATTTAAAAAATGCGCTGTAGTAAAGAATTAATTACCATGGATTCTCATAATGGACACTCTAAAGATCTAGTTATATAGACGAAAACGAAACGAAAAACGAAAGAGTCATGGTTATAAAGGCAATTTGACGAATTCGTTTTTTGACGGTTGGAAATTTGGTTATACATATTTTATTTCAAGAATTTACTTTCGTGCAATTATAAAATTATTCAAATAAAATAAGTTTTGAAAAAAAAAAAATGAACACCGACTTTTATTTATATTAGTCTTATTACAAATAAAAAAAAATAACAAATAACAAATTTTAAAGGTTAGTAAAAAAAATAGAACCGATAGTGAATTACCGGAAGAACCAAACGAAAGCAAATTGAATTGAATCAATTCCAACGGCCGCAGTCGTTTCGTTTCGTCTTTATAATTGGTCTCATATGCGTTCATGCATTCAATTCATTCGTTCCGTTTCGTTTTCGTCTATACAACTAGCCCTTAATGCTCAAGAAAAATCGGGGTTTGATCGTTTCTGCCGACAAAAGTATAATTATTTGACCACATGAATATGCATAATTTCAACGAGAGGGGAATCGAGGATTTTCAAAAAAACCTGTTTTTGACATTTTGTTTATAAATTAGAACAAAGAATAGAGACTGAAAATAGGTTAGGTTAGGTTAGGTTTGGGTGGCGGTCCACCAGGACCAGGCATAGACACAAAAAGGTCCGTAGCCATACCACAAATTAAAAATTTTTCCTCCAACTCATTGAAACCACTTTGAGCTTGCTATGAAGCGCTGGATACTCCTGACGTCCTTTTCACTGAGCTCCGCCAGGTCGTTGAAAAGGGGTGCCACTAGAAAATTCAGTCTGTTTCGTGTCAGACGAGGACAGGTGCAAAGAAGATGAAGTACTGTCTCTTCCTCCTCTTCGTCCTCGCAACTACGACAGTAGTCATGTGAGAAGAAACCAAGTCTACTCGCATGTCTGCCTATGAGACAGTGCCCCGTAATCACTCCAAGAACCACACTGATCTGACTCCGCTGAAGTGAGATCAGCTGTTTGGATCTCGCCAAATTCAACTTTGGCCAGATCTGCCGAGTTATTACGCATGAGGTACTATTTGACCATCTGTCATTCGTCAACTTACTGGCTTCCTCCTGAAGCAGCAGTTTACATACCGCAAGAGGCATTTCAATATCCTTTTTGCTGTTTGAAATGTGGTCCGTTGTACCACGTCGAGCCAGTTCATCGGCTTTAATGTTCCCCGTACTAACGAAATGTCCTGGCACCCATATGATATGGATGTTGAACTGATCTGTCATCTCGTTAAGAGATGAGGGACAATTCCGGACTACTTTCGACGTGAGAAGATGTGATTGAAGCGCTTTAATGGCTGCCTGACTGTCCGTATATATGCGAATATTACAAGTCGATATTACATTATACCTCAACCAGTCAACGACTTCCTTTATCGCAGTTACTTCAGCTTGAAAAATGCTGCAGTAGTCAGGGAGACGAAAGGAGAGGTTTAACATGAGTTCCTCGCAGAACACCCCAGCCCATACTCCTCTATCCCGTTTTGAACCATCAGTGAAGAAGTTCAAAACTCCTGGTTCCAAAATTGCATCCATCATCCAGTCCTCTCTAGATGGGATAATAGTCCGGAACTTTCTATCAAAAGATAGTGACGGGACAGTATAGTCGGTGATCTTGGGAAGCCCTTTGTTACAAAGTATAGATGAGTGCCCTGTATTATTGCAGGTCCACATTAACGTGGATTTCAGTCGTATGGCAGTGCTAGCTGCCCACTGTTTTCCCAAGATATCTAGAGGAGTTAGAAATAGCAGAGTCTCCAGTGCCTGAGTGCACCACTGATCCACAGAGAGATTGTTCTCTGAACTTTTGTCAACAACTTTAGGTTGACAGTTTTGTCCAGAGCAGGCCGCCAGACTGTTACCCCATACAGAAGAATGGGTCTAACTACTGCTGTGTATAGCCAAAGGACCATGTGGGGCTCCAGCCCCCAACCTTTCCCAATTGCATTTTTGCAAGAGTATAGCGCTACCGTAGCTTTCTTTACCCTTTCCATAATATTCGGTTTCCAGTTTAATTTACTGTCCAAGACGAGACCCAAGAACTTTGCTTCACCTGTAAAAGCCAAGTTGAAACCATTTAAAGTAGGAGGATCGACATGAGGAATTTTATATTTCCTAGAAAAGAGAACCAATTCGGTTTTCTGTGGGTTCACATTTAGCCCACAACCATTGGTCCATAATAAAAGAATACCCAGAGCATTTTGAATAAGCGCGCTAAGTGTCCCGGGATATTTTCCACGAACCCCAATAGCGACGTCATCCACATAGGCAACCACCTTGAAGCCACTATCCTCCAGCCTCAGCAACAGATCATTTATGACCAAGTTCCAGAGAAGGGGGGACAGTACGCCACCCTGCGGCGTTGAAACGAAAATCCCTTTCAATTGATATGGTTGAGTTTTGTGCGTGTCGCGAAGAGGCAACGCATTAATTTTCCCATTAAGTACCGCAAATGAGATGAAGAGGAATATTTTGGTAACGTTAAACTTGTGTTTTTGTGTTGCGTTATTTTTCGTGTATATTCTACCAAATTCCAATCATTAATCATTTATACTTTGTTTGGTAATGAGTATGCTCTTAATAAAATTCGTTAAATTTAATTCGTGGTTGTGAATTTATTTGGGATGGTTTTCCAATAAATTTCTTAATATAAACGTAGTGTTAATTATACCCTTGTTTACTGTAAGTACACGCAAAACATATATCCTCATACGGGGGTACTTAGGATAATTAATTTAAATCCTTGCAGGATTTTGTGTGTGCAACAACTTAAATTAAATAAAATCTAAGGTCAAAAGATCGACTCTATCGGATTAACAGTGCACCGTTTGTATGGTTACCAACCTCGCCTTGGAGTTTCTGTGTGTTTCTGGTAGGTCTAGTTACTGGTTTTCGTGAAAATCAAGTTTTGTTAATGACTTGATAAATGGCTTCTGCCTCAATTAACGCACGAACTAATTTTGGTTTAATAAACCTTTGCAGATTCCAAGGAAGTATTACCCTGTTGGTGTTGGGTGTGGCTGCCATTACCGTTTTGTGCCGTACCTAGTATTTATTAATTGGGAGTATATTGCTCGGATATATCAGTGATTATTTCAGTGAACAAAAATTCTAAATCGGTCCAAGTACCATCAAGTGTCATTCGAGTGAAATTTTCACTTTGGCTCACTAAAATATTGATTAAGTTTTATGGCCACAAATTAACTAAATTAATTATTTTTTGTATTATAACTATTTTTTTTTTATTACCTTAACTTATACAGTAATATGATGTTTATTTAAATTCGTATTTTTTTTTGTTAATCTGTTTATTCATACTTATGTAATAATAACTCAATTGTGACAAGTTCAAGTGCAAGTGTTCGGGACAATTTTTTTTTTAGGTACATACGAATATCTCAATTACAGCCATCTGTAAAGCGCTTTGCTGGTGTGACTGGTAAGTTTTCAAGATTTATATATTACATAAATGTTCCGATTTAAATTGCCGATTTTATTATTACATGAGTATAATATATGAAGAGGTATAAATACCGTATTATCTTATATTGCAATTTTTTTTTCTTTTACTTATTTAAATGAATAAATTATGTTTATAATGTGTTAATCACGCGTCTTTTAAGGGGATAAGGGAGGGTCTCATCATGGTTAAAACTGTGCTAGATTCAGAGTGTAAAGATTTGTTGTTCTAATGTAAAGCAGCTGGATATATATTCGTTAAGTTCCCGTTACTCACGCCCATGCAGACTCCAGCTAGCAGGTTAATGGCTGCTACGGGAATAATTAGCTTAACGGATTTTCTGTTAACGTAGTTCGACTAGTGCGGTTACGTTACAGCGTGCCTCTGCTTGCAAATCTTCTGGCAGAGGATTTCCCCAGACTTGCATTTATGATCCTGCCTCTTAGTATCTGATCTATCCAGTCCTTAAGCGAATCATCCACTCCTAGATTCGAAAGTGCCCGAGTTATAGCCCCTGTTAGCACGTTGTTAAAGGCTCCCTCAATGTCCAAAAAGGTTACCAACGCGTAGTCTCCATATTCGAAGGATTTTTCAATAAAATATGTGAGAGAATGAAGAGCAGTTTCTACAGATCTCCCCTTGCAATAAGCATGTTGAGATTTGGACAGCTTTTCCGGCACAATCGTGCCTCTAATATGAGCTTCTATTTGTCTTTCCAGTATTTTAAAAAGGAAAGAAGACAAGCTGATCGGTCTAAGGTCTTTGGGACTGCAATGTGAGCGTTTTCCCGCCTTAGGTATGAAGATAACCTTCACTTCCGTCCATTTACTGGGAATGTGACATAGTTCTAGGCTGCCTCTAAAAATTACCTCTAACCAGGGAATGGTTAGATCCGTAGTTTTTTGTATATCCGCAGGGATAATACCATCAGGTCCTGGCGACTTGTATGGTTTAAAACTGCTTATCGCCCACAGAATCTTTCTTCTGCTAATAATTTGACCTACGAGGCTGCTTGCCCTTTTACCTACTGATATAGTAGGTGCAGATTCGGAACAACCAGGAAAGTGAGTCTCCAATAGTAGTTCCAGTGATTCCATACTATTTGTGGTCCATGCTCCATCCGGCCTTTGAAGGAAGCTTGGGATGGATGGACTAGTAGATAGTACTTTGCGAAGCCTGGACATCTCTGAAGACTCCTGAATTTTACCACAGTATAGTCTCCAAGATCTGTTCTTTGCGCTTCTTAGCTGATATTTGTAAATTTTGAGGACTTCCTTATAGGAGTCCCAGTCTACAGTGGCTTTTGTTTTCCTTGCTGTTTTAAAGAGTTTCTTGCACCGTTGACGTATTTGTTGAATCTCCTTTGACCACCTAGGTGGCCGAGATTTGCCCCTAGGCCTACTAAGAGGACAAGAGCCTAGTACCGCTTCATTAAAAGCGCTGGACAGTTCGTCCACTAAGCCATCGAGTTCTACCGTAGTTTTTGGAGGTTCAGGCACCTGCACTGGTAGTGAATTTCCCAGAACAGTTCTGAAAATATCCCAGTCGGTTTTCCTCCTGTTTCTGTAGAGAGGGCTGTTCGGAAAGACCAAGCTCATTTCAAATTGAAGATAACAGTGATCAGAAAAAGAGAGGTCTTCCGACACTTTCCAGTTAAATAGACTAGTCGTCAAAAAGTTTGAGACAAGTGTAATATCCAATACCTCCTGTCTATTTCTAGTTATAAAAGTCGGCTTATTGCCTATGTTACATATATGAAGGTTAGTACTTAGAATGTAATCAAGGAGTAACTCACCTCGTTCATTTGTGTCCGTACTTCCCCAGATTGTGTGATGAGAATTTGCATCACTCCCCAGGATGACTCCAACCTTGCGCTTTTGAGCCTCCAAAATTGCCTCACCCAGAATGACTGGTGGAATGTTCACTGCATCATAGGCTAAGTAGGCTGATATTAGCCAGAGGTTTCGTTTATTGACCTCAATGCTGACCGCTGCCACATCTTCATTGCTGAAATTTGATAGCAGAAAACAATTTATATTATTTTTAACGAGAATGCACGACCGAACCCTACCTTCTTTTTCCGTGTGCATTAATCTATAACAGGGTGTCTTGAGTCCAAGTACCCGGTCACCAGCGACCCAAGGTTCTTGGATCAAGACAATATCCGTCCCTTCCTTTCCAATTTTTAAGAGTAGAGCAGCTGATGCTGCCTTTGAGTGGTGTAGGTTAATCTGCAAGAACGTCACCATTCTTAGACTTCCTTCTCTACCACTGTATCATCAGAGTCCTCCCCTGATGATGTGAAGTCCTCTGAGATTCTCTTTAATGACTCCAAAGACATTGTCATCTCTGTATCCGTAGAGATAGTTTCCACCAGGCTGTTCTCCTCTTCAAGGAGCCCAGATGAGCTTTCTGCAGCTTCCTCAGATTCCGGAGCCTCCGGCTTGTCCGCATCCTTCTTGTAAATTTTGAGTGTGACTGCACTGAAACCATAGCTTACAATACCATTGGTTTTTTCCAGCGCAGTCAGCGACTCGCTGTTTAGAATTATGACGGCCAACCTGTAGTCGGCCCGTGGCTCCTCGAGCTTAGCAACTTTCCAGTTGTGCGTTGGCAAATCTGGGTTGCCAACCTGCAACAACTGGAGTATCACCTTCGGATCGCTAGGCTCCGAAGGAATCCACACCCTGCCTCTCGGCCTACAGGGGATTTCTTCCCTAGCTTTAACAGCAAGGCTGGCTCCGGGCCATACCTCGCCTAGTCTTTCCACTGCCTTCTTGTAGAGCAGAAGAGATCTCTGATCCACACATGCAGTAAGTTTCACCTGGTTCCTGTGCCAACCCGCATCCCGACAAGTCGGAGCAGGTCCTGGGTTTTCAGCAAGGATATCCAGGTAAATGGTGGTTAAGGCCCTTTTCACCTTTCTCCAATTGGCGGGCGTGATACTGCCATCCTCCTGGGACTGGTCAACGACTGCCACAACCAGCTGATCCTTGAGTACCTCGTTAAAAGGCCTCATTTCGGTAGCATGGAGCTTAGTTCGTTTTGCGATCTTAGGACTTTCCTCCTGAGATCTGTTTCTTTTAGTCTTTAAGCCAGCTGAAGGACCTTCCGACATCTGTTCGGTGACTTTTTCGCCCACGCAAGCGTAGCTTTGTCTTTCTCCGACCTGTCTTCTGGAGGAATATTATTTATCTTCTCCAGGGCCTTCCATGCCTTTCTCCTAGTGTTATATGTTGGTTTTGAGGAACCAGCTTCATTTGTGCTTTGGTTCCGAATTATATTTCTTTGCTCAGGTCTGGTGACCCGTAAACGACTAATGTGTATATGCATATCAGCAAAACGAGCAGACTTTCTAGAGATAATTTTAGCAGATTTTGACAAAAAATCAACCCTCTTGAATTTTCACTTAAACTTATACCGTGGTCGCACTGTCACGTTTTCTTTCGGTCGACCACTTTGTGCTGCTGTTGCTCATGGACTAAATGTAAGGAGGATACTAAGTTTTTTTTAGGGAGGAGTCAGGCTCTGCTCCTTTTCCGTTTGGCGGGAATTCCCAAGTGAAATTTTTTGCATGGGACGAAATCGTCCCAGTGCGACTTTGGAGTGTTAAAATTAAAACAAATTTAATTATTTTTGGTATAGTTTCAAATGGTTACTAATTTGCTAGTTTCATATTAATTTCACTTATAAAATATTTTACATTTTATAACTTGGGGCTACGATAAATCCAGAAAAGCTCCAATACCACTGCTTTCTAGAAAATAATTTTTAAATTTTTAAGAGGGAACGTTGCAAAAATGAAAATTTGTTATTTATACCAGGTTTTTTTAATTTTTTAGATGAGTGAAGTAGTATTTAACACGTTAATCGCCATGTCAGTCATATGTGTCTGATAGTAAGAAGTTCTACATGAGCCATGCCAGACATATATCTTGACATACGGGATTTAGTAGGAGGCCACGTCAGTCACTGATTACCGACGCAAACGATAAATTTGCTGTATCTTTCCAAACCTTAGCCTACTAGGAGCAAAACGTGAAAATTACTTGAGTTAGTTCGATTATGGTGGCGATTAACGTGTTAATATTGTATTAACACTAATTTTTATATTAATCCAATTTCCCAAAGCTTTTATTCATTCTTTAAACCATCCCAATTTTTTGTTTTTTTTCTGTAAAGTTTCAAAGATGCCCAAATAAAGCTTTGGTTTTGTTTTGGTGTTTATGAAATAAAATCCTTGAATTTAGTATCCAGATTTTGTATTTATATTAAAACCTGAGAACTATCAAAAATTTTAATTGACGCCTCTTCCACGTACTAAAAAACATAGCTGCAAAACTATTGAAAATGTTCATGTTATTTCTGATCTTCTAGTAATTAGAGAAGAGCCAGAAGTTGTACTTTCAATAGTTTCAATGAACTAAATTTCGCGACCTTACATTTATTAGAAATTATAGTATACCACATAATTCTGAATGCAAAATGGGTATGAAAGCTTGTATTTATAAGCTCTGGTTTTGAAGTCACACTCAAAATGTTTACGATAATAAATTCCATCGAAATATTAACCCACAGATTTTGCAACAATTCTGGTACACTGAATTAAAAGCAATTTGGCAGTTGAAATATTCATTTTATTGAACAAAGACCTAAATTGAAATATGGTTGGTGAAAATTTGGTAAAATTCGAGTTAAAGATTTTTTTTTTTCAATATTTGCAAGCTCTATCTGAAAGCTGACTACCAAAAAAATTATAATATCAATTTTGTTTCAAAATGCCACCGAATGTCGTTCCTATTTGTTTAAAGTAAATTTATAAAATTGCTTAGTGTTTAATCTCAGTAAAAGCGATAAATTCGGTTTACAAATTTATTTTGGTTGCATTCGATAATGTTTGGTAGCCAGAGTGCAGATTATTACAGGTTGCTAACATTACATCTTCATTTGACGGGTTTCTCATCAATGGTACGAGTGTTTGTAAATATTTCTTCGGTTGGTCTTCATCGGAGCATTATGAATTTATGTTCAGTTTATCCAGATCGCTAAAATTCCTAAATAATATTTATTAAGAGCAATAATTTCTAAAATTCGTTTTAGCGATAGCTTCTTTCTGCTTGCTTGGTTTAAACATATTTGAGTTCTTTACTAAAATGTAAGTAGAATAAGAAACAAGGAAAAAACCGAAATTTCCATAGTAAAGCACACAAAACATATGGGAACTCACTTTTTTTCCTAAGACAAATTTGTAAATGGAAACGTTGCAAATTCTTAATTATGATTTCTGAAATATTTTCATAAAGGTTTAAATTTCAACATATATCGTTTAAGTAAGTCGTGTTCATTTTCTTGTACAATAATTGATTTATTTAAACCAAAATATAAAAAAAAAATTCATAACAACAGTATTCTGGTCAAATTAAAAAGAAAAGGTTACTACAAATCGTTTGCATTAAGTCAATATACATTACATAGATGGCAGTAAACATTTTGAAAAATCGTACCAAAAATTGTCACCTGGGGAAATTTCAAGTTCAAAAATTGTAGGAAAAGCAAAACAGAGTCTCAAATTATAAAGAACGTGTCATAATTTTGTGATTAAACAATTTTTTTTCGTATTTTCTGTATAAATCTTAGACATCTAACGTACACTAGTAAAACTAAAGATAAATTTAGCAAGTATTATTTTAATTCGTCAGAGCCAACTTTGATGTATTTTTCAAAATGAAAGTTCGAAAAATATATTTTAGAAATAATTTAATTTATGGGCGTGAAGTTTATAACAAATAACAAAATATACATATTAGAAAGTACACTGTTAATAAAATTCCAATAAGAATTTTGAGTGAAATATCAAAGTGTGAAGTTTATAACAAAAAATATAATAATAGGATTTAGAATTTTTTGACAAAAATAATATATTTTCGAGAACGATTGGCAGTAATAGTTTAAGTGAAGTACCATACGGTGTATGTGCCATTTCTCAACGGTGGGGAGAAATCGCAAATTCAAATCTTTTTTGTTACGTCATATCGCTTTTACTTGGTCGAGTAATTTATTGTTCAAATCAATAACATGAATTTCACAGGGATTGTCGCAAGATGCCACTAATGGGAAACAATAGCCTTAAGTGTCATGAACCTAATGGTGTATATCCCATTTCTCAACGGTGGGGAGGAATACCAAATTTTAAATTTTTTTGTTACGTCATATCGCTTTTGCTCGATTGAGTAATTTATGGTTCAAATTCCCTATAAACGGGCTCTCCGTCATAAGTGAAATGGATCCCATTGACTTGGGCGCTCCATATGAATGTTTGTATGAATGGGGATCCCTTTAAACGGGCTCTCCGTCATGAGTGAAACGGATCCCATTAACTTGGGTGCTCCTTATGAATGTTTGTATGAATGAGGATCCCCATAAACGGGCATGAGTGATTGTGTGAAGATTAGAGAACGGAACGTTTCGGAGAGTAGACGAAAGGTGCGATCTTCTTAAAATTTGGTATAATATAGAACTTTATTCTTGTTCCAATAGAAACTCGTCGATTTCTTAATCGCTTTTATTCCCCATTAGTGGCATCTTGCGACAATCCCTACTGCCTATACTCGACTCCTAAGGCTATTAATTTCCATTAATGGGATCTTGCGGTAGTCGCTTTGTTGTTTATTGGTTAGAACAATGCCCATTCTTCGCAATACTAAATGTTACGTATTAAATATTACAAGGAAATTGATATAATAATTAAACAAGATAGCATGTATCATCTCTTACACTTGTATATGTCTTTTTCATAAAACAATGGTTTTAACAGTGTAAATCACTCACACTTACGAATAAACAAAAATTCCAATTGGAATTGTATACGTATATGTGTTATTTTTTTGTTATAAACTTCACACCCATTTTAATTTTAATATTTCTGCAGCTAATTTAATTATTGTGATCAGCTAGCGCTAATTTAATTATTGTGTTTGTTTGTTGTTTGACCCATTTTTTTTTTTAGTGCTGCGTTGTAAATATTTATCTTTCCATCTATCCTACTTTTTAAACTTACACTATACAGCTTTACTCTTATATATATGAAAATGGAGCAAGCATAGTTCATATTTGAAATTTATTTATTTATACTGATTCAAGAAGAAACCAATTTTAAAATTCCAAACATATTTCAAATCAACATCACTAAAAAAAAAATCGTCAACAAAAAAATTGCAAATATACATACCTTGCAATCAAGATATTTCAATTCAAATGTCCATTTCAATTTAAAACTTTACTTTTCTTATATTGCTACCTTGTGTAATGTAGCTTTCAATTTATGTATACATGCATATGTACATATATTCATTTCCATTGAATGTAGTGTGTTTGTTGTATGTGTGCATATGGCACGTTTTAATTTAACGACGATTTAAGAATAAATAAAATTGAAATTCATTGTTGGCAAGAAAAAAAAAAGCTCGTGAATCAAAAATAATAAAATTAAACACAACTTTTGTATATGCTTTCGTACGTCCGTATGTAATCGCATACAAATGTGTTCCGCAGTGAAAAACTCTACTTCACATGTTGCTTTTTTTATTCTCGCCCGATTTTTTTTTTGATTTTTTACAAGAAATCCAGTTTCATTATTATCCAATTTTTTGTTAATAAAAAGCTTTTATTTCCCGAAGAGTAAAAAAAAGCTTATAAAAAACACTTTGTACCCGTCAAAATGATTTTATTACTTTTTCACTTGCCCCTTTTTTTTATTTCATTATTATGATTATTATGTACATATAATATCTTTATAGATAGTATGGTGATGATGATGGTGGTGATTGTTGGGTTGGTTCGGATGGTCGTTTCAATCGTGGGTATTGGTCGGCGCCTTTTCTAAATACATAATGTCATTTTCCTTTTTTTTAAATATATTTATTTACTTTCGATCCATAATGTTGTTTTTGTAAGTCGGTCACAAACAAAAACATAATGAAACTCAATTAAATCACTTTTTTAAGACGGAAAACAAAAGAAGCAGAAAACAAATAAAAGCTTTATTCCTGTTTCGTATTTATATTGAAATCAATAGGTATTATTTGTATTTTTTACCCCTTCATTATGTTTAGGTGCCAGGTTGCTATTATTTGTTGTATATTTGTTTTGGGTGGCGGTTTCAGTTTTCTTCGGAATGGAACACAATAAAAATTAATCATTGTGACGATTGCAAAAGTAAACTGACGCCAAATTTTCAAAACTTTAGAATGTCTAATAAAATAATTTTTGATTCTGTTAATTATTTCCTTGTAGCCATGATCGATCAATTTTCTTTTCAGGGCATTTCGAGATTTTTTTTGTTTTTTTCTCCCTTATCAATTTTTCGCAGTACACAGTCATTGTCTTTTTGCAAAACTCATTAATTTGTTTTACGAAACAAAACCCAAATTAAAAAATTATTTAGGCAAACGGTAATGATTGATTTTTATTTTTGTTTTCTTGGTCTTGTTGAGTTTGTATATATGAAAGGATACATTAAGTAACTTATACGAGCAGCGGTTTCTACACAATGACGACTTTCCTTTTATCAAAAGTGAAGTAAAACCTTGGTCATTGTGTATACTTGGAGTTATTGTACTGCAAATTTTTTTTTTGCTTGTAGAATCACTTTGATTTTTGCTTTTAATCTTAGGCACAAAAGTTTCTGTTTGACGAAAGTGTTTGAAGTAAAAGCTCACAATTCTAAGCCATCTGTGGTCATCCATTTCGTCCTGTATTGCTAGAAAGCAGCTACATAAGTACTCAGAACGAAATCATCACATGTCAAAGTGGCTTCCGTTTCGCAAATCAACATAATTAAATTGATCAGCCGCGCCGAAGATGGGCCCCCCCTCCCCTCTCTCAGTAATGTGAACTTATCCATGTGATATGATTAGCGAATCCGTCCAATAAAATACTTTACTGACTTCCTACTCCGTTGAGACGAAAGACTTAATTTGTCATCACTTTCGCAGTCAGATCATTATGTATCTAGAGGTTTGTCCCAATCAATTTTTAGTTTCCGGAGTTCCTGGTAGAAAATATATCTATCACCACTATTCAGTATTCCGATTAATTTATTTAACATTTCAAGCAATTATGCATCTTAATCAAATTCTATCCAATCATCATATTAGGCTAGATACTCGATACTCAGATAAGCAGATAAGCAGTCATTTTTTGCGAATTTGCTAGAAATGGTATACACGATAATTTAGCAACCCAATTTGTTGCTGAATATTAAAAAATATTTTTGAAGCAAATCGTACAAATTTTACGAGCGTTTTAAGGTATGCGCATCCACGTAAATGTTTGTGGAAATATTTAATGATCATATTACGCAAATATTTAAATTTACGATTCGTAAATTAGCCGCATATTTACAGATTTGCGAATTGCCAGAATATCGAGTATCTATCCCATTATCCACATACATTTGAATATTCATCGTTGAATATTTTCATTTTGAATATTCAACTTGAAGTTTTGGCCTAGAATGAAGAATATTTTGTAACGCAATACCTAGGGGACATCTTGCAAGGTGCGCGTCAAAGACAACTTGCAATTTCGCAATAGAATTCGATAATTTCACCATGCTGTGGTGAGATTTTTCAAGTTCAACAAATGTCGAATTTGCGATAGGACCGATTGTCCCAACTGTGATGAATTTATAACAACCTTTGCACTCCTGATCTTTGGAGTTATATTCTGGTATTATGGTAGACCCATAAAGTGATAGTTACGCGAATATCCCATAATATATTGATTTTATTGGACCACCAATGATCCGCCTCAGCATTTGGGCTCCTAAAGGATCGATAAATTGTTGGCCAAACGAATTTGACCAGGGTGGTAGATGGTAGCAGAAACGCAACCGCCAATAGCAAATCAATCTTTGAAAGCTTAAAAAACTGGGATCTGCCACAAATGTCACATCGGAAGTAATGTTTACAGTACATGATGCTGTCGGAATCATGAAAAGAGAGGTTAACGTAATATGCGATTAATATTGTAGCCGTCTTTTGAATTTCACCTGTAATAATAATCAATTTTCGCCTTTCCACATTCAACATTTATACAAATCGATGAGAGGCGAAGTTTGCAGTCAAACCACTATCTAGCACAGCCACGTCCGGGAACAATTGTTTATTTAGCATAAAATTTTATTGATTATTGCAGAGAACGGCTGGGTAATCAGCAAACCGATGTGAAGTTTATACTAAATTTGTCCTAAAACTACAAAACCAAAAATTTTGTTTAAATGCATGTGTAAAATGCAAACATTTAGGCGGTTTGTAGAAAAGTATATAGATTCAAGAAAATCTTCTTCAGAAACCTATCATAAAATAATTCAGTTTTAATTATCCAAAACAAATAAATCTTAAAAGCAATTTCTATACCAGAGATTTTGACTTTTAACATATGTTTGTAATATATGATAGTAATTATTTCACTGAGCACTCAACTTTGGAGTAATACTAAACACAGTTAGAAGATTTTCTCATCGGTTTCTTCAACAGTGGAATTAGATAACGGTAATATGTGTTCAATCAGGCCGATTCATGAAGTTCTAATGAAATCTACACCCTCAAATTTGGCCTGGATTGCACCAACCCCTTTTTTCATTGAGCACTCAACTTTGGAGTAATACTAAACATAGTTAGAAGTTTTTCTCATCGGTTTCTTTAATAGTGGAATTAGATAACGGTAATATCTGTTCAATGAGGTCGATTCATGAAGTTCTAATGAAATCCACACCCTCAAATTTGGCCTGGATTGAATCAACCCCATATTACATTAAGCACTCAACTTTGGAGTAATACTAAACACAGTTAGAAGATTTTTTCATCGGTTTCTTCAACAGTGGAATTAGATAACGGTAATATCTGTTCAATCAGGCCGATTCATGAAGTTCTAATGAAATCTACACCCTCAAATTTGGCCTGGATTGCACCAACCCCTTTTTTCATTGAGCACTCAACTTTGGAGTAATACTAAACATAGTTAGAAGTTTTTCTCATCGGTTTCTTTAATAGTGGAATTAGATAACGGTAATATCTGTTCAATGAGGTCGATTCATGAAGTTCTAATGAAATCTACACCCTCAAATTTGGCTTGGATTGAATCAACCCCATATTACATTAAGCACTCACATTTGGAGTAATACTAAACACAGTTAGAAGATTTTTTCATCGGTTTCTTCAACAGTGGAATTAGATAACGGTAATATCTGTTCAATCAGGCCGATTCATGAAGTTCTAATGAAATCTACACCCTCAAATTTGGCCTGGATTGCACCAACCCCTTTTTTCATTGAGCACTCAACTTTGGAGTAATACTAAACATAGTTAGAAGTTTTTCTCATCGGTTTCTTTAATATTGGAATTAGATAACGGTAATATCTGTTCAATGAGGCCGATTCATGAAGTTCTAATGAAATCTACACCCTCAAATTTGGCCTGGATTGAATCAACCCCATATTACATTAAGCACTCAACTTTGGAGTAATACTAAACACAGTTAGAAGATTTTCTCATCGGTTTCTTCAACAGTGGAATTAGATAACGGTAATATCTGTTCAATGAGGTCGATTCATGAAGTTCTAATGAAATCCACACCCTCAAATTTGGCCTGGATTGAATCAACCCCATATTACATTAAGCACTCAACTTTGGAGTAATACTAAACACAGTTAGAAGATTTTTTCATCGGTTTCTTCAACAGTGGAATTAGATAACGGTAATATCTGTTCAATCAGGCCGATTCATGAAGTTCTAATGAAATCTACACCCTCAAATTTGGCCTGGATTGCACCAACCCCTTTTTTCATTGAGCACTCAACTTTGGAGTAATACTAAACATAGTTAGAAGTTTTTCTCATCGGTTTCTTTAATAGTGGAATTAGATAACGGTAATATCTGTTCAATGAGGTCGATTCATGAAGTTTTAATGAAATCCACACCCTCAAATTTGGCCTGGATTGAATCAACCCCATATTACATTAAGCACTCAACTTTGGAGTAATACTAAACACAGTTAGAAGATTTTTTCATCGGTTTCTTCAACAGTGGAATTAGATAACGGTAATATGTGTTCAATCAGGCCGATTCATGAAGTTCTAATGAAATCTACACCCTCAAATTTGGCCTGGATTGCACCAACCCCTTTTTTCATTGAGCACTCAACTTTGGAGTAATACTAAACATAGTTAGAAGTTTTTCTCATCGGTTTCTTTAATAGTGGAATTAGATAACGGTAATATCTGTTCAATGAGGTCGATTCATGAAGTTCTAATGAAATCCACACCCTCAAATTTGGCCTGGATTGAATCAACCCCATATTACATTAAGCACTCAACTTTGGAGTAATACTAAACACAGTTAGAAGATTTTTTCATCGGTTTCTTCAACAGTGGAATTAGATAACGGTAATATCTGTTCAATCAGGCCGATTCATGAAGTTCTAATGAAATCTACACCCTCAAATTTGGCCTGGATTGCACCAACCCCTTTTTTCATTGAGCACTCAACTTTGGAGTAATACTAAACATAGTTAGAAGTTTTTCTCATCGGTTTCTTTAATAGTGGAATTAGATAACGGTAATATCTGTTCAATGAGGTCGATTCATGAAGTTCTAATGAAATCCACACCCTCAAATTTGGCCTGGATTGAATCAACCCCATATTACATTAAGCACTCAACTTTGGAGTAATACTAAACACAGTTAGAAGATTTTTTCATCGGTTTCTTCAACAGTGGAATTAGATAACGGTAATATCTGTTCAATCAGGCCGATTCATGAAGTTCTAATGAAATCTACACCCTCAAATTTGGCCTGGATTGCACCAACCCCTTTTTTCATTGAGCACTCAACTTTGGAGTAATACTAAACATAGTTAGAAGTTTTTCTCATCGGTTTCTTTAATAGTGGAATTAGATAACGGTAATATCTGTTCAATGAGGTCGATTCATGAAGTTCTAATGAAATCTACACCCTCAAATTTGGCTTGGATTGAATCAACCCCATATTACATTAAGCACTCACATTTGGAGTAATACTAAACACAGTTAGAAGATTTTTTCATCGGTTTCTTCAACAGTGGAATTAGATAACGGTAATATGTGTTCAATCAGGCCGATTCATGAAGTTCTAATGAAATCTACACCCTCAAATTTGGCCTGGATTGCACCAACCCCTTTTTTCATTGAGCACTCAACTTTGGAGTAATACTAAACATAGTTAGAAGTTTTTCTCATCGGTTTCTTTAATAGTGGAATTAGATAACGGTAATATCTGTTCAATGAGGTCGATTCATGAAGTTCTAATGAAATCCACACCCTCAAATTTGGCCTGGATTGAATCAACCCCATATTACATTAAGCACTCAACTTTGGAGTAATACTAAACACAGTTAGAAGATTTTTTCATCGGTTTCTTCAACAGTGGAATTAGATAACGGTAATATCTGTTCAATCAGGCCGATTCATGAAGTTCTAATGAAATCTACACCCTCAAATTTGGCCTGGATTGCACCAACCCCTTTTTTCATTGAGCACTCAACTTTGGAGTAATACTAAACATAGTTAGAAGTTTTTCTCATCGGTTTCTTTAATAGTGGAATTAGATAACGGTAATATCTGTTCAATGAGGTCGATTCATGAAGTTCTAATGAAATCCACACCCTCAAATTTGGCCTGGATTGAATCAACCCCATATTACATTAAGCACTCAACTTTGGAGTAATACTAAACACAGTTAGAAGATTTTTTCATCGGTTTCTTCAACAGTGGAATTAGATAACGGTAATATCTGTTCAATCAGGCCGATTCATGAAGTTCTAATGAAATCTACACCCTCAAATTTGGCCTGGATTGCACCAACCCCTTTTTTCATTGAGCACTCAACTTTGGAGTAATACTAAACATAGTTAGAAGTTTTTCTCATCGGTTTCTTTAATAGTGGAATTAGATAACGGTAATATCTGTTCAATGAGGTCGATTCATGAAGTTCTAATGAAATCTACACCCTCAAATTTGGCTTGGATTGAATCAACCCCATATTACATTAAGCACTCACATTTGGAGTAATACTAAACACAGTTAGAAGATTTTTTCATCGGTTTCTTCAACAGTGGAATTAGATAACGGTAATATCTGTTCAATCAGGCCGATTCATGAAGTTCTAATGAAATCTACACCCTCAAATTTGGCCTGGATTGCACCAACCCCTTTTTTCATTGAGCACTCAACTTTGGAGTAATACTAAACATAGTTAGAAGTTTTTCTCATCGGTTTCTTTAATATTGGAATTAGATAACGGTAATATCTGTTCAATGAGGCCGATTCATGAAGTTCTAATGAAATCTACACCCTCAAATTTGGCCTGGATTGAATCAACCCCATATTACATTAAGCACTCAACTTTGGAGTAATACTAAACACAGTTAGAAGATTTTCTCATCGGTTTCTTCAACAGTGGAATTAGATAACGGTAATATGTGTTCAATCAGGCCGATTCATGAAGTTCTAATGAAATCTACACCCTCAAATTTGGCCTGGATTGCACCAACCCCTTTTTTCATTGAGCACTCAACTTTGGAGTAATACTAAACATAGTTAGAAGTTTTTCTCATCGGTTTCTTTAATAGTGGAATTAGATAACGGTAATATCTGTTCAATGAGGTCGATTCATGAAGTTCTAATGAAATCCACACCCTCAAATTTGGCCTGGATTGAATCAACCCCATATTACATTAAGCACTCAACTTTGGAGTAATACTAAACACAGTTAGAAGATTTTTTCATCGGTTTCTTCAACAGTGGAATTAGATAACGGTAATATCTGTTCAATCAGGCCGATTCATGAAGTTCTAATGAAATCTACACCCTCAAATTTGGCCTGGATTGCACCAACCCCTTTTTTCATTGAGCACTCAACTTTGGAGTAATACTAAACATAGTTAGAAGTTTTTCTCATCGGTTTCTTTAATAGTGGAATTAGATAACGGTAATATCTGTTCAATGAGGTCGATTCATGAAGTTCTAATGAAATCTACACCCTCAAATTTGGCTTGGATTGAATCAACCCCATATTACATTAAGCACTCACATTTGGAGTAATACTAAACACAGTTAGAAGATTTTTTCATCGGTTTCTTCAACAGTGGAATTAGATAACGGTAATATCTGTTCAATCAGGCCGATTCATGAAGTTCTAATGAAATCTACACCCTCAAATTTGGCCTGGATTGCACCAACCCCTTTTTTCATTGAGCACTCAACTTTGGAGTAATACTAAACATAGTTAGAAGTTTTTCTCATCGGTTTCTTTAATATTGGAATTAGATAACGGTAATATCTGTTCAATGAGGCCGATTCATGAAGTTCTAATGAAATCTACACCCTCAAATTTGGCCTGGATTGAATCAACCCCATATTACATTAAGCACTCAACTTTGGAGTAATACTAAACACAGTTAGAAGATTTTCTCATCGGTTTCTTCAACAGTGGAATTAGATAACGGTAATATCTGTTCAATGAGGTCGATTCATGAAGTTCTAATGAAATCCACACCCTCAAATTTGGCCTGGATTGAATCAACCCCATATTACATTAAGCACTCAACTTTGGAGTAATACTAAACACAGTTAGAAGATTTTTTCATCGGTTTCTTCAACAGTGGAATTAGATAACGGTAATATCTGTTCAATCAGGCCGATTCATGAAGTTCTAATGAAATCTACACCCTCAAATTTGGCCTGGATTGCACCAACCCCTTTTTTCATTGAGCACTCAACTTTGGAGTAATACTAAACATAGTTAGAAGTTTTTCTCATCGGTTTCTTTAATAGTGGAATTAGATAACGGTAATATCTGTTCAATGAGGTCGATTCATGAAGTTTTAATGAAATCCACACCCTCAAATTTGGCCTGGATTGAATCAACCCCATATTACATTAAGCACTCAACTTTGGAGTAATACTAAACACAGTTAGAAGATTTTTTCATCGGTTTCTTCAACAGTGGAATTAGATAACGGTAATATGTGTTCAATCAGGCCGATTCATGAAGTTCTAATGAAATCTACACCCTCAAATTTGGCCTGGATTGCACCAACCCCTTTTTTCATTGAGCACTCAACTTTGGAGTAATACTAAACATAGTTAGAAGTTTTTCTCATCGGTTTCTTTAATAGTGGAATTAGATAACGGTAATATCTGTTCAATGAGGTCGATTCATGAAGTTCTAATGAAATCCACACCCTCAAATTTGGCCTGGATTGAATCAACCCCATATTACATTAAGCACTCAACTTTGGAGTAATACTAAACACAGTTAGAAGATTTTTTCATCGGTTTCTTCAACAGTGGAATTAGATAACGGTAATATGTGTTCAATCAGGCCGATTCATGAAGTTCTAATGAAATCTACACCCTCAAATTTGGCCTGGATTGCACCAACCCCTTTTTTCATTGAGCACTCAACTTTGGAGTAATACTAAACATAGTTAGAAGTTTTTCTCATCGGTTTCTTTAATAGTGGAATTAGATAACGGTAATATCTGTTCAATGAGGTCGATTCATGAAGTTCTAATGAAATCTACACCCTCAAATTTGGCTTGGATTGAATCAACCCCATATTACATTAAGCACTCACATTTGGAGTAATACTAAACACAGTTAGAAGATTTTTTCATCGGTTTCTTCAACAGTGGAATTAGATAACGGTAATATCTGTTCAATCAGGCCGATTCATGAAGTTCTAATGAAATCTACACCCTCAAATTTGGCCTGGATTGCACCAACCCCTTTTTTCATTGAGCACTCAACTTTGGAGTAATACTAAACATAGTTAGAAGTTTTTCTCATCGGTTTCTTTAATATTGGAATTAGATAACGGTAATATCTGTTCAATGAGGCCGATTCATGAAGTTCTAATGAAATCTACACCCTCAAATTTGGCCTGGATTGAATCAACCCCATATTACATTAAGCACTCAACTTTGGAGTAATACTAAACACAGTTAGAAGATTTTCTCATCGGTTTCTTCAACAGTGGAATTAGATAACGGTAATATCTGTTCAATGAGGTCGATTCATGAAGTTCTAATGAAATCCACACCCTCAAATTTGGCCTGGATTGAATCAACCCCATATTACATTAAGCACTCAACTTTGGAGTAATACTAAACACAGTTAGAAGATTTTTTCATCGGTTTCTTCAACAGTGGAATTAGATAACGGTAATATCTGTTCAATCAGGCCGATTCATGAAGTTCTAATGAAATCTACACCCTCAAATTTGGCCTGGATTGCACCAACCCCTTTTTTCATTGAGCACTCAACTTTGGAGTAATACTAAACATAGTTAGAAGTTTTTCTCATCGGTTTCTTTAATAGTGGAATTAGATAACGGTAATATCTGTTCAATGAGGTCGATTCATGAAGTTTTAATGAAATCCACACCCTCAAATTTGGCCTGGATTGAATCAACCCCATATTACATTAAGCACTCAACTTTGGAGTAATACTAAACACAGTTAGAAGATTTTCTCATCGGTTTCTTCAACAGTGGAATTAGATAACGGTAATATCTGTTCAATCAGGCCGATTCATGAAGTTCTAATGAAATCTACACCCTCAAATTTGGCCTGGATTGCACCAACCCCTTTTTTCATTGAGCACTCAACTTTGGAGTAATACTAAACATAGTTAGAAGTTTTTCTCATCGGTTTCTTTAATAGTGGAATTAGATAACGGTAATATCTGTTCAATGAGGTCGATTCATGAAGTTCTAATGAAATCCACACCCTCAAATTTGGCCTGGATTGAATCAACCCCATATTACATTAAGCACTCAACTTTGGAGTAATACTAAACACAGTTAGAAGATTTTCTCATCGGTTTCTTCAACAGTGGAATTAGATAACGGTAATATCTGTTCAATCAGGCCGATTCATGAAGTTCTAATGAAATCTACACCCTCAAATTTGGCCTGGATTGCACCAACCCCTTTTTTCATTGAGCACTCAACTTTGGAGTAATACTAAACATAGTTAGAAGTTTTTCTCATCGGTTTCTTTAATAGTGGAATTAGATAACGGTAATATCTGTTCAATGAGGTCGATTCATGAAGTTCTAATGTAATCCACACCCTCAAATTTGGCCTGGATTGAATCAACCCCATATTACATTAAGCACTCAACTTTGGAGTAATACTAAACACAGTTAGAAGATTTTTTCATCGGTTTCTTCAACAGTGGAATTAGATAACGGTAATATCTGTTCAATCAGGCCGATTCATGAAGTTCTAATGAATTCCACACCCTCAAATTTGGCCTGGATTGAATCAACCCCATATTACATTAAGCACTCAACTTTGGAGTAATACTATACACAGTTAGAAGATTTTTTCATCGGTTTCTTCAACAGTGGAATTAGATAACGGTAATATCTGTTCAATCAGGCCGATTCATGAAGTTCTAATGAAATCTACACCCTCAAATTTGGCCTGGATTGCACCAACCCCTTTTTTCATTGAGCACTCAACTTTGGAGTAATACTAAACATAGTTAGAAGTTTTTCTCATCGGTTTCTTTAATAGTGGAATTAGATAACGGTAATATCTGTTCAATGAGGTCGATTCATGAAGTTTTAATGAAATCCACACCCTCAAATTTGGCCTGGATTGAATCAACCCCATATTACATTAAGCACTCAACTTTGGAGTAATACTAAACACAGTTAGAAGATTTTCTCATCGGTTTCTTCAACAGTGGAATTAGATAACGGTAATATCTGTTCAATGAGGTCGATTCATGAAGTTCTAATGAAATCCACACCCTCAAATTTGGCCTGGATTGAATCAACCCCATATTACATTAAGCACTCAACTTTGGAGTAATACTAAACACAGTTAGAAGATTTTTTCATCGGTTTCTTCAACAGTGGAATTAGATAACGGTAATATCTGTTCAATCAGGCCGATTCATGAAGTTCTAATGAAATCTACACCCTCAAATTTGGCCTGGATTGCACCAACCCCTTTTTTCATTGAGCACTCAACTTTGGAGTAATACTAAACATAGTTAGAAGTTTTTCTCATCGGTTTCTTTAATAGTGGAATTAGATAACGGTAATATCTGTTCAATGAGGTCGATTCATGAAGGTTCGGTCAGATGATATCGTTATGTGGTCCTAGTATCAGGAAAATTAATAAAAAAATCTGTAAATGTGTTTTAAATTTTTCTAAACTTCTGCCCTAATAGAATATTGGAATTAGAATAAAGGGAACTCAATATTAATATGTAGTAGATAGGGATGCTTTATTAGTATAATAGGATATGAAAATCGCCTAAATGTCGGCAATACACTAGTACAGTCACATTTTTTTGAATTTTATAAGAAAACTACTAAAACTGTTTATACTAAAACTTCCCATCTCTATATAGACGTGTGAAGTTTTTCCTAAAATAATACTAACCGCCATTTTTTTTTTATTTAGGAGAAATTTAGGATAAACTTCACATGCATATCAGCAAATGATTCTGATATTACCTGTGCTCGTGAATGACTCTAGATGTCAGTAAATATTGTCCCTTAGGACACTCTTCGCACTCCCAAACATTGCAGAAACAGTATCATGATATCAATCCACGGGTTCTAGAGATATCCCGCTTTCAAAATCCAGCTTTTAAAACAATAAAATATTTCGCTAAAGAATAAAATTTAAAGGGATGAAACCTCAGGTTGTGATTAGAATCTCTGTTCGGAAAATTGAGTACATACGTGAATGCAACTTATATAATTCAACTGAATCTAACCCCCTAACTCAACTTCTAAACTAATATCTAAATGATCCTCTTAATCTTTTACTCCTCTACCACCAACTCAATCGCACCGCAACTGCTAACCATCTTTCAAATCAACTCTCAATTTAGCCCCAAACTGAATACCCAACGATACATCGAAATCAACCCTCAAATAATCCTTCAACCCTTCACTCAAGCTAAATCAACCCTAACTCAACTCGAACCAAATCACTAACATGTACTGAAACTCAACGGCCAACTCAATTTCAAAATCGTTCGATTCGAAAACAACACCAGTGAAACATTTCATCTCAATTCAACTTAATCTTACTCAGAAGAAACCCTCAACTCGTCCTCAAAATTAATTCCCAAACGAACTCCTCACCTGCTTAGAAGCATTCCATATTCAACACTAACCCAACCACAATTCTACCGTGAGCACAACCTTAAACACAACCTCAAATCAATCCAAACTCAGCACAAACCCCAACTGAACCTCAAATCAGGCGGATGTTGCATGAATTCAATTTAATCCCTAACCTAAATATCCCAATTCAACACCCTAGTCCACTACAATTCTACTCTAAACGTAACTCCCAACTCAAAACAACTGATGCTAGTGACTCAACCGAAATCCAACCCTAAACTCAACCCTCAACTCAATCGCTAAATCAACGGTCAGTTTAATCCCCAAACCAACATAGCCGAAAAATTTCATGAACTATTGTAAACTTCCAACTTCACTCTCAACTCACCCCAAATAAATCCCCAACTAAACCACTCACTCAATCCTAACTTTAATCTCAACTGTAGCCCAAATGAAACGCTCAACTCAATCCCTAACTCAACCTATAATACGGCCATCAACTAAACCATCAACAGTACCTGAAGCTCAACGTCCAACTCAATCCTCAAATCAAACCTAGTCGAAAACCATTAACTCAACTCAGAACAGCTCAAGCTAACAAAAATAATGGCTTTGATTTTCATGTCGGTTGGACGTTTTTCTCTTTAAAATATATTGACAAAAGGAACCCAACTCAATATTCAACTTATAACCATAATAATTGGTTTAGTTGGATCGGAAAATACATAGTAATATCAACATCAATTGTCTTGGGTCCACCTCTTTTCAATTGTTCGCCTTGATCATAGAATCATAAAGATTTAGACAACCAGACAGACAAAGGGACATTTTTTTACTGCTTGTCCTTGGAGATCAAAGTGAAAAATCCCCCTTTTTAATATTTTGAAATTTGCAGAGTCAGTTCTTTACAGATCTTTTTTTCTTATTTAAATATTCGGACCTCCAGAATTTACTCGATGCGGAACTTGTTTGGCGTTGAATTGGAGTTAAAATTGAGTGAGCGGGTGATGTTGATTTTGGAGTTGAGTTGAGGGTTGCCATTTTGTCCGAGCTGGGTTTGAGTTGAAGTTGAGTTGGCTTAGAGTGAGGGGTTCAGTTGGGGAGCTATTTAGGGGTTGAGTTAATTTGGGTTGAGTTTATGGAAACATTTAGTTTTCGAAACGAGTTCATTTGAGCCATGAGTTTAGTGTTGAGTTGAGAGTAAAGATTTTGATCGTGTTAATAATTTATTTGCTGTTTGGATTGAAGGTAAGATTGAGTTGATTTAAGTTGAGTTCATGCATGCATCAAATTTTCTACTCCTTGTTGAATTGGCGATTGATTTCTGTGTGGAATTTTGGGTTTGTTTGAAGATTACGTTCGGGTTTGGGTACAGTTGGAGTTAGGTCAGCGGTTCACTTGAGAATTTATTCTAGTGTTGGGTTGGAGATAAGAGTGAATTGAGTTCATTCAGGTGCCTTGTGTGAGAAGTTATTTATACCGGGCTGATTGGAGGATTATATTAGGCGTTTAGTTCAGGATGGATTTGAAAGATTAGAATTAAGTTGGAGGTTGATGTTAGATTGAATTGGCTCATCCACAAATTTTCCGGCCCCAAGTTCTAATTACTTTTTAAGATTCCTTCCCTGTTATAAATTTGTCGTCTTCAGGTTCCTTTGGATAGCAAAGGAGAAAACTAGTTTCGCACTAGTTTTCCGTGAAGTTATTGTTGAGGTCAAAG
This sequence comes from Tipula helvola, assembly GCA_963556165.1. Taxonomy (NCBI): domain Eukaryota; kingdom Metazoa; phylum Arthropoda; class Insecta; order Diptera; family Tipulidae; genus Tipula; species Tipula helvola. The sequence goes on from OY744481.1 coordinate 55,993,285, forward strand.
CAGTAGTAAGTATTTCGTGGACCATACTCTGACTAAGTCTGTACTGCATCAAAACAAATCAAAGAAGAAAAAGTTAAATAATTTGTTTTATTTATTGAAGAAAAGTCAGACGAGGAGACGGTGCGAGAGGAAACATTAATTTTATTTCGATTTCTACGAAAATTAGTGAATGGATTAGATTGAATTGCAAATGAAATTTTTCGTTTGAAAATCGAATTTACCGCATGGAGGGCAGAGTGGATATTTTTTAATTAAACTTGGTAGTATGGCATTAAAAATATTTATAAAGCAATGGAAATCGTTCTATTGTGTTGGTGATTAATATTAAATTATTTTGTTTTTGATGATGGATGAAGAGAAAGTTATTTAAGAAATTGTTTCTTTCGTTTGTTATTTAGTGTGGGAGTTATTCAACATTTTCTTTTAAGTAGTTTTATTTAATTTTACAAGAAAACTTTTGTTTTCTAATGTTCAGTTTTAAAGTTACATTATTTCTATGTATATGGTTCAAAAATTACATAGAGTTGGGGTAAGTAATGAACAAGCTTTCCTTACGATAAGCAAGGAAAATTAAACGAAACTTGTTCATGTGGTGGTGAGTGGCTCATTCCCACTCGCAACTACTAGTACGCTTGACGAATAAATAACCCCACCTCATCGATCACTAATGCAGCCGGAGAAGTGGCCATCTACAAACACGCCTCCATCAAACCCATTTGCAGGAGAACTCTACGTTTCCACAGGAAGTTTTGAGAAACCTATTGAGCAAATTTCTTACAAATTAATTTTTTTCCGTTTTTTGAAACATTTGTTATTTATTAGCTGTTCTGTAAATTTTAAATTTGTTTGCTCCACAGAAGTTGCCACTTCCGGTTGGCTGATTTTCACTTAAATTCACGCACATCTCCCAATTTATGAATAAAAACATAAATATACCCTGTTATAGTTAGCCGAAAGTTAAAATTCGATAATGTAGATTTCGTTATTAACATTCCAGCCGAAAATAAAAAATTTAGTGGCTATCAGCCGAAAGTTAACAGGATACATGGATTGCATAAACACTTTTGTAAATAGTCTTACGTGGAAAATTTTGTTCCACCTACTCTTGGAGAATATCGAAAAATCACTACATTCCAAAAAATTGGAACAAAATCCGCCTCTAGTAAGCTATCGAAAAAAAAAGTTCAGTTCAAGTTTCCCGTGGGAAATTTGGGAAAATTCAATTTTCCAAAACCATTAGATAAATTTGTATAAAATCAGCCTCTAGAGTTAAAGTCACTTCAATGCTCTAGAGGTTGATTTTATACATTCATTTTATATTTTCGGCTAGGATACCATAATCTGCATTATCTTTTTTTTCTCTCGGCTGGAAACTTTATCAAGTTTTCGTAGATTTCCCACGGGAAACTTGAACAGAATTTTTCTCCTGCGATGGCTATTGATATAACACTCTATCGACTGATAACGACCTAATTTTTTCGTCTTTCATAATACAATCTGCACTACGGTTCTGCATTACCGACCTTGCACTTTCGGTTGGCAACTTTCGCAAATTTTGACAGTAAAGTTCAAACAGGGTTAATCCATTTGGCCGGTATAGAGAGGACGCAGACACACTGTCTCACACAGAGCGACCATCAGACAGACAGACCAACCGATTCTAATTTTTCGGACTCATGGGACCTAAAAACGGATAAATCCTCATAAATCGGATGGATGTAAATGTTCAATCTAATGTTAATGATTATTAAACTTTATTTTACTAGCTTACTCGTAAATTGAAATTTGTCTCGATTGCAAAGGTGTAGAACCATTTTAGTAAGTTACTCTGAAAACCATTAGAGAAAACGTTTTTAAATTGATTTGTGTCCATCCGCCAGTTTTCTGCTGATCGACACCTAGTGACATTTGAATGACTCTTTTCAGAATCAGTATATTATGTTCAAAAGGACATATAGCAACGTACATAGCTCCACTATTATTTTAGACAGGTGGAATGACATCCTTTTCTTTAAATCGCAGTAAATTTATCCTTTAATCTATATTTTTGTAACAGTTAGGCCAACAACAGTGATCTCAATTGTGAACCATTACCAGAGAATAAGACTTCAGCATGTATGGTGTACACTTGTACAGTTGTATACATACGAATCGCTACCAGGAACTGGTATTCTTTTGCAGCAGAGGCGACCATAATACTAGTATCAGGAAACAGGTACATTAGTTTAAACTTAACAGAATGTTTGTAACATAATTTGTAGTATCTGATGGCCTTAAAAAATTTATCCATTTCTGGACTTGCAAAACGACTAGCTGACTTGCCCATTTTATACACAGCACACTTTTAAATATCTTTACGTTGGCCGAAGGTGGATGGTGTATCCGATGTACTGTAATGGGGCGATAGACAAAGTGATTATCCCGAAGGTAACGAAGGTCTATTGCCTTAGTGTCACATGTTGTATTTTGCGCCCAGCGGGGGCCACCAGCGGGCAATTCAATTTTATGGTGAGGGCGGTTCATCGTTAACAGACTTTTTGTCAGAAGTGCAACTTCTTTTCGATTTTTGTTTCCATCTTGATTTGCTCGCGTCTAATTGATGATCCCCAGAACACCTATTACATTATTTATTCAATTATACAATGTTTAGCCATTACGATAACTACGATTTTTCAATTCGGGAAGAAATTAACTCCAGATTACCAGGTCTAAAGGAATCCTTCGCCACTTTCATGACGAACATGGAGATGCTTTTCCAATTTAGCCACCCTCATGGGGTAAGCGAAAAATTATATGTGGTATAAAGGACATGTTGGCCAAAGTTATGATAGTTTCCTTGGAGCAGCTCAAAACACTATGCAACCAAATTGACGAATCTAAAGTTCTGGAGAATCGAAGAGCATTATTTGTTTCACCAACATTCTAGAAGAGCAAATCAAGAGAAGTTATCCGCAACGTGAAAAGGAACGATATGTTGGCACTGCAACCGGTAAGGGCATCCATTTGGGAAACAAAAGTGCGAAATCAGAAAAATAAAAATAAAAGCAAATTCAATCCTCGGTTTATTAACTCAATCATCACAATCGAAGGTGATAAGCATCCGAACGTTGAAATCGACTTTGGACTGCTTAATTCAGGTGCATGCCACACTATTCTAGGGGCCGAAGTATGTTCAATAGTTAACCGATTAGGATTAGAGCTTTACCCCATAACGCCTGGCATTAAAACGGCTGACGGCACAGCGCATATAGACGTAGTTGGTACATCGTTTTGTTATAACAACAAATACCATGTCACTTCAACGATAGTAGCACAAAGTTTTTCAAAAGATTTGATTTCTGAGATATACTTAAGATTTAACTCCAATTTGTTAGCTCCAAAAACCAGGAATGCAGTTTGATCGAAGAGATGGAGGTCGATATCCCCGATTATAAGAAGCGGAAGTCAGTTCCTCTCAAATCGGACAAATTGGAATATACCGGTTTAATATCGTATCGTATCGATACAGGATGTACGTGGCTTATCTCCCCATACTTACAACATGAGCTAGACCTAGAAATTGACAGAAAGATCAAATTAGCGGTGATATAGACTGGAACGAAATTTTGTATATACCATTGATCTGACTGACGCGTTTTGGCAAATAGCAGCGTATGTTCTTTGGTGTGTGAAAATCAAGATTAATCGACAAGGCACTTGGCTGTGACTACGTAACGCAAATTTCACAGTCAGCCTTGAGAAACCACCCTGCCTAAATAAATTTAAATACCTTGGCTATATATTGGATGAGTTTGGTCTAAGTTTTTATCCCCAAAAAGTTAATGGTATATACTCAATGTTAAGACGCCACGTAACATCAAGGAGATACGACGTTTTATCGTATTAACGAGATGATAGGACGTTCCATTACAGATTTTTCTCCAGTTACGGGACCCATCACCGGCTTGCTTATGTAATAAGCCAAAAACTCTAAATGACACAAAGAAGGTATCCGGCGTCTGAACGAGTAGTTCTGCCAATTGTAAAATTCAGGCATTGATTGAACATTCATACATAATTTAAAATTTAAAGGATCCTGCATCGCTTGACTCGCCCGATGGGCAATGCAACTAAAGAAATTTGATTCATCGTAAAGGTAAACTGAATGTGGGGCCAGATGCGTTTTCACGAACGGTGGATTTGATAGAGTTGTTTAGTAAATTCAAAGATCCCGTTTACAGGAAGATTATTCAGAATGTGAAGACTTGCACAGAAAAGTATGGCGATTTTGAAATCTGAGACTCCAAATTACAAAAATATATTCTGGTAAAGAAAAATTTTGGAGCTTATGAAGTGTTTGGCAATTATACGTACCCTTAGGGTTACGACACGACGTTTTTGAAAAAGGTGACGATGAGCCGCTTGCCTCGCATATGGGATTACCAAAGACATTACAAAGGATTAAATAACTCTACTATTGGCCATGAATGGAGGGATGCTTGGGACATAAAACATTATGTTAAGAAGAGCGAGAGATGCCAAATAAATAAATATGGCAATCAAGTTTCACCAAAGCAACCTTGATTATACAAGTCATAATCTAAAAAACGAAGCTTTTATAAGGGAATTAGAAACGAGGAAAAAACCAAAATTTTCATAGTAAAACCAGAGCCTTCTAGAGTATAGAACCATAATCATTATGACGTATTTTTTCGAAGCTTTTTTAGTGGTATAACTTTTCACTGATTTCTATAGGAATCCATAGTAAAAATGGTGTTGTTTAGCTTCAAGTTTTTCAATGAAAACAGCAAAAATATTACAAAATCTTTATACAAAAGTGTTCTACATATCTTTAACAACAATATACAAGCATGGTATATTGGTATTAAGTAAATATTAAATGCAGAAATTTTAAAATTAAAATATTTCTAAAATATATTTTTCGAACTTTCATTTTGAAAAATACATCAAAGTTGGCTCTGACAAATTAAAATAATACTTGCTAAATTTATCTTTAGTTTTACTAGTGTACGTTAGATGTCTATAATTGTTGGCAGAAAAATACGAAAAAAAATTATTTGATCACACAATTATGACACGTTCTTAATATTTTCTGAATTTGTTTTGCTTTTTCTACAATTTTTGAACTGAAATTTCGCCAGGTCGCAATTTTTGCTACGATTTTTCAAAATGTTTACTACCCACTGCCATCTATGTACATTGACTTAATGCACACGATTTGTAGTAAGCTTTTCTTTTTAATTTGACCAGAATGCTGTTGTTGTGAACTTTTTTTTATATTTTGGTTTAAATAAATCAATTATTACAAGAAAATGAAAACAATTTACTTAAACGACATTTATATATGTTGAAATTCAAACATTTATGAAAATATTTCAGAAATCATAATTAAGAATTTATAACGTTTTCATTGACAAATTTGTCTTAAGGAAAAAAGTGATTTCCCATATGTTTTATGTGTTTTACTATGGAAATTTTGATTTTTTCGTCGTTTCTAATTCCCTTAAAAAAGCTTCGTTTTTTAGATTATGGCTTGTATAATCAAGGTTGCTTTGGTAAAACACATAAAAGATATGGAAAATCACTTTTTTTCCAAAGACAAATTTGTAAATGAAAACGTTACAAATTCTCTATTATGATTTCTGAAATATTTTCATAAATGTTTGAATTTCAACATATATGAATATCGTTTAAGTAAATCGTTTTCATTTTCTTGTAATAATTGATGTATTTAAACCAAAATATAAAAAAAAGTTCACAACAACAGCATTCTGGTCAAATTAAAAAGAAAAGCTTACTACAAATCGTATGCATTAAGTCAATATACATTACATAGATGGCAGTAAACATTTTGAAAAATCGCACCAAAAATTGCCACTTGGGGAGATTTGAGTTCAAAAGTTGTAGGAAAAGCAAAACAAATTCACAAAATATTTAAGAACGTGTCATAATTTTGTGATTAAACAATTTTTTTCGTATTTTTCTATATAAATCTGAGACATCTAACGTACACTAGTAAAACTAAAGATAAATATAACAAGTATTATTTTAATTCGTCAGAGCCAACTTTGATGTATTTTTCAAAATGAAAGTTCGAAAAATATATTTTAGAAATAATTTAATTTTAATATTTTTGCAATTAATATTTACTTAATACCAATATACCCTTCCTGTATATTGCTGCTAAAGATATGTAGAACACTTTTGTATACAAATTTTGTAACATTTATGCTTTTTTCGTTGTAAAACTTGAAGCTAAAAAACACCATTTTTACTATGGATTCCTATGGAAATCAGTGAAAAGTTATACCACTAAAAAAGCTTCTCAAAAATACGTCATAATGATTATGGCTCTATACTCTAGAAGGCTCTGGTTTCACATCAAGTTAACTCATTAATGAAGTATTTGGAGGGCAATGTGTTTCTCACGTCTGGAGTTCACGAATTCATTTGATTGAATAACGAAAAATAATTTACGACTAGGAACTTTAAGTCATTTTTGGACGGATATGGAATAAATCATTGGACTGACGTTTTCTATCTTTAACAAAGTAATAAACGAAAAAGGGACAAACTAAATTGCAGGGCGAATCACATAATCAGTCAACCAGCAGTAAAAGTCAGCCAAAAAAGCATAAAAACAGCATAAAGAAAATATGAAGGGTGCCGTGGAAAGAAGTAATTCCAAATTGTGTTAATAAAAAAAAAAATAATTTCGATGGGTTTAGAACCTTAAATTTTGAGTTTTGTCAATTATCTTACAACCAGTTTTCATATTTAGTGCCACTTTTGTGTAATTGTTTTTCCCTAAAAATATTGGCCATCTCATAACTTGACTACTTGAATCTTTTTACGCCAACGTATGTTTAAATGCCAAGTAATCGGTTACTATTTTAGACGGTATTCTATGTAAATATACGTCAAATCTTTTTACGGCATAGTTCAAAGAAATGCCCACGACTTTCTTGCTCGGATGTTTTTTGTTAAAGAAAGCAATGAGAGGCAATTCACCGTTGGACTGCCTCTGCAAAATAATTGCACCAAAACCAATTTTATTGGCGTCCATATGAAGCTCCGTCTCACGTTAAAAATTATAAATTCTTTATAGCGACGAAGATGATCGACTCTTGAATCTTAAAAATCGAATCCTTTCTGAATAAATCGTGCAACGGTCTAGCAACAATAGAAAAATTAAAAATAAACCTTCGAAAGAAGCTAATAAGGTGACAAACCGGTTAACATCGTGAATATTCTGCGAAATTAGGTATTTGGTTATAGCTTACCATTTTTCATTGAACACCATTTTCTCTTCTAGCTTCTTGAATCTATTGGAAGCGGGAATTGGTCCTTATCCATAATTTTATTCAATTTCCTAAAATCTACACACAACCGTTTCTTACCATTTTTCTTATCAACTTACTAGGACTATCCGACTAGCATAATCGATATTACCTTTCTTAATTATTTGGTTACTAAGTAATTCAGATATCATTCCTTCCGTAATCGGCTTTTCTTTCACAGAACGTCTTATCGACATTTAAATAAATATTCCTTTCGCGTTTTACATTTGGTTAAATGTTCTTCTGTTAACAACTAAACATTTTGAATTTAATTTGAAGTCTCTACCAGGACTCTGGAAGACCAGTTCAAATATACGGTCAGGTAATACGTAGTATACCCTTGGTCGATTCATAGCCTACAGAAAGAATCTCATTAAACAAAAATAAAATATTCGAGGATTTACCTAGGCAAAATTCTATAGGTAAATTCTTAGCTTCATAGTTAGAGTACATGCGTGTTGCATTTTCAAATATCGTAATTTTTCAATCCATTAGTGCAGGCTATATCCCGTAAAAATATTACCATACTCAAATAACAAAACTACATTATCAAAACACAGATGTCGCTGTTCCAAAAAATAAATAAATTCTAAATAACTGATTCTCCTTCAGTTCTAACTTTTAATGTTCATCACTGCAACTCAGCGTGCTTTATGCAAAGTCGGAATAATTAGGGATAAATCTCATGTACCATCAGCTCATTCCTACGAGGCATCAATTTATAACGTATGTAATTAGTCTTCTTTGGTATGAAATTCCATTTTCATAGTAAGCTTTGCTTCTCAACTGACAATCTACAGGATTTTGAAATTTTGGATATTCTCAAATACACCCAGTGCTTCCGTACCTTCCAGTCAAGTTTCTCATATATTTCTGCTCATTTAGTGTAAATCACTCAAAATAGTATGCTTTTTAGGTTATGATTATCTACAAATCGATTTTATAGTTTACCTGATGTACTCGTCATTAAAATGTTCTACTGGATGGCATTAATATCGTGCTTCTCCGTATTAATGATTGATTACATGTGGCTTGGATTTTTGTATCTTGCTACCACCATCGAATTCATGTACACGATTGGAATCCTCTGAGATTCCAAAATCGTTTTGACTAGCCGAGCTACAATATTTCAAAACGTAGCGCTAAATGCTACTATCACTCAAAGGATTTTCCGAAATTATGGGAATTTCAGAGAAATCCAATCATTTGTTTGAGAGGGTAATTTTTCTAAAACGTATTCAAAAAGACTTCGACCATTCGATCGCCTCAATATAATTCAAATACAAGACTATGTAAAACTCAGATCACGGCGAAAGTGTCTAAAGCTAAAGATAATAACTTCTACTACGTAGAAAGTATATTCTAAACCATTTTAACTTATCAACATATTTAGAGATGCAGCAATATTATTCTTAGAAACTTATCAGTAACATTAATAAATAAAGCTGCTATTTTTAAATACCAAAGCAGTTTCATATTTGACATTTAGACAGAAAAACTTTACGGTCTTGGGCCCGAATATTTCTTTAAATTATGTTAAGCGCAAAATCATAAGCGTCTCACAATTCTTGTTTGCTCTATCACACATTTATTCTCATTTAATGATCAAAATCTCTGTAGAGTTTCTCTTTTTTATGGCGCCCGTTGTTAATTATATTAATTAAAGAATTTGAATCGTATACAAGCAGCTTAAAGATGAAATGGACTGTAATAGCTATATCTAAACTACAACATATTAGAGTATTACCCCAAATCCATTACCCCAAATTACTAAAAATAAAAACAAAAAGTTTTAGTACATCTTTCGTTTCCTTCTATGAAACAAATATTTACAATACAATCACCAGTGTATAGTACAACAAAACCAAATATCTATTTTGGACTACAGTTGCTCGTCTGGGACTATTTACTATACAAATTTATGCCTTACGTTTGTACCAGTATTTCGGAAAAATATGCAGATAAACATTTAGAAACCAGAAAAAACTATTTCAATTCAACTTATTGCAAAAACTTATTGTTGTCATACTGAATATGTACACCCAAAAGGTCGACATCATTGTAATTTTCACAATAAGTATGTATAGATAGGCACAGCAAAATAAACATTTTAGTATGTGTGTTAATGAGATCGTTCAGCTAATTACTTGACCTAAATTTTGCATGTATATTCTGGCTAAAATACCTACCCAAAAACAAAAAAACCAAAAAATTTATAAAAATGGAAACTTTTTGCGTCAAAAGCTTTTCTGTTTTTCATCAATTCGGTGAAGAAAAAAAAAATCGTCTAAAGCCATAATGCTTTTAAAAGGTTACCGCACATATCCTGTAACTATATATGTACAGTACATATATACATACATACCTACATGGGTATAAACATTTTTTCTATATGTACTTGCCGTAACACTGGTGTACAATATTGTACAAGTCTATCAACACAGTAGCATCACCGAAATTGATAACAAAAAAAATTCAAAATCATCCTAAAAATGGTAAAATAAAAAGGAATATCGTTCCAAAAAAACTTTTGGAAGTACACACACACGTATAAAAAAACAACAGAAAGCAATGAATTTTTCTGCTTATTTAAAGCACAACAACGTAGCAAAAAAAAAAGCTCAATTTTTTTTTTATGTAAATATAGTTTAAATGTGTCAAAGACTTTTTTGTTATGGTTTTATTCCTCAACATACATAAAGCTTTGATAAAAGTTTAATATTATTTTTACCCTAAAATTGTCAACCAAAAAACGAGTAACTGTCAAAAAATACAACAATAATTTGTTTGCGAGAGAAAGAAGATGACAGGAATCAATTTACGTTTGAAATAATTCAATTGGAATAACGAACGGATATATGTACATTGTACAATATACTCCTATGTGTGCATTTGTGATGGATTTCGGTTTTGCTGATATGGTGTTTTACAGATTGACCACCGATCGCACTTTGTATATATTTGTATATGTTATGTGATGATAAAAAAAGGATATTTTTGATTGTGAATTGTGATGAGATGGGGTACAGATAAATTATTTATTCATACCCGGCCAAACTGTTGTACTATAATGCTTTAGGGTTAACGGTGGCAAATAAAATTGTTTTAGTTGTTCAGTTGTGAAGAGGTCGCATATGTGCACTAATATAGATTCTACCCCTTCTATTGAACAATTCAATTTGAAATTTTTGTTCATTTAACAGCAACAACTTCTCATTAAGGATTTTGATATTATTGTTATCATATTGAAGTTTGATTAAAATTTGATGAAAATGGTTATTTAAAAATGGTAGAATCTGAGACCAAATTACCTACTAATTTTTTACGGTTTAAAACAATATGTTAATCCGGCTCAAACGACGTACCCAAGTGGCAACATTTTTTTATAGGTAGTATGGGATCCTCTCTATCCAAAAAATATAAAAGCTTTCAGAAATCTAGATGATAAGTGATACAGGACAGGTGTGTTCTTTCCCTATAAGTACGTTCATACGAAATTTGATATTAAAAAAAATTTGTTAATTTTTCCCGAGATCGTACTCAAGTGGCCACCTATTTTTATGCGTAGTCAAGGTTCCTCTGTAATTAAAAAAATACAACAACTTCCAAAAATCTATGATAAATATCGCAAGACTAAGGTGGTGTATCCCTATATGTAAGTCCATACGATGTTTGATTTTAAAAAATGTGTCAATCTGGCTCAAAGGTCGTATACCCAAGTTAACACATAATATTATGGGAATCGCTCACTATCCTTAATCAAGTATGTCCACTTGGATACGATCTTTGGGCCAAATTGAGAATTTTTTTAAATAATAAACTTTATACGAACTTATATATAGGGATAGAACACGTCTCTCCTAATTCACTTATCTTCGATTTTAGAAAGCTCCAATTTTTTGAGAACCACAAGTATTTAGAAGTTTAACAGATTCGTCAAGAAAAACGTCATTTAACTGATTTTGATAACAACAACATTATCATGTCGGGAAATATTTAAAAATTTGATATAAAATGGTTTTTTAAAATAGTTTTTTAAATCGTGATTGTTGCTACAATCTGAGACTGAAATGTTATTTTAGTTAATTTACTAGATGTATATGTTTCTAGCTTAGTCTTAACCTAAAATCTTCTCAAGCTTATTCCAACTTTCAATAGTTAAGAGGATTTTATTATTAAAACAACCTCAATTTACTAGTATAATAGCTCGAACTAATGAAAGCTTATTCGTTTGATGCCAGATTTCTTGACCAAAACTATGTAAATATTATAGATATACTAAACTGTACAAAAAATAAGTTCAAACTGAAAAATCCTACAAGTGTTTCAAATTTTAATAGATTTTACAACAATAACGTCTTATTAAGGGTTTTGATAACAAGAACATCGTCAAGTCCGAGTTTAATTCAAATTTGATGTAAGATGGTTATTTACAATAATGTTAGAATCTGAGGCCAAACAACCCAAAGTCTCACGGATGTCAATTTAATCTAGTTTTTGTTTAGCTTGATCTACATCTAAAATTTCATAAAGCTTTGAGCAATTTTCTCTAACTAAAATTATTTTATTGTGAACACAACCCTACATTTCTTGCTTATTGTACAATTAACCAGTATAAAAGCTCAAACTAATGAAAAGTTTAAGTTAAAGTTTAACAGCTTTCTAGGTCTAAACAAATCACAAATTTTAACCAAACATAACTCAACAATTAAGTTCAGCCTCGAGACTCACAAATATTTGAAGCTTTAATAGATTTGATAACATACTTGTCAGACGTCATATTAATCATTTTGACAACAACAACATTATCATAGCTCAAAAAACTGTATTTGCCCAACTTTTTTTTGTTTTTAAATCACTTAAGTAATTTTCATTGATTTGACAAAACAAAGTCTCATTAAGGGTTTTGACAACATTGTCGGAGTTTAGTTAAACATTTGTTGCAAAATGATTTTAAAATGGAGAAATTTGAGACCGATTTACCTAAAAAGTTATTTTTGACCATTTAACAGTTGTGTGTTTTTAGTTTAATTTAAACTTAAAAGCTTATAAAGCTGCTTACAATTTGCCATAACTTATATGATCTTATTAATGCCCAACCTTATATTTTCTTCTTAATACAATTTATTAATATAAAAGCCCGAACTTATGAAAGCTTAATTGTGGTTTTACAGCTTTCTAGGTTAAAACTATGTACATATAATAAATAGGCGAAAAACATTGATCAGTATGTCTCAAATAGAATCGCAGCTATATTACGCAACAACACGATACAGAAAAGAAACGTCTGAGTTTTCAAGTAACCATTTTTTAACTTCTGTTAAAAATGGCTTAGTATAGATAAGCCTTCTCACGAAATCCGGTAGAGTATTGAAAATGTTGGCGCTGCAACAAGAATATAGCGGCGGAAGTGATCATTATTAAATCTCGATTATCGAATCTTATGCTACAATGCGGCTTATACAATTTGTTTAAAACCTTGTAAATATAGAAGTGTGGTAACGTCAAGATATTATTAAATTTAAATAAAGGCCAAGAAGGTTCATGTCTTATTTTCTTCAGTATGGTTTGCAAATTCACTTTCTGCTGAACATACAACGGCTTTAAAGCACTTGTATGACAGCCACCCGAACATGATAAACCATATCCCAGTTTAGATATTACCAGTGTGTGATACAACATTATCAAAACAACAGATCCTGAAAGCGGAATTCGTGTATAATTTTAAGTTGTCCACATAAGTTTTCCAATTAAGATTAGTATCGAAATGGATACCAATATATTTAAACGTGTTAACTAACTCGATTTTAAAACACTCAGTTTGGCACTCTTATTGGTAGAGCATTTGGTAAAATTTTGGTATGTTACTAGCGGGTTCTATATTCAAACATTAAATTATTCTGTTATATTCCAGATTAACAAACATTTTACGAAGAGGAGTAAAATTCGCTAATACTACAAGTACATGGTTGATTCTATATATAGGAATAAATCAGAGTAATAAGTTTAGCAGTTCAGTCGTTATAGCCTGATGAGATGCTTTATTTTTCACAATGCTCGCAGATCGAAACTGAATTGCAAAACTATTAACAATTTCTCCTTTTCGTAAAATATTTCTCAATCTGGAATATCCTACCAGAATAATTTAATATTTGAATATTTGTTACTAGGTTACTACTAGACAAAATTGGGATACCACAGATTTAAAAAAAACTTAAATGTTGCCTTTTCACTCAGATTGACGCAATGCTTATTGAATCATAAATGTAATACATTAAGATCAGAATTAATCATTGAGATTACCTCAGACGGAGATTAAGCAATATAAGCTAGAGCTAAATCATGAGCAAACCGAGTGCTATTACCGTACAGTTTCAATTTAAAGATAGAATTGGTATAAATTAAAAACAACAAACCCAATACAGAACCTTACGGTACACAACGTTCAAGGTTGTAGGGTCACTACACGTTCATTTAGGTTGACTATTACCGTTCGGGTTTCGAGAAAAGAAGCAAACCATTTGTTCGAAACACCTCTAAACCCATTTTCAAAGAGAATAGATGGGAGACGTTTATGGTCGACCATCTCAAACGCTTTCGTAGGGGAGAACCCCAACAAAGACGTCTCAGTACTCGTATCTTGACGAAATAACATTATCATTTAGCTAACATTTTCAATAGACACTTCATTGAAGTGTCTTTTAATTGCTTTGACCAACCCTCAACCACAAATCTTGAAATTATCCATAGTTTCAGACATTATGCTATATATAACTGCTCTGAACCCATTTCATTATCAAAGGTACGTTTATGTAAAATTGATAAAATTATTAGTTCTCTTAATACTAAATCTGCTAACGGATATGATTTAATATCAGCAAAGGTTTTGCAAATCCATAAAGAGAATCTCATATATGTTATTATGCAAGTCACTAACGATTGTATAGATAATGAAATTTTCCCTAGTTCATTAAAAAAAGCAGTGGTTTCACCTACTCACAAATCTGGAAGCAGGAAATGTGTTTTAATTACAGGCCTATTTCAGTCCTTAATTCTATGTCTAAGATTTTTGAGAAAATCATCTATGACACTATTAACGGTTTTTTCCTAAAGCATAAGGTTATTAATGAGGATCAGTTTGGATTTATTAAAAACTCGAATACCCAAGCAGCTGTGGCCAATCTCATGTACAATGTTTATCTAGAGACTCACGCGAAACTTCATGTTGGTGTCTTATTCATTGATATTCGAAAGGCCTCTGACTGTGTTGATCATTTTATATTATTAGAAAAACTCAAGCTACTCAAACCCACTGAACAATTTTTATCAGTTCTAAAAGACTACCTAAGTGATCGCAGTCAACGCACAATTGCTAACAACGTTTACAGTGATTATGCATCAATTTTTTCTGGTGTACGACATGGACCAATTCTGGGTTCATTATTATTCATTTTTTATATTAACGATATTTTTAATTTGAACTTGTTTGGTAAATTGCAGCTTTACGCTGATGATGCAGCTTTAGTGTATATCAGTAGCGATTTAAATGATGTCATAAAACATATGCAACATGATTTACACTTGATCAACAATTATCTATTGGCTATTCGTTTGTCCTTGAACCTCAGCAAAATCAACTACATTATTTTTGAAAACAAACCAAAGGACAACTTCCCATCATATTTTAATTTTGGCAATTTTAACATTGAAGAAGTATCTTTTTTTAAATTGGTAGATGCATATTAACAAACTATTCAAAACTATTTCCCCAAAGTTATTTGTGTCGCGACGCATGAGCAACTTTATTAATACTGAATCTGCGTGGTTAATTTATTTTGCATACGTCAAATCACATCTTAATTACATGTCCATGATCTGGAGTGCTGCACCTGCTTATTTGTTGCGATCTTTATCAATTCTCCAGAATAGGATTATAAAAATTATTAAACACCTACCCAGACTTACCACCTCATATTTACTATACAGCAAAAAGATCTTACCTATTGCTGTTTTAGGTGATTTAGATTTACTGATTTTCATTTTTAAGGCAATTAACAATTTAACTAAATGTAATAACAATTTCCAAAGGGCTAGTGACATCCATAATTATAATACACGGTCAAATCAAAACTACTATATTCATCTCTTCGGACCAATAGGGACTCGAATAATGTTTTTTATAGAGGCTTGATTTTGTTCAATGAATTGCCTGATGAAGTTAAACAGGAAACACGCATTGGCCACTTTAAATCATCTGTTAAGACCTTTATTTATAACAAATGGCTAAATTTGATTACTATATAACTATAGGAACTTGAGACTTCAATTAATTTAATTATTTTTTGTGTTTGTTTTTTATTTATTTTTTATTCTATGTTTATTTTGTATACTTTTCTCCCTCTTTCGTTTCATACACATGTAAACTTATGTACTATTCTATTTGTTATAGTTTTTGTAACTTTTTAAATGGAATTAAATAAATTATAACGAAAAAAAAAATCCATGTTGATGAGTACTAAGAATAGTAAATCTATCTAAAAATATATCATAGTAACTCTATTTTTGACTATTTTTCCAAGCACTTTCAAAATCACTGGCTGGAGAGCAATAGGTCTGTAGTTTTCTTTACAGTTGCAGTCACCATTTTTGAATATCGGAATTATCGTAGCCGATTTCTGTCTCACAGGTGAAATTCGCTGGATGAAGAAAAGATTGAAAATATGGGTAATGGCGGGACAAAAATATTTAGAAATCGCTTTCAAAATGAAATTACTCAATCCATCATTATCAAGTACCTGTTTTACAACGATTCAATAATGGATAAAATTTCAAAATTAGAAACAGGAGTCATAAAAAATGTTTCTGGATAACTATTATACGGGAGATCATAGTTATCTCGCATGGTAAAATGTTTAACTCTCAAATTATTAGCAACACTTTTAAAATAGCTGCTAAGCTCATTAGAAATGTCTGACACATGTTAGAAGAGTTCCATTATCGGACAGAATATTTATATTCGAGCAAGCTCTAGGTTTTTTAGTTAAAATTTTGGGTACTGCTTTTTGTCTAGTTTTCCTTTCGGACGCTTCTTCTATTGGCGAGTGCAGATTTGGGACTTCATGTCGTGGTGATTGATGGGCAAAATAATGAATTATGTGATCTTTGCTAACGATTGTGGCTAGTTGTTGAATATTTAACAAGCAAAGTGGTACCGAAATCTGGGTCTGTTGAAAATACACTATTCCTGATTTATAAAAAAAATTTTGTAACGCTTACCAGTGCCCTCTAATTTTTTGGCATCAATTAATAAATGCTTGTATTTACCCGATAAACCTCGACTGCTGAATTAATACCAATATCATTGAGTGATAATGTACCTTTGATTTTATACAGAGTAAACAATTCGATTGCCGAAGTTATTAAGGCAAATTTTACGATAATAGGTGCGGTGCACTACTTAATGATGAGTTTTTTAGGTTTAGTTTTTGGTGCTTATCACAATTAAGGTTGAGCGCATTTCCAATCCGTTTGACAATGTTAGGACAATCTCGGGATTATTAGATGGAATATTTGAGACAGTTACATCACATAGGCGTTGCGCGATCTCTAAGTTGCAAATTTGTTCACTGAGTTTCATAATTTCAATATCCATATAATTCAACAAGAGCATTAAATTGATTTTTAAACTCATTAAAATGACCTTCAACACATGAATATAAATCTTCTTTCATTTTTTTTTTCAAAACTGTCGAATTGTTGTTCAAAATTTATTGTGGTACCAGCAGATTTAGCGTTATAAAGCGTCATAATTTAGTGTTATATTTAGCACTATACAATGTTAACCGCAAATATTCAATGAAACTAAATGACAAGCAATACCTCACGTAAAATCACTTGTACATATAAATAATTCAAATTAATGTTTACAGGCGTCTTGTATGCGCCACAAAATTATTAATGAATAAAAAAAATGCCGTAATATTAAAGTTGGAATGCACTGACACGTAACACCGGCAATAACTTACAAAAAATACATAATGCACAATATAGAGTAACTTTAGAGGTAATTAATGCATAAACCACATATTAGAGATACTTAAAAATAAATTAATTTAATGGAAAAAGCAAGACACCAATTTAATACCTACTCAGTTTCCGTCATATTGGAATTTTTATGGATTTAACAAAACCACGTCATATTAAGGATTTTGACAACAACAACATTACCATGTCGAAGTTTAGTTGAAAATTTGATGTAAAATGGTTATTTAAAGACTTCTAAAATCGTACACCGAATTGTTAAAAATATTTTATTGACATCCTGAAAGCTCATTGTACAATTTTCAATAATTAGAGAATTTTTAGTTTTAAAACAACTTCACGTTTTGTTCTTGTTGTACAATTTACTAGTCCAAAACCTGAAACTGATAAAACTTCAATTGAGGTTGGTGGGGAGGGGTGGGGGTGCGGGTGGGGAGGGTGGGGAGGGTGGGGGGGGGGGGGTGGGGATGGGGCGAGGCGAGTAAACGAGAGAGAAGAGGTGTAACTACTACCACAACAACGTTAAGCAACATTTCAACATTTGCTATGGTTAACACAAAAATTTGGTCGAACGCATGGGAACACGCAGAAGTAAAGTCGTGATGGTGATGAAATGAAATCTCGCGTGGAATAAATAGTGGAAAAGAAGTAAAAAATAAAAAACGGAATAAAAAAATATAAAGGGCTGAAACCTCACGAGGTGATCAGAACTTCGGTCTTTGGTATCTTCAATAATGTCATAAAGTTGGTGTGACAGTTTTGACATTATTGATTTCTATTTTAACCAAATTATATTTACTTATACAACAACAGCCCAACAGGTCAAAAGCTTTAATATCATGGGTACAAGCATCCAATTTAAAACGAAAAATCGTATGCTAGAACTATATACCGAAAATAGTATAACAAATTATACTGATACTTCTAACCGTTTAACTGACCATATTCCAGAAACTTATCCAAAAACTCATTTTAGAATCCCATTTACAACTCGCATGTCAAATTTCATAACAAACGGGTAAGGAATAACTAAGTTCCATCCTACAAAGCCATATTCCAAAGCTTTATCCAAAAATCATTTTATAATCCAACACACATATCAAATTTCATCATAATCGGTTAAGAAATAGCAAAGTTCCATCATACTCCTGAACTTCGTCCAAACCTCATTTCAGATTCCCAATTTGAATACACATGTCGAATTTTATCATAATCGGTTGAGAAATGGGCAAGTTCCATCATATTTAGCCATATTCCAGAACCTGATACAAAACTAATTTTAGAATCCCATTTCCATTACACATGTCGAATTTCATCATAATCGGTTGAGAAATAGCCAAGTTCCAACATACTTGGCCATATTCCAGAACTTCATCCAAAACTCATTTTAGAATCCCATTTCTAACATACAAATTAAATTTCATAATAATCGGTTGAGAAATAGACAAGTTCCATCATACTTGGCCATATTCCAGAACTTCATCCAGAAATCATTTTAAAATTCCAGAACTTCATCCAAAAAACATTTTAGAATCCCATTTCAAATACAAATGTCGAATTTCATCGTAATCGGTTGAGAAATGGGCAAGTTCCATCCTACTTGGCCATATTCCAGAACTTCATCCAAAACTCATTTTGGAATCCCATTTGTAACATACACATTGAATTTCATAATAATCGGTTGATAAATAGGCAAGTTCCATCATATAAATAGTTTGTTAACTATTCACTACATCCAAATCCAACCCCAACTCAACCCCAACTCAACTCCAACTCAACGCGCAAATTGACCCCTAATTTAACCTTCAAATCAATTCCCAATTCAATGCCCAATTCAATAATCAAATAAGCATGTATAAAAAAATCGTAAATATTTATAAAAGCAGGTATTTTGGGTCAATTCGTATGGCAGGTACCCCACCCCTTTGACGTACAGTCTCCAAAAGCTTTTCAAATCTCCGCCTTGACCATAGAAACAGATTGGCGTAAAAAAAATCCAAATCGGACAAGCCGTTCTCGAGATACCATGGGTCCAGACACACAGACACACAGACAGACGGACGGACATTTTTTTTTTTTTTGCATTTTCAGACTCAGGGACTTTCAAAACGTCGAGAAAAGTGGTTTTGGACCAACCAAATTTTTCGTCATTTTTGACAGGATTTCAATACTTTGGTCTTTGTAGACCGAAGTAAAGAAGAAAAAAAGAATTTGGTTTTTCAGAATAATAGTTAATTAATTAATTAAGTTCCAGAAATTTTGAAAGCTTTTTATGAACTTGTTTCTGTAACGGAAAACCTAGATTAGAAGAATGTGTTATCTTGTGGTTAACTAACAATTGCCATAAAAAAAGAAAACAAAACCACTGACGGTAGAAATACCGTGTATACCAAGGTGTTTGTAACAGGGCCGATATTGTCATAGCTAAGAACCGTGCTTGTCCTGCAATGTAAAGAGAATGTTCGGCGAATTAAAATTTCGAAAATTAAAATTTTAATAGATTTGGCACAACAATGCACATTAAGCTCATTAAGGATTTTAAAAAGCCGAATTACTTAAAGTATTATTTTAGTCAATTTAATCGTTTGTTTAGCTTTATCTAAACCTAAAACCTTATGAAGCTTTTCAAAATGTTTTTGTTACTATCAAGGTTTGATTATTAAAACAACCTTATATTTTGATAATTTACTATAGGATAAAAGCTTAGTTGTGGTTTGAAACTCTAAATTATTTAAATATTTATGAATAGGCTAATCTTTGACCTTCAAACTCGAAAATCATAAGTGTTTGAAATTTTATTAGCTTTGACAACAACAAAAACGTCATATTGAGGATTTTGACAAAAACAACATTATCATGTCGGACTTTAACTAAAATGTTTTATTAAAACAATATAGAGGCCAAATTACCTAACATCTCACGTCATTTTAATTTTTGACGTGATAACGTTTTACACCGCATGTTCAGAAAACTGACCCGAAATTTAATGCTTAGTCGTAAGCAATTACTCATCAACTATAAGCATTTCCTTTAATTTAAAGATATGACTGCTTAGATTGGTCCTTCGGCTTTATGTGTCACGCATAGTATTATCGCAATGACGTCATCAGGCGGCAAATGCACCCGCGCCCCGCACCACTGATTTCGACCGATTTAAATGCTTGAGCCAGTGTAGCGAGAGAATGGCTCATCCGATCGGAGATCAGATGGTGCCAATTTTTGCGCAAAACACCTGTGATGGTTAATTTATTTTAAATTAAATTAGTTAATCTCCACATGAATTTTAATTAAAATTACAAATTATAAAATAGCGATTTACAATCAACCATGAGAATCCCTTATCTGACCGGAGTGATTCTGGTGTCAATTTGTGCGTAAAGAAACTTTGGCAGATAACTTATTGTTAATTAAAATAATTAATCTCCACATTAATTTTAATTAAAATTTAGATCTACAAAGTGGCGATTTAAAATGCTAGAGAGCATTATAAAGAGGGAATGCTTGATTTGATAAGTCATATGTTAATGTGGACTCTGATATACCTCTTGTGCTCTGTGCCGATTTCAACATCGATGTCATCGCTAAAGCAGAATCCGTGCGCTTCATCAAGGATACATTTGACCTAGACTGCGTCTCCGACATACTAGCCTCGGCGACTTTGGGAGGCACTTGTCTGGATCTCACATTCGTCAAGCACATCACCGCTGAGACCATGCGCTTCATATCGTACTTCTCATACCATCGCCCAGTATTTAATCGTTTGCAAGCAATCACTGTACTCTCATTTCATGATGCTAATATAAATAAACTTATTTTAATAAACCCATACATCGTGCCATTTCTCGCACTGCTTATCAACGTTATCACGGAAAACACTTACGGCCGTGTAGAAAACACAGCCTATCCCGAATTTTTTTTTCATAAGGATGATTAAATTGACGAATCCCAGCGGGAAGTCAGTGTGAGATATAATATAAAAATTAAAGTATAAAAATTGAGTTCGAGTGAATATTGTTACGCTTCGACATTTATTGAAATTTTTGTTTTATTTATGTTTTTTATTTATTATCACCATGTGATGGCAGTTTGAAAGTTCCTTTACAGGTAGTTATTTTTAGGGCGTTAATAGGTTAAGGATTTTAAATGACCGAATTACTTCAAGTATTATTTAGTTAATTTAATCGTTTGTTTAGCTCATTAAAACAATGTTAACTAAAACGCTTAAGAAACTTTTCAAAATGTTTTTGTTACTACCACCGTTTGATTATTAAAACAACCTTACATTTTGATAATTTACTATGGGATAAAAGCTTGAACTAATGAAAGCTTACTTATGGTTTGACGGCATTAGGCTAAACTTTGACCTTCAAACGCAAAAATTATAAGTGTTTGAAATTTTATTAGATTTGGCAACAACAAAGTCATTTTGAGGATTTTGACAACAACAACATTATCATATCGGAGTTTAACTAAAATGTTTTTTTTAAACAACATAGAATTACCTAATATCTCACATAAGTCATTTTAATTTTTGTTTTTGTTTAACTTTATCTAAACTTAAAAGCTTCTAAAGCTTTGAAAACCAACCAAATTGTTTTTTATTATACAATTTACTACCATAAATTCTCAACCTAATGAAAGCATAACTGTCTGTATATGTTTTACTATACCAGATTTACAGATGTAAATTAGGCTAAACTTTGAAGAACCTAATATACAAATTTGGTTCAATGTCGAAAATCACAAGTATTTCAAATTTTAATAGATTCGATAAGAACAACACCGTATTAAAGATTAAATTAGCAACAACAACATAACCGTATCGGAGATTAATTAAAAATTTCATGTAAATAGTTTTTTAAAACAATGTTAAACTCGGAGACTGAACTACTTAAATTGTTATTATAGTAAATTTACGTTTGTTTTGTGCGCTTGAACTAAACATTCTTGTGCTTTGTACAACTTTATATAGTTAAAATGATTTTATTGTTAAAACCACCTCACATAATATGTTTAATATGCAGTTAGTATATAAATGCACAAACTTAAAGCTTAATTATTGTTTAACAACTTACAAGGCCTAAGCTAAGCTAAACTTTGAACAAGCATGCAAGAAAAATTAAACTCAACCTCGAGAATCACAAGTAGTTGAAGTTTGAATAGATTTGAAAACAGAAACGTTATATTTCAGAACAGCAACGTTATATTTCGGATTCATAAAATCGTCAAGGCTGAGATGGCTTGGGCCCGTACTACGTTCACAAAACAGGACCACCAAACAGGCCTTGGAGTCGGCACCAATGAAAGTAGGACCTCGTGGGAGACCACCTACCCGATTGATGGACTCGGTCACCGTGTCTGGCGTACTCTTTCGGCGGATCGAATTATTTGGAGGAGCATCGTTGAGCCGGCTAAATCTCTTCATGGGATGTAGCGCCAGCGGAAGAAGAAGAAACGTTATATTAAGAATTTAACAGTAGTTGCGTATTTTTAGCTTGATATAAACCTTAAAGCTCATAAAGCTGAGTACAATTTTTCATAATTTAAATAATTTCAATATTAGCCCAACCTTACATTTTTTGCTTAGTATAAAATCTCGAACTAATAAAAGCTTAGTTATGATTTGACAGCTTGCTAGGCATACACTACGCAAATATTTTTAATAGGCTAAACTTTGACTAAACATGACACACAAATTAAGTTGAAGCTAGAAAATTACAGGTACATATTTGGTTTTAAAGTACTTGACAAAAACAATATTATCGTGTCGAAGTCTAATTAAACATTTTATGTAAAATCATTAATTAAAAATGCTAGAATCTGGGATCGGATTATCTAAAGTGTTATGTTAGACAATTCAAGTGATGTTCATGGTTAGCTTGGTCTTAACTTTAGAGTTCATAAATCTTCTTGCAATTTTCGATACTTAAAATTAATTAATTTAATAATTAATATTAATTTGAACAATTTACTAGTATAAAAGCTCGAACTAATGAAAGCTTAATTGTGCTTTGACGGCTTTAGGTCTAAACTTTAAATTATTTAAATATTTATGAATAGGCTAAACATTGACCAAACATATCACAAACATTTATTTCAAACTCGAAAATCAAGAGTATATCATATTTTATTAGCCTTGACAACAACAAAGTCATATTGCAGATTTTGACAACAACAACATTACCATGTTGTATAACTAAATTGTATTTTTAAAACAATGATAGAATCTGAAACTAAATTACCTAACATTTACCGTAAACCAATTTAATTGTTGTTTTGTTTAGCTTGATCTAAACCTGAAAGCTCCTAAAGCTTTGAATACTTTTCGGTAATTAAAATGATTTTATTCTTAAAACATCCTTAATTTTATTCTTATTATATAATTTATAAGAAAAGTTCAAATTAACGAAAACATAATTGGTGTTTAGATGCTTTCTAGATCTTAACTAGGCTAAGCTTTCACCAAACATGAGGCACAAAAATTAAGTTCGACCTCGAGAATCACAAGTGTTTAAAAAAATGTTCTTTTAATACAATGCTAGAATCTGACACCGAATTACCAAAAGTGTAGCCTGATCTAAACTCAAATTCTCATAAAGCTTTGTGTTGGTAACGATTTCCTGGAACTGAAATGATTTTATTATTCAAATAACTTTACTCTCGAGCTATTGAAAGACAGAAAAGAAGTGTATGAACTCGAAGTTTAAACTTGCATGATGACTATATTAGTCTCTCGTGTAAGGACACGTTACTACGGTAAATGTATTACTTTTAGCTTGGTGATTGTATTGGAAAGTCGCCTTTCATTTCAACCATCATTATTTTTAATGAGTTTTACATAAGAAATTATTTTCTTAAAATTAGCAAGAATTGGTCTCATAAAATACACAAAACTTACACCATATGGAAGTAAACCTTTATGATCACGAAAATTTTATAAAAAAGGTTAAAATGTCGTTGAACCGTATTTGGACACGAAATCAATATTTTTTTTGGACTGATACGTTTAAGTAATAGCCCATCACAAAAATCTAGAGCCATTATCTAAATAGTTTTGTTGTAATAATATAGTTTCGAGTTCTATAATGATGACACTATCTAGTCGTGAAGTAGTTTTAAAATAAAAACAAACAGAATTTTCCATCCAATTTTGTGGAAAGTTCGTTTATTGCCATTATAGTCTGACTTTTATATTCGAACTTATCACGTAGATGAAACGTTTATTTTTTTAAAATCTTAGCACCATTAGGTGTGGTAAATTGTATAGGAATATCCGACTATATATGTGCATACATGGTACAGGTATGTACAATATCTCTCCTGGATAACTTTAATATTATTTTACTATCCTAAACATACAATTTGGTTTTATCCGATAATGAAAAAACATAAAACTGTATAGACTGTATATACTATAGATATATTGTATAAACCTGTCTATATACCGTCTTACAATTTTCGAGTTACAAAGAAAATGAATTATCGTAATAAAATCATTTACCTTTTAGGTGAAAACAAACAAAGAGTATATACCCGTACACGTAATGCTGTGGCAAAATAATATTTTAATGTTTTTGAACAAATATATGGGGGGCGGGAGTATTTTTGGGAATAGATGAAGCTATAAAAATGATAAGTTAACACCTGAAATATAAATTTATACAATAAGTATTTAAACTCAACATTTTAAATTTTAATGTGTTTATATAGACGTGATACCAATTTTAAAGCACCGCCGGTGGAAACTAAAATTAAAGCAACTTTAAAAATTTACGTGTACAATAATACAATACAAAACTCAGTTTGATATTAAAAGCAATCGGTACGTATAAATTTGCTGGAAAGCTGTTTAATTAAAGAAAAATTCGAGGAATACTCAATAACATGATTCCGAAACTAAAGTGTCGAACAACTTCGTATCTTAGTTATTCAGGGCCTTGTCAAACGCATAACAAAGAATAACACCGTGGTTGAGTTTCAGACATATACAATCAATTGCTACTCCATTTTGAGAACAAATCCATGTAGACCTGGATGTACTCATGACATCACTATCAATTAAAAAGGAAGGGCAGGAATATACATTCTAACAAGCGAAGACATGACTTTTTCTCCTAAAAATAATTCACAGGTTAGATGAAACCTTTTCTTCCATTACCCAAGGATAGTGGATGCGGTCTTCTGAGCCACAACATGTTCAAAACAAGAATCGAAGAACCGGATCGATACTGCTACCAAATACAGTGGAAACAATCAAGTAAGATATCACCGACGAAGCTTTCAGGGCCAATTTAACTAAACACCAATTCTCAAATCTTCAGAGGGAGCTTCCCTGAAAGTGGTCGGTGAGGACGAGCTTCCTCGACCCCGAATCTAGTTCGTTTTCTTGCCATGGTAAGGGAACGAATTAAAGATGTCCTGAATATTGAGTTACAGGACGCATATTGTACAATAATTACGAGGAAATAGCGGTCTTTTTTGCTTTCCTCATAAGCCAGCGGAGACCCTAAAGGGCTCCAACTATAAAGTATACTGGCTGTTTGGCTCGATTTACTTTCGTCCGAAGAAGGAGAAGGTGGGAACCGTGGGTACGAGACGTAAGATGACTGAGTGGGAGGCCAACATATCTGGCACCTCGGGCACAGCTATACCGATGAAACAGAATCAGGCAAATCAGGGAAAAGCCAACAGTCTACGGCAAGAAGTAGTATAGCGTAGAAGCCACCTACAAGGGTCTAACCTAGGTAGCAAGAACTAAGTCCTTTACTGCATACGAAACCGGATTCGACCTTAAATGGGTATTCTTTAATGCCAAGCCACGAGAATCTGGTTTTTCTACAGACTACTATCAACTCAATCGAAGATCTCGCTAGAATCGCAAATGACTTTACCGAGGCAATAACTGATGCCTTCCATTCAAGTCCACTTTTGTTCGCATTAGGAAAACAAGGGATATTTCATAGTGAGACCACACCCTCAAAAGCAAGAGACGAGAAGTCCATCAAATATTTAACAAGGCTGAGAAGACAAATAACTGGACAGTCTAACGAATTTCTTTCACCCAATACAACATAGTTCTAAAAACCAACAAAAGATAAAGCTGGAGAGACTTTTGCGAAAAAATATTGTAGACAAACTGGCTTATCGGCTTCGAAATTTCCTCTCACTGGAACAAAGAATTCCGTCAGGAAACCAAAGAGAGAGATAACCACATCATTGGAGGAGGCTCTGGAGTGTGCTGAGAAAACGATCCTCGGAGGATATTAGGGCTTACGGACCCGTTAGCTTTATATCATTTTTTAATATAATAGATCGAATACTCTCCAAAAATATCCTCAAGACGGCTCTACATGAACTGATATTAGAAATCGAAGAAACACTCCGACATAAAGAGGTTCTATTATATTATGGTCCTGCATCGATATTCAGAGAGCTTTTGATAATACAAAAGTCGAAGTAATTCAGGAACAGTAGGATACTGGCCTCCTTTGGCGATAAAACCATCACTAGATGGCGCCCTCAAAGTGGATTACTTTCATCGTTATTGTGGTTGCACGTAATGCGTCAACTCTTGATCTAGTTTTGATCGTTAGGGGAAAATTCGAGGATACAATAAGGAATCGTATGCAATACGCTATTGAGAAGAATAACCATCCTTTCACAGCTATCTTGGAGAAATGCTCCAAATGGTGAAGGAAATCAAATATCTGGGGATTATACTCGATCAGACAGGCAAAACGTGGGGTTTGAACTCACAAATTACATTTTGGTTTTACCAAAACATCATAAGAAGATTAATCATTTTTGCGGCGTTTGTGCTGTAGCCAAAGACAATGTTAACTATGCGCGCTCAGCACTGGACAAGGAACAAACACTAATCGGTATAGCGGCAACGGGACCTTTAAAAACCTATTGAGTGTCTACCGGGGCTCTCTCCACTATATACTTACACATTAGATATGACACTGGTGTAAGAACTACACACTTAGACCAGGACCAAATAATTTGAAAAACATTTAAAATAATAACACAGGCCTGCACGGATATTATTTTTTTCATGCTGAGCAATCGTATCCGAAGTAATTTTTTGCGCTGAATCCAAATCTGGCCACGATTACCCTATTACGTCAGGGTTTTGAGATATTCTAACGTAAATTCGTATCAAAAAGTGTGTTTCTGGCACTTTTGCACTTGAGATAACTCAAGACCAAAAATAGTTAGGGTAAATCTGACTACGGGATTTTTTTACCGTTCCAAAATCTAACAACTGTAAAAAAAATGTTTAATCATTTTTTTCCAGGCCTTGTAACTGTAGATTTTTTGAAGGCTACTGCTGCCCTTTGAATGGTAGTTTTTTTCTCGTTTGATTTTCTCTGCAGCCCATCTGATGCAAGATTCATAAGATTATTTTAATTATTTTGAAGACCTACCCGAAAAATACTTATTAACGACGCCGCATGGGTTTTGTACTAAAGTTTGGAAAGAAAATATTTGAAAACGAACATTTCATATGACAGTTCCATAATTGTGTAAAATCAAAATTTTTGGATCTTTCGTATAGTTGTTACGTCATTTTCTTTATCTAATTTTTATTTGAAACTTTAAAATGCTCAAAATACTTATCGTATATATTTCACAAGGCTGTCTCGTATGAGATGGGTGAAATATAGTGCGGTAACGCGTACTCACCTTTCGTGCTGGCAGCACGTCATTCGCCTTAATTTTTTCCTGCTAACCATCCCTCTTAAAGGGAGTTAATTAAATATCCAATTCAGTGTAGAATCAGTTTAACCGTTTGTACAATCATCATCTAATTGGTAATTATGACGAAGACTTGCGTTAAGTGCAACAACGCCAAACGGTGCAGAGAGCTTCTGCACTGTTTTGGCCTGTGCAGCTAGTTCTACCACGTGGACTGCCTGAATTGGAAGTTTCCTTCAAATGACAGTTGGATCAAGGCCGTTAATGACTGTCCGTATGCCGGTTTTATGTGTCCAGAGTGTCAGCGTTTAATTAAAGAGGAAAATTGTATGGCGTTGCATACGATCAAATCCTCATTGGATAATATCAAATCCAATATATCATTAATTGCTGACACCACTCTTCCCACCGTTAATTCTATATTTAGTCAGGCCGCCGAGTCTTTGGCAAATTTGTGTGCTTCCAGCCTATCATTTGTCTGCAGCAAAATTGGTGACCAGATCGCTGAACCAATCCACGATTGCTTCGCACAGGCGTCGACTTAAACCGCTTATACTGGCATCTCTTTTTCCCAGACATCGACTGCAACTCTCCCGGTTATTTGATCTGCAGCAACAGCCGTGCGTCATCCTTCGTACGCTTCGATAAGTGGAACTAAATCATGTTCTCTGCCTAACAGTATCCAGATGATTACACCAAAGTTTTGGTTTCGTATGTCGCAGTTCAATACCACTGTTCAGGATGCTGCTATTGCCGATTTTGTGAATAATAACTATGGTATTTCAAATTCTGTTGTTACCAAGTTGATACTAATTGAGCGTAAACTTATACCAACATGGATCCGACATGCAAAAGTTATGTCCACTGTTCGAAAATACAATTTTTCGGCAGCGTCAATCACACCGTATGCAAGCAATGAGGCAAGGTGCAGAACCAGCAAATATTGACCCTGAATCCTCCAGTGGTCATTACGCAACAAACTGTGCCGGAATCCTGCAAATAAGCTCCGATCGTTCTAGCTTCACCTCAATTTGTTACCACAATGCCTCTAGCATCCGAGGCAAAGCCAAGTATTTTCGCCTAGGGGTTCTGAACAACGATTATGATATCATAATAATCTGTGAGACCTGGCTTATTGTCAATAATTCTGGTGAATATTTCCCACCAGACTATGTCGTTCACAAGAAGCACAGATATGATTTTGACACCGGGCTTAGAGGGGGCGGGGTATTGATTGCGGTTAAAGTTTCTATTCCTAATGAGTTGGTTGCCTATCATTTAGTCTCGAAGTCATTGCTGTTTGTGTTAAAGTGGCCAGTTCCTCTAACGTCATCATCGCATTACTAATCTGGTTTCTTTTTGTGGCAAATTATTTAGTAGTTTAAACTCCGGGCAGCAACTGGACGTTATTTATACTGACTTTGCGAAAGTTTCCGATAAGATCAACAACTCGCTCTTGATCTCCAAATTAAAGAATTTAAATGGTCGCATCCTAATTGGCAATCAGTTATGATTTTGGATTCTAGTTCCCAAGTACTTCGCGTGACATCAGGGAAGACATATTGACCCTTTATTGTTTATCAACGATATTGGTGACTGCTTTGAGTTTGCCAGCTGCCTCCTGTTTGCCGATGATATGCAAATTTTCACCCGGGTCAACAGCGTGTCCGATTGCGTAAAGCTGTAAGATAATTTGGACAGATTTTGTAGTTTGATCTATTCGCAATAGATTGAGACTCAACGTGAGTAAGTGTTGGAGTCTTTCATTTTATCGTACCCGGTCACCTATGTCCAATCAATATCGTCTGTTTTCTCAGCTGATGCTACCTATACTAGACGTATTAACACCATTATACCTAAGGCATACATTATGTTGGGTTTTATTAAGCGGAAGCGTAAGGACTTCATCGACCCGATTACTCTAACATCATTTTATCGAGAGCGTTCAGAAGCAGTTTATTTGTTGCTATATAATAAACATAATAGATCAACTAATATAGTCCAGCACTACCTATAAGCTCGCCATTTCGACTACGGTTGATCAATTTTTTCTATCAGGATTCAGCCCCTGCGGGCACAAAACTCTTTGCTTTAAAATATCCCCTCTGACAAAAGTTTGGTAATTTTGGTCCACAAATTCAAATTTAATGACCCTAAGCCCCACACGACCAAATACACCTTTGCCGACCTTGAGTTCAGGTAAATGCCACACGTGGTGACAATAAGCGGTTGAAAACAAAAATTTGGATACATTGAGCTGAGAAAACTCTGCTCAACTGTTACAAGGTTCCAAATTTTTTTTTATAAAACTTTAGTTTGGTTAATTCATTTTCTAAATTTAGATTTTCCAAATTTCGTATTCCACAATAAAAATTGCACATATAGACTAGCTACAGACGCTATACGTACATATGGCGCCCAAATTAAAACATTTGCAAAAAAAAAGAATTTATGCCATGTCATATAATCTTAAATAACAGGAACAGGTGAACCAAAATTCTTTACAAAAACAAAACACAAAAAAAGTATCAATTTTCAACTCAATTAAACGAAACAGTTTTTATTTATTTTCCGGTACAACAACAATTTATTAGCTGCAAAAACTTTATTTCGACATAAACAGAAAAATTGAAAAAAAAAAAAAATCCGAAAACTTTTAATTTCCGTGGATTCTCTATTTTCTCGAAATTGTTGATAAACTTGTCAAACATTTTTTTTTTGTTTGGTTCATTCTGTAAAGTTTCCAATAGTCAAATTGTATATTTTTTGTTCGCTTCCATTTTTTCCCCCCTCAAAACATTTTAAAATGTTTTGTTGAGTTAATTTACACAAAAAAAAAAAAAATAAATAAAAGCTTCTTTTTCAACTTGTTCGAGGCTACGATAAGATTTCAGAATATATGGACCTGGTTTTAATGGTATCACAAATTGTTTTCCATGTTTTTTTTAGTTGGGAACAAATTGGTAAATTTTTGTCTGGGAATGCAACATATACTTGGCCATATTGTTAACTTTCGTAGCTATACATGTATACTGTGCACATAAACGGTGAAAGGGTTAAAAATGTTGACGATTTGGCTCTGGAAAGATACATAATTTGAATATCGGTAGAATATGTTGACGACACGTATATATTCGAGTGTAATTTCCAAATAGCGACGGTTCGAGTAACATTTTGACAAGTTATTGACATTATTGGGTTACATTTTTTTTAATAAAGGATAAAATAAAATGGTAGATATTCAATTATACAGTGTATTTGCTATCGAAATCTAACCTGCATAAGGGTCGAGTCAGCTTTATAGTTATGTACTATATATACGAAAAAAAAAAATTGAAACTTGTACCAACTGAATCGAATATCAAACGGCAAAACAAAAACAACAAAAAAACGTAAATGGTATTCCAATTTTTTTATTTATCCCGTAAATTCAAACAACCAAAGAGATCACAATAAATTTACCATAATCTCATTGAATTAAACAATGGGAACACAGAATTTTCCTCACACACACCCATACACACTGCACATACTATACCGGGTGTTTCTTTTAAACTGAGACGATCAAATATCTCGAAAAATAGCCACTCTACGGAAAAAATGTCCATAATCAAAATTTAATCATACCGCGGGGGAAATACATTAGTGCAAAAAAATAGTCCCCCACCCCCCGCTTTGTAGGTGGGGCGCGGGGTAACTTTGAAACTAAGATAGGAACCCCTATTTTTTATTGCAGATTCGGATTCTACGGCTAAAAATACGTAGGATTTGACTGAAACATTTTTTTCGATTCATGTTAGATGGCGCTGTAATTGACGATATTCAATTTTTATCTCGGATTAAATATCTCGGAAAATAAGCACTCTACCAAAAAAATGATAGAGATCAAAATTGAATTATTCCACGGGGGAAATACATTAGTGTTAAAATTAGTACCCTCACCTCCTCCTTGTAGGTGGGTGTACTAATTTTAACACTAATGTATTTCCAGCGCCATCTATCATGAATCGATAAAAATGTTTCAGTCAAATCCTACGTATTTTTAGCCGTATAATCCGAATCTGCAATAAAAAATAGGGGTTCCTATCTTAGTTTCAAAGTTACCCCCCGCCCCACCTACATGGAGGGGTGAGGGCTACTAATTTTAACACTAATGTATTTCCCCCGCGGAATAATTCAATTTTGATCTCTACCATTTTTTTCGTAGAGTGCTTATTTTCTTAGATATTTAATCCGAGATAAAAATTGAATATCGTCAATTACAGCGCCATCTAACATAAATCGAAAAAAATGTTTCAGTCAAATCCTACGTATTTTTAGCCGTAGAATCCGAATCTGCAATAAAAAATATGGCTTCCTATCTTAGTTTAAAAGTTACCCCCGCCCCACCTACAAAGCGGGGGGAAGGGGACTATTTTTTTGCACTAATGTATTTCCCCCGCGGTATGATTAAATTTTGATTATGGACATTTTTTCCGTAGAGTGGCTATTTTTCGAGATATTTGATCGTCTCAGTTTAAAAGAAACACCCGGTATACAGGCGAAAATAATATTGGGATAAAAAAAATGTTTCGCTGGAATATTTTAACCATAACACCCCATAAATATGGTAATACGGTTTTATTTACATAACATTAAAAAATCCTAGATAATTACCTTAGTACTCGTATATAGGTACTCGTGTGGTATACTCGTAGGTAACGTAAAACAACAAAACGTAAAAATAAATTTAAGATAATAAGAAACTATACAACTTCAGATCCACATCTATGTAATATAGATTATGTTAATTCAATTGTTTATGTTGTGGAGGCAGGGAAATATTTTCTTTTACCATCTCGCATTCTTTGTTTAATTTCGCTAAAGTTGTAGTAAGTTTTGTTGTTATTTTGTTTGTTGTTATCAAAATGACGTAATTTTATCTCTATAATTTGATTGCGATAGAAAAAATATAAAATAAAATAAAATTGATACAGTATCCAAAATTGAAAAGAAAATCGAAGAAAATTAATTTTGGTGAGCTCTCGAGCTACGTATAATATGGAGGGTGACCATAAAAAAGTGCACACGATAACTCGGGCACATGAAAAATTCGCAAAAGAAAAAAACGCACAATCAGAAATATTTGGGTGTTGGATGAATCTCAAGAGGGTGGAAGTTGACCGTCCATATCCATGTATCTCGTGGTCTATATTCCAATGCTGCAACTATGTAGAAATCACCAAATGTGGCTAGTATACCTCCAAGTGGTAAAACTCGGCCGACGATGTGAAACGTTGGCTAAATACTAGATGCGAGTGCAGTACACTATAATATGAAAACTAATACCCACTCTCTTCGGAGGTCAGTCTCATGGATTCTGGGGAAGACCAGCCATTGCTATACTACAATTATTTTAACCAATCCCAAGACATGTTGGTGAATAAACAAGCTCAATTGAGCGAAACAGAAAAAGATACTTCACATCTCTTCCAGGGGAGTAACAAAGTATCGTATTCTCCTATAAGAGGCGTAGACCCTCCATTGGGAGCAGCAGCAAGAACCTTAGTTAAGCTAATAATGCATTAGTTGAAGCCCACAAAATGAACAATTAACTGAATGATACAATAGCATGGATGCAGGAGCGAATGAAGACGCTTGAAATCGAAGTTAAAGCTCGTAAGCCAAAGGAGGACATCTGTTCTATTCCTAACCAGAATACAACCAAACAAGAGTACCATACGGATGAAGATGAACTAGCTCGAGAAACTGGGTGGGCAAGAGTTAGAGGTTAAAAAACAAAAAGGAAACGGGATAATACGCCCTTCCCACCTCAATTATAGGATGATGTTCCAAATATTATCCAGAAATTACCAAACAAAAATATCTCCACCACCACCAATAGTAATAGATGAAGTCAAAAACTACGATTTACTCTATGAGAAAATGAAATCAATAACTACTACTGATAAGTTTTACGCTGTGGCGAAATTCTGTCTTGCCAATCTCTGCAGGACGTATTGTTGGCAGCCAATCAGCCAAATAACAGAACCAGAATAAACCTGCAAACATATTTATGTAAAAGAGGGGTAAATCTACGGAAAAATCGAGATTTCTGAAAAGTGTTCTCGAGCAAAATTATTTTACCCAACATCGTTTTAATACACTAGGAGCAAAAAAAGCAAAATTTTCCCCTTCAGAGTACTTTTTTTGATTCAATCGAAAACGACATAAGAAACAATTTAGATTTAAAAGCTTACTAGATAATTTTTTTGGAAATATTTATGATTTGCTGTCGCAAAGTATTTTAATGTGGATTTCTATGGTACAAAAAAAAATTGCTGTAAATCAAGAAAAAAATGATTTACAGCAATTCTGTGCGTATTATGGGAAAATATTATTGATGTTTTTTTTTATGTAAATCAATTATGACAAATTGAGATATTTTGCTAAATTTTCCCCCACCTTTCCTACAGCAAAATTATGCCAATTTTGATAATACTAACAACAACAAACGAGACTCCAGTTTTGTAATTTGTTATTCTTGAACAAAAATTACAAAATTGTTGTATATTTTTTACGACTACGGAGTCACAAAAGTTTATGGTTTCCATTTAAAAAGTTTTTTTTAATAATATAAACAACATTTCTCCTGACAGCTAACCTCAAATCTAAAAAAAACTGTTGTTTTGTTTCCATCATAAAATAAATTTGCTTGTACGTTCAATACGACACGATCAAAATTGCTATATTTCAAAAATCCCATAGAACTCGACATAGGTAAATTTAGATAATTGACTGAAATAATTGTTGGAATTTGCAAATTGAATTAACCGTAGAAAAGTATTTCTTGTAAATGTTTGATATTACCTCCGAAAACATTTCACCGTAATTTTTTTACTCTTTTTTTTAAAATTTAATCCCACGGAATGCTTCATTACCTTCAAGTTTTGTAAACAGTTAGTCTTCTGCAACTCTTCCGTTATGGCCCCTGTTCTGCAACCCCTTCAATATTTGTGAGAATTGGAGGTAAAAACAAAAATAAAAAAATCTTACGAGTTTGTATCTGAGACACGACCTATATTAAGTATAGGACTACGTACAATTGAGAAAACATTATTTGTACAGTTTAAATGAAACCAAAATTTAGAAATTACAAATTTAAAAAAAAAAAACGTGAATTGATTAATGTTGCCGTCATTGTGCATTAGGCTGTATCAGCCTAAACGTTGATTACTCGCTGTGCATAATTTTTATTACACCACAATGAAATGCCGTTTTAAAATAAAAATAAAAATGTGGGACCATCCGGCTCATCGGACAACACTTTTCCTACAAAGCGTCCACTAAAGATCACCAAACCAATCATTCATATTTTACAAACATTTTCTGTTATTTTGGTCAGGCATTTTTTTAAATTTGGAGACCTTTTCTACAATATCAAAATTGGTCGCACGATCACGACAATATAAATCTTTTACTCTCATGCCACCCAATCACAGACTTACAAATAATCTTACAAGAGAATCGTTTGTACTGTCAAATTCAGAAAATTATAAAAACTATTCTAAATTATACTACTCTATGAGACAATTAAGAAACCATTTTTTTTATCGGCAACCAAACCCTTTTTAGGCGTTAAAAACACCTCTTGATTTTCGAAAAAAAGGTTATTTCATCTCCTAGATTAGTTGTACTATTTATGAGGGATAATTACCAATTTGTTTTATCAAAAAAAGTGGAGTAGAAGCAGACCCTTCTAGAGTACAGATACAGAGCCATAATCATTATGACGTATTTTTTAGAAGCTTTTTTAGTGGTCTAGCTTTTCTCTGATTTTCGTAAGAATAAAAAGCAAAAATATTGTAAACTGTTTATATAAATGTTTCTACATATCTTTAACAACA
Organism: Tipula helvola; assembly: GCA_963556165.1. Classification (NCBI taxonomy): domain Eukaryota; kingdom Metazoa; phylum Arthropoda; class Insecta; order Diptera; family Tipulidae; genus Tipula; species Tipula helvola. Next base: position 56,029,253 of record OY744481.1, read on the forward strand.
ATATACTAAAAACTAGAAGGCTATATTGGTATTAAGTAAAAAATATTAACTGCAGAAATATTAAAATTAAATTATGTCTAAAATATATTTTTCGAAGTTTCATTTGGAAAAATACATCAAAGTTGGCTCTGACGAATTAAAATAATACTTGCTAAATTTATCTTCAGTTTTACTGGTGCACGTTAGATGTCTATAATTGTTTGCAGAGAAATACGAAACAAATTATGTAATCACAAAATTATGACACGTTCTTAATATTTTGTGAATTTGTTTTGGTTTCCCTATAATTTTTGAACTTGAAATTTCCCCGGGTGGCAATTTTTGGTACGAGTTTACAAAAATTTTTACTGCCATCACTGCCATCTATGTAATGTATGTTGACTTAATAAATGCACGATTTGTAGCAAGCTTTTATTTCAATTTGACCAGAATCTTGTTGTTATAATACTTTTTTTAAATTTTGGTTTAAATAAATCAATTATTACAAGAAAATGAAAACGATTAAAGGCCGATTTAGATGTAGAAAAATGTTTGCCTTGCAAAAAAAGAAGAGATTAGTAAATTAAAATTTTCGTTTGGATAACAAGAACGACAATATAAACATGCAAAATTTTGCAAGGCTGTTCTTTTTTTGAGCAATTGTTACTATAGAAATAAAAATTTAACTATACAATATATTCGACCCGACAATAATTTTTGATATTTTATAGTAACAAACTAATCCAAACACAATAAAAGTATATTATGAAAACCCATACAAGGACTAGATGTCAAAAATTTATAGGAGGCAAAAATACCCAAATTTTCAAAAACAAACATGTCGAATGATAACCATTTATCTTTGAAATCTTTAAATCCAAAAATTTAATTAAGAGCTTTCATATTTATTTTATTTTGATTAATTTCCCCCAATTAATTTAATTTATGTCACTACCGATAAATGTAAAAATATGGCTTCAAATTATCAGCCTCCAAAAATTATAGTATCGCCATTTTTGTTTACATATCCTTTCTCTTTTAATCAGTGTTTATTTTTCTATTGCGTGCAGTTCTAATCTAAGAAAAATAAGTTGAAATTCAAACCTTTTATGAAAGTATTTCAGAAATCATAGTTAAGAAGTTGTTACGTTTTCATTTACAAACTTGTGCTATGCGCTTTACCCACTGAAAAACGAAAAAAAAACTCGGATTTAATTTTTTTTTTGATATAATTCTACAATTATTGCTTTATTTTCGTTAAAATCTTCTGGTTCTTGATCGAATGTACTATTTTCAATTTATAAAATTCAAAAAACTTTTAATTGGCTGAGAAAATCATTTAGAACCGAAAAATCCTAATTTTCATTTTCTCAGCCAATTAAAAGTTTTTTTGAATTTTCTAAATTGAAAATACTATTGCCTGGTACATTCGGTCAAGAACCAGAAGATTTTAACGAAAATAAAGCAACAATTGTAAAATAATATCGAACAAATTAATCCAATTTTTTTTTTGATTTTTCAGTGGATAAAGCACTTTAGGAAAAAAGTGATTTTCCATATGTTTTATGTGTTTTACTATGGAAATTTTGGTTTTTTCCTCGTTTCTAAATTCCCCTGTAAAAGCTTCGCTTTTTACATTATGGCTTTGTATAATCAAGATTGCTTTGGTAGAAGGCGAGATATATTGAAAAAAGCTTTTTTGATCTTAAAAAAGGTTTCGTTAATGTCTCCAGAGACACGGAGTACTACAACTTAGAATAGTTTCTATAATTTTTTGAAATTGACAGTTCGAAAGGTTGTTACGTGATGAGGAATAGGAAGGTGGTCACCTGTTGTGGGAGCAACACAACCAACAACCCAGTTTGGGGGACCAGAGATATGGAACTCGAACCCGAAACACCAACTCACTTCAGTAGCCAAGTTGCCCAGGCTACTCCTAAAAATGAGTTGGAATCAGGAACGAGTCCTCACCCGGTCATCGCTGAACCCCAATCCAATCATCCACTACGTGCCTCACGTTGCCGTGGAAGACACCCTTGTAGTGGATGATGGCCGAACTGGACCGTTAGCCGTGTGTCCCATTCCCATCACGCAATCAGAATATTGTCCACGGAGTCCTCCACCTGCAGCTTCAAGTCCGGCTAAACCTCAGTCCCGAGGGTGTAGGTGGTATGGTGGAGGCCCATCCGCAGATTACGTCGCTGCAAAAATTTGGTTGCACCGCACTTCACCTATACTCACACTAAGAAGTTATCAACACACACATCATCCCACAATGACTCTCACAAATTAATCTAATTAACAACACATATTATTTATATCACGTTATAATTTCGATTTATTTAATTTTTAACAATAATTCCTTTTTTTTTTTTTTTTATGGAAACTCCCATAAACCCAACAAAAAAAATATCGAGAAGTTGATCTTCCTGTTGTACTGGTCGTTACCGATGGCACCAGGTGGAACGCGTAGATAGAATGATCCCGATGATCCACAGGAACAGAGCTCTATTACTTGGGGACCACTGTAACGAAACTTCCAATAGGAAGCAAAAAAAACAAAAAAAATTCGGCCGCACCCACTTGTGTACCTGGCCTCACCAATACCCACCTGAAGACCCTCTTTCCGATACTCACGTTGTGGTGTTTTTGCTGGCTTCTTGAAATTGTTGAAGAAGGTAATCCGTCGTGGGAACCGCAATCAGTCGCAGGAACACAGCAGTTACAGGATCTTGTTGTTGGTTATGTTGTTTTTTTTTCTTCTGGCACTCGGGACAGTAGTATTTGTTTTTTTTTTATTTTTAAGGTAATATTCTGGTTGTTTTCGGACCACCACCACGTATAATTTTATGTTGTAATTTTAACACACTACACTCCAGATTTGTTTTAGTATATAGGTGTATGTATTCATGCTTTTCATTATGGAGTCTCTTTGTTTTTTTATTTACACGTTTATGATTTTCATATATGCAAATTATTATTTATATTACATATTATTTAGAGGATATTATTTATTATTAATATTATATCACGTATTTTATTTATATTGTATAATTAAATAATTTATTATTTAGGTTATGTTACTTATTATTTATATTATTATTTATTATTTATAGAACGTAAATTATCTTTTTTTGTTGTTTTTATTTTTTTTTATTTACCTAAATTGGTGGTGTGTGTGTGGTCCCCCACTGTTGTCGTCCGCTCCAGTTGAAAAATCCAAAAGAAAAAGCCTCGAATGGTATTTGTGGTCCGCTTATATACGTTTTTTTTTTCGTGTCCAACAACAACATTTTTATATTTATTTTTATTTGGTGCTCATCACGCCCCTACAGGTGGACACACCAAATACTGCTTGTGTACGCAACCAAAAAAAAGAATGCCATCTGCGCTAAATATACTCAAAGTACAAAAAAACTAAAGAAAAACCCCACCACCAGCTGGTGTTGTTGATCTTTATTTACGTTCGGTCGGTGTTATTGTTGTTATTGTGCGTTTGTGACAGGTAAGTATTTTATTCATTTTTTTTTGTTTGTTTAATTATTAATTGATTTAAAAGATGTGTTTATTCATTAATTCGCGGTTTATTTCTTTTAGCAAATATGGGACAGCAAAATGGGGAAACGAATGGATCAACAAATCAAATTAAATAAGCAAAAACAAAAATATTGATTGATGGTAAGAAATATATAACTTTTATTTTAATCAGAGATATGTCTTTTGCGAAATGAAGATACGGTGCGGGAAAAAAAAAAAATTGTAGACAAAAAAATTAAATAAAAATAATATTTGAAAATTAAAAAAAAAATGTGTCTATATTTTATTGAACACGGGACGATGCCTCGCCCCGTAACAAGGTTCCCTTATTAAATTACTTACAACTGTCACGTATTTCCATCTTCGACCTTTAACAATTAGATCCAGTTATACATCTCTAGTATACTGTTTTCAAAATCCTTAAAAATGTTCAAAATACACAATTTTCAAAATTCTTTTTTGCACATTTGTGCCGTTTCACGTCAGAAATTATTGAGCCAACACGGTAGATTTGCATTATATTGCACAACTCACTGGAGTTAAACACGGTGGACTAGCAAATTTAAGTTCGAGTCTATTAATTGTTGAGCTGGATAAAGATTGGAGTATTCGATGCAATATCAACAAATGATGAAAATTTTAACCGAAACACGCTTGGTTTGGATACTATTACATACGGGTCACGTTAAGTAATTCAATTTTATCATCGGAGCATGAGTACGATTCGGACGATTTAGATTCATTGTTGTCGCAACCTAAATTACTATCGGGAAGTTTATCCGATGAATTTCAAGATGGAATAAATTAAATTTGTTATGCATATTTCTAAATTGTATCTTTAAAACTAATAAATTTTATCGATTATAAATTGAAATGTGGTTTAAAACTGAAATCGGTCATTTACATTTTATAAATTCAATTTATATATTTAATTTACAATTTATGACATGTTTTAACTTTTTTCCTTGTTTCCTGATGATGAAGACGAAGATTCATTAAATATATTCTCGATTTTTAACTAAAATTTTCAAAAATTAATTTAAATAATTTAAATTTGAAATTCATTATGTATACATATTTTGTATATATACAATATATGTAATTTGACAAATCGTAAATGATGTCTTTTATTTCCGAATTTTCGAAAATAGCTCTATCCGCTGTTTTAGCCATCGATATCGAGGTATAATTCCAAGGATACAATTTTAATCCAGATTTCATTCAGTGGATTTATCTTCGTTTAAAAATAACAAAGAGGGGATAAATTCGCCGATTTATCACTATCCTCGTTTAAAATTACGGGCCTTATAGCCGATTAAACGAAAATGTTTAAAAATGTGGTTTAGGCCACTAAGGTTCTGAGCCCCTCAAAAAATGTATCGTTAAAATTTCAATCATTAAAAAGTCTCGAAAAGTCAATAAAACGTCACAGAATTGTCAATGTCATAGAAATGGGAGTGCCTTGCTATTAATAAAAGCTTACTATATATAATTTATTTTATTTCCAACTATACCGAAAGTCAATGTTTACGTGATTAATTTCAGTCCGGAAAACGACTCATTACGGTACAGAAAAAAGTGTACGCCAAACGAGCTATTACAGTACAGAAAAATATAAAACCAAACAAAAACAAAATAGCTAGGGTAAATTGATAATTTGAAAATCATTTGGATTGAAATCTTACGAAATTTTACGTATAATGAAAACAAAGACGTAGTCCTACGTCAAAAATGTATTACTGACGTATCGCCCCATAGTAACTTGCAATTAATATTTATATATGAGGTTTAATACTACGATTACTCGTAAATAATACCTTTAGAGACTATTACAATTTGCATATTTGTTAATAGAACACGAGTAACTTTAAAATAAGTTAAGACCATTAAACTACATACATATACCATTGTAGTGTAATTTTATGGTCGAAACTTCTTTAATGTTACCTATGGTCTATTTACGAATATGCCTTATGAATCAAATCACAAATAAAACATCGATTAACATTATGGCTGAAATTGTATTCAATGAAATGTCATAAAATGTTAATTACAAATATTTAAATTTAAAACTGGACTAGAACATTTTTTTTTAATACTAACGGTATTATTTGCCGTCAACAAAAGTTTGTAGGTAAATTTAAAAATTTTAATTTCATATTACACGAAAACCTATTCATTTTGTCATAAAGACACCTTCGGCATAATTAAGAGAAATCGCAAGGTATATTAACAGAGCCTTCTAGAGTATAGACTATAGAGCCATAATCATTATGACGAATTTTTTAGAAGCTTTTTTAGTCGTATAACTTTTCGCACATTTCCATAGGAATCCATAGTAAAAATGGTGTTTTTTAGCTTCAAGTTTTTCAATTAAAAAAGCAAAAATGTTACAAAATGTTTATACAAAGGTGTTCAACATATCCTTAGCAGCAATATAAATACAAGAAGGGCATATTGGAATTAAGTAAATGTTAACTTCAGAAATATTAAAATTATATTATTTCTAAAATATATTTTTCGAAGTTGAAAAATACATCAAAGTTGGCTGTGACAAATTTTGCTAAATTTATCTTTAGTTTTACTACTGTACGTTAGATGTCTCAGATTTTTACAGAAAAATATGAAAAAAAATTGTTTAATCTCAAAATTATGACACGTTCTTAATATTTTGAGAATTTGTTTTGCTTTTCCTACAATTTTTGCACTTGAAATTTCCCCAGGTGGCAATTTTTAGTACCGTAAAGTGCCACCTATAATACCGAGTACTGCAACTGGAAAATTCGATTTTTTCTAAATAATAAAAATATCTATTAGTATACCCGGTACATAATATGGGTTTTAATACCCGGGTAAACAAAGAAGTTATGGTGTCGTTTTATATTGAAAAATATATGCAAGTAGGTAGGAATAGGCAGGTGCCTACTATAGGTAAGTAAGTTTAGGTAAAGATAAAGAACAGCTTAACACCTACGATGCAATCTCTTTACATCAAAATTAATTTTATTATTTTAAATTTTTTTTGGTAATTGATTTGGGCCCTGACTCTAACCGCTTATTCCATTCCGTTTTCATAGCAATTTTAAATGGATGATTCACCGACACATCAAGTGGTTGTAGAAAACTAGCAGTTTTTGATGGAATTATTACCATCGCCAAATTTAAATATTTCGTGATTACCTTCGATATGTATGATCCGTGTGAATCTAGCAGCAATAGAGTTTTTTGGCATACCAAATATTTGCCACGCTGCTTGAAGCATCTGTTTCCACTGATTTTTGCCTTTTAAAATGTAAGGCGCGAGAATGACACATATCGAAGTAACATTATGGTGTTTCATCCATGTTGAAAGTTTCGGTTACCTGTAACGTAATCGTATTTAACTTGGACAAATATTTGTCAACCTTTTAATTTTTCTCTGCTGGTGAATCGATGTCCTCTTGACCTTGGTGCGCGATTTTTCTGGAAAATATCTGATTTCGTCTTTACACCCCACTGATCCAATTATTACTTGCACAAAAATGCAATATGGGACTAGGCATCTCTAATAATTCTGCTATTAATTTGGTTTGGTTCTGAAAGCTCTATAATTAACTACTACACTGAAAAAAAAGATTGCTCATATTATGCAGTTAAGGCATCAAATCAGGCAGAAAACTTGCTTAAATGTGCGCTAAGCAAAGATGTTCTTGTAGACAGAATAATTTTTGATGATTTGTTAATATTTTTATTTATTGAAATTATGAATTTAAGATATAATTCAAGAAACACGTGTTTCTCATTTCTAGCATTTTACTCTTATTATAATGAAAATTTAATTTAAAATATTCATAAAACTATTTTCGATTTAATCTCAATTTGCGAATTTATTGTTGTTTTTTAGAATAAATTAGGGCAATTTATAACTAATTGAAGAGTACTGTATTGTCAAGTTATAACCAACCATTCTCAAAAGAAGTAAATAAAATATAATTCAAGAATAATTTGAAGACCAATATTCCTCAAATTAAGAAAAAAAGTTAAATTTGAGAATAAAGTGCATAAAACCAGAATAATTTCAAAACTAACAATTCACAAACTAAGTAGGAAACTAAAAACTTGAGAATAAAGTTCATGATTCCAGAATAATTTCAACGTACTTAATTCTCAAAATATGTAAACAAATATCAGCTTGAGAATAAAATGCATGATTTAATAATACATTCAAGGTCTATTATTCTCAAAACAAGTAAAAGAAATATAAACTTGAGACTAAAGTTCATGATGCCAGAATAATTTCAAAACCCGTAATTCTCCAAAATATGTAATCAAATATCAGATTGAGAATAAAATGTATGATTTAAGAATATATGCAAAGCCAGAAATTATCAAAATAAGTAAATAAATATAAATTTGAGAACAAAGATTATCTCTTTATTCTCAAATTGATAAATCTTTTTAATTATTTTGCTAATGGTTTATTCTTCAATCGTGTTTTTTGTTTCCAAGTTCAGAATTCTTACATATTTTACGATTCTCATAATGATTAAAGAAATGATCAATTTCAGAGTGAAGTTTCTGATTCCAGAATATTTAATTTAAAAACAAATTACATATTAGATTTTTATTTTATTTTATTATTTAAAAAAACTCTCTGGAATAAAATTTTTATATATTTTATATACATATTATTATTAAAAAAAAAAACTTAATTGTTTTACATTTTATAGAAATTTCATGTAATTAAAGATATCAGATTCCCTTTCAATTTCAACAATTTTCTTTTAATTCAAAACATTTCTTTTAATTTCAAAAGTTTACATACACAAATTACAATTATTTTTAGTTATATAGATGCATTTATAGCTGTATAATTTTTATGTATAATTTTTATTTTAGTTTTAAAGTAAATAAAATATACATCAATTAAACATTATTTCTAAAATATATATAATAATTACAATAAAGGGTATTTTATATATGGTTTTCCCTGTTGCGTTTTTCGCAATGTTGTTAGTCTTAAACGAACATTACTTAAATCCAAAAATGTAAATTCTAATAATTCTTCCCCAATTAAATATATTTTGTAATGATTGTCGAATTTACTTATATTTATATGTTATATTATTAAAAAGCAAATATAAACAGACATAGATATTATTTTCTTTTAGTGATAATTATTTTTTACAAATCTCTTGAGGGCTATAGTTTCGAGCCCCTGGCTCATTGTCAACTCTTACAAATATTCTAAAGTTTTTTCTATGGTTGGTTTATATTTGCTTTTTAATAATATAACAAAAGTGATAAAAGTAGCATAATTATGGAGATTTTCCAAAACAATTTATATGTTGTCCAGCTATAATTATTTCCCTGATTTCAACGAAAATATTTATAATTTTAAATAATTGTTTCTTCTTTAGAAATTTTCATTCATTTATTATTATTAATAAACACAACGTTTTCATAACAAAAATAATTATTAACCTTAAATTGCGTATTTTTATACTCTACATGAAGAACTGATATCATATTTTAAATACTGTTCAGAGTTACAATTGTTTCTTACAAATTCATTAACCCTTAATTACTCACCTGAATATAATTACACATCTACTCACGTCGGGTCACTATGACCCCGATTTTAGAATTTAAATAAATACAACAATATAATTCATACAATATTATATATTCATAGTAATTTCTAATTATTGTCTTCTTGACAATCTACACAAATTATTTTTGAGTGCCCCTTGCAAATTGTTTTCTTGCATACACAACAAAAAATAGAGTATTTATTACCTTTAGTACTATGGGACACACACTACACCGTTTACGCTTAACTCCTCTAGTTGTTTCTGAAGTGACTTCCACTAAAGTTTCAGGATTTAGTACGATAATTCCTTGATCCTGCAAATTCATTTTAATTTTATTTTTCACGCTGCGTAAAATTCGTGGGTTTTGTGATCTCTTTATTATATAGTTAAAAAGTAAAACGTAACTAATCACCTCGGGTCAAATTCATGATAACACAACTAATATTTACGCAAGTATTAACCAAATATTACTAAAATGTTCTACAAAAAGAAATATGGGACTACATAAAATATGAAAATTCGAAAACAATAAAAAAGGCAAAAGAAAATAGGACTGGGTCATTTTGACCCGAGGTGAGTAATTAAGGGTTAATATTATTATCAATTTGTTTCTTAATTATCTTACAACTACTTTTAACATGTTTTTTATTTATAATTAAGAACACAGCTTTGAGCTTTTTCTGCAAAATCGTACCACTTGGACATCAGCAGCGTGCTCTTTTCTGGATATATGTATAATCTCAAAATCTATCTCAACCTGAAATTAAAATGAATAATTTTTTTTAGTGGAGACATTTATACATAAGTAGTCAAGGAAATTTACCAGTCTAAATCCATTTGCAGATGTATATAATGGCCAGTCCTGTAAATATTTTTTAATTTTCCCTCCCGATGACTCAATCGCATCAAATTCATAACGTCTGCCTTTCGATGTAGCGCTCGATTTAATTTCAACTGTGTCCCATGGTTCGTGGAAAAAGCTCAAACAGTTTTTATTTCCAAAAATAAATTTTGATCCTAGATAAAAAAAATGATCCCGGATCATTTCAGGTTTTTGAAGAAAATCTTTACTTTTATTCAAAATCAAATACAATCCACAAAGGGTTTTGTTTAGAAGTACAACTATGTATTCAATTTGATTTTTTACACTCCAACAAATATCTTAGGGTTTCAAAAATATCCCGGATCAAGAAAAAGTAAAAATTGTCCTTCAAAAAAACATAAAAACATATATGATATTTAAACTGTTTGATCCGGAATCTTTTATTTATGAATCAATATTTATTTTAAAATAATAAAATAAAATAAAATCTTAACTTATATGTTTTAAACGTAATAATACCTTGAATTCTCCAAATATATAAAAAATGAAAACGTTTAAAATGTTTTCAAAAAAATCACTTCGTTCAATTTATTTTAGCTATACATATTTAATTTATTTAAAACACTTACAAATCACTAAGGTTCAAATTTACTAACGCCTACATAACACAAAAAAAATTTATATAAATATCCACTACAATATTTTTCTTTAAACAAAAAGTACTCGTGTAATTTAAAAAAGTAACAAATTCACTATAAATTTTAGCACCACACTTTTTATGATAGAACACATAAAATTTTGGTTTATTTTTTACTCACGATTTTATGTCCGTCTTACTCCAGAATTTAACAAGAACTGAATAGTAAAAATAACATAACTATAAGGAAAATAAGGAAACCATGAATGTTTAATTTTCGCTGAAGAATAGTATACTCAAAGTAAGAATATAAATTCAATAAACTCGAGAAGGTATAATTTCATATGAATGCTAATATTCTCAGTTTTTGTTAAACGTTATATTTATTCTCATTTTTAAATTAGTATACATAAATCAAGAAATATTTATTAATTTTATTTATGTATTTTGTGATTAACTAAACTTAAAAAATATACGAATATTCTCAATTTGAGAATGGGAATTTTTCGAAAATAACTGTACATTAATGAATTGATTCGCCGTATATATTTCTATTTACAAATTCACAATGAAATGACCAAGTATAATCTCTAGTTATACTTGTTTAATATTCGCTTAAGAATACTATTCTCAAATTATGAACATAAATTCAATTAACTCGATTAAGTATAATTTTAAATCAATGATAATATTCTCAATCATTGATAAAAAATTATACTTACTCTCGTATTTAAATTAGTAGGCATGAATCAAGAATTATTCATTAATTTGTGATAAACTTTACTTCAAAATATACGATTATTCGCAATTTGAGAATTGCAATTTTGGGAAAATAAACGTTTATTACCGAATCGATTCGTACATATTTGCAATTACACATTCATAATTACCAATTACCATTACACATTCATAATTTCCTTATCGTATGCACTTTTACTTATAATTGAAAATCACCAAATTTAAATTATATTGATATATTGTTGAATGAAAGTCTGTGAACGAGAAATTAGAACTAGAATCGAAAGATTGTTGCTATCGAAGTTTGCCTAAAGTTGTTTCAACAAATTATTCATTTTCAGAAAGGAAGTTACCTGCATTTTAAATTATTGCGAAATGAACTAAATTTGCAACAAAAGATATACATATTTTTGAGGTGTTTTATTTTCTTACAAACAACACCTATATTTTTAACGGATTTTCTATAAAATGCATTTTGGAAAAGGGTGTTATGTTAACCAGATGTATGATCTTCTTTTGTGAAGGCTGACCCATCTTTAAGTGCAGTCATAAAAGTACTCTAAAATGAAAATTTTAACATTCCGCCCTTCTATAATAAATATATTCATATGTATATTATACCTGTTTAATTACTAGAAATGTATTTTCATTTTGGTATTAAGGGCATAAAATCGAAAAGAATGGAATATTATACACATTCTAGCAGGTAAAGAAAATTCATATAGATTACAATGCCTTAAGAAAATTGTATTTGTGAGAAAACAAGCAAATGTAAACTTGCCGAAATTTTAGTTTTATATCAAAACTAACATTATATTATGGTTTGTGAAATATGAGAATAAATGAATCAAAATAAAACCTGACAAATGAAGAAAATTTCCATTATTTGATTATACGTTACTGGAATTAAGAATAAATTTAGCAAGTTGTAACAACCAGATTTATGAAATTTCAAGCATACACAAATTCTTTAATTGATTCTATTTTTTTTACTATAATTAAGAATAAATATTAAACAAATCCATAAATTATTTTCAAATAGTATTTAAAGCATAATTTTCTTTAATCAATATCTAATTACTTGTAACAATAGTAAAGTTGAGTTAAATTGTGAATTATAGACAAAACTAAAATGAAGAAGATAAATCATATTTTGTAAAAGTTTCTAATTACTAGTATTGAGCAACTTAGTGTTAATTTATGAAAATAAATTTCATATTGCGTAGTATATTTATTAAATTGTAGAAAATTTAGAATTCGTGTTTTTGAGAAAGTACTATTCTTAATATTGGAATATTATTTCTCTCAGTGTACTTATCTTGGCGTTGAATTTTAAACCAGCTAACTATTTTATTTTCAATCTAAGAATACTAACTTTGCATCCTGCTCCTTTAATCCGATAGTCAGTTTTTGGCATTTGGACAAAAGTTTGGGATTACTTAATTTTGATTTGCATTCTTCTCTCCTTCACCTACATTTATAATTATGTATGATACAATTTCAATTTCCATGATTGCGCATACAAAAAAAAAATCTTAAAACCAATCAAACCAAAAATCAGAAAATTCCTTATACTATACCCCGAGTACTTTATTTGGATTTAAAGGCCAACAAATATTCCCGCTTATTTTATTGTGGGGTGTATTATAGGTGGCACTTTACGGTACGATTTTACAAATTTTTTTCTGCCATCACTGCCATCTATGTAATGTATATTGACTTAATGCACACGATTTGTAATAAGCTTTTCTGTTTAATTTGACCAGAATGCTGTTGTTATGAACTTTTTTTTATATTTTGGTTTAAATAAATCAATTATTATAAGAAAATGGAAACGATTTACTTAAACGAGATTTATATATGTTGAAATTCAAACATTTTTGAAAATATTTCAGAAATCATAATAAAGAATTTACAACGTTTTCATTTACAAATTTGTGTTAGGAAAAAAAAGTGATTTCCCGTATGTTTTATGTGTTTTACTATGAAAATTTTGGTTTTTTACTCGTTTCTAATTCCCTTATAAAAGATTCGTTTTTTAGAATATGGCTTGTATAACAAGGTTACTTTGGTATTAAGAACTGTAGGAAAATATTTCTTCGAAGAGCTTTGAAAATAGATCAACAAATTTGTTTATTGTTTTTTGTTAAAATGACTCCCATCAAAGCAACCTTGATTATACAAGCCATAATCTAAAAAACGAAGCTTTTTTAAGGGAATTAGAAACGGCGAAAAAATCAAAATTTCCATAGTAAAACACATAAGACATATGGGAAATCACTTTTTTTCTTAAGACAAATTTGTAAATGAAAACGTTACAAATACTTAATTATGATTTCTGAAATATTTTCACAAATGTTTGAATTTCAACATATATAAATGTCGTTTAAGTAAATCGTTTTCATTTTCTTGTAATAATTGATTTATTTAAACCAAAATATAAAAAAAAGTTCATAACAACAGCATTCTGGTCAAATAAAAAAAAAAAACTTTCTACAAATTGTGTGCATTAAGTCAATATACATTACATAGATGGCAGTGATGGCAGTACACATTTTTTAAAAATCGTACCAAAAATTGCCACCTGGGGAAATTAAGTTCAAAAATTGTAGGATAAGCAAAATAAATTCTCAAAATATTAAGAACGTGTGATAATTTTGTGATTAAACAATTTTTTTCGTATTTTTCTGTATAAATCTGAGACATCTAACGTACACTAGAAAAACTAAAGATAAATGTAGCAAGTATTATTTTAATTCGTCAGAGCCAACTTTGATGTATTTTCAAAATGAAAGTTCGAAAAATATATTTTAGAAATAATTTAATTTTAACATTTCTGCAATTTATATTTACTTAATACCAATAAACCCTGCATGTATATTGCTGCTACAGGTATGTAGAACACTTTTGTATACAAATTTTGTAACATTTTTGCTTTTTTCAATGAAAAACTTGAAGCAAAAAACACCATTTTTACTATGGATTCCTATGGAAATTAGTGAAAAGTTATACCACTAAAAAAGCTTCTAAAAAATACGTCATAATGATTATGGCTCTATACTCTAGAAGGCTCTGCTCCCATGCAACGCTTCCCATCCAAATTATCTTTGCACAAAATTTCGACCAAAATTATCAATACTTGCGAAAAAGGAGACAAATAAAATTTAATAAAATGTACGACTGGAAGAACGGAAGGACGGACATGACATTTTTTAATCGATGTTTTAGAGATGTGGAGCAACATTTTCTTCGCAATTACAAATACTTTCCCATTCTAACTTCGTTACAGTGTGAAAAGCAAATAGTAATAAACAATTTAAGAAATTTAATTATTCAGACACAGTGCACAACCTTTCATTCGGTTGCCCCAATTTTATTTCCATTTTGACAACAATACGACAATATTGAGAGCGTGCTTATATCCATATGTGTAAATTGTTATACACACACAAACACTTATCATTTTGATTATTATTATTATTACAATCATTATTACCATCATTATTATTACGCCTTATGTATAAGCACGTGTGTGGGTATGCGTGTGTAAGTGTGTTAATACATCATAATCATTGTAATTACGATTATTACAAACGACATCGTTCTTATGAACGAGTATAACAACTAGTTTTTCTTCCTTGGGTTGTGTGATTAGCTGAATTGTTTCAATATTTTCGTTATCAGGAAACATTTTTTTTGTGCTTTTTATTGACGAAGGGGAGTTACAATTTAATACACAAAATTATATACGACGACTAGAAAACTTATGTCATCACTTTATTAATCAATCATAATTTTTCTTGTGATGTTGTGCTTACGTTTGCCAAATTGTATAAAGTGGGGGGCGACGACTTAATAAGACGTAGTATTTCCGATAATGCGGAGGAGGGGTGGTAAATACACGAAGAGATTAATATAAGTGTTTTATAATTGGAAGGATTAGCAGATTAGAGCGATTACAAAAATTTGAAGTTAATATATTTTGGTGGTTTTTTAACGAAAACTTTGTGGTTAAAATCCAATCATATCCTGGATGTATACAAAAAATTGATATATCATAGGAATAGACCGTAGTTAATGTCGTTAACTTTATTTTAGATAATTTATAATAAACTTTCAATAAAGTTCTATAAAAATCCAAAATAATTGAATCGATTTATTATCCAAAAAAAAAAATATTTTCCTTTTGGATAAATTTATGGACCTGAATAAAATTTTTTATTTTTATTTTTTTTGCCACTACTGCTGCGCTGTTTCTTAGTTTATCCGAATTAATAGAAGGAGGCAACCCCAAATGGGCAAGAAACGGACAAATAAAAATAATTTATTGTTATCCATTTTTATGCGACTTGGGTAGGAGATATTGTTAAACAGTATACTGCGAAGGTTAGATACTTTTCTTATATCGTATATAAGATCATTTATGGACTTTGTGTTCGGCAATAAACGTATTTCTTTTGTATTTTTAATGGACCATTCACTACTTTATTGATTTTTTTTTCTTTTGTAGCCGTTAGTCGGAATTAAAATGACATTGTGAAACGAGTTGAGGAAATTGTTTGACCTTGTGTTGGATAAATAATTTTGTCAAACATCATCTGTAATTTAATGTATTGCCAATAAACCTGAGCTATATTTAATTATTTGCATAAAAGTTGTTTTTCATTGTGTATGTATACACTTTGTCGCAGAATTATTTAGTACAAGATATAAGAAAATGTTTCTGCATGTTCTGAGCAAAATTATTGAGTAATAATGGTCAGGTTCACTAAGTACAGATATTTCGGCTAAAAGCAAGCTTCCTTTAGTTAACAAAATTATGTTTAACTAAGTTATTATCGTTGACGTTTGATAAAATGTGAATTTTTGATAAAATGTGCATAAATTAACATAACAGTTTTTGGCTCAACCATTTGAATGTTATTGCATTGGTTCCGCACAAGAATTTTAAAAATTTCAAGATCAGATTCGAGTACTATTTTAGTGGTATTAAACTAAAAGCAGATAAAAAAGATGACAGAATTAAATACGAAATATTGTTATGTAAACACATTCAGTGACCACGCTTTTGAAACATAAAAGAAATTTAATTTTGATGAAGAAGAGTTCAATGTTCCGTGATTTGCTTTTTCGACGTTTGCAAAAGATATGGCGAAACCAAGGAAATTTATAACTGCAATGAAGAAACTTAGTCTTAATTGAGTTTTGGGAGACTTGCGAGATAATTTAATCGAAGATCGTGTAATGGCTTGATTGCAAAATAAAGGTTTAAAAGAAAAATTGTTACGAGAAGAGGATTAACTCTTGAAAAATGTTTCAGTATTTACAAAACCCGCGAAATGGCGGACTTGTATATGAAAATATTTAAAAATGCATAAACTTTTATTTAAATCAGAAGTAACCCTAAACCTTGGTGGTCGAGGCGACTATGAGGGGAGGGGGGGGGGGGAAATTATGTTGAATTGTAACTACCAACTCTGTAACCTCTTAGTAGCGTGTACAATCGTGGGTTGTTCTGGTTATATTTTAGGCATCTCTCCGAAAATGTGCGCTCATGTCAGGGGCAACCTGATCATTCGCAAGTATAAGTGTTGTTTGTAATTTGGCACCAAAACCTTGAGAAAAACCCTAATCTAAGGTGGGACAGCGTACGCGGATAGTTGAATAGCTGTTAGGATAAAAAGTTTCTAGAATGCCGACTCGTGGGAATTATAATCTTGCGCAGGGCAAAGCTCCCGGGCTGGGAAAAAACTATCTGCACTGCGGATACTAGAGGAGACGAGAGCCCGCTGAGAGGCTTCTGCGGTCAAGAGAAACCGGTATTAGGACGACATGCCATTAGCACTGAAGAAATCTACGGGTGAGGATGATGTTGCATTCAGTACCCGATATAAAGTTTAGACAGGCAGCAGAGCCTGAGTTCACTAGGATCTTAGTTGCTGGTTTTCTGGAGGTGATCCTAACCATGAACAACCTGACTGCTGTCGAAGAAGGCATCTTGGAAATAGTGGTGAGCAAGAAAACGAGGAGCAACAACCAAAGTTCCTCGGTAACCAATTCAGGCTGGGGTGGTTATTGGTGACCTGTGCCAATAAGGCCACTGCAGAGAGGCTAAAAGCCACAACCGACACTGTAAATCTGTGGGAAGTGCAGGGCTGCAGAACATTGCAGAAGTACCAATTGATCGAATACTTGGGTTTATCGAGAGCCAGAAAAAGGTAGGAATGTCAGCAATTGGAAAGTGATCCGGAGCGAGGCGAGAGGCACCTTGTGATAGGTTGAACTTCAGGTTTGGTGTTGTCCAGCTATATCTGAGTAGTAGCCAGAGAAAAGCAAACCCGACTGCCATGCAATGGTGGACAGTGGTTAAGCCTGTGATGGGCCCAGTTGTGACTCCTGCGAATAAGACCCCGATGGTCCAAGTCCTATCTAAGGGGCAACAGAGATGGTTTAAAGAAAACACGAGGGGGGTATAGGTGCGTGCATCATTTATCACTTTAATCAAGTTAAAGTATTACCTAAACACGGAACTCAGATCTTATTTCATTACCAGATTTTATTCCCGCGCCATATGCTATGGAATAGAAGTACTTTAACGCGATTAGGCCTAAATTAGCCGCCTGCTAACTCGCATTTGAGGTGTTTAATAAACAATTGGCATGTATCTAAGGTTTTTTGGCGTAATGTTCGTAATTTAGGCCTAGGCAGATGCAAGAGTAGTTCTAGTGGGGTGTTTAAGCCCAATGATATTAATAGTTATTTTTGCTCTAGTTTGAACTCGGGCAGTAGTACCGTCGATTTGTTCTCTAATGCGTCCTCTAATTCGTTTTCGTTTTCAAATATTTCTCTCGAGGATTTACAGTCTGCCATTTGGAATGTTAATTCCAAATATGTATGATAATGTTTGTATGTTTGTATGTATAATGTTTTCGTCTCAAAATATTTGTTACATATTTTTAATTTTATTCTCACATCCTCTTCCTATCCAGATCAGTGGAAGCTAAGTAAAATCATACCCATCCCAAAGATTAGTAATCCTTCAGAGCTATCCCATTTGAGGCCAATTAGCATTTTAAGTTCTCTCTCTAAAGCTTTCGAGATAGTTGTTAAAACTCAAATTCAATCGCATCTAAATAGCAATAGTTTAATTAGTTTCTTCCAATCTGGGTTTAGAAAATTTCATAGCACTTCTACTGCGTTATTAAATGTATGTGATGATATTAGGCGTAATATGAATAATAGGGAATTGACTTCTTTAACTTTGTTAGATTTTTCTAAGGCCTTTGATTCTATTAATCACAGAATTCTTTTTAACAAACTCTTATCTCAGTTTAGATTTTCGGTTTCCGCTGCCAGGTTAATTTTTAACTATCTTTCTAATCGTTCTCAGGCAGTTTTTTTCGACAATTCTTTGTCTGGTTTCCTTCCTGTAATTTCCGGCGTTCCTCAGGGTTCAGTGCTGGGTCCTCTATTGTTTTCTATGTACATTAATGACATAGAATCCTCTATTCACCATTGTTCATTTCACATTTTCGCTGATGACGTCCAAATTTATAAAAATAGTCGTTTAGATCAGGATTCTATTGATAGGAATATTTCTCTGATAAATGAAGACTTAAGTAATATCGCTAGTTGGTCGGTCTCTAATAGGCTCGTTTTAAATGCGAATAAATCTCAGTCGATCATAATTTATAAAAAATCGTTAGACACCTCGTCCTTTCCTGGTATTTTTCTGCAGGGTTCGCTAATTAGGTATTCAAATACTGTTAGAGATTTAGGCTTAGTTATTAATAAAACTCTTTCTTGGGGTGACCATTTAGTTAGTATCAGTAAGAGGGTCTTTGGTATGCTTAGTTGTTTGTATAAAGTAGTAGGATTTTCTGATAGTCAGTTTAGGAAAAAAATGTTTTTGTCTTATCTTCTTCCTCATTTTATTTATGGTGACGTAGTTTTATTCGGTATGCTTCAGGAAAATATGAACGTTCTCCAAAGATGTTTCAATGCATGTACTAGGTTTATTTTTGGTATTAGGAAATTCGATCATATTTCTGCCTACTCTAGCCTTGTTTTAGGATGTAGTTTATCTACCTTTTACGAATTTCGCGTTTGTCTTTTTATTTTTAAACTTCTCAAAGCTAAGAAGCCTTGTTATCTTTATAGGAAGTTACTTTTTAGCAGGTCTCATTCCTCAAACTTCCGCCTGATTCCGGCCAAAAATAGTTGTAGGTCGCTAAACAAATCCTTTTACGTTAGGGGAGTTTCTCTTTGGAATTCAATTCCATTGGAAATTAAGAGTTTAGGATCGGCCAAATTATTTAAGTCAACATTTTTGGAGTGGCGTGATTGATGGGCAATACGTAGTTTTCTAAATTTAGTTTTAATATTATTGTTATTGTTATTATTGTTAATTTTTAATATTATTTCACCTCTTGCTGTACATTTTATTGTAAATGAGCTATTGCTCAAAATAGAATGTGTATGCATGAGATGGAAATTGTTTGAAAAAATTTAAAAGGTTTTTCTGCCTAATGGAAGCAGCTTCATCATTTTATTTTTGTTCTTTTGTTCCGTTTACTCTGTTTCCATCTGTGCTTTTCCTTTTAATACTAAATTATTGTTAAAGTACAATAAATAAATAAATAAATAAATAAATAAATAAAGTATCTAAAGAGGTTTCCTTTTCAGATCATATGCACATTAGATTTGATATAGCGGCCAGAATCATGCAGAGGCATGCAATTAGAGTTCCGCAGCTACATTACTGGAAAAAGCAAGGAAAACAATCGAGAAATTTATTGAGCAAGGTTAAACTCGCCAATGAATGGGTTCAGTATAACTTGGCCTTGACTGAATATAATCTCGAACTAAGGAGATCCAAATGGGCAACCTGAGGAAATTTCTGTGAAGGAATCAATTAATCACAGAGAGAACTAGAAAGAAACAATTGGGGTACGTTTACAGAGACCCATTTTCTGGACTTTATAGTGACGAAATCTCAGGAATGCTCTTACGATGATCTAAGTAAACTAGTTTACGCACCACAACAACAAGGTCTTGAGTCTTTCTGGAAAGATTTTTAATCCTTGTAAAGTGAGATGCCCCACTGCAGAAAGGTTTTAAGGAAATTCTCCCCCGCCTGGATCGGATTTTTCGGGCAATTTATGACTTTCAAAAACATTCCAAACTTTGACGGAGAGTAATTGTGTTCTTTATACCAAAGATGGGAGGGCGTCCAGATACCCAACCCATGGCGTATCGGAAAATAAGCCTTACACCGTTTCTGCTGAAGATATTGAAAACAGTTTTGGAAATCAGATGTGAGAACCTTATAGGGTATCGGAATCTTCCACGGAACCCTCTTTGCGATTGCTAAAAAAGAATGGCCCTCGGTGCATTTGTGGACATTGAGGGGCTTTTCATAATACCTCCTCTGAGTCTATTGAGAGGGCCGCAGAATAAAAGGGATCCTACCTTCTACAATTAGGAGGATCCAGCTAAACTAGGCAGTTAGTACAGATATAAGGTCAAAAACCATTAGGGCCGTAAATAGGTGTCTCCTCTATTAACTCTTCTGGCGGGTAAATTGATGAAATCATCTCCGACCTCATGCAGGATGAACTCAACATAGTGTGGAAATGGTGTGTACAGGAAGGACTTTGCGTCAATCAAACTAAAACGGTTGTTGTACCTTTTACGAAAAAGACAAAGCTTGCATTTAGAGCTCCCTTGTTAAACGTAAACAAAATTTACTAAAAGTTTAGGACAGAGCCACAAAAACCTTTTGGGCGCCAAGAGGCTTTATAGACGAAATTGGAGTTATCAAACAAAGAGGATCTACTGGTTATTTTTAACAATCATAAGGCCCATGACACATACGCTTCGGTAGTGTAGTGGTCTAAAACTGAGGAGCAAGGAGCTTAAAACTTTATTGAATAAAGGTCAGCGCCTAGCCAATGACAACATACCCGACTGCTGCGATAAATGCACTTAAGGGAGTGACTCCATTGCACCTGTGCAATAAAAAGTGCTCTGTAAATATGGTCTTGAAGATACAAGTAGAGGGCAATATTAAGCCAGGTAATAAGGTTAGCAATTTGAGAATCTTTAAGAAATTTAGGACGGACCATACCAATGAGATGCGTTCCGGCTGTATACTAACTAAGCTGAACTTCCACAGACCATTTTGTCTCGTTATACCAGACAGGGACATATGGAGCTCAGGTGGGTCGTGACTGGTCTGTTTCAAACCTCATGAGCATTAATGTGGAGAAAGATCAAGTAATGATATACTCCAAATCAGATATAAGAACGGGTCAATTTAGTAAATGATTTGGAGGTGATTTTCAACTCAAATCCAATGTTTAACTATCATATTGATGCTGTTATTAGCAAGGTTTCCAAAATGCTAGGATTTATCAAACGTTGCTTGGAAGATTTTAATGGTATGCTGATTTTCAAATTGTTATACACTTTATTAGTATGGCCACAAATCTGTGACCGAAATGACTCTCACTCCAACAGAATTGAAAGTATCCAAAAGCAATTTATTTAAGCACAGTTATAAGGCATTTACCTGTATTACTTTTGAAAGAAGACTCTGTACCTGGTTATGACAATGATTCTGCTAATCTGGCCAAACAATTAGTTAATAGTATCAAATTCTCTGACTAAATCCATTTTTCATTTTCAGTAAAGAATTCGAAATAATAAATCAACAAACTATCTTAGAACATTCAAACTACAATATTATAATCAATATTCATCAGTATGGTTCCACCAGAATTTGAAGGACAAATTCAGCTACTCTAAACCTCCTAAAAAATGTTTAACAGTCAATTGATTCTAAGAATGGTACATCCTGTTTATTACTTTATAAACAAAAAGCGTTTGAGTGCATGAATCACACCACGCGTTAATCATCCATCAATTCTTAGTCCAATCTTGCAAAACGCTCCAAATTTTCTCAAGATAAATACAGTTTTTTTGAGTTTACTGAACGCCTTGCGAATCCCAGATTAACAATTAAGATAGAGAAATGTACATGATGGCGATCGAGCTCACTGGTCGCGAGAGTGAGAACAGACTGAGGTTAAATCCTTATAAGAAGGTAGCTGTGGCAGTTCTCTAAGCTTCAAAAATGGCTCTAAACAGCAACCAGGACGGTTACTAACAACAGCCCATTTGAGTTTTTCTCCTTAAAAAAATCCCAGTAGTGAATTTCTGCATAAAATATCTAATCATATCATTGAGCTACGTTTGTATTCCAAGAGACCCAAAAAGTTCATCAAAAGTTGACGATGGGTTCATGACATTTTTAACTCGAATTTTAATCTTATGTAATATCCGTACATTTCCATCTTTGTCTGGCTTAGTTCCCACAACTCGACCCAGAGAGCATTTCAGCGAAGGTATTGCATCAGCTTTCACCAACACCATCGCACCAATTACAACATTCCTGTTTTTTGCCAACCACTTAGCCCTAGGCTGCAAAATAGCCAGGTATTCAGTACGAAATCTAGCCCAAAAGTGCTGAATCATCCCATTGATCCGTTGCAACATTTTTACACGATTTATATTCTGTTCCGCAATCGTTATTTTTGGCCAAGCCACTCGCCCTTCACCGTATAAAAAATGGCCTGGAGTCAAAAGCTCACAGCCACTTGGATTTCCTAAAAGTGAAGTGATGAAGCGAGAACTGACAATCATTGCAACTTAATGAGCTACAGTATGCAGTTCATCGAGCTTCCCGTAGTCCACCAACATTTGGTGATGTTGGTGGAATAAACGACCATTCGACGACCGCTTGGTCACACGGTGGTAAAACTCACCGAATTGGTTGACCACACCTTTTAAATTGGTTGCATTGTCTGAAAACAATTTCTTTACCATTTCTCGATCAGCGCAGTGAATCTCTTTAGAGACCGAATGAACGCCTATATGGATAGTTCAACAACAAGCTCTAAATGAACCGCCTCTTTAGGAGCATTGCATATAATGTGAAGGCGCACATACATGGGGCCTAATTTAAAAAAAAATTAGAGAACTGGTGATTTTTGGGGAGAAGGATCTGGTGCTTGGAATTAGAAGGAAGTTTGGCTCTTTCTAGCCGTTCGTGTAATCTCAACAATACCAACTCATCCAGAAACGGTACCAAATATTTAAGACGACTATTGTTATCAACAGTCCGGCCAGCCGTCAATATAGTTGGTAATCTTGCGCAAACATTGATTTCTGTATATTCCGAATGAATGGTAGTTCAGCCTTCGGCAGTTGTTGGCTTCTCCACATTTGAATACAAATCTATCAGGCCTGCAACATGCATGGAGCTTGTGAGATCTTCAACAATATTCGTAGAGAGAGCAAACTTGACCGATCGCTTTTAAATTATATCATCAGATATGGGAGAAGGTTTCGGAATCGGTGCCCACAATAATTTGTCGCATTTGAGGAATCTGCCATTTAAACGGGCATAATCTTTCGGCTACTAGAATCGGCAGGAACATGTCGCTACACTCCCGGACTAGTTTCCTTTTTAATCTGGGTTAATCTTGAAATACAGTGAGCAATGAATATGATTCAATTATGCGGTTTCACATTTATCCAGCATAGTGATTAACGAATCGGTTCAATAAAAAATCTTCTGACTTCAAACTCCAGCAAAACTATACTCTCTTCATTTAATCGTCATCAATTTTGCAGCTAAAAGCTCGAGACGAGAAATACGGATGGTTTTAACCTTCTTCCGTTCCTCGGGTCCATTTCGACCCAAATGCACTTTCTTTTTCGAAAATCTTGATAAGTATAAACATCACAAATGTGTAACTTAGTGACTTTGTCTAATATGTTCTAAATAAGTATTATACAGAAATTTAATAATTTCCGATTTACCGTTACACCGCAGTAAAATAAGTAACACTAAATATCCTCGGGGTCAAAAATGGCCCATAGTAATTTTATAGATATGTAATTAGTATTTTCCCATTAACAGAGATTATATTGTATTCTTATCATATATTTAGGAAAATCACCGAATAATAAATTCATTTTTTATATTTTGTTCAATTTTACTGTAGTTTCGTTCTATACATTTTTTGTGCCTTTTCATTAAATCGTCCGTTTTCAAAACTACATAAAAAGCGCGATAGTGATGACATAAATTTTACTCTAACGTAAATTTTTAAATTTTTTGTGTGAGAATTTTCTGTGAGAAAAATTCATTTTTGTTTTATTTTAATTAATAAAATTAAAACTTAAAATAAAATAATATGGTTTTTGACGTAAATTCGTATGGGTTCATTTTGGCCTCGAGGAACTTTAGTGTTATTTATTTTGAGGGACGGATGAAGGTTAAAGCAACTCTAGATTTAGCGCAAACCAACCTGGACGAAATCGCACCATCATTGTGTCCGCATGGCAAATACATACAAGCCCATACGTCTACACATTGATATCCAAAAAAGATGAATTTCAATGAATTTACAGTCACAATTGACGCGGATTACCATAATTGGTTGGTGCAAAATTTACTCTTTGTAAAACCACCACATTGTAGAATTTCGATTGACTGATTCAACATTTCTAGCAGAGACGTAATAGAATGGGATCCAATCATCGTGTCATCCACATACAAATTTTACCCAAGTATTCAAGCCCCAATTGGACATTTATCCTGTTAATCGGTGTAAAGTATTTAGAGCAAGTTACGAACCACACACAGTTTCGTACGACACGGTGCTGAGACGGAGAGTTTTGACTGGTTCATTTTAAAATCAACTAGTAGTTGCCATCAAGC
The DNA here is from genome assembly GCA_963556165.1 of Tipula helvola. NCBI lineage: Eukaryota > Metazoa > Arthropoda > Insecta > Diptera > Tipulidae > Tipula > Tipula helvola. Next base: position 56,054,332 of record OY744481.1, read on the forward strand.
AAATTGATCGCAACCTGACGATACATTTGTTTGAATACCTCCGGTAACGACAAACTCGAATAATCTGAACTTTGTTACAATAATGAACAACTACTGTCTTGCAGTTTCGGACGGAACGGAGAATCTCGTCTAACGCAACATAAAGCGTCTTACAAATTTACAAGCATCGAACACCATTCGCAATTTCTTACTGGAGCTTCACAATTTTATCATGCTGTGGTGAGGCAAAAAACAATGCGGGGTTAACGGAACAAAATTCTGAACAGTTTCTAAATGTTTTATATATTCAATGAGAACCGGCGAATACATTTCTTTCATTTCGACTGCTTATCCAATATTTTTCCCAAGTTCAAGAAGCTTCTAATAGTTCAAAATAATTCTCCCAACAGTATTCGATCCTTTAAACATGGAAGTCGATCTGTGTATATAGGATCCTTCAGTAATTCATCGAGTATGAAAAGCGTAATTATTTTCGCACTCCTGATCTTTAGAACTCAAAGCAAATTCACGTGTAAGGAAAGCATCTACTTCTAAAAATCGCTGAACAAGCTCATTCAACCTTTCATTAGACTCAGTTGGTGAGCCTTCTTGAGTGTTATAAGGCTATTGATTTATAATCACTTAATTTCTTTGGACCACCAATGATCCATCCCAAGAAATTGTGGATATAGCTACAAATTGTGGTCCATTGAGGCACATTTAGCGCAAAAATTTGAATGCAGTGATATTAAGGAGGCATGGTTAGATATAACTAGAGTGACGAACATTTCCCGATACAGACGGCCTCCCACATTGATAGCCTTCAACTTCTTCAACATCAAACAAATCAACAAATTGTCAGCCACCTCTTCGAAAAGGTATATACATTTCACGGTCGTACAGAAATTCAAACAACAACCATTTGAATGCCTGCCAAAATTCCATAAATTTTATTGCTAAAATTGTTACCAACCGAAAAATATTTTCAAGAAATGTGATACACCTGATTGGTTCTTAAACTTGCCTAAATCAAAAACAGCTCAATTTGTTTCTAATCTAAATAATAACATCAAAGGTTTTCTGTTTGCATAAAGTTGGTGTAATGAAATTTGAAAAAAAATATTCATTCAATTAAACATTTCAAAGAACTGGTTTAGTAAACAAAAATCATTTCGGCAAAAAACTCAAGTTCACCTAAAATACGAAACAACAAATTAACTTTGTTGATTTTAAGACGAGGTTTAAAATCCCCCAGTTTTTCATTTAGTCAACAATTTTTAAGAATTCTACTTGTATCTATTTGAATTTGAATATTGTTTTGATTGTGCCTGCCTAAAAATGGTCAATCGATATTGAGATCTGTGGTGGTTGTACCTTTTGAGTCGAAAAAACCAAAACCTGCCAATTTTCCACCCAATTTTTATAGCCTTATATAATTCCAATTAATGCAAACTACGATTTATTAGGCGGACGAATATAGATTCCGGGTATTGAATGCTAATTTTTATTGCTGTCATTTACATTAAAACTAATTACTTTATTCTTTGGCATAAGACAGCTACAAATAATTGCTCGTCTCAAATCTTGAAAATTAAAATCAAATGAAAGAAGAGCAAAAAAACAACATACGAACGCTCATTTATCAAAGCCCACGTAAATATAATTCAGGTCACTGGCACAAAATTGTATTTACAATAGGGAGGATAATTAAACTTTAAAAACAAAAACAAATCATTCTAAATTCATACCACCTAGTTTACTGTTTCCGCGCGCACCATTCGAATAATTTGACACCTTGAAATAATGGAATAAATTACAAAACAAAAAAAAAATGTTAAGAAAACATTTTTGTTTTTGTTTAATACTCAACATTAACATCGGTAGTGTGTATTGAGTTTTCGCCGGGGGGTGTGTATACGTATACGATGCCAGGAAATCGAAATTTGTTTATTCCAATCAAACACAGAATATAAATTAGAAGTTTTCTACTTTATTTTCCTTTCAGTTACGATTTTTTTTTTCTAATTTTGAGTTTGTAACGTTTTTCACTTACACGCAAAAAAAAATCGTAAAATAAAATCAACATGTCTTCAACGTTTTTGTTCTAATTTGAGTCGAAGGCGAATTATAGGTAATAAACAACTTTTTTTTTGCAAGTAATCGCACAAAGACATAATCAATGGTGAAAATTCGATGACTATACCTGCAATTATTGTTGTTTATGGTTATTATTTCGCTTTTAGGGTCATAAAAATAAATCAAACCGTTTTTCACTTGACTTAAAGTTTTGCACCAATTTTGTTGTTATTGTTGTTGCCGTAATAAAATGGAGCAACATCTAAGTTTGATTTACACTTTCTTCTTGTGTTAAATGTGAGTAGCATACATTTTCCTACAAAATTTAATTTTGTGTCATATTTTATTCGGAAATATAGGGTTTGTTAGTTTAGCTCTCTAAACTCAAGCCTTGAGAAATGCTTTGTTTCATCCCGCTGCAGATACCTAAATAATTTCTAAGAGGCATAACGATCTGGAAGCTAGTTTTATACAAAATTTCTAATGGGTTTAAATCAAAATTTCAAAAATTTCTCACGATATTGGTCATAAATTAATCAAAGCAATCCGTCTCCTCGCAAAACGTTCTAGGGAAGAAGAAACTTCAATGGAATCCATATTCAGGCATAACACTCTAGAAACTGATTTTATATAAATTTCTTCAAAATTCCAGGAATAACATTGTAAAGCTAATTTTATACAAAGCTTCTCATGACGAAGCTTGAGCTGAAAATATGATTCTAATTATTTTTGGAAAATCGAAATTTCCCAGATTTACCTGCGATAGTTATTGACGAACCACATTAATCCAATCCATCTACGGTCATAACGCACTCGAGCCTGATTTTATTCAAAGTCTCTAATAATTTTCGGAAAATCGCATTTTTCCAAATTTCCCACATGTAACCTGAACTGAAACAAATATGTGTTCACAAATCAAAATGGCTTAATGTGAGATAAGCCCATTTACGTATTATCTCAAATTCGAAATCTCCAGATTCGATTTCCTAACAATTTTATTGTCCAGTTTTCACTCATCCAAATATGGTTTATTGTGCGATGAGTGACTGCTTTAAGGGTTTTATTTGATCGGCCATTAATATTTGAAAAAAGTGGTTCCCTCCAATTATAATGTTAATTTTTCCAGGTTGATCAAAGAACGGTTCAGCTAGTTCTAATCCAGAAATGAACTTCAAATTTCCTTAATCTACTGGTGTAGACGGCAGCAATGTTAGTCTGTCTAGAATTAATGTTTCGATTTTAAGTTATTCGAATTATGAATACTTTGTACGCAGGTAAGTTCCAATCGCCACAAGTGATTGATCCCTTATTTACCAATTCATCCACAAATAATCTGGCGTGTGTTCATTTGAATCGCCGCTGCCCGACGCATGATTTCGATATAAGATAGCATTGGGATGCTGAGTCCAGTAGTGCTCTGAACTTTTGAGTAATTCCTATAGCATCCTTGATCGAAACGATTGCGGTTGAAAGAATGCTCTTGAGTGATGTTTTAGTTAGTTTGTAATTTCTGCTTAATATTCCAATAATTTTCATCGAATTCATCTCGCTCAAACGTTTTCAAGAAAATTAAATTTTCTGCGAAATGTGAGAAAATACTCAAACGATTCAAATGACCGTTGGTATGACGATTACAGGTCTCAACGCCTATTAATAGAGATATCAATCAATAAAATCGGAGCACAATTGCAGATTTTCGATTTTTCTGGCTCTGAACTTGTGGGCTATAGTTCAGTTGATTTTCAAGAAAATTGAATTTTCTGCTAAATGTGTAGAAATGTGCGAGCGATTCATATGGCCGTTGGCATGACGATCACAGGTCTCAACGCCTATTAATAGAGGTATCAATCAACGAAATCGGAGCACAATTGCAGATTTTTGATTTTTCTGGCTCTGAATTTGTGGGCTATAGTTCAGTTGATTTTCAATCAAATTGAATTGTCTGCGAAATGTGTAGAAATACTCGAGCGATAAAAATGACCGTTGGCATGACGATTACTGGTCTCAACGGCTATTAATCGAGGTATCAATCAACGAAATCGGAGCACAATTGCAGATTTTCGATTTTTCTGGCTCTGAATTTGTGGGCTATAGTTCAGTTGATTTTCAATAAAATTGAATTTTCTGCGAAATGTGTAGAAATACTCGAGCGATTCAAATGACCGTTGGCATGACGATTACTGGTCTCAACAGCTATTAATCGAGGTATCAATCAACGAAATCGGAGCACAATTGCAGATTTTCGATTTTTCTGGCCCTGAATTTGTGGGCTATAGTTCAGTTGATTTTCAAGAAAATTGAATTTTCTGCGAAATGTGTAGAAATACTCGAGCGATTCAAATGACCGTTGGCATGACGATTACTGGTCTCAACAGCTATTAATCGAGGTATCAATCAACGAAATCGGAGCACAATTGCAGATTTTCGATTTTTCTGGCCCTGAATTTGTGGGCTATAGTTCAGTTGATTTTCAAGAAAATTGAATTTTCTGCAAAATGTGTAGAAATGTGCGAGCGATTAAAATGACCGTTGGCATGATGATTACAGGTCTCAACGGCTATTAATCGAGGTATCAATCAACGAAATCGGAGCACAATTGCAGATTTTCGATTTTTCTGGCTCTGAATTTGTGGGCTATAGTTCAGTTGATTTTCAATAAAATTGAATTTTCTGCGAAATGTGTAGAAATACTCGAGCGATTCAAATGACCGTTGGCATGACGATTACTGGTCTCAACAGCTATTAATCGAGGTATCAATCAACGAAATCGGAGCACAATTGCAGATTTTCGATTTTTCTGGCCCTGAATTTGTGGGCTATAGTTCAGTTGATTTTCAAGAAAATTGAATTTTCTTCGAAATATGTAGAAATGTGCGAGCGATTCAAATGACCATTACCATAACGATTACAGGTCTCAACCCCTATTGATACAGGTATCAACCATCGACATCGGAGCACAATTGCAGATTTTCAATTTTTCTGGCTCTGAATTTGTGGGCTATAGTTCAGTTGATTTTCTAGAAAATTGAATTTTCTGCGAAAGGTGTAGAAATGTGCGAGCGATTCAAATGATCGTTGGCATGACGATTACAGTTCTCAAAGCCTATTAATAGAGGTATCAATCAACGAAATCGGAACACAAATGCAGATTTTCGATTTTTCTGGCTCTGAATTTGTGGGCTATAGTTCAGTTGATTTTCAAGAAAATTGAATTTTCTGCGAAATGTGTAGAAATGTGCGAGCGATTAAAATGACCGTTGGCATGACGATTACAGGTCTCAACGGCTATTAATAGAGGTATCAATCAACGAAATCGGAGCACAATTGCAGATTTTCGATTTTTCTGGCTCTGAATTTGTGGGCTATAGTTCAGTTGATTTTCAAGAAAATTGAATTTTCTGCGAAATGTATAGAAATGGGCGAGCGATTTAAATGACCACTGGCATGACGATTACAGGTCTCAACCCCTATTAATAGAGGTATCTACGAAATCGAAGCACGATTGCAGATTTTCGATTTTTCTGGCTCTGAATTTGTGGGCTATAGTTCAGTTGATTTTCAATAAAATTGAATTTTCTTCGAAAGGTGTAGAAATGTGCGAGCGATTTAAATGACCATTGGCATGACGATTACAGGTCTCAAAGACTATTGATATAGGTACCAACCATCGAAATCGGAGCACAATTGCAGATTTTCGATTTTTCTGGCTCTGAATTTGTGGGCTATAGTTCAGTTGATTTTCAATAAAATTGAATTTTCTTCGAAAGGTGTAGAAATGTGCGAGCGATTTAAATGACCATTGGCATGACGATTACAGGTCTCAACCCCTATTAATAGAGGTATCTACGAAATCGAAACACAATTGCAGATTTTCGATTTTTCTGGCTCTGAATTTGTGGGCTATAGTTCAGTTGATTTTCAATAAAATTGAATTTTCTTCGAAAGGTGTAGAAATGTGCGAGCGATTTAAATGACCATTGGCATGACGATTACAGGTCTCAAAGACTATTGATATAGGTACCAACCATCGAAATCGGAGCACAATTGCAAATTTTCGATTTTTCTGGCTCTGAATTTGTGGGCTATAGTTCAGTTGATTTTCAAGAAAATTGAATTTTCTACGAAATGTGTAGAAATGTGCGAGCGATCCTAATGACCGTTGCCATGACGATTACAGGTCTCAACGCCTATTGATAGTGAAATCAATAAACGAATTCGGAGCACAATTGCAAATTTTCGATTTTTCTGGCTCTGAATTTGTGGGCTATAGCTCAGTTGATTTTCAAGAAAATTGGAAGTTTTGCGAAATATGTAGAAATACTCGAGCGATCCAATTGATCGTTAGCATGACGATTACAGTTCTCAACCCCTATTGATAGAGGTATCAATCAACGAAATCGGAGCACAATTGCAGATTTTCGTTTTTTCTGGCTTTGAATTTGTGGGCTATAGTTCAGTTGATTTTCAAGAAAATTGAATTTTCTGCGAAATGTGTAGAAATGTGCGAGCGATTCATATGACCGTATGACCGTTGGCATGACGATTACAGGTCTCAACACCTATTAATAGAGGTATCAATCAACGATATCGGAGCACAATTGCAGATTTTCGATTTTTCTGGCTCTGAATTGGTGGGCTATAGTTCAGTTGATTTTCAAGAAAATTGAATTTTCTTCGAAATATGTAGAAATGTGCGAGCGATTCAAATGACCATTACCATAACGATTACAGGTCTCAACCCCTATTGATACAGGTATCAACCATCGAAATCGGAGCACAATTGCAAATTTTCGATTTTTCTGGCTCTGAATTTGTGGGCTATAGTTCAGTTGATTTTCAATAAAATTGAATTTTCTGCGAAATGTATAGAAATGGGCGAGCGATTTAAATGACCACTGGCATGACGATTACAGGTCTCAACCCCTATAAATAGAGGTATCTACGAAATCGGAGCACAATTGCAGATTTTCGATTTTTCTGGCTCTGAATTTGTGGGCTATAGTTCAGTTGATTTTCAGGAAAGTTGAATTTTCTGCGAAATGTATAGAAATGGGCGAGCGATTTAAATGACCACTGGCATGACGATTACAGGTCTCAACCCCTATTAATAGAGGTATCTACGAAATCGAAGCACGATTGCAGATTTTCGATTTTTCTGGCTCTGAATTTGTGGGCTATAGTTCAGTTGATTTTCAATAAAATTGAATTTTCTGCGAAATGTATAGAAATGGGCGAGCGATTTAAATGACCACTGGCATGACGATTACAGGTCTCAACCCCTATAAATAGAGGTATCTACGAAATCGGAGCACAATTGCAGATTTTCGATTTTTCTGGCTCTGAATTTGTGGGCTATAGTTCAGTTGATTTTCAGGAAAATTGAATTTTCTGCGAAATGTATAGAAATGGGCGAGCGATTTAAATGACCACTGGCATGACGATTACAGGTCTCAACCCCTATTAATAGAGGTATCTACGAAATCGAAGCACAATTGCAGATTTTCGATTTTTCTGGCTCTGAATTTGTGGGCTATAGTTCAGTTGATTTTCAGGAAAATTGAATTTTCTGCGAAATGTATAGAAATGGGCGAGCGATTTAAATGACCACTGGCATGACGATTACAGGTCTCAACCCCTATAAATAGAGGTATCTACGAAATCGGAGCACAATTGCAGATTTTCGATTTTTCTGGCTCTGAATTTGTGGGCTATAGTTCAGTTGATTTTCAGGAAAATTGAATTTTCTGCGAAATGTATAGAAATGGGCGAGCGATTTAAATGACCACTGGCATGACGATTACAGGTCTCAACCCCTATTAATAGAGGTATCTACGAAATCGAAGCACGATTGCAGATTTTCGATTTTTCTGGCTCTGAATTTGTGGGCTATAGTTCAGTTGATTTTCAGGAAAATTGAATTTTCTGCGAAATGTATAGAAATGGGCGAGCGATTTAAATCACCGTTGGCATGCCGATTACAGGTCTCAACGGCTATTAATAGAGGTATCAATCAACGAAATCGAAACAAAATTGCAGATTTTCGATTTTTCTGGCTCTGAATTTGGTGGCTATAGTTCAGTTGATTTTCAAGAAATTTGAATTTTATGCGAAATATGTAGAAATGTGCGACCGACTAAAATGACCGTTGGCATGACGATTAAAGGTTTCAACGCCTATTGATAGAGGTATCAACCATCGAAATCGAAGCACGATTGCATATTTTTGATTTTTCTGGCTCTGAATTTGTGGGCTATAGTTCAGTTGATTTTCAGGAAAATTGAATTTTCTGCGAAATGTATAGAAATGGGCGAGCGATTTAAATGACCATTGGCATGACGATTACAGGTCTCAACCCCTATTAATAGAGGTATCTACGAAATCGGAGCACAATTGCAGATTTTTCATTTTTCTGGCTCTGAATTTGTAAGATATAGTTCAGTTTATTTTCAATAAAATTGAATTTTCTGCGAAATGTGTAGAAATGTGCGAGCGATTTAAATCACCGTTGGCATGCCGATTACAGGTCTCAACGGCTATTAATAGAGGTATCAATCAACGAAATCAAAACACATTTGCAGATTTTCGATTTTCCTGGCTCTGAATTTGGTGGCTATAGTTCAGTTGATTTTCAAGAAATTTGAATTTTATGCGAAATATGTAGAAATGTGCGACCGATTAAAATGACCGTTGGGATGACGATTTAAGGTCTCAACGCCTATTGATAGAGGTATCAACCATCGAAATCGGAACACATTTGCAGATTTTCGATTTTTCTGGCTCTGAATTTGTGGGCTATAGTTCAGTTGATTTTCAATAAAATTGAATTTTCTGTGAATTGTGTAGAAATGTGCGAGCGGTTTAAATGACCGTTGGCATGACGATTACAGGTCTCAACGGCTATTAATAGAGGTATAAATCAACGAAATCGGAGCACAATTGCAGATTTTTGATTTTTCTGGCTCTGAATTTGTGGGCTATAGTTCAGTTGATTTTCAATAAAATTGAATTTTCTGCGAAATGTGTAGAAATGTGCGAGCGATTTAAATGACCATTGGCATGACGATTACAGTTCTCAACGCCTATTAATTGAGGTATCAATCAACGAAATCGGAGCACAATTGCAGATTTTCGATTTTTCTGGCACTGAATTTGTGGGCTATAGTTCAGTTGATTGTCAAGAAAATTGAATTTTCTGCGAAATGTGTAGAAATGTGCGAGCGATTTAAATGACCGTTGGCATGATGATTACAGGTCTCAACGCCTATTAATTGAGGTATCAATCAACGAAATCGGAGCACAATTGCAGATTTTCGATTTTCCTGGCTCTGAATTTGTGGGCTATAGTTCAGTTAATTTTCAATAAAATTGAATTTTCTGCGAAATGTGTAGAAATACTCGAGGGATCTAAATGACCGTTGGCATGACGATTACAGGTCTCAAAGCCTATTAATAGAGGTATCAATCAACGAAATCGGAGCACAATTGCAGATTTTCGATTTTCCTGGCTCTGAATTTTGGGCTATAGTTCAGTTGATTTTCAATAAAATTGAATTTTCTGTGAATTGTGTAGAAATGTGCGAGCGGTTTAAATGACCGTTGGCATGACGATTACAGGTCTCAACGGCTATTAATAGAGGTATCAATCAACGAAATCGAAGCACAATTGCAGATTTTCGATTTTTCTGGCTCTGAATTTGTGGGCTATAGTTCAGTTGATTTTCAAGAAAATTTAATTTTCTGCAAAATGTGTAGAAATGTGCGAGCGATTTAAATGACCATTGGCATGACGATTACAGGTCTCAACGCCTATTAATTGAGGTATCAATCAACGAAATCGGAGCACAATTGCAGATTTTTGATTTTTCTGGCTCTGAATTTGTGGGCTATAGTTCAGTTGATTTTCGAGAAAATTGAATTTTCTACGAAATGTGTAGAAATGTGCGAGCGATTTAAATGACCGTTGGCATGACGATTACAGGTCTCAACGGCTATTAATAGAGGTATCAATCAACGAAATCGGAGCACAATTGCAGATTTTTGATTTTTCTGGCTCTGAATTTGTGGGCTATAGTTCAGTTGATTTTCAAGAAAATTGAATTTTCTGCGAAATATGTAGAAATGTGCGAGCGATTTAAATGACCGTTGGCATGACGATTACAGGTCTCAACGCCTATTAATAGAGGTATCAATCAACGAAATCGGAGCACAATTGCAGATTTTCGATTTTTCTGGCACTGAATTTGTGGGCTATAGTTCAGTTGATTTTCGAAAAAATTGAATTTTCTGCGAAATGTGTAGAAATGTGCGAGCGATTTAAATGACCGTTGGCATGACGATTACAGGTTTCAACGCCTATTAATTGAGGTATCAATCAACGAAATCAGAGCACAATTGCAGATTTTCGATTTTTCTGGCACTTAATTTGTGGGCTATAGTTCAGTTGATTGTCAAGAAAATTGAATTTTCTGCGAAATGTGTAGAAATGTGCGAGCGATTTAAATGACCGTTGGCATGACGATTACAGGTCTCAACGCCTATTAATAGAAGTATCAATCAACGAAATCGGAGCACAATTGCAGATTTTCGATTTTTCTGGCACTGAATTTGTGGGCTATAGTTCAGTTGATTTTCGAAAAAATTGAATTTTCTGCGAAATGTGTAGAAATGTGCGAGCGATTTAAATGACCGTTGGCATGACGATTACAGGTCTCAACGCCTATTAATTGAGGTATCAATCAACGAAATCAGAGCACAATTGCAGATTTTCGATTTTTCTGGCACTTAATTTGTGGGCTATAGTTCAGTTGATTGTCAAGAAAATTGAATTTTCTGCGAAATGTGTAGAAATGTGCGAGCGATTTAAATGACCGTTGGCATGACGATTACAGGTCTCAACGCCTATTAATAGAAGTATCAATCAACGAAATCGGAGCACAATTGCAGATTTTCGATTTTTCTGGCACTGAATTTGTGGGCTATAGTTCAGTTGATTTTCGAAAAAATTGAATTTTCTGCGAAATGTGTAGAAATGTGCGAGCGATTTAAATGACCGTTGGCATGACGATTACAGGTTTCAACGCCTATTAATTGAGGTATCAATCAACGAAATCGGAGCACAATTGCAGATTTTCGATTTTTCTGGCTCTGAATTTGTGGGCTATAGTTCAGTTGATTTTCAAGAAAATTGAATTTTCTGCGTAATGTGTAGAAATACTAGAGCGATCCATTTGACCGTTGGCATGACGATCACAGGTCTCAACCCCTATTGATAGAGGTACCAACTAACGAAATCGGAACACAATTTCAGATTTTCGATTTTTCTGGCTCTGAATTTGTGGGCTATAGTTCAGTTGATTTTCGAGAAAATTGAATTTTCTGCGAAATGTGTAGAAATACTCGAGTGATTCAAATGACCGTTGGCATGACGATCACAGGTCTCAACCCCTATTAATAGAGGTATCAATCAACGTAATCGGAGCACAATTGCAGATTTTCGATTTTTCTGGCTCTGAAATTGTGGGCTATAGTTCAGTTGATTTTCAAGAAAATTGAATTTTCTGCGAAATGTGTAGGAATACTCGAGCGATTCAAATGACCGTTGGCATGACGATCACAGGTCTCAAACCCTATTGAAAGAGGTACCAACCATCGAAATCGGAGCACAATTGCATATTTTCGCATTCGGCTGCACAATATATTGCTGATGCGTGAGGCGACTGGCTGGAGTCACAGAAACCATGAATTTCTGTGTGTTCCCATTCGATGTTAAACAGCGAGAACTACTGGAATAAATTCTTCGTCATGATTGTAGCTGGAGCAAGCCATCCCAGAGGGTCAAATATCCACGATGCTTCGGAAAGAAAAGTTCTTTTTGTAGCAACACTGTGGCCGTAAATATTAACAATAACTGAAAGTAGTCTTTATTCGAAAGCCACTACACTCCCAAGACTTCTATGGGACCTAATTCATCGTCAAAAGAAGTTGCAGAAGATCGTTTTTCGGTTAGATCGCTAAGTTCTGCAATATTGGATTTCCATTTTCGCAATTGGAGACCTCCTGATGCCCACATTTTACTATTATTAATTTTAAATCAGACGCCTCCAAAAAATTTTTGTTACCAGTGAGCAAATCGTCGATTTAAAAGTCTCGCAACGATATTTCAGCTACTTCCGGATAGTCCGACTTTTACCTTGTGTTAACTATGGCCAGGTTGTAGTAGCTAAAAGTGATGGTGAATCTTTTCTGTATAAGATTCTCTTAAAATTGCCGATACATTTTTTCAATATCGGCGACTAGCGCAATTTTATTGTTTCGAAAACGGATGAACATTTCTCAGAGCGTCGTGAACTCTTACTGGATCCATCGAATACTATCGGTATGTCAATATTGTTTACATTTTAGTGGATAAAAGTTGCATGTGTCCAAGGGATTGGTAAGTTTTCATGAATAAATTGAACTTCTACTTACTGAACCGACAATACAATGCCAGAACTCTTTGATATGCCTTGTGCAATAAGTTTCCTTAAGATAGTTTGCCCCTTTTAAATGTTCTTCCGAGATGTGAAAATGCACTGTTGAAACTCCTTCAAGTTCAAAAAACCCTCCCAATGTTTTGTCGACTTCTATATTGAAATTAAATCTGTAGGTAGCGTTCTCATTAATCATTGTTTGTCCGGCTATCACCCATCCAAATATGTTTTTTTTGGCTATGAGTGACTCCGAGGATTTCATTTGATCGGTCTTCCATATTTAAAAAAAAAATTCTATTCCAATTAAAATGTTAATTTCTCCAGGTTTGTCAAAGAAGAGATCAGCTGGGTAGTTCTAGTCCAGAAATTAACTTTAAATTCAACTCTAGTTTTTTTCAAAGCTTCTAATGATTTTTGGAAAATCGAATTTTCTCAGACTTCCTACATAATATTTGACCTAAATATTTTAATACGATAATTATTGACAAATCACAACATTATCGATCTCCAGAAATAGAATCTGGTGGCTTATTTTATACAAAGTGTCTAATAATTTTCGGACAACCGAACTTTTCCAAATTTTCCCATTAGAAAAGTAAATTGATTAATTTCCTGAGATAGTACATTTTGACGAATTACATGAATGCAATTCTTCTCCACGCTTTAGTCAGATTCGACAGGCTGATTTTATACAAAGTTCCTAATAATTTTTGAAAAACCGAATTTTCTCTGAGTTCCCGCTTGAAACATGAACTGAAAAAATAATTTAACCGATTTTTCAAAATACATTTTTTTCGGATATCTCACATGAACTATGATTCCAATGACCATTGTCCCATTAATGCAATTCACCTCCACGCATTACACTATTTTATACGAAGTTTCTAACGATTTTTGGAAAATAAACCATTCCCAGATATCCCACAAGAAGCATAATCTTAAACAATTATTCCAATGATTTTTGTGAAAAATCCAATTTTCCAAGATTTCCGCCTTGAAATTTGAATTGAATTCCTGCGAAGATTAGTGATTAATCAAGTTTTCCAAATTTTCCACATGCAACCAAATTTAATAATTTTCCTGTGATAATCCATCGCAAGTCGAAACACCTGAAGGTTCAATTTGTACAAAATTTCTAATAACTTTAGGGAAATCGAATTTTCCCAGATTTCCCACAAGAGATTTAAGTTGAATATTTTCCTACTTTAACTAGTGACGAATCTCATCAATACAATCCATTTCCAGGCATTCAATTTTGGTAGCTGATTTTATATAAAATTTCTAATGATTTGTGGAAAATCGATTTTCCCAGATTTCCCACATGAAACTTGAACTGAAAAAATTGTCTAATGGTCTAATGATCACATTAAACTTGAACTTGATTTTTCGAAAACGGAATTTTCGCAGGTTTCACACGTGAAACTTGAACTAGTATTGGCAAATGACATCAATGTAATTTATCTCTTGAAATACATAACACTCTACTAGGTTGGTTTTATACCAATTTTAATAATTTTTTGTTTTGGAGCGACATTCCGAGATTTTCTGTGAGTATGTTGAAGAAATCTTTTCCACGTATGACTATTGGCAAAAGCCTTTAATGCAGTAAATGCATTTTGTTAACTTTTAATGATATCGATAAAAAAAATTTTTTCGGCTGGGGTGTTATTAACGAAATCTTAATTATCTACTTTTTACTTTCGACTAGACACTTTCCGCTAACTTTAATGCAGTACTAATTACACAAATTCTTCACTAATCACGCACATGCTCGCATGATCCAAGAAAAATCGAATATTCGTTTCGATCATCAAAATAGCAAAATTTGAGAGTCATGTCATGACCATATTGAATTTGTTCTTAATTTGCAGCAAACTTCATTTTGAAACAGCCTATCTATAGTAACCTTGAATGTTACAAAACCTATATAAACACAATTTCAACTTTACCCAAAATCAATATTCCACCATCAATTTAATTAACGCAGTTAAAGCATCTTATTCAGATTTGGTTATCATAAATTATTCATTTCGCCCACTGAATCCAAAACAAAAACCATAATAAATTAACTTGGGTGGATTTCTTCTACGTACAGAGAGATAAATTAAAATCAAACTAACATCTACATAATCTGATAATAGTTCAAATTAAGTTAGTAATAAAAACCATTTTGGCATATTAAAAAGGACATAAAAACGATAAAATTGAATAAAAATAAATTTTACCACACCTCAATTTTCCTAATTTTCATGGAAAATTAAGAATAAAATTTTCATCCATTAAACCCGATTGAATAAAATTAATCAGATTGTGAAAATGACCTTCAGAACATGGACGTAGTACCTCACAATTGTATATTAAGTATAAAGATATAGTAAGACAGTATAATATGTAGATAGAAGAGCCAAGAAAATATTGGCAAATAATCTTCGAAGTATCAAATTTAATGATCAAACATTTAGAATTTAGTGTCTTGATAATAAATTTCATGAATACCTTTGGTATTTACATTGGTACAATGATATACCGATGTGTAATACTTCAAAACTGCGTTATATGAAATCGACTCGTTTTATCGTGGCACAACTGTTATTTAATCACGAAAATTACAAACCGAATACCAAAAGAGCACAGAAACAAAATCGTAAATCTTAATAAAAACCGAAATAATCTATTTGTTGTTTGTGTAGGAAGGTACCCAATATAATTTCTATGGAATAAAGTTAGAAGGAAAAGGGTTTATTCTATACCATAACACAAATGAAGTAAAGGCCAGACGGTTTTTACGAAAGTGAGACTTTTTACCTTCAATTTACGACCGAATACAATATCGTCTTCTTTACTGCAACATAAAAAAATAAAATTCCACCACATAACGGGGAGAAAGGTGATGTGAATTATCAAAATACACAGAATTCGAGTAGAAGTAGATTCAAGCAAACCAAAACGAAAAATCCGTTTAAGTGGAAGAAATTGAATTTCTATAATTTTCTTTTTCATCGAATCTCTCTTGTTTTGATACTTAGTTGGTGTATATGTAGTTGCAATATACACCTACATATAATGTGTGTTTGGGTGTGTGTGTGCACCTTTTTTGAATCGAAGCATAAAATATAGAAATTTATGTTTGAGTTCCAACTACCGAACAACGACATAAAATATAATAAAAGGATTTTTTTTTTCTTCATCTGTGATTGAACTTAATAGAATTTTCATGGAATTTCCTTTTAATCGAAATCGATTAAATTATTGAACATTTCTTATTGTTGTTACCGCTTAGTGTATTATTTATATAGTATACGAACATTTAAATTTGATAAGAACAAAAACCCAGAAGAGAAATTGTATTTAATGGAATCTTATGAGCAGCAATAGCAACACAAAAAAGGTGAGCTGAATCAAATTATAATTTGTGGCGGCATTTTTTGTTTAAAGATTTTTATTAGAGGATAATCAGCTTTATTCGTGCTTATAATATACGTCGACTGGTAGATTTTATTTAAATCTACTGCTGAGATAATGTAACTGTTTACGAGGCAATATCCGAAAAGTTCATTAGTTTTTATAGACGTTTTAGTGTCTAATACTCAATTTTTAATTTAGTATCTTCATGGTTAGTCGTGACACAGTCAATGGCCATTGTAAGCTTTTTCCTATTTAAAAATAATCTTACTGGTTGATTATAGCTCTCTCAATTCAGGTAAAGAAATCCGGATCGGGCACTCAGAATTTTCCAGGATCGGAGGATGTTATCTGTCTAGCTCATTTAAAATGGTCAGGTACCTGGATATGAATGTAACTAACTACATACTTCCTTTACTGTGATAAACGAACCCGTTCGGATGATTCCACAGCTAGCAGTATTTCAAAGTACCTAATTCTAGGTGAATCAGGTGGTTCAGAGCACATAACTGAAGGTAACAGTTTAGTGTACCACAGTTATAATGATTTAGAAATGTAAAAATTAAAAACAAAATAAAAAATAAAAAATAAAAAATTCAAAATTCAAAATTAAAAATTTAAAATTTAAAATTAAAAATTAAATATAAAACGATTTAAAAGTAAAAATTAAAAATAAAATAAAAAACAAAAAATAAAAAATAAAAAATAAAAAATTAAAAAATAAAATTTAAAAATTTAAATTTAAATTGAAAAATTAGAAATTAAAAATAAGAAAAAAATAATTCAATATTAAAAATCAAAAATTAAAGAATCAAAATTAAAAATAAAATAAAATATTCAAAATTAAAAATAAAAGATGCAAAATTCAAAATTAAAAAAATTATAAATTAAAAATTAAAGATTAAAAATTATAAATTAAAACATCAAAATTAAAAATTAAAAATATAAAAAGTAAAAATTTAAAATAAAATAAACAAAATTTTCAAATGTAAAAAATAATAATAAAATATAAAATTAAAAATTCGAAATTCAAAATTTAAAATTAAAAATTAAATATAAAACGATTTATAAGTAAAAATTAAAAATAAAATAAAAAATTGAAAATTAAAATTTAAAAATTAAAATTTATAAAATAAACAATGAAAATTAAAAATTAAAAATAACAATTAAAATTCAATATCAAAATTAACAATTAAAACTCAAAATAAGAAGTAAAAAATTCAGATTACAAAATTAAAAATAAAAAATAAAAAATAAAAAATGCAAAATTAAATAAAAAATTAAAGTAAAAATTAAAAATAAAATATAAAAGGATTTAAAAGTAAATATTAAAAATAAAACAATTCAAAATTCAAAATTAAATATAAAACGATTTAAAAGTAATTAAAACTTGTAAAAATTAACGATTAAAAATCAAACATAAAAAATTTAAATTTAAATTTAAAAATTAGAAATTAAAAATAAGAAAAAAATAATTCAATTTTAAAAATCAAAAATTGTAAATTAAAAATTAAAATTAGAAATTAAACATTAAAGATTAAGAATTAAAAATTAAAACATCAGAATTAAAAATTAAAAAATAAAAATTTAAAAAAAAATAAAAAAAAATTTAAAATTATTAATTTTTAAATAATAAAATAAAAAATAAAAAATTTACAATTAAAAATTAAATATAAAACGATTTAAAAGTAAAAATTAAAAATAAAAAAAAAAATTAAAAATTAAAATTTAAAAATTAAAATTTATAAATTAAAAAATGAAAATTAAAAATAACAATTAAAATTCAAACAATAAAAAATTAAGATTACAAAATTAAAAATTAAAAAATTAAAAATAAAAAATTCAAATTTTCTCAATTTAAAATTTTAAAATTTTAAAATTAAAAATAAAAAATTGTAAAAATTAAAAATCAAAAATAAAAAATTAAAATTTAAATTGAAAAATTAGAAATTAAAAATAAGACAAAAATAATTCAATATTAAAAATTAAAAATTAAAGATTAAAAATTAAAACATCAAAATGAAAAATAAAAAAATTAAAAAGTAAACATTAAAAATTAAAAATAAAATATACAACGATTTAAAAGTAAAAATTAAAAAATTAAAACTTGTAAAAATTAACGATTAAAAATCAAAAATGAAAAATTAAAATTTAAATTTAAAACTTCGAAATTTAAAATAATAAAAAATAATTCAATATTAAAAATCAAAAATTGTAAATTTAAAATTAAAAATTAAATATAAAACGATTTAAAAGTAATAATTAAAAATTAAAATTTATAAATTAAAAAGTGAAAATTAAAAATAACAATTAAAATTCAATATAAAATTTTTTTCTCATTTTAAAATTTTGAAATTTTAAAATTAAAAATAAAAATTGTAAAAATTAAAAATAAAAAATTAAAAATTAAAATTTAAATTGAAAAATTAGAAATTAAAAATAAGACAAAAATAATTCAATATTAAAAATTAAAAATAAAATATAAAACGATTTAAACGTAGAAATTAAAAATAAATTAAAAAATTAAAAATCAAAACTTGTAAAAATTTTAATCGTTAATTTTTAAATCCAAAATAAAAAATTAAAATTTAAATTTAAAAATTAAAAATAAGAAAAAATAATTCAATATTAAAAATCAAAAATTGTAAATTAAAAATTAAATATAAAACGATTTAAAAGTAAAAATTAAAAATAAAAAAGAAACTTAAAAATTAAAATTTAAAAATTAAATTTCAAACAATAAAAAATTAAGATTACAAAATTAAAAATAAAAAATAAAAAATTCAAAATTCAAAATAAAAAATGCAAAATTCAAATTTTCTCATTTTAAAATTTAAAAATTTTAAAATTAAAAATAAAAATTGTAAAAATTAAAAATCAAAAATAAAAAATTAAAATTTAAATTGCAAAATTAGAAATTAAAAATAATACAAAAATAATTCAATATTAAAAATTAAAACATCAAAATTAAAAATAAAAAAATTAAAAAGTAAACATTAAAAATTAAAAATAAAAAATTCAAAATTCAAAATAAAAAATGCAAAATTCAAATTTTCTCAATTTAAAATTTTAAAATTTTAAAATTAAAAATAAAAAATTGTAAAAATTAAAAATCAAAAATAAAAAATTAAAATTTAAATTTAAAAATTAGAAATTAAAAATAAGACAAAAATAATTCAATATTAAAAATTAAAAATTAAAGATTAAAAATTAAAACATCAAAATGAAAAATAAAAAAATTAAAAAGTAAACATTAAAAATTAAAAATAAAATATACAACGATTTAAAAGTAAAAATTAAAAAATTAAAACTTGTAAAAATTAACGATTAAAAATCAAAAATGAAAAATTAAAATTTAAATTTAAAACTTCGAAATTTAAAATAATAAAAAATAATTCAATATTAAAAATCAAAAATTGTAAATTTAAAATTAAAAATTAAATATAAAACGATTTAAAAGTAATAATTAAAAATTAAAATTTATAAATTAAAAAGTGAAAATTAAAAATAACAATTAAAATTCAATATAAAATTTTTTTCTCATTTTAAAATTTAAAAATTTTAAAATTAAAAATAAAAATTGTAAAAATTAAAAATAAAAAATTAAAAATTAAAATTTAAATTGAAAAATTAGAAATTAAAAATAAGACAAAAATAATTCAATATTAAAAATTAAAAATAAAATATAAAACGATTTAAAAGTAGAAATTAAAAATAAATTAAAAAATTAAAAATCAAAACTTGTAAAAATTTTAATCGTTAATTTTTAAATCCAAAATAAAAAATTAAAATTTAAATTTAAAAATTAAAAATAAGAAAAAATAATTCAATATTAAAAATCAAAAATTGTAAATTAAAAATTAAATATAAAACGATTTAAAAGTAAAAATTAAAAATAAAAAAGAAACTTAAAAATTAAAATTTAAAAATTAAATTTCAAACAATAAAAAATTAAGATTACAAAATTAAAAATAAAAAATAAAAAATTCAAAATTCAAAATAAAAAATGCAAAATTCAAATTTTCTCATTTTAAAATTTAAAAATTTTAAAATTAAAAATAAAAATTGTAAAAATTAAAAATCAAAAATAAAAAATTAAAATTTAAATTGCAAAATTAGAAATTAAAAATAATACAAAAATAATTCAATATTAAAAATTAAAACATCAAAATTAAAAATAAAAAAATTAAAAAGTAAACATTAAAAATTAAAAATAAAATATAAAACGATTTAAAAGTAAAAATTAAAAATAAATTAAAAAATTAAAAATTAAAACTTGTAAAAATTTTAATCGTTAATTTTTAAATCAAAAATAAAAAATTTAAATTTAAATTTAAAAATTAGAAATTCAAAATATGAAAAAATAATACAATTTTAAAAATCAAAAATTGTAAATTAAAAATTTAAAATTAAAAATAAAAAATTAAAAAGTAAAAAGTAAAAATTAAAAATAAAATATAAAACGATTTAAAAGTAAAAATTAAAAATATATTAAAAAATTAAAATTGATAAATAACAATTACAAATTGAATACAAAATACAAAATTAAAAATTAAAAATTGTAAAAAATAACAATTAAAAACAAAAAATAAAAAATTAAGATAAAAAATTAAAAATTAAAGATGTAAACCAAAAATTAAAGATTAGACATAAAAACAACAAAATTAAAAATAAAAAATTAAAAAGTAAAAACTAAAAATAAAATAAAAAATTAAAAATTAAAAAAAAAATAAAAAATTGAAAAATAAAAATTAAAAATTCAAAAATCAAAATTAAATATAAAAAAATTTAACAGTAAAAATAAAATCAAAAATAAAAACTAACAATTAAAAATTCAAAATAAAAAATTGTAAAAATTACCAATTAAAAATAAAAAATAAAAAATTAAGTTAAAAAAATTAAATAATAAATAAAGAATAAATAATTAAAAATTAAAAATAAGGAATAAATGATTAAAAATTAAAAATTGTAAATAAAGTACAAAAAATTCAAAATTCAAAATTTAAAATTAAAAATTCAAAATTAGATATAAAACGATTTAAAAGTAAAAATAAAAAATAAAATAAAAAATTACAATTAAAAATTCATAATAAAAAATTAAAAATATAAAATTCAAAATAATAAATAGAAAATAATAATAAAAAATTCAAAATAAAAAAATTAGAATCAAAATTAAGATTATGTACAAAACTGAAAATAAAAAATATAAAACTCAAAATAAAAAATAAAAAATACAAAATTCAAAATTTAAAATTAAAACTTAAAAATTGTAAAAATTAACAATGAAAAATTAAAAACAAAAAATAAAAAATTAAGATTAAAAAATTAAAAATTAAAAATAAAATATAAATAATGCAAAATTAAAGATTAAAAATTGAAACATCAAAATAATATATTAATAAGTAAAATTTAAAAATAAAATAAAAAATTCAAAATTCAAAATTAAAAAGTAAAAAACAAAAGTTAAAAAGTAAAAATTAAAAATTTGTAAATTAAAAATTAAAAATTAAAAATTCAAAATTAAATATAAAAAAATTTAAAAGTAAATATTAAAAATAAAATAAAATATAAAAAATAAAAAATTGTAAAAATTAACAATAAAAAATAAAAAATTAAGATTAAAAAATTAAATAATAAATAATGAATAAATAATAAAAATTAAAAATAAGGAATGATTAAAAATTAAAAATTGTAAATAAAAAACAAAAACTTCAAAATTCAAAATTTAAAATTAAAAATTAAAAATTCAAAATAAAAAATTAAAAATTAAAAGATCAAAATTAAAAATTGTAAAAATTAAAAAAATTAGAAATTGTAAAAATTAACGATTAAAAATTAAAAATTAAAATTAAGATTGAAAAATTAGAAATAAGAAAAAATAATTCAAAATTAAAGATTAAAAATTAAAAATAAAAAATTACAAAGCAAAAATTAAAATTAAAATCTAAAATTTAAATTAAATTAAAATTAAAATTAAAAATTAAAAATTAATTAAAATTTAAATTTAAATATTTACAATGTTAACATGTACGCTAAGAAATAGCCAAATTCCGTTTGAGGGCATACATTTTTGAATTCTCAAAATGAGATAAAATGCTGTTTCCGTGATTGGCCGTTTAATGGTACGTTAATCCATTTTAGCTATTGAGGATATACAGACGAATAGAATGATAGACACCACTTCAAAACCCAATTTTAACTGGCTATGCCGACACCAACACATAAATACGTAAAAATCAATAATCCGGAAGTCTAACATTTTCATGATTCCTATACAAATTTTAGTATCACAAGAAAGTAAAAAAAATTAGGGGTTGGGTATTCTGTCACATTCCTTTCATTCAATACAAATTTAGTTTAGACTTACTAAAAACAAAAAAATTATTATTTGTTGTAGTTTTCATGTTCTTCAGCAAAGTTAATTTTCCATGAAAACATCTATTAACTGGATGGATGAAGAAACAAATCATTTCAATCGCACATTAGACTCAAGAATAACAAAAACAAAAACAAAAAAATTATAATGCTCTGTGTATGGAAAAATGAATAGACGACGACAAAAAGATAAAAACATAACTCTCACATACATTGTACATACCATACCACTCTAAATCTTCCCTGGCGCGCTTGATGATTTCTTCTTCTGCATGAATTTCTTTTAATATGAA
Organism: Tipula helvola; assembly: GCA_963556165.1. Lineage (NCBI taxonomy): Eukaryota > Metazoa > Arthropoda > Insecta > Diptera > Tipulidae > Tipula > Tipula helvola. Next base: position 56,076,926 of record OY744481.1, read on the forward strand.
GAAACGGATCACATATGGTATGAAACAAAAACGTAATAAGAATGAATGAATGATGATTATGTGATGAAGTAGTTGATGATGCTAATGATGACAAAAGTACCATATGTAAGAACGACTTACTTTCTATACGTCTTATATATGAGCTAGTTGTAACCGGAATGATGATATTACATTCATTTGAATTGAGGATACATACATATATGTATGTGTCGTCCTTTCTATCATCAATTTATTTTATCTTTCTTCAGCTTTGGTATACAAACATATGACTGTTGTTGGCGATGTGCTGATGATGTTTTATTTTGCTTTCGAGACTCGAGCATTATTGTGTCATTTTAATTTTGTTTACAGCTCTAGACGGGATAGATATCGTTATATTATATGAATATAAATGACGATATGAGAGCATGTGTTATGCTATATATATTATCTCAATTGATGTTATTTATTTTTTTGGTTCAAACCGATTTTAAGTAAAAGATTATTACAGTTCAAAAATACAATATTTCAATAATCCTAATTGAGATTGTCTGATAAGTTTTTTAAATACACATCTAAAGAACTACACGATCCGGAATGGGACAATGATATCAGAAGAATGATATAAAGCTCACAGTTTTAGCAGTTATACCTCGAGAAAACGTAAGCCCTACATACGTTCATCCCAGCATTATCGCAACTATGTTCGATACATAGTCTAAGTCTAAGTTGAAGGTGTATGATCGATCAAATGAATTCGGGGTTGGTTGGTAATCACATCGATATTGAAATCGCCACACAGAGTATCGGAATCTTCGATTATAGATTAATCAAGCGATACCTCAGCTAGACAGTCATCTCCAAATCACCGTGCATACATAGCTCTGTCATCGAATAGGAATTTTAAACTTCTGCATGTATAGATCTCGCTACGATATTTCTGTAAATGGCTACAACACCTTCTGTGCTGGCCATCAACGATGTGCAATTATTCATCTGCGAAACGCATTAAAAATTGCATATTGGAATCGGTTCTTTATTGTCGGACATCCTTGTCTCGCTGAGAGCTAAATATCCAAAGCGCTGCATCACTGTATCAAATCCGACGTCTTCCGAATGCGCCTTCAGGCCTTGCAGCAATGAAGTAGTTACCTTATCACAGAAAGAATGAGCTGGTTCAGTGACTTTAGAAAAAGTGACTTTATAACATGATACTTTGTACCAACTGATGACGGCTAAAGTTGGACAAATAAATAACGCGATAATTTTTGAAATAAAGATGCTCATATTCAACAACAAAATATATCAGACACTAAAGACAATTGCTTTCCCAACCAAGCACAAAGACATAGAACATAGAATCATCAAGTGAACTATTATTGTTAAGTTTAAGTAGGGAATCCTATTATCACATATCAGAAGGCGAGCTCACATCTAATTGCAAGTCCTGCCCATGACCTGCAATTTTTTGATGTAAGACGAATTTTAAAATTACTGATTTGTGTCGAACGACATAAAATAAACAAGCGGAAAAAATCAGATTTCTTTATTTAAAGTAGGTACGAGGTACCTAAAGCATGTATACCAAAAAGCAACAGGAAAATTGATTATTTAGAATTTAGATTAAGTCGACATCTCTTTTTTTTGTTACGCTCAGTTGGCCTAACACAAAACTGTGACTGACACAAAATTGTATATTTTCGTAATTTATTTTAGTTGATGCTTCTGTGATATAATACTGTGTTAAAATAAAATGAGCTGAAACTAATTTTTCCCAAAAGGATAATTTACCTTTTGTCTGCCCTTTTTATATACGGCCTGCAAATAGTTTGTTAAAATGATATTCAATAAATAGTTTATGAATTTATGTTATGCTTTACATATCTTTTAATAACCATAAATTCTATTCGCCTGGTTAAACAACTTAGATGATAATGAAAAGCATAGTTCTTCTATAACGTACAGAAATTTTAAACTTCTTGAAAATCCAACATAAAACCCCTTATCATTATATTCCATTTCAGCAATAATATTTTATATGAAGTCAAAAAAAAATTACCGTAGATACAACACCACAAACAACATGTATGCAGTGTACGAAAAGTATTCGAAAGCACATAAAACAAAAAAAAAGTAAAAATATCAATGAAATTGTTTTCGAAACAAAAATTGTCAAAGTTCTATGGCTTTATTGGTTTGTTAAAATGCTATGGCAATGTTTTGTTGTTGTTGGTCGCTTCCTTTTTGTATATTGTATATATTATGGTCACGGTGGTTGTTGTTGGTTATATTCATTCATGAATTTTGCTTCCTTGGATTTAAAAGCTCTAGAGTTATGGTAATTTTTTTATCCAGAGCTTTTTTGTTTTTTCTTGCTTCCCCCAAACAGTGTTATCTTCATAATTCGTTTATATGTATGTGTGTGTGTGTGTACATAGGGTAAACTTTAACACATCGAGAGACAAGTAGAAATAAAACGAAATAAACCATTAAGTGAATACGAAAAAAAAAAATCATCTTTTTCGGTAACCTCATGAAAGTAAAGTGGTAACAATTTTTTGTTTGTTTTGTTTTCTTCAGTTTGGTTTGGCAAAAAAAGGATTTATTCATGTTGTGCTACATATCGCTGTATACATAGAGATATTACATTTTAGTATAACATTTTTTTTGCCATCTTTATGTAACCCTTGCTCTCTCCACAAGCTTTTGTTTTATTGCCATTTTTATTTTTCATGTAATTTATAACGATAGAATGTTAGAGACGTAGCCTGTTAAGCTGAAGTGTCCTTTTTTTATTTGAATGGTTAAAATCCAAAAACAATACAACAGAATGACAAAATAAAAAATAAAATTTTATGAAGATTTAATAAGATTTAAAGGACTATTTTGAGTATTTGGTTTCAATATTATTTTGATATGTCAGTTTTGATATTATACACAGTACAAAATCATCGTAATAAATATTAAATAAGAACGTAAATTCTTGGGTTGAAATAGTGTTTTAATAGGATGGAACAGAATCATTTAAACAGCATTCAATTAATTTTGAATTTTTTTATTCACTAAATATAGAAACCTCTTGAAATTGTAAGGGCTTCAAACAAATCATTTACTACGTTAAATTTCCATTTTTAGTCTTCATAGTCTTCAATCTTTATAACAACAAAAAGTAGATAATCTAAACATGAAACGTTTATCTTCTTTTATTTCGTTTACTCTCCTTTTGAGAAAATTAAATCTATCTACTTTATTCGGCGAATTTACTCGAGGTTCGACAGCAGCCTTAGTCGACACCAAAATTATAGATTATGCTTTGTAGAGTCCAATTTTAAAATTGTATATAGTAATTAGTTTACGCGTGGCGCAAATCAGCGCTGATCACGTGACTCTTATGCTCGTGGAGTGACTTTGTAAAGTTTTGGTCTGTGTTTAGCGTGATACGTAGAATTTGGTTATAATAAACCCGCAAGGGACAGACAGTTTGATCATTATATGCGAATTTTATTCAAATAGGTATTTGCTTAAACAAAAATTGTAAATTGTAAATTGTAATTTGTAATTTGTAATCTGTAATTCGTAATCTGTAGCTGGTTATTTGTAATTCGTAATTTGTAATTGGTAATCTGTAATTTGTAATTTATAATTGTAATTTGTAATTGGTAATTTGTAATTTGAAATTGGTAATTTGTAATTTGTAATTTAATTTGTAATCTGTAATTTGTAATTTATAATTTGTAATCTGAAATTTGTTATTTATTGTAATTTGTAATTGGTTATTTGTAATTTGTAATTTGGAATTTGTTGCAGCAACCAAGAACAGCAACAGGAAAATCATCACATCAAAATCACCATAACCTAAAAAGTAAGAAAAGACACACAAAGAATCAATAATTTAAATTAATTAAACAATTTTCACTTATCTGATTCTATTTGTCCATCAGACACCTTTTTTTAATATATATTTTGTCATCTGAGCTGCAAAATAATTTAAAATTAGAATTAATCAAAAAATTAACATATTTAATTTTGTTTACCTTTTTTTGACGTGTACCATTTTTTTTATGTATAAAAACGTACACGTTCAAAATTTAGTACTAAATTCTTTATAATTTACCCACAATGTAATAGTTGTTTAAATATTTTGCTACAGATGTCACTTTGTCTAATTTTTGCATTCATTTTGTTAAAACGAATTTCACATCATCATTAAGAAACTCATCGCCATTGAAGTAACAAGTGTAAATTTATATATTTTTGTAAAAATAAATTAAGTTTTTTTTGAGAAAACGGAGTTTCACTCATACAATAAGTAAATCTTTTTACCAACGGCACAAAAAAGCTTGTGTCCCAACAGAATTGATGATCTGTAATTTGTAATTGGTAATTTGTAATTTGTAACTTGTAATTTGTAATTTGTAATTTGTAATTTGTAATTTGTAATTTGTAATTTGTAATTTGTAATTTGTAATTTGTAATTTGTAATTTGTAATTGGTAATTTGTAATTTATAATTGTAATTTATAATTGACTATTTGTAATTTGGAATGGTAATTTGAAATATGTAATTTGTAATTTTAATTTGTAATTTGTAATTGGTAATTTGTATTTGAATTTGGTAATTTGTAGTTGGTAATTTGTAATTTGGAATTTGGAATTGGTAATCTATAATTTGTAATTTGTAATTGGTAGTTTGTACTTTGTAATATGTAATTTTTAATTTGTTATTTGTAATTTGTAATTTGGAATTACTAATCTATAATTTGTAATTTGTAATTTGTTATTTGTAATTGGTAGTTTATAATTTGTAATATGTAATTTATAATTTATAATTTGTTATTTGTTATTTGTTATTTGTAATTTGTAATTTGTAATTTGTAATTTGTAATTGGTAATTTGTAATTTGTAATTTGTAATTTGTAATTTGTAATTTGTAATTTGTAATTTGTAATTTGTAATTTGTAATTTGTAATTTATAATTTGTAATTTGTAATTTGTAATTTGTAATTTGTAATTTTTAATTTGTAATTTGTAATTTGTAATTTGTAATTTGTAATCGGTAATTTGTAATCGGTAATTTGTAATTTGTAGTTTGGAATTACTAATCTATAATTTGTAATTTGTAATTTGTTATTTGTAATTGGTAGTTTATAATTTGTAATATGTAATTTATAATTTATAATTTGTAATTTGTAATTTGTAATTTGTAATTTGTAATTTGTAATTTGTAATTTGTAATTTGTAATTTGTAATTTGTAATTTGTAATTTGTAATTTATAATTTGTAATTTGTAATTTGTAATTTGTAATTTGTAATTTGTAATTTGTAATTTGTAATTTCTAATTTGTAATTTGTAATTTATAATTTGTAATTTGTAATTTGTAATTTGTAATTTGTAATTTGTAATTTGTAATTTGTAATTTGTAATTTGTAATTTGTCATTTGTAATTTGTAATTTGTAATTTGTAATCGGTAATTTGTAATTGGTAATTTGGAATTAGTAATCTATAATTTGTAATAATTAATTTGTAATTGGCAATTTATAATTGGTTAATTGTAATTAGGAATGATAATTTATAATATGTAATTTGTAATTGGTAATTTATAATTTGCAATTGGTAGTTTGTAATTTGTAATATGTAATTTGTAAATTTTTATTTGTAATTTGTAATTTGTAAATTGTAATTGGTAATTTATAATTGTAATTTATGATTGGTTAATTGTAATTTGGAATGGTAATTTGTAAAATTTAATTTGTTATTTGTAATTGGTAATTTTTATTTTGAATTTGGTAATTTGTTATTTGAAATATGTATGTAATATGTAGTTTGTAATTTGTAATCTGTAATTTTTAATTTATAATTGTAATTTGTACTTGGTTATTTGGAATTGGTAATCTGTAATTTGTAATATGTAAGTTCTAATTGGTAATTTGTATTTTGTAATTTGTAATTTGTAATCTGTAATTGGTAATTTGTAATTTGTATGTAATATGTAGTTTGTAATTTGTAATCTTTAATTTGTGATTGGTTATTTGTAATTTGGAATTGATAATCTGTAATTTGTAATATGTAATTTCTAATTGGTAATTTGTAATTGGTAGTTTCTAATTTGTTATTTGTAATTTGTAATTTTTAATTGGTAATTTATAATTGGTAGTTTGTAATTTGTAATATGTAATTTGTAATTTGTTATTTGTAATTGGTAGTTTGTAATTTGTAATATGTAATTTATAATTTGTTATTTGTAATTTGTAATTTGTAATTTGTAATTTGTTATTTGTAATTTGTAATTTGTAATTTGTAATTTGTAATTTGTAATTTGTAATTTGTAATTTGTAATTTGTAATTTGTAATTTGTAATTTGTAATTTGTAATTTGTAATTTGTAATTTGTAATTTGTAATTTGTAATTTGTAATTTGTAATTTGTAATTTGTAATTTGTAATTTGTAATTTGTAATTTGTAATTTGTAATTTGTAATTTGTAATTTGTAATTTGTAATTTGTAATTTGTAATTTGTAATTTGTAATTTGTAATTTGTAATTTGTAATTTGTAATTTGTAATTTGTAATTTGTAATTTGTAATTTGTAATTTGTAATTTGTAATTTGTCATTTGTAATTTGTAATTTGTAATTTGTAATTTGTAATTTGTAATTTGTTTTTTGTAATTGGTAATTTATAATTGTAATTTGTAATTGGTTAATTGTAATTTGGAATGGTAATTTGAAATATGTAATTTGTAATTGATAATTTTAATTTGTAATTTGAAATTGGTAATTTGAATTTGAATTTGGTAATTTGTAGTTGGTAATTTGTAATTTGGAATTGGTAATCTATAATTTGTAATTTGTAATTGGTAGTTTGTACTTTGTAATATGTAATTTGTAATTTGTTATTTGTAATTGGTAGTTTATAATTTGTAATCGGTAATTTGTAATTGGTAATTTGTAATTTGTAATTTGGAATTACTAATCTATAATTTGTAATAATTAATTTGTAATTGGCAATTTATAATTGGTTAATTGTAATTAGGAATGATAATTTATAATATGTAATTTGTAATTGGTAATTTGTAATTTGCAAATGGTAGTTTGTAATTTGTAATATGTAATTTGTAAATTGTTATTTGTAATTTGTAATTTGTAAATTGTAATTGGTAATTTATAATTGTAATTTTTGATTGGTTAATTGTAATTTGGAATTGTAATTTGTAAAATTTAATTTGTTATTTGTAATTTGTAATTTGTATTTCGAATTTGATAATTTGTTATTTGAAATATGTATGTAATATGTAGTTTGTAATTTGTAATCTGTAATTTGTAATTTATAATTGTAATTTTTACTTGGTTATTTGGAATTGGTAATCTGTAATTTGTAATATGTAAGTTCTAATTGGTAATTTGTAATTGGTAGTTTCTAATTTGTTATTTGTAATTTGTAATTTTTAATTGGTAATTTATAATTGGTAGTTTGTAATTTGTAATATGTAATTTGTAATTTGTTATTTGTAATTGGTAATTTGTAACTTGTAATATGTAATTTATAATTTGTTATTTGTAATTTGTAATTGGTAATTTGTAAGTTAAATTTGGTAATTTGTAATTATAAATTTGAAATTTGTAATCGGTAATTTGTAACTGGTTATTTGTAATTTGTAATTGGTAATTTGTATTTGAATTTGGTAATTATTAGTTGGTAATTTGTAATTTGTAATTTGTAATTTGTAATTTGTCATTTGTAATTTGTAATTTGTAATTTGTAATTTGTAATCGGTAATTTGTGATTGGTAATTTGGAATTAGTAATCTATAATTTGTAATAATTAATTTGTAATTGGCAATTTATAATTGGTTAATTGTAATTAGGAATGATAATTTATAATATGTAATTTGTAATTGGTAATTTATAATTTGCAATTGGTAGTTTGTAATTTGTAATATGTAATTTGTAAATTGTTATTTGTAATTTGTAAATTGTAATTGGTAATTTATAATTGTTATTTATGATTGGTTAATTGTAATTTGGAATGGTAATTTGTAAAATTTAATTTGTAATTTGTAATTTTTAAATTGTAATTGGTAATTTATAATTGTAATTTATGATTGGTTAATTGTAATTTGAAATGGTAATTTGTAAAATTTAATTTGTTATTTGTAATTGGTAATTTTTATTTTGAATTTGGTAATTTGTTATTTGAAATATGTATGTAATATCTAGTTTGTAATTTGTAATCTGTAATTTGTAATTTATAATTGTAATTTGTACTTGGTTATTTGGAATTGGTAATCTGTAATTTGTAATATGTAAGTTCTAATTGGTAATTTGTATTTTGTAATTTGTAATTTGTAATCTGTAATTGGTAATTTGTAATTTGTATGTAATATGTAGTTTGTAATTTGTAATCTTTAATTTGTGATTGGTTATTTGTAATTTGGAATTGATAATCTGTAATTTGTAATATGTAATTTCTAATTGGTAATTTGTAATTGGTAGTTTCTAATTTGTTATTTGTAATTTGTACTTTTTAATTGGTAATTTATAATTGATAGTTTGTAATTTGTAATATGTAATTTGTAATTTGTTATTTGTAATTGGTAATTTGTAATTTGTAATATGTAATTTATAATTTATAATTTGTTATTTGTAATTTGTAATTTGTCATTTGTAATTTGTAATTTGTAATTTATAATTTATATTTGTATCTTATAATTGGTTATTTGTAATTTGGGATGCTAATTTATAATATGTAAATTGTAATTGGCAATTTGTAATTGGTAATTTGTAATTGGTAGTTTGTACTTTGTAATATGTAATTTGTAATTTGTTATTTGTAATTGGTAGTTTATAATTTGTAATCGGTAATTTGTAATCGGTAATTTGTGATTGGTAATTTGGAATTAGTAATCTATAATTTGTAATAATTAATTTGTAATTGGCAATTTATAATTGGTTAATTGTAATTAGGAACGATAATTTATAATATGTAATTTGTAATTGGTAATTTATAATTTGCAATTGGTAGTTTGTAATTTGTAATTTGTAATTTGTAAATTGTTATTTGTAATTTGTAATTTGTAAATTGTAATTGGTAATTTATAATTGTAATTTATGATTGGTTAATTGTAATTTGGAATGGTAATTTGTAAAATTTAATTTGTAATTTGTAATTTGTAAATTTTAATTGGTAATTTATAATTGTAATTTATGATTGGTTAATTGTAATTTGGAATGGTAATTTGTAAAATTTAATTTGTTATTTGTAATTGGTAATTTTTATTTTGAATTTGGTAATTTGTTATTTGAAATATGTATGTAATATGTAGTTTGTAATTTGTAATCTGTAATTTGTAATTTATAATTGTAATTTGTACTTGGTTATTTGGAATTGGTAATCTGTAATTTGTAATATGTAAGTTCTAATTGGTAATTTGTATTTTGTAATTTGTAATTTGTAATCTGTAATTGGTAATTTGTAATTTGTATGTAATATGTAGTTTGTAATTTGTAATCTTTAATTTGTGATTGGTTATTTGTAATTTGGAATTGATAATCTGTAATTTGTAATATGTAATTTCTAATTGGTAATTTGTAAATGGTAGTTTCTAATTTGTTATTTGTAATTTGTAATTTTTAATTGGTAATTTATAATTGATAGTTTGTAATTTGTAATATGTAATTTGTAATTTGTTATTTGTAATTGGTAATTTGTAATTTGTAATATGTAATTTATAATTTATAATTTGTTATTTGTAATTTGTAATTTGTAATTTGTAATTTGTAATTTGTAATTTGTTATTTGTAATTGGTAATTTATAATTGTAATTTGTAATTTGTAATTTATATTTGTATCTTATAATTGGTTATTTGTAATTTGGGATGCTAATTTATAATATGTAAATTGTAATTGGCAATTTGTAATTGGTAATTTGTAATTGGTAGTTTGTACTTTGTAATATGTGATTTGTTATGATATTTGTAATTGGTAGTTTATAATTTGTAATCGGTAATTTGTAATTGGTAATTTGTAATTTGTAATTTGGAATTACTAATCTATAATTTGTAATAATTAATTTGTAATAATTAATTTGTAATTGGCAATTTATAATTGGTTAATTGTAATTAGGAATGATAATTTATAATATGTAATTTGTAATTGGTAATTTGTAATTTGCAAATGGTAGTTTGTAATTTGTAATATGTAATTTGTAAATTGTTATTTGTAATTTGTAATTTGTAAATTGTAATTGGTAATTTATAATTGTAATTTTTGATTGGTTAATTGTAATTTGGAATGGTAATTTGTAAAATTTAATTTGTTATTTGTAATTTGTAATTTGTATTTCGAATTTGATAATTTGTTATTTGAAATATGTATGTAATATGTAGTTTGTAATTTGTAATCTGTAATTTGTAATTTTTAATTGTAATTTTTACTTGGTTATTTGGAATTGGTAATCTGTAATTTGTAATATGTAAGTTCTAATTGGTAATTTGTAATTGGTAGTTTCTAATTTGTTATTTGTAATTTGTAATTTTTAATTGGTAATTTATAATTGGTAGTTTGTAATTTGTAATATGTAATTTGTAATTTGTTATTTGTAATTGGTAATTTGTACTTTGTAATATGTAATTTATAATTTGTTATTTGTAATTTGTAATTGGTAATTTGTAATTTGAATTTGGTAATTTGTAATTATAAATTTGAAATTTGTAATCGGTAATTTGTAACTGGTTATTTGTAATTTGTAATTGGTAATTTGTATTTGAATTTGGTAATTATTAGTTGGTAATTTGTAATTTGTAATTTGTAATTTGTAATTTGTAATTTGTAATTTGTAATTTGTAATTTGTAATTTGTAATCGGTAATTTGTGATTGGTAATTTGGAATTAGTAATCTATAATTTGTAATAATTAATTTGTAATTGGCAATTTATAATTGGTTAATTGTAATTAGGAATGATAATTTATAATATGTAATTTGTAATTGGTAATTTATAATTTGCAATTGGTAGTTTGTAATTTGTAATATGTAATTTGTAAATTTTTATTTGTAATTTGTAATTTGTAAATTGTAATTGGTATTTTATAATTGTAATTTATGATTGGTTAATTGTAATTTGGAATGGTAATTTGTAAAATTTAATTTGTTATTTGTAATTGGTAATTTTTATTTTGAATTTGGTAATTTGTTATTTGAAATATGTATGTAATATGTAGTTTGTAATTTGTAATCTGTAATTTGTAATTTATAATTGTAATTTGTACTTGGTTATTTGGAATTGGTAATCTGTAATTTGTAATATGTAAGTTCTAATTGGTAATTTGTATTTTGTAATTTGTAATTTGTAATCTGTAATTGGTAATTTGTAATTTGTATGTAATATGTAGTTTGTAATTTGTAATCTTTAATTTGTGATTGGTTATTTGTAATTTGGAATTGATAATCTGTAATTTGTTATATGTAATTTCTAATTGGTAATTTGTAATTGGTAGTTTCTAATTTGTTATTTGTAATTTGTAATTTTTAATTGGTAATTTATAATTGATAGTTTGTAATTTGTAATATGTAATTTGTAATTTGTTATTTGTAATTGGTAATTTGTAATTTGTAATATGTAATTTATAATTTATAATTTGTTATTTGTAATTTGTAATTTGTAATTTGTAATTTGTAATTTGTTATTTGTAATTGGTAATTTATAATTGTAATCAGTAATTTGTAATTTATATTTGTATCTTATAATTGGTTATTTGTAATTTGGGATGCTAATTTATAATATGTAAATTGTAATTGGCAATTTGTAATTGGTAATTTGTATTTGGTAATTTGTAATATGTATCTTGTAATTGGTGATTTTTAATTTGTATTTTTTAATTTGTAATTTTTAAATTATCATTTTCAATTTTATTTTTACATTTATTTTCAATTTTCGAATATTCTATTTTTCACTTTCAACAAACCGTTAGTCGGCTGTAATTAAGGGCGGATCTTAACTCTAGGGTCTACGTTGCCGCGTGATTTTTTATTTATTTAGCCAAAGGACTTCGTTACAAACCGCATAAGGCATTTTTGTAAAGTTTTTGTGCTTAACTATTAAAGCGAAACATCTAGAGCTCGTGGATGACCTGATGACCTGATAAAGCGTATCCTACCGTTCAATATATTGGCCCCAAATCTAATATTTCAACTTTTTGCTCAAACAATAACATCGGTTGGCACTTCAACCCTCAAAATTGCATTTCCGTGGATTTATTTCTTTTTTTTTGTAGTTGCAAAAGCGTTCCAGCGCCAGAAGATCAATCGGAACTACTCCAGCCACAGCCAGAACTGCCGTAATGGATACGCCCATGAAACTGCGTTCGGTTTTTCTCTACCTCCATAGTGCTAGCCCAACTCTCAGCTCCATAGAGCGAGATTGACTGCACCATGGACATAAGGAACCTTGGCTTGCTACTATGGAGACCACTTACATTGGCCAATTGCTCCCAGAATATTAAACGATTGTCTGACACTACTCCTGGTTAAGTTTCTAATGGGCTAACTCAGATCTTCAAGAAGTGATTTGAGTGGCGACATCATCTGTGTACCCCGCTATAAATACAACGTCCGGCATCTCCGTCTGCAACAATCTTGTGTACAAGACGTTCTAGAGATTTGGACTAGAAATCGACCACTGCACAACTCCGGCGATGATCTTCTTCACTTTATTCCCTTCCGAAGCCTCATAGACGTCCCTCATAGAGAGATAGTTCTGCATCATTACTAAAGAGTAATACGGCATCTCGAAAGATCCCTTGGGTGTCACAGTTATGTTCTCCCATCCCGCTAAATAAAGTGCGGTATGGACATCTACAATTACTAAAAATACCAAATGTCTTTACTGATAGGATGCACTTTCACCTCCATCAACTGCTCTAAGCATTTTCGTGGTGATGTTGATAGTGGTTCCAAAAGTGTCTAAAATAACTTTCCTGTGAAATGATGGAGATTCCACAATATCGCCTTTTCCTTTACCAATTATCAGAGAAAATGGAACCACCTTCCAGCGCGAAGGTAATACTCCCGACAACAAATATGTATTATACAATGTCAGTAACTGGTGCAGATGATTTATTAACACAACCTTTAGCACCTCCACTGGAATGCTATCAGACTCGGTGCTTTCTTGTTTTCAAGGAAGTTACAACGCCGATCAGTTTAGGTTCATTTAATGCCAAGATGATTCCAACTTCATCCTTCATGTGTCTCCTGTTTTATATAGCATTTGGCCTTGCTCTTCCCGTTTCAGTGGACTATTGAAAAAGAAAGAAGGAAGATGAGAGAAATCATTTAAATTTCATTCAAAAGATTCATCTCTTCCGATGAATTCTCTACTAGCGGAGATTGAGTCAATATTAAACCAACGTTCATTATGGCGATCATCTATGATGAAGTATATTTTATGATACTATTTTTGGTTTAGATCGTACGTATTTACTCCGCTTTAAGGGAGGAATGAATGAGAAAAAATTAAAAGCACTTCTTAATCCTAGCGAAAGGTCTTGATCATAAAAATGTCTACATGGCCAAATAATGCGACGGATTCATCGTCTTTGTGTATTGCCATGCAGTTGGACATATTCGGTTCAGATGTATTGCGTTACCAATATTTTTAGGACACCCAAGAAATTTCATAGACCAACCCTATTCCAAATTATACAGGTTTAGATAATGCCATAAAAATCAAAAAGTTTCATATTTAGTTGCCGATGTGATATGATTTAATCAAAAACAACAGAAAGTTATTTTTGTATATAAATACTTTCACCATTTCAACCAACAAAAAAAAAAAAAAAAAAAAAAAAAAATCTTGCCAAAAAAATTATTTAAGTCGAAAACTTGTAAAGCCTAGTTGAAATTACTTTTCGAGAATTTTTTTTTTTTTTTTGTGTGGAAAAGTTGGTTTTCCCTCAATGTTTCTTTTTGTTTTTGTTGGTTGGCTTTTTGTTCTTTTTATTTGGTTAAAGAATTAAATATTAATGTTGTGTTAATATAAGTAAAAAAGCTCACGAAAACTTTTGGTTTTATGTGGAAAAAACCAAATGGATTTTTTGTTTTGTTTTTGTTTATGGAAATTGTAAATGGAAATACAAAAATTAAATGAAACGAAAAAAAAACGAAACTAAACCCAAAAAATATAGTTTGTAATAGAATAATCAAAAGCAATAAAAATTAAGAATCTATGTACGGTAGGTGTATGTAGAATGTATGTATATAGAACAGCTTTTAGTTATTTTATTTCTTTGTTCTGCGCTTACCGATTTAATCTTCTTGCGTATGGTTTTAAGTAAGGGTGAAACTTTTTTTTGTTTGCAGCTATTGCTGCTGATTGGTATGAATTTAATAGGAATTAATTTATTTCTTGTTGTATCGTGCGGCCTACATTAAACGAGTGCACATATAAATAAACTTTCTTAAGCACAAAGTATAATAAAACATTCTCTAATATCAGATATATGAGATATATGATGATTCCACTCAATTTGAAAATTTAATTCTATGAAAATAGTGTGAGTGTCTCTTGGAATATGTTTTGTTCGCGCGCATATTACATCGGATTACAACGGTAAATATATGGAATAGGATAATGTATAACCAAACCAAACAGTATATAGAATAAAAAAATAATCTCACCCTTAATACTTTAGATTCGCGAATTCGATATAATGTACAAACTTCTCGTTTTCACGCAAAAGATTAAATTTTTGTATTTGTACGAATACAAAACCGAATCGATTTTCTTTTCAGCGCGATATCAAACATTTAACTCTCGCATATCATTTTACACTCGATTGGATGAAATTTAAATAATTTATTATCGTTTTATTCAGTTTGCTATTTTATTTTTTTTGAACCGTTGTTTATGGAAATTGAGGAAAAATCGCGGAACTTTGAGAAAATATTAACATCGTAAACCAAGTTGGAATATAATATAGAGACAGAATTTGTAGAATGGTGTTTGTTGTGCCGAAATGAAAACAAATTGTTGTTTATATTATTTTGTAGTATGGGTTTTGAATTGGTTTTTACGTTACAGCTGAATTATTTTTTGTTTTTCTTATTGATGTTCAATTTTAAGTTTTAGCAATCTATCAAAAGCACAAATATTTATAGACTTTGAAACTAATAACATAATTTTCTGTCCAGCTTCATTCTAAAGATTTCCCTTTTATTAATCTGACCTACTTAATTTGAAAATTAGTGGACAGGGCCTATTTAACCAACGTACTTTGCAACTTAGCACCTATCACTTTTCAAAATTTTGCTAAGCAAACATTTATTTTGATAAGTTCAACTATTTTGTTCCATAAAAAGAAAATTACATAACGTTGTTGGATAAAAATTACATGTTTAGACATACTAAACAAGCGATTTAGATATTAATGTTATAGGTTTAATGTGATTTATATAATTAAATACCGCTGTACAAAAATCGCTTTGCAGTCAATATTATTTGCTAAGTTTAGTGATAATATCTGTACAATGAACATTTAGCAAATTTTTTGTAGAATTCAAAGCAAATATACACTAGCACGTTAATGTGTTTTTTTCATGACCAAATAGATAAAATTTACTTTATTCGATTCACAAAAAAAAAAACAAAGTGTTCTTAATTGTATTTAAATATTTTTCTTATTCATTCGCCTGTTTCATGATACAGAATCTTTTATAGTAAAATTTGTGGCATAGTAAAATTTGTTGTATTGTAGTCAGCGCTTTATTTTTTGTGGTTTTGTGCCTAATTACCAGGGCTGCGGAGTCGGTAAAATAATTCTTCGACTCCGACTCCAACTCCAACTTCTACATGTAATCAAAATATTATGAAATTCATACTACTACTCGTATTGAAATTCTAACATCACAAGAAATTAAAAATCAAAGTAAAGAATAATTAAAGAAATAAAAGAAAAACAAAAAATTTCTACAATTTGAATTAGGTTATTACAAATTTGTTCTTAAAATTAGTATGGCGTCAACAATATTAAGACTCGTACTTCTGTGAATTTTTTCCACTTTCTCCAAACCATCAAAAAAATAAATCCTGAATTTTTGTAATCGGAAGTCGTTTCGATTTCTCATGATTATCTAGAAATTTTTAGAATTCATGTTTCGCTTCTATTATTTCAAAAGGATTTTCTTGGTGGCTAATGGATGAAGATTACGGCTGGTCACTATGACTGTGAGCTTTTCGGTAATATTAAAAAATTAATAATTGCCAAATTACTTAGCACCGGTTTGCTTCTATTTTGTCGATCATCATTTAATAATACTCTAACCTTGGGGTCGACATAAATTCCCGTAATTAATATCTCATTATCAAGCAGAAAAATTTCTCTATAAACGATTTTTGAGATTTTTCCTAAGTGAAATATTACTCTACGCCATCCTTTATAAAATTGACCAGAGATCTAATATACTGTTTGGAGTCTTTCTCTAACTAAGGGTAAGGTGCATTTTACGAGAGAAAGAAAACATAAAATGTGGAGTCGGAGTCGGTCAGTATTTTTCCGACTCCAACTCCGACTCCGCTAAAATAAACCGACTCCTCGACTCCGACTCCCGACTCCGACTCTGCAGTCCTGCTAATTACATCCCCGTTATTTTTTAAAATTATTCTGCTTGATTATAATTTATTCGGAGCGATTCTTTAAACGCAAATTTGTTAGAAATATTAAAATTTTTCCTGTTACGGCAATCATTTCAAATTATTGTATCGTTTCCGACTAATAATTTATGTCGAATCATTTTTACGACCTATAAGTGTGTTATACGAGTATATAAACTACACTTATCATAAAATGCAATGCAAATTTTCCTGTAGCAAAAAAACATGAAAACATATCAAACAACTGAACAATAAAAACCCATTAACCGTTTGGTTTTGTATTATAATTGCAGTCTTTAGCACTTATCACTTTGCACTTTGCATTTTTCAGTAACAGTGTGCACGATCGAAATTGTAAGTTAATTTGCGTTTATTGGAAAAAATCTCTATTATTCTAATAATTTAATGTTTATATAAATGTTAATTAACAAATATAAGTAATTCTTTTTTTACTAATCATTAATATAAGAGCAATATCAACGAAGTTATATTTGCAAAGTTTCTATGACCAGTTAAATTCTTTGCACTTAGCAAAATTTTGCAAAGTGCAAAGTGATAAGTTTTTGGTTAAATAGGCCCCAGGTATGTTTCGCACCCGTAAATATTTTCTACTTGGACACAGAGCCACTGTGGAATGGTACACTGTGCAGTCAGCCTGAGAAAGATTAACAGAATAATTTTGGCGAATACCTTAGGTCACTTCTTGTTAACAACAGTTCAATTTCTTGCATCAATTTTGAATGTTTTGACCGACTGAGAATCATCCAACTTAAGCTGGTGCTTATAGTACACTGTTCTAGAAGATCATAAATTTTCTAAGGACATTTTTTCAAAAGATTAATGACTGACTGATAGTAAGAAAAGTAAAAATATTGAATATTGATGCCAATCGATAGCTAATAATAAACTTTATCATTAGAGTTAAACAAAAATAATAAAAACGCGAGAGGTAACAAGGAAAATAGTTGTTATTTTTGCTTCAAAATACACTAATTTCAAAACTTTAAAATCGATTCAAAACGCATTTTCTGTAGTTATTTAAAACATGTCTAGTACGACACTAAATAAACGTAGATTTTTCCTTTCTAAAATCAGGAAACATGTATCTATGTTTTATTTTCAAGCACTTTAAATATACCGCACTGTAACAATTTTACGCTTACCTTAATAATTAAGCATGTATATATAAATTATTGTATAATGTATCTGGATAATTGGATATTAACATTTTTTATATTAACTTTTTTCACATAAACACATTTTAAATTAAACGCTTAAAATCGAAATGAAGACGAACGCGATTATTAGACAAATAAGACAGCGAGGACCACGATTAGATGAACAAGATGTGACAGATTCATTAATTCAATGAAAATTTTAATGTTGTTAACGAAAATATTTATTAACTTTAATAAGCTTCATTGAATTCATTACCTAATTTATAAAATTCAACAAATAGTCTAAAAATTAATTAAAATGTTATTATTTAATTAATTTTGCCTTTATCGCCATTTATTTAGTTTATAATTTTGTTTATTATGCATTTTTATGGTGCATTTTTTTTATAAAATTTAACAAGAGTATTTTAACATATAGAATTTTTGGTGCAATTTATATTTATTTTAAATCAAATTGATTCTGACTGCTACTGAAGCATACAGGCTATATTTTATCTATTAAAGTGAAGTTCAATTATTCAAAAAAATAACTTTTCACTTTTAACTTTTCTTGGCTTACATAACAGTCGGTATTATCTAAATAAGAAGAAGTGAGAAACCGAATGACTACTGCATGATTTCAATTTTCATTTCCTGCAATCACAAAACGAAATCATATTTTTGAAATATTGGCAACTAGAATGAAAACAGTCTGGTCGTCCATTCATTGAATTGCGACTGTAAAATACTGAAGCAACCAGAGCAAACGCGATCTGAGTGAAGCAATATGTTATACAGGGTGTAAAATATGTACCGGGACGGTTGAATATTTTGAATGGTACACACCGTATAACTACAATAAACTCGACCTCCACCCCACTCCCTGTGGGTGGGGGTGGTGGCAATTTTATATCTTAAATGGAAATCCCCATTTTTTAATACATATTCGGATTCTACGTCAAAAAATACGCAAATTTTGTTTGAAATATTTTTTGTTTTCAATGCAGATAGCGCTGTAATTGATGTTAGAAAAGTGAGAATTCGAACGACTAACCCCAAAAATTTATAACGACTAATCCTAAAAAAAAACAAACGCTATTGTTTCCCGGTAAAACAAATTTATTTAGAACAGAAATAATAGTTGCTGCTGCGAGAAACACACAAACATGCAAAAAATGTGTGCACATTGCAAATTTTTTTTTCCAACATCAATTACCCCACAGGGGTTTTATTTAGTGTAATTGAATAGCTTTTTCAAAAATATTAAACACGTATTATTTTGTTTTGCGATGCGGTGTGTAACATTCAAAATATTTCACCGTCCCGGTACATATTTTACACCCTGTATATTCTAGAGTGTTGTGGTTGAAACATTTATTTTGGGAATTATTAAGTACAAGTTCGAAATCGGGTTAAAACCTCATGCCAATTCAGACTCTGAATTTCGGTGAAGAACACCATTACCACCAGACAATTTATTTGAACATTTTATATAAAAATCAGTTTAGATAATTCGTTTTAATTTTTGAATGAATGAAGATTTTATATAATTTAAGAAATATGTTCTAACATAATAAAGTGTTAATTCCCAATCAAGACTGAATAACAAAAATATTAAAACAACAAATATTTTATCGATCCAACGAATTGTTCTTTCAGAAAATTATTTAAATACGTAATTTAATATATTATAGGAGTTCGAACCGAACCCGAACCGAACCTCGAACCCGCTCCGGTTCAAACATTTTTAGTAATTTTTTTGAAGCCGAACCTGAACCCGAACCCAACATTCCGCGGGTTCGATTCAACTCAACCGTGTTCCGAGTTGACTTTGAATTAAGCTTGAAACAGGAATTTGCTGTTTATGAATCCTTCTCACGTGTCCACAAGGAGAAAAATATTATGGAATGGCGGGAAAATCATAAAATTGAAATTCCACTTTTATTCGAAGCTGCGCAAGCTGTGTTAGCGGTTCCTGCAACGCAAACCAGTGTGTAATGAACATTTTCGGCTTTAAAGTTTAGTTTAGCACCACAAAGCATACGCTTTAGAGAAGAATCATTAAGAGATATCCTATTCATCAAATTAAACGAAATTTTTTTAATGAAATACTTGTGAAGTTTTTTTTTTTAAACCCGAACCCGAACCCGAACCTGAACCCGAACCCAAACCGAATTATTTTCTTGCTTTGAACCTGAACCCGTACCCACATTTCTCAAGTGTAATAAACTAGTTTTTATCAGTTTTTTTAAATAACTTATTTTATAAAGTTGTTAAAACTTTTATTAACTTCCCTAGATTTCAGGATATCAACGAGATATCAGTCAATAAATGTCCATTAATTGAATTGACGACTCGGTTTTTAATTTATAATCGTGTTTATTTTAGAATTAATGTGACCAGATAATAAATTCATTGGTTCAAAGAATTTTTCTTCCGAAAAATTTAATGAAATGGATTCATTGAATTATTTGTTTCAGTGTATTTAGATGCAAGGGCCCACTCGATACTATTGACATCTGCTTTAAAAGTTTCACGGCGTTAAATGCAAAATTTCCTGAAGCATCAAATCATATTTGGCTCCTGGCTTTAAATTAATCTTTTATATAAAAAACATTCTTTTTGTAGAAAAGATATACAATATATAATAAATACCTTTTCTGAATATTTTAAAAGTGGATTATTTAAAAAAATTATTGAAGCTATAGTGAAATCAAACGGCACGACAGACGATAATTCGATGTTAACAAATCTAGATATTTTCGAAAATTCTTTACATGATATTTCCACAGAACACAAAAGATTTCAAATGTTACAGCGAAACTCTTTATAAACTCCAACCACATCTGATACAATTGGTAGTAGACTCGATTATTTGCGTCACAATGGAGCTGTGACAATGCAAAATATAAATTCATATCTTTGAAGAAAAGTGTACTATCGTTTTTTGAAAATGAGAGTGTCTTTGCTCATGTTATGGATTATCTAAATATTTTAGATAGAGAAAAAGACTTACTTCCCAATGGAAAACCCAAGTCCATTAAACATTGACCACTTTGCAACAAGAACACTTAAATTATTGAATGGTTAGTTCAGAATTGTATATAAATATTTAATCAATGTTAATGGTATTTCCTTCGAAATGGAACCCGTTAAATAAGCTTCCAACAAACGTCGACAAACGATAGGCGTAAGTTTCAACCACAACGTAAACAAATTGTTGGAATGGCGGCGATGTAATTTAATACCGTAATATCTTGAACAAATTTTTTTTAAAACGCGTATAACCCGATTGAAATCGAATAAAATTTCCTTTTTGTTTTAAATTTTTTTTTAATGAATTTTCTTTCGATAACAGGAAACACCTTTTCTATATTTTAAAAAAAATTTGCATACCTTTTATCTAATTTTTTTTTTAATTTTCCATATTTCTTGGAACGTAAAAAAT